>CM053149.1:102642105-103892105 GCA_028571685.1 Heterohyrax brucei
GGTGGCTTGGCACCATCCGGTTCTTCCAGTCACAAGTCGATGTAGACACCCACTCACGTGGGTCTCTCTGTCTTCTGAGTTCTCTTTCCCGTTCTGATTTAATCCTCATTCAGTAATAAAACTGCGGTCTTTCTGTTCTGTTTTTGGGAAAATGTTTTCTGGGTTGGCAGGAGATTTTGTTTTATTTTCCCAGCAGAGGTGAGATCCCAGCCTCTGGGCACCATTACTAACCCTAAACTTTCAAGTAGAGTTATATGAGCCACTTCTCCTTCCAACTGGCTTCTCCAGGTGTCTTTTTTAGGCAGTTGGCTAACTTCTGCCCAAAATATGAAAACGAGAGGCTGGGGTCTGCAGACTACAGAGCCACTTAAGACCAAACCTAACCTGTCTGACAAGTGCAGACCCATCAAGCCTGTCCTCTGGATGACCCCAAATGTTTGTCCTGACAGAAGGGAACCAAACTTGAACGGCTCAAATTGGGAGAAGACTTTCAGAAGGGAGAGGTCTGACCCAAGCATTCCCTCTTTTGGACTGAGCACGCACAGATGACAGAACTGCTCCAGAAACATCTTTTTCGGGTCAGATCAATAAACAACTTTGCTCCTTTCCCTGGAACCCTGTTCCTATTAAATACTGTTTTGGCCATTGGTCAAGGAGCCATCTTGGTGACATGAGCCCCAGTGTGCTTCTTAGCTTGGGCAATCAATTCAAGTTTCCTCTTTTGTTTTTACTCTTCTTGGGTCTCTGTGGCCACATCTGACAGATATGGAACAGTTAGTTACAGAGGCACCGACCTGAGTAGCTGCTCACTAAGCCCCACCTACCGTTGAAACCAAACCCCGCTGCAGTTCTGACTCACAGTGACCCCATAAGACACAGCAGAATTGCCCCATAGAGTTTCCAAGGAGTGCCTGGTGGATATGAACCGCCAACCTTCTGGTTAGCAGCTGTAGTAGTTTTCCACAATGACCCAGAGGATGAATATTCAAGTACAGCACTAGCCCTTGTTTTGGGACAGCCCCCTCATGTCTTCCCTAAACCTGGGACAGCCCATGCCCAGAGTGGTATTAGCACCTATTTGCAAATGTCATACAGCCCCCATCCTATTTCTGTGGCCAGGCCGGATCTTGCTAGGGACCCTCAACCAGAACAGTCAAAACTCGTGTCTAAATCAGGACATTTGAGGTCAATTTTTTCCAACCAGGCTCTTCCTCTCTGAAATTCCCAGTCAGGACAGGTAAAGCAGATCCACACCTCCCTTACCTCTCAGTCTCTTGTCCTCTCTCTTTATCTCACCTTCTTTCTTTGCTCTTTATTTTTCATATCTGGTTGATCCCTGTCTTAGTCACCTGGTACCGCTCCAACAGAAAATACCATGAGCAGAAAGCTTCATAAAGAGAAATTTTTATTGTCGCAGTCTGGTAAGACACAAATCCATTACAAATTGCAAGTCCACTCAATAAGAAAAATTATCACAGTCTGGTGGGCTGAGTCCAAATTTAAGGAGAGCATCTATGCACAGGATCCTCAGGTCCAAAGAACGTGCTCTGCTCTTGGTGCTCTTTTCTTGGTAGCGAGAGGTTCCCAGCTTCCTCTGCTCACTTCTCTCCCTTATATCCCACAAGCTTATAGCTTGAGTCCTGCCTCACTAACACAACTACAGCCCATTCTCCATCACCAATATCACAGAAGCAGGATTCACAACACCTGGGAGGAAGGGCACTGTATTGGGATTCCTAGCCTAGTCAAATTAACACACACAGTTTTGGGGGGACACAATATAATCCATGACAATCCCCCTCCCAAGGCTTCCCACTGCACCTTTGGGAGTCTTAATGTAAACCACCTCTTCCTAATCTTCAACCTTTTTCTGGAAATTTCTCTGAGCCTCAGGCCTTCACTGTGCCTGATAGCCCTCTCCAGGCCAGGCTCCTTGTTTCTGTGTCTTCTCCCTTTGAACTGAGTAGCTCTCAGCTCCAAAACTGGCCCTGGAGAGATATCGTCTAGTGGGAGGAGCAACTGACCTTTACCGGCCTTGCTTCCCAGGTGTTTCCGGGTAGGTTTACACTGCACCACCCTTAAGGTTACATTTAGAGTCTAGTAGGGAAAGGAGGTGCGTGTTAAACGACTCATCAGCTACAGATTCTAAGCGGTCTGGAAAGTGACCCTGGATTTGTGTTTTTGTAAGTACCGTAGGTGATTCTTAGCAGGGGAGTTGGGCAAACACCTCCGGGAAAGGGGTGGAGGTTGGGGGTGCTGTACCATTCACCACACTGACCTGAGTAGGCAGGGGGGAGGAGGGATCTGCTACCCTTTTATTTCTTTGTCTGAAGTAAAAACACACCTCACAACAGCCCTTTCCTTATTTTCCTCGATTGTTCCAGGCACGTTTAAACGTTACCTGACAATTAGATAATCTAGTTAAGATACTTTTGGGCTCACACCTTACAGATGGACTTTTAGGTTAGACTCCTGACTAGCTCCAGATGACAGTGGCCACTGTTTCCTGCCTCTAGAAAGGACCACAGGCACTCCATAGGGTTTAGATTCTAGAGAATTAAGTCTCCAAGTCATAGCAGTGTTTCCATTTCCCCATAGGAACAATACGCCCATCTACTTCCGGTTTTCCTTATTAACTATGCAAATACTTGTAGGAAGACTCACCTCTTTGTTTACAGGAGAGTGTGTCTGGTGGCGTGGTGGTTAAGTGCTATGGCTGGCAACCAAAAGATAGGCAGTTCAAGTCCACCAGGTCCTCCTTTTAAACTCTATGAAGCAGTTCTTCTCTGTTCTATAAGGTTGCAATGAGTGGGAACTGATTCGAAAGCAGTTGGTTTTGTGTGTGTGTGTGTGTGTGTGTGTGTGTGTGTGTGTGCGTGCATGTGTGTCCTTACATGGAAACTCTGGTGGCCTAGTGCTTAAGTGCTGAGGCTGCTAACCAAAAGGTTGGCAGTTCGAATCAGACAGGGACACCTTGGAATCCTGATGGGGCCTTTCCACCCTGTTCTGTAGGGCCGCTACAAGTTGTAATTGACTTGATGGCAATGGGTTTGTGTCCTTACGTAGTATTAACAGAGTCATTACATTTAAACATCTATATCAATAAACCCCAAACCATTCCTCAATTCCAATTTATGGTGACCCCATGTGTTATAAGTCCCTGGGTAGCAAAAATGATTTGTGTTGCACTGTTAACCTAAATGTTGGCTATTCGGACCCACCTAGCAGCACTGAAGGAAGGACTTGGCAATCTGCTTAGGTCAAGATTATGGCCAAGGAAACTCTATGGACCAGTTCTACTAGGTAATCAGAACTTCAGATGAGGTTCACATAGGATTACTATAGATAATATACCCAAGTATCAATTTGTCCATTCATTCACTCACCATATATTGTATATGTAGTACATATCAGGTACCTTGTTAAGTGCCAGGGACACAATAAAGAATAAGCATCTTTTGACAAGGGGCATACAGGATAGAGTCGTTCCTGGGGAAGCTTTTAATAAGTACTGATGTATGTCCGGGTTGACTTACAGCAATTCAGATTTAATTAATTTGGGTGTGGGACAAGGAGAGCTAGTAGTACAGTGCTTAATTGCTTGACTGCTGTCTGAAGATCAGTGATTTGAACCCACCAACCACTCCACGGACGAGAGATATGATAGTCTGTTTCTGTCAAGATTGCAGCCTTGGAAACTCTATGAGGCAGCTATACTTTGTCCTATAGGGAATTCTATGACACAGTTTTACTCTGTCCTATAGGAAACTTTATGGGCCAATTCTACTATGCCCTATAGGGTTGCTATGAGTCAGGACTGACTCTATGGCACTCAGGTTTTTTTTTTTTTTTTTGGTGTTTTTTGGGTGTGGGTTACAGACATCGGTAAGCTGAGGAAAAATGCCCCAACAACTCTCCAGTTGTCTATAGTGCTCTCTCAGGGTTGAAAACCAATGGTCTAGGAAGACATGTCAGTAATGGGGACATTACAAAACACTGATAAATACAACAATAAACTTTTGAATCTGAGAGTGGAAGGGATCAGGAACTATGTCTTCATTCATATGGATCTTAGCATCATTTAAGTATCTAACACCTAGTAAGTATTATTTAACATTTGTTGGGTAACTGCACTTGGCTTGGCTTGGCTGGGTAACGGAATCATTGGGAACTTTCCACCAAGTTCTAGAAAGCTTTTAGTTATCATTCTTTCCATAAGGCTTTCCTGGAAGGGTAGGTCCATTGTATCATTTACCATCTGATTCAAGAACATGTGTCGAAGTGGGTGACATCTATGTTGAGTCCTAGAAGATGGAATAGGTGGGGGCAGGAGAGGACTGTAGTGGTGGAGAAAGTGTGAGGAGGTTTGGAGACTCTTTCTAGATAACTGAAAGTAGTTTTACATGAGAGAAATATGGAGCATGGGTTGGAGGGTGGGAGAAGGATGGGGATGGAGAAGACAGGAGATCATAGGAGACTTATATGTCATGCAAAGATGTTTAGACTTTACCCTGGGGTCAATGGAGATTCAGCTAAGGGCTTCCAATTAGCCCTTTGGCCCCTCAATTTCTGGGCCTCTGTAATGGGGTGGGAAATCTGGGGGCTGTGGTGGCGTGGTTAAGGGCTGTGGCTGCTAACCAAATGGTTGACAGTTCAAATCCACCAGGCACTTTTTGGAAACTCCCTAGGGAAGTTGTACTCTGTCCTGTAGGGTCACTATGAGTTGGAATCAACATCAACAAGTTTTGGCTAATGGAGTGGTCTTGACTCTCCCTGCTTCATTATGTTTTTTTGTTCCCTTTAGAACTATCTTCATCTAAATTGTGTAACAAGATTGTTTTTCTAAATAAAAAATTAAGGGGAACATGGTATATGAGGCTCAACAAGTCTGCAACCGTAAGTGTTCTGAGTGCTACATACCTCACCTTTGAATACTTTCCTTGGGAAGCTTTGCACTCTTTCTGAAATGGCCATTGTGCACCATGGCATGGTGGCAAGTTTGTGAACTTAATCACATAGCTGTCTGCAAGGGAGCTTGTAGCCAATAAACAAATAACTATGTTGGAACACCCTCCCTACTCACCTGATCTGGCCCCCAATGACTTTTCTTTACCCAAAGATAAAGGAAATATTGAAAGGAAGACATTTTGATGACATTCAGGGCATCAAGGGTAATACAATGACAGCTCTGATGGCCTTTCCAGAAAAAGAGTTCCAAAATTGCTGTGAAGGATGAACTAGGTGCTGATGTGAGCACATAGCTTCCCAAGGGGAGCACTTTGAAGGTGACCATAGGGATATTCTGCAATGAGGTATGTTGCACATTTTCCTAGGATGAGTTTATGAACTTATCATAAAGCAACAGTATTTTATTAGTAGACCTTTAATTTTAAGGCAAATTTATAACATTCACTTGTACATTCAACCCATGGGAACAATGTGGTTGTTTGGATTTATTTGTTTGCTCAACAAAAACTTACTAAGCACTTACTCTCCACCAGGTCCTCAGGTCTCACTCTCAATACCAGAGATGCCTCACTGGAGAAGACAGATAAGATCAGACTGTTCTGGAGTTGACAGATCTGTGGGGGAGATCTTTTGATTAGCAGCCATAGCACTTAACCACTGCACCATAAATGGTGGCTTGTTGTTAGGTGCCGTTGAGTTGGTAACTCATAGCAACCTTATGAACAACAGAATGAGACACTGCCCAGCCTTGCGCATTGTCCATAATCATTTTTATGCTTAAGCCTGTTGTTGCGGCCACTGTGTCCATCCATCTCATTGAGGGTCTTTCTCTTTTTCACTGACCCTCCACTCTACCAAGTATGATGTCTTTCTCCAAGGGCTGACCTTTCCTGACGACATGTCCAAAGTATGTAAGATACGGTCTTGCCATCTTTGCTTCCAAGGAGCACTCTTGTACTTCTTCCAGAACAGATCTGTTTGTTCTTGTGGTGGTCCATGGTCCACTCAACATTCTTCTCCAGTACCACAATTCAAGGGTGTCAGTTCTTCTTCTGTCTTCTTTGTTCATTGTCCAACTTTTTCATGCATCGTGTATGATGCAACTGAAAATACTATGACATGGATCATGCACACCTTAGTCTTCAAGGTGATGTCTTTACTTCTTAATACTTTAAAGAGATCCTTGGCAGCAGATTTTCCCAATGCAATGCATCTTGATTTCTTGACTGCTGCTTCCATATGCATTGATTGTGGACCCAAGTGAAATGAAATCCTTGACAATCTCAGTCCTTTCTCTGTTTATGACAATGTTGCTTACTGGTCCATTTGTGAGGATTTTTGTTTTCTTGATGTTAAGGTGCAATCCGTACTGAAGACTGTGGTCCTTGATCTTCATCAGTAAGTGTTTCAAATCTTCTCCACTTCCAGCAAGTAAGGTGGTGCCGTCTGCATAACACAGGTTGTTAGTGAGTCATCCTCCAATCCTGAGACCTCGCTCTTCTTTGTATAATCCAGTTTGTCAGATTATTTGCTCAGCATACAGATTGAAAAGGTATGGTGAAAGGATACAATCCTGATGCACACCTTTCCTGACTTTAAACCACATGGTGTCCCCAACTTGTTCTGTTTGCATGACTGCCTCTTGATCCATATACAGATTTCTTAAGAGCACAATGAAGTGTTCTGGATTTCCCATTCTCTGCAATGTTAGCCATAACTCATTATGATTTACACAGTTGAATGCCTTTGCATAGTCAATGAAACACAAGTAACCATCTTTCTGGTAGTCTCTGCTTGCAGCCAAGATCCATCTGACATCAGCAATGACATCCATGGTTCCCGTCCTCTTCTGAATCCAGCTTGAATTTCTGTCAATTCCTTGTCAATATACTGTTACAGTCACTTTTGAATGCTCTTGAGTGAAATTTTATTTATGTGTGATATTAATGATATTGTTTGGTAATTTCTGCACTTGGCTGGATCACCTTTCTTTGGAATGGACATAAATATGGATCTCTTCCAGTCAGTTGGCCAGGTTTCTGTCCTTCAAATTTCTTGGCAGGGATAAGTGAGCATTTCCAGTGCTGCATCTGTTTGTTGAAGTATCTCAACTGACATTCCATCCGTTCCTGGTGGTAAGTGCTATATAAAGGAGATGATTGAGATGGGTCTGGGCAGCATTAGTTAGTGTGGTCAGGGCTGGTCATTTGGAGTTTACATTTGAGCTGAAACCTGAAACATGAGATGAAACAGACATGCAAAGCCCAGAGGGCAGAACATTCCAGAAGAAGGACCAACAAGCCAATGGGAGGCAATGAAGATAATACCTTTGAAGGCAGAAGGAATGTGAGTGTGTCAGAGTGATGAGGAAGGAAGGTATGATAGGGGCCTTATCATCTTCTCCAGTACCACAATTCAAGGGTATCAATTCTTCTTGTCTTCTTTGTTCATTGTCCAGCTTTTTCATGCATCATGTATGATGCAACTGAAAATACTATGACATGGGAAAGCCTTCTGAGAGTTAAAGGAGAGATTTAGATTTGATTGATGCTATTATTAAAAGCAGCTCTTTAGTGCCTGAGTGAGAAATAGATTTCCTGAATACCGACATTTCAGACTGGGGAATAGTGGATAACAGTCGCAATTAGGTGATTTTTGTTTTATTTCAAAGAAGAGTTACTGACATCTAAAAACTTCTCACATTCCTCATTGAAAACAGGAAAGTCAGACAAGGTGCCAAAAGTTTCAAGACTTGCTAAAACTGTAAGATATGATCGTGAGGTGACCTGTTTCTTGTTATTGAAAAACGGACACTGAGCCCTTGACAAGGCCATGTGCCAGGCAGGTGGGCCCTGGCTCTGCCAGGCTTTTATCTGACCCCATCCCAGGTGTGCAGAAGTAGTGTTCTCTCACCCTCATGGTTTTTCATGTGTGGACAAGTACAGGCATAAATTTAAAGAAGACCAGGGAAGACTTAAACAACCAGTTGCTGTTGAGTTGAGTCCAACTGATGATGACTCCATGTATGTCGGAGTAGAATTGTGCCCCTTCGGGTTTTCAGTGGCTGATCTTTCAGAAGCAGATCACCAGGTCTTTCTTCTAAGTTACCTCTGAGTGGATCTGAACGTCCAACCTTTCAATTAGCAGCCAAGCACACTGTTTGCACCACCCAGTGACTGTAGGGAAGATTAACAGTGTTTGAAAATCAGGGACACATTTACAAGAAATTCAAACCTGTGCTGAGCAGTGAGAGGGACGTGTTGATATCTATACAAAATGACTTTATGTGGCAGCACGGATGAAGGTGATGCTGACACTAACGAATTAAAGCTTGGATTGTGGCACATTGGAGTGTGCCTGTGTCTGTTTAGATTAAAGCTTTAAAAATGCTGGTAACTTGTCTGTCAGTTTGTCATACTGTAGTGGCTTGCACATTGTAATAGTGGAAACCCAGCCACAGGTATTTCAAATACTAGTGGAGTGATCCGTGGTGGAAAGGTTTTGGTGGGGCTTTCCAGATGAAGACAGGAAGAAGGACCATGGAGATACATTTTCAAAAAAATTGGCCAGTGGGAATCTTGTGGAATAGCAGTGGAGCATTGTTCTATATAGTGACTCATGTGGGGATCACAGCCTATTGCCGTTCAGTTGATTCTGACTCATAGTGACCATATCTACACAACAGAATAGCTGCGTAGGGTTTCTAAGGCTGCAAATCTTTACAGAAGCAGACTGCCACATCTGTCTCCTGAGGAGCAGCTGGTGGGTTCGAGTCTCGTACCCTTCAGTTAGTAGTCAAGCACTTTAACCACCGTGCTGCCAGGGCATCTTTCAGTTTGGAAGGCACTCAAAAAACACTGGGGGAGAGCTGCCTCCTCAGAGGAGGAGCCAATGTGAATGATGTGGGTGGAGTAGAGCTTTCAGTGGCAAGGTGCGCCTGACCCAAGCATGGCATTTTCAATTGTCTGACATGCATGTTAAAAGTTGGATGATGAGTAATGAAGACCAAAGAATTGATGCATTTGAATCATGGCAGTGGTGAAGAATATGAAATATACAGTGGAGTGCTAGAAGAATGAAGTACAGCCAGAATGCTCCTTAGGTATCAAAGATGGTGAGACTTCATTTCTCACACTTTGGACACATTGTCAGTAGGGACAAGTCCCTGGAGAAGGACATCATGCTTGATAACATGGAGGGTCACTGAAAAAGAGGAAGATCTTCAATGAGATAGACTGACACAGTGAATGAAGTACGGTCATACTTTGGACATGTTATCGGTGGGGGGGCACCAGTCGCTGAAAATGAACATCATGTTTGGAAAAACAGAGGATCACTGAAAAAGAGGAAGAGCTTCAAGGAAGTGGGTTGACGTAATGGCTGCAACAATGGACTCAAGCATAGCGACAATTGCGAGGACGGACGGGACCAGGTAGCCTTTCATTCTGTTGTTCATAGGGCTGCTACTTGCTGGAGCTGACTCAGCGGCACATAACAACAATGAAAATGGTTGAAAGATAAAATAAGAAGAAATAAAAATCAAGTCCCAGAAAAACCTTGGGTTTGAAGGCTACCGCTTTGGTTTTGAATCTGAATTGAATTCTCTTTCTGTATCTCAGACTTCAGTATGTTATTTGACCTCTTTGAACCTCAGTTTCTTGATTTGTATAATGGGGGGAATAGTAACGAATTCAAAGGTTTTTTTGCAAGGGGAGGACAGAGTTAGATTATATAGGTCAAGTTGATTAACTCCATGTCCCTGTATGCTGACACCACATCCTACCACTCAGGACAGAGAATCACAGGTCTGACATTAAAGTTTTCTGACTCAAGCCCTCTAGCACCAGGATAGGTCCTTCAAGTTGATGGCCACAGAGAGGTTTACAGGCTAAGGAATTTCGAGGGCTGAGAATCAAAGATAAATGAATTTAGACTACTGTGCATGTGCATGTGTAGTTATGTGTGTGTGTGTGTGTGCTGCATGTCTATGCGCATGTGTGTGTGTGTGGCAAGGAAACGTTGGTGTCTACACAAAATGACTGTGTGGCAGTACAAAAGGTGATGAGTTAAAGCTTATCTTGTGGCACACTGAAGCTTGTGTGTGTGTGTGTATTTTGTATTAGGCAGAAGATGGATAGTTAAAATTGTTAATCTACTGGCATCTGTGCTGGTCATAGTAATCATAGTAATCAGAGACTTTTCAAATGGGTAGATAAAAATAAAGCACAGATCTAGTGGTGTCCAAGTCACAGAAATTTTGGTCTCTTATGGGAATCAGTTTTCACTTGTGCTTGCTTTCTGCACAGCAAAGCAGCAATTATGCTCATCAGTAAAGATCTGATTCAAATTTAACTTGCTTGTATTTCATTTGAGCAGTCATTTCATACCAGCACATGCTGAGTTCATCACTGGTTGTTTGTGGAACCTGGCTGACTGCTGCCAGCAGAGAAGAGTGTGAGGGAACGTTGATTATGAGCAGAGCACAGAGCTGGACTCCAAAACAGGCAATGAAGTCCTTCTGAGAAGGGGGCACTCTGGGTATAGAGGGGAGATTACAAGTCTGTTCTTGGTTAATGCTAAATTAGTTTGGTTTCTTAAGGTAATATGTCTTGAACTAAAATAAAAAGACGCAGGTGGACTGGTGGGAAGCAAGACAGTCTATGGGTGGGAGACATGGTGGGAAAGTATCCAGAATCTTGCAAGTGAAACATGGTGAACTCTGTGCTTGCAGGATTGGCCCCAAAGGTTTGACATTTGGATATCAAGCATTTTAGAAAACTGAATACAGTATCTGCCTTATTGTTATGCCTTTAACCAAGGGTCTGTGTTCCTGTTCTGAGGTTATTACTTGAAGGAAGAAAGGAAAGATAGAAAGAAGGAAGGAAGGGTGAAAGGAAAGTAGGGTGGAAGGAAGGAAAGAAGAAAGGGAAGATGAATGTAGGGAGAGAGAGAGGGATGGTGGGCCTGGAAACAAGATCCAGTTAGGTTATTGCATTGCTTTGTCTTGGTTTGTGATTCTGTTCCTGTCATTACCTTGCCTCTTCCTTATTTACGTCTTGAATTTAATGGTACCCACTGCCGTAGAGTCAATTCTGACTCAAAGCAACCCTATAGGACAGAGAAAAATTGCTTTATAGAGTTTCCAAGGAGCACTTGGTAGATTTGAAATGCCAGCCTTTTGGTTAGCAACTGTAGCACTTAACCAGTATGCCACGAGGATTTTCAAATTTAATGGTACCTTCGTCTTTTCTGGTTATGACCTTTGGTGCCCAAGGACCTTCTTTTCCCCCCCCATTCTCTAATGTTTTCTCCTCCTGGCTACCCTAGCCAGGTCTACAGCAGCCCCTGTGGAGTGGTCAGTGAATTACAGAAAAGCTGTCACCCTGGGTGGACATGGCAGCAAAACCTCCCAGCTGGGCTGTCTTGTCTTGGGTACTACTCTCACAAGTGCATATGGCAGCCTTGAGACAACGTTGCAGCTGCTCAAAGGTCACCCCTAGATGCCACCCAGACTACTGTCCCTGCTAGGTTGACTCTTAAGTCAGACAGTTTAAATACCTTTGAAGAATTTCCTAATGGATCTTTGTGGTGTCTGTGTGTGTGTGTGTGTGTGTGTATGAATACACATACGAGGCACAAGATAGACTCTTAACAAATAACCAATGAGCCGCCTGACTTAAATTAATAACTCATTTAGTGTAGCTGTGGAAATGAAGCACAGAGATGTTACGTGAGGAATGGCATGCAGCAGAAAGCATTGCTATTTATCAGTAGAAAATGTACTTAGGTAACTGCAAAAGAACAGGAGACATGCAGGTACATGACTGTCTTTTTCTAACAAGAAGGGAGTAGTTCTTTCCTCTCTTAACCTTAGCACTGTGTGCTCTGAAGGTAATACATGAGCCTTACATTCACAACCATGAGTTACACAGGATTAGACACGAAATTTCATTGCAAAAGAACTGTGGGCTACAAAAACAGGGGCGTAGAGTACAACTTTGTAAGTCCACATAAAGCAGAAATGAAGTAAAGAGCTGAAGTGCTTTTAGCACTTAAAGACTGAATTCATGCCAACAGTTTTTCTAGTTCTTCACGGAAGTGCTTAAATGTAAACCCAGAAAGTTGCCTGGCATGCCTGTGCTGCAGAGCTGTGCAGTGAGCCAAGACTTGAAAGCTTTGGGTGGGCCATTATTGCTCTTCTCCCTACAGAGGGCTGGGCATCTTTTGATAGGGCGTCAAGCACAAGGAGTGTTGAAACGAAAGCCGGTCAGAGATAACAAAGTAAGGTATACCTTCTAGAAAGTTTTGAATTCTAATTGGGAGAGTCAGGCTGTGTCTACAGAAGCTTTTTATTAAATCCTTAAGTGAGCACCAGGTTAAGTTGGGATGGATAACAAATTGAAGAGCTGGTGGAAAAACAAACTTCTTGGTTGAACCAAAGAATTCTTTTAAACTTATGCCAACTGCATATTCAGTTAAATAAGTTGATGAGAAAACACTAGTTAATATTTGTGCTTAGGGTTTTAGATTTGGGAACCTGTGTATTCATTTAGAAAGTTATAAAATGCAAGAAAGATATACACACTAAATTCATGATTGTATTCGTCTCTGGAAAGAAGGGATTGGAATGAGAAAAGGTATAGGTGTCAAAGAAGACTTCAATGTTATGTTTAATGCTATATTTATTTAATTTTAAAGCTGGTTAGGCCAAATATAAAAAAGAATTTGGAGCTACTAGCTCTGGATAGGGGACCACAGACTTTAAAATATATCTTGTCTGATCTTCAAAAAAATATCTAGCTGTTTTCAAAAAAGTATTTTATTGCTATTAAAGCCAAGCCAACAAAACACAAAAAAATTGGGTAGAAAAGTAAGCCAATCTCTTGGTAGTTTGGGGTATGAGACCTTAGAATTGGAATGGCATTGATTTTTGCCAGAAGGAAACATGTGCTTAGAATACGCTGAATAACCAGAAGGGCATATTTAGTAGTTTGTTCTGAACACCCACCCCCACGACGTGATGGCAAATAACATTTCTCTAGAACCCACTTCCACTGGGAAACAAAAGAAATTTCAGGCACTACATATGTAGTGTCACTTGGTAAACACTAGAGGCCACCAGAACAGACGACATGCCTAGGTCGCTAATGACTCCTGTTGTTCCTCTGCATCTTGTTCTTACTTTGTATGGTCAGCATCATTGAATACACACTCAAGTTTTCCAGTTTTTTTAAAAAAAGTTATAGCCGTATCTGCTATACACCAAAATAAATCTCTGATAGATTATGGCATTACATGTAAAAAATGTAACAATAAAAAATACAAGATGGTAAAGTGAATACTTTTCTGATTTTGTGATAGGAAAGAACTTTTGAAGCATAAAAGCAGCCAAAAGGAAAAGACTGCTAAATAGGCCCTTGTGAAAAGAAAATCCATGCATAAAAATGCCATAGGCAAAATTAAAAGGAAATGATACCTCGGGACAAGTGTGGCAGCATGTGTGAGTGGCAGAAAGTGTCTATAGTTTAGATAAAATAAGCTCTTACAAGTAAACTAGGGAAGATGAGTAGTTTAATTTTAAAAATTGGCATGAGCAGATAATTCCCAATAGATAATGTAAAAGTGGCTTATGAAATAAATGCACTAATTAGTAAATAAGTAACAAAGTAAAGATTTCATGATTGGATTATGAAATTGACAAAGAATTTTACAAAAATAATTATCACAGTAAAAACTGTGAAATGGGTGCAAATGAGGATTTTTTCTAGATGATACATTTTCAATATCAAAAGTCTAAGCTTATTAATATGCTAAAGACTCAATAATTTCATTTCTAAGGATTTATTGTAAGGGTTTAATAAGAAAGATGCATCGAGATTCACATTTAAGCAAGTTTATCTGAACATTTTGCTTCTAACATTGGAAACCTCCAAATATCCCCAAATAGGAAGGGCTTACATCAACTTGAAAATTAAAAAAAAAGAAATTTCATAACATCTATTACTATATTCAAGAGCAGTTTTTCAGATTAAGTCTAACATTGAATGTACAAATCAGTTTATATAATATGTGCTCAATTTTGTAAAAGCATGTGGTCTGGACAAACCTTGAAATATTCACTGGTAGATTTTTTCTGTGATTTCTTTATGACTTGAGCAGCAGTGGGAACTTTCTATATTCACTACATCAGGGTAGGGCTATTACTGTAAACATCTGGAGAGAATGACTCAGGTCAGTTCTCAGTTTATGCAAGTCAGAATATACTCTTGTGGTGCAGGAGAGTAGGTGGATAGAGAGGACCTGTGGTCTCCTGGGAGAGGGTGATGGGAAAATGCAAGATGTATCTTGCATATCTCAGCTGATGCCAGCAGAGGGATGATGACAGTGATGACCAGGAATAAGATATGACCATGTACGTTTCACTGGAAACGCTGGTGGAGTAGTGGTTAAGTGCTACATCTGCTAACCCAAAGGTCAGCAGTTATAAGCTATCAGGTACTCCTTGGAAACTCTATGGGGCAGTTCTACTCTGAGCTATAAGGTCATCCTGAGGTGTAATTAACCCGACAGTGGTAGTTTATGTACGTCTCAGTGGATGACAAACAACCAGATGCCTGCATTTTTAGTGCTATGATACTCCCTGTCTGAGCCCCCCAAAACTCTGCTACCACATTCAGGCAAAGAATATACGTATTTTTCTGCTGTTGAGTTGATCTTGACTCATGGTGACCCCATGTGTGTCAGAATAGAAATGTGCCCCATAGTGTTTTCAATAACTGAGTTTTCAGATGTAGATTGTCAGGTCTTTCTTCTAAGGCACCTCTGGGTGGTCTCAAACCTCCAACCTTTTGGGAAGCAGCCAAATGCATTAAACATTTGCACCACCCAGTGACTCCTTGCTGAGAGCTAGAGAAGGAGAAGTCCTGAATGATTTTTGAGTTTGCGCTGGTGTGTTCCCCCTCCACTCCCATAAACTGGAATGGGAGTTTGAAATGAGTTCAAATACTCTTAGAGAAAAAGACAGTTGAAAACATACTTGGGAACATGGACTGAGAAAGTTAACATCTGAGGTATATCTGTATTATCATAGATCAATGTAAAATTGGGAGATTTATTGAAATAAAAGAGACATCTTCAGCTGGGAAGAGAGTGAACTCCATGCAGTGACGTTTTACAGGAGGGGAATGATGGATATGAAAGATGTGACTTGACTGGTATTTATAGGCTTAGATTACTGAAAGACATTACTTGATTGGTAATTAAAGGCTCAGGTCATTTGAAGGACATTACTCTATTGGTAGTAAAGGATTTTAAGGAAAGACTTCTTGCAATGGGAACTAGTAAGAAAAAGCTTTCTGTAGTGGAAACTCATTAAGCAGGTATTCCTGGGGGCACTTATAAGGCAGGACACCTGTGGCAAGCTCCTTAAGGTGACTGGCTTAAAGGGGCATATGCATCTTTCATAGATTGGCTACAGTGTGGCAGTGACATGGGTTTGTGACAGGGAGGGGTGAACGTGTAATTATGTCATCATTACCGGAAATTCTTCTCTTAGAAAAAGTAGGGAAGACTGCTGCTTCCAGAGCGAAAACAGAACCAACAAAGATCCCACCGAATCCTAAGGTCATATAGAGTACCTCAATTTTTATTTAATTCCCTCACATATTACCTGTACCTATGTATCTCTATACCTGAAATAGGTACCCACATCTGCTCTGCCTGCCTGCCTGCTTGCCTATCATGCTTATGAGGAAACTGTATGTAGGTAGATCAAGAGGCAGTTGTTCAAACAGAACAAGGGGATACCGTGTGGTTTAAAGTCAGGAAAAGTGTGTGTCGATGTTTTGTCCTTTTGCCATACTTAAGCAATCTGAAGGCTGAGCGAAGAGTCCAAGAAGCTAGACTATATGAAGAATGGGACATCAGCTGTGGAGGAAGACTCATTAACCTGTGTTACACAGATGACACAACCTTGCTTGCTGAAAACAAAGAGGACTTAAAGATCAAAGACTATAGTCATCTGTACGGAATACACCTCAACATAAAACCAAAGTTCTCACAACTGGACCACTAAGGAATATCACAATAGACAGAGAAAAGATTGAAGTTGCCAAGGATTTCATTTAATTTGGCTCTACAGTGAGCACTATATGGAAACAACAGTCGAGAAATTCAGAGTGAGTAAGAACCAGAGAGCTTTGTCTGAAGGTCCATGTATGTTGGATAAAGGCTGCACACATCAGAGCACATCAAAGGGCTGATTACATTATGTCACAGACTGGAGGATTACATCATTACAGAACTGCCAAACCCTTAGGAATCATGACCCAGGCAAGTTGGCACATAACCTTAACTATCAGAGCACCTATTATTGAAAAAATAAAAATGAAAAGGATGTATCTATTATGGACATTGCTGTATTATAACCACCCAGAGATGTCTACCTGTGGATGTGGCATGGTATAGTGGAAGGATCCTTGGATTAAGTGACAGGGCACCTGTGTTAAGGGTCCAGTCTATCACTGATGTCTCCAGTCTGGGCTTTGGCATCATCTTCTGTAGAATGAAAGGGTGTAGGGGGTGAAAGCCATTGTGGTATTAGTTATGTCAGTGTTTTCGTAGCTATTTGATAATTTGAGTCACCTGGGAACTTTTTCAAGATTCCATGAGCTCATTTAACAAGAATAAGGGGGATGTGTGGGAATATGTATTTTTACAGAGTTTGTATCTGGGCACTTCTGAAACAAAACTAGTGTTAGAAACCTCTAGACCAGGCGCTTCTTCGGGTTCCCCCTGGTTCTAAAGTGTCATGCCTTGTGAAGAATGAGAGTCACCTCATGTCCTGTCAGTCCCAGCTGCCATCTTCTAGCTCCACTTCTCACCCCTTCTTAGAGGTTGCCTTACTTCCAGGCCCATCTAAAAAGGAAAGGGAAACTGAAGGAGAGGGACTGTGTCCCCTGACCCCCAAGCCTCTCTGGGTGCTGCATTCCAGAGCACCAATTCTGTAGGCTCCAGGGCTGTCTTTATCATTCCCAGAGGATGATAAGGTGCCACAGCCTGAGAAAGGGACAGGAATTTCGAACCTTCTCAGAACTGACACGAGCACTTGAACCCTTTGTGGAGTTCAGTCTCTTTCCCAAGGTTTTTAATCCTTGGGATGTCATTGTGGGTATTCTGTACCTTATTTCTTCATTGTGTTAGATGGTCTGTGAAGGCTGGATCTGTTTTTAAAAAAAGTCTCATAATGTCCCCAATTTAATGTAGTGCTTTGGCTGGTCAGTAATCTCCTTTTTCCTTCCTATCCTTCTTTCTTTCTTTATTTCCTTCTTTCCACTGCTCATCTCTCCTCATTCTCCATCTCCTCCTGCTCCTTCCCCCAAGGACAGGCTTGGGGCTGGCTGTCACAGGCTCTGACCGCGGCTCCACAGCCTGCTTAGAGAAAACCACACGTGCTCTGTTCACTGTGCCATCAGGAGAACATGCCTCCCTGGCTTTCTGCAGTTTTATGATGAGTCTCTCCGTTTTGCAGGGAGTCATTACTCATAATTGATGCTCACTGTCCGAGCCCAAACAAATGTGCAGCACACTCCACATACCACACAGAGATACAAATATTTGCCTTCCTCGTGTGGGCTGGGATAGGGATGCCATTTCCATCAGGAAGGAGCCAGGTCACCAGACCACCTTTAGTAGTCTCTGCCTGGAGTAGGAGGAATAGGGCATCCCCTTTCAGTTGTTCTGCTTTTCCAGGGCCAGCATCCATGACAACAGGGCTCAGCTGCCAACCTGCTGCCAGAGAAGATGTGGGAGCAGAGCCCATCATTCCAGAACCGGAGTTAGTTGGTGACCGGCTTCCCCCTCCTCTGTGCAACCTGGTCTAATGATGGCTGGTGACACTGTGCCATGATGGCAGGTCTTTGCTAAGATATATTTTTACCCTCTGGACAAACAGCAGTTGGGATGAGTGTTTTTTTTTTTTTTTTTTATGAGTTGAGGTACCCAGTCCTGGAAAATAAACAGTCAGCTAATAAACTGGCATAAATAATAACAAAGAAAACATCCTGTCCTTCGTACCAATCCCTTCGGGTGAGGGGGTATAAAAGCTGCTGGCCAGTTGGCCACCATCAGACTTGGGGAACTCTGGCCAGGTTACTGGGCCGCGATCTGAGCATCCAGGACCATGGGGTGCTGCCCAGGGGACTGCTTCGGCTGCTGTCCTCAAGAACAGGACTGCTGTGAAGTGTGCTGCTGCCAGCCCTCCTGCTGCGGCTGCTGTGGGTCCTCCTGCTCCGGCTCCGGGTGTGGCGGCTCCGGGTGCGGCGGCTCCGGGTGCGGCGGCTCTGGGTGCGGCAGCGGCTGCTGCGGATCCTCCTGCTGCGGCTCGGGCTGCGGGGGAGGCTGCGGGGGTTGCGGGGGCTGTGGAGGTGGCTGTGGAGGTGGCTGCTGTGGCTCCAGCTGTTGCGGCTCCTCAGGATGCTGCGGCCCTGTGTGCTGCCAACCCACGCCTGTATGCGACACGAAATGAAGACCTCGGCCACCGCCACCGAGGCAGTCCCAGTGAAAGACTCTGTCTACTCCAGGTGGACACCCCCTTGTCTCCAGGACTTTCCAGGCCCCCAGCTAGGGCCCTGCCTCTGGGTCATTCGAAGAGGAGGACTCATTCTCTAAGCAGACCTAGTGTTTCAAACCATCAAGAACAGGAACCCTAATGGTGAAAAGACTGAAAGTGGATCCTAGTCCAAGTGATCCCCTACAGCTTAAGGGTGAACCTCCGTGGATTTCTCTTGTCGAAGAGAAAAGGCATCATTTTACCGAAGCTGTCTTTGGGACTGGCCTTCCCTCCCCAGCTTTCTACTGCTTTTGAGACACACAAGTTCTCCTCTGTTAACCTCTGAATAAATTGCAGCGTGCTGGCTAACCTAATTAGTTCTTCTGGTCCTTCTTTCATCTCTTCCTTGGACTGGGCCGGGACAACTGGGCATCTAAATGACAGTTTTTGGACTCAGTTGCCATTGAGTCGATTGAGACTCATAGCAACCCAGTAGGACAGAGGTGGTCTGCCCTATAGAGATTGCAAGGAGTGTCTGGTAGATTTGAACTGGTAGATTTGAACTCGGTTAGCAGCTGTAGCACTTAACTACTGCTGGGGGTTTCCAGGATCACCTGAGGGCCAGTTAAAACCAGAGATTTGAGGACCTTTTCTGAGACAGGTGGAGTTAGAATCTAGAGGGGTATGGCCTGGGAATCTGTGTTTTAACAAGAATCACTTCAGGTTAATTCTTACACACTGAAGTTTGAGAACCACACGTGTAGACTAAAGCTCTAGGGATGGGATTCACTTGGGGAGACTTTTACAGATGCAGATGCTTGGGCTTCACTGCTGGAGGCTTTATCCACTAGCTCTAGGGTGGGGCCCTGGTACCTGCATTTGTAAAAGCTCCTGAGTCAAGGTTGATGTGGGCCTTATTTAATTTTGTGGGAGAGGCATGACTTCTTCCTTCTATATTATAGTCCCCCGGGGGTGGTTCTGGAAACCCTGGTGGTGTATTGGTTAAATGCTCTGGCTGCTGACCTAAAGGTTGGCAGTTCAAATCTACCAGGTGCTCCTTGGAAACTCTGTAGGGCAGCTCTACTCTGTTCTATAGGGTTGCTATGAGTTGGCAGGAGGGTTTCAGGCTTAGTCAGAACTCTCAGGCCAGGTTAGGGTAGCAGGCTTTGGTAGGACGAGCTTGGTTCTGGCTGACTGGAAGTGGTTCCTGGGCACAGCTGTGTCAAGCTGCAGGTTTTGAAGATGTTATGAGCAGCCCAGTTCTTCCTCCAGCCTCATGCCTTGGTTCAATCTCACGTTACTGTGTTTGGTTTTCTGAGTTAGGTGTTTTTGGTCCTGGGCTCAGCTTCATTCCTTCTTCTTGAGTCTCAGAGAAGGAGGATTGAGTGTCTGAGTGTTAAGGGGTCTCCCTCACATGTCTGGGAGTCCACCTGGAAGGTCAAAACTCAAGAGAGCAAGATGATTCAGCAGCTTGTTGGACATGATTTTATGACACATGCAGAATAAAACTAACTCTGCTCTTTTCATGGGAGAACAATATTTATTTTTATTTCTTCAGAGCAATGGTTTTTTTTTTTTTTTAAATAAACAACCAAACAGAAACTCTTTGTTTTTGGTTATATGTATACTAATGTTTCCTAAAATAAGGAAAAAAAAAAAGTAACAACTGGGTTCTCGCCACTCAGACTGTATTGCTGATACATGTTGTTCCGAGTTTCTTTTCTAAGCGTATTTACAAAGAAAACTTGGTTGTTGCTGTTCTAGTTAAGCACCGTTGAGCACGTTTTGACTCACAGCGGTCCTCTGTGCAACAGAATCAAAACTGACCTGTCCTGTGCCATCCTCAAAATCATTTTTATGCTTGAGGCCACTGTTGAGCCACCATGTCCCTCCCTCGCATTGAGAGAGTCTTCCTTTCGGTCATTGACTACCAAGCATGAGGTCCTTCTCCAGGGACTGATTCCTCCTGGCTTTGGATTATGCTGCTTTTAGTTTTTGCCCTTTAAAAATTTTCTGTTTTGTTTTTCATAAACAAGATTTGTTGAAATAGAATTTATATATAAGAAAGTGTTTCCAATTTTTGTGTACAGTTTGATAAAATTTGATGATTTTAAGCACTTACATAACCACCATGGCAGTTAAGCTATGGAATATTTCTGTCATTTTCCATTCTCCAGTTCTCCTTTGTATACATACTTTCTATCCCTCACACCGGACAACCATAAATCTGCTTTAACTCAGTATATATTTTGCCATTTCTAGAATTTCATATAAACAAAATCATGCAGTGTGAACTCTTTTTCACTTAAGATAATGTTTTTTATTTTCAGCCCTGCTGTTGTAGATATGGGTAGTTTGTCCTTTTTTACAGAATAGTACTCCATTGCACAGATAAACCACCCTTAAAAAAATGCCTTCATGAGTGATAGGCATGTGGGTTTTTCCCAGTTTGGGGCTATTATAAATAAAGCTGTTATGAACATTCATATACAAATCTCTTGGGGACATATGTGTGAACGACAAGTAAGTGTTTAATTGCCTATGCTTAATTTTATAAGAAAGTTCTAGACTGTTTTACAAAGCACCTGTGCCATTTTGTATTTCTACCAGCAACGTCTGAACATTCTAGTTGCTTCATGTCTTTGCTAACACTTGATGTTGTCAGGGTTTATTTTCAGCCAGTCTAACAAGTACATAATGGTAGCTCAAAGCATCCTCTGTTTTCTGTCTCATTTTTAAAGTTCAGTGGGATTATTAGTGTCTCATTGTTGGAGAGAATCTGAGCTTGGACTCTGCCATGGTTGTAGGTGCCAAGTTTGTTTCACTCTTATGCAAAGATATCCCAAAGTTCTCTTTCTCCAACACTTGCTACATTGCTGCATGTCAATGGATGGCATTCCCTGCTTCTAACTTTCCACTTTTAAATACTAAGCCCTGTAGATTCCACCTCTTTCAGACCCCTTTGCTCTCTCTAGCTCCAAGGCACGGCCCAGTTAAAGTTGTCACCATGAAACTTTTGGGTTATTGCCCCAGACTCCTATGGTCCCTCTGCCTCCGGGATTGTTCTCCTCCTCCAATCCCTTCTCTACAGGATAGCCAGAGAAAACTTTCCAAAGTATAAGTCTGGTTAAGTTACTCTCCTGCTTAAACTCACAGCTTTCAGTATAAAACCCACCTACCTATTATGGCCCACAAGGCCTTCTATGGTTGGATGCTTAGTAGCCCCTCTGGCTCCATTATTATCTCCTTGAACTTCATCCTGACTATCCTGAGCCATCTGCTGCTACCTCAATGTGTCATGTCTTCAGTTTCCACCTTGTTCTTTTTCTCTTTCTTGCAGTCCCTTTTTAGACTTCTTCCTTCAGAATTCAGCTTGGTCATTCTATACTTGAGAAGCTTTTCCTAACTTACCAAGTCAGTGTTTCTCTCGAGCGTCCCTCTAGAACTCTGCGTGTTCTTCTATCATAGCACCTCTAATGCTCTACTGTGATGGCTGCAGATGTGTCTGTCTCTCTTCTAAACTGTGGGCTCCTTGAAACAGGAGCTGTGACTAATTCTTTTTGCATCACTTCACATAGCTCAGTGTTGGGTGAGTTGAATATATGAGTAAAATAGAAACTGATTGAAGGAATAGCTCCATAAATTAATGACTGTAGGAGGGATGAATGAATGAATGGAATCACAGCTCACCTTTTCCAAGGGTAAGTCTGACTTCTTTGCTGATGCTGAAAGCACACGGTGGAGGCAAGGTAGCCCCGTTACTGAGCAAGAATGCCTGGCCTTGGGATTTAGAAAGCAGAGCCGAGGATTTGTGTCTCACCTCACCTCTGCTTCAAGCAGTAGCAAAGATGAGTCTTTTGTTTACAAGTTTCTTAACAGATAAACTTGGGGAGCTGCTCCATAACCCCGTGTCTTTCTTGTGAATATTTTGTGTCTTGGTGACATCTTTCTTTCAGAAGTCATTAAAAGCACCAAAGGCAAGAAAAGCTCTGAAAGTTTTCTGAATGCTTGGGGTAGTGTGGAGTGGGGTCAGGGAAAGCAAGAAGACAAGGCAGAGACACTGGGTCAGGTGCTTCCCAGAGACAGGTAGGTCCAATGCTCTAGGGTGGAGCTGCTCACAGAACAGAACGGAGGACAGCATGGTGGTGTGAGCTGGTGCCTGATGTGTGGCTTAGACTAAGCCTTCTGAGAGGGGCTGGACCAGACAAGTTGATGAGAAGGAAGGAGAGAGGCCCTAGATCAGGAGGCTGGCTGTGTGTGATACTCAGCGAAGGACTTGGACACTCTGACCAACTCCTCATGTCTCACTTGTCTCATTACCTATAGCTAGGGTAGAAGATTCTCTGCCTCTTGGATGGTTCCAAATAAGATCATCACTGTAAAGTCATTCAAAATTTATGCCGTGTCCCTGACAGAGTTCTCATCACATAGTTCTACCATCTCCTGAAGTCTACTGTTGCATTTACCATTGTATTGCAACAACTTGGCTTGCAGTGTTTGCCTACTAGAGAGTGAGCTCCATAACAATGAGTGAATAGCTCTTATTCATGAAGACATACCCTGGGCCTAGTCCAGGGCCTAGTCCAGAGCACCAGAAGATGGATAAATTATAAGCTTCTTTCCTCTTCCTTCATTTGTGAAGCTCAGAAACAATAGAGCATCCAGCTTGGAGGCAATGATACTCATTCCAAGACAACTTATAGCTCTGGGATTCCAAATTTAGCAAGTCAATAAATAAACAGCTTCTTTATGGGGAGACAAACAACTTCCAGATCAACAAACCTTGGCGTAATAAGATGTTCCTCTGCAAACTGGCCCAAACAGCAATGAGGAAAAGATGCAGGAGCCCCAAACAGCACATGCCAGCAAAGGAGTATAAAGACGAGGGCCTCAGAGAGCAGTCACCACCAGGCAGCTCCCTCTCCGCACTCACCAAGAAGCAGAAGCACCTTCACCATGACTGGCAACTGCTGTTCCAGGAAATGCCCTTCCACACCAGCCATCTCTCTCTGCTCCAGGGAGGTGACCTACAGAGGACCCATCTGCTTGCCCAGCTCCTGCCGGAGCCAGACATGGCAACTGGTGACTTGTCGAGATGGCTGCGGATCATCTAGCTGCAGCCCCCAATGCTGTCAGCCCTCCTGTCCTGTGAGTACCTGTGCCCAGCCCGTGTGCTGTGAGGCCACCATCTGCGAGCCCTCCTGTCCTGTGAGTACCTGTGCCCAGCCCGTGTGCTGTGAGGCCACCATCTGCGAGCCCTCCTGCTCTGTCAGTACCTGTGCCCAGCCTCTGTGCTGTGAGGCCACCATCTGTGAGCCTTCTTGCTCTGTGAGTACCTGTGCCCAGCCTGTGTGCTGCGAAGCAACACCTTGTGAACCTTCTTGCTCTGTAAGTAGTTGCTCTCAACCTGTGTGCTGTGAGGCCACCTCCTGCCAACCAGTCCTCTGTGTGCCCACTTCCTGCCAGCCGGTCATCTGTGAAACTACTTGCTGCCAGCCAGCTGTCTGTGAGCCCAGCTGTTGCTCAGCTGTCTGCACTGTGCCCAGTTCCTGCCAACCAGTGATCTGTGAGCCTGCTTGCTGTCAGCCAGTATGCCCGACGCCCAGCTGCTGTCCACCTGTATGCTCGGTGACTAGTAGCTGCCAGCCCATCTGCTGTGACCCCCGTCCTTGTGAGCCATCTTGTTCGGAGGCCAGTATCTGTCAGCCAGCTACCTGTGTGGCTCTGGTCTGTGAACCTGTTTGCATCCGCCCTGTCTGCTGTGTTTCGAGCCCTTGCGAGCCATCTTGTGTCCCTAGCACCTGCCACGAGCCCTCTTGTGTCTCCAGTATCTGCCAGCCCAGCTGTTCTGAGGCCAGCCCCTGCTCACAAAGTGTCTGTGTGCCCAGCCCCTGCTCACAAAGTGTCTGTGTGCCCAGCCCCTGCTCACAAAGTGTCTGTGTGCCCAGACCTTGCTTACAAAGTGTCTGTGTGCCCAGCCCCTGCTCGCAAAGTGTTTGTGTGCCTAGCCCATGCCAATCTACTTGTTACCTAGTTAAGCGCTGCCAGTCCATCTGCTGTGAACCCGTTTCCTGCCCTTCCACTCCCTGCCAACCTCTTTGCTGCCGCCCGGGGTCTTCGGCATCTGCCATCTACCAGCCAACTTGCTCTCGGCCCACTTTCTACATACCCAGTTCCTGCAAACAGCCCTGCAGGGCTTCAATTTCTTGCCGACCAATTTGCCGCCCAATATGCTCCGGCCCCGTCACCTACCGGCAGCCGTGCGTCACGTCTATTTCCTACCGCCCTGCCTGCTACCGCCCTTGTTACTCCATCCTGCGCCGCCCAGCCTGTCTCACTTCTGTCTCCTACCGCCCTGTCTGCTCCCGTGTGCCCTGTGCTGAGCCTGATTCCTGCAAACGGGATTGCAAGAAGTCCACTTCCAGCCAACCAGATTGCGCTGACTCAGTCCCCTGCAAAGAGAAAGTCTCAGAGGCAAGTCCCTGCTCACCCACTGCTGCCAAACCCATGGGCTCGACCACCTCTGAGACTGCAGCCCACCAACCTGCTGCCAGGAAATCTGCTGACTCCTGAACTGGCCTCCACCCACTCACTCCTGGCAAGCAAGTCACCACCTAGAAAGAAAACTTGACCACCCTCCCACGTGCTTCATACGACTTAGCTAAAATGTTTTGCTTTCTATCATTCACCGTCTACTTGTATTTCATGGGACTCTTCAGAAATGTCACTATCCAAATGGTCCAAGTGAAGGCTCCTGGGCCCTGAGAAGGGGACATCTTGGATTCCTGTCTGCCATCACTATCAAGCCGAGACAAGCCGCTTCACCACATTATCTGAAATCTCTTCTAAAACCTTTTCTGTCTATATGCGTGTTGTCTCTTGCTTTGTGTGTTCATGTTCCTTGATGTCTTCTTATCCAGTGCCATCAAGTCTGCGACTTCTTAAATGAGACAAATAAACATGGCTAAGTTGAAGTGACATGCTGTTCTCATTGCACTTCTGTTTTGCCATAGTCTCATCAGTTGACTTTTTCATCTTTGAGGGCAGCTTCATCCATTCCATCCGTCCATCCATCCATCCATCCACCCATCCATCCTCCCTCCCACCCACCTACCCACCCATCCATCCATCCATTCTTAATCCTTCCAACAAGTCTTTTTACATAGTTGCTAAGTGCCAGGGATTGTGTTAAGCTCTAGGAATACAAAGTTGAAATTCTCAGCCCCTACTCTTAAGGAGCTCACCCTCTGGTGGGAAGACCAATAAGCAAACAGAAAATGATGACATTCCACTGTGATAAGCATTGGGGCACAGGTAAGCATAGAGCATGGTGAACTTAGCAGGGTGGGTGGGTGGGAACCAGAGAAGACTTCTTGGGGAATATGCTGCTTGAGCTGAGCCTTTCAGCACAAGCAGGAATTAACTAGTTAAAATGGAAGGAAGAGCTTTCCACGTGGAGGAAACATGTATAAATGAATGGGGCTTTGATTGTAAGGAGCACACGGGTTAAAGTGCTCCGCTGCTAGCCAAAAGGTCAACAGTTTTGACCTTTTGCTTAGTGGGAAAAAGATGTGGAAGTCTGATTCTCCTATGGGGCTGCTGTGAGTTGGAGTCAACTTGATGACAGTAGATTTTTTTTATTTTTATTTTTGTGACCACACTCCTTACTAGTGAGGGTTGGGTGCAGATGTCTGTAGAGGATTAGATAGCTATTAGTTGGATAAGTAGAAGTCACCTGCTCAAGACGAGGCTACATCATAGACAGAAATGTCTGGGTTTGGTGTGGGGCTGACATGAAGGCATTAATGAGTTGTATGCAGGGCATACAGGTTATAGACAAACTGGAGATGGGTGACTGGTTAGGAAGCTAATAGCTATGGAGCCAACGATGGGATTAAAACAACAATTGAGGATCATATTTACAGTAAGGAAAGACTAGGTGATTTGGGTTTCTTGTAGGAGAACTTTTCTTATAGTATCCTGTAAGGAGTGCATGGGAGGCACAATGGTTAAGTGCTCAACTACTAGCTGGATGGTTGGTGGTTTGAACCCATCCAGAGGTGCCTAGACGATAGGTCTGGAAATCTGCTTCTGAAAGGGAGCAGTTCTACTCTGCACACCTGGGGTTGCCATAAGTCAGAATCAACTCAATGGCAACTAACAACAACAATCCCTAAAAGACATATTCAATAAAATTTGCATACATAGCTTCTTAACGTTTCTAAAGAAAAAGTGTATTCAAAGAAGATATATTCCATGCAGAATGAAGGACTAGTTATTGTCCTCAGGATGCAGCTTGGGCTATCATAAGACTAGGCTAGCGTAGATCTGGGCTTTACAACCTCATCTCTACTGACATTTTCCGTTGGATAATTCTTTGTTGTGAATGGCTGTCTTGTGAATTTTAAGATATTAAGCAGCGTCCCTCACCTCCACCAACTGGATCTTGGTAGTATCTCCTAAGTTGTGACAAATAAAAATGTCTGCAGAGATTGCCCAACATCCCTTGCAAAGAAAAACTCACTATCATTTGGTATTTACTGGAATAGACCATAGTAGAGAGAAAGTCAAAAGTAAACTATATCCTGAACATTGATGTTAGAATAATTGTCTCATTGGGCCATTGGAATTTTTTATCTGACTCCTTCCAGAATTAAAAGAGGAGTTGGCCAGGATTTGAAATCTCTGTGCCAATCACTGGGTTCAGTGTTTCATAGAAATCACAGCAACCTGGTAAGCTGATGAGATTTATTTTTTCCTGTTTTACAGATGAAGAATATGGAGACAAATACTGTAAATGTCCATAAGCAGAGATAAAGAAATGTGATCTAGTCACACAACAGAATATTAGAGCAAAGAAACAAATGAGCAATAGCTGCATGCAACAACACGGGTGAATCTGAAGTAACATAATGTTGATTGATATAAATAAGCCCCATAAAGCCACATATATAGCTAAAGTTAAAAAATGATACATATGCAAATACATACGCTGTGAGTACATGCATACATGTACATACACACATACATGTCTATCTATAATATATATGCACATATATATATATAAAATAATCCTGCAAAACCACAGACCTGTTGCTGTTGAACTGATTTTGACTTATAGTGACCCTATAGGACAGAGCAGAACTGCCCCATAGAGTTTCCAAGAAGCACCTGGTGGCTTTGAACTGCTAATCTTTTGGTTAACAGTTATAGCACTTATCCACTACACCACCAGGGTTTCCATATGTAGAATCAGGGAATAATAAAAATTTGGGATAGTCACTGCTAGTTGGTGACACTCAAACAACTAAAATTTATTCTGTCACAAGTCTGTGTTTTTTTTTAACATCACCATATTTCTTGATATGGTCACAACACCTCTTGGTGATACATTAGATGTTAATGTCTTGAACCACAGCAAAACTATGTTTTCTCTGTTAGAAGGTTTCTTCAAGAAAAGGTATATAGCTGTTGTTGTTAGATGCCATCTAGTTGGTTCCAGCTCATAACGACCCTATGCACAACAGAGTGAAACACTGCCCAGTCTTGTGTCATTTCCATGTTTTTATGCTTAAACTCATTGTTGTGGCCACCGTGTCAATCCATTTCATCGAGGGTCTTCCTCTTTTTTGCTGACCCTTTGCTTTACCAAGTATGATGTCTTTCTCCAGGGATTGGTCCTTCCTAACAACATGTCTGAAGTGTGGAAGACAAGGTCTCACCATCCTTGCTTCCAACGAGCACTCCCGGTTGTGCTTCTTCCAGAATAGGTCTGTTGGTTCTTTCGACAGTCCATAGTACTTCTCCAACACAATTCAAAGACATGAATTTGCCTTCTGTCTCCCTTATTCATTGTCCAGCTTACACAGGCACATGATGCAATTGAAAATACCACATGGGTCAGGTGCACGTTAGTTTTCAAGGTGACATCTTTACTTTTCAATACTTTAAAGGGATCCTTTGCAGCAGATTTTCCCAATGCAATACGTCTTTTGATTTCTTGACTGCTGCTTCCATGGGTATTGATTGTGGACCCAAGTAAAATGAAATCCTTGACAACTTTAATCCTTTCTCTGTTGATGATGATGTTGCTTACTGGCCCAGTTGTGAGGATTTTTGTTTTCTTGATGTTGAGGTGCAATCCATACTGAAGGCTGTGGTCTTTGATCTTCATCAGTAAATATTTCAAATCTTCTTCACTTCCAGCAAGTAAAGTGGTGTCGTCTGTAACAGAGATTGTTAGTGAGTCATCTATCAATTCTGATGTCTCATTCTTCTTCATGTAATCCAGCTTCTTGGATTATTTCCTCAGTACACCAATTGAAAAGGTACGGTGAAAGGATACAACCCTGATGCACACCTTTCCTAACTTTAAACCATGCAGTGTCCCCTTGTTCTGTTTACATGACTGCCTCTTGATCCATATACAGATTATTTAAGAGCACAATTAAGTGTTCTGAAGTTCCCATTTTATGCAATGTTAGCCATAATTTGTTATGATCCACATAGTCAAACATTTTTGCATAGTCAATGAAACAAAGATAAACATCTTTCTGGTAGTCTCTGCTTTCAGCCAAGATCCATCTGACACCAGCGGTGATACCCCTGATTTCATGTCCTCTTCTGAATCCAGCTTGAGTTTCTGGCAGTTTCTTGTCAATATACTGTTGCAGTCACTTTTAAATGCTCTTGAGCAAAATTTTACTTGTGTGTGATATTACTGATGTTGTTTGGTAATTTCTGCATTCAGTTAGATCACCTTTCTTTGGAATGGGCATATATATGGAACTCTTCTAGCTCATTGGTCAGGTAGCTGTCCTCCAAATTTCTGGTCATAGACAAGTGAGCACTTCCAGTACTGCATCTGTTTGCTGAAATATCTCAGTTGATATCAATTCCTGGAGCCTTGTTTTTTCCCGTTGCCTTCAATGTAGATTTAACTTCTTCCTTCAGTACCATAAGTTCCTGATCATATGCTTCCTCTTCAAATGGCTGAACATCGACCAATTCTTTCTGGTGTAATGACACAGTATCACCGGTGAATAATATGCTCCCCTAAACAATCAACTACATGAGACCGATTGGTCAACATTTACCCAAGAGTAAAGATCGGAAGGCAAAGAGGAGAAGGGCAGCTAGAATAATAACAACAGAAAAAGAAAAAACAGAATAGAAATAATGAGAATGCGGACACACTGTCAAAACTGTAACCAATGTCACTGGACAGTCTTTATAAAACTTGCTAAATGGGAACCCCATTTGCTGTGCATGCTTTCATGTGAAACAATAAAATCCTGGGAGAACAAAAGAAGGGAGACAGGAAACAAAACCAGAATCACTTAAAGACGGGTGGATTGTTTAGAAAGAATGGAAGTGGTAAATACGAGTATAGGATATTGGCATCTTCTCTAGGTTGAAGTTGACAAGACTTCTCAAGTATATTCATGTTCCCATTTGATTGACCTCTTTGGTAAGACTGTATTTTCCCTTGAGAAATGGAGAGCTTTTGAATATAGATATTCAGACTAAGACACAGAACAGTGTTTGCATGGATGTCATAATGAACAGAGACAAGATGAAGAGCAAAACCAGTGATTGATGCTGTGACATAAAAAATAAAGCATTTGAAAGACATGGCGGAGAGTTTTCTAGGCTTTGTTCCAATCAGAAAAGTTTCTCTTCGTTTTAAAGTTAAGGTGAGGAAGATGCCAAGAGGAAAATATTTTTGTAGCTGGCATTTTGCAAAGTACCTTTCAGAATTTTAAGCATTTTCAATAAGTAGTGAGATACCAATAAGAACAAAAATCACCTGAGCAATAGCAGTGCAATTGTTGGAACCTCCTACCTTGAAGATTTTTGCAATTAACTAACATATTCAACAGAGTAAGTTAGTAGATATAATGGATCAAATTGTAGCCTCCCCCCAAAATATATGTCAACTTGGCTAGGCCATCATTTCCAGTATTGTGTGATTGCCTGCCACTTTGCTACCTGATGTGATTTTCCTATGTGTTGTAAATCCTGTCTCTATGATCTTGATGGAAAACCCTGGTAGCTAACCAAAAGTTTGGCTGTTCAAATCTGCCAGGTGCACCTTGGAAATTCTGTGGAGCAGTTCTACTCTGTCCTATCGTGTCACCATGAGTTGGAATTGACTCAAAGGCAGTGGAATGATGTTAGTGAGGTTAGATTAGCAGAAGTTATTTTAATGAGACAGGACTAACTCTACAAGATTAGGCTGTCTCTTAAACTCTTTTGAGATATAAAATAGAGCACAGAAAAGAGAGGACCACATAATACCAACACAGAAGCACTGGGGGCATAGCACATCTTTTAAACCTTGAGACCCTGCCATGAGAAGCTCCTTGACCAAAGGAAGATTGATAACCAGGACCTTCATCCAAAGCCAACACAGAGAGAAATCATTCCCCTGGAGCTGACACCCTGCATTCAGACTTCTAGCTTCCTTATGAGAGAATAAGTTTCTTTTTGTTAAAGCCGTCCACGTGTGGTATTTCTGTTAGGGCAGCATTAGATAACCAAGATAGTAGCAGAGCCAGAAATTAAAAACACCCCTGTCTGGACAAGGCTGTAGTCTTTCCACACCATCATGGGCCTCCAGCATGAGCCAGGATAGCATGTGAACTGATGCAGGATGCTGAAGTTGATTGGCAAGGCAGAGCCAAGACAAGCCCAGAGCAAGAAGAGCAGAGTCAGGAAAGTTTCTCATGAACCCCTCCTGGAATGGGTTGACCTAACAGTAAAACCGCTTTACAGGGATGCCTTTCTATTGTGTTTGGTTGTTGTGTTTATAGAATTTATGTGCTATAGACTCCGTAGAGTGAATTCAATCTTTCTTGATGAAATAGCTTGCATTTTTTAATATTTTCAAATCAAAAGCTTATCTTTGGGTGTATCAATAAGAAGAGGTAAGTGTTTATACCAGCTTGATTCAGCTAATAACTATAGTCACCTGAATGGCGACTGATTCCCTGTGTGGAGTCTGGGCAGCTTCTCCATGAGTCGGTGTGCAGTGGTTCAGATATCAGACTTATATCACTATGTTAGTGTCCCCTCCCACTCACCCAAAATCAGGAGGTCTAGAAGGTGGTTAAGATCAGAGGTTTGGTAGGGCCCAAGATTTGAATCTTGTTTCTACCTCATAACTCGCATGATTTTGATAATATGATTTCAAGTCTCTGAGTTAGTTCTGCCACTTCTAACCTAGTGATGACAACTATGCTTACTACCTAGGTTCACTGGGAGGAGTCAGTGAAAAATGTCATCAAGGGCTTGGTAAATAAATGGAAGCCATTACTATTATTGTTATTAGTAGTAGTCAAGTTTCAGGAAAGCCAAACAGAAAGGTTCTAGAAAGATGTGGAGACATTTAAGTGCCCTTAGGATCTACTGCTTAGTCTTCCATTTCCCACCTTTGACATCCTTCTTCTCCTGATGGGTCAGTGGTTCATTTCCGGATTGTCTGAATGTACAGAACTGCATTTCTGCAGGAAGAGCCAGGCAGCTTTGGCTTGGCTGAGGCCTCTTGATGAGATGTTAGAGCAGGAAAGCCCTGCTTCTGTGAGGCTGGGGAACAGCCTGTAAAAGAGACAGTGCATTCCAGAGTAGGAGAAGTATCAAGGTATCCAAAGTCAGCAAAGCAAACTCCCAACTTAACAGACAAGTTTTTAAAGTGGAGACGTCACTCAGGCACCGGAAGCCTGCTAATCAGATATTTGTATGTAAATGGATATAAACAATAACAAGGAAGGCTGCTGTGCCAACACCCATGGTGAAGGGTTATAAAAGCCCCAATGGATGCAATGTCTTTCAGACTCAGATATACTGATCCTGCAATTCCCCAGCAAGGTGAATACCTGCAGCATGGAAGACAGCTGTCCTGGAAACGCTGCAGCCATTCTAGCTGTGCCCACCACCTGCGCATGCCCAAATAGCGGCAGCTTCCAGAATCTCGTCTGTCTGCCCAGTTCCTGCCAGAGCAGAACATGGCAACTGGTGACCCGCCAAGAAAACTGTCGGCTATCTAGCAATGCCCCGAGTGGCTGTGTACCTGCTTCTTGCCAGCCTACCTGCCTTCCATCAGCTTCTTGTGTGGGTTTTGTCTGCCAACCCGTTTGTTCCAGCGCAGCCTGCTACGGCTCCTGCACTGGTCAGTCTGCTTGTCCAGGTAGCGCATGCCAGCCATCCTGCTTGGAATCCACTGGTTGTCAGGCAAAGTGCTGTGATGCCACCTTCTGCCAGCAAGACTCCTGCCAGGAACATGTTGGTGTGTCTGGATCATGCCAGGACGCTTGTGGCCAATTGATCTACTGTGACGCTGCATCCTGCCAGCCAGCCTGCTCTGAGGTAACTTCCTGTCCTGAAACATCATGCCCTCCAACCCTGTGTGTGTCCAGTTCACACCAACCGTCTTACTGTCAAGCAGGTTCATGTCCACCCACTAGTTGTGAAGGCCAGCTCTGCAAATCAAGTTATTACCAACCTACATGCTACGTTTTCAAGCCTTGCCGATTAGCTCCCTGCATGCCTCTTCCCTGCCAGCCATCAACGTATGTGTTCAATTCTTGCAATCCTACTTGTTGTGTGCCTGTCTCCTGCCAGCCATGTCACTGCCAACGAGCTTCTCCCATATCCTTCATCTGTCAGCCAGTGGCTAACTGTCAGCCCCCTTGTTCTGTAAAGAACCTTTGTAAATCAGTTTCTGGTAGCACCATGCTCTCTGGCCAACCATTTTGTAGTGAGCCCACTTTGTGCAAACAAAGTGGTCGTAAATCCCCTTCCTACCAGCCAGCTTGCTGTATGACAGGGTTAGGCAAATTGTCCAGTAGTGCCTCTAACTGCTTGCGGTCAACTTCCCCAAGTTTCTGCAAAGCAAACAACTGTAAGTAGACTTCCTGCCAACTCAGCCAAGAATCCAGCTTCCGGAAGACAACGCTTCATTGATGGACTGTATTCACACCTTCTTGGAGCATTTCCTGCTGTCTACAATTACATAGCACCCTGTGGGGGCCTGTATCCTGTTGGGCACCATTGCTGCTTATTTTCTAACTTTACTCCAAGTTTAACCTCACATTCTATCCAGGTGTTGATGGGAAACTCGTCCACCTACTAAAATGTATATATATATATATATATATATATATATATATACACACACACACACACACACACGCATGTTTAACCAAAATGATCTTTCAGCAGTAGTGGTCCACCCTATGTCTTCAATTCATTTCACTTCAGCAAAGCCTTCTTTCCTTTTTCTTTCTTTTGATGCTGACTAGTCTTTCAGGAGACTCCTTTGTTGCTGACTGCTAATAAAGGTGTGACTGGTTAAGCATAATTAACATGACTCTTCTTTCATGAGTTCTTCATTCTGTACAATATTCCCCTATGTGGATTTCCTCCAGGTCACCACTGAACATGATGATCCTGAACTCTCTAAGTCCACAGCCACCTACCCTGCCCCAGCCCCTGCCATCCCCACTGCTGTCTTGGGAGATAAAATTCAGTTGTCTTTGGTACCCATTAGTGTCTGCAGAGGCCATCAGAGAGGGTACCCATTGGTTCACAAGGGCCTCTGATGGTTAGAATAACAGGTGCTCAAGTTGGAAGGATCCGAGAACTAGCAGTTCCCTGATTTTCAACCTTTTTATCACCAAGAGCTCTTTTGATGTGAGTAGCCTCATTTTCCCCATAGTAAAAAGACATAGGGAAGCTGAAGACAGAAATGGTTCAGGGAAGCTATAAATTAAAATAAATAAGAGACACTAGGAGGTCCCCTCATGGCATAGTGGTTAGAGTACTCATCTGCTAACCAAAAGGTCAACAGTCTAAACTCACTAAGCCATGGTATTTTCAATGGCATCATATGCATATGAAATCTGGGCAATGAATAAGTAAGATGGAAGAATTAATTTATCTGAATTGTGGTGTTGACGAAGAATACTGAATATATTCTTGGACTGCCAAAAGAACAGATTTCTCCTGGAAATACAACCAGAGTGCTCCTTAAAATCAAAGATGGCCAAACTATGTCTTACATACTTTGGACATGTTGTCAGGAGGGATAAAGTCCTAAAGAAGGACATCATGCTTGGTAGAGTGCCAGCAAAAAAGAAGACTCTCAACAAGAATGGATGGACACAGTGGCTGCAACAGTGGGTGTATGCATAAAAATGATTGTGGGCATGGCGCAGGACCAGGCAGTGTTTTATTGTGCTGCACACAGAGCTGCCATGAGTTGGAACAAACTAAACACTTAATAACAACAATGATAAATGCCTGGGCTTTTATTTAGTGAGTCATCTATTCTAGAATCTTTCTCTGAGTCAAAGGCAAGCTTATAAGTGCATTGTTTGCAGCATTATGGAAACTGGAATGGTATTTGTGTATCTTAGAGGCTCTTGTACCCCATCATTCCTCAAAATTCTGTGTGTGGCTTTCTTCCAGTTTCTAAGTGCTCTGGGGCATAATATGATAGCATTCAGTGACATAAAATCTTTCAGAGAATCCCAGTGTTTGTAAAATCTGTTTGTTCTTTTTGTGCTGCTGGTGTTCTTATAGATGTTTGGTCAACTTTCCACTTCTATAATTATTCACCATTGTCTGATAAATCAGACAGACATCAAGTAAGAATACTTCTGGCATAACTTTCCCATTCTTTGTGCTACATTCCAGAGGAAGAGCTCAGCTCTTATCCCACTCACATGCCTCAGCATGACTAAGCCTGGATTTTCCTTACCAGAAATGGGCATGTTGACAGGTTATGGATTAAGAGTTGGGTGGTGGATTGATGCAAACACACTACGTTAAAAAAAATGGTAGCATCACAGTGAGGAACTTACTTTATATAAAACTCCTTTTGGTAGTTGTGTCTCTTCTTACTTTTGTTTCTCTCCTCTTGCAATTTTCCCTTTTTGGTTCAGAAGGAAAAATTAATCTTTCTTTTCCTTTGGGGATAAAGGCAAGTGATGCTTGAGAAAGAAAACAACAGATGAACAAAACCTTCAAAGCCCTGTTGCCTCGCTCCCCCACATAGAAGCCCTGCCTACCCCAGCCCCATTCCCCTACAACTAACTAGTGGTGTAGTGCTCATCAGACCCTTATCTTAGACTTCTCTTTCTCTTCACAGATGTTTGATTATCTTCTGTTGACAGCATGGGAGAAAAAGAAAAGAAGCATTGATATCTGTATCTCAAACACTAGCCTAAGATTATTAATACCAGGTAATAGAACTTTGTCTTATTTGATGGCATCTTTATTCTGCTTACAATAATTTTATTAAGACACATATTTTCCCATCAGCTGAGGTGGAAGGAGGATGAGAATCTTATGCGTATCTTTGTTTCTGATGGTACAAATGAGCTAAATCCAAACTATCAGTAGCAATCGGAAACGCTAACTTTTAAATAAAGGCAGTGTAGATGAGGATGACTTTTCTTCAACCAAATCCTGTTCTTTTCCTGATAATATTATGTGATCAAAGGCATTAATACAGGAAGCCTATTTTAAGTCTGTTTCAAACCATCAGAGAGTTAACTCCACTGAAACCAACGGTAGCAAAGAGGAGAAAGAAAGAAGAATGAGTCAAACAAGTCACCCAGTGGTGCTTCTTGAATGAGGTACACTTTTGTTTAGAAGGGGGCTTTCTGAACACAGACAAATTACAATTACAGGCAGTACTGGGGTGTTAAGGAGTGACTGAAGCACACATGCTTTCTTTATCTACTTTACACCGTCTGAGTAATTTAGGTTTTCTGATTTACAATCCAGGCAGGGAGGAGGAGTACGGTAACGGCCCATTTTGGTGGTGTTGTAAATCATGGGTGACTAAGGGGAAGGCCTGGGAAGAGATAAGACAGGATGTTGTCCAGCCTAGAAAGTATCTCTAATTTAGATTTTTTGGTGTTAGGAGCAGGTGGGACTAGAAAAAGATTATTCGGTCAGACTTGTTGTAGAAGAAGACCTGGCTCCTAGGCATTGCTGGATTGACACAGTGGCTGCAATGATGGGCTCACAATGATTGTGAGTGTGGTACAGGACCAGACAGTATTTTGTTATGTCATACATAGGGTTGCTATAAGTTGGAACTGACTCAATGGCACCTAACAACAACAACAACTGCTAGCTATGAATATGAGAAAAGAAGTCAGTTTCTATTAGCATTTTTAAAGAGACATATATTTGAGCTCGTTGTTTTAGATCTTCTTATGAGTTCTTGGCAATAGTATGGCTCAAGTTAAAAAAAAAGTGAGGGTGACCTAAAACTGTGGTTTGGTTTGTGGATGAGGCAGAAGCCAAGGAGCAACGGGGTCTCTCTGGGCATCCAGACTAGGGACTGGCGACCCTACGCACTAAAGGAATGGGAAGTGGCAGAAAAGGAGACTGATGGTATAAATACCAAATTCTCATGGGATTTGAAGATCAAAGTCAAAAGGTCTATGTTTGCACCAAGCCAAGTGCCGTCAAGTCGGATCTGACTCACAGTACCCATTATGAAACATGCACAACATCCGTTACGAAGCCTAGTATCGAAGGAAGAAATCCAAGCTGCATTGAAGGCTTTGGTGAAAAATAAGGCTCCAGGAATTGATGACATAATAGTTGAAATATTTCAACAAACAGATGCAACACCGGAAGTACTCACTGGTCTCTGCCAGGAAATTTAGAAGACAGTTACCTGGCCAACCAACTGGAAGAGATCCGTAGGTCTGCCTATTTCAAAGAAAAGTGGTCCAAGAATATAAAAAATATCAAATGATATTATTGACACCGCAGGAAAGTAGTAATTTGCTGAAGATAGTTAATAAAAGGTGGTTGCAGCAGTAAATCAACAGGGAACTCCTAGATATTCAAGCCAGGTTCAGAAGAAGACATGGGAGGAGGACTATCATTGCTGATGTCCCAAGGATCATGGCTGAAAGCAGAGAACAGCAGAGAGGTTTGCCTGTGTTTTATATGTTAACTACACAAAGGCACTGGACTGTGTGGATCATAATGCAGTATGGATAAGAATTCTAGAATTCATTATTATGCTTGTGAGGAACATGTACACAGAACAAGCGGCAGTCGTTCAAACAGAACAAGAGGATATTACATGGTTTAAAATCAGGAAAGGTCTGTGTTGTAGTTCAGTTCTTTCACCATGCTTATTCAACCTGTATGCTATTAATCCAAGAAGCTGGATGATAAGAAGAAAAACACAGCATCAGTATTGTTAAAAGGCTTATTAACAACCTGCATTTATGCAGATGACACAGACTTGCTGGCTGAAAATGAAGCAGACTTGAAGCATTTATTAATGAAAATAAAAAATGACTCCCTTCAGTACGGATTATACCTCAAAATAAGGAAAAAATAAAGAAAACAAAAATTCCTTACAAAAAGAAACATCATAATAAACAGAGAAAATATTGAAGTTGGTTGGCCAGGTAGCTGTCTTCCAAACTTCTTGGCAAAGACCAGTGAGTACTTCCGGCATTGCATCTATTGGTTGAAACATTTCAGTTATTATGTCAATTCCTGGAGCCTTGTTTTTCACCAATGCTTTCAGTGCAGCTTGGATTTCTCCCTTCTATACTAGGTTTCATAATGGATGTTGTACATGTTTCATAATGGGTACTGTGGTGCAGACATAGGTCTTTTAATCTTCAAATCTATTGAGAATTTGGTATTTATACCATCAGTCTCCTTTTCTCCCCTTTTCCACTCCTTTAGTGCATAGGGTTGCCAATCCCTCGTCTGGATGCCCAGAGAGGCCCCCCTTGCTCCTTGGTTTCTGCCTCATCCACAAACCAAACCACAATTTTAGGTCACTCTCACTTTTTTAACTTGAGCCATACTATTGCCAAGAACTCATAAGAAGATCTAAAACAATGAGCTGAAATGTATGTCTCTTTAAAAATGCTAATGGAACTGACTTCTATTCATAGCTAGCAGTTGTTATTGTTAGATGTCATTGAGTCACTTCTGACATATGACAGAACAGAACACTGCCCAGTCCTGTACCATGCTTACGATCACTGTTACGCTTCAGCTCATTATTGCAGCCACTGTGTCAATCTGGAAATACCTAGGAGCCAGGTCCTATTCTGTCTGAAGTCTGATCCGATAATCGCTTTGCAATCCAACATGCTCCTAACACCAAAAACCTCTAAATTAGAGGCATTTTCTAGGCTGGACAACATCCTGTCTTATGTCTTCCCAGGCCTTCCCGTTAGTTCCCCATGATTTACAACACCACCTAAATGGGCCGTTACTAGACTCTCCGTCTATGCTCAAATCATAAATCAAAAAAGCCTAAATTTCATAAATGGTGTTAATCAGATAAAGAAAACATGCATGCTTCACTTTAATTTGTAACCTGTCTGCGGCCAGAAAACTTTTTTCTAAATAAAAGTATTCCTTATTCAAGAAACTCTATGGAGCGACCTGTTTGGTTAGCAGTCGTAGCTCTTAACCAGTATACCACTAGGGTTTCTTTGTAGTACTGAATACAGTACAAATGCTATGTAAGTACTCGTTGCACGGTGCTGTATTGTTTAGCGAATCATGACAAGATTCCAGATGAACAGCGATCATCAGGTACCGAAGGCTGGAGACTGAGGATCTGGGAAACGACGGGGGCTGCAGCAGGGGGTACCCACACATCTTTTCACTCATGCGGATTCAGCGTAGTGTGTGGCAAGCAGCAAATTCAAATTTTGTTTCTTACAACTTTATTTTTCTCTAGCATTTTTATCTGCATTTGATTGAATTTACAGACGTGAAACCTTGGAATATGAAGGGCTAACTGTAAGAGTTTTCAGAATAATAGAGATTATTAGAAGATTAACTGGAAAGGCCTCGTAGTAGCTGGAAAGACAATTTGAAATGATCATAAAAGAAAGAGAGAAGGGAATAAGAATAATGAAACAATGGAAGAAAAACCTTATCATTCAGAAGTATTGAGCAATTCCAGTTACCAAGGACTGAATAGTCAACCTTTTAAAGACAGATGAGAAGGTTGAGTTAGAGTTTTATCGAGAAGGTAGATGCTGTCATCATTTGCAAAGAATCTCTAACAATTCTGAGCTGGGGCAACTGAAAGAGACTGAAACATCACAGAAATAGCATGTATAATTCTGATCAGTTTACAAATAAAACAATTCTTAATCTAAATTTCTCTACTTTCAGAATACCCTTTGTGCATCTGGAATGATGCCTACTTCTGTTTATTTAAATGAGAATAATTATAATTTTATTTCTAATTCTTAATCCACTTCCCTCAATTTTCTACATAAGTTGCTTGTGGGCCTGGCAAGATCCCTATTTCTTAGGTGACTCGAATGACTTTGAAATGGTCTTTTCTGTTGTTACTTCTAAAAGCCCTTCTTAAATCTATCCTAGAGCTTGAGCTTGGAATGGAGCATCCTTCTTATTTTAAGCACATATACAAGAAAAATTCCATGGTGTACTTCCTGAAACTTGGGCCATAGATAAGATTCCAAGAAGAGGTTTCCCATGACAAAGGGTTGAGCTTTCTCCACTTTGAGTAGAGGAAATGAAGACCAAGGCCAGTTTTCTTAAATTAACCCTTGTTATTTCCATAACGATATTATTTTTGCTAGAGATCCTAATCTAGAGATTATCTTTCACTCAAATGATAAGAAGTTCTAGTTTTTGGTTTAATCACTAGCATAACTTTTTTAAAAAAAATTTCATTGTATTGTAAGTGAATATACGATTCAAGGCAATTTTTCACACAAAAACTTACATCCACGTTGCCATGTAACTCTAGCTGCTTTCCCCACCTTGTGACAGCACACTCTTCCTCCCCACCTTGTGTGTCCTGTGTCCATTCAGCTAGGTCCTGTCTCCCTCTGCCCTCTAATCTCACCTCTGGACAGGAAGTACCCAGTTAGTCTCACGTATCTACTTAAGCCAAGAAGCACAGTCTTCACCAGTATCATTTTATGTCTCGTAGTCCAGTCCAATCTTTGAAGCTTTGGCTTTGGGAACAGTTTCAGTTCTGGGCTGACAGAGAGACCAGAAGCCATGCCTTTTGGGGACCCTCCAGTCTGTTATCACCAGTATGTAGCTTTTGAACAAAATGCACGTAACTCATCGGTATTATGCAATTCCAATATAATTCACTGGGAAGATGGAGAGTGATTGAGGTGTCATACTTAACAAGCTAGTTGATGTTAGATTATAACCTGATGAACAAAAGAACAAAAAAATAAAAGTTAGTGCAATATTGTGATGACTGAATATTCTTTTAGTTTTTTAAGACTTTTGAAAAGAAGAAAAAGGGAAAAAGATGTCAACGGGTCCCAAAATGCAGTTAGAAATCACATAAATAGCTACTAGAAATTGTGGTAGAAATGAACTAAACTGAAGCAAAACTTCATCACGGGTGTTTGTGATGCAATGGCTTGAGAGAGGAGGCATCGCAAGTTGGGGTCTGTAATAAGGTACCACCCGAGAGTGGGAATAGGCATCATAAAGGACCAAGTCCAAATGATGCAAAGTCACCTTAAAAAGAATGTATGCCAAGTTTGAGGAACTGGCTCAGACCTAACCGAAGTTATAAAAAATGTGAGAAAAATAAAAATGAAACTTAAACTTAAGTGGAGGTTTAGTGATGAGCCATGAAATGTTGGCAGTACGTGGTCACATGCTGCCCAGGGGAAAGGAGAGTTGGCTGTGAGACTCAGAGGTTTCCAGTTGCACTGGTGAGACCTGGTATGGAGTGAATGCATCAACTGCCACTCAGCACTTAGTTCCTTTTATTCCACTGTACTATCTCTTGCTCTCAAAGTAGCCTCCTATAGGGATAATATGTGCCAGTTGAGATTTCTGATCTCGACAAATTTTCCTATAAGTTAATAAATAGACACCCAGGCTTTATTGGCTTCACTCATATAAATCTGCCCCAAGAGGTGGCTTCACCCTGGGTATGTGAACAAAATCAGTTCTACAAAACTGAAGAACTAGACCCTGATAAGTTTATTAACATTGTGAATCCCTTTTGAGAGACAGCGTTTTTTCCTTTCTTTCCCTCTCTTAATGCATGCCAATGATCATGGCAGAGTACATGTTTCCTTTGGATCCTTTATGTATTTTCATACTTGTGGACTTCAGAGAAGGATAAAATGTTATCAATAAATCAATCTAATAATAATGGGGTAGGACAGAGGGTGTTTAAGGAACTTGAAGAATCTTAATGATGGAAATGACCTTGATAAACTTTCTGTCAAATGGTTAGCTATCAGACCCAATAACTGAAAATCCTAAGGCAAGACCCTGTGCGTAGAGACTGTGAATAGCTCAAAGATAAAATTTTTCTGGAGTAGTTAGAATAGTTCAGTTCCTAGGCCTTTATCCATACTTGATTTCCCTAATAATGATGTTGTCAGGAGAATAAATTGCCTCAAAGTTTGGGAGTGCATAAAATATACCCTGAAGGTATATTTTCTGGCATGTTACTTGACCTCTTTTTTGTTTTCCACATTGTACATGGCCAGATGAAAAAGACCATTCCAGAATGCTGTATTCATCACATCAAAGAACAAAAATTCCTTAGATGAGCTTCTAGCTGAATGTCCCAGCACAGAATCAAAAGTACAATGATGCTCAAATATATTGGATGGCTCTTCAAACAACCCTCTGGCTTTAATGTGCAAGTGGTCTCTGAAGTTTAGGAAACAGGTTGGAGAATGAATGTGTAAAGAAAAAAATAATCTGTATTCGGAAAGATCTGTTTTCACGCCCAGACAGGCAACCCAAAGAGTGTATCTTTCCAGCGTTCTGACCACTGTTCTTTGTGACACTTTATTCAACTGTAAGACGGAGATGATTAGTTTGGTTCTACCACTTTACAGGGAAACTGTGGTGGCATGATGGTTAAGTGCTAGAGCTGCTAATGAAAAGATCAGCAGTTCAAATCCTCCGGGTACTCCTTGGAAATTCTATGGGGCAATTCTACTCTGTCCTGTAGTGTCATCATGAGTTGGCATCGACTTGATGACCCTGGATTCATTTTATTTTTTCTAACTTTACGGTTCATTGTTAGGCTCAAGATACTTTTCATAAAATAAAATACGAATGCAAAGTCTCAAAAGGTAAACATTGTACAAAGAGCAAAATTTTAGGACAGGCTGAAGATAGCAGAGATTTTATTAGGAAGGAATTATGGAAGTTTCCCTGGAGCTGGGAAGACAACACAAAATAGTCAAAAAAGGAGAAAGTAAGACATTGGGAGAGTGAGTACATTAGAAAATCGTGCTGATAAAGGAATAGTAAACATGGTGAGGATTTACAAGTGAGGTTACTTAACTGTAGAGAGTGACGGTTACTTGCCCAAGGCTAAGCAATGACTTTAGGTCAAGGACATCTAAGGAAGGCCTGCAGCTGTCACAGAGATCAGCAGAGATGAAGAAGAAAGTCAGAGTGATGTGAACTGCACTCTGCCAAGACAACCCCCACAAAGTTTTTAATCCAGAAGATGAGTGCTATGAAGATGTTTATATTGTTCCAGATGCTAGGGATGCCTGGCGATCCAGCTGTGGCAGTAAGTGGGGAACTGGTAAGTTGATTGTGAGAAGGCTGGTCTATAATTGATGAATATATAATGAGTTGATCAGCAGCAGGAAGGTTGGCAGCAGCTGGACACACAGCAGGATGGGCGGCTGCAAGCTGGTTGACAGCAGGGCTCACAGCAGCTGGATCCGTAGCTCAGGGGCAGGCCACTAGTCAGGCGCACACACGTTGGGTGGTAGCAGGTTCGCCGGCAGTACACGGGGCCAGAACAAGCTGGCTGGCTGCAGAGTGTGTAGCAGCAACTAGGGCGGCAGCAAGGCTGGCAGCAGCTGGACTCACAGCTGGTTTGGCCCCCACAGCAGGTGGGCTGGCAGCAGGGGGCGCTGCAGCAGGTAGGACGGCAACAGCTGGTCTCGCAGATTGGTTGTTGGTAGGTGGTACAGCAGGTGGTTTGACGAAAAGCTGGGCGGCAGCAAGGCTGGCAGCAGCTGGACTGAGAGCAGGTGGGCTGGCAGCAGGTGGTGGTGCAGCAGGTGGGCTGGCAGCAAGGGGAGCAGCAGGAGTGGGTCATGGTGTCAGTTGTGGAGGTGGGCTTCTGTTCCCAGGTGAGTTTCTCAGATTCTGAGAGCTCCTTCTCTTCTGGGGCTTTTATACACTGACTGTCTAAGTCTGAACCAATAAGCAGGACTTTTCCTTGTTGTTGTTCGCGTTGTTTTCTATGATCACTGATGGAATCACCAAGGAAGGAAGTTAGTTGTTAAGGGTTGTGCATCTTTTGAAAACAAGTGTTTAATATTTCTTAATTAAGAATTATTCATAGAAACTTCAGACACAATTAAGGTAGTCGTATCATCACATCCTGCTCCAGCTGTCATCTGGCCATGTGACAGCTCAGCTGCCATGGAGGGTCAGAACACTTGTTTCTTCGGCTGTACTTAGATCAGGAGAGGCACATGACACCAGTGCATTGATGAGAAACTGAAACCTTGCTGGGCCTGAGTCTGCTCAGCCCCAAAGCCTGATGTTTAGGCTATTATAAACAGGTATTTGCAGCAATCTCTGTAGCTGTGTATCCCAGTTCCATCAAGAATACTGTGTAAAGGGTGTCTGGCATAGTTCCTTACACATGGCAGTGGGGAGCCAGAACAAGCGGGTAGAAGCAGAAGCAGAAGAAGTACACTGGGACTCAGAAAGCATCAGTCACTTCGCATGTTGGGTGGCCAATCCTCCTTGTTTTCCTAGGGCTGAGGAATTACTGGAATGTGGGGCTTTGAGTGTCATTACTTGGACAGTTCTTGGCAAACCAGGAAAAGCTGATGACTCTTATCCTGACCTTACTTACAAGCAGAGTCAGTGGCCTGAGGTGAAATACTTGTCCTGCACAATTTTTTGTGTGTGTGTGTTTTAGGTGAAAGTTTATAGCTCAAGTTAATTTCTCATTCAAAAATTTATACACATATTGTTTTGTGACACTAGTTGCAATCCCTCCAAGGTGGCAGCATGTTCCTCCTTCCACCCCAAGTTCTCTGTGTCCAGTTTCTGGCCTTCTTGCCTTCCTGTCATGCTTTTGGATAGCAGCCACTCATTTGATAGCATATATTTGTGCTAAGAAGCACATTCCTCATGCGTGTTATTTTTTGTTTCATTAATATATCTAATTTTTGTCTGGAGGTAGAAAAACAAAATGGAAAAAACATGCTCAGTACCTCTCAAGCTGAAAGAACTGAAGAAAAAGAACTCAAGCTTAGCATTGCAATATCGAATGTTTCTGTGGGGGAAGTATTAAACAAAGCAGGTACATCAAAAGAAGATGAAAAGAATACACAGTCACTGTACCAAAAATAATTGGTTGACTTTCATCCATTTAAGGAGTTAGCATATGATCAGGAACCAGTGTTACTGAAGGAAGAGATCTGTGCTTCACTGAAGGCCCTGGGGAGCAACAAGCCTCCAGGAATCGACGGAATATGAACTGAGATGTCTCAACACATGGATGCAGTGCTGGAAATGCTCTCTTATCTATGCCAAGAAATTTGGAAGACCTGGGCTAATGACTGGAAAAGGTCCATATCTATGCTTATTCCTAAAAAAGGTGATTCAACTGATGGTAGAAATTATCACTAATATCACATGCAAGTAAAATTTTGCTGAAGATCATTCAAAAGCTGCTGTAGCAGTACATTGACAGGGACCTGTTAGGAAGTCAAGCTGGACTCACAAGAAGACACAGAAAGAGGCGTATCATTGCTGACTTCAGATGGATCCTGGCTTAAAGCAGGGAATACCAGGAAGACGTTTTCCTGGTATCATTGCTTATGCAAAGACGTTTGATGGTATGGATCATAACAAATTATGAATAACATTTGCAAAGAATCAGAATTTCAGGAGGAACCTGTATATAGATCAAGAAGCAGTTATTCAAACAGAGCAAGGAACACTGCATGGTTTAAAGTCAGGAAAGGTGAGTGTCAGGGTTATATGCTTTTACCACACTTATTCAATCTGTGTGCTGAGTAAATAATCGAAGCTGGATTAAATGAAGAATGGGACACTAGGATTAAAAACCTGTGTTATGCAGATGCTACAACCTTGCTTGCTGAAAGTGAGGAGGACTTGAAGCACTTACTGATGAAGATCAAAGACCATAGCCTTCAATATGAATTGCACTTCAAAATAAAGAAAACAAAAATTCTTACAACGGGACCAATATGCAACACCATGATAACTGGAGAAAAGATTGAAGTTGTCAAGAATTTCATTTTCCTTGGATCCACAATCAACATCCAGGAAGCAGCTGTCGGGACATCAAAAGATGCGTTGCACTCAGCAAATGTGTTGTAAAAGACCTCTTTAAAGTGTTAAAAAGCAAAAATGTAATCTTGAAGACTTCAGTGCCTGACTGAAGGAGTGGTGTTCTCAATCACTTCACACGTATGCAAAAACTGGACAACAAGTAAGGAAATCTAAAGAAGAGTTGACACCTTTGAACTGTGGTGTTGATGAAGAATGTTGAATGTAGAGTGGATGCCAAAAAAAAAAAAAGAAAAGAAAAAAAACTGTCTTGAAAGTAGTATAATCAGATTATTTCTCAGAAGGAAGATGGTGAGACTACCTTTCACACACTTTGGACATGTTATCAGGAGGATCAGTCCTTAGAGAAGGACATTATGCTTGGTGAGTGGGGGGTCAGTGAGAAAGATCCTCAGTAAGATGGATTGACATGGTGTGTGTGACCACGGGCTCAAGCATAGCAGTAATTTTGAGGATAGTGCAGGACAGGGTAGTGCTTTGTTCCATTGTAGTTATATCTGGTTTCTGTGAGTCAAAACTGACTGGACCACACCTAACAACAACAATCTTTGTGTAAAAACTGAGCCTAGGGAATGGTTTCAGTCATAGATTAGCAGGGCATCAGAGGCCATAGGGTAAGAGTCCCTCATTCCTCTGTCACACCAGTAACTCTGGTCTTTTACATGAATTTGAATTCTGTTCTATATTTTTATCCTTCTCTGTGACTGTTGTGATTTGTGTCAAGGTTGTCGTTGTTGGTAGCCAGGAACCATCTATTTCTTCTGGTCTCGGGCTGGTGTGGAGTCTCTGGTTCATGTGGTCACTTAATCCTTAGAGCTAGAATTTTCCTTGTGTCTTTGGTTTTGTTCATTTTTCTTTGTTCTGGGTAAAATGAGGCCAATAGGTACATCTTAGATGGGTGCTTGCAAGCTTTTAGGACCCTAGACGCTGCTCACCAAAGTGGGATATAGAATACTTTATGAACCATATGATATCAATTTGTTCAGATGTCCTTAGAAGCTGTGCTCCCCAGACCCCGGCCCCAGCTACTCAGTAAAAAAAATACAGAGCACTTAACAAATTTGTATGTCATCCTTGCACAGGGGCCTTGCTAGGTTTCTCGGTATTATTCCAATTTTAGTATGTGTGCTGCTGAAGCAAGCACTGCGCTTTTTTTTTTACTGTCATAAAATATACATAGCAAACACTTGCCACTGCAACATCTTTTACACATACAATTAAATGACATTAATTACATCCAGCATGTTGTGTAACCATCACCACCACTAGCTACTGAATTTTTCCATCAACCTGAGCAGAAACTCAGGGCCCCAATGACTTCCTCTTAATCTCTCCTTCCCACATCTGGTAACCTCTAATCAACCTTGGTCTCTATACATTTACCAGTTCTAGACATTCCATAGAAGTGAGATCATACAGTATTTGTCCTTTTGTGCCTGACATTTTTCACTCAGCGTAATGTCTTCAAAGTGCGTCCATACTGAAGCATGTATGGGGTTTTTGGTTCTTTCTGTGGTTGAGTAATATTCCGTTATACGTACGTATCACATTTTGCTTATCCTTTTATCTGTTGATGGGCATGTAGATTGCCTCCAGTGTTGGCTATTGTGAATAATACTGCAGTGAATGTTGGTGCACAAGCAGATGTTTGCATGCCTGCTTTCAGTTCTTTTGGGTATACATCTGGGCGTGGAATTGCTTGTTAATATGGTAATTCCATGGTATTTCATGTGGTTTTGATTTGCATCTCCCTAATGATGTTGAACACGTTTTCATGTGCTTGTTGGCCATTTATGTATCTTCTCTGGTGAAATGTCTGTTTAAGTCTTTTGTTCATTTTTTGCTTGGGTTGTTTGTCTTTTTGTTAAGTTGTAGGAGTTCTTTATATGTTCTGGATATTAAATCCTTTTCAAATATATGGCTTCCCCCAATTTCATCCCCACCTGTATGTTGTCCATACAATTTGTTGATAAATCCTTTGATGCACAAAAATTTTAAATTGCAATGAAGTCCAGTTAATCTATTTTGTTTTCAGTTGTTCATACTCTTGGTGTCATATCTAAGATTTTATTGTCAGAAACTAGATAATAAAGCAATAATTCTGTTTTCTTCTAAGAATGTGGTTTTAGATCTTATATTTAGGCTCTTGATCCATATTGAATTAATTTTCATATATAGCATGAGGTATGAATACAGCTTTGTTTTTTTATATGTGGAAATCCATTTGTTCTAGCATCATTTATTATAACAACTACTCTGTGTCCATTGAATGGACTTCACATCCTCATGGAAAGTCAACTGACCATAGATATATGGGTTTATTTCTGGACTCTCGATTCTATTCTATTTTTCATTATGTCATTCTATCTGTCATTATGTCAGTACCAGGCTGTTTTGATTATTGTAACTTTATAGCATATTTGAATTTGGGAAGGATGAGTCCTTCTATTCTGTTACTTTTTATAAGATTGCTTCAGAATTCCTTGTGGTGTCCCATAAATTTGAAGACCAGCTTTTCCATTTCTGGAAAGAAAGCTGCTAGAATTTGATGGAAATTGCACTGAATCTATACACTGCTTTGGGTAGTACTGCCATCTTAACAATATTAAGTAGTCTAATCCATGAACGTTCATTTATTTAGGTCTTCTTTAATTTCTTCAGTAATGTTGTAGAGTTTTCAATGTGAATTTTTTAAATGAGGAAATTAGATTAGATAAGATGATAACTGAAATATCTTTGAGTTCTAACATTTTAAAAATATTTTTTGAGGTGTAACACTCATTTACAAAAATGTGCAAATTATTAATTTCCAACTTGACAGATAGTCACGAACTAAGTATAGCCATGCTACTGTTACTAGGTCAAGGGTACTTAAACTTGTTCACTCCAAATTATACCTTTTCACTAATCCCCAAAGGTGGGTAATCACGCTACTGACTTGTAATCCAACAGGTCAATTTTGGTTATTTTTGAAAGTTTTGTGGGAACCCTGGTGGCATAGTGGTTAAGTGTTGCATCTGCTAACCCAAAGGTCAGCAGTTTGAATCCACCAGGCACTCCTTGGAAACTCTATGGGGCAGTTCTACTTTGTCTATAGGGTCACTATGAGTTGGAATCGACTTGACGGCAGTCCATGTGGTTTGGTCTTGGGTTTGAATGCCATGTAAATGAAATAATATAGGCTGACTTTTTATTTCCCACATTATGAATGTGAGATTCATCTAAGTAGTTACCTGTAGATTATTTGTAATTTATTGCTGTTAAATATTCTACTCATTCATTTGACATAATTAGTTCTTCATTCTACTGGGCATCCAACACTCATATGTCAGTTTGTCATCTTTTGGGGCTTGTGTGTTGCTATGTCATTTGTATTTCATACTAGCTGGATCATTCATGGTGGACTGGTTTTCAGCATGGTGTCTTGAGCAAAATAGACTAGGAAGAAGGACTTGGCAGTCTGATTCTGAAAAAAACTGGCCAGTGAAAAGTTTATAAATAGCAGTGGAATATTGTCTGTTTATGGTGCCAGAAGATAACTCCTCAAGTTGGAAGGCACTCAAAAAATGACTGGGAAAGAGCTGCCTCTTTAGTAGATTCTACTTTAATAAAGTAGACAAAGTCAAGTTTTCAGGATCTCCATTTGGTGATGTGGCACGACTGAAAGTGAGAAAAACAAAAACAGTTACAAACATACATTAATAATTACAACATGGAATGTATAAAGTATGAATCGAGGAAAGTTAAAAGTGGTCAAAAATGAAATGGAATGCAAAAAGATTGATATCCTAAACATTAGTGAGCTAAAATGGACTTGTGCTGGCTATTTTGAATTTGACAGTCATACGGTCTATTATATTGGAAATGACCAATTTAAGAGGAATATTGTCTCATTCATTGTCCAAAAAAAATTCAAAATCTATCCTGAAGTATGTGTGTGTTTATTGCTGTAAACTGACCTCTGGGTACCGCCTTTGCTGTGTCTCCAGGTTTTAGTTCACAAGTGATTGTAGGAATTTTTTGATTTCCTCTTTGATTTCTTCTACTGCTCAGAGGTTTTTTAAGCAAGGTGTTATAAAGTTTCCATGTATTTGATTGTTTTTCTCTGCTTTCCTGTTATAGATTTCTACATTTATGGCATTGTGATCAGAGAGAATGCTTTGTATTATTTAATGTTTTGGATTTTATTGAAAGTTGTTTTGTGACCTAAAGTGTGGTTTATCATGGAGAATGGTCCACATGCATTCAAAACCAGTGACCACAGAAATATCTTGTTTTATTGTGCTTCATAAGTAGTGCAAGTTTTTAGAATTGAAGGTTTTTGGCAAGCATCAAGCCAATCTACTGCTGCCATTTTTTCAACAGCATGTAGTCATTTCATGTCTCTGTGTCACATTTTGGCAATTCTCTCAATTGTTTCAGATTTTTCATTTTTGTTATATGTGTACCATGTTCCTGATCTTTAACTTTACTGTTGCAATTGTTTTGGGGGTGCCAGAAACCATACCTAATAAACCCTGTGTGTGTTCTGACTGTTCCATAGACCAGCCATTTCCTCACTTCTCTCTTTCTCCTCAGGCCTTCTTGAGACACAACAATATTGAAATTAGACCAGGTAATAACCTTATAATGCTCTCTAAGTGGAAGGAAGAGTCATATGTCTCTCACTTTAAATAAAAAACTAGGAATGATGAAGCTTAGTGAGGTAAGCACATGAATAGCCGAGAGAGGCAAAAACTAACCCTCTTGCAGTTAGCCAAACTGTGAATGCAAAGGAAAAGTTCTAGAGGGAAAGAAAAAATGCTTCTACAATGAACACACTAAAGATAAGGTAGCAAAACAGCCTCATTATCGATATGGATAAAGTTTGGGTGGCCTGAAGAGAAGACCAAACCAGCCACAACATTCCCTTGTGCCAAAGCCTAATCCAGAGCAAGACCCCAACTCTCTTTAATTTTGTGAAGCCTGAAAGATGTAAAGGAGCTACAGAAGAAAAGTTTGAAGCTAGTGGAGGTTGGCTTATAAGGTTGGAGGAAATAAGCTGTCTCCATAATACAGAAGTGCAAGGTGAAGCTTCATGTGCTGATGTAGAAGTTGCAGCAAGTTATTCAGAAGATCTAGCTAGGAGAACTGTGGTAGAAAGAGCGAAAGAACTAGAATTAGAAGTGGAACCTGAAGTCATGACTGAATTTCTGCAATGTCATGATAAAACTTCAAGGATGAGGAGCTGTTTCTTACAGATGAGCAAAGGAAGTGTTTCTTGAGATGCAAACTGCTCCTGGTGATGATGCTGTGAACATTGTTTAAATGACAACAAGAAGCTTAGAATATTCCATAAACTTAGCTGATAAGGCAGTGGCAGGGTTTGAGACGATAGACTCCAGTTTTGAAAGACATTCTACTAGGTAAAATGCTACCAAACAGTGCTACATGCCACAGAGAAGTCCCTCATGAAAGGAAGAGTCAATCAACACAGCAAACTTCACTACTGTCTTATTGTAAGGAATTGTCACAGCCACCCCAGTCTTCAGCAACCACCAACCACCTTGACCCATCAGGAGCCATCAACATTGAGGCAAGACCCTTCACCAGGAAAAAGATTATAGCTCACTGAAGGCTCAGGTGATGGTTAGCAATTTTTAGGAAGAATGTATTTTTTCAATTAAGATAACGTTTTTTAGACATAATGCTACTGCTCACCTGATAGACTACAATATAGTGTAAATATGACTTCCACATGCACTGGGAAACAAAAAACTGTGTATGACTTATTTTATTGTGATATTCAGTTTATTGTTGTGGTCTGGAGCTGGCCTGCAATATCTCTGAGGTATGTGTATCCTTAAAGTACCACCACCTGTCAGTTTCCTGCACTGTGGTGGCTTCTCTGTTGCTGTGACGCTAGACTCTATGTCACCGTATTTCAAATACCATCAAGGTCACCAATGGCGAGGAGGTTTCAAGCAGAGCTTCTGGACTAAGATCGACTGGGAAGAAAGGTCTTGTCTACTTCTAAAAATTATCCAGTGAAAACCTTAAGGATCACAACAGAATACTGTCAGATACAGTGTTGGAAGATGAGCCATCATGCGGAAGACACTCAGCATACAGGGCGGCTGCAACAGTGATTATGAAGATTGTGCAGGACCTGGCAGTGTTTCATTCTGTAATGCATATGGTCACCACACACCCCAGCTGACTCCATGGCAACCAACATCATTAAAATGAAGCGGGCTGGGTAAGACCAGTGAGATTTAGTGCCTCGCATTTGGTTAACTGCAACTGATTATTTTTGGCTCATCTACTGTTATCATCGGAAACCCTGGTGACGTAGTGGGTTAAGTGCTACATCTGCTAACCAAAAAGTCAGCAGTTTAAATCCTCCAAGTGCTCCTTGGAAACTCCATGGGGAAGTTCTACTTTTACCTATAGGGTCGCTATGAATCAGACCCAACTTGACGGCAGTGGATTTGGCTTGGAAAAACTGATAATCAGCTCTCAAAGATAATGAAAAATACAAGAATTTCTGACAGCAAAGTAGAATTTATTGGTAAAGAGTTAACATATAATAGTGAAGGTCAAGATAAGCATAGGAGCCATGGACTCAAGGACTTTGTCCACTGCACCTTGTATCTGAGGACTGAAGTCAAAGAAGAGGTCCAGGGAAGAGATAAGAGTTATTCAGCGTAGACTGGTAGAACAGGATAATAAAGGTGGTGGCCATTTAAAACAGGGAAAAGTTCAAGCGAATGACACTTTTACATTGATAAGACGGTGGCCAGCTCATGGCTGATTGTCAGATATGACGTTTAACAAGAGGATCCAGAGCAGCCGGTGCGACAGCAAGTTGTGCGGCAGCAGGTGGTCTGGCAGCAGAGTGGGCGACAGCAGATTGGGAGGCAGGTGGTCTGGCAGCAGAGTGGGCGGCAGCAGAGTGGGCGGCAGCAGGTGGTCTGGCAGCAGCTGGGGCGGCAGCAGCTGGACACACAGCAGCTGGGGCGGCAGCAGCTGGACACACAGCAGCTGGGGCGGCAGCAGCTGGACACACAGCAGCTGGGGCGGCAGCAGCTGGTCTGGCAGCAGAGTGGGCGACAGCAGATTGGGAGGCAGGTGGTCTGGCAACAGAGTGGGCGGCAGCAGAGTGGGCGGCAGCAGGTGGTCTGGCAGCAGCTGGGACGGCAGCAGCTGGACACACAGCAGCTGGGGCGGCAGCAGGTCTCCTCGCAGAGGCCATGGCCACAGCCCTGCTCAGAGCAGACGGAGCCACAACAGGAGCTGACCATGGTGTCAGAGGCTGGAGGTTCTGGGTATGTTTCCAGGAGAGTGATTTCTCAAATTTGAGAGTCTCCTTGCCCCACTTCCCCTTTTATACCCTGCTGAGGTGCCGCTGTCACCGTGTTAATGGCTGTTTCCTTGTTATTGTTTATATTAATAGACATTTATCAAATTAGATAATTGTGGGGCAGTGTATGTAAGTCAGACGGAATGCATTTTTCCTTTCTCTGTGTTAGGGCTTATCCAATCTAGCCTGTCCTACTGAATCACTGGGAAGTTTCTTTCTTACGTGTATCATCTGATTTCAAAGATTCTTCAGCTTCCTCATTGAATTGGTTGTCATGTGATCAATCATTTGAAACTCAACATTCTGTGTCACCCTTAAAGCTTTGTGCCTCATGCCATTCTTCAGTTGGGAACAATGTTTATTGTTTTCTAGAGATCCTTTTGAGAACAATAAATTGTGAAAGTACTGGAAGAAATTTGGAATTTTTTTCCTTAAAGTATTTAAAGTAGGATAGCCTTTCTAAAGACACAGAAACCTTAATGGCAAAAAAGGAAAAGACTGAAAAGCTTGACAACAGAAAAAATTTAATGCCTGGTTAGAAACCAACAAACCAACAAACAAACCTTAAAATCAGAAGTTCAGAGGGCAACTGAGAAGAAATATATTCACTGATATACCAGAAAAATAGCTGGTTTCCTCTTGCAACTCAAAAAGAAAAAAATGTTTAACAAATAGAAAGTTGAATAAGGGCATTAACAGTTTAGTGAAAAAATAAATGTCTTTTCAGCTTGCTAAAGATGTCCAGTGTTACTTATCATTTAAAAATTGCTTTAGCTGAGTAATTTATTCATCCATCAAACCATCTGCTGAATACCTACTATGTGTCAGTCCTACCTATGCTCTGGGGAAGCCATAGTGAATAGCTGTTATTGTTGCCCTTTGGATTGGCAAATATAAACTGTATCATTTTAAAAACTTTAATGAGTTAGTGAGGTTATAAAGAAAGAGGAATTCTCATACACAGACAGCAGATCAAAATTGGTGAGACTTATTTAGATCACCATTTGGCAATACCTATCAGAGTTCAAAATGTACACACCTTTTGACTGAGCAATCTCACTGCTGGGAAGTTACACAGGGGTATGCTCCAAAACATAGGTTCAAGAATGCTTTTTTGCAGCACTGTTTGTAATAGGAAAAGCCTAATTTTGATTACGGTTTTGCAGTTATGTCACACAATGGCCCTGAGACAGGAAACACAACCTATGTGCTTAAAAGCGATGGGACATCATTTCATCATGAAGGAAAAAAGCTCTTAAGCTTTGAAGATATTCTTGCCACTGTTTAGTAAGTGAAATCATTTCAATAAAAATGAAATGAAGCTCGAGTCTAGACAAAATAGGTCATTCCTACCCTGGGAAGACACCATACTTCATTTAAGCTGATTATTCTGGAGGGAGTGGAAGAAGGCAGGCTACCAGAACACTTTGGGTTTTGCTATATTTTCCTGTTATTGAGTCTAATTTCACTGTATTTTGATGAGAGGAAAAGATTTCGTATTATTTCTGTTGTTCGGAATTGGTTGAGGTTTTCTTTGTAGTCTGATCCGACTCGATGGCACTTGGCTGGCTGGTATATATGCATAATGGAAACTCTGGGGGCATAGTGGTTAAGTGCTGGGTCAGCTAACTAAAAGGTCAGCAGTTCAAATCTACCAGGCACTCCTTGGAAATTCTATGGGACAAGTTTTGCTCTGTCCTAGGAGTCGCTATGAGTCAGTATCAACTAAACGACAGTGGCTGTATATATAATGTTTTTTTCCTGTTTCCTCCTTTTCTCTCTCCCTTCCACCTAGCCCCATGTACCAGCTTCCTCCTTCCCACTAGCCCTGCCATACCCCTGCAGTTAGAAAGCCACCAAAGCACAGCCGCCCTTGGTCCACCCCACCCCCACCTGCAGGCTTTTGCTACACAACCTGTTGTTTTGTTTGTCCTTTTCTCCTTTCTCTTTTTTCTCTTTCTCCTTCCCACCTAGCCGTGTTCATCACCTCCCCTCTACCCACGGGCCCCCGCCTTTGCATCCTCCCCTCTTAGGGATCTACCACACAGCCATTTAAATTTTTGAAACTTGATTGTTTTTCTCTTTCATTCTTTTCTTTCTCCCACCTCTCTAGCCACGATTCCCACCTCCCCTCTGTTCCTGCTGGCCTTCAGCAGGCCAGCATGGCTAGAGAGCCATTGGATCACTGGCCTGCTGCTGCCTCAGTCCTGCCCTGTCCCAACCCTTGACCTCCATCAAGTTGCCATTTTTTTTTTTCTTTTCTTGTATATCTCTTTCTTCCTCTTCTTTTCCCCTCCCACCTAGCGCCTTACACAGCTCCCCCTCTGCCTGGTCATGCCTACAGAGCCACTGGCCTCCTGCTACCCTGCCTTTGCTCTGTACCCACATGCTGGCTCCCACTGCTCTACTGTGTTGTTTCTTTCTGTCTCTGACCTAGCTCTGTAAGCTACCTCCCCTCCCTTCCATTGGGACCCCAGCACTGCCCCACGCCCCTAACTCACCAGTCTGTCTAGTGCCGCCATCTTTCCCTTTTTCCCTTTTCTTTCTCCCTCTCACCTGTCCCCATTGGCCACCTCCTTCGCTTCCTGCTGCCCCAGGTCTGCCTTGCCCTCACCTGCCAGCTGCCCATTTTTTCCCCCTCTCACCTAGCCCTAAATGCCACTCCCCCGCTTCCCACTGGCTGCCTCTGTGCTCCTGGGCTAGAGTGTTCCCAGCACTCAGCCTGGCTCCACACTGGGTATGCCCTGCCACTTCCTTCTCACCACTGAATAGTGGGAAGAAAGCCCACGCCACTCCCTTTCTGACGCCCTGGCCCGTCTGACAAGGGCTTGTGAATGCTCCCACGTTGCTGGACCCACCTCAGAAGGCAGACAGCACCACCCAGTCTGTCCTCAGTCGTCTTGTAAAACCAGTGTACAGCAAAGCAGGCTCACCCTGTCTGCTGCTGACCTGCCCACCGGGACATGGTGGAGAGCGCTATCATGCCCATAGGTGAGCAAGCGGCAAAGCACACCTGAGCCTGCAGCCCTCACATATGAAATGAAAGAAAAAAACAGGACAAAACAAATGAACATAATCAATCAATAAAGAAAAGAACGTCTTAATGGTTCAGAGATAGCAGACAATATTAAAAAGTAAAAAAGCAAGACAAGATGGCTCTAACAAGTGATCAAAACAAAGAATAAGATAACTTGCAGAAGAAAAGGCAGTGGTACTACCTGATGTGGAATTTAAAACGCTAATATTTAGGGCTTGCCAGGAGATTAGGAAAACCATGTTATCACTTTAAAAATTCAATTTTTTAAGTTTCTGATCTATAACGGAATAATTTATTTTCATATATTAATCCAGTATCTATACTCCCTTAGAATTTCTAATAGCCTATCAATGGTATATTCTGAAATTTTTACATGCACTATCATATCATTTACAAATTACAATCGTTTTCTCATTTCATATTATTATTTTTGTTCTTTTAAATCTGTTGTTATTTTGTGTCATGTATAATACCTTTTTCAATGCTCTTTAGGTGCAAGTTTACAGCTCAAGTTAATTTCTCATGCAAATTTATGCACATATTGTTTTGCGGCATTAGCTGGAATCCTACACTGTAACAGTGCATGCCCCCTTTCCACCCTGTGTTGCCTGCATTCATTCCATCAGTTCCTGTCCCTTCTTGCCTTCTCATCCTGCTTTCGGACAGGAGGTGCCTCCTTTTTGGTGTGTTATATCTGATTGAACTAAGATGCACCTTTCTCAAATATACTATCTTTTTTTTAAAAAAAAACTCCTTGCTAATCTTTCTCCCAAGAGTGGGCTTCAGGAAGGTTCCAGTTCTGGTAATAGGGCATCCAGGGACCATAGATTTGGGAGTTGCTCCAGTCTGGACCATTAAGGCTGATCTTTTTACACCAACTTGAGTTCTGTCTCACATCTTTCTTCTGCTCTGTCCAGTACTCTTTGTTGTGCTCCTTGTCAGGGCAGTCTTTGGCAGTAGTTGGGCACCATCTAGTTCTGTTGATCTCAGGCTGCTGGAGTCTCTGGTTCATGTGGTCCCTTAGTCCTTTGGGCTACTATTTTTCTTGTGTCTTTGCTTTTCTTCATTGTCCTTTGCTCCAAGTGGGAATGGACCAATAGATACATCTTAGATGGCTGCTCATAAGCTTTTGGGACCCCAGACATCACTCACCAAAATGAGATGTAGAATGTTTTCCTAAAAAGCTTTGTTGCACCAATTGACCTTGATGTCACCCAAAACTATGGTCCCCAGGTCCCAGTCCCAGCTTCTCTGTTCCTCAAGATGTTTCAATGTGTCCAAAAAACTTACTAGCTTTTGTTTTGGTCCAGTTGTTCTACCTTCTTTTATATCGTATTTTGTTCTTCCTTTCACCAAAAGTTATCCTTTCCTACTATCTAGTGATTTCCTTTCCTTCTCCCTCCCCACTCTCTTAACCACCAAAGACTACGTTTTTCTGTGTTTAAACTTTCTTGAGTTCTTGCAATAGCAATCTCATGTCCTTTCGTGACTACTTTCATTCAGCATCATGCCTTCCAGATTGGTCTATGTTATGAGATGGTTCGTGGCTTTATCATTGTTACTTAACTTTGCATAGAGTACTACTGTGTGTATGTACCACAATTTGTTGAACCATTCATCTGCTAATGGGCCTTTAGATTGTTTCCATCTTGGTGCTATCGTGAATAGCGCTGCAAGGAATATGGGGATGCCTGTGTCTGTTTGTGTGATGACTCTTTTTTCTCTCGGATATATTCCTAGGAGAAGCATTACTGGATCCTATAGTATGTCTATTTCTAGCTTTTAAGGAGGTGCCCACTGCCTTTCCAAGGTGATTGTATCATTTTACATTTCTACCAGCAGTGCGTTGGAGTTCCAATCTCTCTACAACCTCTCCGACATGTATTACTTTGTATTTTTCTTTGTGTAGGTCCTTTACATCTTTGGATAGATTTGTTCCTAAGTACTTTATCTTCTTGGGGGCTATTGTAAATGGTATTTCAGATCTGGTAATTACCTTTTAGAAATTGTTGGTGTAGAGGAATCCAGCTGATTTTTGTATGTTTGTCTTGTATCCTGAAAATTTGCTGAAATCTTCTATTAGTTCTAGTAGTTTTCTTGTGGATTCTTGGGGTTTTCTGTGTATAAGATCATATTATCCAGGATACGCTTACTTCTTCCTTCCAAATTTGGAGGTCCTTTATTTCTTTTCCTTATTCCATTCCTCTTGCCTCATTACATTGTTTACAATCTCCAAAATCATGTTGAATAGATGAGGTTATAACAAAGAGCTTTGTTTTGTTCCTGTTCTCAAAAGGGGAAACTTTCCTTACACATAATATTTTTATTTAAAAATATTTTTACGAGATTAATGTAATTCACATACCACAAAATTCATCTTCTGAGTGTACCATTTAGTAATATTTAGTATATTCACAAGGTTGAGCAACCACAACCACTATATAATTTCAGAATAGTTTCCTGACCCTAACAAAGAAACCTTATATCCATTATCAGTCAATTCCTATTCCTCCTCCTCCCACTTCCTGGCAACTGCTAACCTGCTTTCTGTCTCTATAGATTTGCTTATTCCAGACAATTTACATAGAATCACATGATGTGTGGCATCTTTGTTTAGCTTCTTTCTTATAACATGTTTTTGAGAGTCACCCACATTGTATCATTTATCCATACTTCATTTTTTGTTTTATTTTACTGTGCTAAGTGAAAGTTTACATTTCAAGTCAGCTTGTCACACAAAAACTTACATACATTGTTACATAACCCTCATTGCTCACCCCACATTGTGATGGCACACTTCTTTCTACCCTGTATTTCTTGTGATAATTCAATCAGTTCCTGTCCCTGTCTGCCTTCCCATCATACCTCTGGACAGGAGCTACCCAGTTAGCTCCTTTTTATGTATAAGCCCTCAGTTGCTAACCAAAAGGTTAATGGTTTCATTCCACCAGCTGATCCAAGGGAGAAGGGTGTGGCAACCTGCTTCTATAAAGATTTATAGTTTTGGCATGATTATGGACGCTCTCTAAATGCAACCAAGTACCTCACAAGATTGGTCGACTAGTTTTGAGGGTTTAGGACTATAGTTTTAAGGGACAATTCAGTCGACTGGCATAATACAATCCATAAAGAAAATGTTCTACATTCCAGTTCCGTGCGCAGCACATAGTGTCTTAAATGTTTGTGAGGGGCCATCTAAGACACAATTATTTGTCCCTACTCCTTTGGAGCTAAAGACAAAGAAGTAAACTAAAGATTCAAAGAAGGAACTAGTCTACAGAACCAGTAGTCTATGCGAGCAAAGACGTCACCTACCTTGAGACCGGAACTAGACAGTGCCCGGCTACCAGCGTCAACTGTTCTGACAAGAGACACAAATGATGATCCCAGATGAAAGGGAGAAAGACAGTCACATTCCTGAAAACACAGGCCATATTTATTGGACCAGTAGAAGCTAGATGGGATCACCAAACTGTTGCCCTGAAACACTTTTTAAACTTGGAACTCAAATCACTTGCAGAGGTGACCTTTCAGACAAATTACATTTGCCCATAAGATAAATTCTATCACCCATGAATATTGTCCTCCTCAAAAGAATCTTCTGAATGAAACTAAATGGTTAACATTTAGTCTAGAGGAGACACTGAAGCTAGATTTCTGGAAGGAGAGCAACCAAAATAGAAACGAGAATGCTCATGTATTGCGAAGAATGTAACCAACGTCACTGAACAGTAAGTGTAGAAATGTTTAAATGAGAACCTAATTTCCTGTGTAGACCTTCAGCAAAAATGCAATACAATAGTTTAAAAAAAGAGACTTAAATCCTTAGAGACCCGTGGCCAGTTCTGCTTGCCTTATACAGTCACTGTGTCAGAACTGACCCAATATAGTGAGTTTGAGTTTTGGGGGCTTTGTATACATATATCACACTGTATTTTTCCTTTGATCATTTCACTTTTTGGTATTCCACTTTTTAGTATTTATGAATAGGATGAATTTATGTACAAGTTGTTGAGTGAACATAGGCTTTTGTTTGTATCGGGTGGATACCTATGAGGTCATAAGGTAACCGTATGCTTAAGCTAGAGGAACTATCAAACTGTTGGCCAAAGTGGGTGTGCCATTTTTAGTATCACGTGAGGATTTCTAACTCGTGGGGATATAACTGTTCATATACGTCTCATTCATTCCAGTAAGATCAGCAGCAATGTCCTCATTCACTCCTGATTTTAGTAGTTTGAGCCTCTCTCTCTCAGTTAGTCTAGTGTAAAGTGGGTAATTTTGTTGATGATTTAGAAGGATCAACTTTTGGTTTGATTTTCTGTATTATTTTTCTTGTCTCTTGCACTTATTTCCAGTTTAATATTTATTATTTTCTTCCTTCTGGTTTCTTTGGATTTAGTTTGCTCTTCTTTTTAGTTTCTAAGATGGAAAATTGAGTTATTGGTTTGAGATACCAGTGTATTTTCTAATTCCTGTTTCAGTTTCTTCTGTGACTCATTGTATAAGTACAAGCATCATCCTAATTTTCACATATTTATAAATTTCCAATAATTCTCTTGTTGATTTCCAGTTTCATTTCATTGTGGTTGGAGAATGTACTTTGCGTAGTTGAATTCTTTCAAATATACAGAGGCTTGGATTATGGTTTAGTATACAATGTATCCAGGAGAAACGTCCGTGTGCACTTGAGAAAAATGTATATTCTGATTTTGAGTGGAGTGTTCTATTGATGTTGTGTAAGTGTAGCTGGTTTGTGTGTTACAGTGTTATAACACTTTTAAAAAATCATACAAGGTGTACAAAAAGGTATAAATGCTCTTTTGCATCTATTAAGATAATCAAGGGAAATTTTTATTTTATTTTGTTAAGGTAATTTATTACCTTGACCTACATTCAGTCATTTTCAAATGTTCAATCTATTGCTATTACTGGAGTAAGTCATCATGGTTTTGATGCATTAGTCTCTGTATGTACCAGAGAATTCTTTTTGCTAATCCTTTGTTTAGAAATGTTGCATCTCTGTGGTTTGCATGAGTGTGTTCGCCTTTAACTTTTCTTTTTTGACATAACTGTTATGTTTCGGTATCATATTTATACTGGACTTATAAAATGATGCGAACACTATTTTCTTTTTATAGCACCTGGAACCATTTAAAATTTTATTATTTCTTGGGTATTTGGCAAAATACACCAGTGGAAGCCACTACTGCTTATAGAGTATGTGTGCTACAGGAAGGGTGTTAATGTTTATAATTGTTGGTTTAATTTCTTGATTAAAGAACTTCAGATCTTCTATTTCTTATGTCAGCATTGATTTTTTTTTTCTATAGGAGATTCTTAATTTTAAGAAATTTCTGATTCTGCATCCCACTTCGGTGAATGGTTCCTGGGGTCCTAAAAGCTAGCAAGTGGCTATCTAAGATGCATCAGTTGGTCCTGAGCACCTCCTGTCTGGAGGCGAGATGAGAAGACAGAAGGGTACGGGAGCTGGTTGAAGGGACACAGGGAAAACAGGGTGGAAAGGAGTGTGCTGTCACACCGCAGGGAGAGTAGCTAAAGTCAGGTAACAGTGAATACATAAGTTTTTGTGTATGACAAACTGACTTAACTGTAAATTTTCACTTAAAACACAATAACAAAGGGAAAGAAATTTTGGCATGAAATAAAATACAAGTGTAGTGCCTTGTAAAAGTTGAGAAAAGAGCAAAATCACGATACAGTCTGGAGACAGCTGAGACTTTATTAGGAGGGTAATAGGGGAGTTTCCTTGAAGCTGGGGAGATAATGCAAAGTAATTATGAAAAGGAGAAAGTAACACAGTTGGACAATGAGAACATTAGAAAAACATGATTATAAAGAACAGCAAACACAGTAAGGATTTATTCTTGAGGTTTCTATTGATGGTCACTAGTCCAAGGCTGAGCAATAACTGTAGGTCAAAGACAACTAAGGAAGACCTGCAGTTGTTCCAGAGATCAGCAGAGATAAAGAAGAAAATCAGAGAGAAGTCAACTACAACCTACCAAGACAACCCACAAAACCTTTAATGCAGAAGATGAATAATACATAGATGGTTTAACATGCTGAATCCTAGCAATGTTTGATGATTGAGCTCATGACAGTTACTGGGGGACTGGCAGGCTGATTTTGAGAAGGTTGATCTATGATAGTCAATTCTATGATGTGTGGATCAGCAGCAGGAAGGTTGGCAGCAGCTGGATACACAGCAGGATGGGCGGCTGCAAGCTGATTGACAGCAGGGTTCACAGCAGCTGGATCCGTAGCTCAGGGGCAGGCCACTAGTCAGGCGCACACACGTTGGGTGGTAGCAGGTTCGCCGGCAGTACACGGGGCCAGAACAAGCTGGCTGGCTGCAGAGTGTGTAGCAGCAGCTAGGGCGGCAGCAAGGCTGGCAGCAGCTGGACTCACAGCTGGTTTGGCCCCCACAGCAGGTGGGCTGGCAGCAGGGGGCGCTGCAGCAGGTAGGACGGCAACAGCTGGTCTCGCAGATTGGTTGTTGGTAGGTGGTACAGCAGGTGGTTTGACGAAAAGCTGGGCGGCAGCAAGGCTGGCAGCAGCTGGACTGAGAGCAGGTGGGCTGGCAGCAGGTGGTGGTGCAGCAGGTGGGCTGGCAGCAAGGGGAGCAGCAGGAGTGGGTCATGGTGTCAGGTGTGGAGGTGGGCTTCTGTTCCCAGGTGAGTTTCTCAGATTCTGAGAGCTCCTTCTCTTCTGGGGCTTTTATACACTGACTGTCTAAGTCTGAACCAATAAGCAGGACTCTTCCTTGTTGTGGTGCGCGTTGTTTTCTATCATCTTTGGGGGACTGTCAAGGAGGAAGTTGTGTTTTAAATGTTATGCATCTTTTGAGAATTAATGTTTCTTAATTGTGCATTATTCATAAGATCTTCTTTTCAGATACAAGGAAGAGCCATCCTTCCTGCTCCAGTCATCTTCTGGCCATGTGATAGCTCTGCTGCCACGGAGGGTCAGAACAGTTGTCCCTCTGGCTGTACTTAGATCTGGAGAGGCGCAGGATGCCGGTGCATTGATGAGAAACTGAAACTCTGCTGGGCCTGAGTGTGCTCGGCGCAAAAACCTGATATCAAGGCTACAGTATCTGTGGCAATCTCTATGCTTGTGTATCCCAGTTCTATCAAGAATATTTTTATAAAGGATGTGCTGCATAATCCATTCCACTTGGCAGTGCAGGGCCAGAACAGGTGGGTAGAAGCAGAAGCCGTACGCTGGGGTTCTGATAGCATCAATCCCTTTACACGTTGGGTGACCAATCATCTGTGTTTTCTCAGAACTGAGAAAGTCCGTGGATGTGGGACTTTCAGTATCATTACTTGGACAGTTCTTGGTAAACTGAGACAAGTTGGTGACTAGCCTTGACATTGTTTACTAGTAGATTAGGTGATAAGAGGTGACATACTCTAACCTGCTCATTGTTTTTATTGTGGTAAAAATACATGCAACACAACACCTGCCATCTCTTCATCTTTGACGTCAACAGTTCAGTGATGCTGATCACGTTTATCGTGTTGTACAGGCATCGCTGCTGTTTCCTACTTTTTCCATCACCCTTATCAAGTGCCCTCAAGACAGTGACTCTCCCTTGCTCCCTTCTTCCTACCCCTGGTAACTACTGGTAAACTTTGGTCTACGTATGTTTGCCAATTTTAAATGTTTCATAAAAGTAAGATCATACAATGTTTGTCCATTGTGACTGACATATTTTACTCAGCATAAAGTTTTCAAAGGTCATCTATGTTGTAGCTTGTATCAGGTCTTCAGTTTGTTTTACAGTTGTGTAATAGTCCACTGTATGTATACATCACATTTTGTGTATCCATTTAGGTTGTGTATCCATTAGGTTGCTTCCACTTTTTGACTACGGAGTAATACTGCGGTGAATATTGGTGTATAAGTATCTGTTTTCATTCCTGCTTTCACTTGTTTTGGGTATGTACCTAAAAGCGGAATTACTTGTTCATATGGTAATTCTGCTTGATAAAGTAGAGGGTCAGTGAAAAAGAGGACAGCCCTCAGCAGGATGGACTGACACAGTGGTTGCAACAAGAGGTTTGGGCATAAAAATAATTGTGGACATGGCTCAGGGCTGGGCAGCGTTTTGTTCTGTTGTGCACTGGATCTCTATGAGTCAGAACTGACTCGATGGCACCTGACAACAACAACAACATGGTAATTCTGTGTGTAACTCCCTGAGGAACTGGCAGACTGTTTTCCCACAGTGGCTGTATCACTTCACAGTCCCACCAGGAACAGATGAGGGATCCAGTTTCTGTACATCCTGATCGATGCCTAAATGCCTATTCCTTTCTGGTTTTGTTTTGTTTTTAATCACAGCCATCCTAGTAGAGATGAAGTGGTGTCTCACTGTGGTTTTGATTTGCATCTCCCTAATGAAAGCAATGGCCTTGGTTTGCTTCTTATGACTAATGACATTGAGTATCTTTTCCTGTGCTTGTTAGCCATTTGTATGTCTTCTTTAGGAAAATGTCTGTTTCAGTCCTTTGCCTATTTTATAATTGGATTGTTTACCTTTTGTAGTTAAATCATAGTTCTTTACACATTTTTGGATATTAAACTATTTTCAGACATATGGTTCCCTACAAGTTTCTCTCCATCTATAGGCTGTTCCTACACTTTGTGGATAAAGTCCTTTGATGTACAAAAATTTTAAAATGTGATGAAGTCCAATTTATTTTGTCTTTAGTCGTTCATGTTTCTTGTGTCATATTTAAGGTTCCATTGCCAAAAACTAGATAACAAAGAAATATCCCTATGTCTTCTTCAAGAATTTTATGGTTTTGGTACTCCCATTTAGGTTCTTCATCCATTGGGGTTAATTTTCATTCATAGTGTGCAGTATGGGTACAGTTTCATTTGTCTACATGTGGAAAACCAGTCATTCCAGCCTCATTTATTAAAAGAGCATTTTTTCTCCATTGAATGGACTTAGTACCTTTGTGGAAAGTCAACTGGCCATTGACAAGTGAGTTTATTTCTGAACTGTCAGTTATGTTCCACTAATCTGTATGTTTATCATTGTGTCGGTACTGGAGAGTTGTGATTGCTGTATGGTTATAGTATGTTTGAAGTTGGAAAGTGTGAGTCCTTAGACTTTGTTGTTTTCCAAGATTGTTTTGGCTATTTAGGGCCTCCTGTGGCTTCATATAGATCTGAAGATTGGCTTTTCTGTTCCAATGAAAACTGTTAGAATTTTGATGGGAACTGCGTTGAATCTATGATTGCTTTGGTTAGTAATGGCATCTTAATGGTACTAAGTTATCCTTCCCATGAGCGTCCATTTATTTAGGTCTTCTTTCTTTTTTTTCAGTAATATTTTAGAGTTTTCAATGTACAAGTTTTTTTTTTTTTTTTAGAGAATCAGATTAGATAAGGTGATATCTAAAAAGTCTGAGTCCTAACATTTTTTAGGACATATTCCTGAGGTGTCTCACTCATTCAAAAAGTGTTTTAAGTTATTAATTCCTAACTTAATAACCACAGGGTGAAATACTCATGTTACTGTTACCAGGATAAGGGTACTTAACTTCATATCCTTCACTTTGTAGCTCCTCAGTCATCCCTAAAGTTAGGTAATCACTCTACAGATGTGTAACCTACAGGTTCACTTTGGGTGTCTTTGACCATGGTGTCTGTGCACCGGCTATCTGTCCCTTGTCTTCTCCCCTCCAAGCCCCTGGAACTGATCTTTTTGTGGTCTCTTTAATTTGTCCTCTTCCATAATGTCATATAGCTAGGAGCAGACAGTATGTAGGAACCCTGGCAGCAAAGTGGTTAAGGGCTCAGGCTGCTAACTAAAAGGTCAGCAGTTTGAAACCACCATCTATTCCTTGGCAACTCTTTAGGGCTGTTCTATCCTATACCATAGGGTCACCATGAGTTGTCATGCACTTGACAACAATGTTTTTTCAATTTTTTAAAAACATACATTAGATAGCTTTTTCAGACTGATTCCTTCACTTAGCAATATGTACGTGAGGTTTCTTCATGTCTTTTCATCACTTGTAGCTCATTTTAATCACTGAAAAGTACTCTGTTGTATGGATGTACATAGGAGCAAGATATGGCAGTCCACTTCTATAAAGATTTACAGCCTTTGAAATGTTCTAAGACAGTTCAACTCCACCCTGTGGGGTCACTGTGTGTCAGAATCAGCTGACAGCAGTGAGCTTAGCTTGGTTTGGTTTGGATATACTAAGATTTATATATTTACATGTGGAAAGCCATGAAAAAATTTGATTTGCATGATTTTAGGAAATAAGTCCTTTTAGGTGAGCCTTTCTCATCAGAACACAACGGACACTTGAAATATGTGATGCAGATGAACCACACTAGTGGCTGGACAGAGCTGGAGACAAGGAAAGGCTGCCTGCATTCACAAGAGTTCATAAATGCAGCTTCTGCTGCCCTAACATGTAGCTGCTGCTTGCTGGGGTGGTAAATTGCTGTAGGAAGACCTCTGCAAATGGAAAGATGACCTGAGTTTACAAGGGATTATTATGATCATTGCTAAAGATGAAGTTCAAGTGCACATCTTGTTACTGCCTAGACTCCTGTATCATTTCTACTCATCTTGAGCAGGGGCAGATCAACCCCAGATCTGAGTCTTTTCACAATCAGTTATGTGACATTATACAAGTTATTTTCTCATCTGAAAGATGAAGAGAATAATTCGTTGGGGGTGGGAGCTGTTAGGAAGCTCAGAATGGAAAAGGCATACAGTATGCAATATGCATATAAACTCATGTAAAGAATGATGTGCAACAAAACAAAAGCACCACATGGAATGAATAATGGTATAAAATTTATTAAGAGACTTCAGGTAAGACCCCTGCATATGGGAGGCAGCAGAAGGTGCTCATGTAAAGCACAAAGTAGGACACATGAATCCTGAGAACAGTGAAAAATAGAACATGCGTACAAAGATTACTGAGCAATCTACTTTCCTCAGTTACTTAGAGAATGAATGTGAAGACCTTGACTTCAAAATTAATGCTGAGACCAAAACTTCATATTGAGAATACACTAAGTCAAGACATAATCCACCAGACACAGAAAGGAAGAATCAGGGTGAAGCAGTCTGTACCATGTAAAGCCGATTCACAAGGTTCAAAACAAGCAAATGAGTATCACACATTTTGGTTACATGATGGTTGTCAGCAAGTTTGAGGAACTGAATTTCTCCCAGGAATGGCAAGTCAGTTGACAGAAGTTTGGCATGCACAGAACATGGTTCTTTGGTGAGTGGATCAGTAGCAGGAAGGTTGGCAGCAGCTGGACACACAGCAGGATGGGCGGCTGCACGCTGGTTGACAGCAGGGCTCACAGCAGCTGGATCCGCAGCTCAGGGGCAGGCCACTAGTCAGGCGCACACACGTTGGGTGGTAGCAGGTTCGCCGGCAGTACACGGGGCCAGAACAAGCTGGCTGGCTGCAGAGTGTGTAGCAGCAGCTAGGGCGGCAGCAAGGCTGGCAGCAGCTGGACTCACAGCTGGTTTGGCCCCCACAGCAGGTGGGCTGGCAGCAGGTAGGACGGCAACAGCTGGTCTCGCAGATTGGTTGTTGGTAGGTGGTACAGCAGGTGGTTTGACGAAAAGCTGGGCGGCAGCAAGGCTGGCAGCAGCTGGACTGAGAGCAGGTGGGCTGGCAGCAGGTGGTGGTGCAGCAGGTGGGCTGGCAGCAAGGGGAGCAGCAGGAGTGGGTCATGGTGTCAGGTGTGGAGGTGGGCTTCTGTTCCCAGGTGAGTTTCCCAGATTCTGAGAGCAACTTCTGCTCTGGGGCTTTTATACACTGGACCCCTCAAGGAGGCACCAATCAGAACTCTTCCTTGCTGTTGTTTATGTTACCTTCCCTGCTTCTTAGGGGAATTGCTCCGGGAGGAAGTTGCTCCTTAAACATTAAGAATTTCCTGAAGTTAATTGATTTGTTTGTGTCCTTAAATGATACTAAAAATGCAGTCATCATTCTTCCTATCAGTTAAACACCAATGCTCATTTTTAAAGCTGAGTGTAGCATTTGGTCACCCCCAAATGGCAGCTGTTTGACAAGAGGTCACAACCCTAACTGGTCTCCATCTATTTTCCTTTGCTGATATATCATTTGGGAAGCACGTCTGAAGGGAGGGTGGTGTTGGTGAGTCACGGTGATGAGTTAAAACCAAATTCAGTGAGGCTTCTGAACTTACCTGTGATGTAAAAACTAGGATAAGACCTACCCTCTTGGTGTAAACAAGAATGAAAGCTGGGAAAATACATAAAACAAGTACTTGCAGGCATGGACAGCTACCATCCTGGGGTTTCAGCCTTTGTAGGGGAGAAACATACAAGCTCGTATCATCTCAAGTGTCTCCCTTTATATATTTTCTAAACTGTGATAGAATCTGCTCGGGGAGCATAGAGACAGAGACAGCAATTAGATGACTGCACTACAGACCTCTTTTCCAGTGTCAGGTTACCCAAAAAGCAATGTAAGCATCGGCTTACTCATGTTTACTTATTAGTTCATACAGAACAATGTCACAATTTTTTTTTTTTTTTTTTTTTTACCACTTGAAAGATTCTGCGTCTAGGTCTGGCTGGCATCTGACTTTCTCCCAACCGCACAGCATGTTCCTACAGAATCAAAGCCACTTTTTAAATTTATGATCCCTGAGAGGGACAAGGAACTCCAGGTGGTGTGATGGTTGAGTGCTACCCATGCTAACCAAAGTTCTGCAGTTTGAATCTGCTGGAGAAACAAACCCACTGGTGTCGAGTCGATTCCGACGGGTAGCGACCCTAGAGGACAGAGCTAGAACTGCTCCATAGAGTTTCCAAGGAGCGCCGGGAAGATTTGAACTGCTGACCTTCAAGCCACTACACCGCAAGGGACAGAGTAGAACCGCCCTATAGAGTTTCCAAGGAGCGCCTGGTGGATTTGAACCGTGGACCTTCTGGTTAGCAGCCTTAACACTTAACCACTATGCCACCAGGGTTTTCCCATCTGATGTAATGAGTATTTATAACCCTGTCCTGCCACTCATTGGCTGTGAACTTGAGAAAACTATTTAACTTATTTAAGCCTCCCGTTTAAGTTGCTGGTGGGGATGAGGAGCTGGTGGTGCAGTAGTTAAAGAGCTTGGCTGCTAACACAGGGTCGGCAGTTCAAATTCACCAGCTGCTCCTTGAAACTCTATGAGGCAGTTCTACTGGGCGTTACAGGATGGCTACAGGGTTGCTGTGAGTTGGAATTGAGTGGATGGCAGCGGGTAGTTTAAGTTAGGGGCGAGGTAGGAAGCTGAAACCACACCAGTAATTTTGATGGTGAGAATTTAACGTAAAGAATTATCAAGTAGGTATTGGCGAACCCAGTAAAAAAGGAACACGACATGGGGACAGTGACAGTAGCTGTAGGAAGCAAGCGTCACTTCGATACTGAGAGGGAATAACGGTAGGAGGTTGGATTAAAATTTAGACACTTGGAGATGGAGTCCTGCAGAGCTGAGGACAGACCTGTAAAGAGGACACTGGCTGGCGCTGGTGTCACAGAGGCTCAGAGGCGAAGGAGGGTCAGACCTCTGAGCGAGAGTCTCCGCCTGGCTGCTCTGGCGCATCTGAAGAGCCCAATGGGGAGGGAGATTCTCCAAGCATGAGAGATGTCTGCAAACTGGGCTTCCCTTTAGCTATGTGGACCCAACAGGTACCACCAGAATGAAGAGTCACTGTGGGCTAAAACGGACGGCATCAGAAAGCAAAGAAGACAGCTGCCCGTCTTCCTCCTGTATCGGCACCTGCCATTACATTGCCTGGCGCGGCGCAGCTGGCCAAGGAGAGCTGCGGTTTGCTGAGTCACAGCATCTCCACGGCAGAGTACAGGAGCTCCATTTGGACATGGCATACAATAGCTTAATATTTAACAGTTCACACTGTATTTGCCATCTGTATATGTATAGATAGGTAGAGTTTTTGTTCAAATCTTTTGCCCATTTAAAAAACTGAATGTTTTCTTCTGATACTGAGTTTGAGAAGTTTTTTTTTTATATGTTCTGGATGCAATCCTTTAATCAAACATGTGTTTTACAAATATTGTCTCCCGGAGTGGAAGTTTTCTTCCCATTTTCTTAACAGTGTCTTTCAAAAAGAAAAAAGTTTTAGTTTTTAATGAAGTATGATTTGTTAATTTTTCTTCTATTATCCATGCTTTTAATTTTATGCATTTATTTTTTTGGTCTATCTAACAAGATGGGTTGACACAGTGGCTTCGACAACAGGCTTAGGTGCAAAAACAGTTCTGGACGCGGCACAAGACGGGGCAGTGTTGTGTTCTGCTGTGCACAGGCTCACTAGGAACCGGAACCAACTCGGCGGCAGCAAAGAACAGCAACAAGAAGAAATCTTTGTCTAACCTAAGTTCGAAAAGTTTTTCACCTATGTTTCCTTCTGGATATTTTTCAGTTTCAAGTTTTACATTTAAGTTTATTATCCACTTACAGTTAATTTTTGTGTATGATGTGAAGTATGGGTTCATTTTTCTTTTTTTTTGCACATGGGTGTTTAATTGTTATAATGCCATTTGTTAAAAAAGACTACACTTTCTCTGCATGTTATCCATTTTCAAATTGTTAAAAAAGTCTGATAGCCTCAGAGATGTGGTTTGAGCTGTATACCTTTGATTCCTGGTCTCAGTTTCATTTGAGAAGTATAAAATGTCACCAGAATGTTAATTTCATGACATCAAAGGACACGCTGTTTTAGGTAAGGGCCAGGTCAGGAACGTCAATGATGTTCCTTTTTTTGGTGATGGCGGTGGTGACAGATTGCACGAGTGCCTAATCAGACCCCAGAGAAAATGTAAGGGCTCCTTTACAGGCTAGAATTCTTAAAGGTGGTCGCTGTGGATCACAGACGCAGGAAGAATATTTGAGAAGAGATTTGTAGACAAGAAATGATTCTGTACAGGAAAGGGTTAGTGACTTCTATTGTTAGAAAAGTAACTCAAAATGTACGCCTTCTCTGTGCCCAGTTCCCAGGATAATTTGTCATTGCAGAAAGATGTAAAGGAAAGCGCTCTTGACCCAGAACAAAGGACTTGGATGTTAGACCTTCTGTCTCCTACTAGTTCTATGACAAATCATTTTTGCATCACTAAAACGTGAATGAAAATCACTGTACCATCCAATAGGTATGGCCATTAAATAATAAGCATAAAATGTAATTCAAAAGGAAGGCCTCCTAAAGGAAGCTCCATAAATAAACACACACACATACCACAGGATGCAGATTAATATAAGTTTTATTAGGAAAGATCAGCTGGGAAGACAAGTCAATGTAATCACAAAAGGCTGAAAACAAGACATATCAAAAAACTACAGTAAATATTGGTCATTATAGAGAGCTAAATATAGTCATAAGTATTTTTTCTTAAAGTGTCATAGAGGCTAAAGGAGATGATCACTAGCCCAAGGCACAGGCTCTGAATTCACATCAAGGGCAGATGGACTTGACCAACATTTGGTATAACGGTCAAGAGGAAATGAAGAAGAATAAAACCAAAAGGGAAGAAGACTTTGTCTCCTCAGCAGACTCACAAGCATAAGAAGATAATAACAATATTCTGTGACAATGAGTTTCCATGTCACTATGTTGTTTAACAGCAAATGGAGAGCAAGTTTATTTATTACATGAACAGGCTCTTTGCAGCATTACTGAGGGACTGTGGTCTTTGGTGGATGTTAGGTTTGCGGCAAGCGGGTCTATAGCAAGTGGATCAGCAGCAGGAAGGCTGACTGCAGCTGGACACACAAGGGCTGCAGCAGCAGCTGGGATGGTGGCAGAAGGTCCTACTGACAGCAGGCTGGGAGGCAGCAGGGCTGGCAGCAGCTGGACACGCAGCAGGACGGGTGGCTGCAAGCCTGACAGCTGTTAGACATGCAGCAAGATGGTTAACTGCAAGCTGGTTGACAGCAGGGCTCACAGCAGCTGGATCCATAGCACAGGGGCAGGCCACTAGTCAGGCGCACACACGTTGGGTGGTAGCAGGTTCGCCGGCAGTACACAGGGCCAGAGCAAGCTGGCTGGCTGCAGAGTGTGTAGCAGCAGCTAGGGCGGCAGCAAGGCTGGCAGCAGCTGGACTCACAGCTGGTTTGGCCCCCACAGCAGGTGGGCTGGCAGCAGGGGGTGCTGCAGCAGGTAGGACGGCAACAGCTGGTCTCGCAGATTGGTTGTTGGTAGGTGGTACAGCAGGTGGTTTGACGAAAAGCTGGGCGGCAGCAAGGCTGGCAGCAGCTGGACTGAGAGCAGGTGGGCTGGCAGCAGGTGGGCTGGCAGCAAGGGGAGCAGCAGGAGTGGGTCATGGTGTCAGGTGTGGAGGTGGGCTTCTGTTCCCAGGTGAGTTTCTCAGATTCTGAGAGCTCCTTCTCTTCTGGGGCTTTTATACACTGGACTCCCAAAGTTGAGACCAATGATCAGAACTTTTCCTTGTTATTATTTACTATGTGGTTTTTCATGACCCATAGGAATTGCCCAAGAAGGAAGTTTTCCCCAAGTATTGTGAACTTCCTGAATATAAATGATTGAATTGTTCTTCTAAATGATAGATAACTCATAAGAACTTATTTCCAGAAATAGTAGAGGCCATCAACATCAACAGCATCATTTAACTCTGAATTATCATTTTCTAAAGACAGTGCACACTTGATTACCTGATAATTCAAGTTAGTTTAGGAAAGAGGACAAAATCACTGTCCCTACCTACTATTTTCCCTCCATGTCCCATACGCTGGGATGTGTCACTGAAGATAGTTTATTGTTGATGAAACTGTCATGATGAGTTTGAACCATACTTTAACACAGTTTGACCTAAAACAATTGTTTAACAAGATTTAGCACCTGGGTGGTAAAAATGGTTAGTGAGCTTAGCTGCTAGCTAAAAGATATAAAGTTCGAATCCACCCAGAGGGGCCTCGGAAGAAAGACTTGGAGATTTACTTTAAAGAGACCAACCACTGAAAATCCTATGGAGGACAGTTCTACTCTGACACACACGGGGTTACTATGAGTTCAAACAGACTCCACAACTGGTTTGGCTTGGTTAACAAGGTTTCTTTCTGTGCTGCCCATAATCCTGATTCAAGGACAGGTGACTAGCAGTAGTGGGCACTTTGTGTCTCTATTTATATATCTTATTTCTTACAATTTATATATCTTATTCTTACAATTCTTATTTCTTAATTGATGTAATCTCTTTCGAACTGACCTCCAAATCTACAGAGACACTTGACAGAAGATCTACCCCCTGGGACACTTATTTACCATTTCGCTGAGACAGACTGGCACAATATTCTCAACAGTGGGCTAAAGGACATCAAAAGTCATTTTGATGGGTAGAAAAGGAGTTGATTCCAGGTAAATAACAAGTGGTAAAAGGCAGTTACTCTGACAAAGAATTTTTCCTTGAACTGTAGTTTAAAAATGCAAAGGCCATTAACTGTATTGAATGCAGGGGGAAAGAAGGGACAGTGATGACACATCATGTGTTATTAATGGAGCAAAGGCAGAATATGATCCATATTATCTCAGATGCCTAGCAATTTCCGTATCTTTTGAAAGAAAGAACCTTAAAGTGGGCTCCCAATACAGCTTCGTTTGCTCTGACTTAAGCTGTGCCTAAGAATTTCTGGTGTGGCTGTAGTGTTCTTGGCTTTGGCTATACAGATGAACAATCCCCATTTGCAGAGCTTGCCACATAATCTGCTGCTGTTCACTGAGGGGACACCCTGGTGGTACAGTGGTTAAGCGCTACAGCTGCTAACCAAAAGGTCAGTGGCTGCATTCCACCTGGTGCACCTTGGAAACCTATAGAGCAGTTCTGTCCTTTAGGGCCACCGCAATGAGTTGGAATCAACTTGAGGGCAGTGGGCTTTTCATTTTTGGTTCATCAAGTCAGGATCTCTGGTGGGGCAGTGGTTAAGCTCACTAGTTACTCCACAGGAGAAACATGTGGCAGTCTGGTTCCATAAAGATTACAGCTTTGGAAAGTCTATGGGCAGTGCTACCCTGTCCTGTGGGGTCACTGCAAGTTGGAATCAACTCAACAGCAATGGGTAACATTAGGTATTCCTTAAGTCAGAAGAGAATCATATTGGGAAAAGGGGTGGGGTGGGGGATGATTCACTTCTGTGTCTCTTTGTTGAGAATAGGCCCAGCCCCCATCATAGGAATCAACAATCATTGAAAAGCAGAGCTAAATTTGCTAACTTGGAAACCTGGGCTGACAACAATTTGGATAAGGACAGGAAAATTGAAGCACTGGTTTGAAAAAGAGACAGAATGACCAATTCAGATTTAAACAAATAAAATTTGAAGCCATATGCCTTAAACCCATTATTCTCCACATTTCTAAGCTGAGTTGGTTTATAAGTGTGCCAATTTCACTGCCAGCTGTTTTGGTGTAATATATTGGGGTCTGTTTTTTTACCATGAAAACCTGGAGGCACAGTGGTTCAGTGCTACGGCTGCCAACCAAAAAGTCAGCAGTTTGAATCCACCAGATGTCCCTTGGAAACTCTACGGGACAGTTCTTCTCTGTTCTACAGGTTTGCTATGAGTCAAAATCAATTCAATGGCAGTAGGTTTGCTTTGGTTTTTTATTTACGTATTTTGCTTGCATTTACTTTAAGTACTGTCTAAATAGAATCAGTTTTGTGCTCAAATCAGAATGTCCTTAAACAAGCCAAATAATAGCAAGAAAATAATCCTGTATATGGCAACAGCAGCTCCTTAATATCCCCTCTAAAGCTAGCAAGCAGACTAAAACTATCGCCGTCATGTTGACTGTGACTCACAGCACCCCTATAGGGCAAAGTGGAACAGCTCTATAGGGTTTCTAAGGCTGTGATCTTTGTGAAGCAGACTGACGTGTCTTTATCTGTTAGGGGAGTTGATGGGTTCGCACCTGGATCCCTCCATGCTACTAGGACTCTTTTTAGTAGCTCCTTCCAAAACCAAACACCATTGCTGTGCAGCAGCTCCTTAAAACTGAAACCAAACCCACTGCTGGCAAATTGATTCGGATTCATAGTAAACCTACAGGACAGAGTAGAACTGCTACATAGAGTTTCCAAGGAGCACCTGGCAGATTTGAACTGCTGGTTAGCAGATCTTGCAGATGCAGCACTTAGCCTACTAATCTACCAGGGTGCGCAGCAGCTCCTTAGCAGGGTATAAAAGAGGGCTTAGGGGAGAAGACTTTCCAACTGAAGATCTTCACTCCACTGTTGCTAGGCAGAGAGGGAAAGAAGAGATCAGTGAGGGATCAAGATCCTGGACGAGGCCTAGGTGTGAAGGTAAGGTTGAACTGAAAGGTCTGAATAAAGATGACTTTGAAATGGGACAGCTGAAAAGACATTTTAGTAAAGAGAGTGAAAAAGGCAGGTGAGATGGTAATGCCTTGGTTTCCTTCATAATGAGAAATTGAGCAACCACTACAGCCACGGCACTTGTACTTAACATTTGTTGGGTATTTAACATGTGAAGACTGTATTGAATTCTTCATAAGCCTTGTCTCTTAATGCACCTAACACTAAGGCTGGTACTATCAGTATTCTCGTTTAAAAACACAGAAAGTAGGCTTAGTGAAGCTTGACGACTTGCCCAAGGTCACAGACTAAGGTGTCGGTGGGTCTGTATTGAATCCAGGTCTGGCTGCCAAACTCCCCGCTCTACTCACCCTGCATCTAATAGAGCTGGAGGCTATGTTATTATTGAGTACACAGCTCGTGAGTCTCAGAGGGTAAACAGGATCCGAAACTGAGTCGTGAAAAACGTCAAAATGAATCAGTAAAAGAGGGACAACAGATTCACTGGGCAACTTAAAAACCTGAAACTTGAAATAATTGCTTAACCGGTTCTCCGGCTGGTGGATCAGCCTCTTCAAGCCCCCGTCTGTAGACATTCAAATGATACTAGGACTCAAAGTTCAGTTCAAGTGTTACCTCCTTCCTAGCATTTTCTTAGATCCTTCCACCACACTGTGACTGTCTTTACGTGTTAATCCTCTAACATTTTATTTCACATTTTCTTATGGTCCTTTGCACTTTAATCTTGGATTAAAATTATTTATTTATGTGCACATTCTCTCTCTTCCAGACAGCAGGTTCCTGCTACAATGCCAAGTGGTGGTAACACTTTACCTCTGCAATTATTTCCAATTTTCTCAATTACTCATCAAGGTTGGCATCATTTTCATGTTACAAATGGAAAAACAGAAGTGCAGAGCAATTAAGAAACAAACCCAATGCCATAGGGTGGCTGAATCAGGTTAAGTCCAAGTCCCTCCCATTACAGCGTCCTTGTTCCTTCCCATTTCCCCAAAACACAGTGTATTTGGTTAACACTAATTAAGTATTTGCTCAGTAAATAAGTTCATGACTCTAAACACAATCTTGTCTAACCTGACAGTGATTGACTGTTATCAATACAAACACTTTGAAAAGGAATCTTCATTTCATGAACTCACAGGGTGATGCCACACAGAACAGTGACTTCATTAAAGAATGGTGACAGGTTATCACAAGATAATCTAGGCACAGTCACACATACAGTGTTTTCACTAAAGCAATGTGCAACACAGAAGAAGGTTTCAGGAAAAAAGTGACAACTGGTATCATTTCATCCATCAGATGCAGGGCACTTAGTACAACTGCCTAATTTTGAAACATGGTTTTCAAATCTGGTAAACAACAGCTAGAAAACAGTGTACAGTTCAACAGAGCATTCAAATATTCTTACCTGCAGTAGCCTACGAAATGTTGGTTTCAGTAACATGAAAACTGTTCTCTAGTGGAACTTATTTCTTCAAATGCATAGGAGAGAATGCCCAGCTAATAAGCAGAATCTGACTTGTCAGAGAAGAATGGCTGAAGAATGAGAAATAATCAAGGACCAGAGATAATACTGCTAATACGTCTCTCCCATACATCCTCAAAATAGGGAAGGGGAGGCATAACTCATTTGATTTTTTTTAGATAAAAAAATGTACGTAGAAAACACAGTAGGGATAGAATATACTTCCTTCATATATGTATAATATTTCACAAGAAGGAGCCCTTTGTAATTATTTGTGACTGAAGACAAACAGTGACAAAGAGTCCTGCATGTGGTACTGTCAGTTCTCAGCAAACTGTGCAAGAGGTTCTGAGGTGAAGAAAATTTTAAGACAGACAGACAGACAGACAGATGGACTGGCAGACGGGCTGGCAGGTGGGCGGGCAGGCAGGCGGGCGGGCAGGTGGGCAGGCAGGCAGGCAAGCTCTTGTTTTCTGGGAATTATACCTAGAGTCTCAACCCACTGACACTGTGACCAGTTCCTATTATGGTTCTGTCATCCATAAACCAGGCTTTGACTAAGGTCTCTGGCAAGAGGCTGCTGTGTCCCCAGCTGCTGCTAGACTGCCTGGTGCAGCACGATCTGCTGCTGCTTCTCTGCTGCACTGTTAGCTGCTGCTGCCTGGTCGGCTGCCAGACCACCTTTAGCCACAACACTTTCTCCTCTGTCAACAGCTGTGGACCTTTTTCCTTCTAAGCTTTATCCTTGACTATGAAGCAAGGTCCAGTCAACATCATGGTAATTGTAACCTAAGCAATGGGTCCTTGACTTTCTTCCCTGGTCTTGTACTAAGTTGCCATGATCTTTACTAAAGACTTTTTATCATACAATCTGCTGTTGTGGTGGTGGTGTGCTCTCGAGTTGATTTTGACTCTTAGGTATCCTATAGGATGAGGTAGAACTGCTCCATAGGGTTTCCAATGAATGGTTGGTAGATTCAAACAGCTGACCTTTTGGTTAGCCTCCTGAGCTCGTAACCACTTCACACCCAGGAATTCTGTTGTATAACCTAACAACACTTTTTTTTTTAAATTGTGCTTTAAGTGAAAGTTTACAGTTTAAGTTAGTTTCTCATGCAAATATTTACATACACATTGTTATACGAACCCAGCAGCTCTCCCTATAATGTGACAGGTCATTCCTCCTTTCCACCCCAGATTTCCTGTATCCATTCATCTAGCTTCTAACTTTTATACTTTTCATTTTGCCTCTGGACAGGAGCTGCCATTTAATTTTGTGTATCTAACTGAGCTAAGCAGAACACTCTTCAAGAGTATCATCTTATGTTTTGTAACCGAGTCTGTTCATTGTCTGAAGAATTGGCTTTGGGAATATTGTTAGTATGGGGCTAACAGAGAGCCTGGAGGCCATGGGATCTTATGGGATCCCTCCAGTCTCAGCAGACCATTAAGTTTGGTCTTTTTACTAGAATTTGAGTTCTGCACCCCACTTGTTTCCTGCTTTGTCAGGGACTCTCTGTTGTGTTCCCTGTCATGGCAGTCATTGGTAATAGCAGGACACCATCTAGTTCTTCTGGTCTCAGGCTGACGGAATCTCTAGTTTATGTGGTCTTTTCTGTCTCTTGGGCTAGTATTTTTTTGTGTCTTTAGTGTTCTTTGTTATTCTTTGCTCCAGGTAGACTGAGACCATTGATGCATCTTAGATGGCCACTTGCTAACTTTTAATACCCAAGATGCCACTCACCAAAGTGGAGGTGCATAAGATTTTCTTAATAAACTTTGTTATGCCAATTGACCTAGCTGTTCTCTGAAACCATGGTCCCCAGTACCCCACCCCTGCTATACTGTCCTGCAAATTGTTTGGTTATGTTCAAGAAAATTCTTAGCTTTCTGACCTCTTAATAAAGTATAAATCTATATACTAATAACTGAATAAATCTCTCATCTCTAAGCTATCAACCCCTGACTTGAAACAGAGGACCAAACATCTCTAAACAAAATGACCAAACAACTGTGGCTCAATCAGACCAGAATTCTATGCCTATCACACCTGTACTTGACCTTGATATTGACTTCTTTGCTATAGCTCCAAGACCATTAACTTCCTTATTTTCATAGACACTTAGCTTACACTTAAAACTAAGTGTAAAAAACTTTGATACATAGGAAAAAGATAAATGCACAATCACAGCAGAGAATGTAACACTATTTTAAAAATGGTTGCTTGAAGAAGAAAAATAAACAGGGATAACAGAGAATTTTACTTAGAGGTAGTATTTATATGTAATCTTATGTCTAACAAATTGGGAGTTGCCATTACTTTTATGTACATCCAGAATATTCACAAAGTATTTCAGTTTACAAAGAAAATCTCAACCAATTCTAAACAAGATAAATAAAAGGAAATCTTTTTCTCTGACTGTACTACAATGAAACTAGACATCAAAAACAGGAAAACAGCTAGCCAAAAGTGTTATAGCCTTATAGTCACTTCTTCCGTAGTAACTCAGCCTAAAAGGAAATACGGTGTCTAAGTGGGGTAGAGATAACATATTTTGTCTTAGAAGTCTACTTCATTTCTACTTTTATAGAAATTACTTACAGAAAAGTATAAAAAGTATTTCAAAAAATGGGCTGAGTCCTGGGGATGGTGGTCTTGGGGGACATCTAATTCAGTTGGTATAACATAGTTTATTAAAAAATTATTCTACATCCTACTTTAGTGAGTAGCATCTGGGGTCTTAAAAGCTTGTGGGTGGTCATGTAAGATACTACACTGGTCTCACTCTGCCTGGAGCAAAGGAGAATGAAGAAAACCCAGGACATAAGAGAAACATTAGTCCAAAGGACAAATGGACCACAACTACCACAGCCTTCACCAGACTGAGTCCAGCACAACTAGATGGTGCCCAGCTACCACCACTGACTGCTCTGAGAGGGATCACAATAGAGGGTCCTGAACAGAGCTAGAGAAAAATGTAGAACAAAGTTCAAACTCATCAAAAAAAAAAAAAAAAAAAAGAATACTAGACTTACTGGTCTGAAAATATGGTCCCCAGACACCTTTTAACTCAGGACTGAAGTCACTCCTGAAGTCCACCCTTCAGCAAAAGAATAGAAAGGCCTACAAAAGAAATACTAACACACATAGTTCAAGTACATACATGAGACTATGTGTGTACACCAGTCCGTGGGCAAGGATGAGAAGGCAGGAGGGGACAGAAAAGTTGAATGAATGGAAACAGGGAACCCAAGGTTGAGAAGGAGAAAGTGTTGACCTGTTGTGAGGCTGGCAGCCAAAGTTACAAAACAATATCCTATTATTTAATGAGAAACTAACTTTCACCTTCAGCACAATAAAAATTAAGAAACTTAAAAATAATAATATTTCAAAAAACCTCAGAACTTTTTTTCTTCATGAAGAAATGATGTCTGATCACCTTCAAACATGTAATGTATATTTTCTTCCTCAGGGACATTCTGTTATATAACCACAAAGCTGTAATCAAAATGGGTCGTGTAGCTGTTATGAACAGTGCTGCAAAGAATATCCTTTAGCTTATGATTTGGAGCCCACATATATGTACGGCCATTGGATAACTTTGCAGCAGCAAACTGCTTTACCAAAGAGCATGTGCATCTTAAACTCTAATAATCAAAAACCAAACCCACTGCTGTTGAGTTGATTCTGACTCATAGTGACTCTATAGGACAAAGTAGAACTGCCCCATAAAGTTTCCAACGAGTACATGGTAGATTTGAACTGCTAATCTTTTGGTTAGCAGCTGTAACACTTAACCACTATGTCACAGGGTTTCCAAACTGTGGTAGATACTCCCCAATTGTCATCTAAGTAAGTTACACTGATTTAGATCTCTGCTGTCTATACATGAAAATGTCTAGTTCCTCATAACTTTGCCAATTTATTCAAGTTTTAAAGATGAAATATTTTGTATTTGTCACTTCAAACAGTAACAATAACAGCTACTCATTACTGTAACCCTAGAACATAGGGTGGGACCTGGCACATAGTAGGTGTTCAACAGATGGTTTAATGAATGAATCAATTGTTCAGCTAAGCACTTTTTAGAAATTTTAAGTAAGACTGAGCATCTTTAACAAGCTTAAAATGCATTTGTATTTATTTCTCATTGAACTGTTCATATTCTTTATTCAATTTTCTATTAAACATTTTTAAATTTTTTTTTAAATTGGGTCATAAGAGATATTTGGAGCCCTGGTGGCCTACTGGTTAAGAGCTCAGCTGCTCACCAAAAGGTTAGCAGTTCAAATTCATCAGCTACTCCTTGGAAGTCTGATGAGGCAGCTCTATTCTGTCTTATAGCGTCCCTATAATTTAAAATTGATGACACTGATCTTTTTGGTAAGAAGTACTCACACATTAAGGAAACCAGCTCCTTTTGCAGTATATTGATTAATGTACTTACTCCCAGTTGCCCTTGAACTTTTGATTTTAAGGTTTTCTCCTTTTATTGACTAGACAGTAATTCTTTCTTTTTATTGCTTTTCCTTTATTGCTTTCAAGTTTTCTGTGTCTCAGAAAAGCTATTCCATTTCAAATATTAAAAAAAAATTCCTAAACTTTCTTCTAATACTTTCATAGTTTATTGCTCTCAAAAGGATTTCTAGAAGATACAAAATGTTGTTCTCAGTTGAAGAATGACGTGAGACACAAAGGTTTAAGGATGATACAGAATGTTGAGTTTCAAATGATTGATCACATGACAATCAATCCAATGATGAAGTCGAAGAGTCTTTGAAATTAGATGATACACATAAGAAACAAAATAAGCAGTGATTCAGTAGGTCAGGCTAGACTGGATAAATCCTAACACAGAGAAAGGAAAAATACATTACATCTAACTTACATACATTACCCCACAATTAACTAATTTGACAAGTGTCTATTAATATAAACAGTAACAAGGAAATAACAATTAACATAGTGATGGTAGCTCCTCAGCAGGGTATAAAAGTGGAGGTCGGGCAAGGAGACTCCCAAATTAGAGAAATCACTCTCCTGGAAACACACCCAGAACCTCTAGCCTCTAACATCATGGTCAACTCCTGTTGTGGCTCCATCTGCTCTGACCAGGACTGTGGCCAAGACCTCTGCCAGGAGACCTGCTGCCGCCCCAGCTGCTGCCAGACCACTTGTTGCCAGACCAGCTGCTGCCGCCCAGTCTGTTGTCAAACCACCTGCCGCCCTAACTGCTGCCGCCCACTCTGCTGCCAGACCGCCTGCCGCCCGGTCTGCAGTCGCCCACTCTGCTGCCAGACCAGCTGCCGCCCGGTCTGCAGTCGCCCACTCTGCTGCCAGACCAGCTGCCGCCCGGTCTGCAGTCGCCCACTCTGCTGCCAGACCAGCTGCCGCCCGGTCTGCAGTCGCCCAATCTGCTGCCAGACCAGCTGCCGCCCGGTCTGCACTCGCCCACTCTGCTGCCAGACCAGCTGCCGCCCGGTCTGCTCTCGCCCAGTCTGCTGCCAGACCACCTGCTGCCGCACAACTTCCTGTCGCACCAGGTGCTCTGGATCCTCTTGTTGAACCTCATATCTGACAATCAACTATGACCTTGCCACCATCTTATCAACGTGAAAGTACCCTTCAAGTGAACTTTGCCCTATTTTAAATGGCCACCACCTTTATTATCCTGTTACACCAGCAAGTGACTGGTGAGAGGCCACCAGTCTATACTGGACACCCCCTATCTTTTCCATGGATCTCTTCTTTGTATTCAGTCATCGGACACATGATGCAGTGGACAAAGTTTCTGAGTCCATGACTGGTATGCTTGTCTTGACCTTCACAATTAAATGTTAACTCTTTCTCAATAAATTTTACCTAGCTATCAGAAATTCTTGTATACTTGATTCTCTTTGAGAGTTGATTATCAGTTTTCTACCCTCCTAGTATTAATTTCTCTCAAGATGAAGAAAAGTTTGGGTTGTGGTCATAAAAGAAAATTGATTTTGCAAATACTAGCTAATACCTATCTTGTAGACAGCACATTCTTTACATATTTTTCAAAATAAGATAACCCACTTTACTTGTCTTATTCAGTCAACAAAATTACTGACCACTTGCCCTGTTCATTGCACTGTTGGGCTCTGGGAATCATATCAAGATATGTGAACCACAGTTTCTTCCTACAAGGAGCTCACAATATAATCTTAGAAATAAGGCGAAGATCCAAGGCAAGTAGAATGTGTTGAGCACTATTGATCACAAGGAGGAAATCTCTGTTTGGTAGAAAGTTCATATAGAAGGAATAATTTTCAGAAATAGAGTGAGTTAATTCAGTAAATTTAGGGGAAATGTATACATCCATAAAATAAAGAGGAAGTGGAGGATACAAAAAAGTATTTGCAGTCTTATGACGAGAAGAGGTGAACCAAAAATCATCAGTTGCAATTGACCAAATGTGTCAGGGACTGAATCTCCCCGGCCTCCTTCGTTGTAACGATGTTGGTCGCTATGGAGTCAGCTTGGACTCATGGTGACCATACGTGCAACAGAATGAAACACTGCCTGGTCCTGCATGACCTTCACAGTCTCATCATTGCAGCCAATGTGCATCCTGAGTGTCTTCCACAAAGAGAGGCTTATCTTCCCATACTGCGTCTGATGGTACTCTGTTGTGTTCCACAGAGTTCACTGGCTAATTTTGGAGGTAGATGAGGTCTTTCTTCCTATTCTCTCTTAGTCTGGAAGCTCTGTTGAAATCTGTTCTCCACTGGAGATGCTCCTGGTATTGAAAATACTGATGGAATAGGCTCCAGCATCGCAGCAACATGCAAGCCAGCACAGCGCAACTAACTATAAGGAAGTAGCATTTTAATGATACTATACTAAATGTCGTACACAAATGAGGAGAATGCTAGTCAGAGGTGGAGTCACATATAGACAAATAAACACCCACTTTGGGGAAGATTCAGGAGAAGGAAGAGGGCTGGAGTGGTAAGCATGGACGAGTTTATGAGAAGGAATGATTTAGGCTGTGCCTCAAAGCTGAGCATTAAGACTGCACTCTTAGGACATTCTCAGATCCTGCACATGTCCTGTATTTCAAGTAGACTTGTCCACGTTCAGGCAAGTAAACCAAATGTCTCCTGCAGTCACATTACTTTGCCTGTCTTGTCTGATGCCACTTCTACATGAAAAGAAGACACTTGAGTACAAGCCAAATAAGTGAGCCAACAGAATAAGGCAATTATCACAGGAAAGGGACCAAGAAAATATAACGTTCTAAAATGGGAAGACCACATCTTTTTTAGCACTGATCATTATTGTGAAAAATCATTCAGATATGGATAGGACTGCAATAGGCAGTGATCCAGGAATGTCTAGAAGGACAGATGTGGTTGAAACCCAGTGAGAATGATTGGTTGGCCATGCAGCTTATGGTTATAGAATGAAGTTAAAGCTAGGAATACTGATGGATTTCTAACTTTGATGGATTTGATGCGCACAGTAAAGATTTTATACTTAAATACTAATAGCTGTCAAAACATGTCTGCGATGGACAAAGCAAACTATCAAGACCCGATGTCCATTCTGGCTCCCCTCAGTGCAAGGTACAGTGTTGTCATTGGCCTTTCACCATAACGAGTGACTTGAAGATACCTGGCATCCTCCGCAGCAGCCTCACACTAGGCAGCTGTCTGATTATTTCTCTTGAGCAATTGTCTTTTCTGTTGGAAGTATAAATTAATCATTTCCCACATTTTTGAGAGAATCTCTGTCCCATAACCAAATAATACCAATAGGCCCAAGATATGAGGAGCTTAGTTCTAAGCAACATTTAGTTGGAACAGGAAACAAAACAAAACAAAACAGCCAGAAATTAAACCACAATCTCAGGTATCATTACGGCACTGTGGTATTAGTATCCTAAAGAACATTAAAAACCTTAACCTAGCATTTTAGTATCAGGCATTTATTCCTACACAGTAATTGCTGTCTCATGAAGGTTCTCCTTTCAGCATTCCTCTTTAGTTAACTGGAGCCTTGGTGGCACAGTGGTTAAGAGCTTGGCTGCTAACCAGTAGGTTGCCGGTTTGAGTCCACCAGCCATTCCTTGAAAACTCTATGAGTCAATTCTGTGCTATCCTGTAAGACGACTATGAGTCAGAGTAGACTTAATGGCAATAGGTAGCCTTGGTTAACACGCAAAGGGGCATACATACACACGTCTCTTTCACACACACATTTATCTCAAATTGCAAGACTGAGAAATTTGTTAAAGCCATCTCAGTACAATCGTGATTTTGTTCCTTTATTTCTAAATTTGTAGTACATAAAAATATTCCCATTGGTTCTTTTGGATTTTAACTTTACACTCCTTGTATGACCTCATCCATAAGGGTACAGAATATTGTTAGTATCACAAGTGTTCTTCATCACCCTTTCATAGCCACATGCTACCCCTCCTTAATTCCTGACAACCACGGATCTCATCTCCATGTCTACAGTTTTGTCATGTAAATGGAATCGTACGGTAGGTAGCCATTTCAGATGTCTTATTTTTACTCAGCACAGTTCTCTGGAGGTTCATCCAGGTTGGTTTGTGTTGACAGTGTGTTCGTTTTTATTGCTGAGTAGTATGTGACGGTATGGATACACCAGCTTTTTTTTTTCTAAAGACTCACCCACCGAAGGGCATGTGGATTATTTCCAGTCTTCGGAGATCATAAACAAAGCTGCTCTAATGAGGGCAGTTACTGAATAAATGATTAAACAGAATGATCTCAAATTATAAGATATTTATATTTTTAATCATAGAAGGAAATACATTGCAACATACAAAAAAGCACAAAAGACATAATATCAGAATGAAGGGGTGTTCCTAAACTGAGTACACTAAGTTATACAAAAATATACACCTTATTGTTATTTTTTTCTTTTTCTCATTTAACCTCATGTGTATGAAAACATTTTCACAGATGTACCTGGATCACAGACTCCTGTTTGGAAGCCACTCTTCTAGAGTATTGGAGAAAAGTGGCAAAAAAAAATCACCATAAGATAATATTTCTTATAGGTGCCAGTGGCCAACGCCAAGTGCCGTCGAGTCGGATCCGACGTGGGGCAACATTAAAGAGCTTCCATGAACATAAAAATAAAACTGTCTTCTGAAAGTTACTTATAAATCACTTGTGGCTTACAGCCTAACGCATTGCCGTTGAGTCGATGCTGACTCAGAGTGACCCTACAGGACAGAGTAGAACTGCTCCGTAAGGTTTCCAAAGCAGTAATCTTCACAGAAGCTGACTGTCGCATCTTTCTCCTGTGGAGTAGCCAGTGGGTTTGACTCGCCAATCTTTCAGTTAGCCATCGAGCGCTGAACCATTGCATCACCAGGGCTCCTTCGGCTCACAGGGCTATGGCTTACAGCTAGAGCCCTGAGTCTGTCCCGAGCTTTGATACAAAATCAGGATCCATTTTACTGTTTGTTGAGTTACTTCTTTAATGCTTGCTGCTAAGTCTCTTGGTACAGCAAAGGCTTCTGTCTGAATGACTGGCCCAGATCCATCTTGGCCTGTTGAACTTTGTCTGGAACTTAGATGTGCTTTAAAATATGCTATATAACTTTTCCCAGGAAAACTTTTACTAAAACTTGTCTCTGATGAAGTATCAATCAACTAGAAGAAACAAATTCATTGTGGTTCTTTTGCTCAAGCTGCTTAACATGTTTTAGAATATTGATAGTTTTTCCTGTAATTCCTACTAATATTCATGACTCGTACTGAAATTGCTTAATGTACATCCAATAAGAGTGTGATTGTTATAATATTCACTGATTTTTCTGTAAATACTTAGCACATGGATTAGTTTCTCTTTCAAACCGGTGAGCAGACTTCTGCAACTGCCCCACCTGTAGATGATTGGTTCTGTTTTCAATGAGCTGTGCCGTTCCCCAACTGCGATTGCCTTGAGCCTTAATATGTCTCTTTACTTTTGATTTCAAACAGTGTCTAAGGTTTCGTGTTCTTTCGTGGAGCAGAGACATGCAAAACCATACACAGGGAGGGAATGATTCCAAAGAATCAATTTTGAATTAAGATGTTGATATACTTAAAATATTCCTTCATTCCTTCATGAGAAAGGGAAGCATATCCATACTCCACGCAGGAGCCAAGGACAGAGTTTGAAAGCAGAAAGATGAAAGTATTGTTCAAAAGATACACACTACGAAGGAGTCACCCCAAAGCTGTGGCTCCTAATCCAGTTTTTAATTCAATTTATTTGCTTTTAAATAAGAACTGCGTGGATAGAACCCAAACCCAAACCAAACCCACTGCTGTTGAGATGTTTCTGACTCATAGCGACCCTACAGGACAGAGCTAAACTGCCCCATAGAATTCCCAAGGAGTGCCTGGTGGATTCAAACTGCCAACTTTTTGGTTACCAGCCATAGCACTTAACTACTACACCACTAGGGCTTCTTCAGAGATACAACATTGTCACACGCAATCTTGTTTCCTAAATAGAATGATACTGCCAATAAGAGTAGGTAATGACATGAGGGAATATGTCAAATGCCTTGCTTGGGGTTTCATTCCTTAACTCTCTAATTACCAGCCAGCACCTAAAGCCGTCTCCTTGCCCGTGGCTCAAGAATGACCCACAGTGGTGGGCCTTCTCTTCCTCCCCTCAAGCTGTCATTCATCATTCTGAAACGGGAGAGATTTCATTTCCATTAATTTTCCTCAGCTGCAATCCCAGCTGCTGTGTGTGAAGTCATGACTGAAATAGAAACATCTGGATACGTCATAAACAAATTGTCAGTCACATGATAGCCAACTGAAGAAGAGCACAGCCTTCCTGAAAATTAGATGATACACACAAGGAAGAAATAGAAGAGTCAGTTTGGAAGGAAATACTAAGCTCAATACATATCACAAAAAGGAAAGGTGTGTCCCATTTGGCTTTTACAAGAGAAAATGCCTACAACTATCTAATTTGATAATTACTTGTCTACTAGGATAAACAATAACAGGGAAGAAGATCCCTCAAGGGGATCCAGGGCTGCGAAACTCCCAAACTCCAGAACCTCACTTTTCTGGAAATACCCAGAACCTTAACCCTCCGACACTGCGGTCAACTCTTGTTCTGACTCTACCTGCTCTGACCAGGGCTGTGGTTTCTGTCAGGAGACCTGCTGCAGATCCAGCTGCTCTGCGTCCAACTACTGCTGCCCCAACTGCTGCATGTACGTCTGCTGCTGCCCTAGCTACTGTATGTCCAGCTGCTGCTGGCCATAGTCCTGCGAGCCCACCTGCTGCCACCGCAGCTGCTGTGTGTACAGCTTCTATAGGCCTAGCTACTGTATCTAGCTGCTATAGCTACAGCTGCTGTTGTCTGATCTGCTGCCAGATGACCTGTGGCCACACCACATGCTGTCACCCAAACTACTGTGAGTCCTCCTGTTGTTAAACTTCATTCATGACACCAGCCCTGAGCCAACTACTGTGATGCCAATCTATCAGTCTGACTCACACCTCATTTCTTCACAGCACCCGGCCTTGTTCTAAACCATCACTATGTTTACTCATTCCCTTGGTCATACTCCCAAGCAACTATTTAAAAAGCAACAATTCAACTCCACAAACCCTCTAAGTTCTCTGTCCATTGCCCTGGCATCTGTTCAGATACCAAATGTCCGCTGCTCAGTTGGAAACGCTGCTGAACTATGACTGCTGTGCATGGCTTGACTTTCACAGTAAATTATGTGTAATACAGTAACTGTGTCTCAATAAATATTTACTATCCTGGTATCAGAAACATTTGTGGTCCTTAATTACTTTTTAGTGTTGATTGCTTATTTGGAGTTAAGTTTGGATTTCTATTACACAAACAGAAAATATGTTTTGCAAAAAATAAACCAGAGTGACATAAATTTTCCCCAAACCAAATTGATCCTTTTACTTGCTGTTGCATGGAGAGTAGGGAAACAAAGAGTTTTGTTGCTGCTGTGATGATTTATAGATCACCTGGCAGGGCCCTTGAGCTGACAGGCTCTGGAGAGCATTTAAGATGAATGAGACCCAGTTTCCACCCCTTAGGTAACTCACAATAAGGTGTGGATTTAAGAGGAGGGTATAAGTCAGGTAGGGTATGTTGGTAATATTGGTAAGGAGGAGCAGAGTATTGGGTAAGAGTACTATGTAAGGACTAATTCAGGGAAATAAAATGTGTTCAGCCTGAAAATTCACAGGACTATGTACAGCTCACAAACATACAAGACAAAGCGAAAAAGAGGATCAGATGACAGAAGAGTGTTTATATCATAAGGGAATTATTGTAAAAAAGGTACCAAGCAACATTGTAGTTATTTGTGGTTTATCAGGATAAATTCATGGAGTAGGACTAATTTTGATGGAACCTGTGAGAAGAGAGGGGCCAGGGATTTCAGGCTCAAGTCACAGATGCTATGAGAAACTAGTGAGTCTGATGGGTGATATCACTTGTCTTAGGCTGGGTTCTCTAGAGAAGCAAAACCATTTAAGTTGATAAATACCTATTTCTATAGATTTATACCAAGGAAATGTCTCATGCAGTTGTAAAGGTTGGGAAGTCCCGAGTCTGAGAGTCACAGTGGGTCCGGCTGGAGACTTCTCTGCCTTATGTAGCTATAGGGCCTGGAAAACCTGAGATTGGCAGGTTGGCTCACACACTTCAGGGACTGATAAATCCCAAGATCAGCAGGTAAGCTGCTAGCTCAAGTCCCAAGAGCTAGAGGTCACATGAACGTGAGCCAGGCGCAGAATCCAGAGGGAGCAGAAGCTCAAGAGCTTTGCCAGATAGTCTACCTAGTTGGATGCAGACCACACCCCAAGGAAATTCTTTGAACTGATTGGTGGCTTTGTACATCTCATCATGGAAGTAATTACATCATATCAGATCTCATTATGGAGATGATCATTACATCATTACACAGCCACCAAACTACACTGAAATCGCGAAACCACTGAGATTCATGACCCAGCCAAGCTGACACACAACCATCAAGACACTTATGGTAAGGAAACTAATGGTGGTTAAGTTGGAGATGCCAGTTGGGTATTCTGCTTGAAGGGATGGGTTGACACTGCTGGGGGAATGTTCTGCCTCTATACTACCCATCCAGGCTGCCTGAGTAAAGGCCCCAGGCTTAGAACATTTCTGATAAGGACGCTGGAATTTGGGTCTCTATCTCTCTCCCAGTTCCTTCTCATTATCAGAGAAGGCTTCTTCCTATTTTGAGCACCTAGTAACTTTCCCTGTCTCTTACACACATGCAGCCACTGTATGGCATGTGGCCAACCCCATTTATGTATCTTTTACCATCAGAAAGGGAACATTGTTTGTAGTACTATAGTGCAAGAGGGGTGAACATAGAGCATACGTCCTGCACAGGCCATATGTGAGATGAGCCTGATGGCCATGGGAGGCCAGTGCTCCCTATTGAAGCTGATCTCACTCTGTCTCTTCTATGTGTGAGTAAACCATTTCCCATATACTATTACAGTGTGGGAAACCCTGACGGCATAGTGGTTAAGTGCTACACTTGCTAACCAAAAAAAGTTGGCAGTTGGAATCCACCAGGCACAGCTTGGAAACTCTATAGAGGCAGTTCTACTCTGTCTTACAGGGTTGCTATGAGTCTGAATCTACTCGATGGCAGTGGGTTGGTTAGTTGGTTACAGCATATGTGTGGTCTTTTGCCGGTGACTGTGAACTCTGCCATGATAGGCATATTAATGACATTCATCCAGTCGTGCAGCATTAAACTCCAATTACAGGATTTACCTGCACTTATAACTGTGACACAAGAAAGAGTATTTTTGAGTCCACTTAACATGACCTGGCATGAAGTCATCCAGTTTCCTGTACCTCCTGTATAACACTGAAATTCCTTTTTCCATCAGAAGTTCAATTTAAGTTGGATTTCCTATGTTGTTTCAAGAGATTCCTTTCTCTTCCTAAGTGAAATCAGTAGGTTCAAGAGCTGGACACTTTAGGACCAGGCAAAACCTTTTAGTTGGAAAAGACAATATAAAAGGGAAACAAAGTCAGCACAAAACTAAGACAATATGTTTGTAAATTAGTAATGTGACACAATGTGACACAAGAATCACAGATGCAAGTTTTCTTCTAGATTATTCTAATACAGTGACTGTTCTACAAAAGTCATTTCTCATTGCAGTATTCAAGTGCCTAGACGTAAGAACTGAGCTGGAGCTGCAAGCTATTGTAACTGTTACATTGTCTTTGTAATTCAAAACTGTTTTTGTTGTTTGTTTTCTCGTACTATGCTATATATGCTATATTACATGGTAAATAAACATCTATGGATATTTTATCTTCTTTTTAAAATTTTTTCCTTTCTCACAGTAAAATATATTATCCCACTATTGCTTTTAGCACTTGTCTTTTGTAGTTCTCTTGTACTGGCTTGAATTTTCTTTGCTGGTTTTCATCTTCTAGTAGTTCTTCGAATCTTAAAATTTTACTAGTTTGTTCTCTTGGTAGCATTTTTTTGTAAGCACATCTACTTCATAGTGATATTCTTTACTCATTTCTCAGTTGATTGGAGAATTTAAAATAATTTCAAAGGAAGTAATAAGTCAAGAGTTCTTGGAAATCTTTCCATTGCCCTCATGCAAGATCAATAACTCATCTGGATTTACAATTATTGGATCACAAACTTTCCCATCTCAAGGCAAACCATTTAATATTTAAAAATAAAATTACCATGCAGTATAAGCTAACACTGGAAGAGAGAACTGGTGATCTACTTCTGAAAAAAAAATCATCCACTGAAAACCCTATGGAATACAGTTCTCCACTGACACACGTTGGGTGGCCACGAGTCAGAGCTGACTCTGTAGTCAGCCTATAGCTGACTCTATAGACTTTTTTGTTTGTTTGTTTTAATAATGTAACATACTATAAAGTCAATGCTGTTGAGTTGATTCCAACTCATACTCTGGTGGCATAGTGGTTAAGAGATATAGCTGCTAACCGAAAGCTTGGCAGTTCAAATCTACCAAGCACTCTTTGGAAATTATATGGAGGCATTTCTACTCCATCTTATAGGGCCACTATGAACTGGAATTGACTTGACAGCAATGAGTTTTGGTTTAACATGCTATAGATGTGCAGAAAGGTACTCTCAGTAACTTGTGAAATGTAAGTTACTAACTCGTTGACTTTAGGGAAAACTTTAAGGAGGAGTATGTACATCAAGGAAATCCTGGTGGCACAGTGGTTAAGTGTTATCTGCTAGCCAAAAGTCAGCAGTTTGAAACCACCCCGTTCTCCTTGGAAACTTTGTGGAGCAGTTTTACTCTGTTGTATAGTGTTGCTATGAGTGGGAATCAACTTGATGGCAGTGGTTTTTTTTCTTTTAATCTGTATCATCTGCTAGGCTTAATTTAAAAAGTTTAGAAGTAGTAAGTCTTTAAGATGTCATAAAATAAACTGTTTATGCCCTTTTAATCAGCTGTAAGTTCATCATTAACAAACCAACAAGGAGAATGAAGAATTGAAGCACAAATTATATTTTCCTAAGAGACAACAGCAAGTAAGAAATGGGAACACATGTTTGAAGGGAGAAGTCATGACTAACTTAACAGAGCAAAAGTATCCACAGCCCGAATGGGCGCAAGCAGAATACTCCTAAATGCAAAGCTGATTTGCCTTGAAGACCCAGAAAGTTTCAGAACCTGGAGACACAAGCAAATACTGAAGGCAGGGTGAGGCAAGAGAGCTGAGAGGCCCCTGGAATCCCTTATCCACTCTGCAGGGTCAAGTCATTAGCTCTCTCCCACTTCCCACCAGGAGACAAGAAGTTTTTCTCTATAGAATCTGATGGTAGAAGCCTCACATGTGGTCAGGGGCACTTCAAGGGGCAAAAGTGAAGTATGGGACTGACAACAGGGTGATGAAGTGAAAATCTGAATACTGAATTCAGCATCCGGGGCTCCAGTGCTGGCCAGAAGTATAAGCCTTCCCAGAAGAATAGAAGACTATTCTCTAAAGAAAATAAACGGAGTCAAACAAAACAAATCTATGTAGCCTAAAAAATGTTTTTATGGTAAGGAAGAGAGAGATGAAGCTCAATTCATGAAGTCCACCAAACGACAAGTCCTACCATCCACACAGAACTTCAAACTGACTTTTTAGTGACATATTATTAAATACACAGCAGGCAATTGAGAAATGTCTCCCACCTGACATATTGGGACCAAATTAAAAGCAAACAAACAAACACCGGGCAGGGGAGCAATTTGACAAAAATAGGCATGCACAAGGCAGAAGAGAACTAAAAAATCAGAAAACCAGAGACAATAAATACTACCCTCAAAGAGGAGAAACAGCATCTGTAAAACAAGAACAAGAGGTTATGAAAAAGGAGCAGGCAGAGAAGCAGTACAAAATCATCTGCTTCTTCAAGAATTAAGACTTGACATAAAAGAGTTCAGTAAAATATCTGGAACATAGTGTAGAAGATACAAAAGAAATAGGGAGAACTGAAAGAGAATACATTGACGAAGAATGTCTGTTCAGAAACTACCACACACTGAGGGGACAGTAGTGGTTCAGTGGTAGAATTCCTGCCTTTCATGAGGGACACACGGGTTTGATTCCCTGCCAATGTACCTCAAGCACAGCTCCCATGCCTTTGTCTGTGGAGGCTTGCATGTTGCTATCATGTTGAACAGATTTCAGCAGAGCTCCCAGACTAAGACGGACTAGGAAGAAAAACCTGATGATCTATTTCTGATGAAAACCCTATAGATCACAACCATTTGATTCTGTTGTGCAAGAACTTGTAATGTGTGGGAGGCCAAACTGACAGCATCTGACAACAATACCACCACCACATAAAGAAGAGAAATTCTAGAAAAAAAGAAAATAGAATGGAAAAAATTATCACACAAAAAGCCTAGGAAAACTTTAATGGCATGAGTATACAAACCAGGATATGAACTAAGACACACAGCTTAGGACACTAATGCCTTAGCCCTCTGATGACCCAGTCACACTTAGAGCCGGTCTGTATTATAGTTCAGGAACAAATCTCTGTGATGGACCTTTTTCTTCTCAGCCTGAACCCACATCCAGCGTTTTAAGTGGTCAGCAGAAAAGAGTCCTCCATGAGAAATGCTGCTTACATCAAGCCATGATATGACACATACGAAGCAGGAAGGAACAAATAGAACCACTGATAACAAGCTATTGCTTGACAGTCAATCAGACAAGCAAGTTTCTGTCTTGAAATTAGACAATATCCATTAAAAACAAACAATGACAATGAAAACACCCACTGCTATCAAATTGATTCTGACGTATAGCAACCCTGTAAGACAGAGTGTAAGTGCCCTATAGAGTTTCCAATGAGCACCTGGTGGATTTGAACTGCTGACCTTTTGGTTAGCAGCCACAGCACTTAACCACTATGCCACTAGAGTTTCTAATATCCATAAAGAAGATATAAAATTAGTGATTCGGGAGCAAAGCAAGATATACATATCCTAAAACATCAGAGAGAAGGATATATTCCACCTGAATTTATAATAATTAGGTAATTTTAACTTGATAAATATTTAACTGGATAACTGATTATGTACTAATGGAAATAATAACAAAGAGTATTGAACATGGTGACAACTGTCCCTTAGCTGGGTATAAAAAGGACAGTGCGGCAAGGAGATGATTAAACTGAGGAACTCGTTCATCTGGAAACATACCCAGAAGTTCCAGGCCCTGATACCATGGTGAGCTTCTACTGTGGCTCCGTCTGCTTTCTGCTGCCCCAGATACTGTGAGTCCAGCTGCTGCAGGCCATAGCACTGCCGGTCTCTGTACTGCCAGTCCACCAGCTATTACCCTGGCTGCTAGCTACATCTCTACAGCTGCTGCTGTTCCTCTTATCTGGTTCTAGCAGCTGCTGCCCCAGCTGCTGTGTGAGCAGCTGCACCTCAGCTGCTTTGTGTCCTACTACCTTCACCCCAGCTGCTGTGTATCCAGCTGCTGCAGGTCCCAGTGCTGTCAGTCCAGCTGCTGCTACCGCAGCTGCTGTGGTACCACCTGTTGTCATCCCAGCTTCTGTGGTACCTCTTTTTCAAGGCACATTGACTCGTAGCTCAAATACATTATGGTACCGACCCTGACAGGCTCATTTGGCTAGACACTAGCTTTCTAAATGAGTTGCTTGGAGTTCCATAGAAGTTGCTCAAAAGCTGCTAGACTGTGGCTGAGAGCTGGGCACCTTGTTTCCAACTTCAGCACCTCCATTTTATCTGACTTCTATAAAGTGAATTTCTTGGGGACTATAAAGTGAGTTTTTTTCAAAGTTAAAAAAAAGCATATGACTAATTATTCAGGGTGTCCGCTCCAGGGGAAGGCTTTCTCCTTGTCGGCTCTGGAGGAAAGTCTGGTATTGCATCAGTTTTTGTCCAGGGAGTGTCCTGATGCAAGAACCTCTCGTCTGAAGGACAAGCTCTGCTCCTGGTGCTGCTTGCTTGATGGTAGCGAGGTTCTCCAATTGTCCTTTGTCTCTTTTTCCTTTTATTCCTTGCAAGCTAAAAGCATTAAAGGTGGGGCAAGCCATACTCCAGGGAAATTCCCCCCTACAGCAGGAATTTACAGCCCCACCCTAATCCTTTAACATACAGGTTAGCAAAACCACACAATGGAGGACAGTCCCAAGATACTGGGAACCATATCCCAGCCACGTGGCTGCACACATTTTTGGGGGGACACAATTCCAACCATGACATGGATGTTCAACCATTTCAGGAAGTAGTAAGTGACCAAGAACCAATGTTACTAAAGGAAATAATACAGAGATACCCTGAAGAAAAATGGTTGTCTTGCAAATAAAGCCTAAAATATTAGAACCCTTCAGACCAAGAAGAACGCAGACAGATTTATGATGAGAGTTTTGAAAAGTATAACAACCAAGAGATAAAGAAAATAAAGACAACTTTACCTAATCCAAGAATATTAGAGTTAGCATGTCTTGCTACTGAAAGCTGACAATGCGCATCCACAAGTAAGAACTCTTGTTATAGATTGAATTGTGTCCTCCCAAATATGTGTGTGGTAATTTGGTCAGGCCATGATTTCTGGTATTGTGTGATGTTCTTATACATGTTGTAAATCCTGCCTCTATGGTGTTAATGCGGAAGGATGGGCAGCAGTTATGTTGGTGAGGTAGGACTCAATGTGTAAGACTGTATTGTGCTTTGAGGCCACCTCTTGGGATATAAAAGAAAGTAGGGAACCTCATACTATAAAGAAGGTAGTGCCAGGAGCAGAGCGTATCCTTCAGCTAGGACCTGGGGTCCTTGTGTCTGAGAAGCTCCCAGTTCAGGGGAAGATTGGCAACAAGGACCTTCTTCCAGAGCCGTTAGAGGAAGTTTTCCCCCAGAGCTGATGCCCTGAATTTGGACTTCAGTGTACTTTTTTGTGTGAGAAAATTCAATTTATCTTTGTTGAAGCCATCTGCTTGTGGTATTTCTGTTATAGCAGCACTAGAAGACTAAGACAACTCTCAAGAAAATTATCTTTTAAATCCAAATTTGAAGTCATTCGAGCATCTGTTTAACAGGCAAACAGTTAAACTAACCAAACTGGTATGTCCATAGCATAGAATACTACTCAGCAATAGAAAGGAATAAACTATTAGTACAAGCTACAGCTTGGATGATCTCAAGGAGATCAAAAACAAACAAACAAGAAAGTCACAAAAAATTACATAATTTGTTATCTCATTTGTATACTATTTTTGAAAGAACCAAATTATCAAGGCAGAGAACAGATTAGTGACTGCCAGGGTTTAGAGAAGTGGAGCAGTAGGGTTTGGAGGTGGCTATAAAAAAGTACCCCGAGGGAGCTCTCTGAAGATGGGATAGTTCTGAATCTTGATTATGATAGTGGTTCCATAAATCTGTACACACGTAACCACCTAGAACTACCAGTGTCAGTTTACCCAATAAGCAATGTAAACAGGCCTTACTTGTACTTAGTCACTAGTCTTTAGCAAACACTTTCACCCACATCAATGATTCTCTTTCTAGGTACGGTTGACATCTGTCTCTCTCCCAACCCAGCAGAGATTTCCTACAGAATCAAAGGCTCTTTTCAAATTTACAATCCATGAGAGAGATGGAGTACCCAATAAGTCCTTACACAAGCTTACTTGTGGTTACTTACTCATCTGTATTGAGATCATATATTTCTCACTGCATCTTTGAAATTGTTCACTATAAATTAGTAAGTATAAGTAAGCCCATGCTTGCTTTGCTAAGTAATCTGCACCTGAGAACTACACACACACACACACACACACCACATATGTGTGCGTGCGCACACACACACACACGAGTGCACACAAAATGGGTGAAATCTGCAGCACAACTGTGGGTTGTACTGCTGTCTGTTTCTGGGTTTTGCATATACTACAGTTAAGAGCTCAGCTGCTAACCAAAGAGTCCACAGTTTGAAGCCACCAGCTGCTGTCACTGGAGAAAGATGTTACAGTCTTACTTTTCCAAAGATTATGGGCTTAGAGACCCTAAGGGGCAGTTCTAACTCTGACCCATAGGTGAGTTGGAATCAACTGGACAGCAACACGTTTGGTTTTTGGTTGTATAGTTATGGAAGATGCTACCATGGGTTAAGACTGGGTAGGGGGCACATGGGACTTCTCTGCACTGTTTTTGCAATTCCCTTTGAATCTATAATAATTTCAAAATAAAAAGTAAAACCAATGAATGAGGCTAATTGAAGATGAAAGGAAGCATGATTTTTTTTTGTCTGCCACGTACATTTATCTCACTGAATCTTTATGACAACCTTAATAGGTGGGTATTGTGATCTTTTAGTGAAAAGCAATTCAAGGCCAACAGTTTAAAGTAATGTGTCCAAGATCACAGTTGCTTGGCCGGAGAGTCAGAATTCAGATCTGACTCTGTCCAACTCCAAAGTCCGTGGGTACTTCTCTATGCTGTGCTGCATCTATTCAAATTGTTTTAAAATGAGTCTTGGATTATAGAGAGCACCTTAAGATTTTTTTAGGGGGGGAGTAGAAGTTGCAGTCTTTAGCTCTAATGTTCTGTGTTTTAGATCCAAAACTCTTTAAGCTTCATCTGATTTCTGCTGTCAGACTGAATTCTGATCTGGATAAATCTCATTAACGAGTGCCACTTTAAGTTTTCTGTTGTAAAGTCCCCTGAGAATGTGTGCTGCTATGTTTTTCAGAAAAATAAATAAAAAAGACAGTGATATGTGTAGATCACTTTGAATACAAAAAATAATGAGAAATGGGAAAGTTCAGTGTCTTTGAATGCCAAAAGTTTTTACTGGGGGAATATCAAGCAGTTTCAAGTAAGAGAAACATTGTTACAAATAAAAAACTACAGAAAAGGAATATTTGAAGATTTTTATATTTTGAATCAGAATTGGGAATTCCAAAATAAATTAGTATAATATGTGACTATAAATTCTGATTCACTAAGAGTAAGATGTATCTATGAGAAAGAATAAAGGGGGCAATAACATAGAGACCTGGCATTTGCAAATCAGTCTCGTGGTCCTGCTTGTAAGTTGGTGGCATCAGAAGCTGCCACGGGTTCTGTTGCATAGGCACTGTCTGCCTGGACTGAGGATGGGAGCAAGGGAACTGACAAATAGTTTGTGGGTTTAGGACAGGACACTCAGCAACGAGAACCACCACAGCAACTGAGATGGCAGTAGGTTGTTCAAAGGCAAGTGGTCTGGCAACAGGAGGAGTGGCAACAGCTGGAGCCACAGCAGCTGGGCCTGCAGCAGCTGAGGTGAGAGGAGGTGGACACATAGCAGCTGGGAAGGCAGCAGGTGGTCGGGCAGCAGCTGGGGCAGCACCAGGTCTCCTGGCAGGGGCTTTTGCCACAACTCTGGTCAGATCAGACAGAGCCACAACAGGAGTTGACCATGATGTCAGAGGCTAAAGATTCTGGATCTATTTCCAGGAGAGTGAAGTTCTTGACTCTAGAAGTCTCCATGCCTCATGTCCCTTTTAAACTCTTTTTGAGGGATTTCTTTCCTTACTTTTCGCTGATTCTAATAAGTTAGCAATTGTCAAGTTAGGCAATTATGTTTTCCAAGATGAACAGGAAAAATTGGTTCCTTTGCCTGGTGCATTAGGATTTATCCCATTGGCTTTTCCTGAATTGCATCTTGTTTATCCTCTGTGTGCATCCTCTTGGCTCAGATGCTAATTAAATACTCCCAGCTGGATGTATTAACTATGACCCCATCTTCTCTTTCCTCCTGAATCGTCTCCTGCCATTCCTTCTTGTGGGCACCATCTATGTTCACAGACACTGCAGCTTCTTACACAAAGTAGCTGTCATGTGAAGTGTGACATGGAGTTGCCCCGTTATCACTCTTCCTCGCGTGTGGGCAATACCATGCCTGTGTCCAGCAAAAGCTGAACAATAAACAGGAACTCTCACAGGAAACTGATGCATTGGAAATATCATATTGGTGCATAATATTGAACATATGATGGACTTGCAGAAGAGTGAACAAATCTGTCTTGGAAGAAGTACAATCAGAAGGCTTCTTAGAAGTGAGCATGCTGAGACTTTGTCTCGTTTATTTTGGACACATAATCAGGAGGGGCAAATCCCTGGAGGATATACTGCTTCACAAAATAGGCAGTAAATGAAAAGGAGGAAGACCCCCAGTGGGTAAACTGGCACAGTGGCTACAACAACGGTCTCAGACATACCTATTGTAATGAGAATGGCACAGGACCTGGCAGTATTTCATCCTGTTATACGTGGGGTCACTACAAATTGGAACTGACTTGATGGCACCTAACCACAGCCTAATATAGGGCAGCTAGGTAACCTTTAGAATAAAGAAAGAGGGAAAGGAATGGAGAGATACTACCTCATTCACTAAACAAAAATACACATTTCAGTTGGATGAAAAACTCAGCATAAAAAAGAAACTACTAAAGTATTAGAAATCATGAAGGATTTCTAGATGGAATCTTAACTTCTATGAATGACACTGAAATCATGAAAAGGGTAGGAATGAGAAAGGTAGACACAATCTTAGGTGCGTGGGTAGTTTTACATTTTCTCAACAAATTTAGATGTATTTACTTCTCCCCAATGCTGTACAGGGCCCTGGTCACATAATGGTTAAAGATTTGGATGCTAACCAAACAGTTGGCAGTTTGAATCCATCAGTCACTCCTTGAAAACCCTATGGTGGCAGTTCTATTCTGTCTTTATGTGGTTGCTATGAGTTTTGTTCAATGTCATGTACCATATCCCATCAACAACTACCTTGTAGGTTTAAGGGTGGCCCTACCCAGATGCCCAACAACAGAGGAATGGTTAAGTAAACTATGGTATATATACTGAATAGGGCACTACACAATGATAAAGAACAATGATGATTCCAGGAAACATCTCATAACCTGGTTTAAATGGAAAACATTATGTTGAGTGAAAGTAATCAGAGACAAAAGGACAAATATTGTATGAGACCTCTATGATAAAAACTCAAAAACAGACTTATGCATAGAAGAAAAGACTCTTGGACGGCTGCAAGGAAGGACAGGGAGGGAGGGGAAGGACGAGGGTTTAGATTAGTTAGTAGAAATTTGGTTGGCTGAAATCGGTGACAGCACACATTAGAAACAAGAACAATATTAAGTGGACTTGAACATAACTTGAATACTCCTTCCATCTTGACCCAATATTGCAAGGTCAGAGTAGCTGGGGCGGGGGGCAGGGGACCATGCTTTTAGGCAAAATTGAGGCCAATTGGCACAACTAGAGTATTGCTAAGAGGGCTCTCTGCACCCTACACTGGTGAGTGGCATCTGGGGTCTTAAAAGCTGCCTAGCTGCCATTCGAGGGCACAACAAATGGTCCCAACTCAGTAGGAATGGATGCTAGCTGAGGACCAAAACGACATGGGGGAATGACAACCCAGAAGACAGAGAGATCCACATGTGCGGGTGCCAGGCCACCACCTGTGACAGCTGTGATGGAGCTCACAAAGTTGAGTCTCACTGGCAACACAAGAATGAAAAGGGGTGCACCTGAGATCTCCACTAAAAGACCACAATTGTTGCTGCAGTGGCTTTGGAGTTCCCCTGGGAGCATGGCCCCTGGCCCTGATGCTGCCCTTGCCCATAAATCATTAGGAAGGTCCACTCTTTGAACACGAATAGATTGGACTTGGCGATGCAGAGAGACCACATATTGGATGCACTTTATGGTTCTGTGCATCTATAGGATATCATCCTGTGGACCTCTGGCTGGAGTAAGGGATGTTGGTGGAGAGGAAGGGAAAGGAGACTGTTGGGAGGATGAGACATGTATGGAGCAGAGAGGAATAGTGTGCTGTCACCGGACAGGGAGAGCAGTGGAAGCTGCATATAGGTGGGCATGTAAATTTATACGGGAATGTACATTTTCACTCAATCATAAAAAAAAAAAGAGTGGCCCTGATATTTGTGTTTTTGGATGTAAGCTCTTCTACAGAGATTTCTAAAGCTTTCAGAACCATGATTCTGCCACTCAGCACAGTCATTTTCCCCCAACTTGATGGCCTCCAAATATTTGGAAGAACACATTTTATGGAAAGACTCTCAATAAAATTGAGATGCCCATGATTGAATTTGGAGAGGCAAGCCCGGGTTAGCCTAAGATCTGAAGACCATTCTAATGTGGAAAATGACACATATCTGGCAAAACACAAAGATTTTTCCAGTACGCCAGTGTCCTCGTCCTTTCTTTGGTTTCTTCAATCTATGATACACACACACACACAGAGAGAGAGAGAGAGAGGGAGGCAGCAGACCTTATCTTCTGAAACACTAGTCATCTGAGCATTTTTACATCGTTTAAGCTTGGCTTTCATTCACACTGTGAATAAACAAACAAACAAATAAATAAATAAAAAAGTTGATGCCCTTTAATCTAGGTGGCTATTTTTTCTCTCCTTTCTTAAAGATAAAAACCTAGAGAGTAAAATCTGATCAGTGGACTTGAGTGATGAAGCAGAAGGCATGGGGCAACTTCAGAGGCCAGCAATTCAACACAGATAGGAAGATGGTCAACCGTGCATGAGACTAGGAGGCAAGGACACTGGGCAATCTCACTTGGGCTGGCAAGGAAAATTTGGAAGCAGTGGATATGAGTCAATATGTGCAGTCAATGTCTGAAGGACTGTGCACTGAAGTCAGAGGGAAAATCAGCGCCCCTGAGCAGAAGCTGAGAGACCTGAGCCGTACAGAGAGCTGCTGGGTGTCTCTGCAGTCAGCTGCCTCCCAAGAGCTCCTAAAACTGAGTTTTGGAGGTTTGTTTCTAGAGAAAAGAAAGTATAAAAATTTTATGACTTAGTTTCCCTCTTTTATACACTTCCCACCAAGACTCTAGAAAAAGATCACGATTCACAAGACGAGTGTGTCATTAATCTTCTGATTCCTGTGTCATTGATCCCATTTCACAGCTAATACACTGAAAACTTCTTTGCCTACCAGAACAACCATGAATGAGCCATCAGATTAAAACATCCATCAGCTTATCCTCCTAGGTCACCGAAGGAATTGTGGGCCTGTAAGAATTGTTGTCACCCATAGACTTCATGTGCCATGCCAAATGAGACTGACACACATATAGGGACAGAAAGTCATGGGACAGCTGTCTTGGAGGAAGCTAAGGCCAGAAAGGCATGTAAGTAAGAGGAAAGTGAGGAAGAGGTGACAAGACGAACCCTGATACATCAGGAAAAGGAAGCAGTGTTTTCCTTCCATCTGAGAACATTTAACCAGGAAAACAAAGTTGCCTGATCTGATAATTGGCTATTTATTAGGACAAACAATAACAAGGAAGAGAAGTGACCTGGGTGGCAGCAGGCCCCTGACAGGTATAAAAGGGGGCTTGGGGTGAGGAGACTCCCAAACTGAAGTACCTCACTCTCCCGGAAACACACCCAGAACTTCTGCCCTGTGACGCCATGTGCAATTCCTGTTGTGGCTCCGTCTGCTCTGATGAGGGCTGTGGCCGAGGCCTCTGCCAGGAGACTTGCTGCCAACCCAGCTGCTGTGAGTCCAGCTGCTGCAAACCGAGCTGTTGTGTGTCCAGCTGCTGCAGGCCCAGCTGCTGCATCTCCAGCTGCTGCCGCCCTGTCTGCTGCCAGACCAGCTGCTGCCGCCCTGTCTGCTGCCAGACGAGTTGCTGCCGCCCCAGCTGCTGTGAGTCCAGCTGCTGCAGGCCCAGCCGTTGTGTGTCCAGCTGCTGCAGGCCCAGCTGCTGCATCTCCAGCTGCTGCCGCCCAGTGTGCTGCCAGACCAGCTGCTGCCGCCCCAGCTGCTGTGAGTCCAGCTGCTGCAGGCCCAGCTATTGTGTGTCCAGCTGCTGCAGGCCCAGCTGCTGCCGCCCAGTCTGCTGCCAGACCACCTACTGTCGTCCCAGCTGTTGTGTGTCTAGCTGCTGCAGACCCAGCTGCTGCCACCCTCAGTGCTGCCAGACCAGCTGCTGCCGGCCCAGTTGCTGTGTGTCCAGCTGCTGCAGGCCCAGCTGCTGCCGCCCTGTCTGCTGCCAGACCTCCTGCTGCCGCCCCACCTGCTCTACTGGTTCCTGCTGCTGAGTGCTCTGAAGGGCATCTTCCTGTTTCTCACCAAGCAATCTTCTTGATGTAGTCCGTCTCTGAACTGAGTCATGTGTGCCAAGTGTGAGACCTCAGTGACACTGATTTTTGGAGTTTGGCCTCCAAATACATACACTGTCCCCTCCATATTAATTCATGTCTCCCAAAGCCAAGCCAGCCAAGTGCCCAATCGGCACTAAATTTGAATTGTTTCTGAAATCTGCCTTGTGACATGTCACACCAATTTTCGTCTTTGTTCTCTGACAAATTTTCTCCTACCTCTTAAATAAACGGTAATTTCCCAGCTGTAGAAATCTGAGTGTACGATGTCTCATTATTTTTCCTCCTTGAGTTGTCACCACTGGCTGTCAATTGTTCTATTTCTCTTGTCTGCAGGAAGAATAGACTGTGGAAGGTGACTTCAGGGGCCTCACCTTTACTTTCTCAGTCCTCCCCATTGTGGTACAGAAGGATGCTTTCTCATGACAGGCAGCTGACACTTTCTCTTTGCCTGAGAACTCTCTCCATATGAAGGAGCAAACTCTTGGCAGGCCATTGCAGGAGAGTCAGGAACTGTCCTGGACCAATGGATGGCAGGGAGTTTGTGGAAAAATGCTGTAGCTTCTTCCCCTCCAGTGAGAGGCATGTTATATGAGTTTTCCAGAATCCCTCAGTGGGAATGACTCCCCACTGCCACAGGAATAACATGCTCGTAACCATCAGGTGTCAGTCACGTGTGTTCAAGTGGAACTGTGCTCTGTAGTGTTTTCATACTGTTCTGATTATTTGAGAAGTGGATCTCCAGTCCTTGCTTAAAATGTGTCTTCTTTAAGCTTGCAGCTGAGTGTCTTCACTTTTGCATCACTCAGGGGTTTCAGTGTGCTCATTAAGTCACTCCGGTTACCTTCCTTTCTTTTCTTTCCTGGTGCCACTTCTCAAGTTTCCTGCAGTGCTTCTAGGGATTATTTCCCAAGTAAACCACTTGCTCTCAAATCTGTGTTTCCTAGTCTGCTCCTATGATATTGATGTCTTAAATCTTGTATGCCTTGTATGCATGCAAACACTGGACAATGAATAAGGAAGACCAAAGAAGAACTGATGCCTCTGTATTCTAGTGTTGGTGAAGAATATTGAATATACTGTGGACTGCCGAAAGAACAAACAACTCTGTCTTGGGAAATGTCCGTGAGGTTGATCTAAGACATCAACATTACAGATCTGAGCACGAGTGCCCTTCAAAACATTTTTTCATACAATATGAATGGTTGCCATGGGGTCGTGGTACACTCTTAATGAGTTTAATGCGAGCCAGAACACTAAGTCTTTTGGACATTCTGCTATGTATGCAATTTGTGCACAACTCTTGTTTTTAGATTAGAAGTACTTGATATATTTCTTTGACATCATTATATATGAGGGATACGATATACTTCTGTCAGTAATGAGGCTTCAAGTCTACTTTCAGCAAGCAAGATTGAGTCCTTTGTATATTGCAGGCTGTTAATGAGTCTTCCTACAATGCTGATGTCAATTCCTTCTTCATGTAGTCCACCTTCTCAGATTATTTGCTCAGTAGACACATCGAATAAGTGTGGTGAAAGGATACGACACCGAAACACAATGAGTTGCTCTGGAATTTTCATTCTTTGCAGTATTATTCATATTTTGTTGTGATCTATGCAGTTGACTGTTTTGTGGAGCCAATAAAACACAGGTCAACATCTTTCTGGTGTTCTTTCTACCAAGATCCATCTAAGATCAGCACTGATATCCTTCATCCCGTATCCTTTTCTGAATCTGGCTTGAATTTCTGAAAGTTCCAGGCTGATGTGTGACTATAGCTATTTTTGAGTTATCTTCAGCAAAATTTTGCTTGCAAGTCCTATTAATGATATTGTTTGATAATTTCAGCCTTCCATTGGATCACTGCTCTTTAGAATAGGCACAAATATGGATCTCTTCCACTTGATTGACCAGCTAGCTGTTTCTTGCATTTCTTGGCACAGTTGAGTGTTTCCAGTGTCACAGGTATTTGTTGAAGCATCTCAGTTGGTATTTCATCAACCTGAGAAACTTATTTTTTGCTGATGCCTTTCAGTATATGTAGGGCATCATACACAAAGAAAGTCAAAGATCATTAGAAAGGAAAGAAATAAGGAAAAGACCCAAATGGATGTTGAAAGAGACTCTGATTCTTGCTCTCCAACACAGAGTAGCTAAAGGAAGTGGAAGAAATGATGATGTAAAAAAGCTAAACAGAAAATTTTAAAGAGCTGTTTGAGAAGACAAAGTGCGATGTTATAAAGAAATGTGCAAAGACCTGGAGTTAGAAAACCAGAGAGAAAAACATATGCAGTATGTTTCAAGCTGAGAAAACAGAAGAAAAAGCCAAGCCTCAATTTGCAATACTGAAGAATTTTATGGGCAAAATATAGAATAACAGAGAAAACTTCCAAAGAAGATAGAAAGAATAGAGTCACCATACCAAAACAATTGGCGGATGTTCAGCCATTTCAGGAAGTAGCAGATGACCGAGAATCAACGTTACTAAAGGAAATATTCCCAGCTGCAACTACCCTTAATCATTTGTTAAACAACCGTTTGTTTTAGTACTGATTTTACTCTGCCTCTTTCAACCTGTAGTTAATTCTTTCAGTCTTTTAGGTGCATTTCTGAATGCTATTCAATGACGGCAGTGGGGTGGACTCAGTGGCACAGCACATTGAGAGTTGACTGGATTAGAGTGCCTCTATCATGACTTTCAGGTCTACAAATCCATATATTTTTAACCATTTTTCAGTTCCTTTTTACTTGAACCCTCATTGTTCTCCATTCTTCCTCCTATCATGTGCTTACAAGGACTGACAATTACATTCATGAACTCATCCCAGAACAAGTGCTTCATACCTAAGTGCTGAGTATCATTATGGTCACCTTTGAAGTACCCCCCCGGGGAAGCTCTGCGCTGACACCAGTATATAGTCCACTCTTCAAAGCAATTTTTGAGCTCTTTTTCTGGAATGGCCATCATTGGATTACCGCTGATATCCTGAATGTCATCAAAATGTCTTCCTTTCAATGTACAATGACATCATTGGGAGTCAAATCAGTTGAGTAGGGAGGGTGTTCCAATACAATTATTTGTCTACTGGCTAAAAAGTCCCTCATAGACAACTGTACATTTCAGTTCGTGAACTTGTCATCGTGCTACCATATGCAATGGCCATTCCAAGGAAAGTTTCAAAATTGCTGTGAAGGGTGGACTAGGCACTGACATTGGTGCATAGCTCCCCAAAGGGAGTATTTTGAAGATGATATTCAGCAATGAGGTATGTAGCACTTAGAACAATGAAGTTTGTGGACTTAATTGTTGGATGTTATATTTATCTTTTAGAATTTATAATTGTCCTCAGATTTAGTAATGTAAAATAACATTTTAACAGCATTGTCTTTTTCAGTACATAATGAATGTCCCCTTGTGATCATCCACAAAAAGAAGCCGATAGAATTCAAAATAAAATATCCATTCATAAGTGCCCAAAAGATAATTCTATGTGAGATAAACAATAGCATTGGAAAGTAATGCAGAACTTTTGGAAAATAAACTACTTCTATGGTTATGTTCCCAATGCAGTGCTAAATCCATGAAAGCCCCCTAAATGTCAGGAATAATTAGAGGGTCTATAGACACACCTACAATCCATGTTTCTATGCATCTAGTTACCTGTTCTTCCTGTTTCATGCTTGTCTGCTTTTCAAAATTTAACAGAGACACAAACTAATGATTAACAGAAAAGTGATATTGAGATATCCCAAAGAAAAATGGTCATCCTACAGATAAAATCTTCAGACGAAGAAGAACACAGATAGATTTATGATGAGTTTTAAAAAGTTAAAGACCAAGAGATAAAGAAAATAAAGACATATTTACGTAATCAAAGAATATTAGAATTAACATGTCTTGCTACTGAAAGGTGACAGTGCTTGTGCACAGATAAGAACCCTTGTGACAGATTGAATTTTGTCTCCCCAAATAAGTGTGTGGTAATTTGGTTAGGCCATGATATCTGGTATTGTGTAATGTTCTTATATGTTGTAAAACCTGCTTCTATGGTATTCATGAGGAAGGATGGGCAGCAGTTGTGTTGGTGAGACAGGACTCAGTGTGTAAGACTGTATTGTGCCTTGAGTCCACCTCTTGGGCTGTAAAAGAAAGGGAAGAAAGCAGAGAGTGGGGGTCCTCATGCCATCAAGAAATTAGTGGCAGGGGCAGAGCGTATCCTTCAGATGGAACCTGGGGTCCTTGTGCTTGAGAAGCTCCCAGTGCAGGGGAAAACTGACAACAAGGATCTTCTTCCAGAGCCATCAGAGGAAGCTTTCCCTGGGAGGTGATGCTCTGAATTTGGACTTCGGTGTACTTTTTTGTGAGAAAATTAAATTTACCTTTGTTAAAGCCATCTACCTGTGCTGTTTCTGTTATAGCATCACTAGGTGAATAAGACAACCATCAATAAAGTTTTTTTGAAATCCAAATTTGAAGCATTTTGAGCATCTCTTAACAGGTAAACAGTTAAACTAACCAAACTGGTACATACATAGCATAGACTACTGCTCAGCATAAAAAGGAATAAACTATTAGTCCAAGCTACAGCTTGGATGGATCTCAAGGAAATGATATTAAGACCAAAAAATAAAATAAAAAAAAAAACAAAAAGCAGTCACAAAAGATTACATACTATATGATCTCATTTGTGTACTATTTTTGAAAGAACAAAATTATCAAGGCAGAGACAAGATTAGCGACTGCCAGGGATTAGAGAGGTGGAGCAGTAGGGTTTGGAGGTGGCTATAAAAACTACCTTGTGGGAGCTCCCTGAAGATGGGATATTTCTGAATCTTGATTATGATAGTGGTTCCATAAACCTACACACAAGCAACTGCCTAGAACGACCAGTGCCAGTTTGCCCAATAAGTCGGGGAAGAAAGCCTTACTTGTGCCTACTCGCTAATCTTTAGTGAACAATTTCACCCACGTCAAAGATTCTGTTTCTAGGTATGGTTGGCATCTGTCTCTCTCCCAACCAAGCAGGGCTTTCTTGCAGAATCAAAGCCCCTTTTAAGATTTACAATCCCTGAGAGAGATGGAGTACCCAGTAAGTCCTTACATAAGCACGAGCTCTCTTGTTCTTAGTTACTAATCTGTAGAGAAGTTTCATGTGTTTTTCACTGCATCTTTGAAATTGTTCACTATAAATTAAAAGTATAGGTAAGCCCATGCTTGCCTTGCTTATTGAGTAATCTGTCCCTGAGAACTACACACACACACACACACACACACATGAATGTACACACAACTTGTGAAATCTGCAGAAGCCCTGTGGGTTGTACCAGTGTCTGTTTTTGGGTTTTGATATATGCTATGGTTATGGGCTCAGCTGCTAACCGAAGAGTTAACATTTTGAAACCACCCGCTGCTGTCACTGGAGAAAGATGTGGCAGTCTTACTTTTGCAAAGATTACAGGCTTGGAGACCCTGTGGAGCAGTTCTAATTCTGCCCCATAGGTCACTATGCGTCAGAATCAACTGGACAACAACAGGTTTGGTTTAGGGTTGTATAGTTATGGAAGATGTTAGCGTTGGTTAAAACTGGGTAGAGGACACACTGGAGTTCTGTGTACTTTTTTTGCAACTCCCTTTAAATCTATAGGAATTTCAAAATAATAAAAACGGTGAATGAGGCTAATTGAAGATGAAAGGAAACATGCTTTTTTTTTTGTCTGCCATGTACATTTATCTCACTGAATCTTTATGACAACCTTAATAGGTGGGTATTGTGATCTTTTAGTGAAAAGCAATTCAAGGCCAACAGTTTCAAGTAATGTGTCCAGGATCACAGTTTTCTTTGTAATGTGCTGCATCTATTCAAATTGTCTTAAAACGATTCATGGATTATGGAGAGTACATTGAGATTTTCTGGGGGGAGGAGTGGCAGTTGCAATCTCTAGCTCTAGTGTTTAGTATTTTAGATCCCAAACTCTTTAAGCCTCATCTGATTCCTGCCGTTATACTGAATTCTGATCTGCATAAATCTCACCAATTTAATTTTTCTATTGTAAAGTCTCCTGAGAACATGTGCTGCTATGTGAAAATATAGACATGAAAAAATAGACAATGATGTGTGCAGACTAGTTGGAAGACAGAAAACAATGAGAAATGAGAACATTTAGTGCTTTCAATGCTAAAAGACTTTATTGGAGGGAATATCAAGTAGTTCCAAATGAGAAATTCACTATTAGAAAGAAAAAACTCCAGAAAGAAAATATTTAGAATTGGAAATTCCAGAATAAATTGGCATCGTATCTGACTATAGATTTTGATTCACTAAGAATAAGACGTCTCTCTAAAAAAATAAAATAAAGGGGGCAATAACACAGAGACCTGGCATTTGCAAATCAGTCTCGTGGTCCTATTTGCGAGTTTGTGGCACCAGAAAGTGCCCACAGGTTCTGTTGCATAGACACTGTGTGCCTGGACTGAGGACGAGAGAAAGGAAACTGAAGAACAGTTCACGGGTTTAGGACAGGACACTCAGTGACGAGAACCACCACAGCAACTGGGATGGTCGCAGGTGTTTGAAGGCAAGTGGTCTGGCAACAGGAGGGATGGCAACAGCTGGAGCCACAGCAACTGGGACAAGAGTAGCTGTGGCTACAGCAACTGGACACACAGCAGGTGGGTCTGCAGCTGGTAGGCTGGCGACACACAGTTCAGCAGCACTGAGGCCTGCAGCAGGTAAATACACAGCAGCTGGGACTGCAACAGGTGGTCTTACAGCAGCTGGGGAGACAGCAGGTCTCCTGGTAGAGGCCTTGGCCACAACTCTGGTCAGAGCAGACAGAGCCACAACAGGAGTTGACCGTGGTGTCTGGGGCTAGAGGTTCTGGGTATGTTTCCAGGAGAGTGAAGTTCTTGACTCTAGAAGTCTCTATGCCTCATGTCCCTTTACACTCTTTTGAGGGAGTTCTTTCCGTATTTTTTGTTGATTCGAAGTAAGGAACTGTCAAGTTAGGCAATTACGTTTTCCAAAATGAATAGAAAATATTGGTTCCTTTGCTTGGTGCATTAGGATTTCTCCCATTGGCAATCGCAACCTGTTTATCCTCTGTGTGCATCCTCTTGGCTCAGGTGCTGATTAAATGCTCCCATCTGGATATGTTGACTATTAACCCATCTGTTCTTTCCTCCTGAATCATCTCCTGCCATTCCTGCTTGTGGGCACCATCTGTGTTTGCAGACACTGCAGCTTCTTACACAAAGTAGCTGTCATGTGGAGTGTGACATGGAGTAGACCAGTTATCACTCTTCCTCGTGTGTGGGCAATACCATGCCTGTGTCCAGGAAGAGCTGGGCAATAAAAAGGAACTCTCACAGGAAACTGATGCATTGGATATATCATGTTGATGCAGAATATTGAACATATGATGGACTTCCAGAAGAATGAACAAATCTGTCTTGGAAGAAGTACAATCAGAAGGCTCCTTAGAAGTGAGCACGCTGAGACTTTGTCTCACTAATTCTGGACACATAATCAGGAAAGGCAAATCCCTGGAGAAGGATATACTGCTTTATAAAATAGGCAGTAAATGAAAAGGAGGAAGACCCCAGTGGGTAAACGGGCACAGTGGCTACAACAATGGGCTCAAACGTGTGTATTATAATAAGGATGGCACAAGACCTGGTAGTATTTCATCCCGTTATATGTGGGATTGCTACAACTTGGAACGGATTTGATGGCACCTAACCACAGCCTAACATTGGGCAGCTAGGTAACCTTAGGAATACAGAGGGAAAGGAATGGAGAGACACTACTTCATTCACTAAACAAAAATATATGTTTCAGTTGGATGAAAAACTCAATATAAAAATGGAACTACTGAAGTACTAGAAATCACAAAGAATTTCTAGATGAAATCTTAAACTTCTTCTATGCATGACACACTGAAATCATGAAAGGGGAAAGAACATGAAAGATAGACACAATCTTAGGTGCATATGTAGTTTTACATCTTCTCAATAAATTTAGATGTATTTACTCCTCCCCAGTGTTGTACAGGTCCTGGTCACACAGTGGTAAAGGACTCGGTTGTGAACCAAATGGTTGGCAGTGGGAATCCATCAGCCATTCCTTGGAAACCCTATGGCGGCAGTTCTACTCTGTCCTGTATGGCTGTTATGAGTCAGAATTGACTTAACGGCAATGGGTTTTGTTTAACATCATGCACCACATCACATCAACAACTACCTTTTCAGGTTTAAGAGTGGCCCTGACCTTTTTGGGGTTTGGATTTAATCTCTTCTACAAAGACATCTAAAACTTTCAGAACCATGATTCTGCCATTCAGCATATTTACTTTCCCCAACTGCATGGCCTCCAAATATTTGGATGAACACATTTTATGGAAAGACTCTCAACAAAATTGAGATGCCCATGACTGAATTCAAAGAGACCAGCCCAAGTTAGTCTAAGACCTGAAGACCATCCTAAAGTGAAAAATGACACATATTTGGAAAAATATAACACAAAGAATTTTCCAGTAAGCCAGTGTCCTATTCCTACCTTTGGCTTCTTCAGTTCACAAGTCACATACACACATACATGCACACACACACACAGACAGACAGACACAGACACACACACGCAAGCAACACACCTTATTTTCTGAAACACTAGTCGTCTATTTGAGCATTTTACACCGTTTAAGCTTTGCTTTCATTCTTACTGTGAATAAATAAATGAAAGTTGATGCCTTTTAATCTAGATGTCTATTTTTTCTCTCCTTTTGTAAAGATAAAAACTTAGAGGATGAAATTTGATCAATGGACTTGAGTGATGAAGCAGAAGGCATGGGGCATCTTCAGAGGCCAGCAACTCAACACAGATAGGAAGATGGTCAACCGTGCATGAGACTAGGAGGCAAGGACACTGGGCAGTGTCACCTGGGCTGGGAAGTAAAATTTGGAAGAAGTGGAAATGAGTCAATACGTGCTGTCAACGTCAGAAGGACTGTGCACTGAAGTGAGAGGGAAAATCAGCGCCCCTAAGCAGGAGCTGAGAGAACTGAGCCTTACGGAGAGCTGCTGGGTGTCTCTGCAGTCAGCTGCCTCCCAAGAGCTCCTAAAACTGAGTTTTGGAGGTTTGTTTCTAGAGAAGAAAGTGTAAAAAGTTTATGACTTAGTTTCCCTCTTTCGTACACTTTCCACCAAGACTCTAGAAAATGATCACGATTCACAAGACGAGTGTGTCATTAATTTTCTGATTCCTGTGTCATTGATCCCATTTCACAGCTAATATATTTCAACCTTCTTTGCCCACCAGAACAACCATGAATGAGCCATCAGATTAAAACATCCATCAGATTATCCTCTTAGGTCACCGAAGGAATTGTGGGCCTGTAAGAATTGTTGTCACCCATAGACTTCAAGTGCCATGCCAAGTGAGACTGACACATATTGGGACAAAATGTCATGGGACAGCTGTCTTGGAGGAAGCTAAGGCCAGAAAAGCCTGTAAGTAAGAGGAAAGTGAGGAAGAGGTGACAAGACGAACCCTGATACATCAGGAAAAGGAAGCAGTGTTTTCCATCCATCTGAGAACATTTAACCAGGAAAACAAAGTTGCCTGATCTGATAATTGGCTATTTATTAGGACAAACAATAACAAGGAAGAGAAGTGACCTGGGTGGCAGCAGGCCCCTGACAGGTATAAAAGGGGGCTTGGGGTGAGGAGACTCCCATACTAAAGCACCTCACTCTCCTGGAAACACACCCAGAACCTCTATCCTCTAACACCATGTGCAATTCCTGTTGTGGCTCCGTCTGCTCTGATGAGGGCTGTGGCCAAGGCCGCTGCCAGGAGACTTGCTGCCAGCCCAGCTGCTGCAGGACCAGCTGCTGCCGGACCAGCTGCTGCCGCCCCACCTGCTGTGTGTTCAGCTGCTGCAGGCCCAGCTGCTGCATCTCCAGCTGCTGCCGCCCTGTCTGCTGCCAGACCAGCTGCTGCCGCCCTCAGTGCTGTCAGACCAGCTGCTGCAGACCCAGCGGCTGCCAGACCAGCTGCTGCCGCCCTCAGTGCTATCAGACCAGCTGCTGCAGACCCAGCTGCTGCCAGACCAGCTGCTGCCACCCTCAGTGCTGCCAGACCAGCTGCTGCCGCCCTCAGTGCTGTCAGACCAGCTGCTGCAGGCCCAGCTGCTGCATCTCCAGTTGCTGCCGCCCTCAGTGCTGCCAGACCAGCTGCTGCCGCCCTCAGTGCTGCCAGACCAGCTGCTGCCGACCTCAGTGCTGCCAGACCAGCTGCTACAGGCCCAGCTGTTGCGTCTCCAGCTGCTGCCGCCCAGTCTGCTGCCAGACCAGCTGCTGCCGCCCTCAGTGCTGTCAGACCAGCTGCTGCAGGCCCAGCTGCTGCATCTCCAGCTGCTGCCACCCTGTCTGCTGCCAGACCAGCTGCTGCCGCCCTCAGTACTATCAGCCCAGCTGCTGCAGGACCAGCTGCTGCCGCCCCAGCTGTTGTGTGTCCAGCTGCTGTAGGCCCAGCTGTTGTGTGTCCAGCTGCTGCAGGCCCAGCTGCTGCATCTCCAGCTGCTGCCACCCTCAGTGCTGCCAGACCAGCTGCTGCCGCCCCAGCTGTTGTGTGTCCAGCTGCAGCAGGCCCAGCTGTTGTGTATCTAGCTGCTGCAGGCCCAGTTGCTGCATCTCCAGCTGCTGCCACCCTCAGTGCTGCCAGACCAGCTGCTGCCGGCCCAGTTGTTGTGTGTCCAGCTGCTGCAGGCCCAGCTGCTGCATCTCCAACTGCTGCCGCCCTGTCTGCTGCCAGACCTCCTGCTGCCGCCCCACCTGCTCTACTGGTTCCTGCTGCTGAGTGCTCTGAAGGGCATCTTCCTGTTTCTCACCAAGCAATCTTCTTGATGTAGTCTGTCTCTGAACTGAGTCATGTGTGCCAAGTGTGAGACCTCAGTGCCACTGATTCTTGGAGTTTGGCCTCCAAATACATACACTGTCCCCTCCATATTAATTCATGTCTCCCAAAGCCAAGGCAGCCAAGTGCCCAATCGGCACTAAATTTGAATTGTTTCTGAAGTCTGTCTTCTGACATGTCACCCCAATTGCATTTGTTCTCTGACAAATTTTTCTCCTACCTCTTAAATAAACGGTAATTTCCCAGCTGTAGAAATCTGAGTGTACGATGTCTCGTTATTTTTCCTCCTTGAATTGTCACAGCTGGCTGTCAATTGTTCTATTTCTCTTGTCTGCAGGAAGAGTAGACTGTGAAAGGCGACTTCAGGGGCTCCAACTTTACTTGCTCAGTCCTCCCCATTGTGCTACAGGAGGATGCTTTCTCATGGCAGGCAGCTGGGACTCTCTCTTTGCCTGAGAACTCTCTCCAGATGAAGGAGCAAGCTCTGAGCAGTCAGTGCAGGAGAGTCAGAAACTGTCCTGGAACAGTGGATGGGAGGGAGTTTGTGTATAAATGCTCTAGCTTCTTCCCCTCCAGTGACAGGCATGTTATACGAGTTTTCCAGAATCCCTCAGTGGGAATGACTCCCCACTGCCTACAGGAATAACATGCTCATTACCATCAGGTGTCAGTCATGTGCTTCTGAGTGGAACTGTGCTCCGTAGTGTTTTCATACTGTTCTGATTATTTGAGAAGTGGATCTCCAGACCTTTCTTAAAATGTGTCTCCTTTAAGCTTGCAGCTTGTTCACTTTTGCATCACTCAGCGGTTTCAGTGTGCTCATTAAGTCACTCTGGGTTACCTTCCTTTCTTTTCTTTCCTGGTGCCACTTCTCAAGTTTCCTGCAGTGCTTCTAGGGATTATTTCCCAAGTAAACCACTTGCTCTCAAATCTGTGTTTCCTAGTCTGCTCCTATGATATTGATGTCTTAAATCTTGTATGCCTTGTATACGTGCAAAAACTGGACAATGAATAAGGAAGACCAAAGAAGAACTGATACCTTTGTATTCTGGTGTTGGTGAAGAATATTGAATACACTGAGGACTGCCGAACAAACAAACAACTCCATCTGGGAAAATGTCCATGAGGTTGATCTAAGACATCAACATTACAGATGTGAGCACGAGTGCCCTTCAAAACATGTTTTCATACAATATGAATGGTTGCCATGAGGTCATGGTATACTCTTAATGAGTTTAATGCCAGCCAGAATGCTCAGTCTTTTGAACGTTCTGCTATGTATGCAGTTTGTGCATAACTGTTGTTTTTAGACTACAAATCCTGCTATATTTCTTTCACATCATTATACAGGAGGAATAGGATCCACTTCTGTCAGTAATGAGGTTTCAAGTCCACTTTGAGCAAGCAAGATTGAGTCCTTTGTATATTGCAGGCTGTTAATGACACTTCCTCAAATCTTGATGACAATTTTTTCTTTAGTAGTCTAGCTTCTCAGATTATTTGCTTAGTATACAAATAGAATAAATGTGGTGTAAGGATACGACACCAAAACACAATGAGTTGCTCTGGAATTTTCATTCTTTGCAGTGTTATCCATATTTTGTTGTGATCCATACAGTTGAATGCTTTGTAGAGCCAATAAAACACAGGTAAACATCTTTCTGGTGTTCTTTCTACCAAGATCCATCTAATATCAGCACTGATATCCTTCATCCCATATCCTTTTCTGAATCTGGCTTGAATTTCTGAAAGTTCCAGGTTAATGTGTGACTATGGCTATTTTTCAGTTATCTTCAGCAAAATTTTGCTTGCAAGTCCTATGAATGATATTGTTTTATAATTTCAGCCTTCCACTGGATCACTGTTCTTTAGAATAGGCACAAATATGGATCTCTTCCACTTGATTGGCCAGCTAGCTGTTTCTTGCATTTCTTGGCATAGTTGAGTGTTCCCCGTGTCACATGTATTTGTTGAAGCATCTCATTTGGTATTTCATCCATTCAGGAAGGTTGCTTTTTGCCAATGTCTTTCAGTATATCTAGGACATCATACCCAAAGAAAGTCAAAGATCGTTAAAAATGAAGGAAGGAAGGAAAAGACCCAGATGGATGTTGAAAGAGACTCTGATTCTTGCTCACCAATACAGAGAGCTAAAGCAAGTGGAAGAAATGACGATGTGAAAAAGCTGAACAAAAAATCTTAAAGAGCAGTTTGAGAAGACAAAGTGAGGTATAGACCTGGAGTTAGAAAATCAAAAGAGAAGAACACACGCAATATGTTTGAAGCTGAGAGAACACAAGAAAAATCCAAGCCTCAATTTGCAATATTGAAGAATTCTATGGGCAAAATATGCAATAACACAGAAAGCATCCAAAGAAGACAGAAAGAATAGAGTCACCATACCAAAACAATTGGCGGATGTTCAGCCATTTCAGGAAGTAGCAGATGGCCAAGAATCAATTTTACTAAAGGAAATATTCCAAGCTGCAACTGCCCATTATTATTTGTTAAACAATCCTTTGCTTTAATAGATTTTACACTGCCACTTTCAACCTGTAGTTAATTCTTCCAGTCTTTTAGGAGTATTTCTGAATGCTATTCAATGATGACAGTGGGGTGGACTCAGTGGCATAGCACATTGAGAGTTGACTGGATTAGAGTGCCTCTATGATGACTTTCAGGTCTACAAATCCATATATTTTTAACTATTTTTCAGTTCCTTTTTACTCGAACCCTCATTGTTCTCCTTTCTTCCTCCTATCATGTTCTTACAAGGACTGACAATTGTATTCATGAACTCATCCCAGAATAAGTGCTTCGTACCTAAGTGCTGAGTATCATTATGGTCACCTTTGAAGTACTCACCTGGGGAAGCTCTGCGCTGACACCAGCACATAGTCCACCCTTCACAGCAATTTTGGAGCTCTTTTTCTGGAATGGCCATCATTGGATTACCCCTGATATCCTGAATGTCATCAAAATGTCTTGCCTTCAATATACAGTGACATCATTGGGAGTCAGATCAGTTGAGTAGGGAGGGTGTTTCAATGCAATTATTTGTCTACTGGCTAAAAAGTCCCTCATAGACAACTGTACGTTTCAGTTTGTGAACTTGTCATCATGCTACCATATGCAATGGCCATTCCAAGGAAAGTTTCAAAATTGCTGTGAAGGGTGGACTAGGCACTGACATTGGTGCATAGCTCCCCAAAGGGAGTATTTTGAAGATGATATTCAGCAATGAGGTATGTAGCACTTAGAACAATGAAGTTTGTGGACTTAATTGTTGGATGTCATATTTATCTTTTAGAATTTATGATTGTCCTCAGATTTAGTGACGTAAAATAGCATTTTTAAGAACAGTGTCTTTTCCAGTACATAATGAATGCCCCCTTGTGATCATCCACAAAAAGAAGCCGATAGAATTCAAAATAAAATATCCATTCATAAATGCCCAAAAGATAACTCTATGTGAGATAAATAATAGCATTGGAAAGTAATGCAGAACTTTTAGAAAATAAACTGCCCCTATGGTTATGTTCCCAATGCAGTGCTAAATCCATGAAAGCCCCCTAAATGTCAGGAATAATTAGAGGGTCTATAGATACACCTACAATCCATGTTTCTATGCATCTAGTTACCTGTTCTTCCTGTTTCATGCTTGTCTGCTTTTCAAAATTTAACGGAGACACAAATTAATGATTAACCGAAAAGTGATATCGAGATATCCGAAAGAAAAATGATCATCCTGCAAACAAAACCTTCAGACCAAGAAGAACACCTATAGATTTATGATGAGTTTTAAAAAGTTTAAAGACCAAGAGATAAAGAAAATAAACATTTACCTAATCCAAGAATATTAGGATTAGCATGTCTTGATACTGAAAGGTGACAATGTTCATCCACAAATAGGAACCCTTGTGACAGATTGAACTTTGTCCCCCCAAATACGTGTGTAGTAATTTGGTTAGGCCATGATATCTGGTATTGTGTAATGTTCTTATATGTTGTAAACACTGCTTCTGTGGTGTTAATGAGGAAAGACGGGCAGCAGTTGTGCTGGTGAGACAGGACTCAGTGTGTAAGACTGTCTTGTGCCCTGAGGGAACCCCTTGGATGTAAAAGAAAGGGAAGAAAGCAGACAGTGGGCGTCCTCAGGCCACCAAGAAAGTAGTGTCAGGGGCAGAGCGTATCCTTCAGATGCGACCTGGGGTCTGTGTGCCTGAGAAGCTCCCATTGCAGGGGAAGACTGACAACAAGGACCTTCTTCCAGAGCCATCAGAGAAAGCTTTCCCTGGGAGGTGATGCTCTGAATTTGGACTTCAGTATACTTTTTTGAGAGAAAATTAAATTTACCTTTGTTGAAGCCATCTACTTTGCTGTTTCTGTTATAGCATCACTAGGTGAATAAGACAACCCTTAATAAAGTTTTTTTGAAATTTGAAGCAGTTTGAGCATCTCTTAACAGGTAAACAGCTTAAACCACACAAACCGGTACATCGTTAACACAGATTACTACTCAACATAAAAAGGAATAAACTATTAGTACAAGCTACAGCTTGGATGGATCTCCAGGAAATTATGCTGAGACCGAAAACAAACAAAACAGTCAAAAAAAATTACACACTGTTATCTCATTTGCATACTATTTTTGAAAGAACCAAATTATCAAGACAGAGAACAGATTACTGATTGCCAGGGGTTAAAGAGGTGGAGCAATAGGGTTTGGAGGTGGCTATAAAAAAGTACCCCGAGGGAGCTCTCTGAAGATGGGACAGTTCTGAATCTTGGTTATGATAATGGTTCCATACGTCTACACACATGCAACTGCCTGGAACTACCAGTGTCAGTTTACCCAATAAGCAATGTAAGCAGGCCTTACATGTACTTACTGACTAATCTTTAGCAAACAGTTTCACCCATGTCAAAGATTCTTTTTCTATGCATGGTTGGCATCTGTCTCTCTCCCAATCCAGCAGGGCGTTCCTACAGAATCAAAGCCGCTTTTCAAATTTACAACCCCTGAGACAGATGGAGTACCCAGTAAGTCCTCATGTAAGCATAAGCTCTCGTATTCTTACTTACTCACCTGTAGAGAAGTTTCATGTGTTTTTCACTGCATCTTTGAAATTTTCACTATAAGTTAGTAAGTATAGGTAAGCCCATGCTTGCCTTGCTTATTGATTAACCTGTGCCTGAGAAATACACACACCCACACCCACCCCCACACACCCACAGCAGTACACTTACAATGTGTGAAATCTACAGAAGCCCTGTGTGTTGTACCCCTGTCTGTTCCTGGGTTTTGACATATACTATGGTTAAGGGCTCAGCTGCTATCAAAGAGTTAACATTTTAAAGCCACCAGCTGCTGTCACACAATCGTTTGTAAAGATTGTGGGCTGGAGACCCCATGGAGCAGTTCTAGGTCACTATGAGTCAGAATTAACTGGACAACAACACGTCTGGTTTAGGGTTGTATAGTTATGGAAGATGCTAGTGTTGGTTAAAACTGGGTAGAGGACACTGGAATTCTCTGTACTCTTTTTTGCAACTCTCTTTGAATCTATAGGAATTTCAAAATAAGAAAACCAGTGAATGAGGCTAATTGAAGATAAAAGGAAACATGCCTTTATTTCTCTGCCACATACATTTATCTCACTGAATCTTTACGACCACCTTAATAGGTGGGTATTGTGATCTTTTAGTGAAAAGCAATTCAAGGCCAACAGTTTCAAATAATGTGCTCAGGATCACAGTCAGTATGCCAAAGAGTCAGAATTCAGATCTACCTCTGTCGGACTCCAAAGTCCGTGGGCTTTTCTCTGTACTGTGCTGCATCTATTAAAATTGTCTTAAAATGAGTCAGCGATTACGGAGAGTACATTGAGATTTTTCTGGGGAAGGGGCTGGTGGTTGCAGTCTCTAGCTCTGACGTTCCACATGTTAGACCCCAAACTCTTTAAGCCTTGTCTGCTTTCTGCTGTCAGACTGAATTCTGATCCGTATAAATCTCATTAACAAGTGTCACTTTAATTTTTCTATTGTAAAGTCCCCTGAGAACATGTGCTGCTATGTTGTGTGGACAAATAAATTTAAAAAAAAGATAATGATGTGTATAGACTAGTTTGAAGACAGAAAACAATGAGGAATGAGAATGTTTACTGACTTTGAATGCTAAAAGACTTTATTGGGGAAATATCAAGCAGTTCCAAGTGAGAAAAACATTATTAGAAAGAAAAAACTCCAGAAAGGAAATATTTGAAGAATCTTATACTTTGAACCAGAATTGGGAATTCCAGAATAAATTGGTATCATATCAGACTATAGATTATGATTCACTAAGAATAGACGTTTCTATAAAAAAGAATAAAGGGGGCAATAACATAGAGACCCAGCATTTGCGAATCAGTCTCGTGGTCCCGTTTCTAAGTTTGTGGCATCAGAAAGTGCCACAGGTTCTGTTGCATAGGCACTGTGTGCCTGGAATGAGGATGGGAGCAAGGGAACTGATGAGCAGTTCAGGGGTTTAGGACGGGACACTCAGCAACGAGAACCACCACAGCAACTGGGATGGTGGCAGTTTGTTTGCAGGCAAGGGGTCTGGCAACAGGAGGGATGGCAACAGCTGGAGCCGCAGAAGCTGGGACGAGAACAGCTGGACACACAGCAGGTAGGTCTGCAGCTGGTAGGCTAGTGACACACAGTTTGGCAGCACCGAGGCCTGCAGCAGCTGGAACTGCAGCAGGTGGTCTCACAGCAGCTGGGGAGACAGCAGGTCTTCTGGTAGAGGCCTTGACCACAACTCTGGTCAGAGCAGATGGAGCCACAACAGAAGCTGACCATGATATCAGAGGCTGGAGGTTCTGGGTATGTTTCTAGGAGAGTGAAGTTCTAGACTCTAGAAGTCTCTATGCCTCATGTCCCTTTTAAACTCTTCTGAGGGATTTCTCCGACTCGACGGCACTTGTCTTGGAGGGAGTTCTTTCTTTATTTTTTGTTGATTCTAATAAGTAAGCAACTGTCAAGTTAGGGAATTACATTTTCCAAAATGAACAGAAAATATTGGTTCCTCTGCCTGGTGCATTAGGATTTATCCCATTGACTTTTCCTGGATCGCAACTTGTTTACCCTCTGTGTGCATCCTCTTGGCTCAGGTGCTGATTAAATGCTCCCATCTGGATGTGTTGACTATTAACCCATCTGCTCTTTCCTCCTGAATCATCTCCTGCCATTCCTGCTTGTGGGCACCATCTGTGTTTACAGACACTGCAGCTTCTTACACGAAGTAGCTGTCATGTGAAGTGTGACATGGAGTTGACCAGTTATCACTCTTCCTCGTGTGTGGGCAATATCATGCCTATGTCCAGTGAAAGTTGGACAATAAAAAGGAAGACTCACAGGAAACTGAAGCATTGGAAATATCATATTGGTGCAGAATATTGAACATATGATGGACTTCCAGAAGAATGAACAAATCTGTCTTGGAAGAAGTACAATCAGAGGCTCCTTAGAAGTGAGCATGCTGAGACTTTGTCTCGTTTATTTTGGACACCTAATCAGGAGGGGCAAATCCCTGGAGGTGGATATATTGCTTCATAACATAGGCAGTAAATGGAAAAGAGGAAGATCCCCAGTAGGTAAACTGGCACAGTGGCTATAACAGTGAGCTCAGACATACCTATTATGAGGATGGCACAGGACCTGGCAGTATTTTATCCTGTTATACATGGGATTGCTACAAGTTGGAAGTGATTTGATGGCACCTAACCACAGTCTAACATAGGGCAGCTAGGTAACCTTAGAAATAAAGAGGGAAAGGAATGGAGAGATACTACTTCATTCACTAAACAAAAACACATGTTTCAACTGGATGAAAAATTCAGTATAAAAATGAAACTGCTAAAGTACCAGAAATCACAAAGAATTTGTAGATGAAATCCTAAACTTTGTCTATGCATGACACACTGAAATCATGGAAAGGGAAAGAACATGAAAGGTAGACACAATCTTAGGTGCATGGGTAGTTTTACATTTTCTCAATAAATTTAGATGTATTTACTCCCCCCCAATGTTGTACAGGGCCCTGGTCACACACTGGTTACGGATTCTGTTCCTCACCGAAAGGTTGGAAGCTAGAATCCACCAGCCACTCCTTGGAAACCCTTTGGCGGCAGTTCTACTCTGTCCTAAATGGCTATGAGTCAGAATTGACTTAACGGCAATGGGCTTTGTTTAACATCATGCACCACATCACATCAACAACTACTACCTTTTTAGGTTTAAGAGTGGCCCTGACATTTTGTGTTTTGGGATGTGATCTCTTCTACAAAGACCTCTAAAACTTTCAGAACCATGATTCTGCCACTCAGCGTATTCACTTTCCCCCAACTTGATGGCTTCCAAATATTTGGATGAACACATTTTATTGAAAGACTCTCAACAAAATTAAGATGCCAATGGTTCAATGTGGAGAGACCAGCCCAAGTTAGTCTAAGACCAGAAGACCATCCTAAAGTAAAAAAGGACACGTATTTGGAAAAATATAACACAAAGAATTTTCCAGTAAGCCAGTGTCCTATTCCTTTCTTTGGCTTCTTCAGTTCACAAGACACACACACACACACACACACACACACACACACACACACACACACACACACACACACACACACACACACGCACAGGAACGCACCTTATTTTCTGAAACACTAGTCATCTGTTTGAGCATTTTTACACTGTTTAAGCTTTGTCTTCATTCCTACTGTCAAAAATAAATAAATAAATGAAAGTTGATGCCTCTTATTAGATGGCTATTTTTTCTATCCCTTCTTAAAGATAAAAACCTAGAGGGTCAAATTTGATCAATGGCCTTGAGTGACGAAGCAGAAGGCATGGGGCATTTTGAGAGGCCAGTAATTCAACACACATAGGAAGATGGTCAAGCATGTATGAGACTAAGAGGCAAGGACACTGGGCAATCTCACTTGGGCTGGCAAGTAAAATTTGGAAGCAGTGGATATGAGTCAGTATGGCCCACTAACACCCGAAGGACAGTGCACTGATGTCAGAGGCAAAATCAGCTCCCCTGAGCAGGAGCTGAGAGACCTGAGCCTTACAGAGAGCTGCTGGGTGTCTCTGCAGTCAACTAGCTCCCTAGAGCTCCTAAAACTGAGTTTTGGAGGTTTGTTTCTGGAGAAAAAGAAACTATAACAATTTTATAACTTAGTTTTCCTCTTTGAAACGTTTCCCATCAAGACTCTACAAAAAGATCAAGAGTGTGTCATTAATCTTCTGATTCCCGTGTCATTGATTCCATTTCACAGCTAATACTTTGAAAACTTCTTTGCCCACCAGACCCACCGTGAATGAGCCATCAGATTAAAATATCCATCAGATTATCCTCCTAGGTCACCGAGGGAATTGTGGGCCTGTAAATTGCTGTCACCCGTAAACTTGATGTGCCATGCCAAATGAGACTGACACATACAGGGACAGAACGTCATGTGACAGCTGTCTTGGAGGAAGCTAAGGCCAGAAAGGCATGTAAGTAAGAGGAAAGTGAGGAAGAGGTGACAAGACGAACCCTGATACATCAGGAAAAGGAAGCAGTGTTTTCCATCCATCTGAGAACATTTAACCAGGAAAACAAAGTTGCCTGATCTGATAATTGGCTATTTATTAGGACAAACAATAACAAGGAAGAGAAGTGACCTGGGTGGCAGCAGGCCCCTGACAGGTATAAAAGGGGGCTTGGGGTGAGGAGACTCCCAAACTGAAGTACCTCACTCTCCCAGAAACACACCCAGAACTTCTGCCCTGTGACGCCATGTGCAATTCCTGTTGTGGCTCTGTCTGCTCTGATGAGGGCTGTGGCCGAGGCCTCTCCCAGGAGACTTGCTGCCAGCCCAGCTGCTGTGAGTCCAGCTGCTGCAAACCCAGCTGTTGTGTGTCCAGCTGCTGCAGGCCCAGTTGCTGCCAGACCTCCTGCTGCCGCCCCAGCTGCTGTGAGTCCAGCTGCTGCAGGCCCAGCTGCTGCCAGACCTCCTGCTGCCGCCCTAGCTGCTGTGAGTCCAGCTGCTGCAGGCCCAGCTGTTGTGTGTCCAGCTGCTGCAGGCCCAGCTGCTGCATCTCCAGCTGCTGCCGCCCTGTCTGCTGCCAGACCTCCTGCTGCCGCCCCAGCTGCTGTGAATCCAGCTGCCGCCGCCCAGTCTGCTGCCAGACCAGCTGCAGCAGGCCCAGCTGTTGCGTCTCCAGCTGCTGCCGCCCAGTCTGCTGCCAGACCACCTGCTGTCGTCCCAGCTGTTGTGTGTCTAGCTGCTGCAGACCCAGCTGTTCCATCTCCAGCTGCTGCCGCCCTCAGTGCTGCCAGACCAGCTGCTGCCGGCCCAGTTGTTGTGTGTCCAGCTGCTGCAGGCCCAGCTGCTGCATCTCCAACTGCTGCCGCCCTGTCTGCTGCCAGACCTCCTGCTGCCGCCCCACCTGCTCTACTGGTTCCTGCTGCTGAGTGCTCTGAAGGGCATCTTCCTGTTTCTCACCAAGCAATCTTCTTGATGTAGTCCGTCTCTGAACTGAGTCATGTGTGCCAAGTGTGAGACCTCAGTGCCACTGATTCTTGGAGTTTGGCCTCCAAATACATACACTGTCCCCTCCATATTAATTCATGTCTCCCAAAGCCAAGCCAGCCAAGTGCCCAATCGGCAATAAATTTGAATTGTTTCTGAAATCTGCCTTCTGACATGTCACCCCAATTTTCATCTTTGTTCTCTGACAAATTTTCTCCTACCTCTTAAATAAACGGTAATTTCCCAGCTGTAGAAATCTGAGTGTACGATGTCTCGTTATTTTTCCTCCTTGAATTGTCACCGCTGGCTGTCAATTGTTCTATTTCTCTTGTCTGCCGCAGGAGTAGACTGTGGAAGATGACTTCAGGGGCCTCACCTTTACTTTCTCAGTCCTCCCCATTGTGGTACAGAAGGATGCTTTCTCATGTAGGCAGCTGGGATTCTCTCTTTGCCTTAGAACTCTCTCCAGATGAAGGAGCAAACTCTTGGCAGGCCAGTGCAGGAGAGTCAGGAACTGTCTTGGACCAATGGATGGCAGGCAGTTTGTGGAAAAATGCTGTAGCTTCTTCCCCTCCAGTGAGAGGTATGTTATATGAGTTTTCCAGAATCCCTCAGTGGGAATGACTCCCCACTGCCACAGGAATAACATGCTCGTAACCATCAGGTGTCAGTCACGTGTGTTCGAGTGGAACTGTGCTCCGTAGTGTTTTCATACTGTTCTGATTATTTGAGAAGTGGATCTCCAGACCTTGCTTAAAATGCATCTCCTTTAAGCGTGCAGCTGAGTGTGTTCACTTTTGCATCACTCAGGGGTTTCAGTGTGCTCATGAAGTCACTCTGGGTTACCTTCCTTTCTTTTCTTTCCTGGTGCCACTTCTCAAGTTTCCTGCAGTGCTTCTAGGGATTATTTCCCAAGTAAACCACTTGCTTTCAAATCTGTGTTTCCTAGTCTGCTCCTACAGTGCTGATGTCTTCTATCTTGTATACGTTGTATGCATGCAAAAGTTGGACAATGAATAAGGAAGATCAAAGAAGAACTGATGCCTTTGTATTCTGGTGTTGGTGAAGAATATTGAATACACTGAGGACTGCCGAACAAACAAACAACTCCATCTGGGAAAATGTCCATGAGGTTGATCTAAGACATCAACATTGCAGCTCTTAGTATCAGTGCCCTTCAAAACATTTTTTAATACAATATGAATGGTTGCCATGGGGTCATGGCATATTCTTTTTTTTTTAGTATTATTATGATTGAATGAAAATGTACATTCCCATATAAATTTACATGCTCAGCTATATACAGCTCCCTCTGCTCTCCCTGCCTGGTGACAGCACAGCCCTCCTCTCTGTTCCATACATATCCTATCCTCCCAACAGTCTCCTTTCCCCTCCTCTCCACCCGCTCCCATTCCTCCAGCAAGAAGTCAGCAGGATGACATCCTATAGATGCATAGAACCATAAAATTCCCACGACGTACAGTCACTGCGTCACCAAGTCCAATCCACTGCTGTCCGAAAAGTTGACCTTCATTATGATTTATGGACAGAGGCAGCATCAGGGCCAGGGGCCATGCTCCCAGGGGAACCTTAAAGCCCTCGGACCATCACTTGCAGTCTTTTATTGGAGATCTCAGGGTGCATCCATATTTATTCTCTTGTTGTCAGTGAGACTCAATTTTGTGAGCTCCATCGTGGCTGTCACTGGGGATGGCCGGGCACCATCTGGTTCTTCTGGTCACGAGTTGACGTAGAGACTCACTCATGTGCGTCTCTCTGCCTTCTATGTTCTCTCTTCCCCATGTCATTCTTGTCTTCAGTGATCATCCATTCCTGTTGAGTTGGGACCATTGCTGTACACTCAGATGGCAGCTTGGCAGCTTTTAAGACCGCATTGCCACTCACTGATGTGCAGTGCAGAGAGTCCTCATTAGCAAAACATCAGCTGTGCCAACTGGCCTCAATTTCACCTGACAGCATGGTCCCCAGTACCCCGTCCCAGCTACTCTGTCTTTGTAATATTGGGTTAAGATGGGAGGAGTACTCAAACTATGTTGAAGTCCAGTTATTATTGATCTTCTTTCTAATGTTTGCTGTCACCAATTTCACTCAACCAATTTTCTGTTAACTATCTAATCTAAAAACTACCCCCACACTCCCTCCCTCCTCCCCACTGTCTCCCCCTACCCAGCCTTCCAGCCGTCAGAGTCTTTTCTTCTATGCCTGAGGCTGTTTTTAAGTTCTCATCGTAGGGGTCTCACACAATATTTGTCCTTTTGTCCCCAACTACTTTCACTCAGCATAATGTCCTCCAGTTGAAACCAGCTTAAGAGATGTTTCCTGCTATCATCATTGTTCTTTATCATTGCCTAGTCTTCCATTGAGTATATATACCATAGTTTACCTATCCATTCCTCTGTTGTTGGGCGTTTGGGTTGATTCCATCTTTTTGCTATTGTGGACTGTGCTGCAATGAACATTTCATGTGCATGTATCAGTTGGTGTGAATAGTCTTGATCCTGTAGGACATATTCCAAGCAGTGGAATTACTGGGTCAAATGATATAATTATATCCGTTTTTTTAAGGGGGTGCCAGATTGCTTTCCAAAGAGGTTGCACCATTTGGCAATCCCACCAACAGTGTAGGAGAGTTCGAATCTCCCCATAGTCTCTCTAGCATTTGTTGTTTTGCTTTTTTTGGATCATGGCCAACCTTGTTGGGGTGAGATGGTATCTCACTGTCATTTTGATTTGAATTTCTTTAATAGCTAATGATAGTGAGCGTATCTGCATGTATTTTTTGGCTGTCTGTATCTTCTCTTTAGAGAAGTGTCTATCCATCTCCTTTGTCCATCTCTTAATTGGATGATTTATCTTTTTCTTATTGATATTTTGTAGTACCTTATAGATTATGGAGATCAGATGTCAGTCTGACATTTAGTTGCCACATATTTGTTCTCATTCTGTAGGTGGCCTTTTAATTCTATTAATAAAGCCTTTAGATGAGCAAAAGTGATTGATTCTTAGTAGTTCCCATTTATCTATTTTCTCTTCTGAAGATTGTGGTTTGACAGATTTTGCAGTCTGTCTACATTGTGTATTAAACCTTTCATTGTCATTCCTACTTGTTCTTGGATGAGCTTTATCGTTTTAGATTTGATATTTAGGTCTTCTGTCCAGTGTGAGTTGGTTTTTGTATAAGGTATAAGATATAGGTCTTATTTTTAATTTAGTGCAGATGGATATCCAATTTTGCCAGCACCATTTGTTGAAGAGATTGTTTTTACTCCAATTTAATGTCTTAGGGCCTTTGTTGAATATCAACTGTTCATAGGCAGATGATGTCATCTCTGGGGTCTCGCTTCTGTTCTGTTGATCTATCTGTCTGTTTTTGTACCAGTACCAGGCTGTTTTGACTACTATGGCAATGTAATAGGTTCTAAGGTCAGGTATGGGAGGCCTCCCAGTGTGTTCTTCTTCTTTAGTAATGCTTTATCTTCCAGGGTCTTCTTCCCTTTCCAGACAAAGTTGGTAATTTGTGCCTCCATGTCATTGAAAAATGTCACTGAAACTTGTATTGGGATTGCATTATATAAGTAGATTGCTTTGAGTAAAATAGACATTTTTACAATGTTAAGTCTTCCTATCCATGAGCATGGTAGGTTTCTCCATTTATGTAAGTCTCTCTTAGTTTCTTGTAGTAAGGGTTTATAGTTCTCTTTGTAAATGTCTGTTATTTCTCTGGTTAAATTTATTCCCAGGTACTTTATCTTCTTAGGGGCTATAGCAAATGGTATTGGCTTGGTGATTTCTTCCTTAATAATCTCATTGTTGGTATGAAGGAATCCTACTGATTTACTTATGTTTATCTTGTATCCTGTATCTTCTATCAGTCTGAGTAGTTTCCTTATGGATTCTTTGCATGTACAATCATACCACCTACAAATAGGGAGATTTTTAGTTCTTCTTTGCCGATGCAGACGTGCTTTATTCCTTGGTCTTGTCTAATTGCTCTGGCTAGAACTTCTAGTACAATGCTGAATAGGAGAGGTGAGAGTGGGCATCCTTGTCTAGTTCCTGTTCACAAGGGAAACTGTTTCAGTCTCTCTCCAGTCAGGATGACGTAGGCAGTTGGTTTTGTATAAATGGCCTTTATTGCATTGAGGAATTGGCCATCTATTCCTATTTTGCTGAGAGTTTTTAGCATGAATGGATGTTGGACTTTATCAAACATCTTGTCTGCATCAATAGACAAAATCAGGTGATTCTTGTCTTTTGTGGTATTTATGTGGTTAATCATATTGTTTTTCTGATGTTAAATCAGCCTTGCATTCCTGGTATGAATCAAACTTGGTAATGATGGCTTATTTTTTTGACAAGATGTTGTTTCTATTGGCAAGAATTTTGTTGAAGATTTTTGCATCTAGATTCATGAGTGATACTGGTCTGTAGTTCTCCTTTTTACTTGAGTCTTTCCCTGGCTTTGGTATCAGGGTTATGCTGGCTTCATAGAGCGAATTTGCTAGTATTCCATCCCTTTCTATACTATGAAATAGTCTTAGCACTATTGGAGATAACTTTTCTCTAAAAGCTTGGTAGAATTCTGTGGTGAAGCTGTCTGGGCCTGGACTTTTTTTGGTTGGCAGTTTTTTGATGACTTTTTCAATCTCTTCCTTTGTGATGCATTTATTAAGTTGGTCTGCTTGACCTTGTGATAATTTTGGTAGGTGATATGAATCAAGGAATTTGTCCATTTCCTCCAGGTTTTCAAATTTGTTAGAGTATAGTCTTCCATACTATGCACCTATGATATTTTTTATTTCTGTTGGATCTGTTTTGACAACTCCCCTCTCATTTCTTTTTTGGGTTGTTTGTTTCCTTTCCTGTTTTTCTTTAGCAAGTTTAGCCAATGGTTTGTCAATTTTGTTGATCTTTTCAAAAAACCAGCTTTTGGTCTTTTCAACTTTTTCAATTGTTCTTCTCTAATTCATTTTCCTCTGTTCTCATCTTTATGATCTGTTTTCTTCTGGTGTCTGAGGGGTTCCTCTGTTGTTCTCTCTCTACTTGTTCAAGCTGTAGGGTCAGTTCTTTGATTTGGTTTCTTTCTTCCTTCCAGATGTGTGCATTTATGGAGGTAAATTGAAACTCTGAGCACTACTTTGGCTGTATCCCAGAGGTTCTGGTAGGAAGTATTTTTGTTCTCATTGGAATCCATAAGTTTGTTTATTTCATCCTTGATTTCTTCTATAACTCATGGTTTTTTGAGCAAGGTATTGTCCAGTTTCCATGAGTTCCACTTTCTATCTATGTTTTTTCTGCTATTGATTTCGACTTTCATGGCTTTATTATCTGAGAAGATGCTTTGCATGAATTCAATGGTATGGATTTTGTTGAGCACTGCATTATGTCCTAGCACATGGTCTGTTCTGGAGTATGTTCCACATGCACTGGAGAAGAAGGTATAGTTGTCTGCTGATGAATAGAAAGTTCTGTCTATGTCAATGAGGTCTAGTTGGCTAGTTGTGGCACTAAGATCTTCTGTGTTTTTATTGAAACTTTTTCTAGATGATCTGTCCAATATTGAGAGTTGAGTGTTGAAGTCTCCTACTACTATTGTGGAGTGATCTATCTCCTTTTTGAGTGTAGTCAGTGTTTCTTTGACATATTTAGGTACTCTAATATTCACCAAGTAGCCAAGTGCCATCGAGTGCATAAATATTTAATATTGTTAAGTCCTGCTTGTGCATTGAACCTTTCAGCAATAAATAGTGCCTATCCTTGTCCACGATGGTGGATTTTACATTAAAATCGATTTTATCTCAGATTAGAATTGCCACACCTGCTCTTCTTTGTTCATTTTTAGCTTGATATATATTCTTTTATCTTTTACTTTTCAGTTTGTTCGTATCTTTAAGGTGAGTTTGTTGTAGGCAACATATAGATGGGTCATGTCTTTTGATCCAAGATGTCACGTGATGTCTCTTTACTGCAGCATTCAGTTCATTCACATTCAATGTAATTATTGATACATATGTGTTCAGTGCTGCCACTGTACCATGTTTATTTCTGTGTTGATATTTTTAATCTGTTCTGCAACCTTCTTCTTTGTGAGTTGATTTTTTTTCACCTTTTTCAGGGTTGGTTTTGAGGTTGTTGAGACTCCTGTATTACATTTCTTGATATGGTACAGTGCTTCTTTATTGTGCTTTATGGCTGCCCCTGTGATCCTGCTTAATAAACTATATATAAACCCAATTTTGATTGCTGCCGGTCTTGTCAACTTCCTCTCCATCTGGAAGGACTATAACAACTGCAGTACGTACCTCTTTTTAATATGATGATATCATAGTTTACATGATATGATCACTAGATTGCTTCTTTCACTATTATAGCTTTGATTGTATTTGGAGCCTTCCCTAACTGAGTAGGATTCTGGATAATATGTCCTTCTAAAATATAAAGTTAGCAGTTTTGTTCTTTCAAGCCAAGAGATTCTTTCAGTATTTCTTGTAGCTTTGGTTTGGTTTTTACAAACTCTCTGAGTTTCTGTTTATCTGTAAGTATCTTCATTTCATTTTCATGTTTAAAAGATAGTTTTGTAGGATATATAATTCTTGGTTGGAAGTTCTTCTCCTTCAAGGCTTTCAATGTGTCATGTCTCTGTGCCAGCATTGTTTCCACTGAGAAATCTGACAAAAGCCTACAGGGTTTTCCTCTGAATGTTAGCTTTGCTTTGAGTCTTGCTGCCTTTAAGAGTTGCTGCTTATGTTTCATTTTGTTAAGCTTAATTATAGTATGTCTTGGAGTCTTTCTACTGAGATCTATATTGAGTGGTGTTTGATATGTATCTTGAATATCTATATTCTCTTCTTTCATAATTTCTAGGAAGTTTTCTGTCAGCAGCTCAGCAAAAATACTCTCTGTGTTCTCAGGTGTCTCGCCCTGTTCAGGAACTCCAATTAATCATAGATTGTTCTTCTTAATAAAGTCCCACATGCTTCTTAATGCTTCTTCATTTTTCTTGTTTCTTTTCTCTGATTTCTCCTTATAGATGCTGGAGTCAGTAGCTCTGTCTTCCAAATCAGAAGTTCTCTTTTCCATTTGTTCCATTCTGTTTTCTTGTCTTTGAATGGAAGTTTCTCTGTCTTTGATTTTGTTCTTGATCTGTTGGATTTCTGAGTACTGATGTTCCATCAGATCGAAAGCTTGCTTAATTTTTCATTTTGCTCTGCTGCTTTTTGTATAAGGTCTAGGAGGGCTCTCTATATAACCCTTTTGTATTCACCTTCTGTTAGTTTCAGAACAGCTTCTTAGTCTGGGAAGTTCTGAGGTGGTTTCTGTTGGGGGTCTTCTGATGCCACGGGTGATTCCTGGGTTACTGTCTTCTCCAAAGTTTGTTGTTTTTGGGTCTTCATCTGGGTCAATAGAGGCTGGGAGAGATGCTGTGAAGATGGACCACAGTTGTTTCTCTAGGCCATCTTAAAACGAGAAGTAAAAAGTATTTGACAACTTCCAAAGTCAGTCAGGTTTTCAGGTGCATATGCCCCTCTTCCCAGCTGGCAAAGTTAGCTCCTCTATATTGAACCCCAGATGTTATAGACTAGCTCAAAATACAGAAAAACTACTGGTCTGCTGGCTTATGCTGTTGGTCCCCAGCTGTAGACAATACTGTGTAGAATTCTGCTTTTCTGCTGGAAAAAAGTGATCTCTTCTGGGTAGGCACTGCATCCCAGCCAAGGAATTAGGTCTTTCTGAGGTTTCCATATGGATGACTCTGCTTCCCAGTAAAACAAGATGGCATCCCACACAAGCTCACCAGCTGGCTGGGACCAGGCTCCCAGCGGACAGAGAGGCCAAGAGTGCCATAATGCCCAGAGTCCACAGCCTCTGCCACCTGGCCCCAGCCCCAGGCAACACTGTGCAAAACACTGCCTCCTTGATGGAAAAGCACTCTCCCCCCGGCAGGACCACCTCCCAGCCTAAGAATCAAGTCTGGCTGGGGCCTCTGCCTGGGCATCTGTTTCCCAGTGGATCAAGACTGTGTCCTGCACAAGCACATCTGTGTGGCTACCACATTGCAGAGGCAGAAAGATAGGCCAGAGGAGCCGAGGTGTGTAGAGTCCAAAGCCAGGCTCTCAGAACCCGGCAATTATGCTTGCCAGTCCCACCAGCAGTACATCCAAGACCAGCAGGTAGTCAAGTCCAAGCTCTGCCTGTCAGCCAGCCAGCCAAGTGCTGTCGAGTCGGCCAAGGCAGAGGGAAAAAAAATCAAAATGGTGAGTTACCTTCGGTCTGTGCAAGCCTATGCTCACCAAGAGTGGGGTCAGTGAAAGAGAGGTTTTGCATTCAGTGGTATGAAGTGCAAATTAACAGCCCTATACCTTTGCTAAGGGCTCACTAGGTGTCCAGAAGGCTCCGCTTAATTATCATTTCACATCTTGGTTTCCAGAGGGATTTAGGGAGATGTGCGTTTAGTCCACCATCTTTACTCAACCTCCTCATGGTGTTCTCTTAATGAGTTTAATGCCAGCCAGAATACTAAGTCTTTTGAACACTCTGCTATATATGCAGTTTGTGCACAACTGTTCTTTTTAGACTAGAAGTCGTTGATACATTTCTTTCACATCATTATGTACGAGGGATAGGATACACATTTTGTCAGTAATGAGGCTTATCATGCTATTAACTCCCATCTTAATGGAGGCTATTTTTAGGGGCTACCACCCTAAGCTACATGTCTTAATTTGGGGTCACTACAAGCAGAGCCTGAGACAAGGCTTCTCGAACAATGATTTATTAAGAGAGTGCTATCAGGAGAAACTTACGACAAATGGAGGGGAGAATGTGGCTTCAGTTGAATTCTACCCTCAGATGACCTTTAAAGCAGTTCTAAAGTATGAATGGCACCACATACTGGTCCCTCTTTCAGGCAAGGTGACTAGGTCTTTGTACTCCCACATGGTCGTTAGCCATGGGGTGTCCTTGAAGAAGGGAAATAAAAGTTCTTGAGGTGAGGTAGCTCCTGTTGTTATTGATGCTAAATGCCCTTGAGTTGGTTCCAACTCATAGCAACCCTATGCAAAACAGAAGAAAACAGTAGATGGCCCTGTGCCAACCTCTTCATTGTCACTGTGCTTGAGCCCACTGTTGTAGCCCTTCTCGTCAAGGGTGTTCTTCTACTTTATCAGGTATGATGTCCTTCTGTAGGGACTTAGCCCTCCTAACAACATGTCCAAAGTATATAAGATGTAGTCTTGCCATTCTTGCTCTTAAGGAGCATCCTGGTTGTATTTTGTCTAAGACATGTTTGCTCCTTCTTTTGGCACTCCACGGTATATTCAATACTCTTCACCAACACCACAACTCAGAGGCACCAGTTAGTTCTCCTTCAGTCTTCTTTATTCATTGCCTAGCTTTTGTATGCATACAAGGTGACTAAAAACACCATGGCTTGGGTTAGGTACACCTTAGTCCTCAAGATGATTGTGTTTGCTTTCCAACACTTTAAAGAGGTCTTTTGCAGCATATTTGCCAGATGCAATGTGTCTTTGGATTTCTGGATGCCTGCTTCTGTACATGCTGATCCAAGTAAAACGAAATCTTTCACAAGTTTAATCGTTTCTGTTTACTGTGATATGGTTTATTGGTCGAGTAGTGAGGACTTTTGCTTTCTTTCTATTGAGGTGTAAACCATACTGAAGGCTGTGATCTGTTTGATTTTCATCAATAAGTGCTTCAAGTCCACCTTCAGCAAGCAAGATTGTGTCATCTGCATATTGTAGGCTGTTAATGAGTCTTTCTTCAATCCTGATGTCGATTTCTTCTTCATGTAGTCTAGTTTCTCAGATTATTTGTTCAGTATAAAAATCGAATAAGTGTGGTGAAAGGATACAACACGTAAACACAAATAGTTCCTCTGGAATTCTCATTCTTCACAATGCTATCCATATTTTGTTGTGATCCGCACAGCTGAATGCTTTATATAGTCAATAGAACACAGATAAAAATCTTTCTGCTGTTCTATATACCAAGATTCATCTAACCCCAGCATTGATATACTTCATCCTACATCATTTTCTGAATCTGGCTTGAATTACTGGAAGTTCCAGGTTGATGTGTGACTATAGCTGTTTTTGAGTTATCCTTAGCAAAATTTTGCTTGAAGGTCCTGTTAATAACATTGTTTGAAAATTTCAGCCTTCCATTGGATCACTTCTGTTTAGAATGGGCACAAATATGGATCTCTTCCACTTGATTGACCTGCATTTCTTGGCATACTTGAACATTTTCAGTGTCACATGTGTTTGTTGAAGCATCTCAGTTGGCATTTCATCAATTCCTTGAGCCCTGTTTTATACCAGTGCCTGTCAGTATATCAAGGACATCATACACAAGGAAAGTCAAAGATCATTAAAAAATAAGGAAAGAAGGAAAAGAATCAAATGGATGTTGAAAGAGATTCTGATTCTTGCTCTCCAACACAGAGTAGCTAAAGCAAGTGGAAGAAATGATGATGTAAAAAAGCTGAATTTCAAAGGGCAGTTTGAGAAGACAAAGTGAGGTGTTATAAAGAAATGTGCAAAGATCTGGAGTTAGAAAATCAAGAGAGAACAATACATGCAGTATGTTTCAAGCCGAGAGAACAGCAGAAACATCCAAGCCTCAATGTGCAGTATTGAAGAATTCTGTGAGCAAAATACTGAACAACACAGAAAGCATCAAGAGAAGACAGAAAAAAATATGCAGTCACTGTACCAGAACAATTGGTGGGTGTTCAACCATTTTAGGAAGTAGCATATGACCAAGAACTAATGTTACTAAAGGAAATATTCCAAGCTGCAGCTGCCCTTTATCATTTGTTAAACAACCTTGTGTTTTAGTACTGATTTTACACTGCCACTTTCATCTTGTAATTAATTCTTGTAGTCTTTTAGGTGTATTTCTGAATGCTATTCAATGATGGCAGTGAGGTGGACTCAATGGCATACGACATTGAGAGATGACCGGGTTAGAGTGCCTCTATTATGACTTTCAGGTCTAAAAATCCATATATTTTTAAACATTTTTCAGTTCCTTTTTACTTGAACCCTCACTGTTCTCCGTTCATCCTCCTATCATGTTCTTATAGGGACTGACAATTACATTCATGAATTCATCCTAGAATAAGTGCTACACATCTCATTGTTGAATATCATTATGGTCACCTTTGAAGTACTCCCTTTGGGAAGCTCTGCACTGACACCAGCACCTAGTCCACCCTTCAAAGCAATTTTGGAGCTCTTTTATTGGAATGGCCATCATTGTATTATCCTTGATGTCCTGAATGTCATCAAAATGTCTTCCTTTCAGTATTTTCTTGACCTTCAGGTAAAGACAAAAATCACTGGGAGCCAGATTAGTTGATTAGGGAGGATGTTCCAACACAGTTACTGGTCTACTGGTTAAAAACTCCCTCATTGAGAACTACATGATTAAGTTTGCAAACTTGTTACCATGCCACTACATGCAATGGGCATTCCAAAAAAACTTCCACAATTGCTTTGAAGGGTGGACTAGGCACTAACACTGGTGCATAGCTTCCCAAAAGGAGTACTTTGAAGATGACTGTAATGATATTCAGTAGTGAGGTGCGTAGCTCTTGGAACAATGAAGTTTGTGGACTTAATTGTTGGACCTCATATTCATCTTTTAGAATTTATAATTGTCCTCAGATTTAGTGACGTAAAAAAGCATTTTTAACAGCATTCTCTTTTACAGTACATAATAAATGTCCCTTTGTGGTCATCCAAAGGGGTGGGAGGAAAGCTGCAGATACTATCCAAAATAAAACATTGGTCATAAGTGCACAAAAGATAACTCTATGTGAGATAAATAATGACATAGGAAAATAATACAGAAGTGCTGGAAAACAAACTTCCCCTATGGTTATGATCCCAATGCAGTGTTAAATGTATGAAAGCTACCTAAAGGTCAGGAATAATTAGGGGGTCTATAGACATACCTACAACTTGTGTTTCTATGCTTCTAGCAAACTGTTCTTCCTGTTTTGTGTTTGTCTGCTTTTCAAAATTTAACTGAGACATAAACTGATGATTAACAGAAAAGTGATACTGAGATACTCCAAAGAAAAATGGTTATCCTGAAAAATAAAATCTAAAATATTAGAATCCTTCAGACCAAGAACACAAATGGATTTATGATGAGTTTTAAAAAGTTATAGACCAAGAGATAAAGAAAATAAAGACACATGCACCTAATCCAAGAACATTAGAATTAGCATGTCTTGCTTCTGAAAGGTGACAATGCTCACCCACAAGTAAGAGCCCTTGTCACAGATTGAATTGTGTCCCCCCAAATATGTGTGTAGTAATTTGGTTAGGCCATGATATCTGGTACTGTGTAATGTTCTTGTATGTTGTAAACCCTGCTTCTATGGTGCTAATGAGGAACGATGGGCAGCAGTTGTGTTGGTGAGACAGGACTCAGTGGTAAGACTGTATTGTGCCCTGAGGCAATCTCTTGGGGTGTAAAAGAAAGGGAAGAAAGCAGAGAGTGGGGTCCTCGTGCCATCAAGAAAATAGTGCCAGGAGCAGAGCATACCCTTCAGATGGGACCTGGGGCCCTTGTGCCTGAGAAGCTCCCAATCCAGGGGAAGACTGACAACAAGGACCTTCCTCCAGAGCCATCAGAGAAAGCTTTCCCTGGGAGGTGATGCTCTGAATTTGGACATCAGTGTACTTTTTTGTGAGAAAATCTAATTTATCTTTGTTAAAGCCATCTAATTGCGGTATTTCTGTTACAGAAGCACTCAGTGAATAAGACAACCCTCAATAAAAGTTTTTTGAAATCCGAATTTGAAGCAGTTCAAGCGTCTCTTAACAGGTGAACAATTAAACCAACCAACTGGTGCAAGCTACAACTTGGATGGATCTCAAAGAAATTATGCTGAGACCAAAAAAAAAAAAAAAAAAAAAGAAAACAAAAAACGAAAAGCCAGTCACAAAGAACTACATACTGTATGGTTTCATTTGTAGCCTATTCTTGAAAGAACAAAATTATCAAGGCAGAGAACAGATTAGTGACTGCTAGGGATTAGAGAGGTGGAGCAGTAGGGTTTGGAGGTGGCTATAAAAGAGTGCCCTGAAGGAGCTTCCTCAAGATGGGATAGTTCTGAATCTTGATTATGATAGTGGTTCCATAAATCTACACACATGCAACTGCCTAGAACTACCAGTGTCAGTTTACCCAATCAGCAAGGTAAGCAGGCCTTACCTGTACTTACTCACTAATCTTTAGTGAACAATTTTACCCACATCGAAGATTTTCTTTCCAGGTGTGATTGGCATCTGCCTCTCTCCCAACCCTGCAGGGTTTTCCTACAGAATCAAAGCCTCTCTTCAAATTTACAGTCTCCGACAGAGGTGGATTACAGAGTAAGTCCTTAAACGCAAGCTGACTTGTTCTTAACTTTTAACTAATCTGTAGAGAAGTTCCATATATTTGTCACTGCATCTTTGAAATTGTTCACTATAAATTAGTAAGTATAAACAAGCCCATGCTTGCCTTGCTTATTGAGTAATCTGTCCCTGAGAACTCCAAACACACACACACACATACATACACACAACTGCATGCAAAATGGGTGAAATCTGCAGAAGCCCTGTGGGTTGTACCAGTGTCTGTTTCTGGGTTTTGATATATACTACAGTTAAGAGCTCAGTCTTACCTTTGCAAAGATTACAGGCTTCGAGACCCTATGGAGCAGTTCTAACTCTGACCCATAGGTCACTATGAGTTGGAATCAACTGGACAGCAACAGGTTTTGTTTAGGGTTGTGCAGTTATGGAAGATGTTACCATGGGTTAAAACTGGGTAGAGGGCACATGGGACTTCTCTGTGGTTTTTTTTACAACTCCCCTTGAATCTATAGTAATTTTAAAATAAAAAAGTAAAACCATTGGATGAGGCTAATTGAAGATGAAAGGAAACATGCTTTTTTTGTGTGTGTGTCTGCCATGTACATTTATCTCACCAAATCTTTATGACAACCTTAATAGGTGGGTATTGTGATCTTTTAGTGAAAAGCAATTCAAGGCCAACAGTTTCAAGTAATGTGTCCAGGATCACAGTTGGTATGCTGGAGAGTTAGAATTCAAATCTAACTCTGTCCAGCTCCGAAGTGCGTGTTATGTGCTGCATCTATTCAAATTGTCTTAAACTGAGTCAGGGATTATGGAGAGCACATTGAGGTTTTTCCGGAGGAGGAGTGGGAGTTGCAATCTTTAGCTCTAGTGTTCCACCTTTTAGATCCCAGACTCTTTAAGCCTTGTCTGGTTTCTGCTGTCAGACTGAATTCTGATCTGCATAAATCTCATTAACAATGTTGCGACCACAATGGGCTCAGACATACCTATTATAATGAGGATGGCCCAGGACCCGGTAGTATTTCCTGTTATACCTGGGGTCACTACAAGTTGGAACTGACTTGATGGCACCTAACAACAGCCTAACACAGGGCAGCTAGATAACTTCTGAAATAAAGAGAGAAAGGAACGGTGAGACACTACTTCATTCCTAAACAAAAATGCACATTTCAGTGGGATGAAAAATTCAGTATAAAAATGAAACTACTAAAGTATTAGAAATCATGAGGAATTTCTAGATACAATCTTAAACTTCTTCTATGCATGACACACTGAAATGACGAAAGGGGAACGAATGTGAAAGGTAGACACAATTTTAGGTACATGGGTAGTTACATTCTCTTAAATTTTGATGTATTTACTCCTCCCCAGTGTTGTACAGGGTCCTGGTCACACACTGGTTAAGGATTTGGTTGCTAACCAAAAGGTTGGCAGCTAGAATCCTCCAGCTACTCCTTGGAAACCCCATGGTGGCAGTTCTACTCTGTCTTATGTGGCTGCTGTGAGTCAGAATTGACTTAATGGCAATGGGTTTTGTTTAATTTCATATCCTGTATCGCATCAACAACTACCTTTTTAGGTTTAAGAGTGGCCCTGACATTTTTTGTTTTTGGATGTAATCTTGTCTACAAAGACATCTAAAGCTTTCAGAACTGTGATTCTGCTATTCAGCATATTCACTTTTCCCCAATTTCATGGCCTCCAAATATTTCGATGAACACGTTTCGTGGAAAGACTCTCAACAAAATTGAGACGCCTATGATTGAATTCGAAGAGATGAGTGCAGAAGACCATCCTAAAGTCAAAAATGACACATACTTTGAATAATACAACACAAAGAATTTTCCAGTAAGCCAGTATCCTCTTCCTTTCTTTGGCTCCTTCAATCCACAAGACACACACACAAATGCACGCGCATACACACACACACACACACACACAGAGACAGACAGAGAGGCAACACACCTTATTTTCTGAAACACTAGTCATCTATCTGAGCATTTTTGCACCATTTAAGCTTTGCCTTCTTCATTCCTACTGTGAAAAAATAAATAAATAAATTAAAGTTGATACCCTTTAATCTGGATGACTATTTTTTCTCTCCTTTCTTAAAGATAAAACCTAGAGGGTGAAATTTGATCAATGGCCTTGAGTGATGAAACAGAAGGCATGGGCATCTTCAGAGGCCAGCAATTCAACACAGATAGGAAGATGGTCAGGTGTACGTGAGACTAAGAGGCAAGGACACTGGGCAGTGTCACTTGGGCTGGCAAGCAAAATGTGGAAGCAGTGGATATGAGTCAATGTGTACTGTCAACGTCTGAAGGACTGTGTACTGAAGTCAGAGAGAAAATCAGCTCCCCTGAGCAGGAGCTGAGAGAACTGAGCCTTACGGAGAGCTGCTGGGTGTCTCTGCAGTCAGCTGCCTCCCAAGAGCTCCTAAAACTGAGTTTTGGAGGTTTGTTTCTGGAGAAAAAGAAAGTATAAAAATTTCATGACTTAGTTTTCCTCTTTCAAATACCTCCTACCAAGACTCTAGAAAAAGATCACGATTCACAAGAGGAGTGTGTTCTTAATCTTCTGATTCCCTTGTCATTGGTCCCATTTCACAGCTAATACTTTGAAAACTTCTTTGCCCACCAGACCCACCGTGAATGAGCCATCAGATTAAAACATCCATCAGATTATCCTCCTAGGTCACCGAGGGAATTGTGGGCCTGTAAGTCGCTGTCACCCGTAAATTTGATGTGCCATGTCAAATAAGACTGACACATATAGGGACAGAATGTCATGTGACAGCTGTCTTGGAGGAAGCTAAGGCCAGAAAGGCATGTAAGTAAGAGGAGAGTGAGGAAGAGGTGACAAGACGAACTCTGATACATCAGGAAAAGGAAGCAGTGTTTTCCATCCATCTGAGAACATTTAACCAGGAAAACAAAGTTGCCTGATCTGATAATTAGCTATTTATTAGGACAAACAATAACAAGGAAGAGAAGTGACCTGGGTGGCAGCAGGCCCCTGACAGGTATAAAAGGGGGCTTGGGGTGAGGAGACTCCCAAACTGAAGCACCTCACTCTCCCGGAAACACACCCAGAACTTCTGCCCTGTGACGCCATGTGCAATTCCTGTTGTGGCTCCGTCTGCTCTGATGAGGGCTGTGGCCAACGCCTCTGCCAGGAGACTTGCTGTCAGCCCAGCTGCTGCAGGACCAGCTGCTGCCGCCCCAGCTGTTGTGTATCCAGCTGCTGTAGGCCCAGCTGTTGTGTGTCCAGCTGCTGTAGGCCCAGCTGTTGTGTGTCCAGCTGCTGCAGGCCCAGCTGCTGCCGCCCTGTCTGCTGCCAGACCAGCTGCTGCCGCCCTGTCTGCTGCCAGACCAGCTGCTGCCGCCCTGTCTGCTGCCAGACCAGTTGCTGCCGCCCCAGCTGCTGCAGGCCCAGCTGCTGTGTCTCCAGCTGCCGCCGCCCAGTCTGCTGCCAGACCAGCTGCAGCAGGCCCAGCTGTTGTGTGTCTAGCTGCTGCAGGCCCAGCTGCTGCATCTCCAGCTGCTGCCGCCCTCAGTGCTGCCAGACCAGCTGCTGCCGGCCCAGTTGCTGTGTGTCCAGCTGCTGCAGGCCCAGCTGCTGCATCTCCAGCTGCTGCCGCCCTGTCTCCTGCCAGACCTCCTGCTGCCGCCCCACCTGCTCTACTGGCTCCTGCTGCTGAGTGCTCTGAAGGGCATCTTCCTGTTTCTCACCAAGCAATCGTCTTGATGTAGTCCGTCTCCGAACTGAGTCATGTGTGCCAAGTGTGAGACCTCAGTGCCACTGATTCTATGAGTTTGGTCTCCAAATGCACTGTTGCCTCGATATTAATTCGTGTCTCCCAAATGAGCACTAAATTTGAATTGTTTCTGAAGTCTGCCTTCTGACATGTCACCCCAATTGTCGTATTTGTTCTCTGACAAATCTTCTCCTACCTCTTAAATAAATGATAATTTCCCAGCCATAGAAATCTGAGTGTACGATGTCTCGTTATTTTTCCTCCTTGAATTGTCACCACTAGCTGTCTATTCTTCTATTTCTTTTGTCTGCAGGAAGAGTAGACTGTGGAAGGCGACTTCAGGGGCTCCAACTTTACTTGCTCAGTCCTCCCCATTGGGCTACAGGAGGACGCCTTTTCATGGCAGGAACCGGGGACTCTCTCTTTGAGAACTCTCTCCAGATGAAGGAGCAAGCTCTGAGCAGTCAGTGCAGGAGAGTCAGGAACTGTCCTGGACCAGTGGATGGGAGGGAGTTTGTGGTAAATCCTCTAGCTTCTTCCCCTCCAGTGAGAGGTATGTTATACCAGTTTTCCAGAATCCCTCAGTGGGAATGACTCCCCACTGCCTACAGGAATCATGTGCTCATTACCATCAGGTGTCAGTCATGTGCGTCTGAGTGAAACTGCTCCTTAGTGTTCTCATAGTGTTCTGATTTTTTGAGAAATGGATTTCCAGACCTTTCTTCGAATGTGTCTCCGGGTAGACCCAAATCTCCAACCTTTAAGCTTGCAGCTGAGTGTCTTCACTTTTGCATCACTCAGGGGTTTCAGTGTGCTCATGAAGTCACTCTGGTTACCTCCCTTTCTTTTCTTTTCTGGTGCCACTTCTTAAGTTTCTTGCAGTGCTTCTAGGGATTATTTCCCAAGTAAACCACTTGCTCTCAAATCTGTGTTTCCTAGTCTGCTCCTACAATATTGATGTCTTAAAACTTGTATGCTTTGTATGCGTGCAAAAGCTGGACGATGAATAAGGAGGACCAAAGGAGAACTGATGCTTTTGTATTCTGGTGTTGGCGAAGAGTACTGAATATACTGTGGGCTGCCAAAAGAACAAACAAACGTGTCTTGGAAGATGTCTGTGATGTTGATCTAAGACATCAATATTGCAGATCTTAGTATCAGTGCCCTTCAAAACATTTTTTTTCATACAATATGAATGGTTGCCATGGGGTCATGGTATACTCTCAGTGAGTTTAATGCCACCCAGAATACAAAGGCTTTTGAACATTGTGCTATATATGTAATTTGCGCACAACTATTGTTTTTAGACTAGAAGTCCTTGATATATTTCTTTCACATCATTATGAGGGATAGGATATATTTCTGTCAGTAATGAGGCTTATCATGCTATTACTCGCATCCTAATGGAGGCTGTATTTAGAAGGTGTCACCCTAAGCCATGTGTCTTAGTTTGGGGTCACTACAAGCAGAACCTGAGACAACGCTTCTTGAGCAACGATTCATTAAGAGAGTGCTGTCAGGAGAAACTCCCAACAAATAGAGGGAAGAAGGAACTGTAGCCACATTGTGGCTTCAGTTGAGTTCTATCCTCAGCTGACCCCTAAAGCAGTTAAGTTCTAAAGTATGAATGGTGCCACATACCCATCCCTTCTGGATGAAAGGTGGCTGTGTGCTTGCATTCCCACATGATGATTAGCTGTGGGGCATCCTTGAAGAAGAGAGATAAAAGTCCTCGAGGTGAGGCAGGTCCTGTTGTTATTGATGCTAAGTGTGTTTGAATTGGTTCCAACTCACGGCAACCCTATGCAAAATAGAACAAAACAGGAGGTGGCCCTGTGCCAACCTCTTAATTATCGCTGTGCTTGAGGCCACTGTTGCAGCCCCTGTGTCAATCCTTCTCGTCAAGGGTGTTCCTCTACTTTATCAGGAATGGTGTCCTTCTGTGGGGACTTACCTGTCCTGACAACATGTCCAAAGTATGTGAGATGTAGTCTTGTCATCCTTGCTCCTAAGGAGCATTCTGGTGGTACTTTTTCTGACACATATTTGTTTGTTCTTTTCGCAGTCCGTGGTATATTCAATATTCTTCACCGACACCACAATTTAAAGGCATCAGTTAGTTTCTTCTTTGGTTTTCTTTATTCAGTGTCCAGCTTTTGCATGCATACAAGGTGGCTAAAAATACTATGGCTTGGATCAGGTGCACCTTAGTTCTCAAGGTGGTATGTTTACTTTCCAACACTTTAAAGAGGTCTTTTGCAGCAGATTTGCAGATACAATGTTTCTTTTGAATTCTTGACCCTGGCTACTGTGGGTGCTGATCCCAGCGAAATGAAATCTTTGACAAGTTCAATCTTTTCTGTTTATCGTGATACGGTTTATTGGTCGAGTAGAGAGGATTCTTGTTTTCTTTCTATTGAGGTGTAAGCCATACTGAAGGCTGTGATCTCTTTGATTTTCATCACTAAGTGCTTCAAGTCCATCTTCAGCAAGCAAGATTGTGTCATCTGTATACTGCAGGCTGTTAATGAGTCTTCCTCCAATTCTGATGTCAATTTCTTCTTCAGGTAGTCCAGCTTCTCAGATTATTTGTTCAGCATGTAGATTGAGTAGGTATAGTGAAAATATGTAACCCTGATGCACAACTTTCCTGACTTTAAACAATGTAGTATCCCCTTGTTCTGTCTGAACAACTCCCTCTGCTCACGTAGCCAGCAGCTACCTCCTGCTCTCTCCTGGCATCTGGTTCCTGGACCCAAGCTAGTAGCTGTTGGATTCATCAAGGTTTACAGCCGGAGCTTGAGAATCCCATTCCCTGACCTACCTATCCTGGGTTCATTGGCCTCCGCAGCTCCTTGAGTCAGCAGAGACCTCACAGCAAAGACCTCACCAGCTTGGGACCTGCAGACCCTCACAACTGGTCATCTAGAGCTCTGGTCTCTGACCTGCTGACTTTGGGTTCACCAGCTCCCATGGCCACACGAGGCTTGTGCCAGGACTTGGGACATTCAGCTTCTATGATTGTGTGAGCTGTTCCCTTTATACATAAATCTTTCCTTGTACTTTGTATATAAATCTTTCCTCGTACATATATGTGTTACTGGTTTTGCTTCCTTACAAAACTCAGCCCAAGACAATTCATGTACAGTTTCCTCACGAGCACAATTAAGTGTTCCAGAATTTCTGATTCACACAATCAAATGCCTTAGCATAGTAGACAAAACATAGGTACAGATCTTGATGGTATTCTCTCTCTGTTTTTTGATAGGATCCATCTGACATCATTAATGATATCCTTGGTTCCATGTCCTCTTCTAAATCTGACTTGAATTTGTGACAGTTTTCTGTAGATACACTGCTGCAGCTGCTTTTGAGTGATCTTCAGCAAAATTTTGCTCACATGTGATATTAATGATATTGTTTAATAACTTCTGCATTCAGTTGGATTATCCTTCTATCAACTTCAGAAGTCTTACTTTTCACCAATGCCTTCAATGCAGCTTGGGTTTCCTTCAGTAACGTTGGTTCCTGATCATATGCTACTTTCTGAAATGGGTAAATGTTGACCAGTTCTTTTTGGTGTAATGACTCTGTGTATTTCTTCCATCTTCTCTTGACACTTCCTGCATTGTTTAGTTTTTTTCTCTATAGAATCCTTTATTATTGCAACTTAAGGCTTGAGTTTTTTCTCCAGTTCTTTCAGCTTGAGAAACGCTGAGTGTGTTCTTCCCTTTTGCTTTTCTATCTCCAGGTCTTTGCATATATCATCATGATACCTTGTCTTCTTGAGCCACCCTTTGAAATCTTCTGTTCAGCTCTTTTACTTCTTCATTTTAAGCTTTTGCTTTGGCTACTTGATGTCCAAGAGCAAGTTTCAGAGTTTCTTCTGACATCCATTTAGGTCTTCTCTTGTCTCTACTGTCTTTTCAATGATTTCTTGATTTCTACATGTATGATGTCTTTGAATAACTTGTCTGGTCTTTGGTCATTGGTGTTCAATGTGTCAAATCTATCCTTGATGGTCTCTGAATTCAGGCAAGATATACATTATACTTTGGGTCTTGTGAACTTGTTCTAACTTTCTTCAGTTTCAGCTTGAACTTGCATAGGAGTAATTGATGGTCTGATCTGTAGTCAGCCCCTGGCCTTGTTCTGACTGATGATATTGAGTTTTTCCATCATTCCTTTCCACGGATGTAGTCAATTTGATTTCTGTATATTTTATCTGATGACGTCCACATGTATAGCCACCATTTGTGTTGTTGAAAAAATGTAGTTGCAATGAAGAAGTCATTGGTCTTGGAAAATTCAGTCATGTGATCTCTGGCATCATTTCTATCACCAAGGCCATATTGTCCAAATGTGGAATTCTTCTTTGTTTCCAGCTATTGCCTTCCAATCACCAGAAATTATCAGTGCATCCTGATTGCATATTTGATTAACTTACGATTGTAGAATTTGGTAAAAACTTTCATTTGCTTCATCTTTGGTCTTAGTGGTTGGTGCATCAATTGGAATAAAGGTAGTATTAACTGGTGTTCCTTGTAGGTGTATGGGTATTATCCTATCATTGACAGTGTTGTATTTCAGGATAAATGCTGAAATGCTCTTTCTGATGATGAATGAAATACTATTCCTCTTCAAACTATCCCTCATGGTATAGTAGACCATATGACCGTCCAATTCAGAATGACTAATGCCAGAACATTTCAGTTTACTAAGGCTTAGGCTAACGATCTTTCACAGCTGAGGACAATTACCTGGAGAACAGTGCAGGAGAACAATGTGAGCCACCAGCAGTCTACACTCTCACTAGCTTGGGGAGAGGACACTTTCTTGGCAAAATGGATATGGATGGAACATCATATGGTCTACTCTTGTAGCTGTTTGGATCTGCTCATTTCTCGTTAAACTTACTCCAGCTGACTTGTCAACATTTCTAGGAAAGCCTATAAGAAGAAGGGCAACTCTGCAAACACAGTCTATAAAATAAAAAAACATAAGCAAATTAATGTGATAAAAATACTACAAGGGGTTTGGTCTTTAAATAGAGCTAACTGATACAGTTAAGGACACCACCATAGAGTAACCAACTCACTGCTGCCTACCTAAGCCTTCCCAAGTTTGGCTATTGAAATTCCCAGGTTCTGGAAACCACCCCCCCCCAAGTCCTGGGAAAACAGGGATAGTTGGTCACCCTAACATTAAATTGGTTGTTAATAGTTAAAAAGAAGCCTTGGTAGTTCATGTGTACAATTCTAAAGAAACTGGTGCTATGCATTGCACTGGTGATTCTCATAGACATATTCCAAGCTAAAGATGCCAGACAGAAAAGAAATTGTACTGTATGTTTCCATTTGTTTGAAGTTCTAGATAAAACACAACTAGCCTATTGTGAAAAAAAAATATTAGGACCACGGTTGCCTTTTTGGTGGTAGGGAGTTTACTGAAGTGATATGTGGGAATTTTCTGGCATAATGGGAATATTCTCCATCTTGACTATTGTGTGGACTACATGCATGTATCCATTTATTGAAACTAATCAAGTAGTATACTTAGAATTTCTAGATTTTATTTATGTAAATTTATCTAAATTGCAAAGCAAATAAAAACTAGCAACTAGTGCTGTCTAAATAGAAATAAATCTATCTGTCTCTGTATTACCTTCTACCAAGTTGTCATGTTGACTAATTTGCTTTAAGCATAATTATTTTAAAATATGCTATTATGAGTCTCTTTGATGTTGCATTATCATGCTGTGTTACAACTGTGTGTGGGGGTGGGTCCTTCCCAATAAACTGAATTTCCCAGGGATGAGATTCTGGATCACATCTGTATCCTTTCAGTGACTTGCAACATATGAATCCCAGCTTATCCACTTCACAAATCTCTTTCATAAATAAGGTCAGAACTTTAGGTGGCCACTTCTTTCTTAAAGCTTGAATAAACAGAATAAAGCAGATCTCAAAGTGTGATTCTCAGACCTGCAACAGCAACATCATCTAAAGGCACTTACAAGAAATGCAGACCTTCAGGCTCCACTTAGCAGTTCAAAACTCTGGTATCAGGCCAGCCCTCTGGGTGATTCTGATGTGTGCTGAAGTTAGACAACAGCTAAACAGAGTACGAGTAAAAATAGCAGCTCAGTACGTTTGAATTTACTAAAATCCACCTACATTTCAAGTTGTTAGGGGTCGGAAACAAACTTATGCTCTAGATTTCTCAGCTCTGGAGATAAATTCTGAAGAGAGGCACATTCTAACTACTTAAGTTTTTTTTTTTTTTTTGGTTTGGAACCATAGAATAAATACTTTTGATTAAAATGAGACAAGGAATAAAAACAAGTTACATATTTGAGTCTAAGGAACCAGCTGGAGAGGCATGACACAAACATAAAATAAAAAAGCAAAAATTTAAGAAAGAATATGACATTGTAGTCACACAAATTGGATAGATAAATTACCTGCCAGAGTTTAAAGATACAGAACATAATCCAAAGTTTGAAGCCCCCAGGGAAACCTATTTCAGAGGTGTAAAGGTCACCTAGGTTATGTATACATAGAGATTTCCCCTTCATCATTGCTCAACAATGACCCACAACACAGAGTTTTTCCCCATCCTGTGCCAGATGTGACACTGCGAAGACGGCCATTGAAAAAAATGTATAACAAGAAGACTGTACAGGTGGGGAGAGTGACATATGTAGTTCCCAATGCAGAATATCACATGAAGGCCCCCTGTGCGGGAAGATGTCAGCAAGATGTGAATCAGAAGGAAGGGAACATGGAATAGAACGAACACATCTGGATAAAATCATGTTTCCAACACGTTTAAACCATTAAGTTATGTGATAATTACTTAACTAACAGTGAACAAAAACAAAGGAAACACATTGACACAGACCCTCTTAGGGCGGTATATGAAGGCTGTGGTACAGGAAGACTTTTACTCTCTAGAATGTCACTCTCCTGGAAGTACCCAAAACTTCTACCTTCTGACACCGGGTGCAACTCCTGTTGTGGATCCACCTGCTCTGACCAGGGCCGTGGCCAAGACCTCTGCCACCCCAGCTGTTGTGTGTCCAGCTGCTGCAGGCCACAGTGCCACCAGCCTACCTGCTGCCGCCCCAGCTTCTGTGTGTACAGCTGCTGCATTTCTAGCTGCTGCCACCCCTCTTGCTGTGGGTCCAGCTGCTGTAGGCCCACCTGCTGCACCTCCAGTTACTGCCACCATCTCCTGCTGTGGTTCTAGCTCCTGTGGCTCTAGTTGCTGCCATCCTAGCTGCTGTGTGTCCAGCTGTTGCAGGCCACAGTGCTGCCAGCCCACTTGCTGTATCTCTAGCTGCTATTACCCCTCCTGCTGTGGTTCTAGCTCCTGTGGCACCAGATGCTTTGTCCCTTATGCTGCCTCCACCCAGCGTGTGGCCAAGTCTCCTGCCACACCACCTGCTATCCCCCAAACTGTGTCATTTCCACTTGTCCCCAACCCACCTGCTGTGCCACCGCTTGCTGCTAACCTCTCTACCTGTAATCATGCTTCGGATGTCCTCACAAGTTGTATAAAACTTGTTGGAGCCAGCCAGTGACAGGAGAATGGACTGTTAACTACCAATGTCTCTTCTTGTGACTTAGTATTTGTGGTCTGCACCCAGTTCTTCCAGAAAAGGGCAGTTGTGGAAACACTTACTGAGTAATTTTAACCAAGACCCAAATGCATCGATTTTTGGACCACCCATGTTTCCATTCTAACTCTACGTTGACTGTGACAAACTCTTATTGTTTCCATATGGTCTTAATAAACAACTATATTCTGTGTTATTTAAGCCCTGATTTGTTAATGATTTGGTGTGTCTGTGTGTGTGTGAATGTGTGTAACTGTCACTTCACACCAAAAGCCACCTCCTTGCATATGCAGGACAGCATGCATAACAGCACGGGCCCTTAATTCAGATCATCTGTACTGGAATTGGGATTCCCATAGGCATTTGTTAAATGCCATGAGGAAAGTTATTTAACCTCTCCAAGCCTCAGTTTTCTTTCCCTATGAAATGGGAATAATACATTATCTTCTTCAACGTTCAATGACATAAACCAACCAAAACCAAACCCACTGCTGTTGAGTCAATTCCAACTCATAGTGACCCTACTGACAGAGTAGAACCATCCCATAGAGTTTCCAAGGAGCACCTGGCTGATTTGATCTGCCAACCTTCTGGTTAGCAGCCACAACACTTAACCACTATGCCGTAAGGGTTTCTTCAGTGATGTAAGCCATGTAATATACTTAGCACAGGTCCCGGCCCATAAAGTAAGCTCTCAATAAATGTCATTTTTATTGGTACTGAAACACCACCCTCGATTAGAATATCATCTGAGCTTACTGTTCTTTTTGACAGGACATCAAGGAAAGTTTGAATAATTATTTCACTATCCTCTTTAACTCAAAACTAAGTTTTGAGATAATGTCACGTAGAATCTCCAGTGAGTTGAACGTGAAGAAATCTCAGTTTCACCTGACTATGTTTCTACTTTCAGTATATTCTATCACTGGTATATAAAGTGTGAGTGTCTACCTAGCTCAAGACTGTCTATTTGCCTGCCTTCCTCTCTCCTCCTCTCCCTTCCCTTCCTATCTTTCTAAACATAAATGTCTCTTCTTCAGAATACAAAGTATACTTTCTAAATCCAAATTTCTGGAAACGAAGTCCATAGCAATTTTTCTACAACATATTTAAAATTATTATTTACAGCTACTTAAATTTTTAGCATTTCTAGACTGAAATTCTTTAATAAGTTTAGCCTCTCATACTACCACGGTCTCTCTATTTTCTTGATGATCTTCCTCTTCTGTTTTGGGTTTTAATCACCTTGCTCAGTCTTACTTAAGAAAACATAGCAAGTCATTTTTTTTGAAACTCAACTTTCACTAAAACTCAGGTAGCAGATATCCTCCTTAGCTGGGAAAGTTGTGTCAAAATATATAATGTCATGTTGATATCACTGTAAGGTTTTGTAAGCTGTGGTTTCTGATATGAAGTATATTAAAAACAAATTAAATTTTGTGTTTTATACATTGTTATTGTGTGCTGTCAAGTTGGTTCCAACCCATAGTGACCCCCATAGGACAGAGTAGAACCACTCATATTGTACTCTAGGCTGAAGTAGAGTGTGTCAGTTCTTTTTGCCATGCAGATTTGAACCATGGACCTTTTGGTTAGTAGCCAAACACCTAAGCATTGTCCCACCAGGTCTCCATGGTAGTGTGTTACATTTTTTAATAACTTAATGAGCATAATTAAGAGTTGGCTGTTTATTTTTTTAATTGAAAAAAGTTTTAAGATGTCAAGAGACAAAATGGATAGAAACTAACAAAAAGTGGACTTCAGTGTAGCATATCTCAATCTTAGCATATCCCAGAAATGTCTTAAAGATGTTTTCAGCTGCACCCTTTTCAACTTATTCTAAATCATTCTACAAGGGAGAGGTCTACCTTTTTGGACACCAGAATCAACAAATCTTCTGTCCTTCCATCTGTTCTTTTTTAACACCTGGTAATTCTAGGATGCAAGCTCTGGTTTTAAAATTATGTTTTCGTGGCTAGAGCTAAATCAAAGAACATAGGTTTATATTGTCTTTTTCAATATTAAAGAACATAAAACTTATAATTTTCTGTTTTTATAGCAAGAACTAGGCCATGGCAAGAACAAGATGGCACACTGAATCTGGGAAATAAAAAGGTTATTTACAAAGCTGTAGATAGAGTGAAGAGAAAGCAACAAGGGATAGCTCCCCACCCAGGTCTATCTAAGGCTCATGACATCAGGGAGTACCCCTAAACCTGAAGGTCTATGCAGTGAGTTGAGTGAAGTAACCAGAGGGTGGCACGCAAAACAGGATAGCTATACACATTTTAATGAACAATAGTAATTCCTATTGGGGAGAATTATGGTGCCCGGAAAGTCCAGAAGTGATATTGGAGATATTGTGTTAGAGAAAACCAAGGCAGAGATAAAGTCACAGATGGGAAAGTGTGACTATAGTGATTATTCTGTGGTTATATCAGCTTTACCCAAATGCACAGTTGGGATGGACTTCAAGTGAATGAGACTAAGTCTGCCCTTCACTCAGTTCTACATGGACAGGCTAAACATGAGCCTTTGGAATTATTCAAGCCCTCCTGTGTAGTGAATAACACGCAATAGAAAATTCAAGGAAGATAACATGAGAAGACTGTATTGATTATGGAAAGAGCTGAAAAAGAGTTTAATTCCAACTGACTCCTTTACCAGTGCCATCTGACCAGTGTGTAATGCAGACCATTCATGAAGGATAGTAGTGAACACTTGGTAATTTAACAGGTGGTTCCTCCAGTTTCTTCAGCTGCATGAAGTATGTCAAGACCGTTATAGGAAGCACGACAGTCTGGGGAAACCAGTCTGCCAATGCAAAATGGGCTACTATTTTTGTTTCCATTCCAGTTTAGAGTCCAGAGAGTACAATTCACATTCTTGTGGAGTGGAGCCTAGTGTACACTTACTGTTGTGCCACACAGACATCTAACTTCACAAGTATATGGCCATTATCTAGTGAGGTGGACTTGGATTTGATCTCTATGGAAAGCAAGTTAGTACTATGCACTGATCACGGATGTGTTGCATTACAGATATAATGCAATCCTGATCCAAATACCAACAGCACCTTTTAATGAGATAGAAAAACTAGTCACCAATTTTATGTGGAAAAGAAAGAGACTCTGGATAAACAAAGCCTTACTGAAGAAAAAGAAAGAAGAAGAAAGCTTCACGCTATCTGACTTTGAACCCACTATATAGCCATAGCAGACAAAACAGTCTGGTACAGTACAAAGACAGACACACAGACCAATGGAGCAGAACGGAGAACCAAGATATAAACCCATCTGCCTATGGTTAGCTGATCTTAGACAAAGGACTAAAGGTCATTAAATGGAGAAAAGATAGTTTTTTTAACAACTGGTGCTGACAAAAGTGGATGTGTGTCTGTAAATACATGAAACAGGACCCGTGCTCACATCATACACAAAAACTAAGTCAAAATGGATCAAAGCCCTAAACACAAAGTTAAAAACAATAAAGAAAACTGAAGAAAATATGGGCAATAATAGGAGCCCTAACTCTTAGTATACACAGAATACAAACCATAATATATCAGTGCACAAATACCAGAAAATAAACTAGATAGCTGAAAGCTCCTAAGATTTAAACACTTATGCTCTTCAAAAAAACTTCACCAAAAGAGTAAAAAGAGAACCACAGACTCGAAAAAACTTTTTGGCTACCATATGTCTAGCAGGGGTCTGATCTCTAAAATCTACAGAACACTTCAACCCCTCAACAACAAACAATCCAGTTTAACAGTTGGCAAAGAATATGAATAGACATGCCCTCAAAGAAGACGTTCAGGCGGCTAACACAAACACATGATGAAGTTCTTTGATCATTTGTCATTGGAGAAATGCAAATCAAAATTACATGACACCGTGATATTATTGGCCTAACTAAACAAACAAAAACAAAAAAGGAAAAAAAAGTGTTGGAGAGGTTGCAGGAGACTAAAACTCTCAGGCACTATTGGCAGGAGCATAAAATGGTACTATCACTATGGAAAACTATTTGGCACTTCCTTAAAGAGATACAAGTAGAAATATCATATATTATGGGTTTAATTATGTTCCAGCCAAAACATGTGTAGCCATGTGGCTGGGCCATGATTCCTAGTATTTTATGATTGTGCTCCATTTTGTGATTTTCCTATGCTTAATGTTAAAGGATTAAGGTGGGACTGTAAATCCCATCATAGGATCACTTCCTTGCTCCACTGTAAAGAGAGTTTCCCCTTGAGTATGGTTTACACTACTCTTTATCCTTTTATCCTACAAGAGATAAAAGGAAAGAGAAGCAAGTAGGAGCTGGGAACCTCACACCATCAAGAAAGTATCAGGAGTAAAGTATGTCCTTCAGACCTGAGGTTCCTGTGCCAAGATGCTCCCCAAAGACTGACACAACATAAGGACTTTCCTCCAGAGCTGACAGAGGAAAAGCCTTCCCTTGGAGGGGACACCTTGAATTTGGAATTGTAGCCAACAGGACTGTGAAAGAGTAAATCTTCCAGTGTTAAAGCCATCCACTCTGTGGTATTTCTGTTAGAGCAGCACTAGTTAGCTAAAACACCATAAGATCCCGCAGTCTCACTCTTAGGAACATATCCTAAAGAAATAAGAGCTGTCACAAGAATAGATATAAGCATGCCCATGTTCCTGCAGCATTATTCACAATAACAAACAGATAGAAACAGCCTAAGTGACCATCAACAGATGAATGGATAATATAATCACAGTACATACACACAATGGAATACTACGCAAAAATAAAGAACAATGATGAATCTGTGAAACATCTCACAGCATGGATGAATCTGGAGGACATTATGCTGAGTAAAATAAGTCAATCACAAAAGGACACATATTGTATGGGACCACTGTTATAAAAATCCAAGGAAAGATTTACACACAGAGAAAAACAATCTTTGATGTTTACGAGGGGGGAGAACGGTGGAGAGGGAAAATCACTAACTAGATAGCAGACAAGAGGTAGCTTTCATGAAGGGAAAGACAACATACAGTATAGAGGAAGTCAGCACAACCTGACTTCCTAGCAAAGTTGCAGAGTCTTCCTAGGCACATCCAAACACCCTGGATCACTGAGTTACTGGAGCTGAGGGTGGGACACCAAGGCCACTGGTGTAACAAAATCTGTAAAGAAATTGCTCTACATCCTAGTTTGGCAAGCAGTTGCCTGGGGTCTTAAAAGTTTGCAAGTGGCCATCTATTTGTCCTACCCCATCTGAAACAAAGGAGAGAGAAGGAAGTCAAAGACACACATGTAAAAAATACTAATTCAAGACTAATGGATGACATGAATCCCATCTTCTACCTGTCTGAGCTCAGCTACCACACTGTCTACTGCCCTACCAGAGATCACAATAGACAGTCCCATACAGGGTAGGAGAAAAATGTTGAACAAAATTGAAATCCACAATAAAAAATCAGATTTACTGGTTTGATAGAGACTGAAGGAGCAACCAAAATTGTATCACCTGGACATCCTGCTAACTCAAAACTGACAGCACTCCCAAAGTCCACCTTTCAAGCAAAGATTAGACTGTCTATGAAACAAGCAATAGCACATGTGAAGAACATGATTCTTAAATCAGTCAAGTGTAGAGACCAAATATACAACAGCTGCTCCAAAGCAAAGGGAAGGCAGGAGTGGACAGGAAAACTGGACAAAGGGACACAGGGAACCTGAGGCACACAGGGAAAGGAAGAGAGTGCTGATACATTGCAGAAATTGAAATTTTATCACAAAATAATTCGCATATAAACTTTTAAGTGAGAAACCAGTTTGCACTACAGACTTTTCACCTAAAGCACAGTACAATGAAGAGTACGTCTTTTTCATGTCTCTTTATATTTCTAAGAAAATCTTAGACATAAATGATGTTACAACACTGGCCAGACTTCTTATCTCAGAAGATATGAAAAAGATTTTTTAAAACTTTTATAAAGTATAAATCATAATGCCAGCCAGAGCCAAGTGCTATGGAGTCAGATCATGATATATCTTGATATTTCAAAAGGCAGATCAAAGACTGTTGTCCTAACTACCCTGAGCCAGATTAGAAAAAATTTCTGAAGACAGAGATCTATGGAGAATGAGTCTCCAGTACTTGAAAAACCTGAGTCACTGATAAATGTTTCAAGTTCAATCAGGGTGATGAGAAGGCACTAGAAATTTTATTAGCTCACTGAGCACCTGGAATACAGGCATGTGCAAGTGCGTGCACACACAGATACACCCCTACTGCCATCAAGTCATAGCTACCCCATAGGACAGAGCCAAACTACCCCATAGGGTTTCCAAGGTGGCAGTCTTTACAGACTGGGATGTCTTACTCCCACAGAGCAGCGGGTAGGTTCAAACGCTGACCTTTCTGTTAGCAGCTGACTACTGAGCCACTGTACCACCACGGCTCCTAGAATACACACCAAAAAACCTAACCCCCTCTGCCATCTAGTCCATTCCATCTCATAGTGATCCTATAGGACAGAGTAGAAATGTCTACAGAGTTTCTAAGGAGCACCTGATGGATTTGAACTGTTGACCTTTTTGTTAGCAGCCATAGCACTTAATCACTGTCATCAAGCTTTCTAGAATACACACAGCGATCCATAATTGTTCTCATTTCTAGCCCTTACAAAAAGGAGTCTACTTTTTTCTTACTACCATTCTATCTGTTTAAAAAGACATTTCTCCACTAGGCATCTTTGCCCATCAGAAGTTCTCTCAAATTCAGATTAAGGTGAGAAACAGACAAGTGATCTACCCACGTTATGTGATACCCAGTAGCCCGTCATGAAAGTTTCTCCCTGAAAGAAACCATAGGGAGAAACACGTGGGGATCTGTGCAAACATCAGTGAATTTGAGAAAAGGAAAATAACTGTTTTCTCTATATTGGGGCTTCTTATTAGAAAAAATACAGTATAATTTATTAACTGCATTTGTAGTCTTATAAACAAAAACATGAAAATAATCTAATCACAGAAGTCCCTCATGAGGGTACAAAAGGGGACATATGGCAAGGAGACTTCCAAACACGTCTAAAACCTCCCTCCTCTGACACCATGTGCAACTACTGTTGCAGCTCCATCTTCTCTGACCAGGGCTGTGGGCAAGGTCTCTGCCAGGAGACCTGCTGCCACCCCAGCTGATGCCACCCCAGCTGCTACAGGCCCAGCTGCTGTGCATCCAGCTGCTGCCACCCGATCTGCTGCCACACCACATGCTGTCACCTAACTTACTGTGGCTCTTCTTGTTAAACTTCATTCATGACACCAGCCCTGAGTCAACCACCGTGATGCCAGTTTATCAGTCTGACTCACATCTCCTTTCTTCACAGCACCCAACCTTGTTCTAAACTGTCATTATGTTTACTTATCCCCTTGGTCATGCTACCAGGCAACTATTTAAAAAGCAACAATCTATCACTCTGGTGTTTGTACAGACACCAAATGTCCACTACTCAAATGGAAACATTGCTGAACCGTGACTGCTGTGCATGCCTTAACCTTCACGATAAATTATGTGTAATACGGTAACTGTGTCTCAGTAAATATTTACTATCTTGGTATCAGAAACATTTGTGGTTCTTAATTACTTTTTAGTGTTGATTGCTTATTTGGAGTTAAGTTTGGGTTTCTATTACATGAATAAAGAAAACTGGTTTTGCAAAAAATAAACCAAAGCCAAATAAATTTTCCCCAAACCAGACTGTCCCTTTTACTTGCTGTCACGTGACAGTGGGGAAAGAAGACTTTGTTGTTGCTGTGATGATTTACAGATCACCTGGCAGGGTCTGTGAGCTGTCGGGCTCTGGGGAGCACTTAAGATGAATGAGACCTAGTTTCCACCTCTTAGGTAACTCACAATAAGGTGTGGATTTAAGAGGAGGGTGTATGTTGGGTAGAGTATGTTGGTAATACCGGTAAGGAAGGGTAGAGTATTGGATAAGAATAATACATAAGGACTAATCAGGGAAATAAAATGTGTCCACCCTGAAGATTCATGGGACTATGTACAACTCACAAACACACAAGACAAAGTGAAGGAGAAGATAAGACGATAGAAGAATGTTTATGTTATGAAGGGAATTATTGCAAAAGAAAGCATCAAGCAACATTATAAAACAACCCATTGTCACTGAGTTGAGTCTGATTCATAGTCACCCTAGAGATCAGAGTAGAACTGCCCCATAGAGTTTCCAAGGAGTGCTTGGCAGATTTGAACTGCCAACCTTTGGGTTAGCAGATGTAGAACTCAACCCAATATGCCACCAGAGTTTCCTAAGCAACATTATAGTCATTTTAGAGCAAACCCCACTGCTATTGAGTCGAATCCATCTCATAGTGACTCTATAGGACAGAGTAGAACTTCTCCATAGAGTTTCCAGGGAGTATCTGGCAGATTTGAACTGCTGACCTTTTGGTTAGCAGATGTAGCAGTTAACCACTACATCACCAGGTTTCCAAGAAGTGGGAATTTATCAGGATGAATTTATGGCATGAGACTAATTACGATAGAACCTATGAAAAGAGAGGAGCCAGGGATTTCAGGTTGAAGTTGGAGATGCCATGAGAAACTAGTGAGTATGATGGATGATGTCGTGTCACTTATGGTAAGGAAAGTAATGTGAGTTATGTGAGAGATGTTACTTGGATGCCCTGTTTGACAGGATGGATTGACACTGTTGGGCAGTGGTATGTCTTTATATTGCCCATCCAGGCCACCTGAGTACACATCTTGGGGCCACAACATTCTTTGATATGGAGGCTGAAAATTGGGTCACTTTCTCTCTCTCAGTTCCTTCTACTCATCAGAAAAGAATTCCTCCTGTTTGGGGCACATGGTAAATTTCTCTGCCTCTTGTACACAAGTAGGCACCATATGGCACCCGGCCCACCCCACTTCTGTATCTCTTTCCATCAGAGAGGGAACAAGGTATCAAGAGGGGTGAGACGGAATTGATTCAATGGCAGTGGGGTTTGTTTTAAAAATGACTATAATGTTGCTTAGGAAACCCTGGTGGCGTATTGGGTTGAGTGCTACATCTGCTAACCAAAAGGTTGGCAGTTCAAATCTGCCAGGTGGTCCTTGGAAACTGGCCGTATTTGGGACAAGCCTGCTGGCCATGGGGGACCAGTGTCTACTAGTGAAGCTTGTCTCATTTTGTCTCTTCTCTGTGTATGCAAAGCATTTCCCATGCACTGCTAGAGCACGCATGCACGCACGCACGCACGTGCATGTGTGCCTGTGTGGTCTTTTGCGGGTTAGCGTGAAGCCTACCACAACAGACACATTAATAACATTCATTCATTCATGCTCTGTTAAACCTCAATTGAAGGATTTGCATGCACTTCTATGACACAAGCAAAGAAGACTTTTACGCTCAGTTAACATGACCTGGTATGAAGTCATCCAGCTTCCCATATTTCCTCTATAACTCTGTCAGGAGACCTGCTGTCATCCTAGCTGCTATGGTTCCACCTACTGCCAACCATTCTGTTGTCAGCTGTTCCTGTCCCTCACAGCCATTTGTGGCCCTAGTATCTTGCCATCCTGACAGCTGTTCCCCACCTTATCCACCTTCATCTTCATCTTCCCATGCCCTACCTTTGCATGTCCCCTTGCTGCTAAGCCCCTTGCCCTGAGCCCATCCTTGCCCTTCATTTCTCTGCTCACCTAAACAAACTCTGTGGATCTCAGCAGAGACATAGTCCTTCTCACCATTGGGCACACTAGCGTCAGGTCAAGCACTGTCTTTTGTAAGCTTTTCTCCTCATGGGGACCCAAAGTATGACACTAAGAAACCAAAAACCAAATCCATTGCCGTTCGAGTAGACTCCAACTCATATCAACTCTACAAGACAGAGTAGAACTGCTCCATAGAGTTTTCAAGTAGCACCTGGTAGATTTGAATTGCTGACATTTTGGTTAGCAGATGTAGCACTTAACCACTACACCAAGGTATGACATTAGGTGGCATTTATAGCAAGGAATTAATAGAAACATCCGAAGTCTACATTCTGTGTTTTGATCCTGTCCCAAATATGGGAATTACTTGCGGAATCTGACTTCCTACCCTCAGATCTGGAAGTCTGATGGTGCCTTGCAGTAATTCCTTTGTGATAATGTTTCTGGCCCAGAAATATAACATCCTTGTATTAGTTTCTCTGTTATGATTCTTCTTAGTTACTGGGAAATTATACTCAACATACAACTTAATTAGGCTTTCCAATTCCTGTTGTCATGTTTCAGAAAATCTCAGTAGGTAATGACATTAAAAAAGAAAAAAGAAATGAGAAACATGTAAACAAACAACACCCCTAGAAATAACAATACATAGCTGTCTCATAAGCTTCATAGCAGTGTAGAGGAGAAGGGTTACATCCCACAGCAAATCTTTCTTAAATATTTAAAAATATCCCCCTGTCGTTTCACGTCTCTCTTAGTCACTTCATTTTTCCATTCTCCCTCCCTCTCTTTCTCATTCTCCATCTTTCTACCATCTTCTTTATTTTGTACTTATCTTTTTAATCCAGTTCTTGGAAGACCAGAGACTCTTTCTCAGGGTTTACCCATCCTCCCTCATATAACTCAATTTGTCACACACTTAGCTTATTTAATTTCATCTCCATCCATCAATAAAATAATTATCTTCTGGGAAAATCAACCTTCCTGAGAAGCTAGGAGGATAGTGGAAGATGTAAAATATTCAAACTTTAGTATTTTCTTATCTCAATGACCTTTGTAGCTGTGTATTTGATAGCATGTTCTTGAGGAACTTTGTCAAAATATTCTATGAAAAATACAGAGCTGACAAGGAACCAATTGCTATTAGGTTGATTCTTAGGTCTATCCATATTGCTCCTACATTCCTATGAACTTTGTCCTAGGAAAAATGGTTGTAAAAATGCTGATGAGTTCACATTGATGAAAGTAGGAAAAATATTTCAAAAGATCTGTATGAAATACACATTCTAAGAGTTATACAGTTAATAAACAACATGGTGGTATTAAATCTCATATGTCTTTAACTTTAATAAATTCTAATATGTAAATAATAACAGTTAAATAAGTGGAATTTTTCCTCCATTTCACTCAAGGCACACAACTCTTGATGGGACTAGGCCTGTAAATGAGAATTATTTATGCCTTCAGTTCATCTCAGCACATAAAATTCTTTTTAATGTCAAGGAATTATGTGTGTTTCCTGTATCACAGGGAATTAGAGTCTAAAGAGACACCCATGACTGAGTTACGACACACTCCAAAATTTCTAAGATAGTTGACAGAGGAACAACAGACACTATGAAAGTCTAAAAAAGAGTAACTAGAGATGTAAGAAGACATCTAACGAGAGTGCAATTCAAAAAGCCAAGTGAAAGAAAGAATACCTAATTTGAAAAATTAAAGGACAGAATTCTACTTTCAACTGAAAAAGTAGCTGGTATCAAGATAAAGTTCTCACTAAAGATAACTTGAGAGATGGGTAAAATTCAGAAAACAGCCATTTGAAAGCATTTGGAACTGACCTACGTAGCCAGGATTTGAAGGCCCATGATCTAAGAAGAAAATTAAATCCTCTTGTATGGAAGATAAAATCACCTAGAATTTTTATAGTTTTCATATACAACATTCGCCATTCAATAAAAAACTACCAGACATGTCAGATAAGATGACTAAATCACTAAAAACAAAGAGAAGAAAATACAATGGAAACAGACACAAAGATGATCAATATGTAAGTGTTAATAGTGACTTTAGAATAACTATTATTAATATATTTGAAATAATAGATTAAAAATAGCAAATTTCATCAGAGAATATGAATCTGGTTAAAAAAAAAAAGCCAAGTGAAAATCCTGTAACTGAAAATCACAAAAAATAAAACTAAGAGTTCAGTAGATGGGTTTAACAGCAAATTATACAGACAAGAACAGAGAAAGAGAAAATTGGAAGGAGCAAATTGAAATGAAAAAAGAGATAGAAAACATAAAAAAGAGCATAAGATCCATGAGAGCAACTGAAAAGGTCTCACACACGTGTGAACTGGAGTCCCAGAGAGGAGAATGAGAATGAAGCAATACATGAAGAGATATTGACACAGTATGTGCCCAAACTGATGAAAGATTTCAAGTTTCACTTTTGAGAACCTCTTTGAGCTCACAGAAAAGGAAATACAAGGAAAAATAACGTTTATGTGCACCATAGCTAACTGTTGAAAACCATATAACAGAATCATTGTAAAAGCACTAAAAGACCCATGTTTTCTGCAAAAGATCTTTAACTAAAATGACAGAGGAAAGATAATGACAAAGCAGCTTTTATATTGCTATTAGAAAATGTACTACTTTAGAATTACATGCCCCCCCCAAAACAAAAACGATAGTAAATTTTTTATCAGAAACAAAAATGAGGGAATTTGTCACAGCAGAATGCACTAAAAGAAAAAGGGAAAAATCAAAGAGGGCTTCTTAAATGGGAAAAAAATGATAGAAGCCTGATGACGTGAAAGAACTGAAGATCACAACAAAGTTTAAGTCTATGTGGTTCTTTTCTGAATAATTTTCCCTCCTTAAAACATTCAATTTCTTACTTATAATTTTTGTCACTTACATTTTCAAAATTTTAAAAACAAACTTGTATGTGAACTACTGAGAGTTATATTTATTTTTCTTTCATCTAGTGTGTCATCCATTGTGAATTATTCTCTTGCATACTTTGTAATATTTGCCTGTGAGTTTATCTTATGGAGAGATTTTCCCCTGTGGAAGTCGCATGTAGTTTGTTTGTGGTTTCCACTAAGTTTATTTTTCCTTCATGGTGAATGTTATTTGTACTTTAAATTTTTAAGTTTTTCAGCATGCTATGAATTTTGCCTTTGTCTCTGATTATTCTAAGGTTGTTCCCTATTCTGTGACAGTTTCTCACCTTTAGATTCCTTTACTATGTATATGGTGTTATTGTTGTTTAAATGTTTACAGAGACTTGACTGTGATAGAATCCCTTGTTGGCAGGCTGAAGTTATCTGATCTCCATCTCATTCATAAGATACCACTTTAAGAATCCAAATGTTTTTGTAATTGTTAGGTACCCTTTAGCTAGTTCCAGCTTGTAGTGAGACACTACATACAACAGAACAGAACCTTGCCTAGTCCTGCATCATCTTCACAATCATTGCTGTGTTTCAGCCCATTGTTGCAGCCACTGACGGCATCAATCCATCTTCTTGAGAGTCTTCCTCTTTTTCACTGACCTTGACCCTCTACCAAATGTGATGTCCTTCATCAGGGACTGTTCCCTCCTGACAACATGTCCAAAACGCATTAGATGAAGTCTTATCATCCTCACTTCTAACTAGTATTCTGGTTGTATTCTTCCAAGACAGATTTATTCAACATTTTTGGCAACACCATAATTCAAATGCATCAATTCTTCTTTAGCCTTTCTAATTCATTGTCTAGATTTCACATACATATGAAGCGACTGAAAATACCATGGCTTAGTCCTCGTGATCTCTTTGCTTTTTAACACTTACAGAGGTCTTGTAGCAGATTTGCCCAATGCAATATGTCATTTACTTTCTTGAATGCTGCTTCCGTGGGCATTGGGTTGAATGTGGATCCAAGCAAAATGAAATCCGTGGCTACTTCAATATGTTCTTCGTTTATCAGGATGTTGGTTAATGGAGGATTTTTGTCTTCTTTGTGTTGAGTTGAGGTGTAATCCATGTTGAAGGTAAGTATTTCAAGTCCTCTACTTTCAGCAAGTAAGGTTGTATCATCTGCATACTACAACTTGTTAGTGAGTCTTCCTCTAATCCCAATTCTTCTTCATGAACTCCAGCTTCTTGGATTATTTGTTCAGCATACAGATTGAATAAGTATGGTGAAAGAATACAGCCCTAGCACATACTTCTTTCATTTTTAAACCATGCAGAAACTTGTCCTGTTCAAACAACCCCTTCTTAGGCTACCTATAGGTTCCATATAAGAATAATTAAGTCTTCAGTAATTCCCATTCCCCACAATACTATCCATAACTTGTTATGATCCACATAGTTGAATGCCTTTGCACAGTAAATAAAACACAGATATTCTCTGGTTTTAGCTAAAATCCATCTGGCATTAGCAATAATGACAGCCTTTATTCCATGACCCCTTCTGCATTTGGCTTGAATTTCTGGAAGTTCCCTATTGATGTACTGCTGCAACTGTTTTTTGAATTATACCAGCAAAACTTTACATATGTGTAATATTAATGACACTGTTCAATAATTTCCACATTCTGCTGGATTGCTTGTCTTTGAAAGAGGCACAAATATAGATTTCTTCCAAGTGGGTTTAAAGAGTAGTCTCGTTTCCTGGTGTCTGCCTTGTCATGGTTTAAGGGACCATTTCTTACACCTGCCTGTATTTTAAACCATAAGCCTCCAGCTCCGAGACCCTATCACTAGATGCCAAATTTGCATAGGCCAGAGGGTATCAGCTATTGTTTGCAGTTTTTGTTTCTTCCATGTTTCTGGAAAATGAGTTTTTCTTTTCTTTTATAAGGTTTGGCTACACAATTGCCAGAAGTCCTTCATCCGTTTATTTTCAGAGACCCAAAGGCAGGTGAAAGATCTCATGCATTAGGTAGGTACATAAGGAAGAGTTCCTCTATAAAATGAAATTGATTGCAAACAGCGTTTCCCCAAAGACCAAATACTCACTGCTAATATAGCAACGCTGAGAAAAGGACATATTTTTTTATAGCCACAGAACAGATACAAATTAAATTAAATGTTGATGCAATTATATTATTTAACATACATTCCTGTATTAGAAATATGGTACTGCTGAAGAATATTTAGAATACCGTAGCCAGAGAATAAACAGATGTCTTAATAAAACTACAACCCGAATGAACCTTAGAAGCAAAGATGACAAGACTTGGACTCACTTGCTTTGGACATATCATCAAGACAGACCAGTTACCAGAAAAGGACATCACATCTGATAAAGTAAGGGTCAATGAAAATGAGGAAAACTTCTAGTGGGACAGAGTGACACAATAGCCATAATAATGGATTCAAATATATCACAAATTTTGAAGATGGAGCAGGACTGGGCAATGTTTTGTTCTGTTGTCCGTAAGGATGTCATGAATCAGAGTTGGCTAGACAGCAGCTAACAACAACTTATGTTCTCTATCCATATGTTGCCAATTGTCCCAATAGTGTCCTACAGAGCACTTTTTCAATTTAAAATACTTCCTTAGCCTCTTTATCTTTGTTGGCACTGACAGTCAGGGGTGGGGGAGAGAAGGCCAGTTGTTACATGGAATTTCGATGTTTATTTGATGTTTCTGACTTGTAGATTCTAATTTTATTTAGTGGCTTAAAATCCATTACTGCTGTTGTTTACTTTGGTACTCAGGTTGTCCTGTATTGGGCCAGTGAGAGTCCCTTCCCGTCTCCACACGCCTCTAAGTATTTAAAAGCAGTGAGTCAGTAGTGGCAGTTTCCAAATGAGTAAAGGAAGGGCTACCTAGCACTTATGTTGAGATTTCACTACCTAAATGAGCATCCATGACTCAGAAACAGGATCTGTCTTCCTTGTTGCATGCAAGTGATCCACGAAGAGGAGGTTTCTTCTTTCTATTTCCCTATCATAATTCTACTTCTCTTTTGACATCAAAAGAGCTCTTGGCATCATGAGACCAAGTCCTCACATGGCATCATATTGTGATGCACAGATGACAAGTACAAGCTCATGATGAGAATCACATGACAGACTCCCTTGAGAAGATACAGTACACCAAGAACTCGGAAAGGCAGTTCTGTGAGAAAGATCAGATTGAGACAGATTAAGATAACCAGGAAAAGGAAGTCTTGTTTTTCTTCATCTTAAAGTAAAAGGTCTTCAAAATATGGGTGTCCTATCTCTGAACTTGAATAAAACAAATTATGTAAATGCATGGTTTTGTTTTATCATTTTGAAGTACATTTGATGGTATTATATGTGGAGAAGAACTTCAGGTAAGTGGCCACTGGATCTTTCCAAATGGGGCCCAAAATAATCAGTTACCATAGCCCAATATCTTTTGCCATTGACAGTCACAGCTTCTGCTAGTTGATCTTGGAAAAAATAAAGCCAATGATTCTACCAGACCAAAATCCACACCAAATGTTAACATTTGGGGGATGAAGTAGACATTCTTGAATCTCCATTGGACAACAAAACCATGCATCCAAAACTGGGCCTCGTCCCTGAAGATGATTTTTTGGCCAAAAGCAGGGTTGCTCCAGATCCCATTCCACAAATGTATGGTGCCATCTATGGTCATTGAACTTCTGGTCTTGAGGTAAACTAATTTTGTAAGAGGAGTTTCAAGTCCGGATGCAAAATCCACCAGATTGAGGTCAACAAGAGACCCAGTTCTTGTGCCTGACAAGAAATTGATTGGGATGGATTCTCACATACACTCCGATGAATGGGGGTGATGTCACTGGAATGTGTGGTCTGTTGACACAAGGCATCTGACTGGCAACAGATCTGGTTATCTCAATTTTTTAAATTAAATGTGGGACCATAAATTTCACATAATGCATAGAATCTTGGTGAACAGAACGCCCATTTTGATAATAAACTTTAATAATTCTTGCACTTTGTGGAATCATGTAACTTTTGACAACTATTTGTCAAGACTAATCAAAAAAATATGATAAATATGGCCATTATAGCTTCACAAATAAGTCCACTGTGAGCTATCAAAAATAGGACATCCTTATTGGAAGACCCTTTATTTAATCAGAAAAGCACAATTATCTAATTTAATGACTAATATTTCTACAGAAAAATAAACTAGGAAATGGCCCTAGACATGGTCACAGCAGTCTTCTCTCAGCAGAGTATAAAAGAAGACATGCAGTGAAAAGAGTTTCATATCCTCTAATTTCACTCTTTGACAAACATCAAAAACTTTTGCCTCTGACACCATGTGCAACTCCTGTTGTGGCTCCGTCTGCTCTGACCGAGAGTGTGGCCAAGGCCTCTGCCAGGAGACCTGCTGCCGCCCCAGCTGCTGCCAGACCACCTGCTGTAGGACCACCTGCTGCCAGCCCAGCTGCTGCAGGCTTCAGTGCTGCCAGCCCACCTGCTGTGTGTCCAGCTGCTGCAGGCCTCAGTGCTGCCAGCCCACCTGCTGTGTGTCCAGCTGCTGCAGGCCTCAGCGCTGCCAGCCCACCTGCTGTGTGTCCAGCTGCTGCAGGCCTCAGTGCTGCCAGCCCACCTGCTGTGTGTCCAGCTGCAGGCCTCAGTGCTGCCAGCCCACCTGCTGTGGTTCCAGCTCCTGTGGTTCCAGCTGCTGCCGCACCTGCTGCTGCTTCCGCCCAGTCTGTGGTCAAGTCTCCTGCCACACCACCTGCTATCAACCAACCTGTGTCATCTCCACCTGCCCTGAGCCCCCCTGCTGTGCCTCCTCTTGCTGTTGAATCTCTGCTCTGAGCACACCCCTTCTTCATCACCTCAGCCTCATAGATGGAGACACTCCCAAAATGTGCAATACGTAGAAGAATAGAGTTCTGAACCCCATAAGGAAACACACTGCCACTACTTCTGTGTCCACTTTCTAGCTTCTGTGCAAGCTGTCTCCCTTTCAAATGAATTCATTCAGAATCTGCTAATAAATTAACACTCCTCCCCCACACTCCTCCGTTTGTCTATAAAACATTCGCTCGTCATGCTTACGGGTTTCGAACACTATCTCCATCCTCCGCAGGGCCACAAATTTCTAACTCAGTTGACCTGAACATCCAATGAAATATCTCTCTCGCTCTTCTTTGCGAAGATATCCTGTAACTTCTTATCTCTATGTCCCCAAATAAATTTCTATCCTACTGATGCTGAAAATTGAATGTGATTGTTATTTCTTTTAATGGGTTTTACATTTGGGTTTAGGGTAATTGCATCTTGCCTACACCTGTAGGGTAGACAATACAGTTTAGGTAGTCTTTCAATAGAAGTCAGATGACACTGGACACTACCCTGATTTCTTTGACAAGTTTTTTGGCAAATCAGTTCATACATTTTCAGTCTTCAGAAAATAGAGAAGCAGAAATGATGGCACATCCATAAATGTAAGAGCAGCAGAAAAATTTTGAGAAAAAAATTAAACACAACTCACCATCTTTTCAAAAGACTATCTTTCAGATTTCTTTTTTTTTCCTACCAGCAAAACCAAGTAATACTTAGTTTATCAAAGCCTAGGTATCGTCTACTTGAAGTCACCGTCAGTGTACGAGGGCTATTCCTTCAGTCTTTCGCACCTACGTGATATTGTTCTTTCACTCTGACTTGCAGAGCTTCAGCAGGGATTCTCTCTGTCATATAGGAGGGCTGCCTTCAGAGCAAGGTGGGCCATGACAATCAACGAAGTTGACCTGGTGAAATTCCATAGGTATTTCAGAAAACTGATGATTTCTTTTTTTGTCCAAGGTCATGCTCCCTTCTCAGGATAGAAAGAGAAAGACCCACATTCCTCTCCAAACTGGGGATGCCTCAGAGGGCTGTCCCATCTTCACAACTTCCCCTAGGGTCAGCTGAGGCTTCCCATGAGGCTACCTTACAGGGTAATTCCAACCAGTTCTACTTCTTTCCCTTTCCCGCACAAGTGTTAATCCTCAAAGCCCTCCTCACTAGGCTTCCTGCCTGCTAATCTCCATCTCAGCATCTGCTTCCTGGGAATCCAATCCTGCCATAAAATCCTATTTGCATTTATGATAGCTAATGTGGGACCTCTGGAATGACTGACTAAAATTTACTTCTAGTGCACAATAAGCTAAGATTACAAACATAATAGACAAAATATCTTAAGCTATAGAGAAAATTGTAAATTTTAGATAAATCACATTTATTCCTTTTGAAGGATTATTTTTTATTTGAGCACAAGTATATGGACTTTTAAAAATTTTAACAAGATAAAAGAACATGACAAAAAGTGAGTTTCCCTTCATTGTTGTTGTAGTTGTTAGGTGCTATTTAGTCAGTTCTGATTCTTAGCAACCCCATGTACTGCGGAATGAAACACTGTCTGGTTCTGCACCATCCCCACAGTCACTGCTATTTTCAATGTGTCTTTCCGGGGACTGGTCCCTGCTGATAACATCCAGAGTGTGTGGAATGAAGTCTTGCTGTCTTTGCTTCTTAGTTGTTGTTAACCCCATTCAAGACTCATGGTTACAAGTTAGGATCTATATTTCATAATTAAATACATTTGTATCCCATAAATATTTGTTGACCAATCTGGCTTTAGTTGTACATTTCTTCTTCTTATGTTTATCAAAATGTTGTTTTATACTAACAATACACAAACAACAGAAGAGAAAATAGGTAAATGGGAGCTACTAAATAAACATTTATGCCCACCCAAAGACTTTATCAAGAGAGTAAAAAGATTGCCTACAGAATGGGAAAAAGTATTTAGCAACCACGTATCTGGTCGACATCTTATATCCATAGTCTTTAATAAGGTACTTCAAAATGTCAATAAGAAAAAGACAAATAACCCAGTTAAACAATGGGCAAAGGAAATAGATAGACACTTCTCTACAGTAGACATCTAGGCATGCAAAAGACACATGAGAAAAGCTCATAGTCATCAGCCATTAGAGAAATCCAAATCAAAACTACTTCACCCCAACAAGATTGGCACTAATCCAAAAAACACAAAACAGCAAACGCTGGAGAGACTGGAACTCTTCTATAGTGCTGGTGGGAATGTGAAATGGTGCAACATTTTTGCAAAACAATTTAGTACTTTCTCTAAAATCTAGAAATAGAAATACCATATGAACCAACAATCTCACTGCTTGGAATTTATCCTACAGAAATAAGGGCTGTCACATGTATACCTGCACATGAATGTTTATTGCAGCACTGTCTACAACAGCAAAAAGGAGGAATCAACCTAGGTGCCCATCAACAGATGAACGGCTAAAGAAACTCTGGTATATATACACAATGGAACACTATGCAATGATAAAGAACAATGATGATTTTAGGAAACATCTCATAACCTGGAATCAAGTGGAAGACATTATGCTGAATGAAATCAGTCAGTGGCAAAAGGACAAATATTGAATGAGACCATTGTTATAAACATTAAGAATGGACTCATGCACAGAAAAAAACACTCTTTGATGACTACAAGGGTGGGGAAGGAGGGAACGTTATTCATAGAATAGGTAGTTAGTAGGAATTTGGTTAGGTGAAGGGAGTGACAGCACACAGTAGAAGGCAGGTCAGCATAACTGGACTATATCATAAGCTAAATGGTTTTCTAAATTCAACTCAACATTTAAAGGACAGGGTAGCAGCAACAAGGGCCTGAGGATCATGTTTTCAGGGGCTATTGAGGTCAACTGGCATAACTAGTCTTTTTTTGAGAGAGTCTTCTGCACCCCATGTTGGTGAGTGGCACCAGGGGTCTTAAAAGCCAGCAAGCTGCCATCTAAGGAACATCAATTAGTCCCAACTGACCTGAAACAGATGACAACTGAGAACATCAGAGACATGACGGAAAACGAGTCCAGGAGACAGAAAGGCCCATATGACTGGGAGACTACATCAGCATGAGACTGGAGGAACCAGGCAGGGCCTGGCCACCAAAAAAGACAGCCTTGATAGGGGACACAATGTAGAGTTCCTGGCATAACAGAAGAAAAAGGGGTGTGTAGATCTAGAACTATATTAAAAGACCAGACTTGATGATATGGCAACCTGGAGAGTCCTCTGAGAGCACAGCCCCTGGACTTGCTGCTAACCCAGAGCTGACACCAGTATTGAAACCAACATTTCAGACAAAGAATGGACTGGACTTGAGGACACAGAGCGATGCATGTGATTTGTGTACTTTATGGTGTAATATATAAGAGGCCGTCCTACTGGTTTCTTTCTAGAGGGGAGAGGAGAGAATGGAGAGTAGGGGACAAATGTTGGTCAAGCGAGTATTGGAAGAGTGAAAAAGAAGAATGTATTGTCACAGGGTAAGAAGAGTAGAAAGAGTTACAGAGAAGTCAGTACTTGCAGTTTTATATGGAAAATTGACTTGATTATAAACTTTTACTTAATCACAATAAAAAAATTAAAGACATTATTTTAGTGTCCTTCAGTAAGTGCTAACACTTTCTTCCACATACGCCAATGTTTTGTTCTCTTCTTTCCATCTGTCTGAAAGACATGCATTGTTGAAAGGTCACTGCATGCCCCTGAGGTGTCAGAACACCTTCACTCACTCAGTAGACATTTATCACGACTGTCCTCTGTTACACCTCTGCGTCTACTGCCATGGTAACAAGAATGAAGAAGCGACAGCACATGCTTTCAATGTGCAGGCACTGCAGCTGGGAGAAGGACAGAAGATGGAACTATGACGTGGTAGAGTGTGCCGGGTTAGGGGCACACTACAGGGGAGAATTATATTTGAGGGCTGCAGTTTGTCAGGAAGGGTGTCATTGAGTGGAAAACGCATCAGCTGGGCCTTGACAAAGAAGTCTAAGTACACAGCTGACCAGAAAGAAGGAACACGTCAGGAAGACAAAACAACTTCAGCAAACGTTTTTCAGTTTCCTTATTCACTCGTCCTTGGCTAGTCTAAACATACTGACCTTCCTTTCTGTTTAATCTTGCAAAAGTTTTTATTGCTAACTTATATGTGCTTTTGTTGTCTCTTCTACAAAAAGGCTAATAAGAATGTACATGGTCTCATAGAGCTATATTAAAGAATAGAAACAAAGTGCGTATAAAAGACTCAACACCTGATACTAGCCCACAGTGCACAAACGATCCTGTTTTCTCACCTTATATTGAGGGTGAGCGGACTTAACCACACACTGCATATTTCGGTTTCATTTTTGAAATTAAAATAAGTGTAATTCTTTCTGTGGTTACCCAATTCTGTATCGTATGCATGTGCCTTATTAATCAAGTAATTCTAGGGAAGAGATGAAGGCTTAGCTGTTCCACCCCAAGAGTACCCAACAGAAAGTCTCGGGTACATGTTCTTAAAAGGCTCAATAATTCCAAACATTGATACATAAAACAAAAACCAAAGGTTTTATACTTAAAACGTCTGTCATAGAAGTTTGACAATCAACAGATTAATCAAGACTTCCCATTCTTACTGCCTATCCTAGAAGACATTATTACAGCTCAGCTTGAGATAGCAAAATAAGATCTGGCATAGAGCTTGGACATTCCTTGGGGCCCTACCAACTCTCTGAGAATCCAACATACCCACCAAGGATCACAGTCATCTTCACGACAGATGGGTTATCCGCTCCACTGTGGGTCTTTCCTCCTGTTTCCCTATCAGCATTCCATCTGACCAGAACACTCCCACCCAATCTTTGACAATAAAAGGTTTCTTTGCATCATGAGAGTCATTCTCTAGGATTTTCAGAGAACAATGTACAGATAGCAAAGGAATGTTGCATTCAAAAGCAAAGTGACAGAAATTCTTGTGACAAATATCTGTAGAAGATCCTGCACAGTCCAGTGACTCAGGTGACACTGCATAAGGAAAAAGTATAAGAAATGTTTTAATTGCAAACCCAAGAGCACACCAGGAAGAGGAAAACATAGCATTTTCTCCATTTTGGAGTACTTAAACTAGAAAAACACTATTATGTAATTAAGTGATCAAGTTTTCCAATAGGATAAATAATAACAAGGAAGAAATGCTTGACCAATTGACAGCAGCCCTTCAGCAGGATATAAAAGGAAACATGGTATAAGGAGACTTCCAGATTTGTGAACTTTCCTCTTCTGTAAACACACCCAGAACCCCCAGCCTCTGGCACCATGTGCAACTCCTGTTGTGGTTCCGTCTGCTCTGATCAGAGCTGTAGCCAAGGCCTCTGCCAGGAGACCTGCTGTCGCCCCAGCTGCTGCCAGACCACCTGTTGCAGGACCACCTGCTGCCAGCCCAGCTGCTGCCAGCCCAGCTGCTGTATATCCAGTTGCTGCAGGCCACAGCACTGTCAGTCCAGCTGCTGCCACCCCTCCTGCTGTGATTTTAGCTCCTGTGGCTCCAGCTGCTGCCAGCCCACCTGCTGTGTGTCCAGCTCCTGCAGGCCACAGTCCTGCCAGCCCACCTGCTCTGTGTCCAGCTGCTGCAGGCCACAGTGCTGCCAGCCCACCTGCTGCATCTCCAGCTGCTGCCGCCCCTCCTGCTGTGGTTCTAGCTCCTGTGGCTCCAGCTGCTGCCGCCCCTCCTGCTGTGGTTCCAGCTCCTGTGGCTCCAGCTGCTGCCGCACCTGCTGCTGCTTCCGCCCAGTCTGTGGCCAAGTCTCCTGCCACACCACCTGCTATCAACCAACCTGTGTCATCTCCACCTGTCCCCAGCCCCCTTGCTGTGCCTCCTCTTGCTGTTGAGTCTCTGCTCTGAGCACAACTGTTCTTCATCATCTCAGCCCCATGGATGTTGGTTCTCTTTTTTAAAAATGTGTAGTGCTCAACAGAATTGAGTTCTGAATCCCATAAGGAAACACACTCTCAGTATTTCTGAGTGCACATTGTAGGATCTGTGCAAACTCCCTTCCAATGAATTCATTCAGAATCTGCTAATAAATTAACATTCCTCAAAACTCCTCTTTTTATCTGTAAAACATCCACTCATCATGTTTAGGTGATTTGAACATTATCTCCATCCTCTGTGGGCCCATGAATTTTTAACTCAGTTGACCTGAACATCCAATGAAGTATCCCTCTTGTGCTCTGTTTCAAAGATGTCTTGTAACTTCTTATCTCCATGTCCCAAAATAAACTTCTACTCTACTGACACTGAAAATTGAATGTGACTGGTATTTATTGAACGGGTTTTACATTTGTGTTTTGGGTAATTACATTTTGTCTACACCTGTAGGGTAGACAATACAATTTATGTAACTTTCCAATAGAAGTCAGATGACATTGGACAGTACCCTGATTTCTTCAATAAGTTTTTTGGCCTAAGCAAATCAGTTCATCCTTTTTTAGTCTTCAGAAAATAATGAAACGGAAGTCATGGCACATCCATAAATGTAAGAACAGCAGAATAATTTTGAGAAAAGATTAAACACAACTCATGATCTTTTTAAAGGATAGTCTTTCAGATTTTTTTTTTCCCTACCAATGAAAGCAGACAATACATGGTTTATCAGAGTCTATGTATTTTCTAATTGGAGTCATGGTCAGTGTATGAGGGGCTATTGTTTCTGTCCTCTGCACATACATGACAGTGTTTCTTCATTCTGACTTACAGAGCTTCATCAGGGATCTACTCTTCATACAGGAGGCCTGTCTTCAGGGCAAGACAAACCAAACCAAACTCACTGCCCCTAAGTTGATTCTGACTCATAGCGATCCTACAGGACAGAGTAGAGCTGCCCCAGAGGGTTTCAAAGTTGTGCCTGGTGGATTCAAGCTGCCAATCTTTTGGTTAACAGACACAGCACTTAACCATTATGCCACCAGGATAGGGCAAGGCAGGCAAAGTCAATCAATGAAGCTGACATGATGAAATTTCAGAGATATTTGAGGAAACTGTTATTTTTATTTATTTATTTTATTTTTTGGTCCAAGGTCCTACTCTGTTCTCAGGATCAAAAAATAAAGATCCACATTCCTCTCCCAACTGGGGATGCCTCGAAAGGGTCACCTTTTCTTCAGAATTCCCCATAGGGTCAGCTGATGCTTCCAAGGTGGCTACCTTACAGGGTAATTTCAAACAGTTCTTCTTCTTTCTCTTCCCTGCCACAAGTATTAATCTCCAAATTAATCTCCTCCTCACTAGCCTCCTCCACACTAATCTCCATCTCAGCGTCTGCTTCCTAGGAAGCCTATCCTCTCATAAAATCCTATTTGCACTCATGATAGCTAATTTGATACAGCTGGAATAGTTGACTGATATGTTAGTTGACTGACATACGCTTCTACTACATGATGAACTAGGATTACAAACATAATAAAAATCTAAACCAAACTTGTTGCTGTCGAGTCATTTCAGACTCATAACAACCTTATTCGACAGAGTAGAACTGCTCCATAGGGTTTCCAAGGAGCACCTGGCAGATATGAACTGATGACCTTACAAACATAATAGCAGAGAAAATATCTGAATCTACAGAGAAAATTGTAAACTTTAGATACATCACACTGATTCCTTTTTAAGGATTTTTATATGATTTGAACACAAGTATATGGCCTTTTAAAAATTTAAACAACGCAGAAGAACATGGCCAAAAGCAAGTCTCCCGTCATTGTCACTGTAGTTGTTAGGTGCCGCTGAGTCAGTTCTGATTCATAGCAACCCCATGTACTATAGAATGAAACACTGTCTGGTCCTGCACCATCCCCACAGTCACTGCTGGTCTTGGGCCCACCAATGCAGTCAGTGTGTCAATACTTCCCAGTGAGAGTCTTTCTTTCCATGACCTTCTACTTTACCATTCACGATGCCCCTCTCAAGTAACTGGTCCCTCCTGATAAGATGTTCAAAGTATGTGAGATGAAGTCTTGCTTCTTAGGTGCTGTTAATTCCATTCGAGACCCATTGTTAAAAGTTCAGATATATCTGTCTTAAACAAGTTGGACCTCATGTGCATTTATTCACAAACCTGGCTTTAGTTGCATATTTTTTCTTCCTTTGTTGAAATATTATCTTATCTCCTTCAGCAAATATTACTACTTTCCTCTATATAGGGCAGTTATATTCCTTAGATATATTTATATATACAATGTATTTGTTCTTGAGAATTGTGAGTATAGTTTTTGATTACTTTATGTGGGATTATTGTGGCACTTAAGAAATCTGTTAATATTTTTGTCTGGCGTCATTGTTAACTCTAATACTCAGTTATTTCCAGTTATGGTGGCAGAAAACCACCAGCCTGAGGCTTGTCCCTATGGAGTCTAAGATGTTCCCCTGAAGAATTGCTTTCCAGTCACCCACATGGTAACCTCAAATACTTTTTGGGTTGTTCTTCCTCTCCCATCTTACTTTCTCCAGTTGCTCATATGTTTCAGGGATCACCTCCCAAATAAATAGTTTGCACTCATGTCCTCATCTCAGAGCCTGCTTTGGGTAGAAATCAAGCTAAGAAAACAGGTGCTGAGCAAATATTTTTGGTTGAGTGACATGAAACTGGTAAGAGTGGTTGTTTTTATCAACAAGAGTAAAACTGAGGCATGATGGAAGCCAGTGTTACCATTGGTGTTCACCTTTCAAAACTTCCCACATAATTTATGTTTCATATTACACATTATTTACTATATACTGTAAATAGACAAACTTTTTTTTCTGTAACACTACCCCTTTGTTTAGAATACTTTTGCCTCCTATTTCGATTTGTTGAAAGGCCATTGCATGCCCCAAAGTTGTCAAAAAGCCTTCACTCACTCAATAAACATTCATCACCACTATTTTCTCTACCAACCACCATGGTAACAAGAATAAAGAAGTGACAGCACATGCCTTCAGAGTATTTGCCTTGCAGCTGGGGGCAGGACAGAAAACATAGCTATGACACAGTAGGGTGGGCTAGATTAACAGCATAGTACAGGGGAGAATTATATTTGAGTGGTGCAGTTTGTCAGGAAGGATGTCACTGAGCAGAAAGCATGTCAGCTGGGCCTTCACAGAGTACACGGAGCTGACCAGAAAGAAGCAACATTTCAGGCAGATAAAATAACTTCAGTAAAAGTTCTTGAGTTTTCTTATCTGCTCTTCCTTGGCTATTCTAAACAAATTTAGCTTACTTTCTTTTAAAACAAATTACGGCGGGCGGAGTCAAGATGGCAGACTAAGCACATGTCTCCTTATATTCCTCTGGAAACTAAGACCTGAACTGATAATCAAACAGAGCTTTCTGATCACCTAATCAGCCCCAGGATACGGTACAGGGCTGGTAATTGGGACTTCATACCACTGAGTGAAAAACCTCTTCTCTTTCGCTGACTCCCGCTTCTGGCTAGCCCTGGCTCTCACGGACTGAAGGTAAACGCACCATTCTGACTTTTTTCTCTCTCTCTGTCTTGGCTGGTGGGCAGAGCTGGATCTTTCCTAGCAGCTAGACTCAGACGTGCCGCTGGGGGTATAGGCAGGCAAAATTCCCATAATTTGAGAGCCAAGCTTAGGACTCTGTTAATCTAGCCGCTTTCAGCCTGTTGTCTTATCCCTGACACAGTGGGGTTTGTATGGAATTACACAGTCAGTGTGCGGGATGCCATGTTGGTACTGAGATTTTAGAGGGACCTAATTCTTAGCCCCTAGGGTCACCATGAGTCGGATCCGACTCGATGGCACTTGGCTTTGGCAATTCTTAGCCTGGGAGCCAGCGCCTGCAAACAGGCCAGTGCTTCTCTGACAGAAAAGCAGTAATTTTCCCAGTGCCACCTACACTGGGGGCCCTGCAACAGAAGCAGAGGAATCGCTGCCTCTGGGCACCTTTAGCCCACCTGTCTGCTGCCTGTGTGGAGGATGCCATCTTGGGTACGGTGGCCGCAGCTGGGCCTAATTCTTAGCTTGGGAGCCAGAGCCTACCACAAGAGAGCGCTTTTCTATCACAAAACCAGTACTCGATGCAGTGTCGCCTAAGGCTAGGCCCTATCAGCAGAGGCCAACAAGGCAGTAGCATTGCTGTATTCTGAACTAGTTTGTATCATCTGGGGTTGGATATAGTGGTGCTTACTTTGTCAGTTGAGAAGAGGGACCTCTACACCGGAAAACTTAACTGACTTGTGAAGTGGTCAGATACCTTTTGCTTTACATTTTAAGACAGCCTAGAGAAACATTTGCAATCCATCCTCACAGTACCTCTTCCAGTCTCTACATACTCACATGGGACCCCAAAAGCAACAGACACTTGTGGCATACAAGAGATCACCCATGGCTTCAGAAGGCTCCCAAACAAAGAAACCAAGGAGTTTTCCAGATGAAGATACTTCTATGAAAGCATCAGAAAGTGAATACAAAATGATTATATACAGAGCCCTTCTAGACCTTATACAAAATGGAGCAGAACAAAGTGAAAAATTAAGCAAGCTGTTTGATCTGATGGAACACCAGTACTCTGAAATCCACCAGATGAAGAACAAAATCAAAGACATAGAAACTTCCATGCAAAGCCAAGAAAACAGAATGGAACAAATAGAAAAAAGAATTTCTGACTTGGAAAACAGAGCTACTGATGTCAGCATCTATGAGCAGAAATTAGAAAAAATAAACAAGAAAAATGAAAAACATTAAGAGGAACAACCTTCAATTAATTGGATTCCCTGAACAGGGTGAGACATCTGAGAACACAGAGAGCATCATTGCTGAGCTGCTGACAGAAAACTTCCCAGAAATCATGAAGGAAGAGAATATAGACATCTCAAATGCATATCGTACACCACCCAATATAGATCTCAAAAGAAAGACTCCAAGACATATAATCAAGCTTAACAAAATTAAACATAAGCAGCATCTCTTAAAGGCAGCAAGACTCAAAGCAAAGCTAACATTCAGAGGGAAACCCTGTAGGCTCTCATCAGATTTCTCAGCAGAAACCATGTTGGCACAGAGACAGTGGCATGACACATTCAAAGGCTTGAAGGAGAAGAACTTCCAACCAAGAATTATATATCCTGCAAAACTATCTTTCAAATATGAAAATGAAATTAAGACATTCCCAGATAAACAGAAACTCAGAGACTTTGTAAAAACCAAACCCAAACTACAAGAAATACTGAAAGAAGTTCTTGGCTCTGGCTTAGAAGAACAAAACCACTAACTTTATATTTTAGAACAACACACTACTCAATACTCTACTCAGTTAGGGAAGGCTCCAAAGTCAATCACAGCTTTGATACGCAAAGAAGCAACCCAATGATCATCGTGAAAACTGGGGTGTCATCATAATAAAAAGAGGGATGTACTACAGTTGTTATAGTCCTTCCAGATGGAGAGGAAGATGACAAGACTGGTAGTAATTAAAATTGGGTTTATATGTAGTTTATTAAGGGGGATCATAGGGGCAGTTGTAAAGCACAACAAAGATGTATCACACCATTTCAAGAAATGTAACACAGGAATCTCAACAACCACAAAACCAGCTCTGAAAAAGGTGAAAAATCAACTCACAGAAAAGAATGTCCCAGAACAGACTAATAAGAACAACAGAGAAAACATCAACATAAAAATAAACATATCACAATGGCAACAGTGAACACATACCTATCAATAATTACATTGAATGTGAATGGACTGAATGCTCCAATAAAGAGACACCAAGTGTCATCTTGGATCAAAAGATATGATCCATCCATATGTTGTCTACAAGAAACTCACTTGAGACCTAAAGATAGGAACAAACTGAAAATTAAAGGATGGAAGAATATATATCAAGCTAACAATGAACAAAGAAGAGCAGAGGTGGCAATTCTAATCTCAGGCAAAATCAATTGTAATGGCAAATCCACCATCGTGGACAAAGATGGACACTATTTATTGCTGAAAGGTTCAGTACCCTGGCAAGACTTAACTATATTAAATACTTATGCACCTAATATCAGAGTACCTAAATACGTCAAAGAAACACTGACTACACTCAAAAGTGAGATGATGACACAATAATAGTGGGAGACTTCAACACTCCACTCTCATTACTAGACAGATTATCTAGAAAAAAGCTCAGTAAAGATACAGAAGACCTCAGTGACACAATTAACCAACTAAACCTCATTGATATATACAGAACTTTCCACCCATCAGCAGACAACTACACCTTCTTCTCCAATGCACATGGAACATTCTCCAGAATTGACCATGTGATAGGCCATAATGCAATGCTCAACAAAATCCATACCACTGAATCACTGAAAAGCATCTTCTCAGATCATAAAGCCATAAAAGTTGAAATCAATAGCAGAAAAAACATAGATAGAAAGTGGAACTCTTGGAAACTGAACATCTTGCTCAAAAAAACATAGGTTACAGACAAAATCAAGGATTAAATAAAGAAATTCATGGATTCCAATAGGAACGAAAACACTTCCTACCAGAACCTATGGGATACAGCCAAAGCAGTGTTCAAAGGTCTGTTTATCTCCATAAATGCACACATCTGGAAGGAAGAAAGAAACCAAGTTAAGAAACTAACCCTACAGCTTGAAAAAGTAGAAAGAGAACAACAGAAGAACCCCTCAGGCACCAGAAGAAACGAGATCATAAAGATTAGATCAGAGATAAATGAATTAGAGAATAGAAAAACAACTGAAAAAATTGAAAAGACCAAAAGCTGGTTCTTTGAAAAAATCAACAAAATTGACAAACCACTGGCTAAACTTACTAAAGAAAAGCAGGAAAGGAAACAAATAACCCAAATTAGAAATGAGAGGAGAGTTTTCACCACAGATGCAACAGAAATAAAAAATATCATAACAGAATACTATGAAAGACTGTACTGTAACAAATTTGAAAACCTAGGGGAAATGGACAAATTCCTTGACTCATACCACCTACCCAAATTATCACAACATGAAGCAGAACAACTTAATAAACCCATCACAAAGGAAGAGATTGAAAAGGTCATCAAAACACTGCCAACCAAAAAAAGTCCGGGCCCAGATGGCTTCACTGTAGAATTCTACCAAGCATTTAGAGAAGAGTTATCTCCAATACTATTGAGACTATTTCACAGTGTAGAAAGGGATGGAGTACTCCCAAACTCGTTCTATGAAGCCAGCATAACCCTGATACCTAAGCCAGGGAAAGACCCAACAAAGAAAGAAAACTACAGACCGATATCACTCATGAATCTAGATGCAAAAATCTTCAACAAAATTCTTGCCAATAGAATACAACAACATATCAAGAAAATAATCCATCATGACCAAGTGGGATTCATACCAGGGATGCAAGGCTGGTTCAACATCAGGAAAACAATCAATGTGATTAATCACATAAATAACACAAAAGACAAGGATCACTTGATTTTGTCCATTGATGCCGAAAAGGCATTTGATAAAGTCCAACACCCATTCATGCTAAAAACTCTTAGCAAAATGGGCATAGACAGCAACTCCCTCAACACAATAAGGGCCATTTACACAAAGCCAATTGCCCACATCGTCCTGAATGGAGAGAGACTGAAAGACTTTCCCTTGAGATCAGGAACTAGACAAGGATGCCCACTCTCACCTCTCCTATTCAACATTGTACTAGAAGTTCTAGCCAGAGCAATTAGACAAGACCAAGAAATAAAGGGCATCTGCATCAGCAAACAAGAAGTCAAAATCTCCCTGTTTGCAGAAGACATGATTGTATATGCAAAGAATCCCAAGGAATCTATAAGTAAACTACTCAAACTGATAGAAGAGTTCAGCAAAGTCTTAGGATACAAGATAAACATAAGTAAATCAGTAGGATTCCTTTCTACCAACAATGAAACTGTTAAGGAAGAAATTATCAAATCAATACCATTTATGATAGCCCCTAAGAAGATAAAGTACCTAGGAATTAACCTAACCAGAGAAATAACAGACCTTTACAAAGAGAACTACAAGCCCTTACTACAAGAAACCAAGAGAGACTTGGATAAATGGAAAAACCTACTTTGCTCATGGATAGGAAGACTTAACATTGTGAAAATGTCTATTTTACCCAAAGCAACTTATTTATATAATGCAATCTCAATACAAATTCCAGCGTCATTTTTTAATGAGATGGAGAAACAAATCACCAATTTTGTTTGGAAAGGGAAGAAGCCCCAGATAAGTAAGGTACTACTAAAGAAGAAGAACACACTGGGAGGCCTCTGATTACCCGACCTTAGAACATACTACACTGCCACAGTGGTCAAAACAGCCTGGTACTGGTACAAGAACAGACAGATTGATCAATGGAACAGAATTGAGACCCCAGAGATGACACCATCTGCCTATGAACAGTTGATATTCGACAAAGGCCCTAAGACATTAAACTAGGGTTAAAAACAGTCTCTTCAACAAATGGTGCTGGCAAAATTGGTTATCCATCTGCAATAAACTGAATCAAGATCCATATCTTACACATTATACAAAAACCAACTCCAACTGGATAAAAGACCTAAATATCAAACCTAAAACAATAAAGCTCATCCAAGAAAAGGTAGGAACAACAATGGAAGTTTTAATACACAATGAGGACAGACTCCAAAATCTGTCAAAGAAACCACAATCAACAGAAGAGAAAATAGATAAATGGGAACTATTAAGAATCAAACACTTTTGCTCACCCAAGACTTTATTAATAGGATTAAAAGAACACCCACAGAATGGGAAAAAATATTTGGCAACACTATGTCAGACTGACACCTGATCTCCATAATCTGTAAGATACTACAAAATATCAATAAGAATAAGATAAACCATCAAATTAAGTGATGGGCAAAGGAGATGGACAGACATTTCACTAAAGAGGAGATCCAGGCACCCAAAAAACACATGTGGACATGTTCACGATCTTTAGTTATTAAAGACATTCAAATCAAGACGACAATGAGATACCATCTCACCCCAACAAGATTGGCCATGATCCAGAAAACACAAAACAACAAATGCTGGAGAGGCTGTGGAGAAAGTGGAACCCTCCTACACTGTTGGTGGGGTTGCAAAATGGTCCAGCCTCTTTGGAAAGCAATCTGGCGCTTCCTTAAAAAAATGGATATAGATATACCCTTTGACCCAGTAATTCCACTACTTAGAATATATCCTACAGAATCAAGGTCTTTCACACCAATGGACACACGCATCAGAATTTTTATCTCAGCACAGCCCATGAAAGCAAAAAGATGGAATCAACCCAGATGCCCAACAACAGAAGAAGGATAGGTAAACTATGGTGCATATACTCAATGAAGCACTACGCAATGATAAAGAATAACGATGATTCCAGGAAACATCTCCTAACCTGGTTTCAACTGGAAGACATTATATTGAGTGAAAGTAGTTAGCGACAAAGGGACAAATACTGTATGAGACCTCTACAATAAGATCTCAAAAATAGACTTGTGTATAGAAGAAAAGACTCTTTGACAGCTGCAAGGGAGGGGATGAGGGAGGGTGATGGGGGAGGGCTTAGATAGTTGCTAGAAATCTGGCTGGGAGAAAGCAGTGATAGCACATGTTAGAAACAAGAACAACATTAAGTGGACTTCAGCATAACTTGAGTACTCCTTCCATCTTAACCCAACATTGCAAGGATAGAGTAGCTGGGGCAGGGGGCAGGCGACCATGCTCTTAGGCCAAATCAAGGCCAATTGGCTCAACTAGCATTTTGCTAAGAGAGCTCTCGGCACCCCACATTGGTGAGTGGCGTCTGAGGTCTTAAAAGCTGCCAAGCTGCCATCCAAGGACACAGCAAATGGTCCCAACTCAACAGGAACGGATGCTCACCAAGGACCAAAATGACATGCGGTAAAGACAACCTAGAAGACAGAGAGACCCACAAGAGTGGGTGCCTACATCGACTTGGGACTGGAAGAACCGGATGGTACCTGGCCACTGCCAGTGATAGCCACGACGGAGCTCACAGAGAGGAATCTCACTGCAATACAAGAATAAAAAGGGGTGCATCCTGAGATCTCCACTAAAAGACCTCAATTGATGGTCCAGCAGTTTCGGGGTTCCCCTGACAGCATGGCCCCCGGCCCTGTTGCTGCCCTTATCCATAAATTATAACGAAGGTCTACTCTTTGGACAGGAATGGATTGGACTTGGCAATGCAGAGTGACCATATATTGGTTGCACTTTATGGTTCTATACATCTATAGGATATCATCCTGCTGACCTCTGGCTGGAGGAAGGAGAGTGGGTGGAGAGGAGGGGAAAGGAGACTGTTGGGAGGATGTGACATGCATGGAGCAGAGAGGAATAGTGTGCAGTCACCGGACAGGGAGAGCAGTGGAAGCTGCATATAGGGGGGTATGTAAATTTATATGGGAATGTACATTTTCACTCAGTCATATTAAATAAAAAAATAAAAATCACTGTCCTTTAAGTAAAGGTTTACAAACCAAGTCAATTTTCCATATAAAACTCTGCCCATACACTTCTATGCAACCCCAGCTGCTCTCCCCACCATGTGACAGAACACTGCTTTCCACCCTCTACTTTCAGTATTCATTCAAACAACTCCTGTCTCTTCCTGTCCACCCTCCCATCTCACCTCTAGAGAGTTGTTCCAATAGCCTCACATATATATTTAAGCCAAGAAGCACGCAATTCACTAGCATCACTCTGTATCTCATAGTCCAGTCCAAACTTTGTCTGGAGAGTCAGCTTTGATACTGGTTTCATCTCGGCTAGCAGAGAGTTCAGGGGCCATGTCCTTATGGGGCCCTCCAGGATGCTGGACCATCAAGTCTGGTCTTTTAACAGAGTTCTAGAGCTGCAGTCCCACTTTTTCTCTGGCAACTTCAGGGACTCTACATTGTATTCACTGTTAGGGCAGTCATTGGTGGCAGCTGGGCACCATCTAGTTCTTCTGGTCTCATGCTGATGTAGTCTCCTGATCACTTGGGCCCTTCTGTCTCCTGGGCTCATAGTTCTGCATGTCTTTCATGTCTTTCGTTTGCCTCTGCTCCAGGTGCACTGGGACCAATTGATTCTTCTTAGATGGCAACTTGCTAGTTCTTAAGACCCCAGAAAAAACTCATCAAAATGAGATGCAGAACATTTTCTTTTAAAACAAAAACAACTTAGTTATGCCAATTGACCCAGATTTTCCTTGAGTCTATAGTTGTCCCCTAGCCCCTGCACCTGCTACTCTGACATTTGACATGTTGGATTATATTTAGGTAAACTTGTCAGCTTTTGGAAACACTAGTGATGCAGTGGTTAAGTGCTCCATCTGCTAACCCGAAAGTCAGCAGCTGGAATGCACCAGGTGCTCTTTGGAAATGCTATGGGACAGTTCCTCTCTGTCTATAGGGTTTCTAGAAGTTGGAATTGATTTGACGGCACTGGATTTGGTTTTGTTTTAGCTTTTGGTGTAGTCCATTAGTGTTAATCTCCCTTTTACTGAATGATGTCACTTCAATCCCTATCTACTGTCTAATCTATAAATATCCTTCTTCCTCCCATGTATCACTTGTAACCATCAAAGCCTGTTTTCTTCAGTGCTTAAACCTTTTCTTGAGTCTTTATAATAGTGGTCTCACACTATTCCACCTTTTGTGACTGACTAATTTCACTTAGCATAGTGTTTTCCAAATTACTCCATGTTATCAGATGCTCCCCAAGATTATCATTCTTTACCAGTGTTCCATTATATGACTATGCCACAGTTCGTTTATCCATTCATCTGTTAATGGGCACCTAGGTTGATTCCAACTTTTTCCTATTGTGGACAGAGCTAAATAAACATTGATGTGCATGTATCTATTCATGTGACAGCTCTTATTTCTGTATGATATATTTCAAGAAGTGGGATTGCTGGATCACGTAGTATTTCTATTTCTAGCTTTTTAAGAAAGCACAGATGGGTTTCCAAAGTGGTTGTACTATTTTTACTTTTCCATCAGCAGTCTAAAAGAGATTCAGTCTCTCAACAAACTCTCCAACATTTATTGTTTTGCGTCTCTTGGATTAACACCAGCCTCATTGGGGTGAGATGGCATCTTATTGTAGTTTTGATTTTGTATTTCTCTAATGATCCAGTCTCTAATAATCGTGAGCATTTCCTCATCTATCTGTTATCTGCCTGGATGTCTTCTTTGGTGAAGTGACTATTCATATCCTTCACCCATTTTTTAATTGAGTTGTTTGTCTTCTCCCTGAAACTCTGTGGGCCAGTTCGACCCTGATGTATAGGGTCACTGTGAATCAGACATGACTCGATGGCAGTGGGTTTTTTGGGGTCTTTTCCTTGTTGCAGTTTTGCAGCATCTTGCAGATTATGGTGATTAGATGCTGATCAGATTCACGTTTTTTTTCCCTAGTCTGTAGGTAGTCTTTTTATTCTTTTGGTGAAATCTGTGGACCAGCATAAGTGTTTGATTTTTAGGAGTTCCCACTTACGTATTTTTTCTTCTGTACTAACAGTGTTTGTACATTGTTAGTACCTGTTTATGCTAGGTACTAGGCCTCCCAGCATTGCCTCTATTTTTTCTTACATTATTTTTATCTCTTTAGACTTTATATTTAGGTCTTTGATCCATTTTGAGTTAGCCTTTGTGCATGATGTGAGATATGGATCTTGTTTCATTTTTTTGCAGATGGATATCCAGTTTTGCCAACACCATTTGTTGAAGAAACTGTTTTATCACCAGTTCATGGGCTTTGAACCTTTGTCAAATATCAGCTGCTCATAGGTATATTGTGTTATATCTGCATTCTCTATTCTGTTCCATTAGTTAATGTATCTGTTTCTATACCAGTACCAAGCTGTTTTCACAATTATAGCAGTGTAATATGTTGTAAAGTCAATTAGAGTGAGGCCTCCCATTTTGTTCTTCTTCAGTGTGCTTTACTTATCTGGGGCTTTTTCCCTTTCCATATGAAGTTGATGATTTATTTCTCCATCATAGTATTCTGTTATGATTCTTTTAATTTCAGTTGGGTCTGTTGCGATATTGTCTATCTCATTTCTTGTTCAAGTTATTTGCTTCTTCTCCTGTTTTTCTTTTGTCAGTTTGGTCAATGGTTTATCAGTTTTGTTGATCTTTTTAAAAAAAATAGCGTTTGGTCTTGCTAACTCTTGTTTTAGTCATCTAGTGCTGCTCTAACAGAAATACCATGAGTGGATGGTTTTAACAAAGGACAGTTTATTTTTACATAGTCCGGTAGGCTACAAGTCCAAATTCATGATGTCCACTCCAGGGGAAAGCTTTCCGCACTGTTGGCTCTGGAGGAAAGTCTTTGTGTTGCATCAGTCTTTGTTCAGGGAGCATCCTGGCACAGGAACCTCAGGTCTGAAGGATACACTCTTCCCCCAGTGCTGCTTTCTTGATGGTGTGAGGTTCCCAATTTTCCGCTTGCTTCCCTTTCCTTTTATCTCCTGTAGGACAAAAGGACTAAGGGTGGTGCAAATCATACTCCAGGGAAACTCCCTTTACAGTGGAGCGGGAGGTGATCCTATGAAAGGATTTACAGTCCCACCCTAATCTTTAACATACAGTGTAGGAAAATCACAAAATGGAGGACAATCATAGAATACAGGGAATCATGGCACAGGCACATGTCTACACATATTTTGGGGGAGACACAATTCAATTCACGACATCCCATGGTGAGCAGGATGGGGTTATTTGTTTCCTCTCCTGTTTTCCTTTGTCAGTCTGGCCAATGGTTTACCAATTTTGTTGATTTTTTTTTTAAATAGCTTTTGGTTTTGTTAACTCTTTTAGTTTTTTTTAATATACTCATTCATTTAGTTCTGCTTTAATTTTATTATCTGTTTTCTTCTGGTGCTTGAGAGGTTCTTTTGTTGCTCTCTTTCTACTTGTTCAAGTTGTACGGTTAATTCTTTGATTTAGGTGTGTGCATTATGGAGATAAATTGACCTCTAAGCACCACTTTTGCTGTGTCTCATAGGTCTGACAGGAAATGTTCTCATCCTCATTTGATTCTATTAATTTCTTTATTCTGTCTTTGATTTCTTCTATAACCTAGGAGTTTTGAGCAAGGTGTTGTTCAGGTTGCATGTGTTTGATTTCTTACCCTTGTCTTTTCTATTATTGATTTAGACTTCTATGGCTTTATGATCTGAAAGGATGCTTTGCAATATTTCAGGACTTTGGATTTTCTTAAGTCTTGCTTTATCGCCTGATATGTGGTCTATTCTGGAGGATGTTCCAGGTGCATTGAAAAAAGAGGTACACTCGTCTATTGTTGGGTGGAGTGTTCTTTATGTCTATAAAGTCAAGTCAGTTGATTGTGACATTTAGCTCTTCCTTGACTTTATTGACCTTCTTTCTAGATGTTCCATTCATTGCCGAAAGTGGGTGCGCTGAAGTCACTTATTATTATGGTCACACTGTCTACCTCACTTTTCAATGTTGTCTGAGTTGGTCTGACTTACTTAAAAGCCCTTTTGTTGGTCGTGTAAGTATTTAATATGGTCATGTCCTTTTGATGTGGTGACCCTTTAAGCAATATATAGTGACCTCCCTTGTCCACTCTGGTGGATTTTACTTTAAAGTCTGTTTTATCTGAAATTAATATTGTCACTCCTGTTCTTTTTTTGAATGTTGTTAGCTTAGTATGTGTCTTTCCGTTCTTTGGGTTTCAGTTTGTTTATATCTGTAAGTTTAGGATGTGTCTCTTGTAAGCAGCATATAGATAGCAACTTTTGTATTCATTCTGCTACTCTTTGTCTTTTTATTGGTGCATTTAACCCATTTACATTCAATGTAATTACTGATATGTAGGAATTTAGTGCTGGCATTTTGGTACCTTTTTAGTGTGTTGTTGACAGTTTCTCTGTTCTAGTTAATTTTCCGTGCTGTCCCTTTTTCCTTATGGATTTTCCTTTCATTATTTTCATTGTTGGTAGTTTTTATATCTGCTGAAACCTCTTGATTTGATTTGTAGGATTATTAATTTCCTTTGTCGTTATCTAATATTTACTGCTAATGTTCTAAGTTTAAAAGTCTTTGATTTCTTTTATACTTTGACTTCCTGTCCATCTGAAAGATCTATGAATACATTAATTTGTCCCTCTTTTAGTATAACATTATCATTATTTACATACTGAGATCTCTGTTTCCCTATTTTTAGCATTTTAGCTTTGATTTATTTTTGTGGATTCCCTATCCTTGCTGGCATCTGGATGTCTTGTCTTGCATTGTAACCTTAAGTATATATCTGATGTTACTGATTTTCTAATCAAATAACTTCCTTCAGTGTTTCTCATAATTTGTTTGGGTTTTTGCAAATTCTTTAAACTTCTATTCACCTGTGAATGTTAATTTTGTTGTCATATCTGAGAAACAATTTTTCAAGATATCTAATCTTGGTTGGCAGTTTTTTACCTTCAAGGCTTTGTGTATGTCATTGCAATGCCTTCTTGCCAACATGGTTTCCACTGAGTAATCTGAGTTCAGCCTTAATGACTCTCTTTTGTACATTATTTTTTGTTTAAGCCTAGCTACTTTTAAAAGCATCTGCTTATCTTTAGTTTTGATAAATTTTATGATATATATACAGAGAGAGAGATCTACATATAGATACAATTTAGTTTTTGAGTGTCCAAATATTCTGGTCACTTGTTCTGTCATCATATGATTGGAGCTGTGAGTGCACTGAGAAAGGCAGGGGGAGTTGCTGGCTCAAGGGAGCCAGTAATTCTATTTTATTCCTCTCCTTTTGTTTCTCTCTCCAAGTCCCAGGAGAACAGATCAAGGCATGCAGTTGTAAGATGTCCCACTTCCAGTCCAGGTAGTGCATCAGAGTTTAGTGCCTGGTGCAGAGCAGAGAAGGGAGGGAGAAATGCAGAGGAAAGGGAGAGAAGTTAGCATGAAGGAAAGATTTTGAATTCATCAGATTTGCAAGCATTTAGCTTATGATGCTTATGTGAAAGTCCTCTGCAGTTCTGTAGGTGCTGCCATCCAAACTGAAAGAGGAGCTCCACTCACAGCACTGCTGCTCTGTAAAGCCACCTGCTGCTGTGCCATGGCTCCACTTGGTTATCTGAAGTGAGTCCATCATCAAGGTGTGGATTTAAATCTTGCTGAAGTAAATTTAGTTGCTTCTGGACCTGCTCTCTCCTCCCTGTCACCTAGTCTGATCTCTCAGCTTTCCACCTGATATTTAATGATCCTAGAATGTCCTATATCATTGGTTCCATTGTTTCTCTGGTTCCTTTTTGTTAGAAGGATCAGAAAATACCTGTGGCTACTCCACCATCTTAGTCCTGTCTCACTTATTTTCTGTTTAATCTTAGAAAAGTTTTTATTGTTAACCTCTATATGCTTTTGTTGCCTCTTCTGCTAAACCAGTAGTAAGAATTCACATTGCCTTATAAGGTTGTGTCAGAAATTAAAAACAAGATGCACATATAAAATATTCAGCACAGTGCCTGATACATAGTCCACACTGCACAAATGATCACTGTTAGTATTTTCTCACCTTGCACTGGGAGTGTATGGACTTAACCCATACTAGGCATTCTGCTTTCATTTTTCTAATTAAAAGAATTGTGATTCTTTTAGTGGTTACCAAACAATGTATCCTATGTGTGTGCCTTACACACATATCTACAGGAAAGAGATGAAGACTTATCTGTTATATCCCCCAGAGTATTCAATAGAATGTCTTGCATATATGTTACTGAAAGGTTTGATAATTCTAGAGGTTGTTAGACATACAAAAAAGCTTCCCCCTGGCCCCTAGGGTCGCCATGAGTCAGATCCGACTCGACGGCACTTGGTGTTGCCATAACTAAAAAGATCCATCATAGAAGTCTAACAATCAAAAGATTAATCAGAACTTCTCATTCTTAATGCATACCCAAGAAGACGTTCTTACAACTCAGCTTGAGACAGAAAAATAAGATCTTATACCAAGTTTGCAAACTCCTTGGGGGCCCACCGTTTCTCTGACCATCCAAGATATCCGCAAAAGATCACAGTCATCTTCTTATACATGGGACATCCTCCCCATCATGGGTCTTTCCTCCTATTTCCCTATCAGCATTACATCTGACCAGAACACACCCACCCCATCTTTGACAAAAAAGCCAAAAAAGGTTTCTCAGCATGAAAGTCATTCTCCAGGATTTTCAGAGAACAGCTTACAGATAGGAAAGGAAATATCACATTCAAAAACAAAGTGGCAGAAAGTCATGTGACAAACATTGTACAGTATGCTACATTGGCCAGTGATTGAGGTGACACTAAGGAAGAAGCATGAGAAATGCTTTAATTGGAAACCCAAGAGCACACCAGGAAGAGGAAAACAGCATTTTCTCTATTTTGGAGTACTTAACTATAAAAACACTATTGTGTAATTAAATGATTAGGTTTTCCAGTAGGATAAACAATAACAAGGAAAAAAATGTTTGATATATTGACATCAGCCCTTCAGTAGGGTATAAAAGGGGACATGGTGTAAGGACACTTCCAGATTTGTGAACTACACTCTCCTGTAAACAACCCTCAACACTTTCAGCCTCTGACACCATGTGCAACTCCTATTGTGGCTCCATCTGCTCTGACCAGGGCTGTGGCCAAGATCTCTGCCAGGAGACCTGCTGCCGCCCCAGCTGCTGCCAGCCAAGCTGCTGCCGCCCCAGCTACCATGTGTCCAGCTGCTGCCAGCCCACCTGCTGTCAGCCCAGCTGCTGCATCTCCAGCTGCTGCCGCCCCTCCTGCTGTGGTTCTAGCTCCTGTGGCTCCAGCTGCTGCCGTACCTGCTGCTGCTTCCGCCCAGTCTGTGGCCAAGTCTCCTGCCACACCACCTGCTATCGCCCAACCTGTGTCATTTCCACCTGTCCCCAGCCCCCCTGCTGTGCCTCTTCTTGCTGCTGAATCTCTGCTCTGAGCACACCTGTTCTTCCTCGCCTCTGCCCCGTGGATGTGGACCCTCCTGTTCAAAAATGTGCAGTGCTCAAGAGAACGGAGTTCTAAATCCCATAAGGAAACACACTGTCAGTACTTCTGAGTGCACATTCTAGGTTCTGTACAAACTCTCTCCCTTCCAAATGAATTCATTCAGAATCTGCTAATAAATTAACAAATCCCTCCAAACTCGTTTGTCTATAAAACATTTGCTCATCATGCCTAAGGGACTTAAAGACTGTCTCCATCCCCTCTGGGACCCCAGATTTTTAACTCCCTTGACCAGAACATCCAATGAAACACCCCTCTTGCACTCCTTTTCAAAGATATCTTGTAACTTTTTAGCTCCATGTCTCAAAATAAACTCCCTATAACACTGAAAATGGAATGCGATTGTTCTTATTTTTAAAACCAGATTGAGTCCTGGGTAATTGCATTTTACTTACACCTGTAGAGGAGACAACACAGTTTGGTTAACCTTCTGATGTAAGTCAGAAGACACTAGACAATACTCAGTTTTATTTAACAAGTCTTTCTGGGCTTTAACGAATCAACTAATCCTTTTTCCACTCTTCCAAAAATAGAATGAAATGGAAGTTATGGCATATCCATAAATGTAATAGCAGGAGAACATTTTTGAGAAGATTACACACAACTCACGATCTTTTTAAAACACTATCTTTCAGATATTTTTCCCACCATCAAAAACATAGTTTAGCAAAGTCTATGTATTTTTTACTTAGAATCACAGGCAATGCGTCAGGGACTGTCCCATCTCTCTTCTGCACCACGTGTGATGGTGCTTCTTCATTCTTCCTAGCAGAGCTTCAGGGGGGATTCACTCTATCCTGCAGGAGGGCTACCTTCAGGGCCAGGCAGGTGATGTCAGTGAGTGAAGCTGACCTGGTCCAAGTTCATAGAAACTGTGATTTATTTATTTATTTGGTCCACAGTCATGCTCCCTTTCCAGGATGGATAGAGATCTACTTTTCTCACCCAATTTGGATGCCTCTGAGGGCTCAACTTTCTTTAGAACTCCCCTTAGGTGACTTCACAGCTTGATTTCTCCCAGTTCTGCTTCTCTGTCTTCCCTGTCACAACTGTTAATCCACAAAGCCTTCTTTTCTAGGCTTCCTGCATGCTGATCTCTACCTCAGCATCTGCTTCCTCAGGGGCCCAGCTTACCTTAAAATCCCATTTGGATTCATCATAGCTGACTTAAGACAGCTAGAATGCCTGACTGAAATGTACTTGCAGTGGATGATGACTTAGGATGACAAACCTGACAGCGCAGAACATGTTTAACTTAATCTATAGTGAAACATGTAAACCCTGGCGGTATAGCAGTTAAGTGTTACAGCTGCTAACCAAGAAGGACAGCAGTTTAAATCCACCAGGTTTCCCTTGGAAACTGAACGGAGGGTTCTACTCCATCCTACAGAGTCACTGTGAATCAGAAGTGACTTGACGGCAATGAGTTTTTATACAGAACATTGTAAATTTCATACAAGTCACATTTACTCTTTCCTAAGGGTTTTTTTAAAAAACATAGAATTTGAACAAAAATATATTGCTCTCTAAAAATGTAAACAACGCGCAAAACATGGCCAAAATCGAGCTTCCTTTCATCTAGTCGATGTTAATCTCATTTGAAACCATTGTTATGAGCTGAAATACATCCTTTTTGAATACATTTGTACCTCACATATTTTTATTCACAAACCCTGGCTTTAGTTATACAATTTCTTCTTCTGATATTTATTCAAATATTTTATGTCTACCAGTAAATATTAATACTTTCCTTTATATGGATCTGACTTGACGGCATTTGGCTTGGCTGGCTCTATATAGGTCAAGTGTGTTCCTTGGAAGGTTTATTTATGTAACTATTTATACCTGAGAACAGTGAGTATAATTTTTCATATTTACGTTAGCCTTTATCTGACCTCACTATTAATCCTGATACTCAGTTGTTTACAGAGGATTTTCTAGGCATCCAATTGCAGTGGCTCAATGCCACCAGCCTGAGACGTATCTTTAAGGATCCTCAGAGGTTCTCCTGAAGAATAGCTTTCCAGTCACCCACAATGGTAACCCTATCATTAACACAAACTTTCTCGGTTTTTCTTCTTCTCCTGTCTTACTTTCCCCACTTATTCACGTATGTTTCCTGGGATGACCTCCCACATTAACTATCTGCATTTATGTCTTTATTCCAGGGTCTTCTTTGGGTGGAATTCAGACGAGAAAACAGATGTTTAGCAATTTTTTTTTTTTTTTTTTACTGACTCACGTTAAACTGGTAAAAGTGGTTGTTTTTAGCAACGGGAGTAAAACTCGGGGGTCAGACGTGGTGGAAACCAGTGTTACTGTCAAGTGTTCACTGCCTTTCTGTCTCTTTTTCTGTGAGAATACAGGGATGTGGTTAAGCATGGTTATCACTAAATCTGTCTCTTTCTAAAAATAAAATCTTATTTCCCCAAATTTTCCACATATGAGGTCTGACAAGTGTGCAAACTCATTCTAGAAAAATTGCTAGATATCTCATTGCTAAATACCAGTACAGTCACCTTTGATGTACTCCCCTTGGGAAGCTATGCAACAAAGCCAGCACCTAGTCCACATTTCAAAGCAATTCTGGAACTCTTTTTCTGGGATGGCCATCAAAGCTGTTGTCATATTACCCTCGATGTCCTGAACGTCATCCAAATGTCTTCCTTTTAATATTTCCTTTATTATCAGGTAAAGAAAAAGTCACTGGGGGCCAAATCAGGTGAGTAGGAAGGGTGTTCCAATACAGTTACTTGTTTATTGGCTAAAAACTTCTTCACAGATAACTATACAATTAAGTTTGCAAACTTGCCATCTTGCCACCGTGTACAATGGCCATTCCAGGAGGAGTTCCAAAATTTTTTGAAGGGTGGACTAGACACTGGCATCGGTGCATAGCTGCCCAAGGGGAGTACTTCGAAGGTGACCGTAGTGATATTCAGCAATGAGGTATGTAGCACTTAGAACAATATAGCTCATGGAATTGTGAGGCCTCCTAATTAATGTTTTATGTAACATGTTATTTACTACATAACACAAATAAGCATTTTTTTTTCCTCATAATGTTCCCCCTTTGTTTAGAATACCTTTTCCTCTTATTGCCACCTGTTAAAAGGCCATTGTATGCCCACAAGGTGTCAAAAAGTATTCACTCAATAAACATTTATAACCAATGTCCTCTGTTCTACCTCTGTGTCCACCTCTATAGTAACCAGAATAAAGAAAGGACAGAACATGCCTTCAGGGTATAAGTATTGCAGGTGGGGGAAGGACAGAGGATTGCAGTCATCTTCATGACAGATGGAACATCCTCCCCATAATGTGTCTTTCCTTCTACGAGGTCTGACAATTTAGTTAAAAACTTGCCACTGTGTGCTTACATTGGCAGTACTGTACAAACAACTCGGTAAGGTTTCATAACCTTGGTATATCAGGGTGTCATAGCTGTGTTCATATTAACATAGGGCAGTGTCTTGAGTGGTGTTCATTATTGTTGTTGTGTGTTTTTGTGTGCTGACGTGAAAATGCTGGAGCTTGAATTGGAGCAATGAACAAACATTAAATTTCCTGTTAAACTTGGCAACAGTGGAAGTGAAATCAGGGACACACTAGTCTAAGTTTACGGAGATAGTACCGTGAAGAAAATGGCAGTGCACAAATGGGTTAAATGTTGTTCCAAGGGGAGAGAAAGTTATCACTGATGAAGAGAGGTCAGGGTGGCCAGTAACAAGCAGAACTGATTAAAACATTGTAAAAATTCACTGAATTGTGCATCAAAATCATCGGCTGACTGTGAAAAGCACAGCAGACCAAGTAAACATCGGTAGACAAACAGGAAAATCTTAATTGAAAATCCTAGCACGAGAAAGGTGTGTGCAAAAATGGTCCCAAAGGAGCTCACCAATGAGCAAAGGAAAATTGATACTTCCCAAGACTTTTTGGAGAAGCAAGACAATGTTTCAGGCTGTGTTATCACTGGGGATGAAACATGGGTGTACCAATACTACCTTTGAATCAAAGCGTCAAAGTGCACGATGGAAGTCAGCTAATTCTCCACGACCAAAAAATTCCATCAGTCGAAATCAAGAGTCAAAACAATGTTGCTAACCTTTTTTCATGTTAGAGGGATTGTTAATTATGAATTGTACCGGCTGGACAAACAGTTAATCAAATTTACTATTTGTAACTGCTCAAAAGGATGTGTGAAAAAGCTAGATGGAAACAACATGAACTTTGTGCCAGCTCATGACTCTCGCATCACAACAATGCACCAGCTCACATGGCACTGCTTGTGAAGGAGCTGTTAGCCGGGAAACAAATAACTGTATTAAAACACCCTCCCTACTAACCTGATTTGGCTCCCAGTAACTTTTTTTCTTTACCTGAAGATAAAGAAAATATCGAAAGGAAGACATTTTGATGACATTCAGAACATTGAGAGGGATACAACAGCAGCTCTGATGGCCATTACAGAACAATAGTTCCAAGACTGCTTTGAAGGGTGGGGCACTGGCTTTGGTGTATAGTTTCCCAAGGGGGTACTTTGAAGATGACCGTAGTGATAGTCAGCAATAAGATATGTAGCACTTTTTCTAGGATGAGTTCGTGAACTTAATCGTCAGACCTCGTGTTTCCTTATCACATACCACCAGACCAGGATACACCCACCCTATCTTTGACAAAAAAGGTTTCTGAACATCATGAGAGTCATTCTGCATGATTTTCAGAGAACAATTTATAGATAGGAGTGGAATATTGCTTTCAAAAGCAAAGTGATGGAAAGTCATGTGACAAATAGCTGTAGAAGATCCTACATAGGCTAGTGACTGAACAAACACTGTCTAAGGAAGAAGTATAAGAAATGCTTTAATTGGAAACCCAAGAGCACACCAGGAAGAGGAAAACAGAGCATTTTCTCCATTTTGGAGTACTCAACTAGAAAAACACTATTATACAATTATATAATTAAGTTTTCCAGTAGGATAAACAATAACAAGGAAAAAATGTTTGACATACTGACATCAGCCCTTCAGCAGGGTATAAAAGGGGACATGGTGTAAGGTCACTTCCAAATTTGTGAACTACACTCTCCTGTAAACAACCCTCAACACTTTCAGCCTCTGACACCATGTGCAACTCCTATTGTGGCTCCATCTGCTCTGACCAGGGCTGTGGCCAAGATCTCTGCCAGGAGACCTGCTGCCGCCCCAGCTGCTGTCAGCTCACCTGCTGCAGGACCACTTGCTGTCGCCCCAGCTGCCATGTGTCCAGCTGCTGCCAGCCCAGCTGCTGCCAGCCCAGCTGCTGCATCTCTAGCTGCTGCCGTCCCTCCTGCTGTGGTTCTAGCTCCTGTGGCTCCAGCTGCTGCCGCACCTGCTGCTGCTTCCGCCCAGTCTGTGGCCAAGTCTCCTGCCACACCACCTGCTATCAACCAACCTGTGTCATCTCCACGTGTCCCCAGCCTCTCTGCTGCGCCTCCTCTTGCTGCTGAGTCTGTGCTCTGTGTACATCCCTTCTTCATCGCCTCAGCCCCATGGATGTGACTCTTTTTGTGCTGAATTGTAGGATATGTAGGTGTTGGTTGACATTACCCAGTGGAGATGGCCTCAGGATTCTAATGAGCCATCCACTGGCCCATGGGCTGTGTGAGCATACTCTAGTTCAGTAGGAGCACTCTCCTGTTGTCTTTTTTCTTCCATGTTAGCACTAAATACAAATTAATTTGCTGTCCTCTAGCTAAAAAGTTATCCCTATCTGTCACATTTCTCGTTCTTCCTTTTTACTTTCTGGCTGTAGATTATCTTTCTCAACAGGTAGAAATTACCTGTAGTACCTGTAAAGGCACTGATTTACTCCTCAGATTGAGAACACACTTACATCCTATATTTTATCCTACAGTGAATTTCTCATGTTTTGTTGCTTTCTCATGTTTTGTTGCTTCACTGCTTTCTAATAAACTTTTTCTTACACAGGAATTCATTGGTATGGTTCTCTGTGACTTTTATAATCATTTTACTCAGTAAGCATGCAATTATATTCTATACAAAATATTGGAAACACTTCAAAATGTTTCAGTCATTTTGACAATAAATGCTATATGAAATATAGATAATTTAAGAAATTATCTGGTTTGAGAAAATTAATTCCTCACCTTGGGATTCTTATACCATATGGAAGTCAGAATTTGGGTTCTGAACTCATTTATGTTGTGAGCTTTCAGGTCTGAAAGTAGATTCTTCCCACCCCCTTCATCAACATTCCAGAAAAAATGAGGTTCACTGGGCTTCTTCTCTTGGTCAGTAGGCTAAGATTTTCAAGTTCTGTCTCAGATGGAAAATTCCCTTCCAGTGTCTCAGCTTTTCATGGTTCGAAAGTAATGTCTTTTGGTCCTGTGAGAGCCTTCAAATCATAACCCTGAGCTATTAACCTATATTCTAAGAAGGTGCAGCATTGGTGCAATGATGGTACAATCTTGTCTTGAGTTTCTACTGCTTCCTGGAACCTGGGGACTTTTATTTTCTTTCTTTTAAGCTCATAAATGTGTTACTTTATGTCTTCTCAGCCCTGAAAGACTGACATAAATGCAAAAGCACAAAATAATAAATTTTGGACAGACTGGAACACTAATACACTGCTGGTTGGAATGCAAAATGGTACAACCACTTTGGGTAACCATTTGGTGCTTTCTTAAAAAGCTAGAAATAAGTACCATATGATCCAGTGATCTCACTTCTGGGAATATATCATAGAGAAATAAGGGCTGTCACATGAAGAGATACATGAACACCAATGTATATTGCAGCATGGTTCACAATAGCAAAACAATAGAATCAACCTAGGTGCCCATCAACAGATGAATGGGTAAACAAAGCGTAGTATACAAAGACTGCCAATTAAGTTTGTGAACGTGTCCTAAAAAAGTGTTACATGCTTCATTGCTGAATATCACTATGGTCACCTTTGAAGAACTCCCCTTGGGAAGCTATGTAATGATGTCAGTGTCTAGTCCACCCTTCAAAGCAATATTGGCACTTTTTTTTCTGGAATGGCCATCAGAGCTTTTGTGCTATCATCGAAATGCTTTCCTTGAGGTCCTAAATATCATCAAAATGCCTTTCTTCCACTATTTCCTTTATCTTTAGGTAAAGAAAATAGTCACTTGGAACCAGATCAGGTGAGTGAGGAGGGTGCTCCAATACAATTGTCTGTTTACTGGCTAAAAACTCCCACCACAGACACCTATATTATTAAGTTTGTAAACTTGACATGGAGCCACTGTGTGCCATGGCCATTTCAGAAAGAGTTCCAAAATTGCTTTGAAGGGGTACTAGCTGCTGGCATCAGTGCAGAGCTTCCCAAGGCTAATACTTCAAAGGTTACTGTAGTGATATTCAGCAAGGTGGTATGTAGCACTTAGAACAATTAAGTTCGCAGACTTAATTGTCAGACTTCATATTCACACAATGGAATATTATGCAATGATAAAGAATAGAAATGATCTTGGGAAACATCTCATAGCACAGAGGAATCTGGAAGATATTATGCTTAGCGAAATTAGTCACAAAAGGACTAATGAAGCCATTATTATAAGACTCAAAAAAAAAAAAGGTTAAACACAGAAGAAAACAGTCTTTGATAGCTACAAGGGTGGTAAGGGAGGTAGAAAAGTAGCTATTGATTAGCTAGCAGATACGAATTGGGTTGGGGAAGACAGGGACAGCACACAGTAGAAAGGAGGTCACCATAGCTGGATTAAATGAAAAGCTAAGTGGTTTCCTAAATATAACCTAACACATTAAAGGACAGAGTAGCAGAGGCAGGGATATAGGGACTATGGTTTCAGAAGACTTCTAGGTCAGTTGGTATAACAAAGTTTTTTTAAAAAAATATTTTATTTATTTATTCTGAGTGAAAGTGTACAATCCAGTTTAAATTTGCATGCCTGCCTATGTGCTTTCCTTGCCTGGTGACGGCACACTCTTCTTTCTGTTCTATACATGTCATATCCTCTTAACAATGTCCTGTCCCCTCTTCTCCACCCTCTCTACTCCCCTCTAGTAAGAGGCCAGTAGGACGACATCCTATAGATTCATAGAACCATGAAGTGCACACATGATATGGTCACTCTGTGTCACCGAGTCCAGTCTATTCCTGTCTGAGAAGTTGATCTCAGTAATGATTTATGGACAGGGGTAGCATCAGGTCTAGGGGCCATGCTCCCAGGGGAACCCTGAGGCCTTCAGACCATCAATTGTGGTCTTTTAGTGGAGTTCTCAGGGTACACATCTTTTTATTCTCCTGTTGCCACTGAAACTCAACTTTGTGAGCTCCATCATGGCTGTCACCGGTGGTGGCCAGGCACGACCTGGTTCTTCTGATCACATGTTGATATAGTCACCCATTCACATGGGTCTTTCTGTCTTCTGGGTTTGCTTTTCCCCATGTTATTTTGGTCCTTGGTGATCACCTGTTCCTGCTGAGTTGGGATGATTTGGTCTACCTCAGACGGCAGCTTGCTAGCTTTTAAAACCCCAGACGCCACTCACCAGTATGGAATGGAGAAGACTCTCTTCGCAATATGCTAGTTTTGCCAGTTGGCCTCGATGTCCCCTGAGAGCATGGTCCCCAGATTCCCACAATTGGTATAACAAAGTTTTTAAAGAAAATGTTCTGCATCCCACTTTGGTGAGTGGCATCTGGGGTCTTAAAAGCTAGCAAGCATTCATCTCAGAAGTATCAACTAGTTGCAACTCACCTGGAGCAGAGGAGAATGAAAGACATCAAAAACATAAAGAAGATATGAGCCCAAGAGACAGGAGAAGCCATATAATCCAGAGACTACATCAGCATGAGTCTGGAAGAACTAGATGGTGCCCAGCCACCACCAATGACTGCCCTGACAGGGAATACAACATATAGTCCCTGATGCAATGGAAGAAAAGTGAATGTGCACAACTACAACTCTATTGAAAAAACAAAACAAAACAAAAAAACAACTAGGCTTGGTGGTCTGACAGACTGGAGGGTACCTGGAAAACATGGACCTCAGACTCTCCATTAGCGCAGACCTGAAACCAGTAACAAAGCCAATTCTTCAGACAAAGATTGGACTAGACTATAAGACATAAAATGGTACTGGCAAAGAGTGTGCTTCTTGGTTTAAGTAGGTACATTAAGGCTAACTGTACAGCTCCTGTCTAGAGACAAGATAACAGGGCAGAGGAGGACAGGAGCTGGTTGAACGGATTTAGAAAATACAAGGTAGAAAGGCAGAGTGTGCTGTCATGGGATGGGGAGAGCAGCTAGAGTCACACAGCAGGCTGTATGCAAATTTTTGTACAACAAATTGACTTGGATGGTAAATTTTCACTTAAAGCACAGTAAAATATTTTAAAAAGAAATGTATTACTTTAAAAAACTCTATACCCAGAGGAGGAACCTGATACTCGCTTGGTATCCATTATGTTGCTGAAGTCTCTCAATTATATTTTTCCTGAGATAGAATTTCACTAATCATTGGAATAACCTCTATTTACATCAGGCAGTGATTATAGTTTCTGTCAACAGTTTGATTGCAGTTTCTGTCGACAAATTATTTTCTGCTACTTTCATAAAATTGGTGCTATTTCCAGAAGATTTTTTTTCTTATTGAATACCTAGGGTCACCATGAGTCGGATCCGACTCGATGGCACTTGGGTTGGCTGGCTTGGCTAATCAAATATAAATACACAGGAAATGAGGGTTTTCTTATGGAAAAATCAGGGAGTCTTTGTTTAATCAATGACTCTTTTTTGGTTAACCAGGAAAACGAGGTGGAAGAGGAGTAGAAGATAGCCTAGTGAATGAAGGAGATCCCGTGGATGTAATCTAATTGGATGTTCTAAAAGTCTGTCTTTGTCTAGGTTTCACAAATAAAATTATTAAAATAATTGATTCTCTACACCAAAAGATTAGATTGTTCTTCATTAGTACTTACTCTCTCCTACTCTCACCTCCCTACCACATGGGATAGGAAGTATCCTCTCCTGTCTCATGACTTTGGACTTCAACATGTGACTTGCTTTTGGGATGTTTGAGGACACGACCCAAGCAAAGACGTGAAATGTGTTTGGGATTGGGATTGCTCCTTTGTACTTTTGCACTTCTACCTTCAGAACTAGGGTCACTAGGTAAAATATAAAACAAATGGAATATTTGTAACATACTGTTATGGGCTAAATTGTGTCCCCCTAAAAGTCAACTTGGCCAGGCCATGATTCCCAGTAGTATGACTGTCCACCATTTTGACATCTGATGTAATTTTACTTTGTGTTGTAAATTGACCTCTATGATATTAATGAAGCAGGATTACAGGCAGTTGGTTACCTTAATGACACAAGATTCAATCTACAAAACTAAGTTGCATCTTGTGTCAATCTATTTTGAGATATAAAAGAGAAATGAGGAGTTTGGTGGGGGACTGCATAACACCAAGAAAGTAGTGTCAGGAGCAGAGCATGTCCTTTGTGCCCAAGGTCCCTGCACTGAGAATCTTGTAGAACACAGGAAGATTGATGACAAGGATCTTCCTCTAGAATTGACAGAGACACAAAGCGTTCCCCCAGAGCTGGCATCCTGAATTCAGACTTTTAGCCTCCTAAAAAAAAAAATGGCTTTATTAAAGCCATCCACTTGTGCTATTTCTATCTTAACAGTATTAGATAACTAAGATATATACTAAAAAATTATTGGTTGTTAAGCAGAAATTCAAATTTAACTGGGTAACATGGCTTTGCCATGAGTCAGAATCAATTCTACAGCATTAGATTTGGGTTTTTTATTGTTTTGACATGTGATTTTATTTGCTACATGTGGAAGCTCAAATTCAAAAGGAAACACAAGTTAATCCATGGTGAGAAGCCAGTCCCAGCCTTAATAAGTCAAATCTCAACTGACCAACAGACTCATGGTCATGACTTAAATGACTCTTGTGGCATGCCACTGAGAGCTGGCTACACAGCAAGAGCTGACTTACTCATTCATGGTGGCAATGAAAAGTAAGCTTAAGATACTAATTACTGTGCAAAGTAAGTGTATTGCTTCCTACAAAGAAAAGAAAAACAGGAGTTTGTGCCATGGTTGGATTTATTTTAGTTTTTAATAAGTTTTCTGGAAGCTACAGGTTTATGGATAAAATTTAGCTCTTTTGGATAATACAAAGTCAACTTGTCCATATTAAATTGAAGGAGACTTATATCAGGTTTGGAAGCATATTTGTTAAAAATACTTCAGATTCAAATGTATTTGGGTATGAGTCCGATTCTATTATCTAAGAGCTGTGAGATCTTGGACAAATTACTTAACGTCTCTAAGCTTCAGATTCCTCATCTGAAAAATGAGGAGAATATTAACTACCTCAACTGACTGTTACGCTGATTAATAAAATAAGATAGGTAAAGTACCCATCTTGGACCATACCACTTTTAAAAAGTGGTAACTTAAAGTTCTTAAGACAACAGTAAAATAAATAAATAAATAACAATGGCAGCTGAGATCCAGCATCAGTTAATGAGATGATACATTCAGAAGGAATTATTATAAGCTGTTCTTAGGAAGAAAATAGATATAGGCTTCCAGTGAGAGCTAGTTAGGAAGTTAGGATTCTTTATAAAGCTATAATGTCAAACACAGTCTCAAAGGACAGCTCAGAACAAAAATGTCTGCAGAAAGTTAGTCACAAATAAAAAGGTTCTTTGTAAATACAGGAGAAATAATATGTTGATATCAAATCATAATATGACTTTGCCTAGAATGTTGCATGCAATTCTAGCCACATTATATCAGGGAATGAGTTAGTCTTTACAGTAAAAATGAAAAAAAATTATGAAGGTACTAAGTAAAAATCCTGGCATGAAGAAGGATAAAGAATACATTTAACAAAATTCACACCTATGGCACTGTCTATGTTATTTCCGAAGCAAAATAAAAGAGAATAATTCCTCTATGATAACAACAAAGCCTTGTCTTTTTGAGGCTCTTTCAAGATTACCTGTCATTAGGGTAAACAGTTTCCCTAATTCTCTCCCAGTATCACTTCTAATGATGTTTTTGAAATTAAAGAAATAGTTTGCTACTTGCTTTAAGACCTGACATAGAGTTTAAGAGCTATAGCAGTTCGAATCTACCAGGCACTCCTTGGAAACTCTATAGGGCAGTTCTACTCTATACTGTAGGGTCCTTATGAGTCAGAATCGACTTAGCACCAACTGGTTTGCTTTTCTTTTTAAGACTCAGGACATTCTTTCCCTTATCTAAAGAACATGGTTTACAAAACCAAATAAACAAACTCTTGCTGATGAAGAAGACCTGGACCCCAGATCTCATTTTGTGCCTTAAGTATGCAACAATGGGAACCCTCTTGTCCTTTTCTTCAAAATGAGGGATAGGACTATGTATTCTCTAGACTCACTTCCAGGATTCTACAAGTACGATGACTAATCTCCTCAAGGACTACAAAGATAAAAATTGTAATGGATCCTTGGTAAGGGCTTTACAATCAAGGCAGAACTGGAGTTGGGCTTGGAAAGATGAGAAAGCATTCCAGGCGAGTGGGGAGACACAGTCAGGTCAGGAAAGCCCAGGTCCTAGTCAGGGAGAGTGACTAATCCGGTCTGGCAGGAAGACAGAGTTCCCATATAGCCCCTCTTTGTATGAAAAACCACAAACTTGCCTTGGATGGAAGGAGACTTTTGGGAAGCACATGACTATTGGGTCCCAACAGAGTGATGCTATTACCTGTTGCTGTCACATACGTGTATGTATATGAATAAGATAAGTCACTGCTTGGGTGGTAATTATCAAAGTCTTTGAAGTCAAGGAATAGAAGTCTAACTTCAGACCTAAAGCATAGAGTGGTTAGACACTCTTTTACTTAAGAAAACACATTCTTTTCTCCTTTATCAGTTAGAAATATCTCAGAGGTATAATCATCAGAATCCAATCCAATGGCTAAATAGACAATACAAGAAAAGGAAGGAATATTTGTGGTGCGTGTGCGTGTAGGTGTGTGAGAGGGGTAATCAAAATATCATCAGTCAATGCTAAATCCTCATTTGATTGGTCAGAAGATGTACGAGGAATGCCCTGTGTCTTGAGGTCATCAGCACCCAGTCAGGGTATATAAAAGGCCCAGAGGGAGAGGAAGACATTCACACCTGAAAAAACTCACCTGCTCTCAACAGCCCCACCCAGACCAGCCCCGCACCCCACCATGACCGGCTCCTGCTGTGGCTCCTTCTCCTCCCTGAGCTGTGGGGGAGGCTGCCTCCAGCCCTGCTTTCCCCGAGACCCCTGCTGCTGCCGCCCCGTGTCCTGCCAGACCACCGTGTGCCGCCCCATGACCTCCGTGCCACGCTATACACGCACCATCTGCGAGCCCTGCCGCAGGCCCGTCTGCTGTGACCCCTGCAGCCTGCAGGAAGGCTGCTGCCGGCCCATCACCTGCTGCCCCTCGTCCTGCACGGCCGTGGTCTGCCGGCCCTGCTGCTGGGCCTCCACCTGCTGCCAGCCGATTTCCGTGCAGTCCCCCTGCTGCCGGCCCACCTGCTGCCAGCCTGCCCCCTGCCGCACCACCTGCCGGACCTCCTGCTGCTGAGTTTCAACTATCCCCACAGAGCAACACCCTAGAGCTTAAGCAGCTTTCTGCATTATCGGGTGACAATAATCATTTTTGCATTCTCCCATCTGGATACAGTTCAGCACAGAAGTAGATGGCTATCACCACCCTCAGATGAATTCCTGGCTATCTACATCAGTAGAAATCATCATCAATAATAAAGCAACCTTTGAAAGTCCTCAGAGTGGACTTTGGAGACCCTTCTTGAGGTCCAGAGGCCACTCAAACCTTCCCCATCGTCCTCTGTAATATGCTGCTCTCTTGATTTCAATAAACTGACTTTTACTGGCACGGCAAACTACCCTGCTATCTGATTCATTCATCAGGACATGTTGGTCAGTGTACACAGATTAGCAGGTTTTTAGAATATGCGCAAGGGAACCAAAGCTTGACCTAAGCAAAACCCTACCCATCAAACCACAGCAAGTCCACTGCCATCAAGTCAATTTCAACTCATAGCGACCCTAGCAGACAGAATAGAACTGCCCCATAGAGTTTCCCAGGAGTGCCTGACAGATTAGAACTACTGGCCTTTTGATTAGCAGCCACAGCACTTAACCACTACGTCACCACGTTTTCCACACCTGGTCAAATTCCATGCAACTATATCTCAAGGGAACTTCAACTGCCAGGCTCTGCCTGATTATTCAGGACAGGCCACCTCCCTTGCACACAAGTAGCATATAGCCCGAAGCACTAGAAAAAGAGGTCAACACAAAATGAGCAAAGAGGTAGAAAGGGGTGACAGGAGCATATGCTGAGCACAGAGGAGAGAGAGCGGCCTCTGGCAGCCAGGTGCAACTGCAGCTCTTCCGTCCTCCTCTTCCCGCCTCATAACCTAGAGCTCTGTTTTTCAAAGTGTCCTCTACAGATTACCGATACCAGAATCTCATGGAATCCCTACTAAAAATGCAAACTCTTAGGCCCCAACCTACCATACCTACTGAATCTAAATCTCTAGAGGTAGGGCCCAGAAACATCCTTTTTTGTTTTTATATATGACTTCCAAGAAATTCTTATGTATACTAGAGTTTCACAATCGCAATCTTAGAGGAAGATCTGGATTTCAGTTCCTTTGGTGCTTAACAAGCATGGCCCTGAAAGCTTTCCAAGCACAAAGGATACTGAATTTCATACAGACATCAGTACTTGTCCTTCCTGCCTCTGCAGCAAGGATGGAAGGAATGGCATTCACCCTAATGAACCATGGTCTTTCTGCCCTTTCCCTCTCGACCTACTCCATCCCTATCTATGACTTACGTTTCAAGGGTATTTTGAAATCATTTCAGAAAACAAGTTCTCCAGGGAATGCATATTATATTTTCAGAAGCTTGTTCTTTTCTGGAGCCAGAAAATAAAGGCCAGAAGCCCTATTTCCAGTTCAGTTCAAATCTGCCAGCTCCTCCTTAGAAACCCTGTGGGTAGTTCTAGTCTGTCCTATAGAATCGCTATAAGACAGAATTGACTAGACAGCAACAAGTTGGTTTTTTGGCTTAATATCCAGTGGTTCCCAAACTGGTTTCTAACCAAACATTAAGAAGAAGGCATGGTTCATCATCGCTATATTCTTTTTCTGTCTAACCACAAAAATCTCACCATTGTTCACTATTGTGCTTTATATCTATTTGTTCCCATTCTGGTGATTATACTCTTACAGAACTTTTGGAATTTGAATAATATTGTTACTGAATAATAATATTGTTTGAAATTTGAATAATAATATCATTGAATAACATGACTCAAAAAGCACGTGATAATGACCAGGGACAATCCCCTAGTCCAACAAGCTCAGGTCTACGATTGTACAACGGCAAGAGGAGTCATACAGCAGAGGGACCGTAAGACTCCCACCAAACAGGGGATGAGAAAGCGTTATTACAGGATTTAGAGAAATAATGGAGTTTGGCAAAATCACATGACGTGGTTTTGATAGGATCAAAGCTGGGTGTAAAAGGATTAACATCAGGACTAGTCTGGGAATTGGATTTAGGGTGCTGCTTCCTCTAAAGCTATGAATATAAGATAAATGAGGAATGTTGCCTCTGAAAATCTCTTATCTGTAATTCTGTACTTGATTGGATACTGAGCCTGCTTCTCTTTCAAAGTGTCTAAGATCCGGTCCACGCAAGATTGCGATGTTCTCTTTTTACTGATTTCAAACAGGAAAGATTCTGACAGTCTATGATTTTAGAAGATAGGATTATTTTTTAGTAGTGTATTCTTTTATTAATAAACAACAGCAGTTCATTCATAGATATATTCTTATGTTCAGCTCTCTGAGTGTGTTTCTAAACAAACAAACAAAAAAACCCCTATAAATTAAGAGATTCTGGGTGGTGCAAAGAAACCCTGGTGGTGTAGTGTTTAAGTGCTATGGCTGCTAACCAACAAGTTGGCAATTCAGATCCACCAGGTACTCCTTGGAGTTCTGCTCTGTTCTATAGAGTTGCTTTGAGTTGGAATTGATTCAACGACAGTGGGTATGGTTTAGGTGATGCAAACAGTTACATGCTTGACTGCTAACTGAAAGTCTGGTGGTTTCAATCCACCCAGAGACACCTGGTGACCACAGCCTTGAGAACCCTGTGGGACACAGTCCTATTCTGAATCACATGGGGTCACCAGGAATCAGAATCAGCTCGAAGACAATTGGTTCTTTGGGCTAAAACCGCAAACCAGGAAGGGTCTGATTTTATTTCATTAAATGAGACGGAATTTTTAATAGTTATTGCTACATGTTGACTATTTTGAAATGACTCAGAAAAGACTAGGGGTCTCTCACCAGTGCTTGTACTCAGTAAGATCTGTGGTATTGTTCAAGTTTGGTCACTCTTTTTTCTGTAAGACTTCGAAAACATTTGTCACAAATCTGGTCTTTCAAACACTGTGATAGGAAATGATGTGTCAGGAAGTCAAATGTCATCAAAGATCAGGACTATGGCAGACTACAGAGTGTGTGAAAAGGATGATACGAAACAAAACGCACTTGGAAAAATTTGGCCTACAGGCTTCAGCAGGCCTCAGACAGCATTATCTTGACCCTACCTTCCAATTCTAAATTTACTTTCTATACCCCAACTCTTCTTATCAGTGACTAAAAAAGAAAAAAATACAAGCATTTCTCAGTCATCAGCTCATATAATCTCCCTTGTCTTTTTTATAATTTGACCTTCATACCACATAAGCAATCAAAGCCCGCAGCCAATATAACCAAAGGCCTACTTGTGAAAGATATATTATTCCTTTATAAGTGTTTTCATTATGTTGGTGCTGTTGAGTTGGTTTTAAATCATAGCAACCCTACTCACAACAAAACAAAATACTGTCTGGTCTCGTACCACGCCCACAAGTGGTTTTATGCTTAAACCCATTGTTGCAACCACTGTGTCAATCCATCTTGTTGAGGGTCTTCCTCTCTTTTGCTGACCCTCCACTCTATCAAGTATGATGTCCTTCTCCAGGGACTGATCCCTCCTGACAACATGTCCAAAGTATATAAGATGCAATCTCGCCATCTTTGCTTCCAAGGAGCACTCTGGTTACACTTCTTCCAGAACAGATCTGTTTGTTCGTTTGGCCATCTATGGGACATTGTATGTTCTCCAACACCACAATACAAAGGTGTCACTTCTTCTTTTGTCTTCCTCACTTATTGTTCAGCTTTCATATATATATAATGTGACTGAAAATACCATGGTGTAGGTCAGGCACATTTTAGTCCTCTAGGTGACTCTTTACTTTTAAATACTGTAAAGAGATCCTTGGCAGCTGATTTTCCCAATGCGATGCATCTTTTGATTTCTTGATTGCTTGCTTCTGTGGGTGTTGATTGTGGAGCCAAGTAAAATGAAATCCTTAACAACCCCAGTCCTTTCTTCGTTTATCAAGATGTTGTTTACTGGTCCAGTATTAAGGATTTTTGTTTTCTTGATGTTGAGGTGCAATTCATACTGAAGGCTGTGGTCTTTGGTCTTTATTAGTAAGTGGTTCATATCTTCTTCACTTCCAGCAAGCAGGGTTGTGCCATTGGCATAACGCATGTTGTTAATGAGTCTTTCACCAATCCTGATGTCTCATTCTTCTTCATATAGTCCATCTTCTTGGATTATTTGTTCAGCATACAGATTGAAAAGGTATGGTGAAAAGATACAACCCTGTTGCACACTTTTCCTGACTTTAAACCATGCGGTGTCCCCCTGTTCTGTTCACATGACTGCCTCTTGATCTATATATAGATTGCTCATGGGCACAATTCAGTGTTCTGAAATTCCCATTCTCTGCAAAGTTATCCATAATTTGTTACCATACACACAGTCTAACGTCTTTTCATAGTCAATGAAACACAGGCAAACGTCTTTCTGGTATTCTCTGCTTTCAGCCAAGATCTGCCTAACGTCAGCAATGATGTCCCTGGTTCCAAGTCCTCTCCCAAATCTGGCTTGAATTTCTGGCAGTTCGCTGTCGATATACTGTTGCAGTTGCTTTTGAATGACAGTTAATGAAATTTTACTGGCGTGTAAAGCTATATGATACTGTTCAGTAATTTCTGCATTTGGTTGGATCACCTTTCTTGGGAATGGGCATAAATACGGATCTCTTCCAGTCAGTTGGCCAGGTAGGTGTCCTCCAAATTTCTTAGCATAGATAATTGAGTGCTTCCAGTGCTGCATTCATTTGCTAAAATATCTCAATTGATATTTCATTTATTCTTGGAGCCTTTTTTTTCACCAATGCTTTCAGTGCAGGTTTGACTCCTTCCTTCAGTACCATTGGTTCCTGATCGTATGCTATCTTTTGAAATGTTTGAACATCAACCAGTTCTTTCTGGTAAATTGACTCTGTGTATTCCATCCACCTTCTTTTGATGTTTTTGAGTTGTTTAATAATTTCCCTGTAGAATCCTTCACCACTGTAACTCAAGGCCTGAATTTTTTCTTCAGTTCTTTCAGCTTGAGAAATGCAGAGCGTGTTCTTCCCTTTTGGTTTTCTATTTCCAGCTCTTTGCACATGTCTTTATAATACTTTACTATCTTCTTGAGCTGCCTTTTGAAACTTTTGGTTCAATTATTTTGCTTCATCATTCCTTCCTTTTACTTTATCTGCTCAACATTCAAGTGAGTTTCAGAATCTCTTCTGACATTCAGTTTGGTGTTTTCTTTCCTGCCTTTTTAATGACCTCTTGCTTTCTTCGTAGATAATGTCTTCCATGTTACTCCACAATTCATCTGGTCATTAGTTTCAACACATCAAATCTGTTCTTGACATTGTCTCTAAACTCAGGTGAGATATACTCAAGGTCATACTTTGGCTGTCTTGGACTTGTTCTAATTTTCTCCAGTTTTAATTTGAACTTGCATATGAACAGCTAATAGTTTGTGCCACAATGAGCAACTGGTCTTGTTTTTACTGCTGACACTGAGCTTTTCCATTGTCTTTTTCCATAGATGTAGTCGATTTGGTTCCTGCATATTCCATCTGGCAAGATTCACATGTATGTTGGTGTCTGTGTTGGTGAAAAAAGGTACTTGCAAAGGAGAAGTCATCAGTCTTGCAAAATTCTATCATGTGATCTCTGGCATCATTTCTTCTTCTTTTGTATTGTAATTAAGTGAAAGTATACATTCCAAATCAATTTTCCATGCCCACATATCTACAGCTCCTTCTGTTCTCCTTGCCTGATGGCAGCACACTCCTCCTTTTCATTTTATACTTGTCATATCCTCTTAACAAGCTTCTGTCCCCTCCTCTTCATCGTCTTCTCACCCATCTAGAAAGAGACCAGTAGGACAGCCTCCTGTAAATACATAGAACTGTAAAGTACACACACAATATGACCACATTTTGACCTCAAGACTAGTCCATTTTTGTCTGGAGAGCTGACCTCATTACATTTTCTAGACAAGTGCAGCAGAAGGTCTCGGAGCCATGTTCCTGAGGAATCCCCCAGGTCATTGGAGAGTCAACTGTGGTCTTTTAGTAGAGTTCTTGAGCTGCACCCATCTTTTTCTCATGTTGCCACAGGGAGTCAACATTGTGTGATCCATCACAGCTGTTTTTGGTGGTGGGTGGGCACCATCTGGTTCTTCTCATCACTTGTTGATACGGTCTCCCATTCGTGTGGGTTGTTCTGTCTCCTGGGCTCTTTTTACCTTGTGTCTTTGGTGTTCTCAGTGATCATCTGTTCTGGATGAGTTGGGACCATTTGGTATACCTCAGATGGCAGCTTGCTAGCTTTTAAGACCCCAGATGTCTGGCACCATTTCTATCACCAAGACCATATTTCCCAACTACTGATCCTTCTTCTTTGTTTCCAATTTCTAGATTCCAGTCATCGATAATTACCAATGCATCCTGACTGCATGTTAGATCAGTTTTAGACTGCAGAAGCCAGTAAAAATCTTCAATTTTTTTCATCTTTCACCTTAGTGGTTGGTGTGTAAATCTGAATAATAGTTGTATTAACCAGCCTTCCTTGTAGGCATGTGGATATTATCATATCATGTATTTTCATCATATTTTCAGTAACTCAGTACAAAGTGCTATGACATTCTTAGGAAGCAAGAAATACTCTAACTTTACTTTTAAGGCCATGTTCAGGAGAAGGGCACTAACAAAATAATAAAAATCCTCATTCAGTTAAGTAACCTTCTTGTCCCATGAAAGGTCTTCTCCCTTAATTGTTTTATGTCCCTTTGTTTGCCTTCCTAAAATCTGTGATCACTGTGTAGATAAGAAACCATTCCATATTTATTTTATATTTCCCTCCTTTCCCTTTCCACATCGAATAATATAGCACTGTGTACATTGCAAGGGCTTCATAAATGATGGTGAGTTATGGGCCAACACAGTTTACTAAATAAAACTCATTGCAAAGGCTTTGATGGTTATTACCCTAAGGCTAAGACATAGGCTGTTTTACAGAAGCCCTGAGCCACCCTTTCCACAGCAGAACTGGTATGCATCTCCTGTCTGTGAGTCATTTTTCATCTTTAGAAAATCGTCTTTCATCGAAACGTCAGTCAGATCTGTGACTTCATGAACACAACAGCCTAACTCTTAGTCATGGAAGGCAAAGAGAAGAAAAGTGTCCTGGTGACAACACTGGATTCTTCAGACTTTAAACTTGTAACATGATGTAGGATAGAAGGATTGGCTGTTGTGTCAGTAATTTGTCTGGTGATCTAGATCATCAAGTATTCGTTTGAAGGGAAAGGCAGACAGGAAAGAAAGGAGAGCATTCTTTAATGACACTGGAATTGAATCCACCAATCTCAAGTCTCATTTTAAACTCAAGTCCAGGAAATGACCTTATGTCTTGGAGGTCATCAGTAGTCAGCCAGGGTATATAAAGGGCACAGAGGGAGAGGAAGGCATTCATACCTGAGAAAATTCACCTGCTCTCAACAGCCCCACCCAGAACAGTCCTTCACCCTACCATGACCGGCTCCTGCTGTGGCTCCTTCTCCTCCCTCAGCTGTGGGGGAGGCTGCCTCCAGCCCTGCTTTCCCCGAGACCCCTGCTGCTGCCGCCCCGTGTCCTGCCAGACCACCGTGTGCCGCCCCATGACCTCCGTGCCACGCTACACACGCACCATCTGCGAGCCCTGCCGCAGGCCCGTCTGCTGTGACCCCTGCAGCCTGCAGGAAGGCTGCTGCCGACCCATCACCTGCTGCCCCTCGTCCTGCACGGCCGTGGTCTGCCGGCCCTGCTGCTGGGCCTCCACCTGCTGCCAGCCGATTTCCGTGCAGTCCCCCTGCTGCCGGCCCACCTGCTGTCAGCCTGCCCCCTGCCGCACCACCTGCCGGACCTCCTGCTGCTGAGCAGCCCAGCTCTGAACATTGCAGGTGTGCAGACGCTTGTACAAACATCACTTCTGCTGAATCAGATGCGAGAAACTATCTCTGCCATCTACATGCTCGTCAACAACTAACTCAGCAGTGACTGCCTATCTTTTTTCCACATAATAATGCAGCTAGTCTTATGCCTCTCTGACAGTCTTTAGAAGAGCTCAGCTTTCATCACTGGAATTGCCGGTTTAAAAATTGAGTTTACAAAGAGGGAAGTTCTTCTTGAATGGAGCTCTATCAACTGACTCTTTATTTCCTTCCTCAAATGGTTCTTAGTTTGGGTATTTTTCCAAGACACTATTTTTCATTTTGTTCTTTGCATGTTGAATAATAAAATTTTATTTCTGGGGAACCAAATGCATTTCTCATTATTATGTATTAATTTCTAAAGTTCATCTTCTCATTTAAATTATGCTATGCAGAAGCAGAAGAGCCAAAGGAAGCAGAACTTTCCATTGACCATTTTTGCAGCTTTAAAATAGGAAATATTGGGGTGCAAGATTTGTAACTGGAACAGCAATTCATGTAATTCAGGACATCATATATGAAGTATCTTGATATTTCAAGTCACAGGCTTTGTGACGGTGCTAAGGAAATAGTGACACTAAAGAAGTTCTCTGACCATGAACTTGATTCATGAGTAATACACGCACACACTGACAAGTGGAAAGAAGCCTAACTTGAGCCCCCTCGGTCCTCCATTGTAGAAAACAGTGCAGTGATTGTCACGTTAGAATCTTGGCTCTCCCAACTGATGAACACCCTGTGCTGTAGGAACCCTATCCCATCATCTCCATGGCTGCTTCCAGACCTGCCACAACCAATTCTGCTTTTAGCAGGGCCACTCCTGCAGAGAAAAGAAGCAGAAGCACAGTCCTGGTCAGAATCATTCTCATTTTCAACTCTAAATATCTTCTACTGTTGAAACGACGCCTGTGTGGTGGAAATGGTGCTAGCATGAATCTACATTGCATACGGTTTTATTCTTGGTGTTGAACATGTTTAGGCTGGTCAGGAAACTAACCACTGTCGTGTCCCTGGGAAATGCGTTTTGTAATACAACCACATGACTTGCGAAGAGTTTTGTTGTTGTTGTTGTTTTGTTTTAATGTGCTTCTTATATGCTTGCAAGTACCTAGTGAGCCCCTAAAAAAGTGTCAGGCAAAGCAAGCTTTGTGAAGACTGAAATCTTGATGATGGATTTCCCACTGATTTTTACCATTCTTGGCACATAGTTTGGGTGTTTTTCCAAGACAGTAATCACCTGTTGAATGATTGAATGAATAAATTCTAAGGGGGCTAGGTGAAAGAAAGACATCTTTAGCCCAACCCAATTCTTTCCTCACTCTGGAAATGTGCATTCTTATAAGAAAACAATGAAAAGCACCATGAAGAAAAAAAAATTCTGCTAGAAATATGGTAAAAAAATTCCAATAAGAAGCCCACTAAATTAAAAACTTTTAAGTTTTCATTATATGCACAATGGAGTGTTCTCTTTATTGAGTACTTGATAGTTTATCAATCAATAGGCTCACAATCCCATTTCTTTCTTCTTTGTTTTTGACAATATTTTGTTGTGTTTTTGGTAAAAGTTTACATGACAAGTTAGATTGCCATATGACAATTGTCACACAAATTGATCAATGACATAGTTGTATATTTTACATTGTGTCAATATTCCCTTTAATTGGGTTCTGGTTGTTTCCCTTCTTGCTACTCTAGTTTCTCTGCCCCCTTTATCTTCTCATCTTTGCTTTGGATTAAATGATGATCTTCTGGACTCATTCAGATGGCTTTTTTGTACAGCACTGATCAGTAATACCCGTTATTTTGTGTGTAACTCTGATTTTCTGCTAAAAGGTGACATCAGAGGATAGTTTTGGTTCCAGGTTTATGAAGCATGCTAGGGCATTATGCAATGATAAAGTACGATGATGAATTTGGGAAACATCTCACAACAGGGAGATATCTGTGAGGCATAATGCCTCAGTATAATGCTGAGTGAAATTAGTCAGTCAGAAAAGGACAAATACTTACAAAACCACTATTCTAAGGACTCAAGGAAAGGTTCAAACAGAGAAGAAAATAGTTTTTGATGGTTATGAAGGTAGGTATGGAGGACAAGGGATAATACTCTGAAAAATAGAAAGTATCTCAAGGCAGCCGTCTCAGGGAGTCCTCTGGTTCCAGGTGGTCCAGTCAGTTTTTGTGTTTTTTTTTTAAGAATTTCAGTTTTATCCTGCATTTTTCTTTCATTCTAACCAGGATCATCCATTGTGCCTCCAGTCAGGCTGGTCAGTGCTAGTAGCTGCACACTATTTAGTTCTTCTGGTCTCAGGGTAGTTGATGTCTCTTTCCACATATCTCAATCACGATTTTTTAAAATTATGTAACTAATTTGTTTGCTTCCTCTCAGAATGTTCCTTGTCAGCCTTCTAAAGACTTCCTCATCTACAGCATTTTCTCAGAGACTGCTTTGCTTTCTCTCAAGTTCATTATCGTTATTGGTTCTTGCTCATTTCCAGAGTAACTCCATATCCTGGTTATTATCATGGCTGGATGTTGCTCTGGGTAGGAATACAAGGGACTAAGATATGATCAATGAAAAGACTTAACTTGAGCCTCCAACAATAGATCTAGAACAGACTTGGTCATTACAGATGGTTGTTGTTGTTAGGTGTCAGCAAGTCCAACTCCTAGTGATCCTGTGTACAACAGAATGAAACACTGCCTGGTTCTGTACTATGCCCACAATCATTACTATGTAGTAGCCCAAATGTTGCAGCCACTGTGTCAGTCTATCTCACTGAGGATTCCCTCTCTTTCAGTGACCCTCTACTCTACTAAACATGATGTCCTTCTCCAGGGATCCAGAGACTGATCCCCCCTAACAACATGTCCAAAGTATGTAAAATGTAGTCTTGCCATCCTGGTCATACTCTGGAACACTCTGGTTATACTTCCTCCAAGATAGATTTCATCATTCTTTTGGCAATCCATGGTATATTCAATACTCTTTTCCAACACCATAATTCAAAGGCACCATTTCCTCTTCTGTTTTCCATATATGTTGTCCAGCTTTTGCATGTATATGATGTGATTAAAAATACTATAGCTTGGGTCAGGTGCATCTTAGTCTTCAAGGTGACATCTTTGTTTTTCAACACTTCAGAATCTTTTGCAGCAGATTTGCCCAGTGCAATAAATCTTTCGGTTTCTTGACTGCTACTTTCATGGACATTGATTGTGGATCCAAGTAGATGAAATCCTTGACAACCTCAATCTTCTCTCTGTTGATCTTGATGCTACATGTTGGTCCAGTTGTGAGGATTTTTGTTTCCTTTATATTGAGGTTTAATCCATACTGAAGGCTATGTTCTTTGATTTCATCTGTAAATGTTTCAATTTCTCTTCATTTTCAGCAAGCAAAGTTGTGTCATTTGCATAATGCAAGTTGTTAATGATTCTTCCTCCAATCCTGTTGCCCCATTCTTCATGAACTCCAACTTCTCAGATTATTTGCTCAACATACAGATTGAATAGGTATAGTGAAAGGACACCCCTCTGATGCACACCTTTCCTAACTTTACACCACACAGGATCTTCTTGTTCTGTTCTAACTGCCTCTTGATTCATGTAAAGATTCTTCATGAGCAAAGTATTTCAGAATTCCCATTCTCTACAATGTCATCCATAAGTTATTATGATCCAAAGTCAAATGCCTTTTCATAGTCAATAAAACACAGGTAATCATCTTTCTGGTATTCTCTGCTTTCAGCCAACATCCACTTGACATCACTGATGATACTCCTGGTTCCACGTCCTCTTCTGAATCCGGCCTGAATTTCTGTCAGTTCCCTGTGCTGTAGTTGCTTTTGAATGATCTTCAGCAAAATTTTACTTGTGTTTGATATTGTTCAATAATTTCCACATTCAGTTGGATCACCTGTCTTGGGAATAAGCATAAATACGGATCTTTTTCAGTTTGTTGGCCAGGTAGTTATCTTCCAAATTTCTTGCCGTAGACGAGTGAGTGTTTTCAGTGCTGCATCTGTTTGTTGAAATACCTCAATTAATATTCTGTCAACTCCTGGGGCCTTGTTTTTCACCAGTGCCTTCAGTGCATCTTGAACTTCTTCCTTCAACACTATAGGTTCCTGACCATATGCTACCTCTTGAAATGCTTGAATGTCAACCAGTTCTTTTTAGTTTAATGACTCTGTATATTCTTTTCATCTTCTTTTGATGCTTCCTGAGTCATTTAATATTTTCCCTATAGAATCATCCATGATTGTGACTCCAGGCTTGAAATTTTTTCTAAAGCCCTTTCAGTTTGAGAAATGCTGAGTGTGTTCTCCCTTTTTAGTTTTCTATCTCCAGCTCTCTGTACATGTTATAATAATTTACATTACTTTGTGGTTTTGAGCCTTCCTTTGAAATCTTCTTTTCAGTTCTTCTAATTCATCATTTCTTCCTTTGCTTTAGCTACTCAACATTCAACAGTAAGTTTTGAAGCCTTTCTGCCATCCGCTTTGAGCTTTTATTTCTTCCCTGTCTTTTTAACGACCTCTTACTTTCTTCATATATGATGGCCTTGATGTCATTCCACAGTTTGTCTGATTTCCTGTCACTAGTGTTTAATGTGTCAAATCTATTCTTGAGATGGTATGTAAACTCAGGAGCAATATACTAAAGATCATACTTTGGCTCTTGTGGACTTGTTCTAATTTTCTTCAGATTTACTTTGAACTTCCATGTGAGCAATTGATGATTTGGTCCACAATCAACCCCTAGCCTTATTCTGACTGATGATACTGAACTTTCCATCATCTCTTTCCACAAATGTAGTCAGTTTGATTCCTGTGTATTCCGTCTGGTAAGGTCCATGTATAGCTACTATTTATGTTGCTTTTTTTTTTTTTTTTTTTAAAAAGGTATTTGCAATGAAGAAGTTGTTGGTCTTGCAAAATTCTCTCATGCAGTCTCCAGCATCATTTCTGTCGTTGAGGCCACCAAGGGTTGATAATTCTTCTTTGTTTCCAACTTTCACATTCCAATCACCATGTATCCTGGTGATTTCACATTTTAATCATCAGTGTATCCTGATTGCATGTGTGATCAATGTTGGACTGCAGAAATTGGCAAAAATCCACTGTTTCATCATCTTTGGCCTTAGTGGTTGGTGCATAAATATGAATAATACTTGTATTAACTAGTCTTCCTTGTAGGTATATGGACATTATCATATCATTAATAGCATTGTACTTCAGGACAGATCTTGAAATGTTCTTTTTGTTGACTAATGCCAATATCGTTCCTCTTTAGGTTTTCATTCCTAGCACAGCAGACCATATGACTTCCTAATGAAAAATGGCCAGTGTAAATCCATTTCAGCTCAGTAATACCTGAAATGTCAATGATTATGCATTACATTCATTTTTGACAGTTTCTAATTTTCCGAGATTCATGCCTCATACATTCCAGGTTTTGATTATTAACGAATGTTTGCAACTATTTCTTCTCATTTTGATTTTTCCACATCAGCAAATGAAGGTCCTGAAAGCTAGACTCCATCCATGTCATTAACATTGACTCTACTTTGAGGAGGCAGCTCTTTCCCAGGTATCTTTTGAGTAGCTCCCAACCAGGAGGGCTCATCTTCTGGCACTATATCATACAATGTTCCACTGCTATGTATGAGGTTTTCACTGCTAATTCTTTCCAGAAGTTGCCTGCTGGGTCCTTTGTCCTAGTTGTTATGGGAGGCAGAGGCTACAAAATGGTTGAGTGACATGACTTCCTACAGACCGTGACAGTCTGGAACAGGAAATCACAGTTGGTTTGGTAAGCATGAATGGACTCAAGCATAATGTATCAGGAGCAGTTGGGACAAGAGACATTGGGGAAATGGGAAAGACAGGGCAAGAGCCACCTTCAGGTGGGACCACTACCTGGAATTTTTCTTATGCTGATAGACTGCGGCCTTTACTTTAAATGCCCTTCTTTACCAGATTGGTGGCTTTGTTCATTATGCGTCATGATGACTCAGTTATGCGACTGTCTCCCTAGGGTATGCTTCGGAATTTTCTGAAGGCCAAGTGGGAGGTAATTCTTCCAGTTCCTGAGGATATTATTAGGATACAAAGTCCTTTCAGAAGACTCTAAAAATTAGCCTTTACATAAATAACAATTGTTACAAAAAATAAATTCACTGATAAATTTTCTAAATAAAATTGATGCTCTTTAGAGACAGAGAATATGATGCAACCCCCATTCTTTAGCTCCTGGGGCTTTTAAAAATGTAATGTTCACACAGATGGTTTTGGAATGAGTATTAGCTCCAACACTAACTACAAGTTAATTAAATTATTATACTTATCTCATTTAGTGTGATGTTGAGAACACAGTTAAAACTCAATAATATTGGCTATTATGAAGGTTAGAGATAATAAAACTCATGTTGGTTTGGAAAAATACAACCATGGACATGAAAAAGAATACATCTGAGACAAACACCACTGCTAACAGAGGGCTACTAACTCTAAAAACTGGGCTAGAATACTCCATTTACTGACGGTTCATGTCTTTTAAACAACCTCTGTAGACTGATTCTCTGCTTGTTTTACCCAGGAAGCTTAGCAGTAGAGAAAGACATTCACAATTTGAGGAATTCACTTCCACTGTTCTACAGTAATTTTACAAGCATGACAGCTACTCTGGGCTATCAAAACATCAACTGAAATGACACAAGCATAGGTGAATTATAATATAATTAGAGACTTTGAAGTTAGTATCATTAAGCTCATGTTGGACCCATAAATAGTAAAACATAATGAGTCTTCATTAAATAAGGAAAACAAGTAGTCTTTTATGAATACCTATGTAGAGTCGGATCCGACTGGATGGCACTTGGCTGGCATGTACCTAAAAATGCCTAGAGAACTTACTAAGCTGACAGCTTCATTTTAGAACAAATAAACAAAAACAGGGAAATGATCTTGTGTCCTGGGGTCATCAGCACCCAGTCAGGGTATATAAAGGGCCCAGAGGGAGAGAAAGACATTCACACCTGAAAAAACTCACCTGCTCTCAACAGCCCCACCCAGACCAGCCCCGCACCCCACCATGACCGGCTCCTGCTGTGGCTCCTTCTCCTCCCTCAGCTGTGGGGGAGGCTGCCTCCAGCCCTGTTTTCCCCGAGACCCCTGCTGCTGCCGCCCCGTGTCCTGCCAGACCACCGTGTGCCGCCCCATGACCTCCGTGCCACGCTACACACGCACCATCTGCGAGCCCTGCCGCAGGCCCATCTGCTGTGACCCCTGCAGCCTGCAGGAAGGCTGCTGCCGGCCCATCACCTGCTGCCCCTCGTCCTGCACGGCCGTGGTCTGCCGGCCCTGCTGCTGGGCCTCCACCTGCTGCCAGCCGATTTCCGTGCAGTCCCCCTGCTGCCGGCCCACCTGCTGCCAGCCTGCCCCCTGCCGCACCACCTGCCGGACCTCCTGCTGCTGAGCAGCCCTTTTGACTAAGGGTCCCCTCCTAGCTTACCAGGGACATCCTGCTGTCCTACCGCTTCAAGGCAGGACAACATGCACGTTCCTGAGAAGTCCATTCCTTACCTCCTCAAACTAGACTTTTCTTATTAGTTAAGACTAAGAATTGCTATCTTTGATTTCTGTTGTCTGTTTTCAATAAACTTAATACTCCTAGCATAAAGTCATAGTCTTTGTGACGATTTCTTTCATTTAATTCTGCCTTGCTGCTTGATCCAGAGATATTCAAAACAAGGTAAATGTGTATATTGTCTTACTGTCACTGTACGGGGTATTTATTGAGCACAATAGCAGAGGAAGGTGATCACATCTGCATCTCCATCTCATTTACAAAGACTTGTGCGCCCATCTTCCTGGGCACCTGTCAAACACCTGAGCCGTGTCCTTTAACAATGACCACAGGAGGAGGCTGCATCTGGGTGAGCACCTACATTCCCATTCCAATGGGCTGTTTTCTGAACTGACACCTGTTAAGCCATCACAGAAAGCCCGGCATGTGAGAGATGGAAGCATCCCTAGCTGACTGCCTCTGCTTTTAAAGTTAAAGAAAAATGAGGATTGAAAGGTTACGTAGTTACTATGATTAGGAATGTTCAGAAGAGACCAAGCAGAAGAATGTGAGCTTCCTGACATTTAGGCCTTTAAGTCAAATGTTTCCTTTCAGTGCTGTAGGAGACACGTGTGAGAATCTGCTCTAAGTAATTGTGTTCTGTTCTCTTTTGTGTCCATCTGTAACTGCTGGCTCAGATAGCACACTCCCTTTTATGTGTTACAGATTTGATCATAGGTTAGAATGGCTGTTGACAGTGCCAACTCTCGTGGATATTAAATCATGCCAGCTCTCGGGGCTGCCTACATTTGTGTTTATACTTTGCATATTAATGGTATTTTTCAAGAAAATTAATCAACCATTGTCAATTTACACATTTATTGAGTGCCTACTATGAATATGGAAACCCTGGTGGTGTAGTGGGTTAAGTGTTACGTCCACTAACCAAAAGGTTGGCAGTTCAAATCTGCCAGGCACTCCTTGGAAACTCTATGGTGCAGTTCTCCTCTGATCTCCCAGAGCTACTGTAAGTCTGACCTGACTCAACAGCAATGGGTTTGGCTTTTGGTTTACTATCAATATGGGAAACATTTGTGGCATAGTAGTTCAATACTATGGTTGCTAGCCAAAGAGTGGGCAGTTTGAATCTGCCAGGGACTCCTTGGACACTGCATGGGGCTGTTATACTCTATCCTGTAGTCACTATGAGTCAGAATTGACTGGATGGCAAGGGTTTGGGTTTTTTTTAGTTTTTTATGACTAAGGCACTAAACTGAACTCTCTGGGGAACTATAAATGAATGAAAGAGAACCTTTGCCTCAGAATGGGTATATCTACCTGGTGAGATTAGGTATTCATAAGAAAAATGTCAGATAGGACATATGTTTGTAAATGTAGGGGAAATATAAAAACAGCTGAAGATTATAAGCCCCTTTGAGATAGACTTGCCAGCCAGCCAAGTGCCCTCGGGTCGGTTGGACAAAACCTAATCTTGTAAGGACGTTACACCTTAGGAACACACCATGCAATTGTCACTGGCATGTACTGGGCGGGGGGGAGTAATAAGCACAACATAAACTGTAAACTAGGAAACCATTCTGAGAGGAAAAAAAAATATTTGTGTGTGTGTATAGGTGTGCTGACGCCTAAAAGAAATCTAAGGATTATCTCAGCTGTATAAAACAAGATGGACTTTTGATATGCTTCAAATCAAGGACAATTTTAATGGCTAGCCATTTCAAATCATTCAGTTGTAGAGATAACTAAGAACCGAAAACATAGAAGACAATTTTTCACATTAATATTTTAATGTGAAAATCATATAGAAACCAACAGTATTATTAAGCAAAGCCCCAGCATATCAAAATATATTGGCCATTGCCACTAGGAATCCGTTTAAATTATTGGGAAACTGGTTTTATTTTTAGGATGAAGTTACAGAAAAAACTGTGTCCCTCTAAATTGTGTCTCAATTTGGCTAGGCCATGATTCCCGGTTTGTGTGACTGTCTCCCATTTTGTCATTTGACGGTATTTTTCTGTGTTGTAAATCTTCCTTACGATGTTAATAAGGCAGGATTAGAGACAACTGTGTTAATGATGCAGGACTCAATTTCCAAGATCAGGTTTTGTCTAAAGTCAATCTTTTGAGATGTAAAAGACAAGCAAGCAGAGAGACAAGGAGACCTCATACCACCAAGACAGCAGTGCCAGGAGAAGAGTATGTCCTTAGGATCCGGGGTTCCCTGCACAAAGAAGCTCCTAGCTCAGAAGAAGATTGATGACAAAGACCTTACTCCAGAGCCAACCGAGGGAGATAGACTCACCCTGGAGCTGATGCCCTGAATCTGGACTTCTGGCTTACTAGACAATGAAAGAATAAACTTCTATTTGTGGAAGTCATCCACCAGTGCTGTTTCTACTATAGCAGCACTAGATGACTAAGACAGCTAGTTTTCTGTGACCTCACTCTGTGTTGCATGGGCTGTAGGGTTCTCAGTAGGGCTCATACCACTACCCGCAGTTCTGACACAAATACTTCCCAAGGCTCCTCAATCATTTAAAACCACTTAACAGAGATGTCTGCTCCAAGAGGGAGTGATACGTGCTCTTTTCAGCTGTTTTTATTTTATTTCATGCTATGTGTTGCTAAAACCCGCCACTGAATAATATTTAACATGATTCTATGGTAGCAGAGTGGAGAACTTTCAAGTTGCTATATCAAATATATTGGCTTTTTGAAAAATCAACTTACAGTTTACCAATGTAACAGGATCTTTTAAAATAGATTTATTTCACAAATACAAGTCACAAAGTGTGAGACACTGTTCTCAGTGCCTGACAACTATTACTTCCTTTAATCTTAACAACAACCTGACAAATATGTACTATTATTATCTCACATGGCCCAAGGTGACATAGCCAGTAAATGGCAAAGCTTTAAATGAGTATTGTCTGGTTTTAGGATAAATGGCATCATAAAACAGCATATGCCTTGCCACCAGTGTCAAACCACAGAGCTATGCTGTCATGGCTCTGACATGACACATACTGAGCATGACACATATTTTCTCAACCTGAAAATGAAGTTTGGGTGGGGGGTGTTGATAAGCATCTTAGAGTGAACAGATATTAGAATAGCTTACTGAGGGGAATCATGGACTCTCTACCTTTGTTGAACTTTATAAAACAAACAAAAAAATCCAAACTCATTGCTGTCGTGTCAATTCCAACTCATAGTGACCCTAACCGAAATCCAAACCCACTGCCTTTCAAATAAATTCTGACTTACAGCAACCCAATAGAACAGAGTAGAAAGACTGTCCTATAAAGTTTCCAAGGAGTGACTGGTGGATTTGTGCTGCTGACCTTTTGGTTAGCAGCTGTAGCACTTAACCACTAGCTACCAAGTTTTCCCAGTGACCCTATAAAGGGGAGGAAAACAAATTTCTTTGGAATAGCTTTAGGTAAGAAGTGTTGGAAGTAGAAAACTTAAGTTTGTTAGGTTAAAAAGTTTATGTCTTCCAAAGAGGCTCCCAGTGCATAAAACATGACCATAAGGACTCACAGTGACTGATGATGAGATAATGAGCCTTGGGGAAAAAAAGAATAACCACAACATAAAACTTTTGATCTAGGTTCTGATTACCACTTTGACAAATCACATGTGCTGGTGAACAAGGGAAGAACATGATCCATGAGCTCCTTGACATGTTTCAGTGATGAGAACGTCCTTGGTTTCTGTCTCCTCTGCTTCCCTAATTGTACCTGGCAGACATAGTTTTTAGACCTTGCATTTCATTTAGTCAACTTAACATTCCTTTTAATGGTTTGAAACAATATTAAACATTCCACTGGTGGAGCTTTAGCTCTGGGAGCAGGGGGCACATTCTTTTGAATGATGGGAATCATCCTAAAATGATCCCAAACCCAGACAGGTGAATAATAGGAGGAGGAAAGCTGAAAAGTAAAGAGACTATTTTCCTCCTGTGATTCCTAAATCACCTCTGGCAATATGTCCTGCCAAGAAGGGACCATCTCATTTCTAGCAGAACCATAGCAGAACAACTGTGGGACCTCCCACAGTATGCCTTGACCAGTGAATTGGATGTATTTACAATGTTGGTGAAAATATCCTCCATCTTGTCACTTGATAGGCATGGCACACATGCCTAGGTATGACAGAAAAAAAAAAAAAACACTCATTATACAGCTTTCATCATATCTAGAAGAAGGACAGATACAACTTAGAAAGACAGAGTAGTGGGATGGGGGAAACAAGAGACCATGGTTTCAGGGAACATCTAGGTCAATCGGCATAAGACAGAATATTGGAAAAATGTTCTGCAGCCTACTTTGGCGAATGGTGTCTGGGATCTTAAATGCTTGCAAGTGGCCATTTACGATGCATCAGTTTGTCCCAACCCAGCAAGAGCAAATGAAAAGGAAGAACACCTAAGAAACAAGGAAAATATTAGCCTAAGAGACATATGGGCCACATAAACCACAGACTTCATTAGCTAGAGACCAGAAGAACTAGATGGTGCCCAGCTACCACCAATGATAGCTCTGATAGGAAACAAAACAGAGAGTCACTTACATAGTAGGAGAAAATTGGGGTACAGAACCCAAATTCACATAAAAATATCAGAATTAATGGTCTGACTGAGATGTAGGGGAGCCTCAGAAGACGTAGACTCCAGATACTCTGTTAACCCAGAACTAAAACCATTCTCAAAGTGAAATTCTTCTGACAAAAACTAGACTGGACTACAAGACATAAAATAATACTTGCGAGGAGTGTGCTGCTTTGCTCAGCTAGATACATGAAACTAAGTGGCAGTTCCCTGTTGAATGGACACAGGAAGTCCAGGGTAGAACAGGGGAGTGTGCTGTCACATAATAGGGAGAGCAACTAGGGTCACACATAACAATGTGTGTATAAATTTTATACGAGAAATTAACTGGAGCTGTGAAAGTTCACCTGAAGTACAATTTTAAAAAAAGGCAAATACTTCATTATCTTTTTATACTGTATATTAATATGATTAAATGTTGGACATATTGGCCTAAATAAAATATATTCTTAAAATTTAAAAAAGAGAGAAAGAAAAGTTATGCCTCAGAAGTAAAACTGACATCCTACAACCAAAGGAACTAGGGTTGTACACAACATGAGCTGGAGAAAATAAAAAGCCCCGACCTTCTTGCGTATTCCCTGCCCACTGCTGTCGAGTTGATTCCAGCTCCAGTGACCCTATAGGACACAGTAGAACTGCCCCATCAAGTTTTCAAGGAGCGCCTGGTGGATTCAAATGGCCAACCTTTTGGTTAGCAGCCATAGCACTTAACTACTATGCCACCAGGGTTTCTCGCTTATTCCAATAAAAAAACAAAACTAAACCCACTGCCATCAAGTCAATTCTGACTCATAGTGACCCTATAGACAGGGCAAAACTGCCCCATAGAGTTCCTAAGGAGTGCCTGGTAGAGTTGAACTGCCAACCTTATGGTTAGCAGCTGTAGCACTTAACCACTATGCTACCAAGATTTGCAATACTTAGAAAAAATAAACTTGTCTTTCCCTTACAAATAAACATATGAGCTGTTGTCCTATTGGTTAGAACACATTTTAAGCACACTATAGGATATTAAACAATATGCAGACATAGACCCCTGAAATCCAAATGGAAAGGCATGCCTAACATCTGTCTGCTTCAGAGACAGCCTCTTCCAAGGACTTGTTGGGCCACAGATTGGATCAATCAGTGCTCCAGAAATCCCTGTGTCTTTAAAGATTGTTGTTCCTTCAGGACCATGTCTCTCAGGTGCCATCTACTCAAAATAAAAATTAAGAGCTATATCTGCTCGATGGCTGTGGGTTGTCAGATCCTAATGATCAGTTGCATGAATACATTCACGTTTGGGAATAAAATAAGGGTTATTTAACGAGACTGTGAGTATGACACGTGCAATGTAACCATTAGTCAAAACAAAATTCTACTTAATTGGCGAAAAGTTAAACAAGGGAGTTATTTGCACCTGGCCTGGGTATATAAAGGGCCCAGAGGGAGAGGAAGACATTCACACCTGAGAAAACTCACTTGCTCTCAACAGCCCCACCCAGACCAGCCCCGCACCCCACCATGACCGGCTCCTGCTGTGGCTCCTTCTCCTCCCTCAGCTGTGGGGGAGGCTGCCTCCAGCCCTGCTTTCCCCGAGACCCTTGCTGCTGCCGCCCCGTGTCCTGCCAGACCACCGTGTGCCGCCCCATGACCTCCGTGCCACGCTACACACGCACCATCTGCGAGCCCTGCCGCAGGCCCGTCTGCTGTGACCCCTGCAGCCTGCAGGAAGGCTGCTGCCGGCCCATCACCTGCTGCCCCTCGTCCTGCACGGCCGTGGTCTGCCGGCCCTGCTGCTGGGCCTCCACCTGCTGCCAGCCGATTTCCGTGCAGTCCCCCTGCTGCCGGCCCACCTGCTGCCAGCCTGCCCTTTGCCGCACCACCTGCCGGACCTCCTGCTGCTGAGCAGCCCTTTTGACTAAGGGTCTCCCCTATAGCGTGCCAGGGACATCCTGCGGTCCTTCGCGGCTTCAAGGCAGGACAACATGCACGTTCCTGAGAAGTCCATTCCTCACCTCCTCAAACCAGCACTTACATACTGAAGATACATTTTCTTATTAACTGCAAATGAAGAATTGCTATCCTGCTGCCAGCCCCTCTCCGTGCAGGCTCTCTGCAGCCACCCCTTCCCCCTGTGCTGTCAGCCGCCCCCTGCCACCCCCTGCCACACTACCTGTAGGTCCTCCTGTTGCCGAACAGGGCACTGATTGCCTGGTGCAAGCAATGTGACTTTGGAAAAGTCGTACTGGTGTTTCTCTACCTAACAGACTAACAGAATTCCTACCCTGAGCCATCAAGACCCCTGAGCAACTCAGCTGTTGAGTGAAGACCCAGGACTCCTAACATCAGCTCAGCTATAAAGAGTCAAATCTTGGGCTGTTCCCAAGTCTTTGTAATAGAAGTAACTTCCCGCTTCTGATCTTCCATCTTAGGTCTTGTGGATTGTCTATTTTCTAGTAAACTGTTCCTCTTTGGCCTACCAAACACAACTTTGTTTATATTTATTTGTTCTATTTTTTTTGTTGTTGTTAAATTTACACACAACACAAATGTACTGCATGCTTACCACCTACAAGTCACAGATGCCCAGCATATGGTGAGAAATTAAAATTGAGATAAACTATCTCATCTTGAGGGAATTTCTAAAGAGATGAGTCAAATTCCCAATAAGTCTACTAAAAAGTGGACTATAAGGCAAGAAAAATATAACATGCTGTACAGTATCAATGGAGAAGTCACTACTGATGGGAAGAATAAGAAAGATGGAAAGCAGATGTTAGCAGTATATAAGGGTTAAGATATTGGCATGTGAATCTGTGGGAAGTGACTTTCTCAGCAGTGAGCCAAGCTATGGAGGGAGGAGACTATACCGGTTGTTAAGACAATTTAGCTGGGAGCATTGGATATATGCGATGATGAAAGATCAATTTGGAAAACATGTGTCTTGAAGAGTCATTAAAAAAAAAAAAAAAACCTGTTGCCCTTGAATGGATTGTGACTCACAGTGGCCCTGTGGGACAGAGTAGAACTGCCCCATAGAGTTTCCAAGGAAGGCCTGATGGATTCGAACTGCCAGCCTTTTATTTAGCAAACCCTGGTGGCATAGTGGTTAAGTGCTAAGCTAACCAAAAGGCTAGAAGCTTGAATATGCTGGGTGCTGCTTGGAAACTCTATGGGGAAGTTCTACTCTTTCCTATAGGGTCACTATGACACAGAATCAACTCAACAGCAGTGGGTTTGGTTTTCTTTTTTTTTTAGAAGACTCGACGGCTATTGTTATAATAAGCACCAAGGACCAAGGAACTGCTGAAAGTTTTAGGGCTAGGGATAGCATGATAAGAGCTGGACATTGGGATGATTCCTATGGCAGCTACATATAAACACAGATGGCCAAGGACTAGATGCGTAACAACTGACTAGGAGGTCATTGCCCTTCTCTGAGTTACACACAATAAGGGCACAATTAAAGTGGCAGTGAAGAAATAGAATAAAGAAGACAAGATAGGCAGGTACAGTAAACATAGAAGCTTAGAAACTGATAACTGATTCAAATATGGGAAATGAGATAAAGGACGCAAACGGGACTTATTGCAGTTCTGGAAAGTTCTTCTCAAAAATAACTTTAAAAATTTTGATATATTTATGTTAATTTACAATGTATTTTAAGTCACATTATTCTATAGCATATTCTGCCCAGTACATAACATTTCTGAGCTATTATAAAATACACTTTTAAAAACATATGAAAGAAAGAAATTCACTTACATTAATTTATCCTAAAAGGCAGCATGGTGTAAACTAAAAACAATTGGTCTAGGATTGCGGATAGAAATTTTATACCTGGATCTTCTAACTGGGTGCTGTGTGATTGGAGTAAGTCACTTAACTTCAATAAACAGTAGCCATTCCCAGGCTCAAGCTTATTCTAACAGTAACTGATGCTGAGGGGAAATTAAAAGTGACTCACAGCATAACACTCATGTTTTGATTCAGAACTTTGAGGCTAAATTGTTCTGTATTCATCTCTTTTCCTTGACTAATCCTTCATCTCGGTACCATACTGATTTATACACTAGAGCACGACATAAGGTAAGGAAAATGTAACTGGCTTTCTGAATAATCTTTCAGCACTTTATGTGTAATAAGCAGACTGCTGTTGAGTTGATGCTGACTCATATTGATCCTATAGGTCAGAGCAGAATTGCCCCATAGGGTTTCCAAGAGGAGCTGGTGGATTTGATCTGCAAATGTTTTGGTCAGGAGACGTAGCACTTAAACCACTATGCCATCAGGATTTCCTTATTCATAAAAGAATTAAATAAATGTGTAACATTTATAATAAGAATAATTTCAGTTTCTACATCTATAAAATTAAATGGTCGGGCAACATCATTTATTAAATTTCTTTGATTTTCAATATTAGATGATTCTATATAACCACTGCACATACCTACAGTTGTGGTTGCTATGTGAACATCTTTACTGACATTAGCATAGTTATTTTCCAATTTAATTCCATCACCATATAAGCCAATACTTCAACCTCTTAAAAAATACTTGCTTCCACTCATGATTGGAAAAAAAAAAATCACACCATATGCTCCAACACTGTGTTCTTTTAATTTTTTTTTTCCTGTTTTTAACTTCCCACCATTGTCTTAGTCATCTAGTGCTGCTACAGCAGTGTTTTAGTCAGCTAGTGCTGCTCTTAACAGAAGTACCACAGAGTGCACTGCTTTAACAAAGGAAAATTTATTCTTACACAGTCCGGTAGGCTGCAAGTCCATATTCAGGATGTCTGCTCCAGGGGAAGCCTTTCCCCCTTGTCAGCTCTGGAGGAGAGTCTGGTATTGCATCAATCTTTGTCCAGGGAGAATCTTGGCACAGGAACCTCTGCTTCCTCAGTGGTGTGGGATTCCCAATTCTCTGCTTGCTTCACTTTCCTTTTATCTCTTGCAGGATGAAAGGATTGAGGGTGGTGCAAGCCATACTCCAGGGAAACTCCCTTTACAGTGGAGCAGGGAGGTAATCCTATAAAGGGATTTATAGCCCCACCCTAATCCTTTAACATACAGCATAGGAAAACCACCAAATGGAGGACAATCATAAAATACTGGGAATCATGGCCTAGCCACATGGCTACACATATTTTGGGGGGGACACAATTCAATCCATGACAAACAGAAGTATCACAAGTGGGATGGATTTAATGAAGAGAACTTTATTCTCTCACTCACATAGGCTAGAAGTCTGAATTCAGGGTACCAGCACCAGGGGAAGACTTTCTCTCTGCTGGCTTTGGAGGAAGGTCTTTGTCATCAGCATCCCCTTGGTCTGGAAACATCTCAGCACGGGAATCTCAGGTCCAAAGGATGCACCCTGCTCCTGCCACTGCTGTCTTGGTAGTAGGAGGTCCTCGACTCTATGCCTGCTTCCCTTTCATCACTCTTAAGACAAAAAGTGGTACAGACCACCCCCCAGGGAACTCCATCAGATCAGGGATATGACCTTAGCAAAGGGGTTACAGTCCCATCCTCACCCTCCGTAACATAATTCAGTCTTGTGCTATTCCCCACAGGCAGAAATGAGGACTTACAACATGTAGGGATAATCACACAATACTGGAAATCGTGGCCCACCTAAACTGATACACATGCTTTTGGGGGGACACAATATGCAACCCATGGCACCCAAGTAACACCAAACTCTCAGGGCAGAAACACACTCTTTCTTTCAGCAGCCACCAGGAATTATTTTGATTTTTATTTTACTGAAATTTATATTAATCTCTTTGCTTTTATACCCTTTGAATTATATTTGGCCATCTACCTCCTAGCCTGTCTTTCAAGCACAGTGGTCCAGAAAAAAGAAAAAGTGTTCCCTGACTCCCACTTATTTAATTGCTCCTGTTTCATCACTTGATTGTCATGTTCTTTTGTCTACCACCCATTCATTGGACTCAGGATATAGTAGCATAAACATGACATAAACTGAAAATAAATTCGACTTTTGAGAAATACTATCCTGATAATCCACAGAGTGGTGATTTTTTTCCTCTTCAAAGAAAAATATCGGTTTCACTTAAAATTCAAGTGATCTTTTCCAGTTATGGAATTTGAATCTTAGCCCTTCTTTTAAATCTCTGCTAAAAGACATATCCACAGTAAACTGGGATGGAAGAGGTTTTGCACTCTCTCTCTTTCTTCTCAGTGATAAATGCTTCCTCAGGGCTGAGTTTCTGAAGTTTTGGAGAAATCAAAGAAAGAAATACTCAGAATTTTTATGAATATAGAATTTATCAAGAGTTTCTGTCCGGCTGATTGTAGAAACCATAATCTTATCAATCTAAATCTTAAACACAAAGGCACTCTTACATGAAGGACAGTCAGTGGTTGTTTATCCCCTAGAATGAGGAGGCTTGAGGTTTGGGGAATATGACTCCAAAGTCACAGCATCCTAAGTGTATGAGTGGCCTCCTCAGGTGATATGACCACAAGTGCAAAATGCAAGCTGAGGCTTGAGTAGAAATGACAGCATTGTTTGAAAATGAAGCTAAACATTTTTCCAAGGAGGAACATATCTGGTGAGTATTAGCTGAGTAATAAAGAAAAAAGCAATTTGCAGATAGACTTAAAATAACTCATATTTGGGCCATCAGAGGGCCCCAGAAAAGCTAGAGTAATAAGACAAAAATGCTGTCTGTCACAAGGACAGGAACTGGCCAAGGCCTATAAAAGGCCTGAAGAAGAAGTCACAGCTCAAACCTAGAAATTTTTCGAAGCAACCCAACTCTCAGCCCAATTCTTGACACCATGGCCTGCTGCCACACCAGCTTCTCTGGCTTTCCCAGGTTCTCTACCTGTGGGACCTGCGGCTCCAGCTGCTGCGAACCAAGCAGCATTGAGACCAGCTGCTGCCAGCCAAGCTGTGCTGAGACCAGCTGCTGCCAGCCAAGCTGCATTGAGACCAGCTGCTGTGGGAGTGGCAGTGGCATCATCAGTGGTAGCATCGGTCATGGCCAGGAGGGTGGCAGTGGAGCTGTGAGCTACCGTGTCAGGTGGTGCCGCCCAGACTGCCGCGTGGAGGGCACGTTCCTGCCTCCCTGCTGTGTAGTGAGCTGCACTCCCCCATCCTGCTGCCAGCTGTACCATGCCCAGGCCTCCTGCTGCCGCCCATCCTACTGTGGACAGTCCAGCTGCCGCCCAGCCTGCTGCTGCCAGCCCGTCTGCTGTGAGCCCATCTGCTGAAAACCTACATGTTGAAAGCCTTCTTCTGGTGGGAATCCTGAGAAAAACTCTTTAAAACAAATCACCCATCCAGTGTACATTTCCAACAAACTTCTGAGTTCCAGTGACCATAACCCAGATTGCAGCCTTCTGTCAAACAACTACAGAGTTTTCCTAGGATGTAAACTGATGTCTGACAGAAGACTGAGACTCCTTCGGACAACTAGATATCAACAGAAGCGCCACAATGTGAAAAGAGATATATACGCATTTACAATAAATATTATCAGAAATATTTTAACAGCTCATTGGAACTTGGATTTCATGAAATCTTTCGTCTGATCTTCAGTGAAGTCATTTTTGAAGCTTTCCTTGGATTTTTTTTTTTTTTTTAACAATTTGGGGTACTGGGATTTTTCAAATTCTCAATAAATGTGGCATTATACTATGGTTTTTCTTTTATTCTTTTTGTTTGTTTTTCAAAGTCATTTTTAAAAGGTAGTGTTTCTTTGCTTCACCAACATTCTTCAGCCAAAAACAGATGATTAAAAGAGCATAAGGGAGCTTAGAAACTATTTTCTGAGGGCCTGCCCTGTGCTAGAAGGTGGGTTAGATCTTCTAGAAAATAATTTTAAGAAAAGGAATTATATGTCCTTCAGCTTGTTAGCCGTGTTGTCAAACCCATTCATTTTAATCACATTTATCACTCTGCACAATTACTTCAGTTATCAAGGATATACAAAAGTCTCATTGAAATCAACAATAGAAAAAAGCCAAACCTGTTGCCATCGAGTAAAATCTGACTCACAGTGACCCTATAGGACACAATAGAACTGTCTCATAGTTTTCAAGGAGTGTTTGGTGGATTTGAACTGTTGACCTCTTGGTTAGCAGCTGCAGCCCTTAACCACTATACCACCAGAGTTTGAGAGAGATCTAAACATGTTAAGGAGAACCTGGTGGCATGGTGGTTAAGGGTTACAGCTGTTAACCAAGAAGTCAGCAGTTTGAATCTACCAGGCCCTCCTTGGAAACTCTATGAGGCAGCTCTACTCTGTTTGATAGGGTCGCTATGAGTCAGTATTGACCTGGTAGCAGTGAGGTTTTTTGTTTTGAAACAAGTTAAAAAAATGGCAGAAGATGTAAAGGCATCCTAAGTTCTAGTCCCAGCTTTGTAACTAAAGTGGTATGAATTCTTGAGCAAGTCCTTTCACCTGCCTGGGCAATATTTCTAATCTTGAAAATGAGAGAATTGAGTTTTGTTCCTTACAATGTCTCTTCCAGGCATATGATAGCAGAGCATTTCCTAAATAGGCGTTTCACTGACAATTAAAAGATCCTACTGTTGGGCCCTGGCACTCTTGGCAGGGCTGGGCAGGCCTGAGGGAGAGCTATGCCCTAGGTGTCCCCAGGCTCAGACTCCTACTGGGTACCCCTGCCTCCTCCTCCCCTTTCCTCCCAAAGGCAGGGTAGGCAGGCCAGGCAGTAGAGAACCCCTGCCCCAGGACACAACTTGTGATTCAAGAAGACCAGTGAAGAGTCTCTTGCCAGAAACATTTCACTGAGTGAAACAGCCTTCACAGTTATGGCCTGAGATGTGCTGCTTCACTCTAGCATGGAAGCAGTATGAAGCTTAAGTACAATCTTTGGAAGGCAAGCACCCCAACATGAACTCTAATTATGTAACTGGCCAAAGGGAGTCCGAGGAGAAACAAAAGCAGCAACAGCCAGAGTCTGCATGCGGGGAAAACACCTTGGTATTAAGACGAGGAACCAAGCAGTCAGAGAAAGAGGTGTAAGGGTGTACTACTGAAATCCAGTTCCTCAAGCAACTCCAGTAGCCGAGCATTACCCAACTGAGATCAACAACAGTAGACCTAATGGCCAACTTACTTTTCCTAAAAATCAAAGGCGAACTTAAAGAAATTAAACACCAACTCCAACAAGCCCCAAATGTACTGAATGCCTGGAAGTTTACACCTGATAAACAAGTCAGACTCCCAAGTTAAAGGCCTTGCTGATAGTCCCACTATGAGACAGCTGTTGGGGGCCAACCAACACTGGGTTTCATACCAACACTGAGACTTTTTGAGCCAAAAAAGCCACATTTTTCTACCGTCCAGCTGGTAATGGTTAATGTGAACTGACCAGAGACAACTTGTGTTTCAGCTTTCTTCTCTTTCCTGTCCCCTTGCTTCAGAGAACAAAGAGGTGGCTACTTCTGAAAAATCCCCCTGCTAAGAATTTTAGAGAACTTGAGAGATGTTTCTGTTGGAAGAAAATACTGTGGCACCTTTGTCTTCAGACAGCTTGGAGGAATGAAAACCTAGAGACTTTAAATCATGAACTGAACATGCAAAATTCCTGTAAAATGTAAAACTGGAGTATGTGTCACTCTTAACCTTGAGCATAGTGACTTAAAGACACTGTGTATTAGTTTTGCCAGTAAGATGGGGGACTTTATAATCGTTGTTGGACTTCTAGGTCAAAACTTAAATGAGGTAATTTTGCCTTTCAAGGGTATGTTTGCTGAGAACTGATTTTTAATAGTCATGAGAGAAATCAACTAATGGATGTCAGAACAAGTAGCTCATACACTTAACTGTTTAGTTTGGGGCTCTACGTTACTTGATTAAGCTCAAAATCAGTGGCTTCAACGATGCCTTCTTTGAAGGGTTGCTAATACTATAGACAGTCTTACCAAGAACTGTACAAACACAGAGATGCGGTTTTCAATTTCAAGTTTAAACTGTTTGAAGCATTATAAACATTCATTTTTTCAGCTAGATTGTATAAGGACATTGGCTCTGATGAAACTCCTGCATTATTTTTTTAAAATAGTGGAGCTGATTAAACTTCCATTCCATTCCACAGACTCATGTTGGAAGAGCACTGTCAGGCTGTTCCTGGGGGATGTATTTCTTCTTGTATTCGGGCATTCTGTATTTCACTGATGATGTTAAATGTGCCTTGAAATAGTGATTTTTTAAAAGTTCAGGACATACTAAGTTGATTTTGTTGTACTTTAACGTTTTAATTTAGGGGCTGTGGATAACATGTTGATTTTGGAAAAATGGTTGCTGCGTTCTTTCACAGTCCAGGAAAAGGCTCTCTGTGCCTTTTTTTTTTAAAAGACATGCTATTTTCCAGCTGGTACCATCACAAACAAGGAAATCTGACACCCGTTACTTGATACTTTATCCCAAGACTGCAGTAGAGATCACTGTGGGTCAGCTTCACATGGTGCCTGCCAGAAACTAGAGAGATCTGGATTGCGCTGTGGACTGGCCTAAGTGAGACAATGCATTGTAAAAGGTAGTATTAGTGACCATTCCTAGTTAATTCATTTGTTCATTTGGATAAATGAGGAATTATTGTTTTCATGCTTCCATCCATGAATTTTTTCATCAGCTCATTCTCTAAGTCACCAATACGAATTTTCACTTGGTGATAACAGAGTAGATGAGTAGAAGATAAACGTTCTAGTTTGTCCCCCATTTACATGCCATTTTAACAATGGTGACTTGTGTGCCAACAAGTTGATTGACTCATTGAGACGCTACGGGACAGAGTAGAACTGCCCCGCAGTGTTTCCTGGGCTGTAATCTCTGTTGGAGTAGGTGGGTAGGCTAAACCGGACAGCCTTTAAGAGAGCAGCCAAGTGCTTAACCACTGAACCACCAAAACCCACTGCCATCAAGTTGGATCCAACTCATACAACACCAGTTTCTCTCTTAATTCAAATCAATTGTAACTATCTTATATTCTTGTACTTCAAGGAACTGATTTATGGCTGGGGGAATTTGAAGAAGTGATTTGTGTACTTTTTGGCAAGAAGTCTATTTCTAAAATTCTATTCATGGCGGGTTGGAGGGTTAGAGATTGAGTCGTATCCCCCTCAAAATGTGTGTCAGCTTGGCCAGACCACAATTCTCTGTATTGTGTAATTATCTACCACTTTGCCATTTGGTGAGATTTTCCTATATGTTATAAATCCTACCCCTAGATGTTAATGAGGCAGGATTCAGTCTCCAAGATTGGGTTGTATCTTGAGTCAGTCTCTTGAGATACAAAAGAAAGAAGTGAGCAGAGAGACGTGGGAACCTCATAAAAGCCAGGAGCAGACAGTGTGCTTTGGACCCAGGGTCTTGGCACTGAGAAACTCCTAGGTTAGGGTAAGATTGATGACAAAGAATTTCCCCTAAAGCCAAAAGAGAAAGACAGCCATCCCCTGGAGCTGGGGCCCTGAATTTGAACTTCTGGCCTACGAGACTGTGGAAGAACAAGTTTCTTTTTTAAAGCAATCTACTTGTAGTATCTCTGTTATAGCAACACCAGCTAATGAAGACAGAGAATATCTGAAATACGCTTACTGCACCAATATTTAGGCTTTGATATGTCTTTGATGCCATTTAAGTGGAAATGGCCTAAGTACTAATGGGTCACGAAGTAATTCATAAAGTATATTATTAACATATACTCAAATTTAGCCAGCATTTTTCTTTACCTCTTAGGTAACGTCACTTCAAGGTCTTTTTTTTTTTTTTAAGTATATCCTGGATATGACCTTGACCTTCACCATCCTATTCTCCAGGAGCAGTAACCACTAATAAATTTCTTGAATATCATCAAGATAATTTATACACACAATTATTTTATGTGTATTGGTTTTAAACAGATATGATTATACCATACATACATACAAATGTTTTGCAGCTGTTCTTCCCCCTCCCATTTCTTTCACTTAATCTACTGTGCATTTTCTGATTTTTTAGAAGTACATCTAGAGTATTTTTAACAGTTACATAAATTTTCCATTGTATCAATGGTCATAATTATTTTAATCACGTGCAGATGAACTTTTGTTCTGTAAAAATAAGCTATAAAACAGAGTATGGGGGTACTATAAACACATTTTTAATTTGGAACAAATGGTCAGTCAACAGTCTTGAATAATTTTAATAGAATTGTTTTCTTTCACTTTCCTATTCTCAATCTTAATTCTTAGGAAAAAGATTCCCTGAATTAGTTATCCTTCCTACCTGTGTTAAAATATCTAATTCCTGTGGCAGTGTACGGAAACCCTGGTGGCGGAGTAGGTTAAGTGCTACGTCTGCTAACCAAAAGGTCAGCAGTTAAAATCTGCAAGATGCTCCTCGGAAACTCGCTGGGGCAGTCCTACTCTGACCTCTAGGGTTACTTTGAGTTGAACTCAACTAGATGGTAGTGAGGTTTTTCTGTTTTGTCACAATGTATACATTTTAGCCAGAAAGATTTCATGGAGACAGATTTCAGCATTTTGGCAGTTTTCAGTCCGCATTTAATTATTTAGATAATTGTGTATACATCTCTCCAAAAGAGCCCAAATTTCTTCCCTTTAATAATGAAAGTAAATGTACAATGTCCATTCTTCTTCTTCTTTTTTAATAAATTCTTCTCTTGAAGGATTTTCTAATTGCTTTGTAAGTTCTTTTATTTTAGGACCAGGTTGGGTTTTTTTGTTCTAATGTTACAGTTATTCTCAAGACAGTTACTTTTAATTGAATTCTCATCTTTTATTTTTGTGATGTGATGTAAGCATAATGTGAACTTTACATGGCATAGTTAATACAATGAAGTAAAATTACAGAATGCTCAAAAAAGTAAAAAACTTTTGCCATCCAGGTAATGCTGATTTATAATGATCCTATGTGTTACAGAACAGAACGGGTCTCTATGGTTTTCTCAGCTGTACTCATTACAGAATCAGATTACCAGGCCTTTCTTCTATGGAATGGTTGGGTATGTTTGAATCATCAGTCTTTAGGACAGACGTTGAACGCGAACTGTTTGTGCCACCCAGGGGCCTTCCACAGACAATTAGCTCCTTCAAATGCCCCAAAGAGAAAAATATGCAATGGTCAAATAATGCCGCAGACATTATCGCTGCTTTGGAAGTTCACAACGCACATTAGAACATTCAAAGGAAGGAGAAGCCCTGAAATAAAGGAACCTGTATGAAACCCTAGTGGTGTAGTGATTTGTAGCTACAGCTGTTAACTGAAAGGTCAGCAGTTCAAATCCACCAGGAACTCCTTGGAAAGTCTACTGGGCAGTTCTGCTGTATCCTATAGGGTTTCTATGAGTCAGAATAGACTTGAAGGCAGTGGGTTTGGGTTTTTCTATTATAACTGTCACTCCCAGACTAGTTTAACCAGGAAATCATCTATTCATTTGATATCTATTAATACTCCATAACAGTGTTGCTTCAAACATATTTCAGAAAAAGAATACATAATAATACCTATAAAATCTTCTCATGGTCTTACTTTTGAGACAGAATATAAGTGTTTATTGCAAAGATAGATGTAAATAAACAGGATATCGGTCATATACTATCTCCAGTCTTAAACCAATCTACAAAGAGAGTTCTGGAATGCATAAAGGATAAAATCAAAGACATATTTTTATAGGATTTCCATTCCAAAGAATACAATTTTTGGTCATAAAATCAAATAATGGAGCCTCCACTAGTACAACTTTATAAGAATTAGAAAAAGACACTCCTTTGGGCAGGTATATCTCCAGATGCACAGCATCTTGAGTCTATGCATCTATGTATGAAGAATAAAGTTGGATGTACCTTTTATTTAGAAGCACCAAGAAGACCCGTGCTGGCAATCAGGAAAGAGTAGAAAGAAAATGTCATTCAGTTTAAGATAAAAAGTTGGGGGAGGGGTAAGAGGAAGTCTTTGAAGTTTACATGTGGTCCAGCCAAGGTCACTAGGAAGGGAGCCAAGAACATAAAGCCTAGGCTGGAATACCACCTACATTTGGCTAGTGCATCTGTCATGCCATAGCTGTCAGTAATCTGAGAGTGGGCAGATGCAGCTTGTGAAGTACAAGTTAAGGAACTGAACGACCCTCCAAAACTTTTAACTAGAAAACAAGAACTCTGCTGTCTAAAGGAAAACAACTTAGAGCACTGGTACCTACAGACAGAAGTCAAACATTGAAGAATGACAAGGAGACTTCCTCTTATGGTCCTGAGTCAGATCTGCCTCGATGGCACTGGCTGGCTATGGTGCTGAAATAGACTAACTGGTCACCATAGCTTAAACCAAGCTATGAGAAGCTAAGGAGAATAAGCACAGTAATAAAACCATCTTCAAATTTAAAGGTACTGTACTCTCCCTCACTCCCAATTAAGAAGGCCAAGAATGGGGTGCCCAACGTTTGAAAAGGAAAGAAAATCTATGCAGAGAAACATGAATATTTGAAACTTTTAACCATTTTTCCATGGAAACTAATGAAGAAGAAATGGTTTTAAGTGGTAGGAGGCAGAATTCTGCTTACATTTCATGTTCTTGGTTTATTTGGGAAGTAAGAGAACACTCAGATAAGTATTCCGTGGCAGAGGAGTGGCATTCTCAAATTTCAAGTGTCCTATGTTAGTGGCATAGTGTGTTAAGTGCTATCTCTGCTAACCAAATACCAGCAGTTCAAATTCTCCAGGCATTCCTTGGAAATTCTATGAGCAGTTTTACTCTGTCCTATAGGGTTACTATGAGTCAGCATCGACTCGACAGCACTGGGCATGTTATTCTTAGTTTTCTAAAGTCAACTGAAGACCATACAAGGATGATATCAAAAACATTAAGATTGAATTCAATCATGTGAGAAAGATGTTGAAAACAGTAGCCCAAGAAGCCATCACAGGCATGGTGGTCCGGTACACAGTGTTGCACTTGTCAGTGTATTCTCAACCGTCAAACATCTGAGCCTTTTGGAAGGCAAGATAACAATTCTTTTTCGTATCAAAGATTCTGCTGAATTTAGTTGCAAATTTAATAGCTCTTGAGACTGTATTAATGACAAATCCATATACTTCAAGCATCCGTCAGTAAAAAACTAGCTAATGAAACAATCTGTAACAGACTTTTGGAAGTCCTTTTGGTAGGACAAGAAACAAATTCATAGCGAGCCACACGTTCAGATTCACATTTGATGAAGGATTTGAAAATATCTGGTAATCAGCCTTATTATTCACTCTAAGCTTACTTTTCTTCCGTTTACTGTCAAGAATGTCTATGAGATTAGAGGTTACCAGCGATTGGTAAGAGAAAGGGGAAAGGGAGACACAACACAGGGGACACTGAGATTTGATGCTGTTAAAGGTGACAGAAAAATCAGGAAATGTAATGATAATGGTTGAACAGCATGATGAATGGAACTGACATCACTGAATTGTACATATGAAGAATGTAGAAATCTCAAGCATCTTTTTGCCTCTATATTTAACAAATATTTTTATAAAAGACAAAAAAAATGCCTATAATAAGGTAGGAAAACTGTCACATTTGTTTTTTTCTCTGATCTTCACTAAAACAGGTGTTTACATCAAAAAGACTCAGTTGACTATAGCAGTTAAAAGAGTTTACTCTGGAGTCAGGTGGTGTGGATTCAAATCTCAGATACATCTTTTGTTAGTGTAAACTTGGGCAAGCGACTTCAATATGTTCACTACTCAGTTTTCTCACATGGATAATGGGAATAGTATTAGTACCTACCTCTTAGGATTACTGTGAAAATTAAATGAATTAATAGACACAATATATTCAGAACCACTTAGGCACACAGTAAGTGTCAGAAAAAAAAGTTAACAACAACAATTCAACCATGTTTCCTAGCCACTAAGAAAGCACTCCTTTCTGGCCAACTGAATCCAGTCAAAGTACTTCAGCATCAAAGTGAAGGTAAGAAAGATAGTGGAGACAGCAGTCAGGATCAGGGGCCGTGCAGCAGAGAATTAATCTGTCATGTGAGATGCAGGATCCCAATTATAAGGGTCAGCACTGAGTAATATGGACACTCAAATGAAGTATCAGTTGACTATTACTTGGGCAATAAGGAAATTTTTAATCAATACAAATCCTAATGACTACTTGACCATGGAGAAAAATCCCTAATTGAAGACCAAATAAAATCACCCTTGAAAGACTCTCAGAAGTTGATCAAATAACTCAGGAGCAGACCAGTCATCATTTAGAAGCAAATTATTTAAACAAAAACAAGGAAGGGACTTTACAAATTATATAAACAATAGCTGGCCAAGGCTTATAAAAGGCCCTGCGTGGAAGTCACTATCCAAAAACTCAGAAACTTCTTCAAGCAACTCAACTCTCAGTCTGACTCCTGACACCATGGCCTGCTGCTACACTAGCTTCTCTGGCTTTCCCAGGTTCTCCACCTGTGGGACCTGCAGCTCCAGCTGCTGCCAGCCAAGCCGCTGTGAGATCAGCTGCTGCCAGCCCACCTGCCACCAATCCACCAGCTGCTGCCAGCCCACCTGCTACCAATCCACTAGCTGCTGCCAACCAAGCCGCTGTGAGACCAGCTGCTGCCAGCCCACCTGCCACCAATCCACCAGCTGCTGCCAGCCCACCTGCTACCAATCCACTAGCTGCTGCCAACCAAGCCACTGTGAGACCAGCTGCTGCCAGCCCACCTGCCGCCAATCCACCAGCTGCTGCCAGCCCACCTGCTACCAATCCACTAGCTGCTGCCAACCAAGCTGCTGTGAGACCAGTTGCTGCCAGCCCACCTGCCACAAGACCAGCTGCTGTCAGCCCACTTGCTGCCAATCCACTAGCTGCTGCCAGCCAAGCTGCTGTGAGATCAGCTGCTGCCAACCCACCTGCCACCAATCCACTAGCTGCTGCCAACCAAGTGGCTGTGAGACCAGCTGCTGCCAGCCCACCTGCCACCAATCCACCAGCTGCTGCCAGCCAAGCTGCTGTGAAACCACCAGCTGCCAGCCCACCTGCTGCCGGTCTACCTGCTGCCAGACCACCTGCTGTGGGACTGGTAATGGCATCGATGGTGGCATCATCGGTGGGGTCAGCTCTGGCCAGGAGGGTGGCAGTGGAGCTGTGAGCTACCGTGTCAGATGGTGCCGCCCGGACTGCCGTGTGGAGGGCACGGTCCTGCCCCCCTGCTGTGTCGTGAGCTGCACCCCCCCGTCCTGCTGCCAGCTGCATCGTGCCCAGGCCTCCTGCTGCCGCCCCTCCTACTGTGGACAGTCCAGCTGCCGCCCAGCCTGCTGCTGCCAGCCGGTCTGCTGTGAGCCCACCTGCTGTGAGCCCACCTGCTGTGAGCCGACTTGCTAAAGACCAGTTTGTTGACCTTCAATTTGCCCAGGACGTGGTATCTCTGAACTCATCTTTAGTCACCAGTGAAACTAACAAGCTCTTGAACTTTTATTTGGCTTTTGTTGTGGGGCATTATAGGCCTACCTGGTTCCATGCAACACTGAAAGATCTGCCCACTGAGGATGCCAAAATATGAATTTGACTCAAGAAACAGGAAAAGGAATCCCCTCAGAACTGGCCCTCTGCAGGTATTTGACCCCACATTCTGAAGATCAGTGTACCAAAGGCCTGGGAATCCTCTGTTCTTCTCAGATCTCTTCACCTCTCCTGCCCCGACATCCTGTAAATTACATGTCCAGTGAAATGGGAATGCTATACCAATAGCTAATAAATTATACCAACTTGATGTAGCAAACATATTTTTTTCTTTATTGAGTGTGCTTTGGGTACATATTTTAAGTAAAGTTATACGGAAGATTTTAATTTGTTTTTGATATCTAACGCTGCTCTTCTGACCCCATGCCAGGAAATCTGATTGGGTCCAGTGGAGGCTTACCTCCATAGGAAGTACAGTAAACGTGGGGCCCGATGGCCTCACAAGTGGCAGATGCTCCATGACCATCTCCTAGCCAAACATAGTACTTTTCTCAACCAGAGAGTCAAAGAAGCCAGAACCTCTGAATCTAATGCTAGAATATGGCTTAGTTTCATTGTCGCTTAGGCGAATGTCTCTCAGACTATCTTCACTGTATGCTAATTAATCACATCTTCCATTCACATGCAGCCTTATGGGTAAGAGCAAGAGAAACAGAAGGAAGAGAAATGTCTCTCATGAAATATGCTCTAAATCACAGATTTTTACTCCAAATCTTTTTTCCCATTGCTTTAACAAGATACGAGTATAAAAAATTTTGCTCTTGTTTTTGGAATAAATACATCTGCTTCAGTTTAAAATGTTCTTTTAACAGACACCCGTATGTATTACATAAAGGTACACATTTACATACAGTGTATATACACATGAAATGGATACACATTTAAACACAAGTATCAGGGAATGTTTCATAAATTTACAGACAGGGTCAGAATTAACTCCTGATTCTTTCAACTCACAGAAGTAAATGTATTTTCATATAAAAATAGTACCCTGGTTAAAAGTACAATGTGTTATTCGTTCAAGAATTAATGAAAACATGACTCAAAGGTAACATGTAAGCAAAGAATCAGTCTTCCTGTAAACATCTTCCAGAGTCCCGTTTCAGTCCAGGCATTACTCTTAAACCAAGAGTAGAAATGGAAACACATTCTGTCCTCTTGGCCCTGTGGCTCTAACTGCTGACCATTTTGGGTGTCAATACCTAAATGTTCCTGCTAAAAAAATACAATACAATAAAATAAAATGGCAAGTGCCTTTGGTAAAATGCAAATTCAGCTTTTCATCATTGCCATAGACTGCTAACCATTCACTCATTTCTTTATACCCCAAGTATTTGTTGGGCATCTGGCAAAATGGTGTGGAGGGCGCTGTGTAGAATACCAAGGCAAATCAGATCTGGGCAGTTCGTGCCCTCAAGGAATGGATGACATGTTAGGGCAATTACACAGTGTTAGCCCTAGACAGTGTCTGAGAGATGATGTCTTTTTTACAGTTGAACAAACCAACATTCTAAGGGATTAAGTGATTTTCCCAGGTTGCACAGTCAATTGATGGTATAGGCAGTTTGAGAAGCTCGTTAAGTTTAATTAATTCAGTTCTCAATTAAAAGCTTAGTTCCCTAAGCCTTGTGACTATTCCTAGCCATCTAAGCCTGGACCTACTTAGGTCCCTTTCAACATAAAATTCTCTATAAATATATGTTAAATTTAAACTTACTAACTGAAACTAGCAGGGATGATAGATTATTGTATGGTTATACTCTGGAATACTGTACAGTTATTTAAAAGAAAGGGTAACACATACAGCAGACTAAACTTTATTGAAATAGAAGATGTATATTTGCAGAAGTATGGAGAAAGGAGTAGAAGACTATAAGCCAAACTGTTAGTACTGATTGTCTCCAGAGTACTAGTGTTGGAAGGGATGTATGTAGAAGGCAAGGAATAGTGATTTAACTTTATATGCCTCTTTACTCTTTGACTTCCTACAATGAACATCCGCTACTGTTATTGTTTAAGTCTCAAGTGGATTTCAAGTCATAGTGACCCTGTGTGACAGAGTAGAACTGCCCCATTGGGTCTGCTAGGGTATAATTTTTATGGGGGCAGATCAACAGGTCTTTACTCTTGCAGAGTGGTTGACAGTTTTGAATCACTGACCTTTCATTTAGCAGCCCAGGTCTTAACCATTGCACCATCATGACTCCATCTACTACTAGTATATATTTTTAATTTAGCAGAGTCCAAAAAATTTAGTCATTATGGATTTCAGTCGAAGAACGTATCTGTTAGGAACATGTACAATGACAAATGAAGTCAAGAATACAATTTAGAGGTCTAATGATCCTACAGTTTGCAAAAACTGACTCTAGAATATTGGGATAATGATGTTAATAGCTCACATTTTGAGGATAATATTAGCCTTTCCAACTCTGGACAAATTTTTCACGAAATCATGATCCTTAATTGAACAACCACTTAGAAAGGAAATATTCCATTTAGATAAACTGTTTTCAGGACTTTAAACCAGCTCTTGCCAGTTCAGCCATGGCTGATGACATAAAACTGGAACAGACTTAAATTTGCAAAACGTAGGTGAACTGGAATGAGAATGAGAATGGGAAAAACTATGAGTTGACAATGCCTTACTGGAAACTTAATTTCCCTCTTGGAAAACAAAGGCAGTGTGTACTTTGCATAGCTACCAAATCTCTTGATCGGCAGGGTCAGAAACAGCAATGGCGGCCTCAAAGATGGTGGTCAACCACGTGGTTCTGAATGCAAGTTGCTCTCCACAGTTCTGGCCATAATCCAATCTCCCTCATCAGTCTCTACATCTCTCCTGCGTCTCTCATTCCACAGCTTCAACCTGTAATTGTTCCTATTCTGTTTATTATTCTGTTTCAACCAAAATTTAAAATCTTTGTTCTGTTCTAGTTTTGCGTGGTCAATCATGACTGAACTAGTTCAAACCAGTTTGAAGCCCTGATTCACCTAAAAATTATCAGAGGACGTGTATGACAAAGACAGACGGAGTAATGCTTGGTCTGGTGGTCTAGTCAACCTTATGACTTGCATGGAGAAGCACTGTCATGATTGGTTGGCTTCTGTGATGAGCCTTCACTTAATCTAGAGGGCGTGGAAGAAACATAATGAAACTTAATTGAGCAATGACCAAAGTAGGCAATTCAAAGGCTATTTATAACTTCCCTTAACAACTCAGACGTAAGCCAATCAGAGACTGACTTTGCAACTGACTTTGCTAACTGTGAGGAAAATATGCAGCTCTACCCACTGCCATACTCACTGCCATCATGCCAGTTTTGACTCATAGTGACCCCACAGCAGCTCTAGGAAATATATAAAAGGCTTGAGGTAGAAATCACAGCCCAAACTCAGGACCTTCTGCAGGCAACCCAACTGTCAAGCCAGCTCCTGATGCCATGGCCTGCTGCCACACCAGCTTCTCTGGCTTTCCCAGGTTCTCTACCTGTGGGACGTGCAGCAACAGCTGCTGCCAGCCAAGCTCCATTGGGACCAGCTGCTGTGGGAATGAAAGTGGCATCATTAGTGGTGGCATCAGCTCCAGCCAGGATGGTGGCAGTGGAGCTGTGAGCTACCGTGCCAGGTGGTGCCGCCCAGACTGCCGAGTGGAGGGCACCTCCCTGCCCCCCTGCTGCGTGGTGAGCTGCACCCCCCCGTCCTGCTGCCAGCTGTACCATGCCCAGGCCTCCTGCTGCCGCCCATCCTACTGTGGACAGTCCAGCTGCCGCCCAGCCTGCTGCTGCCAGCCCATCTGCTCTGAGCCTACCTGCTAAGGGACAGGTTGCTGATCAGATAAGAACGCAAGCAAAAGGGTAGCAAAATCGCTTTTCTCTGAAGTCTTCAATTTTTACTTGAATGTTAAGTATCAACTGTAACAAAGTCTTAGTAGCCCCTTAGATGTACTTAATTCACAGGAAATAGGCATTATAGCAGAGTGTTCTGTATCACCTGCCTGGCTTCATCAGTATACCAGGATGGGCAGTTCTTCATGTCAATAGCATCCCTGGTCTCCTCTCATTTCTTTATCTCCACATATTTCCAGACCTGCTTTCTCCTTGAATGTCTTCTGTTAATTTCAAATAAAATATTTGAATGTGCAAAGCCAAACGAGTTAGTGTCCTCCTTCTACCTTTAGGCTTGTCCAACTATAGCTGGAATTCACGAAGAGTGGATTTGCATTCCCATGATAATGCTAAGGCATACATATAAAATCTAAACCAGGAAGGTTAAAGGTAAATTGAATTACACTGGAGTCCATCAGTTAATAAAGTGCTCTGTGCATTAAAGACTCTTCATTGTTCTTCAACTGCTCACATGCTCTAGCATATTACATTTAGGTCTAGACTGATAAGGCCACTTGCAGCTAAAATTCTCAGGTTGATCAAAGCTACGGGATTCCTATCTAGATGTTATGATAATAACTTTAATCTCTTTCAATTTAGTACACTAGATGGTCTCTTTCATGCATGATCAATATGTAAAGAAATTAAATGACCTTCTAAATAAGTTTTAAAAGTACTGCCACCAGATGTAACTTCTAAGAGCATTTAGCTGCTTCCTATGCCTTAGTCTATCACAGTTTTCCCATTGGTCACCAAATTGCGCTCTCTGTCTCAACTCCCATGTATGAGGTGTGTCACTGGTCTAAAGGATGTTGTTGTTGTTGTTAGGAGCCATCAAGTTGGTTCCAACTCATAGCAATCCTATGAACAACAGAACAAAACACTGCCCGGTCTTGTACCATGTTCACAATCGTTTTTATGCTTGAGCCCATCATTGCAGCTGCTGTGTCAATCCATCTCACTGAAGGTCTTCCTCTTTTTTGCTGACCCTGCACTACACCAAGCATGATGTCCTACTCCAGGGACTGATCCCTCCTGACAACCTGTCCAAAGTATGTAAAACGCAGTCTTGCCATCTTTGCTTCCAAGGAGCACTTAGGTTGTACTTATTCTAGAACAGATCTGTTTGTTCTTTTGGTGGTCAATGGTACATTCAACGTTCTTCTCCAACACCACAATTCAAAGGCATCAATACTTCCTCTGTTTTCTTTGTTCCTTGTCCAGCTTTTGCATGCCTCTGATGCAACTGAGAATACCATGGCTTGGGTCACACACACTTTAGTCTTCAAGGTGACATCTTTACTTTTAAATACTTTAAAGAGATCCCTGGCAGCAGATTTTCCCAATGCAATGCACCTTTTGATTTCTTGACTGCCACGTCCACGGGTGCTGACTATGAAGCTAAGTAAAATGAAATCTTTGACAACTTCAGATCCTTTCTCCATTTATCATGATGTTGCTTAGTGGTCCAGTTGTGAGGATTTTTTTTTTTTTTATGTTGAGGTGCAATCCATACTAAAGGCTGTGATCCTCGATGTTTATCAGTAAGTGTTTCAAATCTTCACTTCCAGCAAGTAAGGTTGTGTCGTCTGTATAACTCAGGCTGTTAATGAGTCATCCGCCAATCCTTATGCCTCATTCTTCTTCATATAATCTAGCTTCTCAGATTATGTGTTCAGCACAGAGATTGAAAAAGTATGGTTAAAGGACACAATGCTGATGCATACCTTCCCTGACTTTAAACCATGCAGTGTCACCTTGTTTTGTTCACGTGACTGCTCTTGATCCAAATACAGATTCCTTAAGAACACAATTAAGTGTCCCAGAATTCCCATTTTATACAACGTTAACCATGGTCTAAAGGATAGTACAGCAAATACGGAGAGTACTGACTTCATCCATCACCATCTGTGGAACAGACACTGAAGAAATCTGAAACAGTTATATTTTCTACTTGGCAACCTAATCTGAGAAAAGTCTCCTATGAAATCAACGCAAATGTAGAATAACAATGAAATAATGGCTTCTTGCATTTAATTTTTCACTGCATAACTTAAATAGTATGTGAAATATACAAGATACAGTAGGATAAAAACACATGACCCTTCAAAATTATTTACCAGCTCCCAGCACTTAGCTCTTGCATTTAATTGTGGCAATAATGGATTACATATAAGAATAAGAGCTTCAGAGAAGAATAAAGCTGATGACAATGTATGTGTCAAAGTGTCATAACTTTTGGGTTTTTGTTTGTTTGCTTGCTTTGTTTTGTTTCTGAGCTTGGTTCAACTACCAAGTCTTGGAAGACGTAATTCAACACTTCCTAGTCATCTTCTTCTTTTTTTTTCAAGAATAACAAGGACTCCTTCATGACAGGCACTACAGCTTGACAGTTCTATTTAACTTAATGGTGCTTATAAGTGGTACAAGTGTCTACAAACCAAACTTTTTACTCCACCCTTTCAAAAACAGATTCAATAAGCATTTATTAAGATTCTACCACAGAACAAGCACTCAGGTGAATACCTTCTGTCATGGATTGTATTGTGTCCCCCAAAAATATGTGTAGCCCTGTGCCTGGGCCATGACTCCCAATATTTTATGGCTGTCTTCTATTACAAGATTTCCCTATGCTGTATATTAAAGAATTAGGGTGGAACTGTAAATCCCTTCATAAGATCACCTCTCTGCTCTACTATAAAGGGAGTTTTCCTGGAGTATGGCTTGCACCACCCTTAATCCTTTCATTCTACAAGAGATAAAAGTAAAGGGAAGCAAGTGGAGAATTGGGAACCTCACCTAGAAAGCAGCACCGGGAGAAGAATGTATCCTTCAGACCTGAGTTTCCTGTGCCAAGATGCTCCCTGAACGAAGACTGATGATGCAATACTGGACTTTCCTCCAGAGCCAACAAAGGTGCAAGCCTTCCCCTGGAGGAGACATACTGAATTTGGACTTGTAACCTACCAGACTGTGTAAGAGTAAACCTTCCTTTGTTACAGCCATCCACTTTGTGGTAATTCTGTTAGAGCAGCACTAGCTGACTAAAACACCTTTATATAGTCTTTTTCATTTTATTCATATGAAAAGATTTCTGGCCTGAAACACAGGTTTTATTTTATACATTTCAAATTAGTTGAAAGCAAGAAAACTATAGTGGTTTGATTTGTTGTTGGAAGAAATAAGTTGGTAGCTTTTTTAATCATGTATAGCCAAAGGTGGATACCCTGATGTCCTAAATTCAAGAAAATTCAGTCTATATATCCAGGAGGAAAAAAAAGTAGTAGTTAAAAATAACTGACAATTATCCTGAACTTTAGACATATGGGCACACTGTCACATGAAATAACTATCTATACAAAATAAGGGTGTTGGCTTGGATTAAGATGGGAGGACTCTTTGAACATGGAAAACCACAAACATATTCCAAAGAGCCATGGATTGATATGACAAATGCTAATAAAACTATAAAACATGGCAATTTCCAAACTGCTACTAATAACACATGGTAAGTATTTCAATGCACGCCAATCAGAGGACCACTGAGGAACAAATTTAAACAAAAACAAGGAAAATATGTTAAGAATTTTATAAGCAGCAGCTGGCTGAGCTGTATAAAAGGCCCCATGTGGAAGTCAGAGCCCAAACTCAGAAACTTCTTGAAGTAACCCAGCTGTCAACTCAACACCTGACACCATGGCCTGCTGCCACACTAGCTTCTCTGGCTTTCCCAGGTTCTCCACCTGTAGGACCTGCAGCTCCAGCTGCTGCCAGCCAAGCTGCACTGAGACCAGCTATTGCCAGCCAAGCTGCATTGAGACCAGCTGTTGCCAGCCAAGCTGCATTGAGACCAGCTGTTGCCAGCCAAGCTGCATTGAGACCAGCTGTTGCCAGCCAAGCTGCATTGAGACTAGCTGCTGTGGGAGTGGCAGTGGCATCATCAGTGATGGCATCAGCCATGGCCAAGAAGGTGGCAGTGGAGCTGTGAGCTACCGTGTCAGGTGGTGCCGCCCTGACTGCCGAGTGGAGGGCACCTTCCTGCCCCCCTGCTGTGTAGTGAGCTGCACCCCCCCATCCTGCTGCCAGCTGTACCATGCCCAGGCCTCCTGCTGCCGCCCATCCTACTGTGGACAGTCCAGCTGCCGCCCAGCCTGCTGCTGCCAGCCCGTCTGCTGTGAGCCCACCTGCTGTGAGGCCACTTGCTAAAGACCAGGTTACTGACTTTCAGTTTGCCCAGGACATGGTGTCTTTGAACCGATCATGTCTATAACCACCTCTGGACTACTAACAAGTTTTCAGACTTCTCTTTTTTATTTTTATTTTTTTGTTTTTTGTTGTGTGGCAGCTACCAAGTGCATGCACCTCAGAGTTCTACCTGATTCTATTCTGCAATGAATACTTTGATCCTTTTCTACAGACACAGAAATGATGTGTGCTCACTCGCTGATGATCACACTGCTTTGAAGTACTGTACGTATTTCTGATTTGTCTGCAGGGCTGAAAATTACTGACATGCTGTGGAATTTATCCTTGAGAACTGTCCACACAGCTAATTTTTGCCTTCTTTGTGATCTACTTTTAATTTCTATTTACCTACATTTCTTTCCCCCTTAACACCAAAGACACCAGAATTGAGCTAAGGGAACTTCCTCAAATGTCATGAAGAATGGAGGCTATTCACCCAACATTTAGCTTCTAAGAAGCAGATTGGACATGTCCATATTTCAACATCTTACATCATCCCTTAGATCATAATGATTTTGCCTGATGGTTGTTTCAATACACGTGATACCGTGTCTTTTGTCATTCCCTAATAAACATTATACACTGGGCAAAGAAACCAGAGTCTGTGTTTTGACTTGTATGTAAAGTGGACTGGCTGCTTATAATTCAAGAATGTCTACTTGATGGAGTTCAGTTGTCTCTGTTGTTAAGAGACTTAAGTTATAGAAAATCTATTCGTTAATTCAATAAAAAAAATTATTGACCATCCATTTCTCAGGAAGATACTATAGAGATCAGAAAGAGGAATACAAAATGATTCTTATCGATGAGATAACAGGCGTTAGTTGTAGCAGTTGGGAGAAGAGCTCCTCTTAGAAGGATAGATGCCTCTTTGGTCAATGTGCTTTAATAAACCAACTTGTAGTAGGTGAATCCCTACAGGACATGCATGTTGGCAGCTCCAAAAGCCTATGAGTCGAATGTGAAACAACTACACATGGGGTGAAAGAACCACACCTTTTACTTTAAAAAGGAAATGGGGAGCGAAGAGGAGACACAGAGATCTAGTCAGGAGGCCATGACGTTTTCTCTATAATCTCCCTCTCCCCGCAATTAAATGATCAAACTCACAAAATCCCTTGCAGCACTAACTTTTTTGTGAAAACCAATGAAGAGGCTGAATTTCATGTCCGGGTTGACTGAAAGTAAAACAGAGACAGTCTAGGAGTCAGAGAGGGCAGTAACCATGAGAAAATACTTCCTTGGGAACTTGCAGAAATTATTAGGAGATTATGCATTGTCACTGACTGTGGAAAGTAATAGGCTGGTTATACAGATTGCAAAGAGGAAGATAAAACTCCATAAGCATAAATTCAAGAAGAAGACACCACTTCAGCACCAGCAGGAGCTGTATGCTGGGAACAGGATCATGGAAGGCTTCACAGGGGAGGTGGCCTTTGAGGTAGGTCTTGAAGATCATTCTAAGTGGAAGGAAATGAGTAAGTAGAAAACAGCCCAACAGACCAAAAAGAACTTTATACTCTTCTCTACATATAAACTATGGACAACTTTGGGAAAACATATTTTAACTGATATGGATTAAGATATGTATCAGACAATGTTCCACAGCCATGTGTAAGGTTTTCATTGGCCAATCTTTTCAGTATATCTCTAGGTCTATCTTAGTCTGGAAGCTCCAGTGAAATATGTCCACCTACGGACTCTGCTAGCATTTGAAATACCAATGACATAGCTTCCACCATCACAGCAACACGCAAGCCACCATAGTAAAAGAATCCGACAGACAAGTGCATCTCATACTTATTCAATTTATATGCTGTACAAATAATCTGAGAAGCTGGACTATGTGAAGAAGAATGTGGCATCAGGATTGGAAGAAGACTATTAAGAATCCATGATTTGCAGATGAGACAATCTTGTTTGCTGGAAATGAAGAAGACTTGAAGCACTTACTGATGAAGATCAAAGACTACAGCCTCCACTATGGATTACAATTTAACATAAATAAAATAAAAATCCTTACAACTGGACCAACAAGCAATACCATAATAAATAGAGAAAATGTTGAAGTGTCAAGGATTTCATTTTACTTGAATCCACAATCAGCTCTCAGGAAGCAGCAAACGAGAAATCAAACAACATATTACACTAGGAAAATCCACTGCAAAATACCTCTTTAAAGTGTTAAAATGCAAAGATGTCACTGTGAGGATTAGAGTTCACCTGACCCAAACCAAGGAAGGATGAAGAAGAATTGATGTATTTGTATTACGATATTAGCACAGAATATTGAACATGCCATGGACTGCCAGAAGAATGAACAAATCTGTTTTAGGAGATATACATCCAGAATGCTCCTGAGAAGTGAGGATGGTAAGACTTTGTCTCATGTGCCTTGGATAAATTAATCAGGAGGGACCAGTCCCTGGAGAGGGAGGGACCCTATGCTTGGTCAAGCAGAAGGTCAGGAAGACTCTCCAGATTAACTGACGTAGTGGCTACAGGGATGGGCTCAAACACAGAAACAATTGTGAGGATAGTGTACGACCAGGCAGTGTTTCGTTCTGTTGTACGTCAGGTTGCTATGAATTGGAACTGACTTGACAGCACCTAACACCAATGACAGCATACCACCGAACCACAGGTAAAAAAAGGAGTTACTAGCTGGTGTAAATACTCCTGATTGCCAAAAAGGAATCGGGTTACTAGCACACAGTGAGGATGGAGAGAACAGTATCTGGAATCTAGGGGATTTTCTTGGTACTTCCAAGTCCAATTTTAAGTTACTGCAATGAAAAACGACAGGATCTCTCCAGATTCAGAATGTCCAGGAATAGAGTTTTAAACCACCCTAACAGGTAAAGAACCATAGCTAGCTGAGATACTGGATCAGAGAAAAGGAAAAAAGGAAATACGGAGAAGAAGAAAGTTATAAACATCAGTGATAGCCTTGTGGCCCAATTATAGAAATAAGGAATGTTGAAACTACGTATGTTTTCTTCCTTGTTTGTTTTTCTCTTTTCTTCTGCCCTTGCTTAACATTGAATGCTGTACCACTGGCTAAGTATACTGTCTTAGTCATCTAACGCTGCTATAATAGAAATACTACATGTGGTTGGCTTTAACAAAGAGAAATTTGTTTTTCTCACAGAAAGGTAGGCTAAAAGTTTAAATTTAGGGTGTCAGCTCCAGGATAAAATTATCCTTCTCAGCTCTGGAGGGAGGTCTTTCTCATCAATCTTCCCCTGGATTGGGAGCTTCTCAAGAGCAGAGACCCCAAGTCCAAAGGATCTGCTCTGCTCCCTGTGCTTCCTTCCTGGTGGAATGAAGGTGCAACTCTCTGCTTGCTTCCCTTCCCTTCCCTTTATATCCCAACAGACTTGCCTCAAGACATAATATAATTGTGTAGACCAAATCCTGCCTCACCAACACAACTGCAGTCCAGCCATCCTTTCTCATTAACATCATAGAGGCAGAATTTACGATATACAAGAAAATCGCACAACCAGGAATCATGGCCCAGCCAAACTGCAGGTTCTCTTCACTGCTGTTGCTGCTCCTCTATCCATTCAGTTTCAAACCTGCTTCCATATTTTAGGTATATGGTAAAGCAGCACCCTACTATTTCAGTACCAAATGTCTCTAGAGAAGCAAAACCAGTGAAGTGTATAAATATACACAGAGAGATTTATATCAAGGAAACAGCTCACACAGTTTTAGGGGCCAGAATATCCCAAGTCCTGGATCAGATAGAGGCCTCTGCCACATGCAGCCACAGAAGCTAGCAAACCCAAGGTTAGCAGGTCTGAGAGCAGGGCTCCTGCTCAAAGGCAGTGAAAGTAGATGAATCTCAAGATGGCAAGCAAGGCTGCAAGATTTCTCTTGATTCATGTAGCTACAGGGTCTGGTGAACTCAAGGTCAGCAGGTTGGAGAGCAGGGCTCCTGCTCACAAGCTGTGAAGGTCAACGAATCCGATAATGGACAATTAAGATGCTAGCTCAAGTCCCAAGAACCAGAGGTCAGACAAGAGGCAACTGCCAGATCCAAAACAAGTCAATGAGCAAGGTGAACAAGAAGGAAGGAAATACGTGGCAGAAGATACAGAGGTGAAAGCTGAGGGAGTAATGAACCACCACACGCCCTGTCCCACAGGTACCACCCAACAGATTCCATCACGGGGATGATCACATACCAGATTTCAACATGGAAGTAATCACAACATTATACAACCACCAAAAACACTGAGAATCATGGCCCAGCCAAGTTGACACATGATCTTAATTGTCTACATATACCTCACCCGAATTTTATTTAATATTTGCATCACTCCAATGAAGTATTAATGTGATCTTGGTTTTTTAGATAAAGAAATTTATTGTAAAAAAAATTTAAATAGATTTCTTATAATTACACAGCTTGTGTATGAAATGAAATCTAACCCCAACTCTCACTTCAAACTCATGAAGAGTCAATGGAATTAAGAAGTTGGAACTAAAGAAAGGTGTGGGGAGGCTCAGCTCATTTAAAGAAGCTGTTTTTCAAGCTGTGGACCTCAGAATAAGTTACTCTTTGCTCCACTTGTTAAGTTATTGTCTTCCGGCTTTATTTATATCCTCCCTTCAAACTCGGCTTTCTGAGGCTGGTGATGGAACTTTAAGAACCAGGTTATTGCTTTGCCAGTGGCTCTACCGAGCTTTGCCACTAGGGGATGATAGAGGAGAACTACAAAGTTGGAGGAGGAAGAAGGAACCTGTTCCTTCCTTTTTACTTCTCTTAGTTTTCTGGAGCTTCTTATCTGCTAGTGGCTGCTTTGAGTATCACCCCAGCAACACTATTTCACCCCAGTAGCTGCAGAGCCTTTCCATGTCAATATCTGGGTTCGGTTTGCAGGTTTCCCACACTTGCTGAATGAGCCTCAGAGCCAAGAGCTCTAGCCAGACAGCCTTCGCTAAGAGGTCTGTGTTTCAGCTCTGCAGGGCAACACCCTCTCTCTAAGTTTCTAACCGTTTTATTTATTCAGTTCCTTTTCTATTGTTTTTAAACTAGATATCACTCCTAGAGCTCCGGGCAGTTACTACAATTGTGAAACCATAGAGTCTTCTTTTTATCTTCTCAGATACCTAGCTAACAACTTTAAAAAAAAATTCTTCATATAAAAATCATTCTATTCAAATAATAGGTGTGGTTCTTGTCTCTTGATTGGATCTTGATTACCACTCTCACTGCCTTCTAAAATTCAGATGACTGTGAACTGTTTGTTCAAACTTTTCACTCACTCCCTTTAGTTAATCAAGTAGTTGACTATGCAAAGAATTTGCACCCTCTGATCCCTCAAAAGACATTTGTAACTGCAGGGAGAGACAGAGGGTGGAATGAGAACAAAAATCAGAACAACCAAATTTTAAATCCCAAATTTGTCTGCTGACTGTGTGACCATAGACAAATCTTGTAACTTCTTGGAATCTCAGCCTTTATCTTGTTTATCAAATGGGGTTTCTAATATCTACCTCAGTTTGCGGTATCACATGAGATTATCAATATTAATATGCCTGACACATAGTAAGCACTCAACAAATAATTTTTCTCTTCCTCCTTTTCTTCAAAGTGTGTATCTTTAGGAACAGGAAAACCTGTTGGGCATTGAGAAGACAGCAACAGCCAGATAGCCACGTGTACAAAAGAGCTGGGGAAAACTAGGAAAAGAGTAGCTCAGGGTGACATTGTATCCCATTTGGATGACTGGTTCTTTTATATGTAACTTGTTTGCTCTCTTAAGAACCAAAACATTCAATATTTGTAGGAAGTATTCTGTGTTTCGTGCTTCCTCCCATTTGTTTATTCTTCTCTCAACTCTTCTCATTTGGTCAGGAAGTCAAATATCCATCGAGGAATATTGACCAACTATGATTATAAGCTGTCCCAACATATCTTACTCTTCAGCTAAAATTTCTAACTACATTTGACTGTGAATTTTATCACATCACGTAAATCACAGATATTAATGAGAAATAGGGAATGAGGGAAAATTCAGTGCTCAAAGCTGATACAGACTTGCTGTGGTTCCCATTGATAATAAATCCTACCGGGGGTGAGGAGGTAGGTACTAGTTATTATGACTGGTAATGAGGTGAATCACATAGTTCAATAAAACAGGGTTTTCTTTTTTAAAAAAAAAAAAAGACAACATGAAACTCTGACTCAAATGGTAAAAACGGTAGTGAGGATTTTGTACTTAGCAACCAATAAAATGAAGCATTTCCTTACAAAAATTTTTTCCAAGGCCACTAAAGAGTCAATGATGAGTTGTCATCTATGGAAACAGGTAAGACTAGGAGCATGGACAATATCCTGTGACTGGAACCCACACTTCAGTGGCAAGTATGACACGATGGTTATCAGCTAGGCCAGTCACACCATATCAAGGTCTCCTGGCTGCTACAGTGTCTCCCCAGACCCTGCCACTACCACCGGCTCCTCTGACAAATGCTGCTGATGCCAAGTCTGCCCGCTCGACAGCTGCCCACACAAGATCAGCCTTCTTTTGCCCACCCACTGTGACCCTCAGATCTTGTAAAAATTACACCAGAGTTAGGGTCCAAGTTGTGTTAATAGAAGGAAGTCATGTTCCTCGTAAGGAACTGGTCTTTGAGATGTCAAGAGGGGCAATACTTACTTTAATGAAATAGGTTTATTCTAAGTAACCATCTGCAGCTCTTGCTGGTGGAGAGACTATGCTGGAGTTGAAGCAACTCACATGTCCCCTACTCCAGACCAGATCCCATCCCCTTTCCCTGAAAGCAGGTGATATGAGGCATGGGAAAACGTCCATTAGCATCCAGCCATTGCTTAACTTTGCAATACACAAGAAGGGACAGAAGCCAGCTGTAAGTTCTTTCTCCTGAAAAGAGCAATGGGATTCAACAGAGAAATGGAGGATGAGAACAGCTGGTGGTGGGTAAATACCTGCAAAGTAGAAGGCATCCAGAAGCAAGTACTAGTTCCTAATGGCCTTTGGCTTTTGGCAATGGCCTTATAGGGTTCCAGCAAAGCAAGGCTGAGAATACTAGCTCTCTGTTTGGGCACCATTAGGTGGAGACTCCACTGGTTACAGAAGTTATAGGAAGACTATGAACACGTAGAAGACACCACATGCAGGAGACACTGGAAAATTAAACTTGCCAGCTTACTTCTAGCAGCTTCCATTGGCTATTAGAACCATTTATTGAGTGTTTACTACATTTGAGACACTGTGTTAGCATTTTAAATGTGTTATTTAATATAATCCTGAAACAATCAATGTAAGAGTACTATCACTCCTGCTTTACAAATGCAGGGACCGATAAGCTTACTTCCCTGTTTAGAAAAATAGATGCTGTGGCTCCCTACAGTCTATCTAACTAAGTTTACGCTCCCCATCCTGGGAATCAAGACCCTCTACAGCTAGTTGCTATCTCACATTATTGTCCTGCTTCCTGACAACAGTGTCTTCCTCATCACCTCATGCCCGATGCTGCTGCTCCCTAGACCTGAGATCCCTTCCCTACTCCACTGCCTTGCATCAGGCTCTTGTGTGCCCTTGTGAACTCCAGCAGATGCCAAGACACTTGGAAGTACACATGGGTCTCGCTCATCCTTGAATGTCTTGTATACCCTAGTACAATGCAAGAAAAACAGCAGGGCTTCAGTAACGATTGCTTCACATAAACCAAATTATATGTTTTCTCTTGAAATTCTAATAATAACAAATGAGAGATTATAAACTAACATAGTGATTAAGAACACAGACTCTGGGGCTAGAGAGCCAAAGTTCAGATTCTAGAACCACCACTTTGCCAGCTATGTGATTTTGGGCAACTTATTTAACCTTTCTATTTCCTGTATCTGTAATATAGGTAATTTTAGTACCTACCTCAGAAGGTTGTTGTAAGAATTACGTATAAAGCACTTCGAAATATATCTGTTACACTCTAAATGACATGTAAGGGTTTCCTGTTTTTATGTAATCAGCTGTGTCTTTAGTAAAAAGGAGTCCAAGTGGCACAGTGGTTAAGCACTCAGGCACTAGCCAAAAGATCAGTGGTTTGAAACTACCGGCCAGTCCCTGGGAGAAAGATGTCACAGTCTGCTTCCTTAAAGCCTTGGAAACCTTATGGTGACAGTACTCTTCTGTCTTACAGGGTCACCGTCAGTCAGAATCAACTTGCTGGCAATAGGTTATATCTAGTACACTAAGCCGAAACTTCAAAATAAATTTTAAAATCATGACTGCTAATATTTAAATAAAGAACCATTTAACTCTTTTAATTCCAAAAAAAAAAAAAAACCTTAAGTATTATGGGAACTCTTGGGAAAAGCAGCAGTTACTTAATTAGATCTAGCAACTGGACTTGATTTTCTAATCAATGGTTAGAAGCATCTATGATCCAAAATACCCACAGTTAGCAAGTAATTCTCAGGATAAAAACTCCAAAGTTTACTATATAATAGTCATAAGTTTAGATATGCAATGTTATTTTTCACATAATATACAAATCCACCACTGTGGAGATGATTCTGACTCATAGCAACCCTATAGGACAGAGTAGAACTGCTCCAGAGAGTTTCCAAGGAGCACCTGGTAGATTCGAACTACTGACTTCTTGGTTAGCAGATGTAGCACTTAACCGCTATGCCACTGGAGCTTCCTTTCACACAGTAGGCAGCTGAAAACTATATTTTCCCACTGACTGGGATGATTAAACATTCTAATTTTATTGTGAACATCCATTTTCCCCAGCCAAGATAATTTTGGTCAACACAAACAGCTTTACTTAATTGTGTATAATTCTCTGTTACTTTCTGAATACTCTACAGAATAAAAATACAGAAGAATTCAATGAAAATCTAGAGTCCTAAGAAAAATAAGTAGCACTTGCAGCCAGCCTGAGTTGTGCTGGGCAACAACTTGTAAGCGTATTGCATGCATCCTGTCACCATGTGCTGTGAGACTTGCTGTGTACGTCCAGGTAAAACCGGCTGAAGAGTCACGCACTTTTGGTGATACACATCTGCACAACTATAGCCTAAATCAACTATCCTCAAGTAGCAAAAACAACACTACTTTCACTTGAAAGAAATCCAGCTCAAGAGTAACTTTCAGCACAGCTTAATGACCTGGCAGAAGTTACATCAGGTGTGACTATAACCCTAAGCTGGAAAAAGTCTTTTGGTCAAACTAGAAAAGGTCCCCCGAATCCACAATTAAACCCAAACTCAGAATCCTCTACCCTGCAAGCTCAGAAAAAACCAAAGTAGAAATACTGTAATACACGGATTGAAATCAGTGATAGTTCTGCCACCAGTCATTAATTCTTCCAATCTATATTATAAAAGGGTTCATCAGAAATTTAAAATACCATGCAACTTGGGAAATAAACACCAAATGCTTTTACTTACACGCATCTTTATTAGGATGACAAACTGAAAAGCTTCTTGTATCCTGCTTTCAGGAAGGAATGAAGCATTCCATCAGGCTTAAAGAAAACCGAGTGGCTCCGAAGGGTGAAGTCTGCCTACGCTGATATTCCTGCTGACTCAGGAGGTGCCGTCGTGGGAGGGTTTTCCCCTAGCAACCCAGAACTGCACTGGGTTGTTGGGAGATAGATGTCAGCAAGGCACAAAGAGGCTCATATAAACCGTGACTAATGCACATAAAAGACATCATCTTAGTCCAGGAACCTCGTCCTAAGCAGCTTTTTCATCTGTGTATGGGAGCCTCCCAGGTCTTCACCTGCAGCCCTGCTCCCTTTTCAAAGGCTTCAGAGCTGTGCACTCAGCTGTTGGCTGGACTGCCCAGGCCGCTCGCTCTCCGAAGCTCCCAACCTGAACTCATCATCGGCCCCGCCCTACCACCCGGACAACAAGAACTTTTTCCACGCAGGTCCCCTCTTGCCTGTGAGATCTGAGCATATTCCTTGGCCCTTGGGATCAGTTTCTCTCTCTCTCTCTCTGTCTTCTCCCACACTCCCTCTCGATATATTCCCTCAATCGATATATCCTACTGTCTCTTCCTTGAAAACGTCTCCCAAGCTCTACCACTTCTTAGGGACTCCACCACTGGCATCACTGTTCATCCTGTCATCTGGACCACATACTGTCCTTCCTGTCTCCGCTTTGGCCATGCTGCAGTTTGGTTTCCATAGAATATGTATCATATGTTTTATCACTCCCTGCTTTAAACCATCCAGTGGATTCTCTGTGCCCTTAAAATAAAATCTGAACTCCATGGAACAACCTACGAAATCCTTTATGGCCTGGCCCCTCTCATTTTGACATCTGTCTCATTCCTTCTCTTTGTCTATAGTCTGGCCATCCTGGCAATACTCTTCCCAGAACACTCTAATTAGAACAACTACATTCTACACTCCTCCGTCACTCTCTACCACATTACTCTGTTTTATTTTTCTCCTGGCACCTGTCACTGCTTGAAATTCTTCATTACTCATTTGTTTGTTTATCATGTATCTCTCCCACTGGAATAAACACCTGACAACAGGGACCTTATTTGACCTGTTTATCACTCTAGCATACTACTGAGCATTTTGTTGAATGAGTGAATGAATGAATGAATGCATGGATATCACCTACAATGATATATAATTTAATTCCAAAAAAAATGTTGATTTTATTAATAAGTCTTAACTGCTGCTGTTAAATGAGCCCTGTCATTAGGAAATCCCGGTGGGGCATAGTGGTCAAGTGCTATGGCTGCTAACCAAAAAGACAGTTCGAATCCACCAGGTGCTCCTTCGAAACTCTATGTGGCAGTTTCACTCTGTCCTATAAGGTTGCTATGAGTTGGAATTTACTTGATGGTGGTAGGTGAGTGGATCACTCATTAGCTGTGTGATTTTAGCATCATTATTTAATATCCTTACTCTCTGTTAACATCATCTGGGAAATGCATATGTTAATAGTCCTGATCTTACAGGAGTGTCAAAGACTGTCAAGGAATATGTGCACAAAATGCTTAGCACATAGTATATGTCTTAGTTATCTAGTACTATAACAGAAACACAAGTGGCTGGCTTGAATAAATCGAATTTTATTTTCCAACGGTTTGAAAGGCTAGAAGTCCAAATTCAGGATGCTGGCTCTAGGGGGAGGCTTTTGCTCTCTGTAAGCTCTGACAGAAGGTCCTTGTGTCTTTATCTTCTGTTTCCTGGTTCCTGTGGAATTTCCTTGTGACTTGGCATCTATCGTCCCCCATCTCTGCATGCTTAATCTACTTGTTTGTATAAGAGATCAACTTAAAACACACCCCACACTAATCCTGTCTCATTAAAACAACAAAGTCAGCCTGTACCCAAATGGGATTATAAGCACAGGCAAAGAGGTTAGAATTTACAATCCATAGTTTTGGGGGACAGGATTCCATCTGCAAGAGTATACATTTCAGTAAATGGTAGTTATTCATGGAGGATAAAATGACCATGTTCTGATTATCTTACCAAGAAGAATATTAGTTTTACCATAGAAATTAATATGCTACCCAGATAGTGGCCCCCTGAAAACTGAATGATGCAATGAGAAATCACCGATGTGTCCCTTTTTTTCCATTTCCATTGAATTATGATACATTCTAAGCCAGTTATCACTGCCCACCTCATCACTCACCTTAAAAGAAAGAAAGAAAGCCTATCATTGTCAAGTCAATTCTGACTCATAGTGATCCTATAGGACAGAACAGAATTGCTCCATAGGGTTTCCAAGGCTGGAATCTTTATGGAAGCAGACTGCTGTATCTTTTTCCCAGTGAGCAGCTGCTAAGTTTGAACCACTAACCTTTCAGTTAGCAGCCAATTGCTTTAATTACTGCACTATCAGGGCTTCTACCACAACCCCAGAACACCAAAATAGCTTCCCCACCATTTCCCTGTCTTCAAATTATCTCATCTCTACAGCATAGTATTTTAGTTCAGAAAGTAGGCTCTAAAATCAAGTCCTCTATGATTTTAAGACCTACAGTAATCTGGTTAAGTCCTCCCCATGAATTTTACATGTACCTAATCGGAAGGTAATAGTCACTATGGACAGAGTAACACCCCCATTGCCCTTGCTGTGTGCCATTGGATTGATGCTGACTCATAGAGACCTTATATAACGGAGTATAACTACCACAGAGGGTTTCTTAGACTGTCATCTTTATGGCAGTAGATTGCTATTTCTCTTCTCCCACAGAGCAGCTGGTGAGCAACCTTTCAGTAAGCAACTAGGCCTGTAACCACTACTTATCTTCAAACCCCTGGTTCCTCATCTGTAAAATGGAAAGGAATATAGTGTTATATACATCATAAATTTACTGTGAGAATTACATGAGCTAATACATGCAAAGCATTCAGCACTATGCTGGATATCAAGTGAGCATTGATGATAATGACCTTGTACTCAAAACATAGTCACCTTTCTAAAATATACAGTCATATCATTCATCTGTTCAAAAATCTTTAATGTCCATTGCCTATAGAATGATGTTCACAATCCTAAGTGTAAGATACTAATCACCGTACAAGTTTTCACACTGTGGCCCTAACCCAACTTTTCAACTTCACATCTCATCTTTCTCCTTCAGAATCTCCTGACAATTAGACTCAGAATCTGTGCTTCGACCAAGCAACACATTCTACAGTCCCTTGAACACACCATAACAAATTTGTATCTCTATTTCACTTGCTCAAATTTCTTTCCTATTCTCTTCTCCCTGTTAAGCTCCTGTTCCTCCCTCAAATTTTCCCTTTCAATGAAGTGCTCCCCAAATCTTCCAGGTAAACTAAGTGGTAAGCACCTCTAAATTTCTGTATTATTGTATACAGAACCTGATATGAAACCCTGTGCTGTCATTGGCAAGATTACTTCACTATGTTTTCTCTTCTCTGTGATCATCCCAGGGACAAGAATCTATTTGCTCCCTTTTGCGTAATGTTTGGCATTCAGCAAGGTGCTCAATCTTTGAGTATTTTATTGAACTAAGAGAAATCTATTTAAACAGCATAGACAAGAGACTAAATTCTGCTATAAGGATGCAAAACCATCCTAGGAAGTAGTTGGCTAAAACAAAAGCTGTTTTGGAGCCATAATTTTATTGATTTGTGTCTCTTTGGCTTCAAACTCCTCTATGTTGTACAATTTTCAAAGTTTTTAGAGTCTGAGACGTTTTATTGCAAAATGGTCTAAACTACATGTACACATCTTTAAGCCTTTCAAAGTTAAGATAGTTCTAAAGGTCTTACCAGTTTGTTATTTTTCCTACACTAAAGTAACTTTTAAAATATCAGACTAAGTTTTGTGCCTTCATTTACTTTAAAAATCTTATTATTAGGGTTTTAGTGGTCTAGATGTAATTTGAAAATTTCTTTTGTCTGGTGGACAACAAAGCCTGTCAGGATTGCTAAATTTCTCGATGTGTGCAGCATAGGACACTGATCGACGTAGCTAGTCTAGGAAACAAATAAAAAGGATCTCATGATCAATAAGTTTGCAGGAAATATATGCTGTATCTCTTTCCTGGAAAAGAGAGAGTACTCTAGTAAATTAAAGGTTCTGAGAAGTCTACCAGTGAAACAAACCTGTTTACCAGAGAATCTTTTAATGTCCCTTGGAACAGATGTTCATGAATTCTAGTGAATACTGCACTATTTAGCCTACGTATGGCCCAGTACAAATGGTTTTTGGATTATAAATAATCTTAATTTATAGCATGATTAGGTGGCAGTTTTTTAAAAAAAAAACAAACAATATTTTATTATGTTTTCTGTGAAGGTTTACACGGCAATTTTAGGCTCCCAGCCCAAAATTTCTGCACAGATTTTTCAGTGACATTGGTAACATCCTCACAATGCATCAACAGTCTCATATTTCCCTTCTGATCATCCCATTTCCATTACTGTAGTTTCCCTGTCCATCTACATCCTCATCCTTGCTTTAAAATAACTGTTGACAATTTGGTCTTATATAGATGATTTTTTGAAGTAGGGTAGTACTCACAGGTGATAGTCTTTATTTTGTGAGCCAATGTGTTCTTTAGCTAAAAGATGACCTCGGGGGCTAGTTTTGGTTCAAGGTTTAAAAAAGTATTTCATGGCAACAGTCTTAGGCAATCCTCCTATCTCAACAAGTTCAGTAAGTTTAAGTTATCCGGGTTTTGTTTTGTTGGGAATTTGAGGTTCTACTGTCCATTTTTCTCCTATTATATCAGGACCCATCTATTGTGGTTCTTATTAGAACAGTCAGTAGTGGTGGCTGGGCACCATCTAGTTCTTCTGATGTCAGGGTAGATGAGGCTGTAGTTCATATTGATCATTAGTCCTGTAGACTAGATTCTTCTTTGAGTCTTTCTCTACTTGCTCTGGATGAGTAGAGACCAATAGTTGTATCTCAGATGGCTGCTCATACATTTTTAGGACTCCAGGCACTACTTACCAAACTAAGATATAGAATGTAAATTTTATGAACTATATTATGTCAACTGACTAACATGTCCCCCAAGACTGTGATCCTAATCTCCAACCCAGGACACCAGCCCTTCAAGGTGTTTGGTTATGTCTAAGAAGCATCCATAACAATGCCCTGTGGGAGGGATTTTTACAGGGTATCTGCTGCTGGTATCCATACAGGCCTTGACTCCCTTCACGAAGGTGATGGAGAAGAAATAATTGTTTAGCTCTGTTAGAAAGTACTTCTTCACAAAGAATTAAAATCTATGTCTGTATAGATTCCATTCACTGATCCCTAACTTAGCTATTTAGAGCCACAAAGAATAAAATTCAAAATACTATTGCTTTCCCAGCCAGAGGGCCTAAGTTATCACATAGAGTCTTTGGCTACTGGTAAAAGAGTAATCAAAGAGCCTACTTATCAGTTTATCTGGAAAGCAGACGGACGAAAAAAAAAAATGGGGAAGATTTGCAGACACCTGGCATACTAAGCCGTCATTAGTGATGTTTAATGATTGGAAGATAATGACTCGGCTCCTTTGAAGGCTGAAGTAAAGCTCTCTGCACAGGGACAAACAGCCAATGGCAAGAGTCCGAATTTGACAGCAAAACAACCCAAACACCTTTTATGAGGTGAGGAGTGTGGCTCAAGTAATAAACACTTGAGTAATTAGAGTAGTTTTATGGTGATTGTTGTACACTCAAATATGGGGAAAGAAATTCGGGTAATTGGACAACACCCAGGGAGGTGGGTATATAAGGGTCAGCTCAGAAGACAGAAGCATTGAGACGCTAAGACACATCTCCTGTCCACTAAGCAAAACCCCAGCTCTCGATACTATGGCCTGCTGTGGAATCTCTTGCCAGCGTTGCTGCAGTGTCCCTACGGGTCCAGCCACCACCATCTGCTCCTCTGACAAAAGCTGCCGGTGTGGTGTTTGCCTGCCCAGCACCTGCCCGCATGAGATCAGCCTTCTTCAGCCCACCTGCTGTGACACCTGCCCCCCGCCCTGCTGTGAGCCTGATACCTACGTGCCATCTTGTTGGCTGCTCAACTCTTCCCACCCAACTCCTGGACTCTTTGGCATCAACCTGACAACCTACACTCAGCCTTGCTGTCAAAATCCCTGTGAGCCCAGCTGTTAATGAGTGAAGCCTTTGCAGAGGTTCAGTGATGTGGCTGCCCAACATCCCACATGTCATCTGGCCTTCAATACTCACCGCTACATCAGTCAAAGCTAAATCAATCTCAATAGCCAGAGCCATGCTTTCATGGATTTGCTGAGCTTCTCAATTGTTTATTCCTTTGGGTGAAGTTGGACCTTCCTTCTACCTTTTAAGTTATTTCACTGCTCTTCGACAAATAATTATTTTGACTTCTGGTTAATAAATTTCATTCTGGCTTAGCAAATATGGCCTTGTGATTATTTCTATGTTTCCTCGAAGTAGGATGCCTACCTAAACGTAAACAGCTGCTGATTATCACACAATCCCAACAGGATGAGAGCTCTCGTGGTAAAATTCCTAAAAAAATTAGATACTGGTTTGCTTCCAAAATGTGAAAATCTAGTAAGTCATTTTGTACTAGCTACTGTCAACTCAATTTCAACTAGTAGCTACCCCCGTGTTTCAGAATAAAACTGCACATAGGTTTCTCAATGTGGCCTTTCTGAAGTAGATTACCAGGTCTTTCTTTTGAGGCACTTCTGGGTGGATTCAAACTATCAACCTTTTGGTTAGTAGTCAAGGACTTAACTGTGTATGCAATCCCAGGACTTCAAGTCATTGTATAGGGTTTTCTTTATCCAACAGAGAGTTTTGAGGACATACGCTGTGCCAAGCACTGTGCTAGATGTCATAACTATGTTTAGGAGTTTACTAGTCCAAGTAATATGTAATACAACATCATTGAAGTAAACTTAAGGTATGTATCAGTCCACAGTGCAGTATTCTCTACATACCAGAACTAGTCATACAACTTTAAAAGGAAAAATACACAAGTCCTCTTAGAACATTTACAGTGTCACCTAGCTCATCTCCTTATCTGTTCTGGGAGAAGCCAAGTGCAACTAAGATCTTCACAGAGAGTATGTGGAGTGCAGTCTTGGATTTGCCTTGGGACTCTGGGCTACTAACTTTTCTCTCAGCCTTAGTTTCCTTGTTGTTACAGTGGCAATAACAATCTGTGCCCTGTTTAAGTTTCAGGATTATTGTGACTATCAAATGCCCCCAAGTGTAGGAATCACCATGCCAACAGCAGTACAGTAGACACACTCAAGAGACTGTCACTATTACTGCTGCATAGTGGTTCCCAGCTTTCTCACCAAAAGGCATCTTTGTGTTTTGAAATGTATGTTTTTTCCAAGTGTCTTTTTACATAATAATTTATTTATTCCTTCATTTGTGTTCCTCAAAACATATATAATTATGACAGCTTTAGGATGAATAGAAGATAACCATGGATACCATGCCAAGTTAACTATATTTCAGTCAAAAGCAAAGAAGCTTGATGTTTTCATAATGCTTGCAAGGAATAAATATTTAGACTTTATTTAACTGCTGAAAATAATTCTATGGGTCCTATGACCACCACAATGGACCTTTAGGCAGTAAAAAAAAACCTTAGGCTGCTTTAAAAAACCCAGCTAGAACCCAGGAGATGCATGTTGTAGACATGGCTCTCCCTCTGTGACTCTGAGCAAGTCATTTAAATTCTCTAAGTCTCAGTCTCAAGTCAGTAAAATGAATTGATTGACAGATCATTGCTAAAGCTGCTTTCAGTTTTAACATTCAGTGGTTCTAGACCACCCAGGAACATTGTAAGTAACAAGTATTCCATACTGCTAACCAATGCCAACCCAATTTATTACTGCTTTCATTGGTGATAGCTAACATTTGGTGACTATCTACTGGGTAGTCTAATAGGTGTTTTGTGTGTATTAACTCATTTATAATAAAAATGTTTAGCACTTGCTATCATTATTCTCCCCATTTTAAAGATGAAGGAACTGGGGCTGGGAAAGATTAAGTTAGGTAACAGAGTAGGGATTAATTTAAAACTGTGTGAATCCAAAGTCGATTCTCTTTCCACTACAACAAAGCAGTCTGCCTTCTCTGCAAACAACAGACCAGAGAGAAATATGACTACATGTGGCTCCCTTTATTCAGAAGAAAATATATGTCACTTAACAACACTTTCACCAGGCGCTCCTTGAATACTCTGGGGGTCAGCTCTACCCTGGCCCCTAGGGTCGCTGTGAGTCAGATCCAACTCAATGGCACTTGGCTTGGCTAACAACACTTTCTCTACTATCCCTCTAAGTTCTACACCTGGTTATATATAATACTCGTCTTTCTCTGTGATTATAGTTACAAGTGAATATACACAATAAGCATAGAAAAAAAACTTTATTTCTGAGATGAAAACAAATTGTCTTGATTAGCAATGTCATCACATCAAACAATATTGGCCAGGTCATTAAGCTTGCACTGAAATTTAATAACTCAAACACGTTTTCAACTTTCTCATGAGCTTCTGATAAAACAAGCCACTCTTAAAGTTAATAGTTGCTTATGCTTGATAACAGAACACCAAGCCATTCCATTTTCCTTCAAATTGTTCCTGGTATCCAGGCCTTTCTTTGTTCTCTAGCCTAATCAAAATCCTGATCATCATACCTCCTGAGCACAGCCACAGTCTCTTAGTTGACCTTGAGTCCAGTATTATGTGCCCCTCCCTTCACCCAAACTATACCTCGTAAGATCAGGCTTCTGGCCATCTGTAACGATTAAATTGAGTTGTTCAAAAATCTGGTCTCACTCATGGTGTTTTTTGTTTTTTGTTTTTTACCAAATCATGGCTAAACTCTTCAATGTGGATCTCAAGACCCTCAATAATCTCATTCAATCCTTCTCAATAAATCTTACTTACTGCAAATCATAGGGTAAGCTATAACCTATGCTCTAGTTGGAACAATTCGCCCTATAGAATGGTTAAGAGGGTAGTTTCTAAAACCAGACTTTCTTACCTTAAATCATACCTCTATCACTTCTTAGTTAGGGGGCTTCGGTCATGTGACTTAATTTCTTCATGCCTCAGACTCCTCAAATGTTAAAAAAGAGTAAGATTGGTATGTACTCGTAAAATTATGGTTAAGGTTAAAATCATGAAACCATGTACAGCTCTTAGAGAAATGTGGGCTGGTTGTTATTCTTTAAACCAGTTGATTCTCCAGTTTCTCTCTACACTCCCCAAACAGCTTCATTGCACCTCTTTAGAAATACTGATGTAAGCAGGATAAAATAAAACAAACTCATTGCCATCAAGTCAGTTCTGACTCATAGAGACCGCATAGGACCGAGTAGAACTGCCCATAGAGTGTCCAAGGCTATAACCTTTATGGAAGCAGGTTGTCATACCCTTCTCTTAGAAGCAGCTGATGGATTCAAACTGCCGATGTCTCATTTAGCAACAGAGTGCATAACCACTGCACCACCAGGACTCCTTGCTAAGAACATATGGGCTCAATATTAACATTTGATTCTTAGTGAATGAATTCACTCATTAGTCTCTCTTACTGAAGTTATACACTAGCTTTAGCCATGGCATGTAACACTACAGTTGAACTGGAGTATAAGGAATTAAGAAAAAATTAAGAAAGATGTGTGTCTTTTTGACAGGATATAGATTATCAGCTTCCCCAATGGTTTTGAAGAATGGAACAGGCAGGGTAGCAGTATGGGTTTTTCTAACATGAAAGACTTTTCATGCTGACTTTAAAAGACGTGAAAGCTCATTTTTTCAGCCCGTATGTAGTCCCATCAACCTATATTGAATCTATACCCATTTGTGGTTAAAACACCCCAAGTCCTCTGTAAGACTGAGGGGTCATTTAAGCTTATACATAATTGCATACACATTAATGGAGTAGCCTGGTGGAGTAACTTACCAAGTTCTGCACTTCCCAATCAGGATCATGTTGCTTATCTTTAATGCTCATTTATACCTTGGAATCCATGAAAAGATACCGAAATGAATCTGATTTTTTTTTTAAGTCCTGTATGTTTTGAGGAAATCCAGATGGTACAGTAGTTAACCACTGAGGCTGTTAATCAAAAAGGTCTTCAGTTCAAATTCATCAGGTGCTTCTTGGAAGCCCTATGGGGCAGTTCTACTCTGCCCTTCAGGGTTGTTATAAGTCAAAATTAACTCAACGGTGATGGGTTTGGGGTTTTATATGCTTGGCTTTCCCAAATGTATTCAGGATACACCGTTTTAGAAAGATTATGTCTTTGTTCTCAGGTACTTGATTTTTTCGTACTCATCATTAATGACAAGAACAAATCCCAGTTGTTAAAAGCAGAAGAAATCCGACAGTGCCTGGCCACAACCAACTGCCCTGGCAGGTAACACAAGGTAAAGTCCCCAGTGTAGCAGGAGAAAAATGGGTGTGCGGAACTAGAACTCTATTAAAAGACCACACCCGATGGTCCATCAGACCAGAGGGTCCCTTGAGGACATGGCCCCGGAACACACTGTTAGCTGAGAGCTGAAACCAGTACTGAAGCCAACTCTTCAGACAAAGACTGGACTACACTATACAACATAGAGTCATGCTGGTGAAAAATGTGCTTCTTGGCTTAAATATGTACATGTCAGAGCAGCTCCCATACAGGGGTGAGACGAGAAGGTGGAGGAGGACGAGAGTTGGCTGAATGGGTTCCAGGAATACAGAATGAGAAGGAAGAGTTTGCTGTCACTGGGGGGAGGGGGAGTTAAAATTGCATAGTAGTGTTGTGTGAAGTTTCATACAGCAAATCCATTTGCATTGTAAACTTTTACTTAAAGCACCATAAAATATTTAAAAAAAAGAAGAAATCCAGAGTAGATACTGATGTATTTACCTGTAATTGAATAAATGGAGATACCCTTTTGAAACTCTAAAGGAAGCAAGTTTGAATGTAACAACACAACCAAATAAAACTAAAGGAGCGCTTCTCCCATGGCTGATAAGTAAGAAGTTGTTGAGTTATTTGCATGGGAATATACAAACAGCAACAGGGAAGCCTTCTAATGGGTAGAAGCCATGTTCTCTGAGACAGACAGATACAAGAGACCCACAGAGGGCAACTCTATAGAAGAAAACTATCCTTTGCAACAACACATCAACCTGATTGCTGCTACCATGTCTTGCTGTGAGTCTTGTCTCCAAGAATGCTGCAGGCTCTGTCACCACTGTCTGCTCATCTGACAAATGCTGCCATTGTAGAGTCTGGCTACCCAGCACCGGGTGGGCTGGCATGAAATCAGCCTTTCAGCCCACCTGCTGTGACACCTGCCCCCCCCCCCGCCCCCGCAGTGTGCCTGACTCCTACTTGTTATCATGTCGGCTACTGAGTAACAGTCACCTAACTGCACACCTGAGCAGGATCTCTGTCACCACCTGCATCTAGCCCTGTGAGTATGATCCACTTTGCTGCTAGCTACAGATGTTCAAAGACTTGCTGAGATTTTTCCAAGTATCTTCAACAGTCATCAAGGGCTGTTATGGAAATTGCTTATAATTGCAAGCTCTGGAAGAAAGTGTCCTGACCTTAGTTTTGCTCAAGTGTTCTTCTCATATTCTGAAAGGTTGCAAATGAGAAGTGGAAAAAGGGCCACCATGGACCACCTTATTTTAAAGCCAAATAAAAACTGCTCCCCAAACCATGCATTGTCTCAACATTTAAAATACTGTAATTACCCAAGGACTCTTGACACACGCATCAGGAACCTATAAATAAACCCAGCAGAGCTACACTTTCTGATGACATCAAAACAATTCTCATAGCTAAAAGGAGGCCTCATGGTATATCTAAATACCTGAAGAAAATTGCCTGGACAGTAAAACATCTTAGGCTCTAAATTTAGAGTCCTATTTAAATTCCAAATTCAGTGTCTACTTTTACCTTTTTTTTCCTTGTCTCTTTAAATAAACTCATGTGTGTCCTTAAAGAGGCTGAGAAACTGCAAACTAGACATCAGCATACTCACAGAAAGGACCCAAAAGGCTGGCTGGGCTTTATTTCTTCATTGTCTCTTAGATGAAGGCTTGAATGTAAAACTTTTTGTATCTCTAAGCACTTCACAAATGGAACAAATCATTTTGCTTGTGTAAAACCAAACCCACCGCCATCCAGTCAATTCTAACTCACAGCAACCCTATAGACAGAGTAGAACTGCCCCATAAGAGTTTCCAAGAAGTGCCTGGTGGACTCAAACTTCTGAACTTTTGGTTATCAGCTGTGGCTCTTAAGCACTATGCAACCAGGGTTTCCCTGCTTAGGTAAAGGGTTATTATTTTTGGTTCTTCTAAAAAGAAATATTTTTTGTTATTCTAATCTGTTATTCTAATCTGGCTTTGGCAATCTGTACTTCAATTTAATCAAACTCAGTCAACATTTATCAAATGCCTACTGTGTGTCAGGCTTTGTCCTAGGTGCTTCAGGAGTCATAGAACATTATGATGCCTACTTTCCAGGATCTTATGTAGTGAAGAAGATAAATATAAATGACAAATTGTAACATACTGCAGAATGAAACAAGGACAAAGTGAAAGTACAAGTAACACATTTTGGGAGAGCAAAGAACAGAAACATAGAAAACACGCCATAAATTTCTTTACAAAGGCTATATCTGACCCGATCTTGACAAATAGCTAGAATTTGGTAGGTAGAAAGTTAGAGAAGGATATTTTAAGCAAAGAAATAATATAAACAAGGTCACAGAAGAGTATAGAACCTAGGAGATTTTATTTTTATACCATGCAATCTGTGATAAATATCAATATTTAAGCAAAAATCAAACCAACTTCTCTGTGAATTCTTCTTACATGAAATGCATGAGGCTTACCAGTTGTGTCTAATGACACCAGTATTTTCCACCAGATGGTTTTAGTCAACTTTCTTCTCTTTTAAAACAAGTTACATTGTTTTCTGTAATATCTTCTCAGAAACAGCTGACCAAGGAATCTGTACTTTGTGTTTATTTGTCAATCATTTGCTGTTCAAAAAAATTTGCCATTTAGATTCTACTACCCGAATCATTTTGTGCTCATCATGTGGAAAAGGTGAAGATGTTGGAAACACAGGCAACTACCCACTAGGTATCATCCAGTCTAACTTCTTTATCTACCAACTTACCTACCTCTAAATCAAGCCCAACACAGATGAATAATGTTGTATAAGTCAATGAAAAAATGTTTTTTTATTATGACTGAGTGAAAATGTACATTCCTGTATAAATTTACATGCCCACCTATATGCAGCTTCCATTGCTCTCCCTGCCCAGTGACAGCACACTATTCCTCTCTGCTCCATACATGTCTCATCCTCCCCACAGCCTCCTTTCCCCTCCTCTCCACCCACTCCCCTTCCTCCAGCCAGAGGTCAGCAGGATGATATCCTACAGATGCATAGAACCATAAAGTGCATCCAATATATGGTCACTCTGCATTGCCAAGTCCAATCTATTCGTGTCCGGAGTGGACCTTCGTTATGATTTATGGGCAAGGGCAGCATCAGGGCCAGGGGCCATGCTCCCAGGGGAACCCCGAAACTGCTGGACCATCAATTGAGGTCTTTTAGTGGAGATCTCAGGGTGCACCACTTTTTATTCTTGTGTTGCCAGTGAGACTCAACTTAGTAAGCTCCATCGCGGCTATCACCTGGTGGTGGCCAGGCATCATCTGGTTCTTCTGGTTCCAAGTCAATGTAGGCACCCACTCACGTGGGTCTCTCTATCTTCTGGGTTGTCTTTACCCCATGTCATTTTGGTCCTCAGAGAGCATCCATTCCTGCTGAGTTGGGACCATTTGCTGTGCGAAAAAATGTTTTTTATTAGCGTTATAGCTGTAAGTCATATTGGATTACATCCTTTTCCAAAAACTGCTGTTCTGGAAAGATGATCAGATGGAAATTTTATACTTTCTCCTTTTAGTTCCTATTTCATCTTGTTTACAGTACATACATCATTGGTATGAAAATGAATGATGACCGTGTTGGGTTTTTTTAACGGTGCATTTAACAAATGCTTGCAACTGGATGGATCTTTTGTTCCAGAAAATTTACGCTTTGACTCACTACAAGATTGGCATAACTTTGAGAACAAAGACCGGTCACCAAAAAGAAGAAAAAAAGAAGAAGATTCCATAAGAGTAACTCAATCTTTGGAAACTCAGTACAGATTTATTAAGAATAAGGAAAAGGGGTTTCGTCTATACCATTCTGGTTTTCACTTCACAATCAGAATCCATCAGTAAGGTAAATATGTCTGAGATACACATACTCACATGCTATATTCATCTGTAAGTAGTCATATCCTTATTGAGTTTATTGGGTAGAAAATGCTCATTTGAGTTGTTTTTTCTAAAGTGAGTAATGAGAAGCCACATCATGTTCTGTACATTATTTAAAATTAAGGAAGCTATGCTGAATTGTCATCTATACTGATTACACATGATTCATGTAAGTTTGGGCATGCCAGGACCCTCCGAAAATAAAATGTGATGACTTATGACAGGTCAATGAGTCAAAAACACAATTTAATGAAGGTAGGAAGTCTTAATGAGCAAGCAAATACCAAACTCATTAGCGAATCTCAGTGAAAAAGGGTAATATAAACAAAAATATGAATAGGACTCCTTCTGGTTGGACCAACACCCATTAGGGAGGGTATATAAGAGCCCTAAAGTGAGATGAAATATTTATACTGCAGACACCTCGTCTGTCTTTCCACAAAAGCCAACCAGATTCCCAGCATCATGGCTTGCTGTGCTGGCCAATGCTGCAGCGTCCCCACTGGCCCTGCCACCACCATCTGCTCCTCTGACAAGTCCTGCCGATGCGGAGTCTGCCTGCCCAGCACCTGCCCCCACACAGTCTGGTTACTGGAGCCGACCTGCTGTGACAACTGTCCCCCACCCTGCCACATCCCTCAGCCCTGCGTGCCCACCTGCTTCCTGCTCAACTCCAACCAGCCAACCCCAGGCCTAGAGAACCTTAACCTCACCACCTTCACTCAGCCCTGCTGTGAGCCTTGCCTCCCAAGAAGCTGCTGATTGATGACTTCTTTGCTAGTGCCTGACAGTGAAGGACCAAGAAGCCATCTATTCAGTATTCACCTGCCTCAGTAATTTAGTAGATGTTGGGAAGTAGACCAGATGTCCCAGATACGGAAATCCTACCCTTTATTTTTACAAAAAGAAAGTCAAGATCCTTTTCATGGTTATTTGACTGAATAATTATATGGTTCGTTTGGGCAGATGAATGTCAACTACTACCAAAATAATACCAAAATCTTTAGGACTTAGATCCGTATTCGCTTGGTCCTGTTATTTCTTAGATATTATTTCTTGATACTAAGTGCTTTCATATAGGCAACATAATTTTTTGATGAATTTTCCAATAAATTTTATTTCTTTGGCAAGAGGTGTTCTTTGTTCAGAGTTTTTGGTATGTTACAGCCAATAGATAATAAATGTATGTATAAAATAATTATTTCATTTTTGAAAAGAACCTATTAAAGGAATCACTTGCCACTATCTTGCTAACTTTAAATTGACTGCTGTGCTCCACTTCAACTACTGTGTTCACGTTCTCTTCTCTCCTTTTTCTCAGACAAATACAATTTTGGGACAAGCCAACACCTATTGACCTACACTTTTCTGGGAAAATCATGTTGGCTCACTTAATCATCATAACAGTATTAACTGGTGGGAAAAAGAAAAATGAGTCATTCAACATTCTCAAAGTCACAGTTAGTTACTAAGAAAAATAGAATGAAATCTCTTGAATATCTGATTGTAGTGTCCGATTCTTTCAACCACCCATCACACAGCCTCCAATACTAACAGAAGCTTAACAAACATAGTGTGATATTAACATACCCCAAGATAAATAAAGTGTTAGATTCTTTAACCATCACATCTAATTGCAACAGAAAAAAAATATACTGACTCAGAGATTAAAATTGGAAGTTATTAAATTCTAAGATCTGGGTCATTTAGTGGACTTGACAATTTTGACTTCATTTTCCCTTACAGAGATGCTAATGAAGTCAGTTCTATTAGTAAGATATCAGGAACATATCTCCACTTGCCACTGTAACTCAGCACAGAATATCTACCCCAGTATTTAATAGAATATGGGTACTTTTTAGTGATGACTGAGATGGTTAAAATCTGGATTAAATATGCCAGCCTACTTAAATTTTTCTTGTCTGTTATCCTTATCCCAGTCCAGAGATTATGTGCCAACAAACACATATATAGATATATACACTCACATGTGTGTGCCTGAGTGCAAGTGCACACATTTGTGTGGGCCTGTGAGTGTGTGTGGGTATATATCTCAAGTCAAAATAAAAAATCACTGAAGTTAAACCATAATAATACATGTTGCGGTGGGGAGTAGGACAACAGAGGATAGAACAGTCTCACCAGGGGGAGATTTCACAAAGGATCCAACAGTCTTATTAGTAGTTCAACTTTTAAGTGGACAGAACAAAAAGTCACGGGTAGATGGGACACAACCTGGGTTATTATCACCAAGGGATTTAGTCCATTTACGTAGCCAATATTTTTTGCATCCTTCCTCTGTGCCAGATACCATTTCTGTGCTAGGAGCATAAAGATAAAAGAAGTGTTAATGCCTAATATGCCCTTAAGCTTCTCTCAAACCTGGTGATGAAGATAAACAAGTAATTACAACCATAATGCTCATGTGCATTATATATACAAGAATTGTAATACTGTGTGATTCCTGCTGTGCCTGAGATGTGAGCAGCCTGGCCTGCCAGCATACACAGGGAGTAACTAAAATTAATATTTGGTAAATGAGTGCCAGGGGTGTGGAATCCATATGGAAACACTTCAGCAGCCCAGGCTAAACACTGAAAGTTTGAGAGGCAGTAGAAAAAGTAGGAGCGGTTATTTGAGACAGAAAGCTTGGTGTTTTTAACAGTGCAGCAGGCAGTTGGAAATCCTGGTGGTGTAATGGTTAATCGCTGCATCTGCTAACCAAAAGGTCAGCAATTCAGCTTTGCCAGGCACTCCCTGGGAACTCTATGGGGCAGTTCCACCCTGTCCTTTAGGCTCGCTATGAGTCAGAACCAACTCAGTGGCGGTGGGTTTGGGTTTGAGAAGCAGTTAGGAATGACTAGGGTGATAGATGCATTACAGATGGGAGAAAAGAAGGAGGAAGCAAGGAAGAGAGGAATGCTAGGACCCTGGGATGGGGTTCCTCAAAAGAGTTTGGACTGATAGCTCAAAGCAATGAGAGATTTGACAGAAGGGACTAACATAATCATGTTATGCTTCTAACTAGTTCTTGTTATGACCCACCTTTGATTTCCATCTTCACCGTCCCACACATCTCAGTGGATGACCCAAAGGTATAATTAAAACGGGGCAGGTTCTTGAGGAAGAAGGGGCATGTGGATTTTTAGCACTTTGAAAGTCTACCATCTAATCAAAACTTACCATGTTTGTTCATTTGTCTTTTTAATTGACTTAAATGGGGAAATTTACTCTTTGTTTATAAAAATATACTATGTTTATTATATTTGAGACATGCTTTAAAATCACATAAAAGGTAGCTCAATGCCCATATGTACCACTTTTAATTTAACAAGCCAGTCACTTGGTTGTAGAAGGCAAATTATTTCACCCTCCAGGATAGGAGTCACTATCTAGATTTATAGGGAAAAGAGTAATTTCCAGATCTTAGAACATTACAGAGAAAAAAAATTTGAGTAGAGTACTACAAGTCTTATAAATGAAAGGGGATGCGTTTATTATCCTACACTTCTTATTTTATTAGTTTCTAACCTGTAACCTCAAGTCTTTCTTGTAATTACAGAATCATAATGCTCTACATAAAACTTTTTCCTTACGTAGTCTTCTCCAAGTAGTACCACCTTCCACATAAGAAACTGATATCTCTCTGTCATGAGATTCTAATCTTGATGGTCTGTGTGCCATCTCTCCTTTAACATGTTTTTCTTAAATGTCAAAATAATTTCCCTCTTTACTTTTTTGTAAGATCCAGTCTTTATCCTTTATATCACACAATAATAATTTATAACAATTCCTCCACCAGACCACAAATTCCATGCGAATAGGGAACTTGCTTATAGTCAGCACTTAGCACGGTATCCAGCATAGAATAGCTCCTCAATAAAAGTGCACAGAACTATTTTTAAGTGAATAAGTGAAATATTAATCAGCCCTAAGTAAAAAAGGATGAGCAATTTGGTAAGTAATTATAAGTCATCACACAATGCACTCAAAAATACATCTGGGAGGAATTTAGAAACACCAGCAAAGACAGTGAATTCTTTCTTCCATGCAGAGCCATAGAGGCCTTTTTTAAATTTCTAAATTTATTAAATTAAGTATCAACCACTTACTTTACCTGTAGGTATGAACCTTCAGATAAGTGTCCACAATTTCTTACAAGGTTGCTTCTTTCTCAGCTATTTTCTTCTTTTGATTATGCTTCTTTGACCTTTACCTTGCCTCAAGTTGATGTGCAACTTACTTCAATAATGATGATAGGAATCATTTCTCCCTGTATAGTACTTCATGGTTATCTACGAACATTAACATTTCATCTCACATGTGCCTCACAATAATCTCCTGAGTGGAAACATACAGATATTATTGCCCTTAGTTTGCAAAAAAGGGCTGAAAAAATAACTGATCAATGAGTTACCTGCCATAATAAGAAAGATAACCAGCAGTACTGGGTCCAGTTTAAAAAAAAAAAAACAAAACACTGCCATCAAGTTGACTGTCACTCAGCTAATGAAACCGTAAGACCCTACAAGACAGAGGATAACTGCTCCACAGAGTTTCCAATCTTTTTGTTAGCAGCTTGCCACCTTTTGGTTAGCAGCTATAGCACTATACCACCTCACCGCCGGGGTTTTCAGGTCCAGCAAAGAGCTCTTCTGATTTCTATTGATTCTGTACTATCCACTAAAATGTACAGGCATGCCTACCAGTATATACTGATATATAAAAAAGAAACAAAAAAACAAACCCATTGTCATTGAGTCAGTTCTGACTCATAGGAATCATGTAGGAGAGAGCAGAACTGCCTCATAAGGTTTCCAAAGAGCACCTGGTAGGTTTGAACCACCAGCCACAAGGCTGGCAGCTGTAGCTCTTAACCTCTACACCAATACTGATAAACAAGTATACTTAAAAGAGGAGATGAGAAAGTAGTGGAGCAACTGTGGTTTGAAGGACAATTGAGTCAAAGTTGAACAGAAACAGTCTGAGCTGTCAGGCTGATACTGGCCAGGAACTCATGCTATGCTCCCTCTCAAATACAAAATATTCCTAAATGGTGTACGTGGAACAAGAAAGCAGATCCTTCCTACCAGAGATTTGATTTGAGGGGACAACATCATTACAAAGTAGATGAAATCAAAGGCCAACAGACTGATCTACAGAACTGAGCCTGTAACTTCACTTCCTGTTGATTAGCAAGAATTTACTTGACTTTTCATGCCATAGTCTTAAATTACACTTTTACTTAATCTGTGTAAACATATGTTAAAAATTTGAGTTGCCCACACTTAGTGAAGAAAACAAAGCAAGCTAGTTACCAATAAAAGGATAAATGTCTAATGAACAAAGAAAAAATATTTTGCCTAACTAGTTATAAAACACAGATAAAACAACAATTGAATTTCATTTTTTACCCTTCAAATTGGCAAACACTAACAATAACATGTGAGGAAAATGCTCCTTAGTTCAATCAAGTATATGAGATCCAATTGTCAATAGGTGTCCGAAAGCAAAGACGAGAAGGCCGGGAGGCACAGGAAAACTGGACAAACAGACATAAGGGACCCAGGGTGGAAACAAAAAGGCAGAGCATGCTGATACAGTTAATGTCATTTAAAAAAAAAAAAAGTGTACAAAATTTTTGAATAAAAAGCTAATTGTACCATAAATTTTCATCTAAAACACAATGCCTTTAAAAAAAACCAGCAAAGACTTTTACAATAAAATGTCCCTAAAGATAAAGGGTAATGAGAACTCTTAAACACAACTGGTGAGTGTGTATTGGATAAAACCATTTTTGGAGGACAACAGAGCAAGTTTTCAGTAGGATATTGGGGCAAATGCTGACTGCCTATGTTTTTAAGGCTTTATTATTATTTATTGCCATTTTGGAGAGCAACATGGCAATAAATAACAATAAGGCCTTAAAAACATTGATAATTAACATTTGCCCCAATGTTCTATCCAGTACTTGCTACAATGCCCTCCAAAGTGGCTCTGTTTGCATTTCCATCAGCTGTGTTAAGATATATTATCTATCTATCTCTCTCTCTGATAAACACCCAAACAGTTGTGATAAGATGACAGAGAATGAAGACAGATGCAACTATTAGCCCAGGAACTCCAAGGATTGCTGGAAGCTACACCAGACAAGGAAGGGCTGTATTTTGCTTGTGCAAAACCTGTACATAGACCAAGAGACAGTCCCTCAGACAGAACAAGCAGACACTGAGTGGTTTAAAATCAGGAAATGTATGTGTCAAGGTTATATCTAAATTCAGAGCTAAAGTGTCGAGTTTGGACTTCTGTCACCCCCCACACATCCTTCAGTTTGTCATCCATCAGTTTGCTGTATTGTGATGGCTTGCATGTTGCTGTGATGCTGGAAACTATGCTACCAGTATTTCAAATATCAGCAAGGTCATCCATGAGGAACAGGTTTCAGTAGAACTTCTAGGCTAAGACAGACTAGGAAGAAGGACCTGGTAATATACTACTGAAAACCTGGCCAGTGGAAACCTTGTGATTAGCAGCAAATTGCTGTCTGATATAATGCCAGAAGATTAGCCCCTCATGTTGTGGGGCACTCAAAAGACAACCAGGGAAGAGCTACCTCCTCAAAGTAGAATCAACCTTAATGATATGGATAGACTAAAGCTTTCAGAACCTTCATTTACTGATGTGGCATGTCTCAAAATGAGAAGAAACAGCTACAGACATCCATTAGTAATCAATATGTGGAATGTATGAAGTATGAGTCTAGGAAAATTGGAAGTTGTCAAAAAAATAAAATGGAATGCTCGAAGATTGACATTCTAGGCATTAAACCCACTGCTGTAGAGTCGGGTCTGACTCATAGTGACCCTAGAGGTCAGAGTAGAACTACTCCATAGAGTTTCCAAGGAGCACCTGGTGGATTTGAACTGCCAACTTTTTGGTTAGCAGATGTAGCACTTAACCCATTAAGCCACCAGGGTTTCCAATTCTAGCCATTAGTGAGCTTAAATGAACTGAAATTGCCACTTTGAATTAAACAATCATAGAGTCTACTATGCCAGAAATAACAAATTGGAGAGGAAGGATGTCCCTTTCATGGTCAAAAAAAAAAAAAAAAAAATTCAAGATCTATCCTAAAGTGTAACACTGTCAGTGACAAGATAATATTCATAGGCTTACAAGAAAGAACAGTTGGTACAACTATTATCCAAGTTTATACACCAAGCGCTAAAGCAAAAGATGAAGAAATCGAAGACTTTTTCCCAACTTCTACAGTCCGAAATTGATGAAACATGCAATCAATATACATTGATTATTATTGGTGATCAGAATGCAAAAGTTGGAAACAAAAGAAGTCTTTCAGTCATTGGAAAACACACCTTGGTGACAGAAATGACACATGAGAGTGGTGATAGAATACTGCAAAGCCAATTAATTTCAAATACATGAAGAAAGCAAAAGGTCATTAAAAAGAAAGGAAAGAAATAAAAGACCAAAATGGATATCAGAAGAGACTCTGAAATCTCCTCTTGAAAGTCAAGTAGCTAAAGCAAAAGGGAGAAATGAGCAAGTAAAAGAGGTGATCAGAAGATTTCAAAGGGCAGCTGGAGAAGACAAAGTCAAGTGTTGTAATGACACGTGCAAAGACTTTGTCTTAAAAAGCCAAAAGCGAAGTACATGCTCAACATTTCTTGAGATGAAAGAACTGAAGAAAAAACTCAAGCCTCGAGCTGCAATAGTGAAGGATTCCACAGGGACAATGGTAAATGATACAGGAAGCATCAAATAAAAGATGAAAAGAAGACACAGAGTCACTGTATCAAGAAGAATTGGTCTATGTTCAAGCATTTCAGGAGGTAATGTATGATCAGGAGCAGACAGCACTGAACGGAGAAGTCCAAGCTGCACCAAAGTCATTGGGGGAAAACAGGCTTAGGGAATTGACAGAATACCAATTGAAATATTTTAACAAACAGATGCAGTGCTGCAAGTGCTCACTTGTCTAGGCCTAGAAATGTGGAAGACAGCTGTCTCTGGTCAATCACCTGGAAGAGATCTATATGCGTACCTACTGATGGAGATCAAAGACTATAGCTTTCAGTACGGATTATACTTCAACACAAAGAATATAAAAATCCTTACAAATGAACAAATAAGAAACATAAAAGATGGAGACAATACTGAAGTTGTGAGGGATTTGTTTCACTTAGATCCACAATCAGTGTCCATAAAAGCAACAGTGAAGAAATGAAGCAACGTACCACACTGGACAAATCTACTGCAAAGAACCTCCTTAAAGTGTTGAAAACAAAGACATCACTTTGAGGACTGAGATGTCCCTGACTCAAGCCATAGTATTTTCAGTTCTTTCATATGCATGTGAAATCTGAACAATGAATAAGGAAGACTGAAGAAGAACTGATGCATTTGAAGGGTGCTAGCAAATAATACTGAACATATTGTGGACTGCCAGAAGAATAAAGGAATCTGTTTTGGAAGAAGTCCAACCAGAATGCTTCTTAGAAGTAAGGATGGCAAGACTTCATCTCATGTACCTGGGACATGTTGTCAGGAGGGACTAGTCCCTGGAGAAGGACATCACACGTGGTAAACAGATGGTCAATGAAAAAGGAAGACTCTCAACAAGACGGACTGACACAGTGGCTGCAACAATGGGCTCAAGCACAGCAACAATTGTGAGAGTGATGCAGGATCAGACAGTGTGTCATTCTATGACACATGGGGTCGTTATGAGTTGACAGCAACTCGACAGCACCTAACACCAACAACAATTATCTATTTGCCTGTCTGTCTGTCTATTCATCCATTCACAGAATTTCTCTCGATCTTAAGATTATGGATATATTGTTTTCTTTATACCTTTCTGTATTTTCCAAATGAATATGTAAACTTATATAGTTAGAAAAGGGAATAAGTATTTTCCTTTGTAGTTTGCCCATACTCCTCAGTAGCAGAACTGCCCCATAGGGTATCCAAGGAGCACCTGGTAGATTTGAAACTGTCCACCTTTTGGTTTACAGCGGTAGCTCGTAACAACTCCACTGCCAGGGTTTGCGCAATAGCAGACTTCTCCAAGTTAATGTGATTTTGATCTTCAAAACCCCAAGATAAAAGACCTAAAATTAATCTCAGATCTTTAAAAACAAAACAAAAAAGAATACTTCATCAAACCAACTGATACAGACAAAGTCAAAGAGAATAAAAGCTGAGCAGCAATAGGAAAAAGGCCTCCATGCTACAGGTCCATGGTCACAGGATTCCCCGCAGGTCTAGTAATAGACGTATCATAGCAGAAGCTTTAGGTGATATCTCATAAAGCTGTACTCTAGTGACAAATAGCAAGAGTAATCACTTCGGATGTAGCAATGAACTCCAATAAAAGTTAATTAACAAAATGAAGACTCTTTGTAAGCCTCTAAATGGCAAACCAGTCAAAGGATAATGGATACACGAACATAAACAAGAACCAGGAAAGAAGCCTTCTGGTTAGACCAACACCCATTAGGAAAGGTATATAAGAGCCCCAGAGCAAGAAGAGACATTCTCATCTCAGAAGCTTCAGCTTTCTTTTCAACCAAACCAATAATAACAACAGGTTCCCGAGGCCATGGCTTGCTGTGCTGGCCAATGCTGCAGCGTCCCCACTGGCCCTGCCACCACCATCTGCTCCTCTGACAAGTCCTGCCGATGCGGAGTCTGCCTGCCCAGCACCTGCCCACACACAGTCTGGTTACTGGAGCCGACCTGCTGTGACAACTGTCCCCCACCCTGCCACATCCCTCAGCCCTGCGTGCCCACCTGCTTCCTGCTCAGCTCCAACCAGCCAACCCCAGGCCTAGAGAACCTCAACCTCACCACCTTCACTCAGCCCTGCTGTGAGCCCTGCCTCCCAAGAAGCTGCTGATCAACAGATGACTGCTTTGCCTGATGATGAAGGAGTCAAACAAGTTTAGTGGTTACCTAGCTCAGTAACTATAACTAGTTTACTTTGCTTTAGAAGTTGGACATGGCGTACACTATCACTGACAACCCCCCACCCCCAAGGAAATCAAGAGATCTTTAATGGCCATGTAGCTGGTATCACTACTCAAATGCAGTTATAACAGCTGGAATGACATAAGGTCCCCAGAGTTGTTCAGTTCCTTCATGCACATGTGTATCTTTCTTTGGGTGTTTTGGGAATTCCTTTTTCAATCTTGGGTATCTTTCTGTAAATTGAGGAAGGTCTTCATGGTCATCCTAATAAATTTCACATCTCTGGCATAGCACAAATGTCTATGATTACTTTTGTTTATTTCCGTCCAGTCATTAAATGCTTCTTAACTTCAAATGTCAGCATTTTAGGAAAAACTAGATAAATCTGCAAAATCAAAAACAGTGGCAATAGAGATGAACACTCATATTTCTTACCATCGTTGTTCTTGTTGTTTTAAGAAAATTAAATGGTCTTGCACAGAAGATGGTTCAGTGCTGTGGTACACAGGGAAGTAGTCTTCTGTCCTAACTCATCGCCCTCCTCGAAAACGGTTCAAGGTAGGTTGCAAAATACTTATTATGACTCAAAAACCAAATATGACAAAATATGTCAATGAGTCCATATGATCTTATCTATTTATGGAAAATTTTGTTAATTATAATAATGTCATTATTGATTCATCAGACATTTATTAAACACCTAATACGTGTCCTGTTTTTTATAGGCCCTACTCAAAATGAGCTGGCAGTCTGGCAGGTGAAACAAATACATGTACAATATCCTTTCATTCTTTCACGAAAGCAAAACCAAACCCATTGCCATCAAGTTGATTCCAACTCACATTCCTTCACACAGTTAACAATTTTTTGCTAATGTTAAGAGGTACTGTATGATAATAAAAACTATGATATGTGTTCTTCCAATCATATTACTAAAGTCCTATAGACCATAAAGTTGAGAACAACTAAAACTGCTGCCATAGGAGTAAAGTGGGGGAAAATCATAATAAAAATAAGAAGACTAGAAGTGCTGATCAAAAAGATGTGAAGGAGGAGAAGGTGTCAAATAGATATGAGGCAGTGGGGTCATATCACCAACCACCTGGATGCACAAGAGGAGAGAATTCCTGTGGGAAACACTGTGTTCTGTTCCAGACATGTCAAGTTCGAGACACAACTGGCATATCCATATGGAGTTCATATTGCTGGAATTCACGGAATAGTGTTCTAGAGAAGATGTATGAAGTTTAAAGAAAGCTGTGTCAGGGTTCCCCTCAAATACCCTGCAGAGGGCTGGGGTGCATGTATATAGGATGAAATTCCATGAGGCCTAGTAGACACTGACTGCTTGGGCATTGAGAGCTGAATGGAAATACCAACAGTCATTTAGCAATAATACGGAGCCCTGGTGCTGCAGTGGTTAAGTGCTCAGCTGATAGCCAAAAGGCAGGTGGTCCGAATCCACCCAGTAGCTTCACAGGAAAAAAAAACCTGGTGACCTACTCCCCTAAAGATTACCAACAAAAGCCATTGCTGTGGAGTTGATTCCAACTCATAGCAAAGTTATTAGACAAAGAAAAGCTGTCCCATAGGATGTCCAAGGAGCAACTGGTAGATTCGAACTTTTAGTTAGCAGCCAATCTCTTAATCACTGTGCCCCCAGGGTTCCCTCTAAACGTGACAGCCTAAACCATCCTTTGGAGCAGTTCTTCTGGGCCATGTGGGGTCTCTGTGAGTCAAAATCAACTTGACAGCACACAACAACAATAACATTCGTTAATAATAGACTTCAAAGTTGCAAGCCAGACAGACTGGAAACAGCTCTCTGAATACCTACACATTTAACTGATGTACTAGAAAGGACACAGCAAAAGAATAAGGATTACAACCTTTCTAATCATTAAAATGCATTTTAAAAAATTGCAATACACCACGACAGCTGCCTTAGCAGGGGTGCGTACAAATCGCTATTAAAAAAAAGCCTGGTCTCAACACAGGGCAGTTGGAAGCTGTTTCAGCTGAGTCTTGACAATTTCATCCAGGAAAGAGATAGTAGGAAGAAAGAAAAAAAACACTAGACCAAGGACATAGCACCTGCAAAGCCTGGAGGTAGGGTTGGAGTCTTGGGTTTGTGTGAGAAAGCATCACAAAAGAGCTTCCGCAGGCCAATGGGCACCACACTAAGGAAAGTCATACATGGAGCCCTGGACCTCATAAGCGGAGAGTGATAAAAACAAAAACACAGCACTAAGTGTTACATTCTGGGGTAAGAGTATGTTACAAAAGGAAATAAAGGTGTCATTTTTATCATGACCTTTCATATCTATTTATTTTTTATCTCTTCTCATGCCTTCTTGGAGTCCCTGGGTGGTACAAATGGTTAAACATTCAGTTACTAACTGAAGGTTGACAGTTCAAATCCACCCAGAGGTACCTTGGAAGAAAGGTCTGGCAATCTGCTTCCAAAAGTTCACAGCCTTGAAAACCCTACGCAGTGTCGTTCAACTCTACAGCACATGGAGTTGCCATGAGTTGGAACCAACTCAACGGCAGCTGGTTTAGTGCTGCCTTCTTCTCAGACAGATAAGCTACAAAAAGCAAATGCTGGGCGATGTCCGTATTCTAAGATGAAAACTATAGCTACAGATCCTCATACAACACGACCTTAATTAATGAAGGCCAAACAAGTAATCCTTCCCGTGTACATACACAATGTACATGTAGACAGATAGATAAACCAGCAATCGATATCCTAAAAATAGGAATTAGCTTGAGACAAAAGGAAGTTTGTCTTATTTTACCTGCAGTTATTTTAAAATAATGACATTAGTGCATTTAACTAAGTGGACTCTGTGACAAACAACCAACATGGGGATTTTCTTCAAAGATGCTCTTTTCTTGACTCATCAGGTTAATGGTTACATCAGGTACCACTGAATTGGTTCTGACTCAGCAGTGATACGCACAATAGAATGAAACACTGGTCCTGTGTCAGCCTCATAATCGTCAGTATGTGTTATGGATTGAATTGTGTCACCCCCAAACGTGGCTAGACTCTGATTGTGTGACTGTCCACCGTTTTGTCATCTGATGTGATTTTCCTGTGTTGTAAGTCTTACTTTTATGATGTTAACGAGGCAGGATTACAGGCAGCTATGTTAGCAAGGCTGGACTCAAATCTAAAAGATTAAGTTTTGTTTTTAGTCAATCTCTTTTGAGATAGAGAAGAGACAAGCCAGCAAAGAGAATACATTTCTGTTAACAGCATTCACTTGTGGTATTTCTTATAGCAGCACTAGATAATTAATATTTAATAAATAAATAAATAAAACCTATCGCCATGGAGCCAATTCCAACTCATAGCAATCCTATAGAATAGAGTGGCAATGCCCCATATAGTTTTCAAGGAGCACCTGACAGATTCGAACAGCTCATCCTTTTCAAACAGCTGATCCTTTAGTTAGCAGGCATAGCACTTAACCACTAGGCTACAAAGGTTTTCAGGTAACTAATGTAGCAGCACTAAGTAACCAAGACACTATGTTTAAGCCTGTTGCAAACACTGTGTCAGTCACTGACTCTTCTACCTTACTGGGCATGATGTACTTCTCCAGGGACTAATCTCTCCTGACAACATGTCTAAAGTATGAAGTCTTGCCATTCTCACTTCTAAGAAGCATTCTGGCTGTACTCCTTCCAGGACAGGTTTGTTTGTTCTTCTAGCAGTCCATGGTATATTCAGTATTTTTTTGCCAACACCCTAGGTTAGCAAGGGATCATTAATACTTCTTTAGATATTTGTGATTTTTAGTTTGTCTTTTGATCCTTGAACTCATGGCTGTCATATAACAGTGTGTCAATATGCCATGAGTCACTCTAAGAATTTGAAGCGTAAGTATTAATTTTAGAATTACTAAAATCAAGTCCAATTCTATCTAATAAATCATAAATCCTAAAAGACTATTTTATTCCATCCTGTAGAGGGTCTCCTGCTTTATCTGTTTCATTGTTATATAGCCAGGAAGTAGTCCTCAGAGTTAGAAATAATTAAGTTTGTTCTAGATCATGGAACTTTTAATTTCATCTGATTAACGGATTTTCCTGTGACGATCTCAGGGATTCTGGAGGAAATTTCCATGTTCTGTCTGAAAATGAAATAGGAAACCACATTTAAAGTAGGATAGACAATGTATTGAAATAGAAGTGAGATGCAAAAGAGAAACTAAATCATGGAATATCTGATGTATAAATTACTGAATGAGAAATTAATTTGCCCTCTAAGCTTTCACCTAATGTACAATAAAAATCTAAGAACTAGTATTAAAATTAACTGTCATTTTAAAAAAGAAAAGAGAGTGTTCAAAAAAGTTGTATCTCAAGTCCTGTTCCCTTAGGTACTCCACCAAAGAGTTCATCCAACAGAATTGTTCATCTAAAACACATGCTGTAGACTTGTTCTCCTCCCAAGTTCCTGTACTTTTAATTTTCATAAAGTTGAAGCCTTTAAAAAATAAATAAGATAGAGCAGATTCCATATCTCTGAAGAAAAGTCTTCTTATAGCTTTCTTGTCTCTATTCTAATGGTCTCCCAAGAGTCTAAAGGATTGTAACTTAGAACTTATATTTTATTCTTATTAGAATTACTTGGATAACCTACCCCCCAAAAACAACCCAAACTCACTGCTGTCAATTTGATTCTGACTCATAGTGACCCTGTAGGATTGACTAGAACTTCTCCATAGAATTTCCAAGGAGTGCCTGCCGGCTTACAGTTATGAGTATTCTTGAATATCTCACTTTGGACATGACATCAGGAAGAGTTGATCTCCGGAAAGGGACATCATGTTAGGTAATATCTCACTTTGTACATGCCATCAGGAGGGGTCAAACTCTGGGGCACAGGGCAGAAAGAGTGTGGGGAACCCTCAACGAGATGGATTGACACAAAAATGGCTGCAGCAATGAACTCAAACATACCAACCATCATGAAAACGATGTGGGACCTGACAACATCTCATTCTGTTGTCCATGGGACTGCTGTGACTTGGAGTCAACTCAGTGGCAGCCAATAACCACACGCCCAAAGCTGGAAATATTATCTCTGATCTAAAAATGAAACAGATGAAGAATGGAGAAGCAAGTTACAGCTAATCAAAGATTATAACTCCAGGTCCTAATAACCAATTTTGGCCTAGAGGGTACAAATTACACCTGAAAGTTACATAATGTGATCCTGAATTTTCACACAGAGAGATAAGGTTCACACACATGCACATGTGCACCCATATGCTTCAGTCCAAGTATACACACACCAACCTCACTCTTCTACTGTGTAAACACAAATGCTAAGTCAAGATCACAAAAACCAATAAGAAGACTGCTAATCACACCGCAGTTTTATGGTGGTGGCACAAACAAATAAATAGTATTTACTGGTTCACAACATAAATTTTACAGGAGACACAATTTTAAATGCACAGGATGAAAATCTGTGCAAATACTCTTTTCTTTATCAATAATCTGTTATAGATATGATTATTGAATGGCCAAATGTCTTTCTTCCTTTATTCTGCCAAAAGGGCAACATCCCTTGTGAAGATTTTCTGAAATGAGTATTTTATCCTGCTCACAGGTATAAGCCCTGAATTAGTAACCTGAAGTTATCCATCTTTTATGAGGCATAAAACTCCTCCTCAGTAAATAAACAAGACTAATGAAATGTTTTTTAAGAAAACTGCCACCAACAAAACATCCGGAGCCATCTGCAAATACCCATCTGGTGGACTATATAAAAGTCTCAGGAAGGAAGAAGACTTTTGCAGTCAGGTAACTTGGGTTTTGCATCTGGTCTCTGTTCTTCACCTCTAATAAGATGCCTTCTGACTCTTCTCCCACATGCTGCTCTTCTGAGTCTGGTGCCAGGGCTTCTGATCATCCATCTCTTTCATGTTCTGGAGAAACATCTAGTCCCCCCAGTGCCTGTGCTACATCCGGATGCCAGACCCCTACTTTCTTACCAAGGTCTCACGTGTCAACAGGTTGCCTCACACCATGCTACTTTGCTGGGAGTTGTAATATTCCATGCTTGGTGGGGACGTCTGCTTGGTGTGAAGATGGGGTGTTCAACAGCAATGAGAAGGAAACAATGCAGTTCCTGAATGACAGACTCGCCAGCTACCTGGAGAAGGTGCGTGGCCTGGAAGAGGAGAATGCCACTCTGGAACATAGAATCCGAGAACAGTGTGACCAGGAAATCCCACTGGTGTGTCCTGATTTTCAGTGTTACTTTGACACCATTGAAGATCTTCAACAAAAGGTCTGGCATCCCCTTGCCTTCATGCTTTTGTTTTCCCAACCTGTGATTTGCTTTGTCTTTATAACAGACAAGGTCATTTTAGGCATGAAAGGAAATCAAGGGAGCGGGGGATCCCAAGAGCTAATGTGATGTGGTGAACGAGCACTGGACTAAGAGTTGGTAAACTCCAGTGATAGTTCCAGTGTTACCACTAATTGTTTGAATGGTGATAATAAAGTTGCTTACCTATAGGTTTTACCTTTATCAGTTATAAAATGAGGAAGAATTTTATTTTATCTAAAATTAGTTATCGTGTAACTGTATATCTGCATTATTTTTAACACAGAAAATGAAGTGTCATCTTATTAATCATATAACATCACCTAGTAACTATTTTCTTTTACTGATGACTTTCTATTATCATGGAAATGGAACTATATATACAGTGCTACATACCTCATTGCTGAATATCATCATGGTCACCTTCAAAGTACTCCAGTTGGGAAGTTATGCACTAATTCCAGTGCCTATTCCACCCTTCAAAACAGTTCTGGAACTCTTTCTGGAATGGCCATCACACATGGTGGCGTGGTGGCAAGTTCACGAACTTAGTTGTATAGTTGTCTGTGAGGGAGTTTCAGCTGGTAAACAAATGAATGCATTGGAACACCCTGCCTACTCACCTAATCTGGCCCCTAATGACTTTTTTCTTTACCATGAGAAAAGGAAATATTGAAAGGAAAACATTTTGATGACATTCGGGACATCAAGCGCAATATAAGGACAGGTCTAATAAACATTCCTGAGAAAGAGTTCTAAAAGTTCTTTGAAGGGTGGATGAGGTGTTGGCATCAGTGTATAGATTCCCAAAGGGACTACTTCAAAGGTGACTGTAGTGGTATTCAGCAGTGAGCTATGTAGCACTTTTTCTAGGATGAGCTCATAAACTTAATTGTCAGATTTTGTATACAGAAAAATATAACTGCATTCAACTGTCAACCAGTAGTACAAAATGTCTTACAGTCACAATAATAAGCCATTCTATTTATCTGTTTTGTTGCTAAATTGGCTCTTTTTTCTTGTTGTGTGATAATCTGAATCTGAAAAGCAGGATGAAAGTTATTTTATATTTTACTATAACTATTTTAAAGGATAGTTATGTAGTGATTAAATAAGTAGATACCTAGTATTCTTTCCAAGACTCATCTATTCCCTAACAACTTACTTCCCAGATCTTGTGCACAAAGGCAGAGAATTCTAGACTAGCTGTGCAGCTTGACAACTGCAAACTGGCTGCTGATGACTTTAGGTCAAAGTAAGTTTAACTTGAATTTGAAAATGATTTCTAGTTCTTCTCTCTTTTTTTTTCTCTTTCTCATGAACACTCTCATAGGCACAGTCTCTATTGTAATATTGTTAAGCTAAAAGTCCTCACACATTCTCATTTTTATAAACACTGGGGTTGTAAAAGAAATTATGTCATGTGGCTTCCTTGAGTCCATGTGTCATTATTGGTCAGTATACCCCTAGTACTTGGCACACGGCCTAGCAGAGTAAGCACTGGATGTATCTCATTTGCTGTGAAGGTACGAGAGTGAGCTGTCCCTTCACCAGCTGGTAGAGACTGACATTGACAGCCTGCGCAAGATCCTGGATGAGCTGACCCTGTGCAAATCCGACCTGGAGGCCAGTGTGGAGTCTCTGAAGGATGATCTCTTTTGCCTTAAGAAAAGTCATGAGGAGGTAAGGACCCTAACCATGATAGGGTAAACTGACAGATGTCACATTTAAATATATAAATTGAATCTGGGCTGATGTCGCTTAAGCTAGAACAAAATTACCTGAGGCAATCTTACTATTCAGCCTGGTCATTTCAATGTGTCTCTCAACATAGATGTGAACTAACTCTGGCAAATGCCATATGAAGGAAACAAGCTCTTCACTTGCCATTGCTTTTGTGGAAGGGGTAATTCCACAAGTGGCTTTCCTTGGAGGCTTTATGCCGCTCCTAACCTCAATCCAAATGGTATGAAAATTAGATGGATAGCATAGGCTATGAAGTTCATTTCAAAAAGAGGACGCTTGTGCAATATTTCTAGATGATTCTAAGTGTTCTATACTCAAAATCATAATACTTGAAGTCTATGCTATCCCATGTTGATGATGTCAGAAAGTGAAAAGTTGAATGATGTAACAAAGAATATTTGCTCTTTGAATCTATGTTGATGATAATGGTTAACGTTTACTGAGGGTTTAGTATGTGCCAGGACTTAAGTTATATGCACATGCATATTAATTCTTATATACCTTTGGAAAAGGGATTAATACTATATCCATTTCTTCAATGAAAAAAAACAAGCATTTATAAGTAGTGACAAGACAGTGAAACTCAGAGCACCTAAATCTAAATTCCGTACTTAAGCCACTGTTCAAAAAAATGGAGTAGAATTTGAACCCGTTGAGGTAGAATTCTATCAACTTGATTTGACTCCCACCACTTTGTGACATTCTTTGCCCTACTTCCTCTTTCAGGAGGTCAACCTGCTTCGTGGACAGCTTGGTGACAGACTCAGTGTGGAGCTAGACACTGCTCCCACAGTTGACCTCAACAGCGTCCTGGATGAGATGCGTTGTCGGTATGAAACGGTGCTCGCCAGCAACCGCAGAGACGCAGAAGAATGGTTTGCTGCCCAGGTCAGCACCTGCAGCCAACACAATCACAGGTTTCTAGACTTCTGTCTTGTTGACTTTCTCTAACTGTGCCTGTGTTTCAGACAGAGGAACTGAATCAGCAACAGCTGTCCAGCGCAGAGCAGCTGCAAGGCTGCCAGACAGAGATCTTGGAACTGAAACGCACGGCCAATGCTCTGGAGATTGAGCTCCAAGCCCAGCAAAACTTGGTGTGTAAGAGAAAGACAACTGTTTTGTCACTGATGAAGCAGACCCTGAGATTCTTGCCTTTATTAGAAGAGACAGACCACGTGGTAAAGGGCTGAATTTCTGATTTTCAGGGATTACATTTCCTTGCGTCTCCTGAGCACTGCTATTTAGAATGACAGCTTATCAGGTCATACTGCCCCAGCAGGTGCTCTGACCTTCCCTCTTGGACTTGACCATGATCCCACAGGCCCTTCCAGAGAAAAGAGACAGCCTCTCAGTCACATGCCAGAGAGTTGTAGTTGTCTTTTGATTCTGGCAAACTTTCCAGACTCACCAGCATATTTAAAGAAAAGAATAGTTCTCAGACTTTTCTTCCTACGACTATTCTAAGGCAGCCCAGGATCAATCTCAATCTGATCCTTCACTCTACCCCAGTTGAGTAACAAAACTACCATGTATTCAAGGAGCTATGTTAACCCATTCTAGTCAAAGGCCCTTGAGTGGGCCGTATTAGTACTACAGAGGGTGACCAGGTGAAGAATAGCTGAGCATTTGTCCTGTGATAGCCTCAGTGCCAATTAATCTTCACAATAACCTTATGGGGTAAATAGCTTTACTAACTCAATTTTACAGGCAAAGAAAATTGAGGCTTAGATGGTAGGAGGTCATGCAAATTTCAGAGGCAAAGGTGGGAGCTGAACTCAGCTGGTTCAGCTTCAGAGCCTCTTAACCACACTGCACTGCCTCTTCCTGCCTGAAGCCCATACCCAGTGTTTCCTCTCAAATGCTGCTGATCGTTCTTAAGCTACAGAAGTGTGCTGTAGGTTGTGATAGTTGTAGTGGTGGTATCAATACCTAACACTTAGATAGCCCTTAAAACTTTTCCAGGCACTATTCTAAGTACACTGTTCTAAGTATGTGTTAATTCATTTAATCCGCACAACCATCCTGAGATAGGAACTTTGCATTTCCTCTCTATTCTGTAGATAATAGAATAGAGGCTGAGAGAAGTCATGTCCCTAAGATCACATAGCTAGAATAGAGTTGAGCCAGGATTTGAAAACAGGCAACCTAGTTCAGCAGGCCGTGCTAAACAATCTTTTTTACTACTTTTTGTTGTTGTTGCTGTTCTGCAGACAGAATCTCTGGAAGGCACTAGGGCAGAGACCGAGGCCCAGTACAGCACCCAGCTGGCCGAGATGCAGTGCCTGATTGATAACGTGGAGACCCAGCTGGCTGAGATCCGCTGTGACCTGGAGCGGCAGAACCAGGAGTATGAGGTGCTGCTGGACACGAAGGCCAGGCTGGAGTGTGAGATCAACACATACCGGGGCCTCCTGGAGAGCGAGGACAGCAGGCAAGTGCCACCCAGTTAGTGGTAAAATCTCCAAAGTCGTAAAAATGCTGAAAGTAAAAGGTTAATATCACAGAAGCCTGCTGTCTCAAGGTTCTGGCCAAGGTCAAAGCCTCCCTGATGTATTAAGGGATCTTCTGAAAAGCAACTAATAAGCACATGGCAATACAAACGTTCTGAAATATTGTGAAGTTCAAAAGCAAAATAGACATCATGCATAGCATGTCATGCTGGGAGTCTCTCTTTCCTCCTGTTTCCACTAAAGGGAAATCAGCAACATGACTAACAGGCATTTACAAGATGAAAAAATATATATAAAATACTATGCAGCAGTCATTGTTGCAGTGAGTATGAAGTGACAATTCTGGTCCAGGGATGAATAGGCTTAAAGAAAATGTTATTCTACAGTTTACTTCGGAAGATAATTTGTAGTACCAATTTTGGCACGATTTTGCCCAGCAGATATTTGATCAAGCTTAGTTTGAAATTATTTCAAGCTGACATTAGATAAGCTCGGTTTGAAATTGTTTTTCCCCAGAATTCCTTGTAACCCAGGTTCTACAGTGTGCACGTCAAGCAATGTCTGTGAGCCATGCGCAGCCTACGTCATTTGCACAGTTGAAAACTGCTGTGTTTGAACACTGACACCTAGGACGACTAATGGAAGAATGAAAGCCAGCCTACAGCAGGTTCCCAGAAAAGAAATGAGACTTCACCAGGGGACATTCCAACCTGAACTGAAGGAAGACTTCCGTATCCTAAAATTGTCCCCTAAGCATCTGAGATATATTTCTGTTTTACCATTCCCTCTCCTGCCTGGTTATTTGCGGCATTCTAGGAGTCCATAAAGCTCTCTCACTCATCTCCAAATAAAATGGGTTTTGTTGCTTTGGGATGGTGAATGAAAACAGCTTTGTAGTTTACTGCTGTTGCTATCACGATCTAAATTTTACAAACAGTCATTTCTTCCAGGGAGAATCAACTAAATTTATCTCCATAGTGTGATTTTATAAAAACCCAGGCTGAGTGTCTTAAAATCTCAAATATGTGTAGATTAGCTAATCCACGCAAAATGTATATAATGGAAGACAGTTCTGTGAGTCTTTCTGAGAAGTTTAGGAATAAAATACAGTGAATTTTATCTTTAAAAACTACTAGATTCTTTTTTGTAATTCAGCACAGGGAAGGAGAAAAAAAATCATAATTCCACTCCGGAAACCGTCCATAGTCAATATTTTGGAGAACTTTCTTCCAGTTTTCTTTCTCAAAACAGGTTTTTCATATGTAATCACATTTTCTTAGAGTTATATAATGTATTTTTTTCATTTATGTCATCAAAGCATTTCTTAGTAAAAACATAACATTGCCTATGCAATTATTTTAATGGCTGTATAATAGACCATCAGGCACAATGGTCTTTTGTCACATACTTAGGTTATAAGAATAATTATTTTATATATTTAAAAAGCAGCACAGAAAACAACAAATTGGTTCATAAAATAGTCTTCTCTATAAGTACTGCACTCCTTTAAAAATATGATCCCAAATGGTTAACAATGACTGTAAAGCAAAGCAAAAAAGGCAAGTGGGCAGAGAAACTAGTTTGCTGGAAACAGAACAACCAAAAATAAGAACACTGACACATTGTAAAAAACATAATCCATGTCACAGGAAACTTTTTGTACAAATTGTAAAAGGGTTATTGAATTTTCTGTGTAAACTTCCACCAAAGACACAATAAAATGTTATTATAATTTTTTTTTTTTAAAAAAGCAACATAGAGAACTTCCATGTCTAAAAAGATAAGCAGGCATGCATTTTTCTTTCCACTAAGTAGAGCTAAAAAATCTGGACATTATATAAAGAATAAACACAAGGAAACTCTGCAAACTGATGAGAAGTCGGACAACTAGCTTCTTCAAGATGTGGTGGTGGGCTGCCTGTGTTCCCTTTCTGCCTCATATATCCCAGAGTGGCTGCTGAGGAAGCCAATAAAACAGAAACATGAACAGTTGCAGACACAACAAAACAAACCCACCAATTCTGATCAAACTCTTCCAAAATATAAAAAGAGGGAACACTCTCTATCACATTCTTTGAGACCAGTGTAACCATTATACCAAAACCAGGCAAAGTTACTAAAAGAAAATTACAGGCTAGCATTCCTTATTAAGAAAGATGCAAAAATCCTAAACAAAATACTAGAAAACCGAGTCTAATAGCACATTACAGTGATTATGCACCAAAATCAAGTGAGATTTAGCCTAGGGACACAAGGTAGTTCTACAGGAGAAAATCGATCAGTGTATCTACCTCTGAAAATCAGCCAGCGAATACCCCATGGATCACAACAGCCCAGTCTACAACCTGCCACAGAGATGGCACAGGACCAGCAGCATTTCACCCCATTGTTCATAGGGTCACCATGAGTAAGGGCCAACTTTATGGCAACTAACAACAAAAGTAAATCGTATTAATAGAATAGAGGAAAAACACACATGATCAACTCAATAGATGCAGACAAAAGGTGTGACAAAACTCAACGCTCCTTCATGATTAAAAATATCTAGCAGATTAGGAATAGAAGGGAGTTCCTTAACATGATAAAAAGTGTTTGTGAAAAATCTACAATTAACATTATACTTAATGGTGAAAACACTGAAAAGTTTTTCCCATAAGATAAGGAATAAGGCAAGGATACCTGCTTTCACTACCTTTATTCAACATTGCACTGGATGTCTTAACCAGATAAAATTGGCATGAAATGAAAAAGTATCTGAATAGGAAAGAAAGAAATAAGACTATCTCTAGTCACAGATGGCATGATTCCATACATATACAGAAAATCTCAGAGTTCAAAAAAACTATAAGAGCTAACACATTCAATCAAATTCTAGAGTATCAGATCAACATACAAAAATCAATTTTGTTTCTATACAGCAGCAGTGAACAATCTAAAAAAGCAAATCCCATTTACAATAATAACACACAAAGGAATAAAATACCCAGGAATAAATTTAACTGAGGTGTTGAAAGACTCGTACACTGAAAACTACAAAACATTCCTGAAAGAAAGATCTAATTAAATGGAAAGGCATTTTATGTCCATAGTTTGAAAGACTTAAACTCTTCATATGTCGATACAACTCTGTGATCCACAAGTTCAATGCAATCTCTATCAAAATCCCAGCCAGCTTTTTTGTAGAAGCGGAAAAGCCTATCCTCAAATTTATACAGAATTACAAGGAGCCTTGAACAGCCAAAACAATATTGAAGAAGACAAGAACAGCTGGAAGACTCTCATTGTCCGATATCAAAACTAACCACAGAGCTACAGTAATCAAGACAGCATAATACTGGCATAAGACTAGACCAGTGGAATAAAACTGAGAATCCAGAAATAAACACAGATATCTACTGCCAATTTAACTTCACCAAGATTGCCAAAACTTGCTATACACAAGTCAACAACCAGTTGTAATGTGTGTTAAATAGATACACTAAAACTACAAGGCTCCTAAAAATACATGCAAAATTAAGAGACACAAGACTTTACTGAAAGACATAAAGAAGAGCTAACTAAAACGAGAGCTCTCCTTCTCATGTTATGGTAATGGTACGCCAGTGTTGCAGGCACACATCAATTATTCCACATATTAATCTATAAATTTCCACAGACTACCATCAAAATTCCAACTGAATTTTTCTTGAAAATTGGCAAGCAATTGCTGAAATTCATATGCAAAACAAAGGATCAAGAGAAATCAAGGCTGTTTAGGAGACGAAGAATAAAGATCATAAAGAAACACTGAGTTGTGATGAACCTGGAGTTTAAGGCTTGAATCGTGGCTTTACCAGTGATTAGCTGTATATAACCATGGGCAAGTTACACAATCCCTTTGTGCCTCAGTTTCCTCATCAGTAAGTGGGAATAACTATTAATATCTCTTCATAGGATTCTTGTCTGAAAAGGCAATAAACGTGAAGCAGTGTCAAACCAAAGGGCTGGAAAAGAAGGATGGAAGCTGAAAGGACAGTGTAAAGTGTGACATGGGTGAGACAAACAATTCAGACTTTGAGTCTGCAGATGCAGGTTCGAGGCCCTGGGCACCTAACCATGTGAGGGACAGATTATTACGGGAACTTAAACAGTAATTCCTTGGGCTTCTACCACACATGATACAGGGGTTATTTATTTATTTTTAATATTTTATTGTGCTTTAGGTACAAGTTTACAATCCAAGTCAATTTGCCATATGAAACCCAGAACACACATCACTATGCAACTCTAGCTGCTGTCCCCTCCCAACGCACCATGACAGCACACTCCTTTCCACCCTGTGCTTTCCATACCCATTCAGACAGCTCCTGCCCTCCTCCGCTGTCTCATCTTACCTCTAGAGAGGAGCTGCTCAGGAAGCGTCCTGTATATATTTAATCCCAAAACATAGGCTTCACTATCATCATTCTATGGAAACAAAGTTATTTTTAATGTTAGATGGTGACTACTGGAGCAGGGAAATGTGTGTGTGTGTGTGACTTTCTCTCCCAATTGGAAAAAGGAAACTTCATTACGTTTCTAAGAAAGAAGGGTTCATTATTGTTGCTGCTGCTGTTCTTAAACAATTTTCTAGCAACTAGTTGCCAGAAAGATGTTGTTTAACTACATGCACACCTCAAGTTTACTCATGAAGCAATTCCTTGTAGTTCACATATATGATCAGGAAGAAACAACTTGCTTGAGATAATGCTGTGTACATATTTGTCAGAAAGAACACATATTCCTTTCAGCGGCACATATTCAAACAGCAAATGTAAACCACCATCATACAAACTTTTAACTAACGTAATGCCACAATCAAACACTGAACATGCCCTTGTGCATAAATCATAACGAAGGTCCACTCTTTGGACACGAATGGATTGAACTTGGTGATGCAGAGTGACCATATATTGGATGCACTTTATGGTTCTGTGCATCTATAGGATGTCATCCTGCTGACCTCTCCCTGGAGGAAGGAGAGTGGGTAGAGAGGAGGGGAAAGGAGACTGTTGGGAGGATGAGACATGTATGGAGCAGAGAGGAAGTGTGCTGTCACTGGACAGGGAGAGCAGTGGAAGCTGCATATAGGTGGGCATGTAAATTTATATGGCAATGGTCATTTTCACTCAGTCATAGTTAAAAAAAAAAGTTAAAAGCCTTCCCAAAAAAGAAAAATTTTCTAAACAGTGGTTTTTGAGAAACTAAAGGTTACCAGTCTCTTTTCCAATAAATTTCTTTCCAAGAGTCAAACTCTACCTAGAAAGCTAAAGCATGAATCTAACAATCACCTTGAAAAAGATTCTTATCTAAGACTGAAAATTCATTTCTACAGTGTCCCGGAAGCCCTGGTTGCACAGTGATTAATAACTTAGGCTGCTAACCAAACAGTAAGCAGTTAGAATCCACCAGCTGCTTCTTCCTTGGAAACCCTATGGGATGCTTGTTTTCTGCCCTGTAGGGTCACTATGAGTCAGAATCAACTTGACAGCAATAGGTTTGGTTTTTGTTTTTACAGTGTCTTAAAAGAGAAACTGGCAAAATTAGTTAAGCATAGCAAAATCAAATTATGATTTCTAAGTTCACCAGTGATTATTAGGTACTAATAGTTTCCCTTTTCTAGAGAATATAGGAAAAGAAATATGGATTCATCACTCCTGGTCAAGTACATTGCCAGGTGGAGAGGTCAATGATGACTTTATGAATTTAATATACTCACACCTCTTTAATAATGGATGCTGTCAGGACCATGATGACAATTCCTTTTGAAGACCTAATGTGAAGCTCTGGGTCCAATGACAAATAGTGGTTGTGTTGGTAATAACTTAGTAACAGCCTGGATGCACATTTTTATGAGACAGGTAACTCTTCTCAGGTGAGTAAAAAGCAGACTAATGAGATGTTCCTATGGGATTTGATATAAACATTAGAAAGGAAAACATCCTGCCTGCCATGACACCACCGAGAAGAAAGGCTATATAAGGACTTCAAAGCAAAGCCAAGAGGCTTGGTACTTTACACTCAGTTAAAGTTGCTTGCGCTTTCCATCTGGGGGACCAGAGACTTAGCAACAAAACCAAAGCTGGACACATACTATGGACACCAAGGGCTGTACAACTGTTTCTTCTTCAACGCCACTCCAAAGCTGCTCTGGGATTACAAATTTTAGGACCATCTCTTCAAACCAAGGCTGTCAGGGTACTGGTCTTGAATCCAACAGCTGTCCAGCCGTTCCTCGCGTTAGTCACATGCCCATCTACCTAACAAGCCACTTGGATGCCTGTCTCCCTCTGGTTGACTGCACCTGGTATGGCGAAGGCATCAACAGTAATGAGAAAGAGACGATGCGAATCTTGAATGATCGCCTTGCCAGCTACCTGGAAAAGGTGCAAATGCTGGAACGAGAGAACGCCGATCTGGAGCGTAAAATCCAGCAAGAATGTAACAAGGAGGTCCCTGCTGCATGTCCTCATTACCTGTCCTACCGCACTACCATTGAGGAGCTCCAGCAGAAGGTAAGGGTCTCAGGAACTTGTGTATTCCAATTGTGAATGCATGGTCACCAAGAAATAGTCATTTGTTGAGCTCTAATCTTCTAAAATTTCTCTTACATTGAAAAATATTTTGTAGAATCTCTAGAGTGAAGTTGTTATCTGTGACAGCAGTATTCAGAGTTTCATAGCTCTTTGTTTTTCCAAGCATGTTCTGTCATTACATGCAGACAACTCAGAATTAAAATGTGTTAATAACTTGTTGGTGCCATTTCTTTAACAAAAATAGGAAAACAGGGATCTGAAAACATGTTTTTTGTTTTAAGAAGTTCCTAAACAGTTTGTCTTTTTAACCATTTTGCAACCAACACTTTTGTTTTCACTTTTTATGTTTATTTCAGCCTTTCCAAGTTGTGTAGTTTCTTAGTTTCCTATTCAAAGTATTCAGTTATTTGCTCAAATATTTATTTACAGAGTGCTGCTATGAGTCAGACCTGACTCGACAGCAGTGGGTTGGGTTTTTTAACAACATGTTAAACATTGTTCTAGGCTCTGGGAAAATATTGGTGAACTAAAAGCTGTGCCTGCACTCACAGAGTTCACATTCTAGCGAATTGTGGTATGCTATGGAAATTTAGGGTACATTTTATGCTTTAACAGAAAGATGCATGGAAAAGTTTTTTTAAGCAACTTTTATCAATCTTTTAGGAAAAACACAAAAACCCTGACTTTCCAAAATGTCTCAAGCTTACTGACATAGCTATGAAGATCAGTGAAAAGCCTAACCAGCCTTCACCTAGCAAGTGAAACACGCAAGCCCCTTGGTCTTAAAGGAGATTCTGGTGTTTGTCTCATTTGTGTGTACAATTTCTTAATTCTAGATCTTGTGCACCAAGGCTGAGAATTCCAGGCTGGTCTCACAAATTGACAACACCAAAGTGGCTGCTGATGACTTGAGAGCCAAGTAAGCCCACCCAATACCATTGTACATAACAGAATTCACTGAGTTTTACATTAAACACTGCCAGTAAGATGATCTCTCAGTGTGCTAACTCCCCAACCCTGTGCCATGTTAGCACTAGTTCATAAAAGATCTTCATACTCAATATATTATTGGAATAATATCAGCTTACAAGCATACAGTCCATATACAGTATAGCACTCCTTGGAAATTCTATGGGGCAGTTTTACTCCAACCTATAGGATCGCTATGACTCAGAACTGACCCAACAGCACTGAGTCTGGGTGGTACACATATACAATAACTGTAGTTTCTAAGGCATGAAGTCATCTTGCTAGCTGCACAACAATTCAATAAAACAGGTAGGGCTAATATATTGTTAAAATGAGCCCTGGTGGTGCAACAGCTAAGCGCTCGCCTGCTAACCAAAACGTCAGCACATCAAACCCACCCATCACTCTGTAAAAGATTATAGCCTTCAAAAAACCTATTGGACAATTCCACTGTATCACATAGGGTGGCTGCGAGTCCGAATCCATGTACTGCTACCCGTTTAAGGTGAGAAAACTTAGCTTAATGAGGTTAAGTTACCTACCCAAAGATGTACACCTAGCATAAGCCAGAGCCAAAACTTGTACTCAAGATGTTTAAATCCTAAACAAGTGCTTGATCACTTACACTGCAACAACTCTAAGGGTGGGAGATGAAGACGTTGCCTCATCTCAAAGAACTAGTGACACTGCAGCACCCTGGAAAACAACTTAAGAATAATAATAAAGTGGTCGTGCTTGTTCAGTGGTTTCACGTCTAAAGGAATGAAGTCCGCGGTAGAAGCAGACTAAACTAGAGACCTGGGGAAAAATGCAGAAATGAGTTCTGTCCAGCTTGGTTTATGCCACCTGTCTTTTAACCATAGGTTTTATTTCCATGTTTCACTTTTCAAGGTATGAAGCGGAGGTGTCCGGACGCCAGCTGGTGGAGGCAGACACCAAGGGCCTGCAGCAAATCCTGAACCTGCTGACCCTGGGCAAGGCAGACCTGGAGACTCAAGTGGAGTCTCTGAAGGAGGAGCTTCTCTGCCTGAAAAACAACCATGAGCAGGTGAGTCGAAGATCCAGAGAGCAAGCTCAAGCAATGCCTCTAATAATAGTAGCAATATCTTTGAGTCAAACTTTAACAAAGGGTGTCCCCATTGCATACTGCTCTGATGTGTAGTACCAATAATATCTACTGCTACTACCTGTAGTTCATCAGGTTTCCAATCCTTTGGTTATAACACAATACCTAGGGGCGCATGGTGTAGAAAATCCTTTACTGGTCCCTCCAGCTTTTCAGGAAGGAGAAAGAAACCCGATTTTTCTGTTCTCACTGATTTCTTATCTTTTTGTAGATATTCCTACACAGACTTCTGCTACCTCATATTAGTAGAAGTCAGTATTGGTACAAGCACATGTTAGCATCATAGAACTTGTGGATTATTATCATAAATTCTACCACTTTGCTACTTTACCCATCGCTAGAAATGATCTAAGTTCTTTAAAACCTTGATCTTGCTAGCCAATTCCTTTTAGATTTGCACATATTTTACCATATAGTCATATCCAAAATAGTCTTAAGGCATTTTATGGCATCTCAACAGCACCTATAAATTACGTATATATTCCTTTATTGTGGGCTATGTTTCAGACACAATTAGGCTAAATTATTTCTGTCAGACTGACACAAGAACACAAGGGGGTCATATGTTCACTGACTTGATATTTCTTTTTCTTTCCACAGGAAATCAATTCCTTACAGAGTCAGCTAGGGGACAGATTCAACATTGAAGTGACCGCTGCTCCTTCTGTTGACCTAAACCAGATTCTACAAGAAATGAGGTGTCAGTACGAGTCCATCATAGAGACAAACCGCAGAGATGTGGAACAATGGTTCACCATGCAGGTGGGAAGAGTAGCAAAGTCATAAGCAATCAACTTAGATTGCTTTCCAGGTGTTATTTAATCAAAGTCATGTTTTCCTGCCATAATATCAATAGTCCTTGACTGTATTTCAGATGGAAGAGCTAAATCAACAGGTGGTGACCAGCTCCCAGCAGCAGCAGTGCTGCCAGAAGGAAATCATAGAACTAAGACGCACTGTGAACACCCTGGAGATTGAGCTACAAGCTCAGCATCGAATGGTACCCATAAATCTGACCAAGCCTAGCAATAATGGCAACAGTGCCTGTCATCCATGCATTGCAATGCTCTTAAACTGTGTTCTTCAGAACAACAGTTACTCTTGATTTAAAGGGCCTATCAATCCCCCAAAAGAGAGGAGGAGACCTTGTAGTCAATTACGTGTAGGAAATGCTGTATTAAGACAGAGGTTAAACAGATTACCTTCCTGCAGGTTTTTAATAAGTTGACACTAACCCAGTGCCATCGAGTTGATTCCAACTCATTGCAGTCCTATAGGACAGAGTAGAACTGCCCCATAGTTTCTAAGGAGTGCCTGGTGGATTTGTACTGCTGATCTTTTTGTCAGCAGCTGTGGCACTTAATTACTATGCCACCAGGGTTTCCAGTAAATTGACAGACACTGTGAATCTCCAAGAAGAGCATCTATGGTATTTAGCATTCCAAAATTTAATTTGACCACGAACTTTTTCTTTTTTTGGTTTAAACAGCATCTCATGATTTTAATGATCTATGGAGTACACTTTGGGAAACATTGAGGTGAAGATTTTCCAAACTATCACATTAGATTCATAAAACAATCTTAAAGATGAGGTGGTTTAATTATTAAACCAGTTTTATAGGTGAGGCTCAAAGAGCAGAAGTTATTTTCCCAAGCTAAATCCAAACTCACAAGAAGAAAAAAAGTCTGAGCCAAAATTCAGATTCCAAAGCTGATACTACTTCCACCTCATTATGGGGCCTTCTCTGGAACAAGACATTACTCAATTAACTTGAAGGGTATCAGGAAGATATCTGGTTCAAAACTGTTTTTGTCACTAGCTAGTCATATGATCTGGATAATCATGCAAATAATACGTCATTAAAATCTCAGATTTCCCCATCATTTGTGGTCTTATAGAATGACAGAATAGGAAAGAATTTTAACCACCAAAGTTTCAGCTTTCATATTTTACATATAGAGTACTTAGTCCAGAAAGGAAAAAAATTTATGATTCAGTGTTGTTTGCTGCTTTTTAACGTACACTCATGGAAGGGGATGCCACAATAACACATTTTAATGCCTGGATTTGAAATGAGTTGACTTTTTCTTTTTTTTTTTTTTTTTTGCCTCCCAGACAGGACAGTGTGGTAGGAGATTATCACATGATTAAGAAAGAGGAATCAAAGGTAAACTTAAAGGAGGGTAAAACAAAAGGAGGTAAAGGAAAATAAGCTTTAGCATAGTCGACCTTTCTGTCTAGAGATAGGATTTGCTTATAGAATAATAAAAGGCCTTGGAGCTCCGTTAGCACCTGTCACTGAGAAACCATACAGATCACAAGTGACGTACACTGACCTGAGCTTAGAGGAGTCATCACTACAAACCCTACCTTTCCTCTTCTATGGTAGAGAGATTCCCAGGAATGCATCCTGGTGGAGACGAAGGCTCGCTACACAGCCCTGCTGGCACAGATCCAGCGTCTGATTGATAGCCTGGAGGCTCAGCTGGCCGAGATCCGGTGTGCCCTGGAGAGACAGAACCAAGAATATGAGATTCTGCTGGACGTCACGTCCCACCTAGAGAGTGAGATTGCCATTTACCGCAGCCTTCTGGAGAGCTCAGACAGCCAGTATGTGAAATCCCAACTATTTCTTTGAGAAAGATGCTGAGGCACACACATGTCTGTGCTGTCACTGGTGATAAGAGGGACAAGTGCTTTGATCTTCATGATAGTAATGGAGAGAACTACAATTGAGGTGTTTTTTGAGCTGAGTTGTTTTGAATAGCCATGCACTAGGATAATTCCTTATGGATGGGTTAGTGTCTGACAGTTTTGAAAATTACTAAGAAAAAATAAAATAGTTTCCCCAAAGATGATCATTCCAGGAGACTGTTACAGATTTTTCTCTTACTAAAATAAAAGTCTAGCTTTCATTAAATCTAACAGGACAACTCTATTTCCTTTGGAGGAACACTCTTGAGCTGAAATTTCTAACCCTATCTAGCCACTTGTCCTTGATGCCAGTAGCAGTACATACACATATGTGTTTCAGCAACTTTTTTTTTCTTTTTTCCAGTAGATGTTGTCATTTTTTTAAATGATAAGAAGCTAACCAACCTAAAGGGAATTCTTCTGGAGCACAAGCTCTTTGAAGCCACTCAGTTCAAAATTAACACCCCAAACACACACTTAGTTTACAATTGCTATGGAAACCTTCTTCCCTCAAATAGTCTGTAAACTTTGTTCACAGCATTCTCTGAGCTGGAAAATCCACTAGCACAATGTCATCAATCAATGTTACAGCCTTGAAGAGCTATAGTCTACCAACCCAACCAAACAAAACCCATTGCCACTGAGATGATTCCAACTCATAGTAACCCCATAAGACAGAGTAGAACTGCCCTCAGAGGGTTCCCAAGATTATACATCTTCATGGAAGCAGAGAGCCACATCCTTCTCCCACAGTATAACTTTAATTATCTAAGAAAGAAGATGGTTTATAAAGGAGTATTAATTGTATCAGACTCTGGTTCTCTAGAAACTCTTCATTTACAGATATCCATTTACAGATAACTCTCCATTAAGAAAAATATTTCAAAATAACAACAAAATAAATAAAACTTAGGTATAAAGATATTTATTAACTTCCATTCCTCAGAAAATAATCCCGTTAAACGTATTCCCTATCACTGTAGATCCTGATGCATTTATACACACCTGTGACTGTAATTACCATTATGTCATTCTGAAGATAAGAAAGCTACAGCTCAGGAGGGCTAATGCACTAACCTGAGGTCACCAGCTGGCTCCAAAACAGTGTTGTAGTCAGTGTAATGGAAGCTTATGTAACTCAATACTTTGAAACCTAAGATGCCACTTTCCAAAGGATCTGGCCTGACTTTTTTCTCCCTACCTACTAGCCAAAAAGTTGGCAGTTCACGCTTACCCAGAAGTGTCTTGGAAGACAAGCCTGGCAAACTGCTTCTAACAGGTCATAGCCTTGAAAAACATGTGCAGTTCCCCTCTGCACATGTGGAGTCACCATGAATCAGAACTGACTCTTGGACAACTAACAACAACTACTCCAGTACAAGATGAATGAATAAGTATTTGGAAGTACTTGTTTTCAGTGACATATGTTGAAAAGCTAACCCCGACCATATTTCTCCCATCATTGCCCATCTTCAATCACAGCTGAAATCTCTGCTTTTTTCCCCCTAGGCTTCCCTGTAACCCGTGTGCCACCAAACGTGACCCTTCCACTTGCAAGCCGTGTAAGGCCAAGGCCATAAAATGTATGGTCCCCATTTATTCGTCGTGCAGCCAGCATGCATCCTCAGCTCCCCCTGGAACCTGTGAGTCCCGCAATGCCTGCAGACCTCTGCCTCTGATACTGGTTAAAATATGCACCATCACCAAGGAGATTAAGGATGGAAAGGTCATTTCTTCATATGAACACGTGCAGCCTTGCTACATCACCAGACCTGTCAAAGTCTGACATTCCGAGGTGATGTAAATGAGCGACATTCATGAGAGAGAGGCCATTGCTATGTGCTCCTGCCAGAGAAGTTAAGAACTCCTTGTTCCCTTAAAGGTATTTAGTTTCTCACAGCCACAGCACGTGCTCACTGCTAGACAGAGTAGCTTGCATTTTTCTCCTTTCCTAAGTCCCTGTTGCCAGCATGGTAATAAATTTCATTTCTCTGGAAGCGCCTTCTGCGTTTTATCAGAGGGGTGGGAACTGCTTTGTTAAGAGCCCGAGAAGACAGCCTACACTGCTTGACTCACAAGGGTGACGCGCGGGTTTCTGGTCTGTTTATTCAGGTCTTGGTTTACTTACATTCGTCATTAGAGCCCGTCCGACAAGTTCTAGGGTTGTTTTTGGCCGTGGCACATGAAGGTGAAAAGCTACCTCCTTCCTTCCTAAACGTTTTCTTTGAATATAGAAAGCAAGGCTACCTGGAAGCAGTACGGATAGGGGAAAAGACATTTCATGTTTAGTTTCCTTGGATAGATAGTCTGAATCCAGTTAAACTCGGCTGTCTTATTATTTATCGATACAAATAAACTTAACGTTCCCATAATTTTGCTTAACATGTCCGTGTTCTCCAAAACTCTGTAAGCTCTTAGGTTCCTCATACTGTTTCCTTTGTCAGACTCCAGAATACTGCTAAACAGAAAGTCAGCAGTCCAAGTCCACCAGGTGCTTCTTGGAAACTCTATGGGTCAATTCTGCTGTGCCTGTAGGGTCTCTAGGAGTTGGAATTGACTGAGTGGCAGTGGATTTGGTTTATTTTCTTTTTATTATTTATTTATTCTTGGTGGAGGGTTCATTTCTTATTTCTTTTGGGGGGTTTCATTAAATATTTGCTATTTCTCTTTCTGTTCTTTAGGGAATGGGAGTTAATTCTGTTTGGCAAAGAACTTGTAGCTGGAACTTCCAAAACATAATTCCTGCTCCTCTGTCTCCCCAGGCTGGATGACAGTGAAAAAATAACTGAGATTCCTGCTTCAGTCTACCTTTCAGAGAGAAATGGACTTAGTCACCTCAAGCTTTACAGAGAATAAGGACTAACTGCTTGCACATGTGAGGTAGTCCCAGGGTGGAGAAAGCACTGCTTATGCTCCAACCATTATAGGTTCTTACGGTTTAGTCATAAAGTTTTTAAGTTATTCCTTACAGAAATGATTTCACATTTGCAGATGTTTTAATAAATAATTCCAAATCAAATGCAAAATGTGAGGTCAAAAAATCTGAATTCATAAAATTTCCATTTCCTACTTGACCCTGGGCAAAACATTCAGCCTTCATAAAACTCTTTCCTTGCTTGTTAAAGGAGGATCATGCCTACTTCACAAATTTATTGTGAAGATCAACTTAAACTGTTTATGTAATACCACTTTGTATGCTGAAAGGCACTACATAATGTTATTTTTATATAAGCTTTAGCTGTCAACTCAAGCCCTAGACCTAATTTTGTCATTATTATCTCATGTTAATATTATTTCTCCACTTCATTATCCAGTCATGATTGTGCAGTTTCAAAAAAAAAGAAAAAGACTTGTAATCAAAGTTCCTCTCGATAAAGCAGTTTTTGAAGTCTTGGAGTATGTATCAGATATCAGTGATGCCTGATGCCCACATCAAAGACACATGTCAAACACAAAGACATTGTCTAACAGTTAGGCATTTATTTCCTCCAGACAAGTAGCAACTTAACACTAAGCAAGTGGAATTCAGAACTCCCAGAATGATTTTTTTCCTACCAATATTCGCTCTCATCTGAACACCCAGGGGACCTCTTGTCTTTCTGATTCAGTGTAGTACTGAATTGCATATCATCTCAAACTTCAAGATGTTAATGTGGAAAAAGCTTGAGACTTGGGTTCAGAAACCCTGAGACACAGTCTCAACCCACATACATGTGTATGTGACCCTGTGAAGAACAGCTAGAACGTTATAGGTTCTGCATTCTACACTGCACAGCTAGATGAATTAAATGGGATTACAACGATGAAAGGGTCATGTAAGCTGTAGAACACAGAAAGGATCTGATCCTCTATTTGAGAGCCAGGGATACATCATTTCCTTCCATACTTTCTTTCGTGTGTCTGGTTCCGTGCTGGGCCAGAAATGGACCATAACACATACATACCATCAGCACTACCTAGGAGAATAATCAGTGCTTCTAAGTTTCTGAGTGCAACAAGATTCACAGTTCAGGAGCCTCGCCAGACGCATGCTAAACACAGGCTGAGTTTAAACTCGGGCAATACCATTCTCAGTTTGTCCCAGAAATATCACATCTTCCTCCCACTCACAGCAAAGTACCCCACATACCTTCCTATAAGATTGCACAGTAAAGAGGTTTGGCCACTTGATGGCTTAAAAACTGTTCACGCATCCTCCTCTCTAAAACCCTGGAGGCACAGTGGTTAAGCGTTCAACTGCTAACCAAAAGGTTGGCAGTTTGAACTAACCAGCCATCCCACAGGAGAAAGAAGGGGCAGCCAGCTTCTATAAGGATTAAAGCTTTGGAAACTCTATGGGGCAGTTTAGGGCAGTTATCTTCCATCCTCTAGAAATTATGAGTTAGAATCTACTCAATGGCAACAGGTTTAGTGTTTTGCTTTGATTTCAGTGTTTTAAAAGGAAAGGTAAAACTATCTGCTGAACCTTGCGTACAGGTGGCCAAATCTGTCAAGGGTGGTAAGCAGTCTGGATTTTTACCAGGAAGCTAAGTAAGTATCTTTTACAGCCACAGGAGGGAGTTCAAGTGTCTTTACCAAGGTCAGTGTAGGCTAGCAGCTAGAGTAGAGAAGGGGTTTAGGGTAAGGGATGCGGGTTCTCATTAATAGATGAGAAAACCAACAAGGAGAGAAGTTTAATGACCTACCCAGTGCCACAAAGTACTAACACTGAATTTTAAATACCTTGTGAGGTAGAATTAACTGGACAGCAGTAGGTTTGGTTGTTTGGTGTGCTCCCCTCCCTGTCGCCCCCTGTCCCCCGCCCCCACTGCCCCTCTTAGAAAGTTTGAAATATCGCTGACACATTATATAATCAGTCTCAGGGAAATCATTCACAACAGCAACATGTTGTTTTTAAACCCTCAAAAGCCCCATTCTCCAGCTTTCTTGTGGCTGCTTCCAGGGAGAAACCAGCCAAGAAGTCTTTGTGCCATTAAGCATTGATCATTGTCTTTGTCCAGAAATGCAGACACTTCTGGAACTTTAGAATTAGAAAGAGAAAAGGAAAAGGAAAACCAACACGAAAAATTGGAAAGATATTTCGAAGGCACCTAACAGCCTTTTTTTTTGTATCAGAGAGAGAAAAACTGGGGCCCAGAGAGGGAGGTAACTGGTCCACAACCACACATCCAGAACTTCCCTCTACACCTCCCTCCCTGTCACATCTGTAGTAGACAGCAGTGAACCGGGGACTAGTGGAAACAACACTAGACCACAGTGATCTCGGGTTCTAGTTCTTAGGGTTCAGCTTGTCTGTGCTTGGACTCCATGGACTCTTCCAACAGAATATTGTTAGTTTCTCTTCCAATTTCTGATGTTAGTTATCTTTTCATGTTTAGTCTTCTGCATCTGTAAACAGGCGAAGACACCAAAAATAACATCACCCGACCTCCTGTCTTGTGGTCTTTTAGTTGTCTTTAATTAGATGGTATCAACAAGATCTGTAGGTCCTTTAGGAGCTAATTATTGTATGTTGCTACTATTATTAATTCTCATAATTTCCATTCATCCAACTATACAGAAAAAGCATCTTCTACTAGATTGAAATAATCTCATTGCCTAGATAAGTTTACTTAATTCTGTCCACTTAAAGATTAGATCATAGATAGCAATTTAAAAGCAAATCTGCTCTATAAGTGAGACAAGGAGGAAGATAGAGATTAAAATTCAAGATCAAAGGAAAGTGTCCCAAAGGAAAAGACAACACCAACCATGTAAAGAAGAATTTTTAGGCCAAGGTCATCAGCATCCATGGCACAACCGTGGGTTGGTATCAGTACAAGCAAGCCTGGAATGCACGATTTCAACATCATGATCACATGCCTTTTATAGGGATTGAGTACTTCAGCTGGCTGGCTGGCTAGAAATATCTGGTCAGTGTGCTCATGCATGATTCACAAGCTTCATGGGCACGACCTGTGCACCCTCTTCAAATGGGAACAATCCTGTTTGGCAACATGCAAAGTTCACTTTGATCTGAATTCTCTTTTCAGGGTGAGCATTATATTTGGAGAGTTTCCTCAGATGATACTTTTAGGTCATATGCTGTCACTCAACATGGATACAAAGTATGTAATATGCTGATATTCTACCTAAAAAGGGCATCATTTGTAAGGAATGTTTTCTTGGCTTTATCTCTCTCTCTCTCTGTGTGTGTGTGTGTGTGTGTGTGTGTGTGTGTGTGTCTACCTTCCCTGTCTCTGGATCAATATAACAAGGCAGGTATATTGATATCCAGAGAACATATCTGAGGTTACAAGTTTTCTTACTATTTCCTAATAAGACAGCAGGTTTGAGGCTCTCTGTGGCTTGCCTTTCCTTCTAAGCCTGGACCAAAAGTCTGTGCTATTACAGCTCCTTACCATGGTAGCCCAGTGGGGAGGTACCTGAACATTACCTTGGAGAGACTGAACCTATCCACTTGAGATCTGTGACACTCCAAAACGCAATTAACTCTACTGATCCCGAAAGATCTAGAGAGAGACCACATTTGGGGAGAAATTTCTCCAAACCTGTTTGTAGGGAACTGCCTACTGCAATTTGTATGTAAGAACAAATGAGAATAGGATGGACTCTGCCCTACACCTCAATGAGGCTTAAGTGTTAGTCAGGTTGTTCACTATTGGTGCACCAGAAAAAAATAACTGTGCCACCTTCCTTCACTGCCACTTGGGGAGAGATACCCCCACCCCTCAACATAGGTTGTACAGACACAGACAGAGTCTCATGCATAACAGGCAAAGAAAAATTATAACCCACCTAAGGAGACAAGGATGAAAATTCAGAACAGGTGGTGCCCTACTGAGGCATTGAAAGAGCCAGAAGAAAACTTGGGCAGAATAACATACTGACTAAGAATAAGTACCTGAAACCAGGTCAGCTGGGTTTGATTACCAGATCTGCTACCTACTGTGAGATATCGGGTGAATTACTCAACCTCTCTACCTCTGCTTCCTCATCTGTAAAATGGAGCTATTAATAGTACTTACTTCATAGGATTGTGATAGTTACATGACTTGATGCACGTGGAGATTTTGGAGCACAGCTCAGACCCATTAATGTTGTTAATATGATCCCATTATGTTGCTTGGAGAAGCTTATATTCAGCTAGCAACAATACAGCACCAGAGCCAATGAAGTATCTCAGTCGAATAAACCGACAGTGGGATAGGCACGCAAAGTCATCCTGATCACAGGGTTAAGGATGGAATCTTTGTTTTGAAAAGAAAGCTGAATCACGCAATACCCGAAGTAAAAGCCCTATGCAGGTCCAACTCTTTAGGAACACAGTGCAAAAGAATCTCCCCATACACTATCAATCTTGGCATCCACTGGCTCTACCAAGTACAAACAGGACATTGTGGGAGGAGGATACTGAAGGCAAGGCCGTTCAGGCGGCCCTTCTCTTGTCTCTTGTCTCTCGTGGTCCCCATGTTCTCTGGAGTCAGGTTATGGAGTCAGTGAAAGAGGCAGCGATAAAGTGCCGATGAATACCCCAAGAGTCAACACATAATCAAAGTGACTATGTAGACATGTGACATCTCGGTGTTTCCTAGGATCAAAAAGTAGGAAGAGCAATGCTTCTTCTATTCAATCAAGAATTAATTGAATATTATGCCTCAGACACCATGCTGTTTTACATGAATTACCTCACTCAACCCTCTTAACAGCCTTATAATGCTATTGTTATTACCACCTCACTGATGAGCAAATCAGGGCTTACAAAAGATAACCTGCTCAGAATTACACAGTTAGTAAATGGCCAAGTCAACATTTGAAGACACTCATGTCTTCGATTTTCCAAATGACTTGGATTTAACTATTTGAGTGTGACAGTGTAATATCTGTGGCCTAATTAAAGGCTTAAATAGTTAAATAGAAAAATCAAGAGTCATGAAGACCTAAGAAATTGAGCCATGAAAACACAACATGAAGTGGTTTATATCCAGCCTAACGCAGGAAAGAGCAACACAGACCCAATCGTATAAGCACATGTGGGTCAGGACAGTTCCTCAGGTGTCAGTCCTTAAGACTTCATGTCACTTTCTCCCAGTTTCATTTCCATCAAACAATCTTCTATGATAATTTGGTTTCTCCAATACTCAGATGCAACAAAGAAGGTGCTGTTACTTACAGATGGGAAATTTATGGTTGCTTCTCAGTGACGAACTAGTAGATTTGCATGCTGGATTATTCGTCTGTTATTTAAGACTTATATGACTGTGAGTTAGCCCCTGAGAATTCCTTTGGTTCTTGGTGCATTAATAAAAATGATGTTTCTGAGCCCTAAGGACTGAGAACAGCCTCAGGAAACAAAACAGAGGTAAACATACAAGGGCTGACAGGTTCACTAACTCATCCTAGAAAAAGTGCTACGAATGTCACTATGGTCACATTCAAAATACTCCCTTTAGGAAGCTATGCACCTGATACCAGTGCCTAGTCCACCCTTCAAAGCAATTTTAGAACCCTTTCTGGAATGACCATCAGAGCTGTAGTTGTATTACTGCTGATGTCCTGAATGTCATCAAAATGTCTTTATTTCAGTATTTCCTTTCTCTTTGGGTAAACAGAAAAGTCACTGGGGGCCAGCTCAGGTGAGTAGGGAGGGTGCTCCAATACAGTTATTTGTTTATTGGCTAAAAACTCCCTCTCACACAACTACACAATTAAGTTTGCAAACTTGCCACTGTGCCACCATGTGCAATGGCCATTCCAAAAAGAGTTCCAAAATTGCTTTGAAGGATGGACCAGGTGCTGACGTTGGTGGATAGCTTTCCAAGGGGAGTACTTCAATGGTAACCATAGTGATATTTAGCAATGAGGTACATAGCACTTAGAACAATTAAGTTCACGGACTTAATTGTCAGACCTTGCAGGATACATTTACGGCTCTACCTTAACTAATTGTTTGAAGATGTAAGCATAGTTCATAACTTTCTGGGAGTGATCTTTCTACAGCAATAATTAGTATTTTCTGAGCACTAAGAATATACCCAGCAAAATAGGAAGAACACTGTATAGGCATTTTCTGCATAACTCTTCACATTATGGATGAAGAACCTGATGCACAAGACGTTCATAACTTATCAAGGTCACATGGGTAGCTAGCGGCAGAACGAAGATTCAAAGCAGGAACACGTGGCTTGAGATCCCATACTTCTTTTTTAATTTTTAAAAATTTTTTTAAATAAATACAACAAAACATTTGCCCTTGCCACCACTTTTAAGTGACTAACAAGTGACATTAATTTCATTCACCATGTTTTGCAACTATCATTACTATCTATTTCCAAATGTTTTCAGCCCCTTGAGCAGAAACTCAGTACCCCTTAAGTAGGAATTTCACATTTCTCCCCCTACCCAGCCACTGGTAGCCACTAATAAGCTTTTCAGATCCTGTGTTTTTAACCATCATATAAAGCTGCCTCTTTCTTTTTTAGACTTTCTTACACACACTTTAGCAAGAACTGCTTCCCTAGTCCCAAGATGCTGAAGGCAGGGTGGTACACAGGAGAGTCCTGTGGTGAAAGGGGAGGCTTCCTTGGATCTAGAAAGCATTCGAGAACAAAACTGAAACTTGTCCAACTGAAATAGCACAAAAAAAAGAAGAATCAATTTCCTATTTGGTGCATTTGGATCTTAGTATGAAAGAAAAAAGAAACTGAAATGACTCTGTCCCTCCAGCCAATTTTGCCCATTCTCCTCTAACCTGCCTACAATTCTGCCATAAAAAGGGGAGAATAACACTGAGAAGAGACAAAGAGACATGGTCCACAGGGAAGATGAGGAAGACAGAGACCTGGAGGCAATGAGTGAGAATGAGACCTAACAAAAGCTGAACTCCAGAAGGCTTTCAACTCTGGTGGCACAGTGGGTAAGTGCTGTGGTTGCTAAGCTAAAGATCACAGTTCAAATCCACTAGGTGCTCCCTGGAAACTCTATGGGGCAGTTCTACTCTGTCCTGTAGGGTCGTATGAGTCAGAGCTGATTTGATGGCACTGGGGTTGGGTTTTCTACTGCTCAGAGTAAACAGAATGATTTCAAAAACCGTAAGATTGTATTTGCACTGAATAACCAGAAGTTATGAGAATGTTCACGCATTCTAAAGAATGTAACCTATATCCCTGAACAATTTGTGGAGAAATTCTTGGATGGAAACCTAAACTACTGCATGAACCCTCACCCAAAACATATTACTTAAATTAAAAAAGATCACCTGTGTTCACTGCAGCCTTATTCACAATAACAAAAAGATGGAAACAAGCTAAGTGCCCACCAACAGACAAGTGCATAACCTCTGGTACACATACACAATGGAATACTATTCAATGATAAAGAATAGTGATGAATCCACAAAACATCTCACAACATGGATGAACTTGAAAGGCGTTATGCTGAGTAAAATAAGTCAATCACAATAGGCCAAATACTGTATGAGTCCACTGTTATAAAAACCAAAAAAAGTTTACACACAGAAAAAAAAAATCTTTCATGGTTACAAGGCAGGGAAGAGATATGAAAAGGAAATCACTAACTGGATAATAGACAAGCTTTAACTGTGATGAAAGGAAAGACACACAATATATGGGAAGTCGGCACAAAACTTAGCCAAGGCCAAGCCATAGAGGCTTCCTAAACACATCCAAGTACCTTGAAGGACCTAGTTACCGGGGCTGAGAGCCGGGGATCATGGTCTCAGGTGACATCTAGGTTACCTGGCATAACACAGCTCTTAAAGAAAATGTTCTACATTCTATTTTGTTGCATAACATCTGAGGTCTTAAAAACTTGCGAGCAGCCATCAAAAATACTTCTGTCGGTTCTGTCACATTCAGAGCAAGAGGAAATGGAGAAAACCAAAGATGCAGAGAAAATATCAGTCTAAAGGACTAGTGAATCACGTGACCCACAGCGTCCGCCAGCATCAGCCTGGAGGAACTAGACGGCGCCTGGCTACCATCAGCATCCACAGTAAAAGGAATCACAGTAGAGGTTCCTAGACAGATCAGAGAAAAATACAGAAGAAAATTCAAATTCACAAGAGAAGACCAAACTTATTGGTCTGACAGAGACTGTTGGAACCTCTGAGACTATGGCACTTAGTCATCCTGCTAACTTAGAATTGAAGCCACTCTTGAAGTCCACCTTTCAGCCAAAGATTAGACAGGCCTATAAAACAAGCAACAGCATTAGTGAGGAAGATCTTGGTTTGGTGAAGTGTACGGGACCAAATGGGAAACATCTGCCCCAAAGCAAAGATGGGACAGCAGCAAGGGATGGGAAACCTGGACAAATAGACCCGGGGAACTGGGGGTGTAAGATGAAAAGGGAAGAGTGCCGATATATTGCAGGGATTGTAATCAACATCACAAAACAACCTGTGTATAAATTTTTGGAGGAGAAACTACTTTGCCCTGCAAACTCCCACCTAAAACAACACATTTTTTTTTAAAAAAAGATTAGGTTTGAGATATAATTTACATAGATGAGTGAGAATTTAAGAGACAATGAAGATATCAAAATAAATTGTATAAATGTAAAACAGTCTGCAAAAAATATGTAACTTGCTAGCAAACTATCCAAAGCCAGAACACAGAAATATTAGGTTTACTTTATCTGACCAAAACAGAGTATTCTAACACATCAAAAAAAAAAAAAAAGTGGCCCTCAAGTTCATTCCAACCCATAGCAGCTCTATAGGATACAGCAGAACAGGCTCATACAATTTCCAAGGAGCACCTGGTGGATTTGAACTGCCAATCTTTTGGGTTAACAGTTACAGCTACACCACTACACCACCAGGGTTTCCTCCAGCAAATATACACATGCTTCTTCTGATAACAGCTAACACTACTGAGCACCTTTTATTGGCAATGCACATACTATCTAATTTAATTCTAACAGTTACCCTGTCAATCAAGGACAGCTATTAATCTCAGTTTGCTAATAGGGAAGCTGAGCAGCGCATGGCAGAGTCTGTATTCAGACACAGGACTGGTAACCCAGACACTCTCCACCATAAACTGAGACTGACCTTTATATGGACTGTGTTAACAAAATGTAAATTCCTGCAGTTACTGTTTATCTTCGAACTCATCTGGAGACAGAGTATGGCTTTTAGGCTAGGGTTTTTCATCTTCTAGCCCATGTGACCTCCTGACAGCTTCATCAGTCTCCTCTCTGTCCATTCCTCTGCGGGAGCCTGGCTGTAAGGTATATTATGAGTGTTTACAATTGTCGTTATCCTCCAAGTCGTCTGTGGACAGCCATATACAGACTGTAAAGCTCATATGTGTGCATTAACTCCTTTGTTCCTCACAACAACTCTGTAAATTACAGGGAAGGTAATTTTAATGATAAGAAAATTAAGACCAGACACATGGTCACTGGGTGGATTCACAGAGGAGCAGGGATTTAACCCCTAGCTGAAAGTCCTTTCCGCATCCACACTACAACAAAGAATATAGAAAAGATGCAGTATCGCTAGGATGATAAAAGAAACATTTCCTTTTTTTTTTTAATGAAAAGACAGGGCTTTGAAAAAGCAAGCATTCCTAATGAAAAAAAATAAATAAATCTCCTGCCCAAACTAGAAATGAATGCCATGAGAATTAATAAACAGGAAAACAGGTAAGGAAATAGCATTTACAAACCTAAGGAGTAACCTAGAAATAGAAGTCTGAAGACCCTGTAAACACACATGGTCACCACAAGCATGCTGATGAACTGTGAAGCCTGTGGTTACACAGGGGTTGGGACCTACTGCGCCTTAGCCGCTGACCCCCTGAACAACCTCAGGCAAGTCTTTTTTTCTTTTCACTGTTTCTATTCTCTCATCCACACAAAAAAGTTCATCACAGAGGTTAACTGTCCATGAAGCAAGTTGAGAGCCTTGAACACAAGAATATTTCAGAAAAATGTATGACTATTCTACTTCCTGTCTAAAAGTATACTGATAAGGCTACTGTCATGGACTGAATTGTGTCCCCACCAAAAAAAATGTGTGTGGCCATTTGGCTAGGCCATGATTCCTGGTATTGTGTGATGTTCCTGCATCCTGTAAACCCTGCCTCTACGATGTTAACGATGGAGGATGGATGGAAGTTGTGTTGGTAGGGTAGGACTCAGTGTGTAAGATTGTACTGTGTCTTGAGGCAATCTCTTGGGATATAAGGAAAAGAGAAGCAAGCAGAGAGTTGGGGATATCGTACCACCAAGAAGCAGTGCCAGGTGTAGAACACATCCTTTGGAATGTGGTCTGAGGTCCTTGCACCTCAGAAGCTCCCAGTCCGGAAGAAGGTTGACAACAAAGACCTCCCACTAGAGCCAGTGAAGGAAGACTTCCCCTGGAGCTGATGCCCTGAATTTGAACTTATAGCCTACTGGCCTGTGACAGAATGAAATTTCTCTTTTTAAAGCCACCCATGTGAGATATCTCTTACAGCAGCACTAGATAACTGAAACAGCTATGTAACAAATACATACAATTTAAAATATCCTGATAAATACTATGTAACATAATTTTGTTGAATAAATAAACGCAGCACATGCTCACTGTGGATCCTATAAAAATCAATAATAAATTACATCTTGAGATGTCTTTTTTTTTCCACAGCAGAAAACAAATCAATGCTATGCTGCTACTCTAACATCCCTGAGTGCTTCACCTAATCAGACTTCTACAAAAAATAATAAACTACCATCATCTTTCTGCTAAACATGAGTAGTAGCTTCCTAGCTGAGCCCATGTGTTTATTCTTGCTCTTTTCATTCATTCTCAAGGCAGCAGGGTTATCTTTTCAAAATACCAAAACCATTGCACCATTCCCCCTGCTTAAAACCCCTCTGTGCTCTTTCACAGCACAAAAGTCGTCAGCAGAGCTGAGAATGCTTGGAACAACCTGGAATCTACCTGCGTCCTAGCTCTTCATCTCATCCTACTTTCCTCCTGGTGCTCTGTACTCTAGCTACTCAGAGCAAGTATCCAGGAAATATTTGTAGAATGAATGAAGAAGTGAAAAATCAGTGTACTAGGTTTTGTTTTCTTAATAGAAGGCAGTATTTTGGTGAACTAAACTGTTGTGGCTTGACTTGTGTCCCCCCAAAAATGTGTGTGTTGATTTGACTTGGTTAGGAGTCCCAATATGGTACCATTCCTCCCATGTGTTGTGAATCCTGCCTCTGTGATATTGATGATGGAGAATGGTTTGCAGTTGTGTTAGTGAGGCTGAACTCAAGCTACAAGCTTGTGGAGTACAAGGGAGAGAAGTGAGCTGAGGAAGTTGGGAACGTCATACCACCGAGAGAGAAGCACCGGGAGCAGAGCATGTCCTTTGGCCCCGAGGTTCCTGTGCTGAGATGCTCTCACTGGATGTGGACTTAGCCTACCGGACTGTGATGGTTTCTCATATTGCAATGGACTGTAACTTGTTAATGGGTTTGCGGCTTACCAGACTGTGACAATAAAAGCTTCTCCTTGTGAAGCCTTCCACTCGTGATATTTTCTGTTGGAGCAGTACCAGGTGACTAGGACACAAACTAATAAATGTTGAATTCCAGGAGCCAAGAACAGTCAAGTGAAGAAGCAACCTGACAGTGCCAAGACCTCCTATAGGTCCTAATCTGCCTTCACACTTGGGCCCCTGCCACAACACGAACCACGCTGGGTTAAAGGTTAAACCCTACAAGAACAAGATGTCAGCAGTTGCCTAAGATGATGTCTCAGCAAACTAACACCACAGTTACTCCTCATATTGCAAAAGAAAGTAGTGCCAGTGAGTACTAAAGCTAAAGTGAGGGTTAACTCAAGGGTGATTAGTGACAACAGCCTTTATATAAGGGATTTATTTGATTACCTACCATGTCACTTGGATTAAGGTGATAATAGGAAAAAAAAAGGAAAGTGAAATCATTTCAGCCTGTGCCAGCACTTACCACCCACAAGTGGAGATCTGTGTTTCTTCTATAGCCCTTATATGAACAAAATCACCCCAACAGGCCTGGTGGCATGCCAAATAGTAATGCAAAAGGACTTAAGGAACTTTCTAAAATCAAGCTTAGGCCAGATTGTCTTGGCACTCATTTCAAAGAAGGTACCTGGCTGAAACATCTCTTACTTGGTGTCAGCTTGAAAAGGAAGTTGGGAGAAGGGAGGAGATAGGCCGCCTCCACTTGGAAGACAATCTTGATAAATGAGGCTCAACTGCCAGTATTGTGGGATAGGCAGATACATTCTTCCCAGGCTTACACCAGGGTATTGAGTGACAAATATGTCACGCAAATAATGACTTCATCACTATGAAAAGACCTTGACAACCAGGAAAAGGAGGTTTTCTCTGTCAGTGATAAGGCTCCATTACCTTGTCTCTTTGAGAATGGGCAATTCTGAATTGAAGGTATAGATAGGCAAAAACCAATAACTGGTCCTAAGTACTCCAGAGGAGACTTTCATATGACAGGCTTCTCATTTGGTAAAGTACTGAATTTCAGGGTGAAAAAAATCCAATGTCCAGTACCCAAGAGATCATTGAAAGACAGAATTGTACCTTATTAGTTAGTCTCTGTGTTTAAGAGCTTTGGTGACGCAGTAGTCAAGATCCTGGATGCTAACCAAAAGATCAGCTGTTCAAGTCTACCAACCACTGCTTGGAAACCCTATGGGGTAGTTTTATTCTGTCCTATAGGGTTGCTACGAGTCAAAATCAACTCAACACTAACGAGTTCGGCTTGATTTAGTTTCTATATTCACACAGTCAGAGGACCTATACCCTAAACTCTCAAAAGAATAAATAATTAAGTGAATTAAACTGGAGGATTTAAAGTCAAGTTATGGGTCCTGGAGTTTTACCAGCAATGCAATTTGAGATAAAATGCATAGTTTGGAGACAGGATAAAAGCCACAGAAACATGTTAAGTATAGCTGGCCTTCTATAAGTGAGCAACTGCTTAAATTAACTTTATACAACTGCAAATTTTTTAATAAAAAAAAATTATCATGTCTATGGCTTAAAAACAAGAGCTCATCAGGAATGTGTTAACAAGAACCCTAGTCCTAGCTCTGTGTCGTCTGAGGCCATGTGCCCCCACAAAGGCACTTCTATTTTTTTAGTTACTACTCCTTTGTATGTAAAATGAGGAATATGAAACAGATGATAAACACAGTTCACTGCAAAGCTGCTAACCAAAAGATGGGCAGTTCAAGCCCACCAGCTGCTCCACAGAAGAATATAATAGTCTGAAAGATTAAACCAAATCAAACCCATTGCCATCTAGTCAACTCTGACTCCTAATAACCCTACAGGACAGAGCAGAACTGCTCCATAGAATTTCCAAGTCTATAAGTTCATACAGAAACAAATTTCCACATCTGTCTCCCATGGAACAGCTGGCAAGTTTGAACTGCCAGCCTTTGGGTTAATAACCAAGTGTTTAACCACTGTACCACCAGAGCTCCTTATTACAGCCTAGGAAACTCTAATAGGCAGTCTACTCTGTCCTATAAGGTCATTAGGAGTTGGAATCGACTCAACAGCCCACAATAACAACGTAAAACAAGAAAATCTTAAACATGTTATTGACAACTAAATGACAACCAAAGGAAGGAATTGATCAAGTTTCCCGTCACAGCATCCTAACTTTTTCTATTTATATATCCCGGTGGTGTTGTGGTTAGTTGCTACATCTGCTAACCAAAAGGTCAGCAGTTTGAATCCACCAGGTGTTGCTTGGAAATTCTGTGGAGCAGTCTGCTCTGCTCTATAGGGTCGCTATGAGTCAGAATTGACTCAATGGCAGTGGGGATTTCTTTGTTTTTTTTTTTTTGTAAAGTTAATGAAAGTTGTTTTTGAAAGTTATTGCCTCTTCAGAAACATGAACATAAGAATAGATAGACAAGATTGTGCAGATAACTTAGAAATCTTACTAAACTCAAGTCTACTCATTGCATTCCACATTAAAGACCTCAGCTTAAAGCACTGTATTTTTTTTTTTCAGTTGGAAAAAACATTTCCAGTCAACATAGAAGCCTTACAGTGGTCAAATAAAGCTGCTAACAGGTGAAATAAAATGTTTTGTCAACATTTCCTGTGAAGTATTCTTGCCAAAAAAAAATCTGAATGTGAAAAAAAAAAAAAAAGACTTTAATTCTATTAGTTTACATGACATACGGGACTCAGAGGGCTATGTTTCATAAATACTGAAGGTGATGTCCACACAATCTAAAATTTGGGAAATTCTGTAGCATTTACATTTTCTTTCCAGCCATTCTTTCTGACTCTGTTGCCTGGGACCTCTTCCTTCTGCCCAACTCTAAGAGTCCTTTAAGTATCAGTCTTTGGCCGTCTATATCTATCTATTCCTTTGGAGTGTTTATCTTCCTTAACTACACCTACTTACTTCATCGCTGGTTTCTATTTCCTTTACTCTATTCCACACAATCTAATACTGCTTTGTATTGAAGCAGTTGTTGAGAACTTTTCACAAACTGCAACCAAACCAAACCCATTGCTGTCAAATCAATTCTGACTCATAGCAACCCTATACATAGTGGAACTGCCCCATAGAGTTTCCAAGAAGCATGTGGCAGACTTGAACGGCTGACCTTCTGGTTGGCAACTGCAGCACTTAACCACTATGCCACCAGGGTTTTCACAAACTACAAGTACTGGGAAGTTAAAGATGAGTTGGCCGTATCTTTGACCTTTAAGCTTCCTTACAACTAAGTAGTAGGATAATTAGACAGCTGTTTGACAAACTATATGAGCATCAAACATGTCTTTCATCTTTTTAATGTTTCAAATCAATTAGGATTCTGTTAATACAGAACATGACTCCAAAAATTACTTGCAGAGTTGTATTTCTATCAGTACAGACCATTGTTAATTGAAATTTGTTGTTTTTCTTTTTTTGTGACATTTCCATCTTTTCAAATTCCTAATTCTTAATTCAAATTCAAATTCCTAATTCTTCTGTAAGGCCCCAAGAGCCATTCATTTGTGACCACTTACAGGGCTCTGTCCACCTCTATATCCTTTCCTAATTCTTATTTTCACAATTCAAATAAAGAAGACTTTTCACCACAGTCGTACCTTTACTTATCATTTGAGAAAACTCCTTCTATAATCCAACTTTTGGGAGGCGGTGTGTTTTTTACTGTTTTTCTTTGTATGTTACTATATATATATATCCAAATACTACTTGGAAGCAATTGTAAGTTGACACAGAAGCCCTGGTCTACAGGTTAAGAGCTATGGCTGCTAACCAAAAGGTCAGCCATTTGAATCCACCAAGCACTCCTTGAAAACTCTGTGAGAAAGTTTTACTCTGTCCTATAGGGTTACTATGAGTGAGAATTGATGGCATACAGTTAATTCTACTTTAATTTAAAAGGTGATCTCTTTAGTGGGAAAGCAAAAATGAATTGAAGGTTTTAAGAAAACTCTGGTGGCATTGTGGTTAAGTGCTATGGCTACTATCCAAAAGGTCAGCAGTTTAAATCCACTAGGTGCTCCTCAGAAACTCTATGGGGCAGTTCTACTCTGTCCTATATGGTCACTATAAGTTGGAATCCACTCAACAGCAATGACTTTGGTTTGTAAGCTGATCTCTTTCCCTGTATTGAATTCTTCTAATGCAAATCTTCAGTAGGATGGCCCTTTTTCCTGGACAAATCAAAATATAATAAAATAACTTATTTTCTTTCTACTGGGCTACAATTTGATAAACTTAGGTACTTGCAAAAATGTCTGACCAGGTATCACTGTAGAAGCTATGGTTTATTTCAGTAAACATCTAATCTTTCTATGTAATATTGTAGGACAATAACATAGCAATCGTACCTTAAGATCTACTACTCATCTGTTCTGAAATGTCATGTGTAGTAAAAATCTGTTTGGGAAACTGTTTTTACCGTTCTCTTACTGTAAAGAACAGAGTGCCTACAGGACGCCTCTGTGGCGAAGTGGTTCTCACTGAAAGACAGAAATTGTGCTCTCACTTAACGACAGCTAAGAGACATCGGGGCTTCCTTCTGACCCCTGATATACCCACATGCAGCCCCATACATTCACTCACCATGTAACCTCTCAAGCAAAGATATCAATGCTATTCTAATAATGACATCTCAGTTCCTCAGAAAAATTAACCAAGTATACAAACAACAAATCTTTTCATTGGAAAGTCACACAAAGAAATGAGATTCTGAATAATTTAAACTTCATGGAGATACAAAAACAGTTTAAGAAACCATATCGCAAACAAAATGCTCACCCATCAAAAAAATAAAACAACGAAAGAAATCCTTTGCCATTGAGTCAATGCTGACGCCTTGCAATCTTGTAGGACAGAGTAGAATTTCCCGTAGGGTTTCCAAGAAGCACCTGGCAGATTTGGCTGCCAACCCTTTGGTTAGCAGCCATAGCTTTCAACCATTATTCCACCAAGGCTTCTGATTGATCACCAAGATATTTAATGTTAGCCATCCACTGAGGATGCAGTGTGAGCCTTCTTTCATCTTTTCTTTTCTTTTCGTTTTTTTTTTTTTAATGAGTTCTTTAAAAATAAGCTGAGCAATTTGCTGTTGGCCTATCTAAAGTAAAATAACAAAAGACATCTTATTGAACTCTCTAGTTCTGATTCTACAAATACTGATTTTTACAGATCACTTTAATATTCTCAAAAATGTAAAATTTAAAAGAATGTGATTAAATTTTTTAAATCCCATAGAAAACACATAACTAAAGTATGTTTCATTTTAGTTTCTTCATTGTCAGTTAAATTTTTTAGTTTGCATCTCTATAAAACATCTAAAATATAATAAATTGTATGAATTCATTTTTCTGAAATAATTCTAGTCATCCAAGTCTATTAATATATACACATAGAGAATATCTGAAATGATGCTCACCAAATTTTACCAATGATTATGTCTGTATGGTGGAATTTGGGTTGTTGTTGTTTTTGTTTTTGTTTTTGTTTTTGAAATTTCGTGTACTGCTTGACTTTTTAACAATAAGTATGTATCATTTTTACTAAAAAAAAGCATTGTTGCTTTTAAAATCCAATGGAACTTTACACATCAGAAGTCACAAGGAAAATCACTGTATGACAGTGCTAAGAGAGACTGTTTATGCTTAATTCTTCCAGCAGTATCATACAATAATTTGAGATGGACTCTACCCTCTTTGGGGACTCCCACTTTCCTTGGTGTAGGGTAAGGAGAAGGATAACAAGGTGTCTGCCCCTCTGAAGAATACTGGGACCAAAAGAGAGTGTTTCCTCATATCAGGGATACCTAAGTCATGAAGTAGAATTGAGAAAAAATATTGTTAAAGGAAATAACCTTTGACTTATGACTTGAAGCCAGTAGAACAGGGCTGGGTAGCATAGGCAGTGACTTTCCAGGTAGAGGAAACAACATACTGTAAAGGCAGTGACACCTAAAAATTTGTGTGGTCAATTACATTCAGTATATTCAAATCAGCTGTTAATCACTGCACTTCTATGAATTCTTGATTCTTCATCTATAAAATGAGACTAGTAACCCTTACCTGCCTGCATCAAGCTGTATGAGGATTAAATAAACAATATCAAGGAATGACCAAGATGATGGAGTCATCAGACATTTGCTCTGGTCCCTCTAACAACAAATATATAAAAGAACAAATGATTCAATTATACATGACCTTTTAGGAGCCCTGAATACCAAAGGAAAAGTTAAGAAATCAAACTGAGCAACAGTGAAGGGAGAGTAGAAGTACCTAGGACTGGCCAGACCTGACCCACTGAGAATAAGCTGCAGACAGTATGGTATATGGAGCAGTGTCATTTGGAGGGTGTCCTTCTCAGTGGGAGAGCAGCAGAGAGTCCACTCACACAATAACCACTGAAATACAGCACTCGATCATCAAAAGAAACATTGTGTCTAGGCTTATGTCTAACCTACTGCATGTGGATCTAACACTGTCCTTCAGCATCAACCTCTCTTCCTTTTCCCAAAGCTCACAGCTCACTTCTCTGCACTGCACCTGGCTGCAGAATCTGACTCTGTTACCTGAGCCAGAAGTAAGACTTCTCACTCGTGCTCTGAGCCATTCTTCTAGACTCCAAGAGGGAAACAATTTAGCAAACAGACGAAAAGGGAGGAAAAAAAATCCACTGACTCTCCTGAGCCAGAAATTTATGGCAAAAACAGTTCTTTCAGCCAGAATCAGGCAGAAGGGGACACACCTCCCTGACAGACACTGAAGGACTGCTATCAGCCCTACGTCTTTTCTAGGCATGCAGCCAGATACCTGTGCATACACCAATTCACCCTGCCCATCTAGGACTGAAACAAAGAGCTTGCACCACACACTTGTTGACTGACTTTTTGGATACCTGAGTTGAATCCATACAAGAAAAGTAAATGGACTCCTGGGCTTGTATGTCTAGTTACAGCTCTAACCACCTGGTGACAGGATGTAGAGCTTCAAAGGTCCCAGTGACCAAACCAGCACACACAACCAGCCAACTGGAAGTTTCAAAACAAGAAGCTAGAATACAGTAAGCAAACATAAAACAATACAACTTACTGATGGCTCAGATGGCTGAGAGACAATAGTCACTATCAAATCACTTAAAGAGGCAGACCATGATGACTTCAGAAAGCTCCCAAAACAAAGAATCAAGAAATTTTCCGGATAAACAGAACTTCCTCAAATATGAGATTGATATTTAGAATGCTTCAAGAAAGAGTTCAGCAAAGAGATGAAAGAAAATGCAATATAGCATAATGACAAATTGAGCAGGCTGGAAAAGAGCATGCAGGCAGAAGTAAAAATTCAGAAGATTAATAATAAAGTAAGAAAATTAGACAATTCAATAGAAAGTCAGAGGAGCAGAACTGAGGCAATGGAAGCCCAAATTAGTGAGACTGAAGATAAAGCACATGACATCAACATATTTGAAGAAAAGTCAGATAAAAGAATTTTAAAAATCAGGAAACGTTAAGAATAATGTGGGACTGTATCAAGAGTAATAATCTATGGGTGGAGTACCACAATGGGGTGGGGTGGGGCAGGGTGGCTCATCAAACTCCACATAAGATAGAAACCAAAAGAAAGATACCAAGGCATATTATAATTCAACTTGCCAAAACCAAGGATAAGAGGACAATTTTAAAAGTGGCTAGGGATAAATGAAAAATAAGGTACAAAAGAGAGTCAGTAAGACTAAACTCAGTCTACTCAGGAGAAACCATTCAGGCAAGAAGGCAATGGGATGACATACACAAACCTTTGAAGGAAACAAAAAGGACAGTAAAGAATTATATATCCATTAAAACTGTTTCTCAAATATAAGGGCAAAATTAGAACATTTCCAGATAAACAGAAACTTAGAGAATTTGCAAAAGCAAACAAAAATTACAAGAAACACTAAAAGGATTCCTTTGGTTATTAAATAAAGAATATCAAAGTGCTATCTATGTGAACCAGAAAGTTCCATTATCCTTTGGGGAAAGAATATTGTGAAGGACTCTGTGAATATTTAACTCCATTATAGCAAGGGTAAACAACGCATGGGTCAAAGAGATCTCAAGAGAAATTATAAATATTTTGAACTGAATGAAAACACAACCTATTAGAATTTGTTCGATACAGAAAAAGTAGTGCTTAAAGAGAAAGTCATTTCATTAATTTCAAATGGTAGAAAAGAACAAAGATCTCAAGTCAATCTTCTAAGTTTCAACCTTAGGAAACTAGAAAAAGAAGAGTAAATTAAATCCAAAAAAAGTAGAAAAAAAAGAAACAATAAAAATTAGAACAGAAATTAACGAAAAACTGCAAACAGAAAAACAATAGAGAAAATCAAAGAAACCAATAGCTGGTTCTTCGCAAAGATTAATAAAACTGGTAAACTTCTAGCCAGGTTATCCAAAAAATAAAGACAAGTCACAAATTACTAATACCAGAAACGAAAGAGAGGTCACTACTACAGATCTCATAAACATTAAAGGGGTTAAAAAACTCACAAATTTAATTACAGTTGTTGCTGTTGTTATTGTTGGGTGCCATCAAGTCAATCTCGACTCATAGTTACAGTGCTTTGTAACAAAAATAATTCTTTTCTGGCTTTGTCACTCACTATGTACCCTCTCCAGGCCTCTGCTGACTTGTCTCTAATATATGTCTTGCACCGAGGAACACTAAAGTCCTCAAAATGCTGCCATTTTGTTTCTAAGTTCTCTTTAAATCTAGTCACCACTAACCAGCATGTGGCTCCCCGCTGCCAACCTGTTTTTATTCATCCTTAAACTTTACCTTGGCAGACTAAGTATAAAATTCATCAAGCTCAGTAGACAGCCCGTGGCACTTTTCCTGCTTTCCCCCATTCCCCCTACAGTGGCCCAACCTTTCAAAGCTCAGTCACAGAGCAGAGCTTCTGGGCAGTTAAGCAACGGATGCGTTCTGCCCACAGGCCAAGGGAAGTCCTCAGCACAACCAACTTTGTTTAGTTTTGAGGTGTGCTGGGATGAAAGGCACTTTGGAAGTGGAATTCACAGCCATTAATTAATTAATTGCAACTGAGGGTTGGTTCTGAAGGGCAATTCCTTTGAAATTACTTTCCATCAAACGGCGACTGCCGCCAAGACATCAGATCTTCAGGCCATTCTCTACTTCCTCAGCACAAGTATTTCTATTCAAGAATCCAAGATTCAATTCTAATCTGGTTCTGCTCCTATGAGTTTTTCCCCTAATGCTCCCTACAGAAATAGGGTATATATGTGGAGGCAAATGTGTGTGTATGTGTGTTTAATTTCCGTCATTTTAGAGGAAATCCGTATCAGGCCAAATAACTCTTTTATAAACTTTAATCTGACCCTGTTCATATAGATAAACAATGGAAAAACTATACTGAAAGATTAACAAGACACCTGAGACTAATACCCACCTCTTGTTGTGGGCCACACCTCTGGTTACAACCAGAAAGGAGGAAGTGAACTGGCACACTGATGTGACTCTAAACAACAACAATGTGTGTGAGCCCGGGGCACTGCAGATTGACCAAGAGGAAACACTTGTTGCACAATGATAAGATCTTGTTGGTACAGTTGTCAGAGAAGGGAACTCCCACAGCAAAGGGCATAAAACCATCCAGGGCAGTCTGGGGCGGCTCAGTTCTGCAGTGCCAGGGAACAGAGCAGAGCCCGGTCCTGCCCCACATGCAGACGGGACCATGAACACCAGCCACAGCTTCAGCCAGACCCCCTCCAGCTTCCTTCAGGGCACAGGAGGCAGCTGGAGACGGCCAGGGAGCTTCCCCCGAGCCCCCAGCGTCCATGGTGGTGCAGGGGGGGTCCGCATCTCCCTGTCCTACGCCAAGCCAAGCTGCCTGCCACCTGGAGGGTCATGGGGGCCTAGAAGAAGCAGTTCTCTCCTAGGTGGAAACGGGAAGGAGACCATGCAGAATCTCAATGACCGGCTGGCCTCCTACCTGGAGAAGGTACGGGCCCTAGAGGAGGCCAACGTGAAGCTGGAAAGTCAAATCCTGAAGTGGCATCAGCAGAGGGATCCTGGAAAGAAACAGGATTACTCTCAGCATGAGGAAAACATCAGTCACCTACAGGAACAGGTAAGGTCCTGGGAGACTCTGAGGCTGGAGATGCAGCTGGCTCTGTTTCCAGGGGACGCACAGGAGGAGAATTCAGTACAGAGGACAATTTCTAGGAGAATGGCCAGTGAGCACAAAGTAACTGTGCACAAAGGTATTTGAAGGTCTTCTGTATACCTTAAATTCCGGTTTGCATAAGTGTGTTTTATATCGTTTATCTTCTGTGCATAAATTATGTGGGAAATGAAGGCAGCAAAAATGTAGAAATGCTAAAGCTAGATTAAAAAAATGAGACTACCTAATTTTTCACAGAAAAAACAAAGCTGAAAAATGTAAGGCAATCAGCTGGGCATTAACTGTCCAGTATCACTTACGATCCAATGACGTAGTAATAGTGATAAGAACCACTGTTCATTTGGCATGCTCAGTGCACAAGGCACAGGTTAGCACTGACCTTTTCGTAATACCATCTGCTCCAACTCAAAGCACCCGAAATAGTGTGGTTATATCCACCGACAAAAGATTCAGTTGTACCGTTTTAGTGATCACACTCAAAAGCTGTCACTTCATCAGCAGATGTCATTCTGACATCCCCATGGGCTGCTAGAACACAGAGTTGCTTGCAGTCTGAAAAGGACATATTTCTAGAATTTTCAGAGTTGGGATGAGCTATGGAGGACTTTTTCCAAAAAATAAACAGCATTTCCATCAAATATCAAAAATGTTAAGGGACAGGACATTTCACAACGCTGACTAGAAGTAAAAGGAATCTGGTCACCTCATCAATCATTTTTAAAACTGTGTAGGCTTCCTCCTATATAAAGGCACTCCCAGAAAATTCTCTGTAAGGTCGTGATTTAGCCTACCCTAGCAAGAGCATCACAGGTTTCTAATATTTACATTATGTTATTTCAAAACACCCAGTTGTCCTTGCCTGAATGTAAGAAGAACCAATCAAGATAGTACATCTCTGTCCTTGTAACGAACCCTAATTACAGAATGCTCAATCTAAAACCTAACTGTGTAATTACTTTAACTATACAGTATATGGCTACCTTTACCAAAAAAACAAGGTGACTCAACAACCTTTGCCACGTTTTGCTTAATAAAGATGTTTGGTTTTAGAATGCAGCGAATACATGATTTTTTTTTAAATGGACAACTGAGAACATGACTCCCAGGATATGTGGTTAAATCATTTATAAGCTGAGAGAAGACAAAAATAGGAAAAGGGAAGAGAAGCATTTATTGAGCACCAAAAGGTCGCCAGTTCGAATCCACCAGGTGCTCCTTGAAAACCTGAGGGGCAGTCCTACTCTGTTCTGTCTGGCAATAATGAGGGGACCATGGACTACTAAGAACAATGTGTTTGGTTTCTGTTTTGGTATTAAGAGCTAAGCACCATGCCAGCATCTTAATCTGCATATCAGCAGAGTTTTCTCCTATGATGAAAACATAGAGATTTATTTCATACAACATTGTAAAGTAACTGAAGCTCAGAAAAGTTAAACAAGATATCCGAAGCCACCAACAAGAAGCAGAAGTGGGACTCTAACAAAGATCTATTCGCAATGACCTTGAACTTTCCACTACAACATGGTGATGACTAGCCTACTATCTGCATAAATAATACTATCAAAAAAGATGATACAGTGTATTTGCATTTTAATAATATAAAATATATTTTATATGTCATCATCTCACAACTCTGTGAAGTAGGTATTTATAGATGAGGAGACTGATACCAAGCAATGTTCTAAATCTTTTGGAACACAATCAGAAAAAGCTAGTGGTACAATGAGAGGAGGAAACAGCACGCCCAGTTCATGGGCAGCCCAGGATTCTTGGCTCCAAGATTAATATGGAGCCTCTTCAGCTTCAAATATTACACATTCTGGTTTTCTTAATTTAGTTGTATTTTCTGTTTGAAGAAAGCAACTCTTTGAAGTAGAGGCTGTCTCTCTCACCCCACATTGCCAGTCTGCAGACAAGAGAACACAACGCCACCTTCTCAAGAGGTCACGCAATTACCTGTGCTGGAAATCCTTCTTGGCTCTTGATGAAGCGCTCTAATACACAACCCCTCCTCTCTTTGGAGGACAGTAAATATTATCCAAAAAGAATATAAGAAATTGAGTTCAAAAATTAAATCAAGCACTCTGAAACACAGAATTAGACACAGTCATAGGGATATTATACATAAATACCCCTCAATGGCTCTCAATATTTGGCATTTTGGTTTACCATCAAAATTCCTATTTTCCTCTCTCCAGTAGACTATACACCCTGCAGCAGTGATGCTACACTAATACACCAACTGTGTCTTTTAAAAGAATGAACTAACAGCCTTAGGGTAAGTCTAGGTGATTAATTACAACATATGATATAAAACCTATGCCTCATGTATTATTTCTCAATCTCTCCTCATCCATTCACTACTATAAGGGATGTCTCAGAAATAGTGGCTTTATCATAACATTGTGTTAGGTATGCTCAAACAGTGAGAATAGTTCCAATTTTTAAATGTGATCTCTATCAGACTCATTTCAGAACTCATCAGTTACGTCCTATGAGAATGCTGGTTTGGGAAATTAGACCATTGACCTGCATTTTATGACTGACAAATGATCAGTTAAGCTCACAACAGTCAAATAATCCCACAGATGGTATTTTTTATTTTCTAATTCTGTGGAATTTATGGTGCACGGTTTTTCTGCATGTCAGTTAGCAACTCATACCCAGTGGCCATCAAGTTGATTCTGATTCATGGCAACTACACCATGTGTATCAAAGTAGAATTGTGCTCCAAAGGCTGCTTTTGCAGAAACAGATTAGTTCAGTGCACAAGCAAGCAAAGCTTTACCATGAGGACATTGGTACTGATTACAAAGTGCTAGCTTTAAAGAAAGAAACTCACACAGTTCACATTTCTCTGAACTAATTCTGATACCTTTAAACTGTGGTGTTTGCAAAGAATATTGAATATTCTGTGGACTGTCCCAAGAACAAACAAGTCTATCTTGAAAGAAGTACAGCCAGAATGTTCCTTAGAAGCCAGACGGCGACACCATATCCCACATACTTTGGACATGTTGTCAGGAGGGATCAGTCCCTGGAGAAAGACACCATGCTTGGTGACATAAAACCCACTGCTATTGAGTCGGGTTCAGCTAACTCGTAATGAGGCTGGAGATCAGAGTAGAACCACCCCACAGAGTTTTCAAGGAATGCCTGGCGGATTTGCACTGCTGACCTTTTGGTAAGCAGATGTAGCACTTAACCCACTATGCCACCAAGGTTTTCTGGTGAAGTAAAGGGTCAGGAAAAAAGAAGATCCTCAAGAAGATGGACTGATGCAGTGGCTGTAAAAGCGGGTTCAAGCATAACAACAGCTGTAAAGAGAGCGCAGTGTTTTCTTCTGTTGTATGCAGAGTCACAATGACTACCATCCAACTCAAGCACACCTAACAACAAAAACAACTGAACTAACTCAGGGTTCACTAACTTTCCAAAGTGTCTACAGTGTACCAAAAATGTGCTAAGTATTTTATAACAGTATTTTATATAATCTCTTCTAATGTAATTCTAAAAACTCTTCGATAAAGTAGTTACTATTTTTTAAGAAACTGAGACTCAGACAAGGTGACTCGGTAAAAGGGAGCAGGATCATAGCCCCAGACCCAGTGTTCCTACCATTTCTGAATCCTGCTATTGTGTTTTCACAATACCAAATTCCATGAAATCAGTGGAGCTTTAAATACGACCAGACTTTAAAAGGTGCCTTTGTACTGAGGTACAACTTTGTCAGAAGAAAAGTCTTTCTAAATAAAGGAATTCACTGTGTAAATATAAAGGGAATGTCACAGGATTCTCTAGCTCCAACTAAATTACTGAAGTTTGGAGCTAGGACTTGGAAGGTCTGTTTCCAGTACAAAGGTCTCAATTAACAGATAATGAAGGTTAAGCCCAGTAACCGGACAATGGTAAGTGACACAGCTAGAACCAAAACCCGCCTGGTTCCTAGTTCAGTATCCTATCCATTAGAATACTTTTGACACTGAGATTTTTTCCATTCTGTTTCCTAAAGACACTGACGTGCATCAAATGTGCACTACTTCTCAACTGTAATAAACTGGAAGTATTTAGAAATCACATATATACACACAATCACTTAGCTAAAAGCTTTCAATGTGATTTTTCTTTCTAATGTGAAAAAGGTATATAAACATCCAGTAAAAGCCTTCAGGTAGAAGTTTTAACACAGTTAAAAGTTATTAAGCTGCTTCATTAGACAGTAAAGAACTGTTTCACTTAGCATTTTAATAGCTGCCATTGGGGCCTTCCCATTATTGCATAAGTTACAAATACACATATCCTACAATTTATGCATATGACTATAGACACTTTGAGCAAAAAAAAAAAAAAAAAAAAAAAAGTGCTATGTGATAACTGGGAAACCCTAGTGGCAGAGGGATTAAGTGCTATGTCTGTTAACCGAGAAGCAGGCAGTTCAAGTCTGCCAGGCACACCTTAGAAACTCAATGGAGCAGTTCTACTCTGTCCTATAGGGTAGCTATGAATCAGAAACAACTTGATGGCACCAGGTTTGGGTTTTTGAGTTTATGAGATAACAATTACAAAAGTAAGTGTTTATCAACACTTAATAACACTGATCAAAAATACAATGCTGTCACAAGAAAGCATTATGTTGATTTCAAATAATAATTATACTTTCAGTGATTTGAACTAATATTTACAACAGAAAAGGGCCAGGGCTTAAACTCTGTTTTACATCTTCAGATGCAAATTCACCAAAATAATAAACCCGGTACCATCGAGCTGATTCTAACTCATAGTGACCCAGTAGGGATAAAGGAGAACTGGCTCAGATGTGAATAAACGTAAGCAAAGTGCAAAGACATATCTATGATATTAGAAAATTAAAAAGATGTTCTGAATAATTAGTCTTTCTCCTTCCTTTTAAAACATTCTTTTAGCAGGTATATCAGTGTTACAAAAAAAGAAGGACAGAGTAATTGTCTACAGATCATACTCTTTTTGTTACTATAAAATCATTCTTCACAACTACTAAGCTTCACAACTACTAGGTGGTCAAAAAACATTTATGGGTTTGGTTATTCATTACTCCACTGCCAGAAAGAAAAGCTGTCTGTTCTATAGGAAACTATAGACAGAATGCAACTCTCCTGTGGGAGCAGGTCCAACTGAAATGACTCTTGGTGCATGATTACAGATAATGGATGGTAAAATAACCAATGCTCGGATCACTCTGCTCATTGACAACGCTAGGATGGCAATGGATGACTTCACCCTCAAGTAGGTTCCTTTTGACAGTATTTGCTTTTTTTGTTTGCTTGCTTGTTTTTGTTACTTTGTTGTTTTTGCAAAAGGAAAACATACCTCACCATTCTCAGAAGTAGGTCACCATACCTTTCTTCATAGGTACCTCTGGGTGGATTTGAACTGCCAAAAATTGCAGTTAGTATCCAAGCACTTAATCATTTGCATCACTCAGGCACATTCCATAATGTCTACAATTTAAAATACCTCAGCCAAGACTATAGATGTAAAAAAATGGCAAAATGTTGTCAAGTCTAGATGATGGGCAGGTGGCTGTTTATTATTCTGTTCTTGTTATTTATATTTAAAAAAACTGAGTCAGAATTGTAGAAAAATGTGGCATGGGACAAGAACACAAAGAATGCACTAGTTGTATCCATTTGCTCTCGTGAAACCTAAAAAGAGCCTCACTTCCTAACTAAGGGGAATACTTACAAACACAGCCGCACAAACACAAATGAGAGCAATCTTTCCCTCCTTCTAACTACAGGTATGAAAATGAGCACTCCTTAAAAACAGAACTGGAAATTGAAGTTGAAGGCCTTCGAAGGACCTTGGATGATCTGACCATTGTCACAACGGATCTAGAACAGGAGGTGGAAGGGATGAGGAAAGACCTCATCCTCATGAAGAAGCACCATGAGCAGGTAGGACTCCCCGAAGGACACACAAACCTGAGCATTTGGGGGTTATTCCGTGGCTACAGAAACTATCAACTAGAGGCCTGTCCTGCTGTCCTTCAACCTAAAGAATTACAACCCACATTAAAAACCCTTGACATCGGGCAACTTAGACTCACAGTGACCCCGTGCATGTCTGAGGTGTGCTCTGTTGAGTTTTCAAAGGCTGAGTTTGGGGAGACAGATAGCCAGACCTTTCTCCCAAGGCATCTCTGGTTGAATTCAAACCACCAACTTTTTGGTGAGCAGCTGAGCACAGTCACCATCAGCATCAGCCAGTGACTCCAAAGAATTATAAGAAAGCTCACATATACCTCATTTTTTCCAATTTCAAGATTATCTACTTAGATTTCAAATACAACAACAAAATTTAATGATGAATTGCTTTCAACATGTTTGCTAGCACATAATATTTATCGAGACTAGTTTGTTAATTTGCTACTATGAGAATAAATGCGTCAGACTGAACTTCCTTTATTGACCCCATATGAAGCAAATTGAAGGACAGTAGACTAAGGATAATAGAACAGTGACTGACATAAATAAAATTAGAGACAAAAACTGATAATTCTAATTTTCAGAAGCATTTAACTGACTTTGTAAAAAATAACCAGGCATCTAAATTCACTTAGAGTCTGATAAGATGGTAGAGAAACAATCACCGTTTTAGGCAAACAAAATTGCTTCTGAACTTCAAAGAGGCTCTGTTTCTAAACAGCTGGTTAGATACTAATGTTCATTCAACTTTTCCTGTGGCTGCTTGGTTTTTATGAAATCCTTTGGGCATTAGCCCTACACAGTCATAGGGCAGTTGACCAGATTTTAAAAACTTCTCTACCTTTTAGGGTTACTGAATGGCTTCCCAAACACTTCAGCCTACCCACGACCTGAAATGTTCAGCTGCTTAACTGTGTCATCCTATCACCAACAAACAACACACAGTTCCTAAGCCAAGTGTTTTTGAACCAGGAATTAAGTCACAGTCACAAAGGCCACTTAATTACCTGCCTGGTGTTATTCTTTGCCTTATAAAATTATAATAGAAAAGTATCATATAATGTTTTATCATCAACAAATAGTAACAGAAAAACAAAATGCAGCCAGTGAAAGGGTAGCAGCCACAGAAACATAATTTTTTACATGTTCCCTTGCTATTGCCAGTCAGTACACTTCCTGCTCTCTAATTGCTGCAGATAATTCTTATTTGTTTTGTTTTGTTTTTTCCTTCTGTTATTAAACAGGAAATGGAAAAACAGCGTGTGCCAAATGACTTCAAGGTCAATGTGAAGGTGGATACAACCCCAGGGGAAGATTTGATTAAGATTCTGGAGGACATGAGGCAGGAATATGAGTCTATAATAAAAAAGAAGCACCAAGACCTGGACACTTGGTTTAAAGATCAGGTAAAAGAAAGGTGTTCAGCCATCCTAGAGGTGCTATTGCCATGTAGTCCCATTGCCAACCCGTTTGCTCTTTGCTTGGTTTTACAGTCAGCATCCATGTCTCAAGAGGCAGCCAGTCCAATAATTGTTCAGACCAGCCAAAGCAACATCCATGAGCTGAAGCGGACTTTCCAGGCCCTGGAGATTGACCTGCAGACACAATGCAGCAAGGTGAGTCCAGATGAGGAAATTCTTGTGCCGGGTGCCACCTCCTCCACAAAGCCTTCCTTGACCTATCTTCCCAGCCCCAGCTCCTCAGCTTCCTTGGGATACCTCTCACTTTCCACTTTCCATCCGTATTGGTCATGATAAGAAACAACAGCTATCATTTCCCGAGTGTCCATATTGTAGCAGGTGCTGTCCTAGGTAGTTAATCACATGAGATGCTGGTAAATCTTCATATTGGTGAATCTTCACCAGGAAAGTCTTAGTACCCACATGTTAGACACGAGGACACTAAAGTTCCAAATGGTGAAATAAATTGGCCACTGGTGAAGTCACATGGTTGTCTTGGGGTGGCGGGGTTCTAAAACCATGTAATCTCTATCTACTGGATGGGGTGCAAAATCTACATGTAGAAGGTAGACATCAGTTCAGATAAGGCAATGTGTTAGTCATCTAGAGTTCTGCTTTAACAGAAATACCACGGGTGGATGGCTTTACTAAGAGAACTTTTATTTGTCACAGTCCAGTAGGCTACAAGTCCAAATTCAGGGGGTCAGCTCCAGGGGAAGGCTTTACCTGCTGGCACTAGAGGAAGGTCCTTGTTGTCAGTCTTCCCCTGGGCTGGGAGCTTCTGAGGCGCAGGGACCCCAGTCCTTTCCAAAGGATGTGCTCAGCTCCCAGCACTGCTTCTTGGTGGTATCAGGTCCTCCAGATCACAGCTTGCCTCCCTTTCTTTTAAACCCCAAGAGCCTGCCCCAAGCCGCCATGTAATCCCTCACACTAAGTCCTGCTCCACCAACTCAGCTGCAGCCCATCCACTCTCATTAACATCATAGAGGCGGGATTTACAGCCGGAGGGACATCGCACAATACCAGGAGTTAGGGATCAGCCAAATTGCTACAGATATTTGGGGAACACAATTCAATCCATGACAGGCAGTATATGCCCAATCCCAAATAACAGACAATAAACACTGCAGGAGTGCAGTTGAGTGGCCAACAGTTCCCTGATACAAAGGTAGTATGCACAAAAAATGGGACTTCCAAAGTCTCAACACTGTTCAACTCCAGGCTGTCCACGCCTCAAACCAGTATGTCAGACTGTTTCTCATCCTTGTATCCCCAGCAGCTACCACACCACCCTGCAGAGTGATGGACGTATTCTACACATTCAGTAAGTACATGTTACTGACACAATTCTTCAATCAATTAAGGAAAGAAACGTTATTTCATTTTTCAGAAATCCGCTTTGGAAAACATGCTGGCAGAGACCCGGTCTCGGTACACCTACCAGCTCCAAGACGTGCAACAGATCATCTCCCACTACGAGGAGGAACTGAGGCAGCTCCGCTGTGATCTGGAGCGGCAGAGCAATGAATACAAGGTCCTCCTGGGCATCAAAACCCACCTGGAGAAGGAGATTGCCACCTACCGTCAGCTCCTGGAGGGAGAAAGTGAAGGGTAAGGCAAAGGCTGGTGGGAGAGGAGGGTGCAAACACAGCATCTCCAACCTCTGTGCATATTCATGTCCCTAACTGGTTCTATCACTAGCTGTCACTCTAGAGAAGAAATGGTTCATGTTGAATTTATCCCAAAGATACTTGTGTCAGGCTATATTTCATTAAGCAACAAGTGTGAATTACATGGTGAGTGTAATGGTCTCACTCCCAAAATACTAAAATTTCAGCTCAGAACAGCTAAAAGTAATAGATTAAAATACCTATAAAGAAATAACTAAAATGGTTTGGCTATAGCATTTCCCAGTTATAATGCAAACAATTCCAGCTCCAAAAGAAAGGAATGTTTCAGCCTAACAGCAAGAAAGGATTTGTAAGAGATTTACATGTATAGCCTTTCAATCTAGTATTTCTGACCACCTGATTAAATGGGATGGCTGGCCACACAAGGGACATATATATTCTATGACCTAACAGAAGATGTTTTAAAATGCACAAATAAAAAGTCACTGGGCCAAACTTTGCATAGCCTGAGAAGCTCAGGTGTTCCAGGCTTGAAGCCCAGAGGCTGGAAGAGGGTGGAGGCAAAGCCCACAGCTAACTGAAAGGAGCATATGGTTTGGTAGACTTCCCCTGAACCCAGGGTTAGTTGGAGGCAATACCCACTGTCTTTTGGATCTGGGAAGATTTTCCCATGAACTCATAACCTTGGGACAACCCACCTTGGACAATTACCTTCGTTAAAGAGTTCAGAATTTACAAGCCCGCAAAGGACATTAGCTCATCCTCGGTTTTTATGACTGCTGCTAATACTAAAATGAACTTTAATCTTTATCACTCATAGGATAAAGGAAGAATCCAAGTCAAGTGTGAAAGGTAAGAAAAAATTTTTATCATACTCCCAAATGTACTGGTTACTTTTACTCCTAAATGGCCAAGAAATTTGAATCAGCTTAACAAATTATGTAATCCAGAACAAAATAAACTCTCAATATTGTTCCCAACAATATATATGAAAGTTCTTTGCAGGCAGTAAAGTAGAAAAAACGGTAATTAATATGATGCCTCTATGAAATAGTGGTGGAGGACTGGGCAGTGTTTTGTTCTATTAGATACAGGTCACTGAGAGTTGGGACCAACCCAACAGCGACTAGTAACAGTGGCATTAAATAAAGTAGTCCATTTACTAAACTCCTAAAAAAGACAGAGACAATGATTCCACGTAACTTCCCAGACTATATTCTGTGAAGACTAGTGTTCCATGACATTTTCATAGTGTATCACAAGAGCTATGCGTGTGTTCAATGGTCAGGCTACATTTTGATATGTTAAGCATTGAACAAGTACCATTGTCGGGAAGGAAAGTGAAAAGAAAGGTAAAGAGGCAACAACAAAGATTGTAATTTGTTTAAACCAGTGTTTTCAAACTTCTTTGAACTGGGAATCTTGTTTTCTCAGATTACATTTCCCATCTCACAAAAAAAAAATTCCAGGGAACCAAAGTTTAGGACAAGCTTTACTTTCTCATTAATTAATATTAAAAGTATTCTAAGACATTGGAGACTCAAAGAATCAGAGTTAGAGGAATTGTCATATAACAGCTGGTCTAACTGATACCCCTCTATAATATCCTGACAGTTGCTCAGCCTCTCCTCATCCATGTCTGAGGATGGGAAACCCATTACTTTATAGGATGGCACAATCGAAAGTTGGAGAAGTTTGATTTTAAACTTGTCCCTTGTCTTTCTTTTAATGCTTCCAATTCTGCCCTGTGATCCAGCATCAGTTCATTGATGTGTCAACAAAGCATTTATTCAAATATGTCATACCTTGAGAACAGCAACCACGATAAACATTCCCGGCATCTTACCCATTGCTTGTATGATATGATTTCTAGACCTGTGGCTACCCTCAGCTAACTTGGGTGTATTAACATCCCTCTCAAACTGAGGTACCTAGAAAGGCATTTAGTGCTCCAGAAGCTCATAGAATCTGTGGTCTAAGCACTATAAAGCTCACACAGGCAGAAACGACTTCTCTAGTCAGAAACTAGATCCTCTTTCGGGTACACCTAGGATTAAGGGCCTCATCTCTAGAAGGTGACACTGTTCACCATACTCATTCCCTGTAGAGTGGAAGGAAAGACCTTCCTTTGTGAGGTTCCTTTCACTCTAGAAGAGCCCACCGCATTGCATAGCAATCATTTGGAAGGCCCAGAAATTTAGGTCCTTGGGAGCAGGGAACTGAAAGTCCAGTTCAGGCTGTGGAAGGCAGGGCAGTAACCTTCTCATTGTTTCTTTCCCTCAATGTCTACAGCTCCAAAGATCAAAGCCATCACACAGGAGAGCATCAATGGAAGAATAGTTCTTTCTCAAGTGAATGAGATCCCAAAGCATGTGTGAGACCAATAAAAGCTTTTGCCTGTTATAAAAAAAATATTTGTTCTCAATGGAAAGTTCTTGCTCAGCCACTTAGAAGTGGGTTCCAAGAGATACCCTTGGAGATACCAAGCTCAGAAACTTACATTCTCTCTATAACAATAACACCAGACTTTCCATAATGACCTTAATATACTGTCATGTCTTTTTAATCAAAATATAAGCTTATGAGTTTAACGCTGTTTTTCCACTACAGTCTTCTTATTCTCGTTGTTGTATATCCATTTTATAGTCAATAAACTGCACACTAGCTACAATGTGTGTCTATATATGTATATATATATATATACATACATAGACATATATATATACATACACAAATAAATATATATATGTAATTCATTGTCTCAAGTTGACTTCCAACTCGTGCTATTGCTGTTGTTGTTAGGTGCTGTCAAGTTGGTTCCAACTCATAGCAATCCTATGAACAACAGAACAAAACACTGCCTGGTCCTGCACCATGCCCACAATCATTTTTATGCTTAAGCCCATTGCTGCAGCCACTAGGTCAATCCATCTTTTGAGCACCTTTTACATTTGGGGGCTCATTTTCCAGCAACTTATCTGACAGTGTCTTGCTGCTACTCATAATGTTTTCACTGGGTAATTCTTTTCAGAAGTAGACTTCTGGGTCCTTCTTCCTAATCTGTCTTAGTCTGGAAGCTTGGTTGAAACCTGTCCACCATGGTGACCCTGCTGGTATTTGAATACTGGTGGCACAGCTACCAGCATCACAGCAACATACAAGCTCCCACAGTACAACAAAGCTACAGGCAACTCATAGCAACCATATATATGGCACAATTTTATATATATATATATACACATATACATATGTACCTATGTATATATATATATGTGTGTGTGTGTGATTATACACACACACACACACATATAAATTCTGACAATTAAGTTCATGAACTTAATTGTTGTAATTGCTACACTGCTGAATATCATCATGGTCACCTTCGAAGTGACCAAAGTGACTCTTGGGAAGCTATGAACTAATGCCAGTGCCTAGTCCACCCATCAAAGCAATTTTGAAACTTTTTCTGGAAAGGCCATTGCACACAGTGGCACAGTGGCAAGTTCACAAACCTAATTGTATAGCTGTTTCTGAGGAGTTTTTAACCAGTAAACAAATATCTGTATTGGAAAACCCTCCTTACTCACCTGATCTGGGCCCCACTGACTTTTTTCTTTACCCAAAGCTAAAGGAAATATTGAAAGGAAGACATTTTGATGACAATCAGGACATCAAGGGTAATACAACCACAGCTCTGATGGCCATTCCAGTAAAAGAATTCCAAAATTGCTCTGAAGGGTGGACCAACTGCTGGTGTTGGTGCATAGCTTCCTAAGGGAGGTACTTCTAAGGTGACTGAAGTGATATTCATCAATGAGCTATGTAGCACTTTTTCTAGGGTGAGTTCACAAACCACTGTCAGATCGTGTGTGTGTGCATGTGTGTGTTTCATAAGGTGAGACACACTTCACATCTCATCCTAAATGTAAATTTTCAGCATTGCCTACAAAATATCCAAAGGTACTTTAATATCTCAAGTGTATCCACAGGAACTAAACAGTGATCAAAATTGGTACCCAGCAGTCATGCAGCTGAGAGATGAGCTGTGGCTCATGAAGAAGTCATCATCTTCAAGAGGATCTCTGTCTGCAGGAAGAAGGTAAAAATAGAGAGGGGTAGCTCAGAAAGCCCCACTGAAATTATCCCATTTCACATTAAAGGAAGAAGAGAATCCTAAGGGCTTAAAAGAGAGTTAAAACTAGAGAAAGGAACTCAGAAAAGAAACAAATTACTACAGGTAGTAAAACCCTAAAAGGGGAAGTAACTCATCCAACATCTGAACTGTATCGGGATCCAGAGTACTGGGTTAGCCGTGGTATGTGACTAAAAGCACTGAGACTGTGTACCTCTGTCCTCTGAAGCACATGTTATTTTCTCAGATCATAGCTGCATGGGTCACTGTTCCAACATCAATACAGAGAAGCATAGCTGGAGGAAAGGAGAGAGCCACATTACCCACAAGATATCATCAGATGTTGTGCATGCACTTATAGGATATTAGCAATTCAAGGACCACAGGCATAAACTAGTTGAACTCATCCATTTGGGCTTGCATGTCTAGTAACAGCTCTAACCACCTAGTGACAAGACAATAGAGCTTCAAAGGTGCCAAGGACCAAACTACCACAGATGAACAGCATGTTTGCACATCACAAAACAAAACAAGATGCTAGAATATTGTAAGCAAACATAAAATAAACACAACTTACTGATGGCTTGGAGACAACATTCAATATCAAATCACTTAAAGAGGCAGACCATAATAGATTCAGAAAGCTCCCGAAACAAACAAGAAATTTTCCAGATGAATAGAACTTCCTAGAATTGTCAGAGGTGGAGCACAAAAGATTAATATTTAAAACTCTTCCAGGGATCAGGAAGGAGATGAGGGAAAATGCAGTTGGGTTTAATGACAAATTGAAGAGACTGCAAGAAAGCATACAAGGCAGGAAGTAGAAATTCAGAAGATTAATTTAAAACTTACAGAAGTAGACAACTTAGTAGAAAGCAAAGGAGAAGAACTGAGGCAAAGGAAGGCCTATATCAAGAAACACTCAGAATTCTGTGGGACTCCGTCAAGAAGAATGATCTATGAGTGACTGGAGTACCAGAATGGAGGGTGACAACTTCACACAAGGTAGATCCTGAAAGAAAGACATTAAGGCATATTATCATTGAACTTGCCAAAACTAAACCTAAGGAGACAGTTTTAAAAGTGGCTAGGCGTAAACAAAAATGAATCTACAAGGGAAAGTCAATAGGACTAAGCTCAGACTACTCAGCTGAAACCATGTAGACAAGAAGGCAATGGGATGACACATACAAAGCCTTGAAGGAAAATAATTGCCAGTCAAGAATTATATGAACAGCAGAACTGTCTCTCAAACACATTGGCAAAATTAAGACATTGCCAGATAAACAGATATTTAAGGAATTTGAAAAAAACAAACTAAATTACAAGAAATACTAAAGAAAGTCCTTTGGTTAGAAAATCAGCAACATCAGATAATAACCCAAGACTAGCATGCACAACAGAGCAACCAGATATCAACTCAAGCTAGCCAGCCAAGTGCCGTACTCAAGTTAGGGAAATCACAAAAATAAATTAAAGGCAAAACACTGAGAATAGGAAAACAGGAATGTCATTACATAGAAGACAATAACATCACAGCTAAAACAGATGGACTTCAAAAAACATAATCATAGATCTTTCACGTGGAGAGAAAGTCAATATAATACAAGGACATTAAAGACAGATTTAAATTTAGAAAATTAGAGGTAAATATTAAGGTAACCACAAAGTAAATTAATAATGTTACACATCAAAATAAAAAAAAAGAAAAACATGAAGTCTCCACTATACAAAACCAACAACAATGAAAAAAGATGAAAAGAAAACGCAAAGAAAAGCAACTTAGCACAGAAGATTAAGTAGAACAAAAGCATTGTCTACAACGCACAAAAAAAGGCATCAAAATGACAGGACTAAACTTGTACCTATCAATATTTATGCTGAATGTAAATAGATTAAATGTACCGATAAGGAGACAGAAAGCAATAGATTAGATTAAAAAAAATCACGATGCATCTACATGCTGCTTGTAGGAGACATGTCTTAGATGTAAAGACATAAACGAACTAAAACTCAAAGGGTGGAAAGCTAGATTAGTTTTCACTTTTAGCCATCAATTGGTATTTTTGATTCCCAACTCCCAAACAATATAAAAGCAGCCCCTAACAACCTGAAATTAAACAAAAAAGAATCTAGGAAAGCCTGTGAAGTAAAGTGAAATGCATTAATTCTCTGTATATTGTAAATGTGTACAATTATTTCAAAGAACCTCAAAAATAATCAACACACAAACATCTTCAACGAGTTTTCATTGTGCAGTATTTGTCTGTAGTGATTTCTGGTGCTATTTGGGGCAAGAGCAAGTCCATATTTAAATGTATTTATTCTCTTTTTCTATGTCATTGTATTAACAGAATTTCTTTATGTGAGAAGGATACTATAGTCTCAAACCAGAAAAAGAAATCCACCAATTCACTCTATTTGGAGCATTATTATCTCTTTCTTGGAATCTAGAAAGTGGACATAAAATACATGTATTTTTCTCCAGGTGAATTCTAACCACTGCTAACACAAGTATCAAAGAATATTCAAAATTACAGCAAGGTGAAGAGAAGGTTATAATACCAGTCTCAGAAAATAATCACTATCTGTCTTAGTCATCTAGTGCTCTTTTAACAGAAATATCATAAGTGGATGATTTTTAACAGAGACATTTCATTTTGTCACAGTCCAGTAGGCTAAAAGTCCAAATTTAAGATGTCAGCTCCAGGGGAAGGCTTTCTCTGCTAGCTCTGGAAGAAGGTCCTTGTTATCAGTCTTCACCCAAACCCATTGTTTCTGTGGCACAAGAACCCTAGTTCTTTCCAGAAGACACATTCTGCTCCAGGTACAGCTTTCTTGGTGCTATGAGGCCCCCAACTCTCTACATGTCTCCTTTTCTTTATATCCCAAAAGGCTGCCCCAAGGCACAACACAATCCCACACATTGAGTCCTGTCCCATCAAACCAACTGTTGCCCATCTTCCTTCAATTAACATCATAAAGATAGAGTTTATGACACAAAGAAACATCACACAATACTGGGAAACATGGCCCAGCCAAACCACCACATACATTTTTGGGGGTACACAATTTAACCCATGACACTACCTTTCCATTTACTATATGTTTATGTATGATTTGCTAATAGTACATCATAACATATGTATAATTTTTGATCCAAGGATTTAAAATCTCCTTACTGTCTTATTAACTTGTACTGTATTAATCGGAGTGGTCAACTCTTCTCCATTCTCCCAGGAAACTTGTCAGTTCCAGATAAAATGGTGTAGTTGGTCACACTATCATAAATAATTGCCTCTATTTCACTAAGGAACAGAGAAAAATGAAATTACATATCTGTATAATGAGAACATTTCATGAGCTTGGGCTCTAAGCAACACTTGGGATAATCTCTCTCACACATCTGAATCAGCCCCACAATCTTTCAAAATGCCCATTACAAACTGATTAGTACTTGTGTGTTCAGGTGAGTTACCAATCAAGGAACTGTTTCTATTTGGTTTTGACTCACACACACCCAATCGACATAAAGGAAACTGTTTCCATTACTTGTGATAATTTTTATTTTCATTACAGAAGTCTTCAGATAAATACTAATTATCATCCTATTACCCCAAATCCAAAGAAGACACAGTAATACTTTGGAATTTAATATTTATATCAACATATTTGCAAGAGTGTTATAAAATTTTTGGAGAGGTAGATCCATTCAATATTTTTAAATATAATTAAATATACAGCTTTACTAAATGTTCACGTTCATATTCCCATTAATGTTTTTATACATTGTTAATGATGTATGAAATTTGAAACTGAACTTTATGCAAGTTCATTACTAAGGAATGTAGCAACTGAAGTGTATGTTATGATGAAAGGTCATAAAGCTGAGAAGGGAAGGGGCAAATTCTCAAATTTTGGTGAGAAAAGATGGGTAAGAGAATGGATCAGAGAGTTTCTTTAGTGCAAGTGTTCTCAAACTTGGCTGCACTGTGGGACCATCTGGAAAACTTTAAAAATTCTAATGTCCAGGCCATAATCCAAACCTATTAAATTGAAATCTGTGAAGATTGAGACCAAGCCATTGATATTTTTTATAGCTACCCAAGTAATTACAGTGTAGAGGTAAGTTTGAGAAACACTGATTTAGCAGCTTCAGGGGAGTGCTTATCTTTTTATCCCTGTATTACTGATTTTTTAATACTCTTAAGTACTGATGACAGCCATAGAAAAATAAGAATCTTGTTCATGTCACTCCCAGATGCTTGTAATTAGAGTTCCATTTTAAAGAACTGTAGAGAACTGTTTCAAGGAAATACAGCTGAATAAAAATAGGATGACGAACATTAAAAAGCATTTCACAAAACTCTGCAAAAATACTTTTAGTTAAGTCTATTAAAAAAAGTCTCTCCCAGGTGCTTAATCAAGTTTTGCCAAAGCATTAAACTCCTAATACGTTATGATGAAAATTTTCTGTGTTATTTGAGCTACCTCATTCCTTTCTCTCTTAAAATTGTTCATAAACTAGTGTTGCTGTGTTGCTGTTAGGTGTCTTCAGCTTGTTCCAACTCATAGCAACCCAATGCACAACAGAGCAAAACACTGCCCAGTCCTGTGCTGTGCCCACCATCATTTTTATGCTGAAGCCCATAGTTGTAGCCACTGTGTCAATCCATCATTTGAAATTCTTCTTCTTTTTCAACGACCCTTCACTCTACCAAGCATGGTGTCCTTCTTCAGGGACTGAACCCTCCTGACAACACGTCCAAAGTATGTGAGACACAGTCTCACTATCTTAGCTTCCAAGGAGCACTCAGGTTGTACTTCTTCTAGAACGCATCTGTTTGTTCTTTGGGCAGTCCATGCTACATGCAGTGTACTTGTCCAACACCATAATTCAAAGGCATCAATTCTTCTTCTGTCTTCCATATTCATTGTCCACCTTTCACACGCATATGATGCAGCTAAAAATACCATGGCTTGGGTCAGGTGCAGCTTAGTCTTCAAGATGATATGTCTACTTTTCAATACATTAATGAAGTTCTTTGTAGCAGATTTTCACAGTGCAATGCATCTTTTCATACAGTAACTGCTCATAAAGTGGTAGCACATGGAAATAAGAGGCTCCTAGGGAAAAGCATCTCTAAGCCAAGTGACTGAAGAAACTCAATGTAGGGAACATGTAAGCAAAGTATGTTTAAACAGATAACAATTTTAGTATTTCCCAAATTCACATCTTATATCTCTCTAATAGTTCACTGAGGCATCACGCATATGTTCAAATAAAGACAGTCAATGTTAGAAGAAAACCTAGCATTCAAATGATTGGATACCCTTGTATTAGTTGAGCCCACCTGGGACTAAAGACCTGTTCCTACCTATTCTGGCATCTCCAACTTACAGAAATGTCAACACTGATATCAGTGTTAAAGAAAGCATCATTTATTTTTTAAAACTCATTTTTAAAGAAAATCCTGCCATATAGTCTATTCTGACTCATAGTGATGCTATAGGACAGAGTAGAACTGCCTCATAGAGTTTTCCAGGAGCACCTGGTGGATTTGACCTGCTGACTTTTTGGTTAGCAGCCATAGCACTTAACCTCTATACCACCAATGTCTCCATAGCAAATAAAAATAACGGTTACAAATGTATGAATTATTGAAGAGACAAAATAATTAAGGTATACAGTATTAAGCTGTAACCAATATGTGAAACTGTGAATAACCTCAAGGAAAACTATGCACAAGGTAGGTCCTTGGAAATGAATGTTCTTTGTTTCCTTTACAGATGGATGCACTTAAATTACTTAGCCAAGGCTGTCTGTTGCATGGTGATAAAAAGGTTTACTTATGTCAAATGAAAATCCTGGGGGTGTTATGGTTAAATGTTATGTCTGCTAATCAAAAGGTCAGCATTGGAATCCACGAGGTGGTCCTTGGAAACTCTAAGGAACAGTTCTACTCTGTTCTATGGGATTGCTATGAGTCAGAGTTGACTCAACAATAGTGTGTTTGGTTTTGGTTACGTCAAATAATAGAATATACTATCTCTTTGAAACAAAAATAACATACTTAAAAATGTATTTTATGGACATTAAGTAATACTGCACCATAGTTACATGTATAGTTATTAGTCTTTCACAATAGAAAATGGATATTAAATGCTGGTGGTGGTGGTGGTGTGTTGAGTTAATCTTGACTCACAGTGACTCCATTTAACAGAGCAGAGTTCACCCATAGTTGACCCAAAACCAAACCTATAATCTTTATGGAAGCAGATCATCACCAGGTCTTTTCCCACAGAGCCACTGATTGAATTGAAACCACTAAACTTCCTTCAGCAGCCTAGCACTCAGTCATTGTACCACCAAGACTCCTTGGACACTAAATAATAGTATTTTTTCTGAAAATGCAGTAGATAGTAGTGATCACTAAAGAATCTATCCCATCAGTACCCACGCCTTTGTGTAGTACCTCCCATACTGGCTGTGGGCATGGCCATGTGACTGCATTTGGCCAATGGGACATAAGTAAACATGACAAAAGCAAAGGCTTAACACTTTCACACCAGACTTATCCTCTTTGAATGAGCCCTCTAGGAAGCTAGCCACCATATAAGAAGTTCAGTTACTCTGAGATCACTATGCTGTGAGAAAGTGTAAGCCAGCCTCATGGACAGGCCACATGAAGGAGAACCGAGGAATTCAGCCAATAGCCAGAACTCTGGTTCCAGATGTGACTCTGGTCAAGCCATTCTAACTAACTCCCAGCCATCCAAGCCAATCCAGCTGAGACCTCCAACACGCTAGAGCACAGTCAAGACACCCTCACTCTTCTGAATCCAAAATTCTGACCCAACAGAACCAGAAGCATAAAATGGTTGTTAAGTTTTAGAGTGGTTTTCCATACAGCAATAGATAGCTAAAACAGTATTTTAAATAGAAGAGTCTATTACTTGCTCAGTGACTACAGCTGATTTAAGGCTAATTCATTAGCATCTCACCAAATTTTTTACAAGGATTGTAGTCATTTTAGCACTGAAATGGACTTCTATCAACATCCACATTAAATAACCATATGAAACATGTCAAAGTGTCCAAGAGAGGAAGTCAAGATGGTGGACTAAACATGTGTTGCCCTAAATCCCTCTGGAAATCAAGGCCTGAACTGATAATTAAGTGGAGCCTTCTGGACACCTAGTGAGCCCTAGGACACAGCATAGGGCTGTCTATTTGGTCTACATACCACTGAGTGGAAAACTTCTCTTTCACTGACCCCCACCCTTGTTGAGTCCTGAAGGTAAATCGCCATTTTGACCTTTTTTTCCCCCTTTATCTTGGCCAGTGGGAGGGGCTGAGGCAACTGGCAGCAAGGCTCAGATGCACTACTGATGAGATTGGCAAGTGGAGTCACCACATTTTGAGAGCCTGACCTTGGAATCCTGAAGCTCAGCATCTCTAACCTCTCTCTCTATCTCTTGGAATCTCTGGATCTGCACCACTGAATAGCCTTTTCCGAGGTGGGTGGGGGAGCTTGTGCGGGACACCCTCTTGATTCACTGAGTTTCCTATATGGAGGCCTCAGCTGTAACTAATTCCCAGGCTGGGAGGCAGTGCCTGCCCAGAGAGCGCTTTTCCGGCAGTAAAGCAGTCTTTGATATACAGGTGTGTACTTTGCCAGCTGGTAAGAGAGACTTGCACACCTGAAAGCCCGACTACTTTTGGAAGCTGTCAGATACCTATTACCTCACAATAGAGAAACAACTGGAGTGCATCCAGATGGCTTCTCTTCCAGCCTTTACTGTCTCACATTATAGAACCAGCTGATGGCTCCCCAGTGACTCTATAAATGGAATTGTGTCTTAGCCAATCAGGAGGTGGAGCCTGCTACCCCAGAGATTCCACTGAGAGAAGTAACTGAAGTACATAGAGGTGTGTCTGGTGATCAACTTCCTTTTCATACTGAGCCTGAACCCCATTAAAGAAACAGCAGGGAAACAAAACAACCTCCGGATACCCAAAACACAACAAACTTTGGACAAGAACATTAGGAAGAACTCACTTATGGCTGCAGAAGGCCCACAAAAGAAAGATCAAAACAACTTCCCAGACCAAATAGCCTTTCTGAAACTATCAGAGGGCAAGTACAAAAAGATAATTTATAGAGCCCTCCTAGACCTTATACAAAATGCGGCAGAGTGAAATGAAAAATTAAGCAAGCTATTTGATCCGATAGAACATCAGTACTCTGAAATCCAACAGATCAATAACAAAATCAAAGAGGGAGAAAATTCAGTTCAAAGTCAAGAAAACAGAATTGAACAAACAGAAAATAGACTTTTTGACTTGGAAGACAGAGCTACTGACTCCAGCATCTACGAGGAGAAATCAGAAAAAAGAAACAAGAAAAATGAAGAAGCATTAAGAAGCGTGTGGGACTCTATTAAGAGGAACAATCTACGATTAATTGGAGTTCCTGAACAGGGTGGGACACCTGAGAACACAGAGAATATTGTGGCTGAGCTGCCAACAGAAAACTTCCCAGAAATTATGAAAGAAGAGAATCTAGATATCCAAGATGCATATCGAACACCACTCAATATAGATCTCAAAAGAAAGACTACAAGACATATTACAATCAAGCTTAACAAAATGAAAAACAAGCAGAAACTCTTAAAGGCAGCAAGACTCAAAGCAAAGCTAACATTCAGAGGGAAACTCTGTAGGCTTTCATCAGATTTCTCAGCAGAAATGATGCTGGCATGGAGACAAGGGAATGACACATTCAAAGCCTTGAAGGACAACTTCCAACCAAGAATTCTACATCCTGCAAAACTATCTTTCAAATATGAAAATGAAATGAAGACATTCGCAGACAAACAAAAACTCAGACTTTGTAAAAACCAAACCAACGCTACAAGAAATATTGAAAAAAGCTCTTGGCTTAGAACAAAACCATTAATTTTATATTTTAGGAGGAAATACAGGACACATCATCCAGAAACCTACTGAGTTAGGGAAGGCTCCAAACTGAATCAAAGCTGTAATATTAAAAGAAGCAATCTAGTGATTGTATCATGAAAACTATGATGTCATCATATTAAAAAGAGGGATGTACTACAGTCATTACAGTCCTTCCAGGTGGAGAGGAAGTTAATAAGATTTGTAGTACTTAAAATCGGGTTTAAGCATAGACTTTTAAGGGGGATCACAGGGACAACTGCAAAGCACAATGAAGCCACAACATATCAAATCAAGAAACATAATACAGGAGTCTCAACAACCACAAAACCAACACTGAAAAAGGTAAAAATCAACTCATAAAGAAGAATGTTCCAAAACAGGAATAAGAACAGCAGAGAAAACATCAACATAAAAATAAACACATCACAATAACAGCATTAAACACTTATCTGTCAATAATTACATTGAATGTGAATGGACTGAACATCTGAATAAAGGAACAACAAGTGGCATCTTGGATCAAAAGACACGACCCATTCATGTGTTGCTTACAAGAAACCCACCTTAGACTTAAAGCTTTGAACAAACTGAAAATTAAAGGATGGAACAATATATATCAAGCTAACAATACACAAAGAAGAGCAGCTGTGGCAATACTAATCTCAGATAAAATAGATTTTAATGTAAAATCCACTATCATGGACAAGGATGGACACTATTACTGAAAGTTTCAATACACAAGCAGGATTTAACAATATTAAATACTTATGCACCCAATACTAGAGTGATGAATCTAAATTCATCAAAGAAACCCTGACTACACTCAAAAACGAGATAGATCACTCCACAATAATAACAGGAGACTTCAACACTCCACTTTCAATACTGGACAGATTGTCTAGATCTTATTACCAGAAGATCTTATTACCACAATTAACCAACTAGACATCATTGACATAGACAGAACTTTCTATCCATCAGCAGATAACTACATCTTCTTTTTCAGTGCACATGGAGCATCTTCCAGAATAGACCATGTGTTAGGACATAAAGCAAATCTCAACAAAATCCGTACCATGGAATTAGTGCAAAGCATCTTCTCAGACCACAAAGCCATTAAAGTTGAAATCAATAGCAGAAAAAACATAGATAGAAAGTGGAACTCACGGAAACTGAACAATATCTTGCTCAAAAAGACACGGGTTATACAAGAAATCAAGGATGAAATAAAGAAATTTATGGATTCCAACGAGAATGAAAACACTTTCTACCAGAATCTATGGGACACAGCCAAAGCAGTGCTCCAAGGTCAGTTGATCTCCATAAATGCACACATCTGGAAGCAAGAAAGAACTCGAACCAAAGATTGAACCTTACAGTTTGAACAAGTAGAGAGAGAGCAACAGAAGAATTCCTCAGGCACCAGAAGAAAACAGATCATAAAGATTAGAGCAGAGCTAAATGAATTAGAGAATAGAAGAACAACTGAAAAAACTGAAAAGACCAAAAGCTGGTTTTTTGAAAAGGTCAACAAAATTGACAAACCATTGGCTCTACTTACTAAAGACAAACAGAAAACAAATAACCCAAATAAGACATGAGAGGGGAGTTGTCACAACGGATCCATCAGAAATCCAATATATCATAACAGAACACTATGAAAGACTGTACTGCAATAAATTTGAAAACCTAGAGGAAATGGGCAAATTCTTAGATTCATATTACCTACCAAAATTATCATAAAGCGAAGCACAACATCTTATAAACTCTTCACAAAGAAAGAGTCTGAAAAAGTCATAAAAAAAAACTACCAGCCAAAAAAGCCCTGGCCCACATGGCTTCACCGCAGAATTCTACCAAGCTTTTAGAGAAGAGTTATCTTGAATACTACTGAGACTATTTCATAGCATAGAATGGGATGGAATACTCCCTATTTCACTCTATGAAGCTAGCATAACACTGATACCAAAACCAGGGGAAGACCCAACCAAAAAGGAGAACTACAGACCAACATCACACATGAATCTAGATGCAAAAATCTTCAATAAAATTTTTACCAATAGAATTCAACAACACACCAAAAAAATAATTCATCGCAACCAAGCTGGATTCATACCAGGGATGCAACGCTTGTTCAACGTTGGAAAAACGACTAGTGTGATCGACCACATAAATAATGCAAAAGATAAGAATCACCTTATTCTGTCTATTGATGCAGAAAAGGCATCTGATAACGTCCAACACCCACTCATGCTAAAAATTCTCAGCAAAATAGGAATAGGCGGCAAATTCCTCAATGCAATAAGGGCTGTTTATATAAAACCAACTGCCTACATCATCCTGAATGGAAAAAGACTGAAACAATAACCCTTGAGAACAGAAACTAGACAAGGATACCCACTCTCACCTCTCCTATTCAACGTTGTACTAGAAGTTCTAGCCAGAGCAATTCGACAAGACCAAGAAATAAAAGGCATCTGCATTGACAAAGAGCAAGTAAAAATCTCCCTATTTACAGATGATATGATTGTGTACACTAAGAATCCTAAAGAATCCATAAGTAAACTACTCAAACTGATAGAAGAGTTCAGCAAAGTCTCAGGATACAAGATAAACATAAGTAAATCAGTAGGACTCCTTTATACAACAATGAGATTATTAAGGAAGAAATTAATACCATTTACTATAGCCCCCAAGAAGATAAAATACCTAGGAACAAATCTAACCAGAGAAATAACAGACCTTTACAAAGAGAACTACAACACCTTACTACAAGAAACTAAGAGAGACTTTACATAAACGGAGAAACCTACCTTGCTCACTGATAGGAAGACTTCACACTGTGAAAACGTCTGTTTTACCCAAAGCAATTTACTTATATAATACAATCCCAATACATTTTTTAATGAGATGGAGGAACAGATTACCAACTTCGTTTGGAAAGGGAAGATGCCCCAAATAAACAAAACACTTCTGAAGAAGAAGAACACACTAGGAGGCATTTCACTACCCAACTTTAGAACCTATTATACTGCCACAGTAGTCAAAGCAGCCTGGTACTGGTACAAGAAGAGACAGATAGATCAATGGAACAGAAATGAGATCACAGAGATGACACCACCCTCCTATGAACAGTTGATATTTGACAAAGGCCCTAAGACATTAAACTGGGGTAAAAGCAACCTCTCCAACAAATGATGCTGGCAATATCGGATATCCATGTGCAATAAATTGAAACAAGACTCATATCTCACACCTTACACAAAAACCAACCCAAACTGGATAAAAGACCTAAATATCAAATCTAAAACAATAAAGCTCATTCAAGAAAAATTAGAATCAACAACGGAAGTTTTAACACAATATAGACAGACTTCAAAATCTGACAAACCACAATTAACAGAAGAGAAAGTAGGTAAATGGGAACTACTAAGAATCAGTCACTTTTGTTCATCCAAGGACTCTATTAATAGAATTAAAAGACCACCCACAGAATGGGAAAAAATATTTGGCAACTATATGTCAGACCAACACCTATCTCCATAAGGTACTACAAAATATCAATAAGAAAAAGATAAATAATCCAATTAAACAATGAACAAAGGAGATGGGCAGACACTTCTCTAAAGAGGAGATCCAGGCAGCCAAAAAACACATGCAAGCATGCTCACAATCATTAGCTATTAAAGAAATTCAAATCAAAACTACGATGAGATACACAAAGCAACAAATGCTGGAGAGGCTGTGGAGAAATTGGAACGCTCCTACACTGTTGGCGGAGTTGCAAAACGATGTAGCCTCTTTGGAAAGCAATCTGGCACTTCCTTAAAAAGCTGGATGTAGATATAACATTTGACCCAGTAATTGCACTGCTTGGAATATATCCTGCAGAATCAAGGCCATTCACACCAACTGATACATGCAGCCAGCCGCACATGAATGTTTATTGCAGCACAGTCCACAATAGCAAAAAGATGGAATCAACCCAGATGACCAACAACAGAGGAATGGATAGGTAAACTATGGTGTATATACTCAATAAAACACTATGAAATGATAAAGAACAATGATGATTTTAGAAAACATCTTACAACCTGGTTTCAATTGGAGGACATTATGTTGAATGAAGGTAGTCAGCAACAAAAGGACAAATATTGTATGAGACCCCTATGATAAGAACTAAAAAACAGACTCATGTATAGAAGAAAAGACTGTTTGACAGCTGCAAGGGTGTGGAGAGAGGGAGAGAGAGGGTGGGGGTATAGACTAGATAGTTGATAGAAATTTGGTTGGGTGAAATCAGTGAAAGCACACATTAGAAAGATCAATTTTAACTGCATTTTCAACATAACATGATTACTCCTCACATCTTAACCCAATATTGCAAGGACGGAGTAGCCGGGACGGGGGGGCCAGGGATCATGCTCCCAGGGGAAATCGAGGCCAACTGGCACAACTAGCATTTCACTAAGAGAGTCTTTTGCACTCCAAATTGGTGAGTGGCGTCTGGGGTCTTAAAAGCTGCCAAGATGTCATCTGAGGTACACCAAATGGTCCCAACTCAGCAAGAACTGATGATCTCCAAGGACCAAAATGACATCAGGCAAAGAGAACCCAGAAGACAGAGGGACCCACCTGAGTGGGTGACTACATCGACATGTGACCAGAAGAACTGGATGGTGCCTGGCCATCACCAGTGGTAGCTGTGATAGGGCTCACAAAGTTCAGTCTCAAGGCAACACGAAAATAAAAAGGGGTGCACCCTGAGATCTCCAATAAAAGACCACAACTGATGCCCCAGAAGCCTCGGAGCTCCCCTGGGAGCATGGCCCCAGCCCTGATGCTGCCCCTGTCCTTAATGGAGGTCAACTCTTCTGGAAGAAATGGATTGGACTTGGTGACACAGAGCAACCATATCATGTGTGCACTTTATGGTTCTATGCATCTATAGAATGTCATCCAGCTGACCTCTTACTGGATGTGGGGGAGAGGGTGGAAAGGAGGGGATAGGAGCTTGTTAGGAGGATGTGACATGTACAGAACTTAGAAGAGGAGTGTGCTATCACCAGGCAGGGAGAGCAGTGGGAGCCACTCATTGGCAGGTATGCAAATTTATATAGGATTGCATATTCTCACTCAATCCAATAAAAAAGTAAATTAAAAAAAAAAGAAAGTGTCCAAGAGAAAAGTCAAGGTCTTCCCTCCTCAAAGGTGGCAGAGTAAAGCCATTGCCTGTGTATGCTCACAGCTCTCTCTTTGCCTCTTCACAAATGGGGACCAAGAGGAAGAACCTAATCTTGGAAGGAGGGACATTCTCTGCTCCTCGCAAGAGCATGCTTGGATGCCTATGTAAATTCTTCTCTACCTTATCTCCAAGTTTTAGTTTCTGGCTTCAAGTTCCTCATTCCAGGAATATTAACAATTTCTCTGTAAATATTTAAGTGTACAGATCACGCAGACCAAGGGTCTCCCTGAAAGGTGATTCATTTTCAGTGCAGGTTAGCAATGTTCTCCTTCACCTTAAAACCATAAGACCCTTACAGGTTAAAGATTACCATGATTATCAAGCAGCTCTTAGTTGTAATAGTTAAGCTTTAAGTCATTAAAATCCTTGAATATTATTCATTCACTCTAGGAATTTTTTTACAACATGCTTCTTTAAATACTGTACTCTTAAATGGCCTTTAATTAACAATTTAAAAAATATTTTTGGTTAATACAACCCTGAAGGGCTTTGTTACTTATTGGTGTGTCATTATGATGTGGTTTCTCTAACTTACTACATGCCTGAGTTCATTCCCATGTGCATGACTCACCCATTTCATTTATTCTATTACAACATCTTCATGTCACTACCTTTCTGAAAAGGATTAAAGAGTTTCCAAAACATATTTACAGTGAGGTCATGCAAAAAAGGAAGAGAAGACAATGCCTCTGACATACCAGTCATCGGATGACCTAACCACCATGCTTAGGTGTTTTACTAGAGAACCGTGTGCGTGCGTGCGTGCGTGCGTGTCCGTGTGTGCGTGTGTTTTGTCATTCTGGTACATGGCTTGTCACGCCCACTAAAACTTCTCTTTGAAATTTAAATTGGGAATCATCTAAGATTAGAAGTCATCTGATAAAAATAAGTCAAATTATGCTAATTTTGAGGTACACATATTCAACATAGCACTCATGCATGTAACATACATGCACAAGCACACCAGAAAACAGTTAAAAATAACAATTTTTGACCAAGTTTTACATTCATGATCTCATCTGCCACTTGTCAAAACACTGCAAGGTATTATTATCCTCATTTTACAGCTGAGGAAACTTGGGACTCAAATGGGGCGAATTAACTTGCCCATAAAGTTCGCGAACTCATCCTAGAAAAAATACTACATGCCTCATTCCTTGATATCACTGTGGTCACCCTCTAAGTACTCCCCTTGGGAAGCTGTGCACCAGCACCTCCACCCAGCCCACCCTTCAAAGTAATTTTGGAACTGTTTCTCTGCAGTGGCACCATAGCTGTCATTACACTACCTTTGATGTCCTGAATGTCTTCAACATATCTTCCTTTCAATATGTCTTTTTTCTCTGGGTAGAGGAAGAAGTCCCTGGGGGGTCAGATTTGGTGAGTAGGGAGGGTGTTCTAGTACAGCTGTTCGTTTACTGACTAAAAACTCCCTCATAGACAACTGTACAATTAAGTTCCAGAACTTGCCACAATGCACAATGGCCATTCCAGAAAGAGTTCCAAAACTGCTTTGAGGGGTGGACTAGGCAATGGCATTGGTGCATAGCTTCCCAAGAGGTGCACTTTGGAGGTGACCACAGTGATATTCAGCAGTGAGGTATGTAGCACTTACAGCAATGAAGTTCATGGACTTAATTGCCAGATGTCATACAGCTATAAGCTCACAGAACCAGGATTTTTGTCCAATATACTTGCTCTTTCTATTGTGTCACACAAAGTCAAAAACATCTGTTAGAGAATTATATAAAACTTAAACACAGACAACACCTGTGGATGAAAACTAGCTGATGATCTTGATCTGCAAAATCACCAATTCAGTAAGGCTTTGGTGGAGGGTGTTCCTCAGGTTCTAGCCAAGAGTGGAAAACAGAATGAAGTCTGTAGGCTGACTATCTTATCCCAGTTTATCCCTGGCCTCAAGACTCAGTACAAATCTGATAGCTTCACCACTAAGGTGAGAATCCAGGGGTAAGAATTCTGAATTTTATATTTTGAAGTCAGGGCTCAGGTTTCTCAGAGGCAGTTAGTGGTTTCACATCAAATAATTAGTGTGTAGCTAATAGAACATCACATTGGGAATGGACACTCAGGACCAGAGGGGGACAAATGTTTCTGACCAAGAGCTATACCTTCCTACAACCCAGTCCTCAGTGCACAGAGGTGTACTCTTGTCACTGCTTTATTCTGAAATTCTGCTGATCAACATCAGGAAAGCTTACACGGAGAGCTTAGCAAGAGGATTTTGTACCTGAAATGTCTCTTCAGGTAGACCTTTCACTCACCCTATTTTCTGTCAATATTATCTCTCCTCTGACACTCAGAGAATGTAAAGGAAAAGAGGGAAGAAGAGATGCTGGTGGTGATGGATGGCACAGTGAGATCAAATATGTCCAAGAGTCATCAGTTATAAGTATGTTTTCTAATCTCACCACAAAAATGTATCATGAAAAAGAGAAAAAATACTGTGAAAATTTCCATTTCTCCATTTGAACACTCTAGGAAGCAGTAGTTTGAGGTCACCATCTAGTCTCAAATTTTCTGTATCAGCACTTCTTGAATCTTAATGTGATATAAAACCCGGAGTCTTGTTAAAATGAAGATTCTGATCCAGTAAGTCTAGGATGAAGTTCAAGATTCTTCATTTTCCACAAATTTACAGATAATACTTAGGCTATTGGTCCATAGACTACATTTTGGATAGCAAGATTACAATTTCAGCCCATCAGCCATGTGAAATATCTCCTGGACTAAATGTCATATCTATAAGCCAGTGGCTCAAATGGATTCAGCTGGATGAACAACATAGCAAAAAAGATCATATCGTTAGAATCTCATTAGCATTGTCTCACTTAACACAAAATACACCCGCAAAAGCACTGATTAAGTAAGGCTTTGGTGGAGGGTGTGCCTCAGGTTCTTGCCAAGAGTGGAAAACAGAATGAAGTCTGGAAACTAAGAAGACTGATCACCTTATCCCAACTTATTCCTGGTCTCAGTACGTGGTACAAATGTAGGGATTTCACCACCAACCAGATCACTGGAGAGAATGAAAAACTCTTGGCCATGTTTGTCTGCTTCCTTAGCTAGCACCACACTACTCCATTATTCACCTTTTTAAATTTTCCTAAGTTTCTCTTCAAGGATTGTTTTTGTATTCAGTAAACTAAACAATGGCTGAACTTCTAAGGAAAAAACAACAGTGATTCTAACTGTGAAATTATATCCTGTTTCATACTAAACCAGCTGGGGCTGACTTTTGTCATTACTGTACTGTTACAGATGTTATTACTGTTTATCTTCAAGAAGTCTGTACATGAGTTGGAATAAAAAACCAATAAAGAAGTATTTATTAAGCACCAGCTACATATGGTGCCAAGTACTACTAGGAAGTCAACATAACAAAGTTATTGAAGACAGAACTTGGGGGAAGGAAATTACAACACACAAAGTAGTCCCTTTGCTCTGCTGCAATTCCTGTTAAGCGTAATCCCGATAGGTAACCATAATAATTATTACCTTGGCTTATATTATAATAAGGAAATTGATTCAAGCTGAGAGGCAAGAAGAAAGCCTTCATCTTCAGTGGAGTTCCTTTCAACCTCTTGAAACTTCCCCTCACAGTCAACTAGAACATCATAAGGCCATCCACAACTCTTTCACCCATTTCCACCAAGTCACCTCCTCCGGCTGCCCACACACCCTCCTCAAGCATCCAGACATTAGCACATGGGCCTCTTCAACTTGTTTTTCCAGAAAGCAGCAGCCATTACCTGAATGGCAGGTTCTGGACGCAAGCTGCCTTAATGTGGGGCTTTGTAGACATCGTGCCTGGGTTGTCATTAGTGTCCTTTGAAAATAATAATCAGCTAGTGGGCCACTAAGAGACAGTCCAAGAAAATTCATTCTTACAAGTGTTTTGAGAAAGCCATGGATAATCTAAATTCATTTCTTAGTGAATTCAAGGGAAGTCTCATTTATATGTACACACTAGGATAATAGTTACCCAAAAGCTTATGAATTGTACTTGCTACAGTGTAAGAGTTGGGAAGGTTATATGCTCATGGGTTTGGCAGCCCTGGGGACAGAGGTATCATCTTTAATAGCTCCTGCCTGTACAGGATGCTGAGCTGATAGGTAAGAGGCCTTAGTACAGGAACATGGGAGACTACATTTCTCACCCAGCCCCATCCTCTTCTTATGAAAATGCTAGGTGGTTGGAAGGTTCTAGAAGATGTCTTTCTACAGGAAACAAAGCATCATCTGTCATCAACCCCTCCCAACCCCCACCCCAAGCACAGGTACACCTAAGGCCGATATGACTCACTCAGTTGGATCTCTTAGAGGTACACAGTTAGTCTCTTCTCAAGGAAAAAGATGATGACACCCAAGTCTTCTCTCTTCCACCCACCTCCACTATCTATCAGCCAATCAGATATTAGAGTTACCAAGACTAGGTTCTGGGTCAGACCAACACAAGCACTATGTTAGTATATCAGCTGCCCATAGTCAGTCCCCTCTGCCATCACACGAAGCAGAAAGAATGAAGTCTTCTAGTGACAAGCATCTGCCTTCTAACTGGTTTTGAGATAGGCAAAGGATGAAAACTACATCTTCTAGTGTGGCACCTCTGCATCTTCAGGCAATTAGCTAGGAGAGGCTGAAAGCCTGCACCTCTGGGCAAGCCAGAGACAAAGCAGGTTGAGAAAGAAGGCCTCTCAGATACTTAAAGTTGGGTGGGGTGAAGACACAGTTTGGATGCTCAAAGCTTTGATCTGCTAATATCCTCTTCCACCTTCTTCTCCTCTTCTCAGTAGGTAGCAAGCTGATCCTCTTTGCTTAGTCTTTCATAGCAGACTCCACTGGGTGGGTTTCAATAATCCTTTAAAACTAAAACTTAAAGGATCCAAATGATATCTGGAAAGGGCTCATGTGCTTATTTGGGTCTCACAGCAGGGAAGGCTCAGGGACCTATCTGATATTGGCTTTTCTCTCCCCTCTCTCCCACCTTTGTTTTGGTAATTTCTGACATTTATGTAAGACTATTGTTGCTAGGTGCATTCCAACTCATGAAAGAAAAAACAGAGACTGTTGCTGAGTCAATTTCAACTCCCAGCAACCCTATAGGACAGAGTAGAGAACTGTCCCATATGGTTTCCAAGGAATGCCTTGTGGATTCAAACTGCCGACCTTCTGGCTAGCAGCCATAGCTCTTAACTACCATGCCAGAAGGGTTTCTGACTTTTAGAAACTCTATGTGTAACAGAATAAAACACTGGTCAGTCCTGTCCTGATAGTCACTGTTAGGTTTAAGCCCACTGTTGCAGCCACTCTGTCAGTCCATTTCATTGAGGGTCTTCTTTTCTGCTGACACTCTACTTTACCAAGTCTGATGTTCCTTTCTAGGAATTGGTTCCTCCTGATAACATGTCCAAAGCACATGAGATAAAGTCTCATCATCTTCACTTTGTTCTTTTGGAAGTCTGTGGTATATTTAATATTTAATATTCCTCACCAACACCATAAGGTAGCAATTCTTCTTTGGTCTTCCTTATTCATTGTCCAGCTTTCTCATGTATATAAGGTACCTGAAAATACTATGGCTTGAGTCAGGCTTACCTCAGTCACCTCAGTAAAGTGACATCTTTATTTGTTAACACTTTAAAGAGGTCTTTTGCAGCAGACTTGCCCAACGCAGTAGGTCGTTTGATTTCTTGACTGCTGCTTCCATGAGAAAATGATATCCTTGACAACTTCAGTATGTTTACCATTTTATCATATACATATACATAGATAACTTATTTCTGTTGAGTTGATTCTGACTCACAGCAACCTCATAGGACAGAGGAGAACTACCCTATAGAGTTTCCAAGAGATGCCTGGTGGATTTGAACTGCTGACCTTTCAGTTAGCAGATGTAACACTTAACCACTATACCACAAGGGTTTCCATGTATATATATGTGACTATCTCACCATAAAGCGACAACAGCCTTGTCTCCCACCTCCAGTGTCCCTCCTTCTCTTGGTCACTTCCCATTTCCTCTCCCTCCATAGTTAATCCAAGCTAAGTGTTTCCTTTAGAGAAGAGAAATGGGCATGTCACCTCTTGCTATCAGAAATGGAGAGGGGTGTGGGGAGGTTTCAGAATGGATAAAGAGGGATCATGGATAAAGAGGGCAGCAATCATGCCATCTCATCTTCCTGAAACCCACTCATGCTTGGAAGAAAACAGAATACACTCACAGAAAAAGCACAAGGAAAGATGAGTTTGAGAGGGTCAGGAATGAGACAAAAACTCCCAATCCTTCCCTGAGCTGCTTTTGCAAAGCAGCTTGTCAGAGTTTATTTCCATGCTGGCACCTATGTCTTCAAGGTGTCCAAGGATCTTGTGTGTCTTTCAGCAGATCAAAAGGTAGAGAGAGAAAAAAGTGTTCTTGGACCAACTCCTAAAAAAATTTTAAACCAAACTTTCTTGGGATGTTTCAGACCAGTCAGTACCTGTTGTTTCATACCAGGGCATCTTTCTCTTAAAACACGGATTAGAAGATACGATAAATGAAAGATTAAAAGTTCACAATTCCAGCAGCACCGGTTTCTAAATTGCTATGCTAACTACATAAAAACTTCTGTGGACTTTTATTATCTTTGGGGCCACTGCCTCCATTACGGGAAAGACAGAAAGTATGTGCCTTCTGAGCAGAAGCAGAAGTGCTGCACGGGAGACTGGGCGTGACAGGAAAGGAGGTGGACCAGATGAACTGCCAGACTCAATTCTTTTCATCTCATTAGAAAAGCCTTTGAGTTTATAAAAAACATAAAAGAGCAAGTATGTGGAAGATATTAATTATTTTTTGTCTATTTATAGATGTCTGTAGAGTCCCTGCAAATCCTTATGGCAATGTGGCTAAATGCTTTGTCTGCTAACTAAAAGGCCAGCAGTTTGAATCCTCCTGGCACTCCTTGGGAACTCTATGGAGCAGTTCTAATATGTCCTATAGGCTCAGCATGAATCAGAAACAACTCGATGGGAGTGGGTTTGGTTTTTTCGGTTTTTATATCAATACAAAGGAGCCCTTGTGGCACAGTGTTAAGCACTCGTGTGCTAACTGCAAGGTAGATGGTTCAAAGCCACCAGCCGCTCTACAGGAGAAAGATCTGGCAGGCTCCTTCACTAAAGATTACAGTCTTAGAAACCCCATGGGCAGTTCCAGTCTGTCCTATATGGTCACTATGAGTCACACTTGACTTGACAACCAAGGGTTTTGGCCTTTTCACACGAGAGTGAGCATGCACGTGGCTGATTTGAAAACATCTGGATAATTTAGACTTGCTGTCGTAATTTAAAAATCGAAAAGATCTCCTTTTTCTCCCAGCCAATGCGTGCTTTTTCAAAATTAAAATAGACTCTGTTTTGCTTTTTACTTTTAAAAGTGTGTAGTTTTCCAAATGCTTTTCAAGATGGCTTGTACTCTTGTTGCACACCAAGAAGTAGTTTTTATGCCAGTTTAAACAGGGAAACAAGGATGGCCTCCCAGTTTCTTACCCAGGTAGTGGGAACTCAGCCAACTGGAACCTGGCAAAGAGCACTGGAGAGGATGCCTGGACCTTTTTCAATATGAAGAGCAAGAGCTCCTCCTGCTGACCAAAACTGCCAGGTTTTCTGTTAGCAACCTTAAGCTCCTCTCCCCGCTAAAAATAAAATTACAAGTTTCTGCAACAACTCATTGAAGACACACTCTTTTACAAAGGACAAAGAACATTATTCTTCCATTTGATAAAAAAGTCTGGCCAAGAGTTTTACTTGAAATAGTTTGAACCATATGTAATTTTCAATATTCTAGTCTTTTGACCCACAAAAAGACAACAATTTCACATGGCTCAATTTAAATAGGATCAGTCTGTCAACAATTGTCGAAGAGAAACAGGAGAGCTTAAAGATGTGGGGGTGGGCTTGCCTCCTTAATGGTCAGAAATGAGGACTGGGAACTGGAGATACAAGGCATAAGCCCTGGGGACTGATGATATCCCCCAAAGGCTGAATTCAGCTGATGCATAAAGAAGAGGCTGGGATTTTAAAGTATCTGTTGGTCACTTAGGCATCTCTGCATCGCATAATACGTAAGCTTTTTCCTTATTATGACTGAGTGAAAATGTACATTCCCATATAAATCTACATGCCCACCTATATGCAACTTCCACTGCTCTCCCTGCCTGGTGACAGCACACTATTCCTCTCTGCTCCATACATGTCTCATCCTCCCAACAGTCTCCTTTCCCCTCCTCTCCACCCACTCTCCTTCCTCCAGCCAGAGGTCAGCAGGATGATATCCTATAGATGCATAGAACCATAAAGTGCATCCAATATATGGTCACTCTGCATCGCCAAGTCACAGCAAATGGTCCCAACTCAGCAGGAACGGATGCTCACCGAGGACCAAAATGACATCGGTAAAGACAACTTTTTTATTTTTATTTTTTTTATTTTTAGAACAAGTGTCCTAATAAAGAAGTTTCAGAAAAGAGAAGACTTTAAAACCATCTCACTGTTGCCACATTGTATGAGCTCCCCCAAATGGAACGTTTGTTAATAGATGGCTCGTAGGTAACCTCCAGGACTGCAGTGGTAACCTTACAGTGCTGACCGGGAGAACTGGGATTAGGATAACCACAGACAGTGCTAAGGACTGAGTGTCAAGAGGACAGGAACGTCTGGTACGAAAGTGGGAAAATCTGGAGACCAAGAAGTCTAAAGAATCTGGATACTAAGCAAATGAGCATGAGGACTCATTCATGAACCTGAATTTTGTGATAAACCCAGATGTGAATTTGGGCTTCATGACACTGTGGCCTGTATAACACTGGACCAGTTAGCCCATTTATCAGAGGGAATTCAACTACAAGAGTCACAAAAACCACAATACTTATAGGAAGTATTTTAAATCAAATAGCAATGAATGGAGAACCGTAGGACAGCAACTCAGCTACAGATTAGTATGAAAAGAGTAGGGCAGGACTTTGAAGTCTAAGTAGACACATTCTAAAAGTCCATGCCCCAAGCTAGTATAATATTTCATACATTTTTTTGACGGCCTGTGACTATTACGGCAATGGTTCTTGGTTAGAAACATAAAGAAGCTTTGCTATACCATGGTTTTTGATTCTTTGGAATTGAATACAAAAACCCACTGCCATCGAATCAATGCCCTCTCACAGCAACCCTATGATATACATGAATTTGAATATACTTTAGCCAAACTTTGTCCTCCAGATCATAAAAGCTGCATACAGTAAAAGCCTGGATTATACCCTTAATCAACAACGTCAAGCTCTCCCAGAGATTTCAGTGTGCAGCTTAAAAATAAGAAGCACTGGGCTGAGGACTTCTCCTGAGTCTTATCATAATTTGATGTAACTTTAGCAAAACAAAAGGAATACAGCTGTACAATACAGTCATTACGAGAGCAAAACAGAAAGCCAATCATCCAGCAGAGGGCGCACCAGTTAAATACATAAATTTTAAGTTGTAGCATAAAATCTTTAATACTTTAGAACCCAAATGATTCGTTTTACCTTCGATGATATTATTTCCTGTGAGGTAAGTAAATTTGATTACAGCTACACAGAAAGTTATCCCAGATCCCTTGACGCCGGTTCTATTTTCTTTCCAAGGCAAATGCTCTAATGATTCAGCTATGTTCATTTCCCTATAGAAACATGTAATCAAATTTATTAATTAGATTAATAAACATAAGAACATAACTTTTCATTGGTAGTAGAAATCATACAAAACAAACGTGTTTTTTAGAAAAATGCAAAGAATTTTATCCTCTTTAAAACATGTAAATTGGATCATTCCAAATTCATTCACTTACTGTTAATTCGTTCGTTCAACTATCATCCACGTGTTTACTATATCAAGAAGGAAAAAAATCCAGACGCATTGCCATCAAGTCAGTTCTGAATCAGTCAAACCCTGTAAGACAAAGTCCCATGAGATTTCCAAAGAGCAGCTGGTGGATTCAAACTGCCAACCCTTTGGTTAGCAGCCAATAGCTCTTAACTGCTACACCACCAGAGTTCTGTGGCGGAGGTTGTCTTCAGACTTCATTTCAGATCCCTGTACAGCCCTTCAAGGAGCCCTGGCATCACTGGCATCTCTAGAAGGGTGTAGAGGTTGAGGACCACACTGGGTGACATCGTCAGAGGGGTAACACCAAAAATTACTGTCCATAAAATCTTTGTAGAGTTTCTGCAGAAATATTTTATAGCATTTTATATACATGTTTTTGTAAACCCAGCATCCAAGGCTGAAACTCTATGCCGATTAACTTTTTGAACTTTCCAGTGCCTCCAGTCAGAGCTGGCACTACTACCCAGTGACAGTGGCACTTTAAATCACTCGTTCCTGTTGCACAGGCTATAAGCACAGGATGTTGTTTTTGTTGCTGCAGTTGTATTTATAGTCATGAATTTTGTCCACTTCTCTGGTGTTTTAGCGACAATATTGTGGTAATCAGCATTTGTGAACTTACATGACTAACTTTTTTGAGAATAAGGTAGTAATCAAAGGAAAAGAGAGAAGAAAAACAAAAAGGCTTCCTCAGTTACTAACAATGCTCTAATTCGATACAGAGAGAGGGCACAAAACAATTTTATTGTTGGTATTTGTATCATCCAAGAAATATTACATTTAAGCAATTTACAACTGTATCACATTATTTGGTGATTAAAGATTGATAATAAATATTATTACTAAGGGTTCTGTATGTCCTGGTACAGGAGAAGGTTCATGAGTGATACCATGAGTTACCACCCCAGGTAACATCAACCCTAGTGACACCACCACCTAGTGGCACACTGGTTAAGCACTCAGCTACTAACTGAAAGGTCACTGGCCCACCAGTTGTTCCGTAAGATTGGCAGTGGGCTTCCATAAAGATGACAGCCGTGGAAATCTTTCAGGGCAGTTCTACTGTGTCCTACAAGGTCATTATGAGTCATACTCGACAGCAATAGGTTTGGGTTTTCATTAGGATGTGTTAGCCTGTTCTTCAGATGATGAATTGAGTGTGTACACTATTAAACATCATTGTGGTGTGTTTCATTTTTACAGTGAGTAAGATGGGTAAAACGTTTCCAGATGAGACTTCAGAGTCATTGTACTTCACACACTTACTCATTTGAGAAACATTTTCTAGCCATGGCCCAGCCCTCAAACTAGCTAGGTCCAGAAACTTTATATCATCAGTCCACGGGAGGTTGATTAGGTGCTAAGCAAAAGGCATCGTGTAGTCCCAACTAATCAGGAACTCCTACTCATCTGTTACGACGGCGTTGCTGTTGTTTTGCCATTACCCGGAATACATTTGTTTGGGGATAAATGTGCCTACAAACTAAATCACATATAAGAAAACTGTTTGGTGATCATGGAATAGGCTTAAAAGGCATTTTTCTAAGTGATCTGAAAAAGACTTCAGCACCCGGTAGCCCTTTCTTGTGCTGAGAACACGGTATCTGCCAGATGGTCTACTGCACAGTAGTCTGTTGCTTGCTCCAGCCTCCATCTAGCCTCTACTTTAGCCGGATGTTCCCATTTATATGCACCTGCAACCCCTAAGCTGGCCTCTCTGCCTGGACTGTGAACCCTGGAGCAAAGAACAGGCTTACTCACTTTTGTAGTTGGATGATATTAGACTCTCAAATTTTCTTACAATTGGCTAGGTGGGTGGATAGATAGGTGGGTAAGCGGGTGGTTGGATGAATAAATGGAAGGGTGAATGGATTCACTGGAAACAAGAATGAAAGGCAATTCTAATCACTAAGGCTTTGCTTGAGTTCCCACAGTCCTAAGTTCCAAACCCCGTTCTGGGAGTTCAAGGTGAGTTCACCTTGAATCATTATGAGATTGTGCTTTGGCTTGTACTTTCATTTCTTTACATTAAAAATACACACATACACACACGGATACTACTTTCCCCGTCTAAAAAAAAATTGTAAAGAAAAAAGATAAAACTGGAAAGGTGGTACATTATCTACTCAGATCATTTGGAATCAGTATTTAATAATGTGTGGCATATATGCCTTTTTTTTAAGGATGAATTATTCTACCCAGAAAGTCCAAGAACGTCTCACATCACACAGAGTCAAAACCAAAGTCTTTGCAGGACAACGCCATTCACACCCACGCCCATCACCATTTACCACCAATTTCTTTCCCTAACACTATTGCTTTCATCCCTCAGGCCCAGCCGGTGGGGGGGGTCCCCATGCTCCACCCACACTCACAGCCTGGGACCTTCACACATGGAAGGCCTGCCCCTTAGCCCAGACTCCTATCTACCTGGCTCTTCTCATCATCAACCGCCCATTTCCATTCAAGTGTTGCTGTCACAGTGAAGCCAATTCCTATAAAACTGTGCCTCCCTTACCACTTCTGGCCCATCACCATCTCCGTAGCCCAACCAACCTCCGACATACTCTCTTCACCTCTAGCCCCTGCCTCTGAATGTAAGTCCCACGAGGGCAGAAACTTTTGTGGTTTTTTCCACTACCCTATCCTCAGTGCCAGCAACAGGGCCGGGCACATAAATATTTACAGTAAAGCCCACAAAAGCCAGATCCTGTATAAGGCAGAAGCCTGTCAAAAAAGGAAAACTAAAATGTTTTCCACTCAAAGGACTGTCAGAAAAGTGGTAAGTCCAACCTGTCAAAAATGGAAAACTTGTAAGACTGTGAAAAGCAAGGCAGTTCCAGAGTTCTGACTCTCACAGCTTTCATCACTGTATCAATATTTGTGAACGAATGGACAGAATATCAAATACACTTTGAGGCTCACCCCCAAAAATAAATAAAATTTGAAATCACTAGTCTCTCCACTCTTGAATCTTTCCATCCATTTTCTTTTAGCTCCATATTAACCTGAATACTTCCGAAGAATACATTTATGCTGCCATTTCTTGATCAATCAATTTCAGACATTAAAGACCTAAGTTCCTCATATTGAAAACAGATAATACAGGATCTTATACCACCTCCATCTCCCACCTCCACCTTCCATTTCTCTACCTGTCTAGCGGAGTGATCTCTTTTGTCTTATCCCTTTGCTAGAATGAATCCCTGCCTGTCCTCAGGCTCTCGCCCCTACCTCCCTGCCTGTCCTCAGGCTCTCGCCCCTACCTCCCTGCCTGTCCTCAGGCTCTCACCCCTACTTCCCTGCCTGTTCCCTGGCTTATCGTCTCTTTCTTGGAAGTTGCACTGGCAAAGGACCACCTCGAGGAAAAAGTCAATAACATCTTTTCATCCAGCTTTTCTTAGGGATTCCACTTCAACAGGTCAGTTCTTTTCATTAACACTTATTTACAATTGTTGACTAATTAATCAGCTTCCTCAGTCAGACTATAGCCCCCTTGGGGTCATGAACTATATTGATCAGTCTGAACTTCACTATTTATCACACACTACCAGTTGCTAGAGTTGAATCCAACTCTGATAACCCCATGTGTGGCAGAGTAGAACTGTGCTCCATAAGTCTTGGGTAGCTGCTGTTTTGGAAGTAGATAGCCAGGACTTTCTTCTGAGGCACCTCTGAGTGAACTCAAACCTCCAACCTTTCAGCCACTAGTCAAGTGCACTGGAGACTCCTTATTACATGCTACACCCCCTTTTAACAGCGTCTCAAAAAGTTCTGAATGAGGAACAGGTGGCCTGGAATACTGTTCTACTTGTCACTTTGAGAGAAAAGAGAAATTATTTCTCCCTGTTCCAGGTGAGCCCTGATGGTGAACCGCTTTCGGCAATTATAGAGGTAAAATTTGGCTCAATCGTTCTTCCCTTCACTCTTCCCTTGTCTGTGTTAATCAATCCCAAGTCATTTCATACACTTTTCTTTGTCATTCCAGTTGAGTATTTGTTTACCTTCACATTCATATCTCTGCCAAAACTAAAAATAACAGGGATGGATCCAACCTGATGCCATTATAGACAAAAGCACCATGCCATCTCTCCACAGCAAAGACTTCAAAAAACTAAATAAAGCAGATAAAAATGTCAATCCTGGCATTCTAAGCGTCAAATGAAGAGTTAAAGAATTCATCCAAGCACTGAAAGGAATGAGAAACTGACAGAGAACCAAGAACGAGGAGAGCTGCATTGACGTTGGTGAGTAGCAACTGGGTTATGAAACTCTTGTGAGCAACCATCTCATATGCTCTACCGGTCTCACCCTCAGCCCAGCTGGAGCAAATGAGAATGAAGAAAACCCAAAGACACACAAAAAATATTAGCCCAAAGGATTAGTGGACCACAACAACCCCAGCGTCTAGCATACCTAGTCCGGCACAACTAGCGGGTGCCTGGCTACTACTACTAACTGTTCTGACAAGGATCACAGTAGAGAGACAGGAACAGAACGGGACAGAAATGCAGCAAATTGTACCTCAGAGAAAAAAAATAAAAACAGACTTCCTGGTCTGACAGAGACTGGAGATACCCTGCGAGTATGCTCCCAGGACACTCTTACAACTCAGTAATGATGTCATTCCTGAGGTTCACCCTTTGGCCAAAGATTAGAGAGGCCCATAGAACAAGACCAGGCTAAATGGGCATACCAACCCAGGGGCAAAGTTGAGAAGTCAGGAGAGGACAAGAGAGCTGCTAATGGGGAAGTCAGGATCAAGAAGGGGAAGAAGTTGACAAGATGTCAGACTGGCAACCAATGTCATAAAACAATATGGGTATTAATTGTTGAATGAGAAGCAGTTTATTCTGTAAATGTTCATCTCAAGTACAATAAATACACAAAAATAAATTTCAACCAATAGAGTTAACATCTGTCAAGGCATCATGACTTCTTTCAACTTAGAATTGTTGCCTTTTAAAACAGTCTGGTTTAATACTAAGCTCTCTCTGACAAAACTGAGTATTCAAAATTAAACTGTCCAACCAATTGAAGCATCTGCCCGTCTCTACTATGGCTACTTCACAGCAGTAGTTCTGGAACTGTACCTTCTACCAGAACCCCCTAGAGGACGTGTTAAAACACAGATCACTGGGTCCCCCACCAGGGCTTCTGATTCAGAGATCAGAGATGAGGCATGTTTGCGTTTGTGACAAGCTCTCAGAAGAAGCTGCTACTGCAAGTCCAGAGGACCACACTTGAGAACCTTGCTTCACATCAGCTCTCCTGGAGGGCTCAGGTACTAAGCTGATGCACCTGTGAACAGTGCTGGACCACCTGCCGAGATAATCAGTACAGTGCTAAGTACATTATGACAGCAGTTCTCAAGCATCAGTGTACTCAAAAATCACATGGAGATCTTGTTAAGATGTAGATTCTTATTCAGGAGGTCTGGATGAGGTCTGAGATTCTACCATTCAAACCAGCTCCCAAGGCACACTGATGCTGCTAAGCCACTTCATTAAAACTTTGGACAAAGTGGAACCCTGGTGGCATTGGTTAAGAGCAGGGCTGCCAACCAAAAGATCAGTAGTTCAAATCCACCAGTTGCTCCTTGGAAACCCTATGAGGGCAGTTCTGCTCCAACCCATAGGGTAAATATGAGTTGGAATTGACTCAGTGGCCACAGGTTTGGCTTCTTTTTTTTTGTTTTTTGGACAAAATAGAAGTAAGTTAACCCTTTAACTTTCACCATATGAAACTACCAATATGGATGGGTTCAGCCAACTCACTGGCACTGCCCAGATGTCCCTGAGCTCTGTTCAAACACTGCATATGGCAGTCAACCTGTGGTGGAGAAGGCTGGAAGGGGAGGTCCTGTATGCATGTTGATTTGGAAATTTATGCTCTTTGTCCTGTGATGAATGGTGCCTGTGATGAATGGTGCTTTGTTGCACAATTATAGCACTTAGTCTTCCATTGACTTCCTGCTTTAGAACATCCTGTATCTAATGTATTATTGAACTCAATCCTCCTAACAGCTTGTGTTACCTTTTATTTCTTAGGCTGTATGAATTGGAATCGATTTGAAGGCAATGGGTTAGTTTTTAGTTAAAAGGATTGATGTTATTAAAATTAATTGTATGTAATTAGGAAAGCAGTCCAAGAGTGTGAGCTTCTTCCAGCATTGACCTAATCCATTTGCTTTCTTATAGCCGCAGGTGAGCATCAGTTCAACTTAGGGGTGGGCAGGACAGGTCATCTAATTTTCAGAGCCCAGTGTAGAATGGAAATTTGGGGTCCTTATCCGACTCGACGGCACTTGGCTTGGCTGTTCAACAATTATGAAGAATTTCAACACCGTGACAGCACAGCACTGTACCAAGCACGGGGACCTTCTAAGGTCACATGTGCATGAAGCCAGCCACTGGGAAAGGAACTCTGACAGAAAGAAAAAGACATAAATTTAGAAACAATTCAGATGCCCTTGTATCCTTCCCTTCTTTCTCCTTCTAGAAACACGTGTTAGAAATGATTAAACATGGTCAGGATGGTGGTGCTATTCGTTACATCACTGAATAAAAACAAGTTGACCCTGTTTCATCTTTGACCTGCCTTTTCTTCATTTATTGCTGACTATTTCAACCTTCTGCTTAAAAAAAAAAAAAATGCTTACTAGACGCTACTGAGTCCAACAAGGGCTAAACTGAATTCTACCTTTGGTCTTGCCCTTTCTGTGTTTGGTCCGAACTGACTCTGATAACGATGGTTTACCTAGTCTGTGATAAGGACGTGTACAGCACAAACACACTTAGAGAGGAGAATGTGTAGTCTCCTCAAGTAACCAGCTTTTCATGTCATGGGTAAATGCTTCTCAAATTTCCACCACTCACCATTCTGCTTCAGAAGAAAGGGAAGGGACAGGATTCTGCAAGTCTATGAACTCGCAAGGGAAGCCCTTAACCTCCAGGACCACAGACAGAGCTCCAGAACCACCTTGCCCGTTATAGCAGTCGCTAACCACACATACCTACTGAGCGTTGAAAATGTGGCCAGCCCAAAATGAAGACTTAGTCATGAAAAGAGAGAGGGAGAATATAGAATGTAAAGTATCTTAGTCATAATTTTATACTGATCATACATATAATTAATTTATAATTACATATAATTAATTTTAATACCATCTTGCATATTTAAAAAAAAAAAAACACTGCCATCGAGTCAATTCCAACTCATAGTGACCCTACAGGACAGAGTACGACTGCTCCATAGAGTTTCCAAGGAGTGCCTGGCAGATCAGAACTGCTAACCTTCTAGTTAGCAGACATAATACTTAACTACTACACCACCGGGGTTTCCATTTTATATATAGAATCTCGACGGCACTTGGCTGGCTTTATATAATGTGATCAAAATTAATTTCACCTGTTTATTGTTTTTACTAGAAATGTTAATAGAAATCTGTAATAGTGGCAAAGTGTTCAGGCTCATCAGCGCAGTAAGAGGCAAAAGTGGTATCATATGGTATTGAATATTGCTTTCTTGTAACCTTACAAAAAATTCTTAAATACTGTTTTTTATTTGTGTTACCTGAAAAACCTGGTTGCAGACTCCCACTGCCTATCACTACTAAGCCAACGCACAGAGACAGGAATTCAATCTCTTAAAGTGCTCTCTGTTCACAGTGCCGGCAACCTGAGTAGACGGCGGGCTAGTACCCTGAAAAACATCTTAATATCTCAGTTTAGGCTAGCAAGAGTTACAGAAGGATTTCGGGACGGGTACTGGGTGGGAGGGGGAGCATGTGGGCTTTCAAGGGAGCTGTCCTTGATGTCTGGACTCGTGTTATCTTGTCTCAGGCACTAACACAGCTCGTTTGCGTACTGGGCTGCAAACTGGTGTCACTCTGTCCGGTCAGCATTTAAGAACAGCCTGGGAAAACAATTTCGATATCTTTATGAGTATCAGACAGAAGGAAGGTTACATTTTATTGTCAGCATTCCAGGGGGGGTGGGGGTTGGGGAGGGATTTAAGCGTTAAGAAAGAAGCTCACTAAGAAGTTTTCTACAGCTATTAACCCTGTCAATAGGACCTCTCATCCACAGTAAAACAGAAATATTTAGTGTTTTCTCTTAGTTTATATTTAAAATGGTACATTTCTTCTAAATTCTCATAGCAACCCTATAGGATAGAGTAGAACTGCCGCATAGAGTTTCCAAGGAGCACATGGTGGATTTGAACTTCCAACCTTACAGTCAGCAGACGTAGCACTTAATCACTACGCCACGAGAGCCTCCCTTGATAAACTGGGAACCAGATAAAAGAAATCACCCACTATTTTTCCTCTAAATCAAGAGATGCGTAAACGTGATCTTTCCTTTATAACAGAATAGTTTGTGAACAAACTAGAGGTGCGTGTGCGCGCATGCTCACACGTGCGCATGCACGCATGCGCAAGCGCACACAGCCTGCATTTTAAACTATTAACAGAGGGATTGACAGGCTAATGCACTGGGAATATGTTTACAAGGGGGAAAAAATGGAAAAATTCAAAATCATATTACAAGTACTTTGTCTTATGATTAAGGCACAAATTTTAGAACAATCTTTGAAAACTGAATTTTAAAAATCTGGATCAGTTTCAGGTTTCAAGCCACATTTTTATCTAATGAATTTATTCCGTCTTTATCTAAAGAGCTGGCTCATTACACAAGGAAGACTTTATGGCTGGCTGTTTTACTTGGGGGGATTATCACCTGGACATGTAAATATTTCAGTATAATTTTAAAATACCAAAGCTTTCCAATGATATGCAAATTGCTACACATCCTTATATAGGAATGTGTAAAGGACAGAGCTTTTAAGAGATGTCTTATAGTGCCACTAAGTATTTCATTCAAATTTCCACAGTAAAAATATTGCATGACATTTCTGGAATTCTAAGAAGCAAAATGATGCAGACAAAACGATCATCGTAATTACAATGAAACACACCAAGGAGACAGAAGAGTGACACAGGCCAGACAATGGGTTTCCACTTTTACTCATTGGCTAATTGATCACTGCACCTAGGGTCAAATATTGGCATAGTGGTTAAGTGCTACGTCTGCTAACCAAAAGGTCAACAGTTCAAGTCCTCCAGGTGCCCCTTGGAAACTCTATGGGGCAGTTCTACTTGACCTACAGGGTTGCCACAAGTCAGAATTGGCTTGATGGGTTTTTGTTTGTTTGCTTTAGTTTTCTTATGGCACCATATGTCAGTGTAATCTAGTATTTTAAAAAAGGATCTGAACTAAGGATTTTTTAAAACTCTGAATTCTGGACAAATGGCATACTTGTTATATTCAATAAACGTAACTGGTCACTGAACACATAGCCCAGTGAATACTATGCCTTTAGTAAAGTCTCAAATGACTGAGGAACAAAATGAGCCCTATAGTAAGAAACAAAAATAAATTACTGGTGTGCATCAGATTGCCCAGAAACATCAGGTGTCGACAAGGATGTCGGTCACTGGGAACCAATCTATCACTACGAGATTTCTCCAGGCTTCCAAAAACCAGCAGTGCCCCCTAACCATTCATTTCACAGAAATGCATTTACTTTAAAAGTCTTTGTGTAGCTCCCAGCCTGCCCACTCTATCAACACAAGACTTGGCCATAAAATCGTGTCATATTTTGCCCTGGAGAGCAATTATTAAGTAGCCCTTAACATATGCATCAGACACGTGAGCAACTGCTTCAGCCTTTTTATACCTCTTCATTCCTTATCAAAAGTACCAAGCAGCAAACCATGAGGTCTTTGTGGACTCTGAGGCATCAAAAATACTAGCTTTGTAAGTAGTAACAACTCATTCTTGGGGGAAAAAACTAGCAATAAAAAACAGTATCCATTGATATCCAGTATGTCTTCAGGGAGGTATAAAAGTCTCTGGTTATAAAAGCCAGTTGGTTAAAAGCCAGTTGTCAAAATTTCATTTCATGTTTTGCCATCTGTACATGGAATGTATAGAGCATGTAATGGGAACAAAAAGCAGAACTGTAAAAAGGTTTGCCATCTGCTCTGGGACTGCCTCTCGTGACTCTGGGTGATTGCGATGACGGTGGTTCTCTGCTTTCACTTCTGTAAACTAGGTTAATGGGGGTCCTCCCAGTGGTGTTTTTTTCCTCCATCATCTGTGTGCGATTATATAATGATCTTATGTTATGCTAGCATCCCAGTGTTCAGTGAACATGTAAACTGGAACCTAGAGCCTAGAGACTGACTCACCCAACTGCCTATCTTCAGGGTCCCCTAAGTCTACTGTCTTATCCACCCACATTAAAACAATGACATTGTTATTTTGAGTATTCTGCCCCTTCCGGAGTTGTTAAGACATGGTAAGAGTTAATGCATGTGACTTTTTAGTATCATTTCAGCCCTTTTCTGCTTGTTTTTCTACCTCAGGACTCATGCTCATGCTGGTCCTCAGTGCTTGCCAAGAATCATTTAATCCATAATGATCTGGGGTGGATAAGAACCCTGCTTTTCCCATCTACTCTAGAATTCCAAATCCTACCTATATTTCAGATCTTATCCCAATGCTAACCCTCTGTAAAGTTTCCCTACTTCTTTAGCTGTTTTCTCTGATTTCTCTTCTGATCCTTACAGCATTCAGTCGGGACCCTCACGTCCTCCTTCACTGTTAAATCACAGGTAATCAAGAGCAGTGTCTGACTATCCAGTAAACATTCAACAAATGGTTCTCAAAGAATAAATGATTTGATTAGTTGGCCTATTGTTCAATTTTTAAAAGCCAGTTGTCAAAATTTCATTTCATGTTTTGCCATCTGTACATGGAATGTATAGAGCATAAATCTAGGAGAACTGGAAAGAGTCAAAAATGAAATGAAATGCATGAAGATTGATATCCTAGGCATTACTGAGCTGAAATGGACTAGTGCAGTAGAGGTTGACCTCTATAAATGTTCTGCTAAAGCCTACTGAGGACTCCTTCCAAAATTATCCGGTTGCCACGGAGTCTGTTTTGATTTATGATGACCCCATGTGTGCCAGAATAAAACTTTGTTCCATTGGGTTTTCAATGGCTGATATTTCTAGTCTACCAGCCTTTCCTCTGAGGCACTTCTGGGCAGACTAAATCTCCAGGCTTTCAGTTAGCAGTCAAGAACACTAACTGCACCACCCAGAGACGACTCCTTCCCAACAGAGAAGTTAGGAGAAGCGTATTTTCCCTCAGTCTCTCTTTGTGTCTCTCTCTCCCTCTCCGCACTTCAAGTTCCATCCTGTACTCCACAGCGTATTTTCAATGTAAGCACCTAGAGCTTTTCTTTTCATCAATGTCATGCTTCCTAGAGTTTTCTTTTTAACTTAAATGTGTGCCCATTAAAAAGTAATAACATAACATGCAACAGAGCTGAAACGTTAACCCATCTGACATTTGTGCTGACAAACAAATTAACAATATTTTTCTTCATCTAGTTACACATGTCTTTATACATTGTACCTTGCTCTAGGACTATTCTGAGGCCAGTGATCATTGCCACATCTTCAAATAGCTATTTCAATTCTCAAATGTCAGGGGAAAATGAAAACAGACCTAGATAAGATGCACGGGCATACACCTTATAGTAGCCTTTTTTAAAGAGTAATATAATTGGTGAGAGTTTTGTTTATGCATCACGGTGGTGTTTGCCAGACTGCTTTCCTAGGTCATACAAACCTACTGAAAATCAATTTAGAGAACAAACATTATGTTAATTAGTCTTAACTTTCTATATTTGCATTTTTGCTATAGGCAAGTCATTTAATCTATGTAAACCTTCGTCCTCTCACTTACACAACAAGAAGGTTGGCCTGGATGATTTTCAAGGTCACTTCCAGATATGAGAGTTCTTCATATTTAAAAATCAGTATCATGAAAAATAAAACATCTGGTCAGTAACTGTCATTTATTTGTTTTGAAAAATTATAACTTTTGGATGTTCAAATAGCATAAAGGTACGGTGTAAAACTGAAGCATAAACGTTTTTGCCTTTACAATATAGTCTGAAAACCTCAATGCTAATTAGTTCACTATGACCAGTTAGTTCCACCACTTGTCTGTCTGTCTTACTGTGATGGTTTGTGTGTTACTGTGATGCTGGAAGTTATGCCACTGGTATTTCAAATACCAGCAGGGTTACTCATGGTGGACAGGCTTCAGTGGATCTTCCAGATCAAAACAGACTAGGAGGAAGGACTCAGCAGTCTACTTTACGAATAGTGAAAACTTTATGAATAGCAACACAAAACTATCTGATATAGTGCTAGAAGATATGCCCCTCAGGTTTGAAGATACTATTGATTGAGGTGCGAAGAAGCATTATTTAAATCAATAGTTAGCACTATAGCTAGAAAAGAATACAGATGTTGTTATTAAATATGGTAAGTTTGTTCTTTATGGTAGCATAACTTTTCCTTATGGTTGAATCCAGTTATAGTTAAGTCAAGAATTCAAATCTCATTTTTAATTTCTTTGAGAAATAACTTTCTATGTGTTATTCTACCAATTTTTGGTTAGTACTTGTAGGTGTTTTAGATTTCAAATTTAGACTATGATGCAATAGGACTATCATTTTAGGGTTCAGTCATCTAATCTACTAATTTATTGAGATAGAAAAATTTCTCCAGGGAATTTACCTAAGGATGGGAGAATTTTCCAGCTCTTCTATCACCCCGGGAAACTCTGGTGGCATAGTGACTAAGTGCTGTGGCTGCTAACCAAAGAACTGACAGTTCGAATCCAGCAGATGCTTGGAAACTCTTTGGGGCAGTTCTAGTCTGTCCTGTAGTGTCAATGTGAGTCAGAAGTAACTCAATGATATTGGGCTTGGGCTACCATACTGAGCTTTATGCTTCAGTACCTCAATCATGTGTGTTGATATATGAAACTCTTAGCTGAGACCGGAAACCCTGGTGCTACAGCTACTAACTAAAAGGCTGGCAGTTCAAATCTACCAGGCACTCCTTGGAAACTCAATGGAGCAGTTCTCCTCTGTCCTATAGCGTTGTTGAGTTAGAATCAACCCAACAGCAATGAATTTTAACACACTGCAAAACATGTAATTTAAAAAGCACAGTTTTTCCAATGACTTGAATCAATTTACCTGGTGCCCAGAGACTCACATGTGGTTGTCACAGTCTCCAGCCCAACCATGGAAAGTGAGTGTAGTTTCAAAATGCTGTCCACACCCCTTCTAACAATGGAACTTCTCCTACTGTGAGTATGGGGACCTGTAAGAAAGATCAGACTACTGTGGAAAATGAAATTCACTGGGAATTCTAGGAGAGGCAGCTATAGCAGTAGGTGAGTGTTGAGCTGACCTCTGACAGGGGAGAGAGACTCCACTCAGCAGGCCAGACGGCAAACACTATGCCATCTATTCTAAGTTTCTAGACAGCAGAAGCTGCAGCCAGATGGGAAAGGAGACATTTCAATGATTAGCCATAGAACATTAGAATCAGGAAAATAAATATATATTCAAAAGCATCTAGTCTCCCACTCTCCTAAAATCATTTAATTTACTTCCTCAGACTCCTCCATATGTACGTTTCATTCCTATTGTAAATATTGAAGGTTTCTGTTTGTACAAAATATGTTTATACTTCTTAGGAAATAAAATATTATTAAAAAGGTAAACTTAAATGGCAAAAAACAGAGGTTGTGAACAGTACTTTAGCAATACGAACTACTGTCCTTTATACAAGTGTTGTTGCAGTGTGCAGACCTTCTGGGACAGGGTACGACTGCCCCTTAGGGTATTCTTGGCTGTGATGGTTACAGGAGCAGATGTTCAGGTCTTTCTCTCCTGGGAAGCAGCTGGGGCGGGGAGGGGAAGTGGTTCAAATCACCAATCTTTCAGTTATCAATTAACCATTGGGCCACCAGGACTCCCTTTATACCAGTGTGACTTACTATCATGTACCCACATGTGGCTTTTTTCATACCTAAATTATTCACAAGGATTGTAAATATTCTTCATGGGTACATTGGAATAATCTGTCAAGGTAGGTACAAGGGCTAAAAGAAAACACCTTCCTGTCTGCTTTTGTTACCTGTTTTTAAAAAGAAATCATCCCACAGTGTGGCCATAGGGTGCTTGTACTTCATGGTTCTGTGCATTTATAGGAGGCTGACCTACTGGTCTCTTTCTAGATGGGAGAGAAGAGGGTGGAGAGGAGGGGACAGGAGCTTGTTAAGAGGATATGACAAGTATAGAACGAAAAGGAGTGTGCTGGGCAAGAAGAGCAGAAGGAGCTGCAGATAGGCAGGCATGCAAAATTAATTTGGATTGTATACTTTCAGTTAATTACAATTTTTAAAAAATCACCCTTGAGAAAAGCCTCTAAGAAATGCCTCTAGCAGTAATATCTGGAATAGAATTAAACATATTGCTGTACCAAAAAAAACACAAGGCAAAGTAGACTGCAGTGCCAACCTCCAGGGGCCCTGTCAGCAGAGGAGGAGTCATACTCCTGTGAAGTCTATAAAACATCAGCCCAGTATTCACTGTGACACAGGCTCCTGCACCCCATCCAGCCTGAAGCCCCAGGTGCTCTCTCTAGAAAACCCACTGGCTATCAGTCAGTCACAGGGCTTCCACAGAAGCTTGAGTTCCTCTTCGCAAGGCTCACCACTCAGCATGCACAGGTCTCCCTATAGGAAGGGATTTATGCAGCACCTCCAGCCTGCATTCAGTGTTTATGGGGGTGCTGGAGGCCACGGGACCCGTATCTCAACCCCCAGAGGTATAGCAAACTCTTGGAATGAACTCACTGGAGAGAACCTGTTTTTTGGCAATGAGAAAGCACTCTTGCAGAGCCTAAATGGCCGTCTAGCAAGCTATCTAGACAAAGTGCAGGCCCTGGAGATGTCCAACTCTAAGCTTGAAGCACAGATCAAGCAGTGGTATGAAACAAACCATCCCAGAATTGATGGGGACTACAGCACACACTACAAACAAATTGAAGAGCTGCAAAAACAGGTGAGAGAGGCTGCCCCCTAAATAATGTTCCAGTATTTAGCTGCATGATGGATTAAGAAGGCATATATGTTAGGTGGAAACCCTGGTGGCATGCTGGTGAAGTGCTACAGCTGCTAACCATAAGGTCAGCAGTTCAAACCCACCAGGTGCTCCTTGGAAACTCTATGAGGCAGTTCTGCTCTGTCCTATAGGGTCACTATGAGTTGGAATCGACTTGATAGCACTGGATTTGTTGTTCTGACTTTTGGTTTTTTGTTTTTCTTGTTGTTGTTGTTGTTATATGGTAGGTGGGTCAAAAGGCACACTGTAAAGTACATTAGGCTGAAATCTAGCCTTATAAAAATGCTGTATCTAGCCTAGTAGTGTATATCTGATGGCGTATAACAGAGTGACGTTAACTATTCTGAGTTATTTATCATAATTACATATAAAATGTGCAATTCTTATCTTCCATTGTTATAATCTGTACTTTATCCCAATTGACCAGATCAGGACTAAATGGATAGTAAATTCTTTTCTGAAAAGAGCCAGATTATTTTTAATGTGATAATAAATCTTTCTTAATTTGTCTCCCAGTTGCCACCAACTTTCAAAACCTCAGCCAGTTTGGAGATTTTTCTCCTTTCATTTACATACATGTTACATACAAGTGTTAGAATACTGTATTACAGATTTATATGACAAAGTGATTCAGAGTGGAAACGGGGGAGAGAGTGAAGGTTTTAATGCTTACTGATGCTCCTTTATAAATGTCCTGCTTTATAACCTGATTAGCATTATCAAGCAGTTCAGAAACTATTTTTGTGAATGTCGCCAAGTCAATTCCCACTCAACCTTGTGTACAGCAGAACAAAGTGCTGCCCGATCCTGCTCCGTCTTCATCTTTGGTACCCTTTGAGCCCATTGTTGCAGCCTCTGTGTCAATCCACCTTACTGAGGGTCTTCCTCCTTTTCACGGACCCTCTGCTTTACCAAGAATGATGCCCTTCTCCAGGGATTGATTCCTCCTGATAACATATCCAGCGTATGTGAGACAAAGTTTCACCATCCTGCTTCCAAGAAGCATTCCAACCGTGCTTCTTCCAAGACAGGTAGTTCATTCTTTTGGCAGTCCATAGCATATTGAATATTCTTTGCCAACACCACAATTCAAAGTCATCAGTCCTTCTTCCATTTCCTTATTCACAGTCCAGCTTTTGCATGCATATCAGTTGATAGAAAACACCATGGCTTGGTCAGGTGCACCTTAGTCTGAAAGCAACATATTTGCTTTTCAATACTTCAAAGGGGCCTTTTGCAGCAGATTTGCCCAATGCAATCTTCAGAAGCTACTCTATGATAATACAATGTTACATTGATCCCAATTCATATTTATTGCAATCATATCAGAATCTGCTCCTATGCCATTCAAGAAAGGTGAAGTTCTTCATTTTATCAATTTCATGGAATATAGACAGAAGACTTTGTTCCTAGATGAAGGTTTCACATAGGATAAAGGGCAACTGCTTTGCTTTAAAGTCCTTACCTAATCAAGAAAAAAGGCCTCTTACGGTACTTGGCTTGGCTTCACTTTTGTTTCTACTTTACAGTTTTTATTACTTTGGCAGAAAGGTCACTTACTTGACAGCAAATCCATTTTTCTTGACTGTATTAGACATCAGTAGGACCATTGGTTGACTCAGGCCTTACGGGAAGTTACTTGTGGGTTTCAATAACTCTGAGAATGTGAGGCAAATGTACTGAACCTTCTCTTTCTGCCCTTTCCAATCATTCTTCTCAGCTCCCACTGAAAGCATTCAAAATAAGCCAACCATCCTTCATACCTGTCTTATGACTGGCATTTCTTAATCTACTTTAGATGGTCCCAAGAATATAGCCACAGTCATCAGTTCCATTTAGTAGGTAGACCTGGTGTACAAAAGTAGCCCTTCAAGGACTAAATCTACTGAAAGAGACATGTCATTGTACATTTTATACAAGTAGACTTCTTATCTATACAGATGTCTGAGAACTCATCCATTAGTTAATGGAGTTTTAGGATGGGGGCTTATCTGTCTTGGTATTCCTAGTGCCTAATACCGCTCCCACCACATAGGAAGTATTTATTCAGTCAGCTAATATTTAGTGGGCACTAACTATGTGCTGGACACCATGTTTGATGCTGGGGACTATGATGATGAACACAAGTTAAGGGGAATTGAGCAAAAACAAAAAAAAAGTGCTATACAGAAGGATAAATGCTAGCAAACAGGGCATGGAGCATAACAGGAGCACAGGCAGGACATCAAGCTCAGTTTTGGTGGCCTTGGAGATTTCCTGGAAGCAATGATGTCTAAGCTAACAGGTGAAGAAACAGCAGGAGTTCACCAGGTGAAGTGCAGCAAAGAGGATTTCTCTAAGCAGGAACAACATCAAAGGCAAAGAACTCGGTCTAGATTTACTGACTTAAGTTGAATTAAATTCTTCTTTTTTAAACTCACTAGAAACTTCCACCAATGACTGCTCCGATAGGGAACACAACACAGAGTTCTTGATGGAACATGAGAAAAGTGGGATGCAGAACTCAAATTCTAGTAAAAAGACCAGACTTAAAGATCTGAGACTGGAGGGACTACAGAAGACAAGGCCCCATGACTCTCTACTAGCCCGAAACTAAAACCGTTCCTGAGGCCACCTCTTCAGACAAAGATTAGACTGGGCTGTAAGACATAAAACAATACTTGTGAAGATTGTGCTTCTTAGCTCAAGTAGATCAAAAGGTCTTCCAATATGGATGTCCTATTTCTGGCAGCTCACAGCTGTGATATTTGTCAAGCTCTAGTGGCCATATTTATCACGTTCTTTTGATTAGTCTTGACAAACATCCTTGAAAAGTTACACAATTCCACAGCATATAGAAATTATTAAAGTTTATTAATCAAAATGGGTATTTCATTTACCAAACATCCTGTGAATTACTTGAAATTTATGATGTACATAATCATCCCACTGAGAGAGCAATTCAATGTTTAATCAAAAACATTGAGACAGCTGGGTCCGTTGCCAATCAGACAACACCTGTGCATCAACAAACCACGCGTTCCAATGAAAACATGGCCACCATTCTCAGAAGGTAATTAAGAATCCATCTCAATAAATTTCTCTGGGAGCACAAGAACTTGGCCTTCTGTTGACCACAGTTTGGTGGATTTTGCATCTGGACTTAAAGTTTTACCCTTAAAAAGTTGTTTTAACTCAAGAACTGAAGTCCAGTGGCCATAGATTGCACTGTAAATCTGCCCACTGGGCTCTGGAGCAACTGGAAGTTGACCCCACTTTGGGCCAAAAAGTCAGCTTCGGCCACAAGGCCTATTTTGGGATCAATGGTTTTGTTAACCGACAAAACTGTCACATTTAGAGTGACAAAAAATGCAATGGAGACTCAAGAACGTTCACTTCATCCCTCAAAAGTTACTCTTTAGTGTGGATTTTGGTCCAGCAGAATCAGTGGCCCTTATTTTTCCAAGATGAATGAGTGGAGGCTGTGATTGTCAATGGCAAAAGATATCGCGCTGTGATAACTGGTTAGTTTTGGACCAACAGCGGCCATTTACCTGAAGTTCTTTTCCACACATAATGCCATCAAATGTACTTCAAAACAAGAAAACAATTAAAACTGAATCATTTACACAACTTGTTTTACTCAAATTCAAAGATAGGACATCCTTATTGGAAGACTCTTACATGAGACTAAATGGGCAGCTCCTATCTGGAGGCAAGATGAGAAGGCAGATAGAAGCAGAAGCTAGATGAATGGACAACAGAAATACAGGGTGGAAAGGAGTGTGCTGTCACATTATAAGGAGAGGAATTAGGGTCACATAACAATGAGTGCGTAAATTTTTGTATGACAAACTAATTTGAATTGTAAAGTTGCACCTAAAGCATAATTCAAAAAAAAATCACTAGACAGCTAACTAAATCCTGGGGACATGGAGTTGTCATGTAGGACTCTGTTATTTAAATATCCATATGATTATTCTTCATTTCTGTTTCTATGTGGAAATTTCTGAAGAAAATATCATCCCTGATATAACAATGGTTGTATCATCAGATTATGGGACCCTGGTGGTACAGTGGTTAAGTATTTGGCTGCTAACCAAAAGTTTAGCAGTTCAAATGCACTAGTCACTCCTTGGAAACTCCACAGGGCAATTCTACTCTGTCCAATAGAGTCTTTACGAATCAGCATCGACTCCACAACAATCATTTTTAATATATATACTGTATATCTCTGTGTGTGTGTGTGTGTGTGTGTGTGTGTGTATGTGTGTCAGGATATGTCGGGTACCTAAGGATAAATTCACTCATTCTGAACTCCTATCCAAACCCTGGTGGTGTAGCGCTACAGCTGCTAACCAGAAGGTTGGCAGTTGAAATCCATGAGTTGCTTCTATGGGGCAGTTCTACTCCATCTATAAGATCACTATGAGTTGGAATCAACTCAACAGCAGTGTGTTTGGGTTTTATTTTTTCATTTCTCTATTTTGTTTTTGGAAATTCCTATCCAATTGAAAATGCCATCTTTCTTACATATTTTTCAGATTAAAGATGCTCAACTGAAAAATGCTCAATACCGCATGCGTCTTGACAGTGTTGTACTGAGAGCTACAATGGTCAGACAGAAGTAGGTGTTTTCATGCCATGGTAAAATGTCTTAAAAAGGAATGCCTTTTAATAGTCCTTCATGAAACCCAACTCTCAATAGTATTGCTTGGTAAAGGAGCTACCATTAAAGATTTTTAGAATCTTAGTTTTCAGGGTGTTAAAAGATATGTGGTGTGACCCAGCGCTCAGTGTTGGGCTTCTGTCTCTCACAGCCTTAAGATGCGGTCGTCCAGTAAGTAACTGAGCACCTTGAGTAACTACTACTGTTCCCTCTGACTATGTCTGATTCTGCTCAAGCATTCTTTCTTAATAGTAACCTACGATCTACCTTTCCACCAGGGAAATGTAATTCTAGTCTTTGGAGTAATCCTATAACAATTTACTCCTCTTCTTCTACATAAAAGCCCTTCTGTTATCTCAAGAGAGCTATTATGTCCATCTTTATTGATTCACTAAGTGGTACCTTCCTTTAAATACCTACATGTATAGGACCAAACTTCCAGGGGTGTTTCTTGATGCCAGAGTACTGCATTATGAGCTGACCAGCCATTATGTTTGTAATCGTCTCATCTCCAGAGAGCAGAGCTTTTCCTCTTAAACTTCTTTCATGCCAGAGCTTCTTCATTTTGACTTTGTACAATACACTGGCACTAAAAAGTCCTGTTTTGTTTAGCAGGATGGCATTTTAATGCTGCAAAGGATTCAAAAGAAGTAAATGGGAAAGCATATCTAAAGATCAAAGCTACACAAGTTTATTAATTATGATTCTATTAAGGACACTCAGCATCTGAGTGTCCCACTGCATTATCTTTTCCTTTTTTTAATAAGTTTTGCTATCAAAAAAATGATTGGATATAAAACTGCAGAGGAGATTGCATGATTGTTTAATGTAATTCACTCTGGATGTATCCATTTTAAGTAATAAAAATAAACTGACAATGTACATTAACTAACGAAATCTAACTAACCATAATTAACATCCATTCAGTAACAAAAATCCTTTACTAACACCATAATTAAAGCAACTTTTTTCTTTTAAAATAAATCCTAGAATTCAGGAACTTCTGAAAGTTATTTCAGTTTGCCTTTTCACAAATCACTCCAAATCACAGAGATTATACTATGGAGCAGATTGTCTGATTCCTGGGTTCTTGTGTGTGATTTTCTGAATGTATAAAGGGGGACTGAAAGTATTGAAATTGATCTTCTCATATGTTACATAACAATCTATCTCTTTATATTAAGATTATCTCTCCTACAATGACTTTGGAGACCCTGGTGGTACAGTAGTTAACCACAAGTCCTGAAGCTCAAACCCACTGGGTGCTCCTTGAAAATTCTATGGGGCAGTTCTTCTCTGACCTATAGGGTCACTCTAAGTCGGAACTGACTAGACAGCAACGGATATATGGGTATAATGACTTCAGAGAGACTCAATTATCCCTGCATGCTAACTGATTCACAGGTATGAGAGCGAGAGGGAGTTACGAGAAACAGTGAAAGCGGATATCGCATACCTGACTAAGTTCTTTGATGATCTGACCCTGTGCAAGGCAGACTTGGAGTCGCAAATTGAAGATCTGACAGGAGACTCTCTTCTCCTCAGAAAAGAACATGAGGAGGTAAGAAAATATTTGGAAGCAATTTGGGGAATGATGAAACTTCCCAAGTAAGAATAAAAAGGTAAAAGATGAAACAGAGAGAGACGGAGGAGAAGGAGACGGCGACAGCAGCAGTAGTGCTGATAGTGACGACAAGACAGCAACAGTAACGATGTGAGCCCTAGCTTTTCATTACGTCGTCGTACAGGTTAAATCTCCTAGAACAGCACTTGGCCCATAGTAAGTGTAGTTATTTCTTTCTAACTTGTTTTCCATAAGTCATAAGATTTCTTACGTCTTTTCTGGTCAGCCTCATCTGAGACTGTGCTTAGACTAAAATGAACCTACATGCTCACCTTTGCAGGAAGTTAATAGACTGCATGAGCGTCTGGGCAAGAATGTCAGCGTGGAGTTGGATGCCGCTCCAGGTCTCAGCCTCAGGACCATCATGAATGAAATGAGGCAGAAATACGAAGACATGGTCCAGAAGAACCTTCAAGAGGTCAAAGAGCAGTTTGAGAAACAGGTGATAGCACGATTCTACAGGGTGAACAAATGAGTAAATTGCTCTCCAGAAAGAAGAAACTCATTTCCTCCTTTCTTTCTCTCTTTCTTTCTTTTTTCTCTTTCTTTTTTCCATTTTTGTAACTTTAGACTAAAGCTCTGCAGCAACAAGTCTCAGTGAACACTGAAGAAATGAAAGGGAGAGAAGTTCAAGTAAACGAGCTGAAGCTCACCTACCAGAGCCTGAAGACCGAGCTCCAGTCCCATCTCAGCATGGTAAAGCACAGTCAGCTTGCAGTTTTCCCACTTCTTAGCCCAGCATGTCTTTCCTAAACACTTGTCTTACGTATTCTAGAAATGCAAAGACCTGTGGGAAATAACTCCTCCCCTCACAGAGCTGGCAGGAACTTAGGCCAGACAACTGATGATCATCAAGGGGCAGAAAGAAATTACGGAAAGGGTAATGTACCGCAGGGATGCACAGGAAAGAGTAGATCTGGAAGACTTCACAGGGAAGGAGATGGCATTTGAGCTAGACAGAGATGAATTTTAAAGCTGGAGAATGAGGGTAAAGATATTCCAGGCTAAGCATACCAGTCAGTTTATGATAAAATATAGTACGGTAACAAACTATCCCCAATTCATAACTGCTTTAGCAGCAGCAGCACCACCACATCCATCGTGGGTTGGCTCCAACTAAGGCTAATGGAATAGCCCCTGTCTGGGACATCCCAGGTTGTGGCAGATAGGAAAGAGCAATGGGTGGACCACAAGATGGTTCTTAAAGCTTCTCTGCAGAGAAAGCATTTGTAGCTTCCATCTGCATTTCATTGGCCAAAAAGAAGTCACATGGCCTCATCTATCAATGGGATGAGGAACTGTAATGCTCTCTTATGCAGAGTACCATAAATCACATGCCAACCCTGACAGAGGGACAGGGAGGTAAAGCTTCTCACGGAGAGGGAGGGCAAATATTGGAGAACAATAACACAGAGCTAAAAACAGACAGAAAACAAGAACTAGTGATCCCAGGTAAGGCTGAGCTTGTCCAGATAGAAAGAGTTGGACATAAAGCTGGAAATACACCTGGTGCCCGTAATGACTACTTGTAGAATTTATTCTCCAGAGAAATTGAAATTGAGCCACATATTAACTGAAGGCCTGAAATAAGAAACATCCTCTTTCTTCTATTCATAGAAAAAAGCTTTGAAGAATACATTAGAGGAGACCAAGGCTCAGTACCATGCCAAATTGGCCTCCATCTGGGAACTACTAAGCTCATTAGAAGCCAAGCTGATGAAGATTCGAAAAGAAGCAGAACACCAAAGAGATGAATGTAATACTCTTCTTGACATAAAGACCAGGCTTGAGCAGGAAATTGCTACTTACCGCCACCTTTTGAAAGGAAAGGATCTAAAGTAAGTCTCTTAGAAGGAATATGTGTCAATTTCTATATGCTGTTCTATTGGAATGTTCACAGATTAGACTCTGTCACACATTACCCAGCATCAGGGCAACCCTCAAGACAAATTCAGTCACACACACACAAATCAACATCAAATGAAAATATACCGAAAGGTATGCACACTCCAAAAATATCAAACACAGTCATTGTACTTGAGGTCATGTGATCAGACTAAGTTAGAAGGTGGTTTATCCACATGATCCAGATTATCAACTTTTATAATTAATACACCACTGAAAGCACAATATATTTTTTTTCATTCCCATTGAACTGAACAATAGGCCGCAGAGGTCCCCTAGAACTCATTTAAGAATCAACAACATTCCAGCAGCAAAGGTCTCCAAATACCACAAGGCAGAAAGTCAACAAAATTATACGAGATGTGAACTTTCATTGTTACTCTGTTATATTCATTTCAAAAGCTTCTAATGAATGTTAATGAGCTGGCTTTGAAGCTGTATATTTTAAAGTTAAAAAAAAGTGAGACGCTCAAGTTAGAAGCAACTAGCTTTGTAGAAAGGGAAATACTAAACAATCACTAAAACACTCATTGCTCAAGCTTTAGCTGCTCTGAAAGATAAAAAACAGGAGTGGCAACAACATAGTGGCAGTAACACTGTTGTTTCTGTTGCTTTCTTTATTTTTTCTTTAAAACAAATAAACAAAAAGGACTTCAGATTAAGCACCCCGAGAGAGAGAGGTGAGTATTCTAATTTTCATACATTTCCTGTGCAACTTGCCACTAATCGTCAACCACAGGCGAAAAGTTAAAAACCAGAACCAAACACACTATTGTCGAGTCAATTTTGATCCATAGTGACCCTATAGAACAGGGTAGAACTGCCCCATAGATTTTCTAAGGAGCCCCTGGCTAATCTGAACTACTGACTTTTTGGTTAACAGCTGTAGTACTTAACCATTACGCCACCAGGGTTTCCTGTGAAAAGTTAGGTGAGGCTAGTTCTGAAGTAAGCAGACATTACACTCCAAAAACCTTACCCATTGCTATCAAGTGATTCCAACTCACAGTGTCCCTACAGGACAGAATAGAGCTGCCCCATGGGTTTTCCAAGGTTGTAAATCTTTATGGAATCAGACTGCCACAACTGAAGCACCTGGGAGGTTCTAGCCACCAATGTCACAGTTAGCTGGCAAGTACTTAACCGTTGTGACACCAGGGCTCCTTGACATGATGCAAGGGATTCTAAAAATTACATATATCGCATGAAGGGATGCTTCATGTGGGAAATTTGTCATGCTCCCTATGGCAGCGTAATTTTCATGCCCGTGCTGTTTCCATCCTGAGATTCTACTGAAAAAATAAGATTAAAATGTAAATGTTGATTAATTCAACATAAGATGTTTCTGTTTGGGAGTGGCGGGAGTAGGAAATTTAAATTTGGAGAGAGTGGCACCTGTTCTGCGTTTGTCTATAAAATAGACTTAGAATCACTTAAAGAAAGAGAAGGTATTCAGCTGTTTTCCTCAAAGTACAAAATAGCAATAATTTAACATTAACTGTCATAAACTAGCAAAGTCATGCGTCTAAATTACTGTTCAAATCTCAACTCAGAAGTCAAGAAAATGAGGAAGATTAAGGCCATCATGAAAGAAGTAGTGAACGACAAGGTTGTGTCATCTACAGTTTTTGAAAACGTGGAAGAAGAGATATAAACGGCTGCCAGAAGGAGATGCTGCTCAAAGAACCCTGGCTGTCACTCTTGTCCTCTCCCAGAAAGCCTCCATTAGAAAGCACTGTCAATCCTCTGCTGTGATTAGAAAGTGGTGAAAGGCCTATTTATCAGTCTCTGTAATTGAATATAAATGATTTACTCAAAGGAGCTACAAATGGACTTCAGAATGAAATCCAGCGAGTACTAAAGTACTAAAGTACTGCCACCTTTACCATGAAGCACATTAATTACAAGCTATAGACCATCTAATATCAATTCATAGGTAAATTCCTGAGAGTTACATTAATATGGTAATTACACAAAGCCTCAGAGCAGCGGATCTATGCAAATTACAAATAAATGTCTCTCTGTAACTTTCTCTCTTTTTAAACGGTAAAACCTACTTTAAGAGAGGGATGGATTGCTCACCGAGCCTTTTTTTTTTTTTTGGTTGATCTCATTTCATTTTCATACCAGTACAATTCTGCCACCTTTGAGTTATGTCTCTTCCTTTCCATTGTCTCCACAACACTTTAAAAACTCAGCTCAACCCTTTGGAATAATCTGAGAGTCAAATTGTGATTGTAGATGCTGAGCAGAATAAGAATGAGGCACACTATGTTGAAAATGAAAATCGATTATAAGCAAAATCAATGAAGCCTTCTCGAAGTATAAATCACATAGACCATCGTGTGCTCTTTCCTTAGGAGGTGAACATATATCATGAACTGCTTCTCATCGTTTCTTAAAATAAGAGCTTTATTGAGTCATAATTCACACACCATAAAATTCACCCTTTTAAAGCATACAAATCAGCAGTCTTTAGTATAGCCAAAGTGTCATATGACCATCACCACTATCTAATATTAGAACATTTTCATCACCTCAAGAAGAATCCTCATACCCAGCCACTGTCGCTCTCCATTCTGCCTCTCTCCAGGCTCTGGCAACCACCACTTTCAAACTCTAAGGAGTTGTCTATTATGGACAATTCATATATGCTGTTGCTGTGTGCTGGCAGGTGATCCCGACTCACAACTGTAGAACAGAGTAAAACTGCTCCGTGGGGCTTCCAAGGAGCTGCTGGTGGATTCGAACGGTCACCTTTTTGCTCAGCAACCTGAGCTCTTCACCACTTCACCACCAGGGCTCTATATCATATGTATAGAATCTCACAATACATGGTCTTTCGTACAGGACTGTTCATATCACGTTACTCAGAATAGCCAAAAAAAGGAAACTGGTCAAATGTCCATCAGCTGATCAGTGGGTAAGCTCAATGCTGTGTATCTGTACAATGGTGTATTTTGGGCAAAAAAAAGGAATGAAGTGCCGACACATGCTACAACACAGATGGACCTTGAAAACATTACACTGAGTGAAAGACACCAGATTTGAAAGACCACAGAGTGTATCTCACCGTTTTTTAACTGCTTTTCAAGTATTTACAGGAAAAATTAATTTGCCCTGTGTCATTGTAGTATAGTAAATAGTACCTTGGAGTTATACTTTTACACGGAAGTTTATAAATAAGCACGATTTTTATTTGTGTTATTATATGAAAAAATAATTGCATGGTTCACTTAAAAATAATAACATCTATCAGTTATTGAATGAGCACTTACTATGATCCAAACAGTAGGTCAAGCATTTTACATGCATTTCTCTTTCAATCTGCACACTAATCCCGTGAGGTAGAAACTATTAGTTTGAAAATCCGCCAGGCGCTCCTTGAATACTCTAGGGATCAGGTCTACTCTGGCCCCTAGGGTCGCCATGAGTCGAATCCGACTCGACGGCACTTGGCTGGCTTTTGGCATGAACTTGCTGATATTCAATCACTTTTGACCTTCAAAACTGGCAGTTTCATATGGTTTAGTGGCATTATATTAACCACAACTTTATATATGGGTCTCCATGAGTCAGATCCGACTCAACGGCACTTGGCTTGGCTTATATATGGAAACAAACGAGGATGATAAAAGAGGTCATGATATAATGCTTTCCCACAGTCACATGGTTACCAATAACGAGAAACAAAACTGAACCTTAGGGTTGTTTGTCTAAAGCCATGACACTATTGAGCAACCAATCACATGACAAACCACTGCTGAGCCACACTCGAAATGCCTGTTGGTCTGTCCTTAGCTCTTTTATTTTTTAATTGTCATTCAACACCACACAACATACAGTGACGGCAAATGGCCAGCTTCATACGTAACATCACACACAAGATCTGATGCAGCACAACTGAAAAGCTATTATTCACACTTGTTTGCATTCCCTTGCTTTTCAAAGAGACGAAGAGGTTTCAGTCTCATTCTGTTCCTAATTTTCATCAGTCATTTCAACTAGTAAGTTGACTTTTAAAATGTTAAGAACTTTTGGAAGTAAATTCATTTTCACCTGCCAAGACTCATTCCAGAATGGTCTGAAGTTTTTGACAAGCAAATACTCAGAGACCATTAATCTATTAACAAAAACCTGAATACATGGGTTTGAAATTCACCAGGCATAACTATTTGTCCTGCGGCAAAAAGGATTCTTTGTTAATGAGGTAGGATTCTCACTGTAAAAATGGCGCATAGGAGGCATCCGACTTCCTTTCTTCACCAATCCATTGCCACTGAGTTGATTACTAGTCATTCCCACTCACAACAACCATTTAGGACAGCATAGAACTGCCCGATAGAGTTTCTAAGCAGTGCTTGATGGATTTGAACTGCCAACTTTTTGGTTAGCACCCACAGTACTTTGTCATTATGCCACCAGAGTTTCCCTGTTCACAAGGTGGGGAGGAAAATCAAGATCAACAGCCCAAGCCTGATTCTCGTAAGGCGGAGGTCAAACTTGCCTCACCTCAGCACCATCTTTACCAACTCTGACATAAATTGTCCCTCCTACAGCATTCTCTACTTCTCTGCTGGGATCAGTAGTTCACTGCAGTGGCCACACAGAACTCAGACAATACTCATGTATGTGGGGTTTATTAGAGAAGTAACAGGTTACAATTCAGGCTCAAGAACACTCAAGATACAGTTCTCCCATCAGGACAGCCTCTTTTCAGCTGTGGTCACAGGCATACCTCTGTCTGGGCCTAGGCCTCTGCCGTGTTTGAACACATGTTACAAAGCTCTTTTAGCCTCTGTCAGTAAGTTCCCAGAGGCACCCTAGGCATTCAGTTCTCCCACTCCACAGGCAGAGAAGCCCACTGCTTAGTCTCCTGCCTGTCTCTTCACTGCTTCTCACCATCTTCAAAGTTACAGGTCACTCTTTCTCCAAGTTTCCTGGTTCTAGGAGCTCCTCAGCACAGAGATCCCCGGTCCAAAGGATGTGCTCTCTGTTCCTGGCTGTTTTTCCTTGGTGGCGGTGGGATCTTCTTCCCACCTCTGGGATGACTCATTTCAAACCCAGCAGAATGGCAAACCGACCAACCCTCTTGGTGGGCCATAATTTCCCTATTTTCACAATCTTACCCAGTCACTTGGATGGGAGTTACAAGACCACGGCAACAAAAGTCACAGAAAAGCAATCCATTGTATCACAACTACTCTTAGCTTCATTTCATATCAGAGAAGTGAAGACTTATTCTCTACTTTCTCTTCCAAGTAATCTTCCAAAGTACTCTGTCAAAGAAAATAGGCAAGACTATCTATATGTCTTTAACTAGATAGTTCTACCAGTGCTTGCTGTAAGAACCACAAAAAAAAAAAAAAAAAAAAAAAACCATTGCCATTGAGTCCACTCCAACTCAGGGACCCTATAGTATCACTACAGGATCTATACTACAGTATGAAAGTGAAATAATAATCTCTATATCTGTGCTTTTTATACCAGCTATAAAACAGAACAGCATGATGCTACTTCAGATAGGTACACAGACCCAGAGATGGTTTGTAGTCACTATGAGTCAGACTAGCCTCAACAGCAATGAGTTTTAGTTTCATTTTTGTTTGTTTTGTTTTTGTGTCACACTTTAGAACTACCATCAGTTGTTTTTCATCACTTGATACGGAATCATCACGACAAAAGTTAAGCTATCAAGCTTGGAACAAACCCCTAGTGGTGAGCTTAGGATGGAAAAGATCTATTTTTTCTGGACTTTGAGTATCATTCCCACACAGAGCCCTGCCTGTAACATTCAAACAACAGAATGAGGTGAAATGATGTAAAATTAAAACTTCATCAGAACGAACCTCCATAATGCCTTCTGTTCTCATCTTGCTCACTTAGGGGCGGTTCCCAGAACATGATCACACCCTCAAATAACAATTCCAACTTAAAGCATAAGCTAATAATCTTTCTTCCTTTCTTAGTTCCTTCCTTTCTCCCTCTCTTTCATTTCTTTCTTTCCTTGCTTCTATTCCCTCCCTTTCTTCTATTCCCTCCCTTCCTTCCTTCCTCCCTCCTTTATTTCCCCCTCACTTCCTTCTTTCTTCTATCCTTCCCTTTCTGTCTCCCTCCCTCTCTTTCTGCCTCCCTTTCCCCCTCCCTCCCTCCTTCCATTCCTAATCTCCTACCTTCTTTCTTCCTTTCTTTTTTATTCCCCTTTAAACACCTGTTTTCTCTTCCCTAGACTTACTTCTAAGATTCCTATTCTTCTTGTTGTTACGGTTGAATGCCATCCCAGCGTGTTATTTTGTCTTCTTCCCTCCCACCACGTACAGCCTTCCAAAATCCTCTCCTGATCTGTAGAACCAAACCCATTGCTGTCAAGTCGATTCCAACTCATAGAGATCCTACAGGACAGAGTAGAACTGCCTCATAGACTTTCCAAGGAATGCCTGGTGGATTTAAACCATCAACCTTTTGGTTAACAGTGAGTGCTCAAGTCCAGAGGTCAGCCCCAACCATATCCTCTGGGGTCCCTGTACGTCCTTCATCCCAAAAATACAGTATAAATCATAGGTAACCCAGTAGTCTTTTACTCACTCACAGAATCTTGAAATGTTTTTCAAAGCAAGAGATAGAAAGGTCTTACAGAAAGAGCGATGAAAGCACGGAAGGTATAGCTTTAAGGAACAGAACTCAGGTGGAAACTGTGCAAAGACCAGAAAACTAACCAACCTGGCCTGAAAAGATGACTGCATGTTTTACCTCATAAAAATCTAAAGATTTACAAATGCCACATAAGTAATTTTCTCCATTTTGAATGTTCCCTAAACTTGACAAAAATGGAAAACACTAACTCTTCCATTGGACAATTCAGCTTGTCTCTATTTCTCTGTTTTCTGTTCCTCAACTTATGTAATCCGCTGCCAACATGCCAGGGACTGTTTGCTCTGTGCATTCCTGCCTGCCTATGCATTCAGGCAGCTGTCAAAGAAAATTATTTCACTTCTAAAAACTGTAAAACAGAGGCTTGACTTTTATCTTGACTTAGCTCTCCAACCAAACACACATAATACACACAACACACACAAAAAATCATTAAAGGAGAAATATCTCTTCCACTTTGAAGTTACTCTCCATTTATAACTGGATTCAGAATAAATCTTGGCCAAACATACCAGTAATTTCAGGTTACATGAACATTCAAGGACATGTTAAAGATAAAGTTGTCTGAACTTTGAACATGTCATCAGGAAAGACCAAGCCCTTGAAAAGAACATGATGTTTGGTGGAGGGTCACTGAAACACAGGAAAACTGCCAAGGACACAGACTGATACTATAACCACAACGATGGACTGAAGCATGCCAAAGATCGCTGTTTAGTTATGAAGTACTTTATAACAGAAATACAAGTGGATGGCTTTAGCAAAGAGAAGTTTATTTTCTCACAGTAAAGTAGGCTAAAAAAAAGTCCAGATCTGGGAGACAGCTCTCTCTGTTGGCCTTCTCATCAATCCCCCCCAGAACAGGAGTTTCTTCAGCCAGGGACCCCAAGTCTAAAGGACAGGCTCTGCTCCTGGCACTGCTTTCTTGATGGTGTGAGGTCCCCCTGTCTCTCTGTTCATTTCTTTTCTTTATATCCCAAGAGATTGCCTCCAGACCCAATACAATGTTGCAGATGGAGTCCTGCCTCACCAACACAACTGCCACCCATCTCTCCTCATTAACCTCACAGAGGCAGGATTCACATAGGAAAATCCTACAGTACTGAGAATCACAGCATAGCCAAATTAATACACAAACTTGAGGGGGCTACAAGTCACTCCATGACAACCATGAAGATAGAATAGGGCTGGGCAACTTTTTATTCTTCAAACCATGTTATGCAAAGCTTTTACAAAAATTAAAAAACAAAACACTGCATGGTGTTCTATACAAATTTTATTCCTTTTCATAATAGTCAATTGAAATGATTTGTGGGCTTTTTGGCTTGAGGCTTTAATGATGTCTTAATTTGAAGAATGTGTCTTCTCTTACCCATATTGATAATGACAATAAAATTTGAAGTTTTCATACAACCCATTCATTCAGTCAACACACAAACTGAGCAACCATTATGTGTGAACAGAGTTCTTGGATGGTACAGAAGACTGACATGCTTGGTGGCTGACACAAAGATGGGAGGTTAGAGCCCACCAAGAGGTGCCGAGGAAGAAAACCCTGGCAATCTACACTGAAAAAATCCATCACTGCAAACCCTAGGAAGCACAGTTCTCTTTTGACATGCATGAGGTCACAATACATCAGAACTGACTCCAATTGAACAGTAACTGGTTACTGTTTATGTGTAATGTTAAAGGAATAAATATAGTAAAAGAGATCAGTGAGTGATCAGACAAGGCACCTCATTTCTTGGAATTTATTAAGTTTTTCCTTATGTAAAGAAAAAACTCCTAAAACCACATTAGCCAAGCTAAGTACCATAAAACCACATTAATATTCTCTAAAAAATAGCATTTTTAATGTTCCTCAAGTTATGAAGTACTAATTTTATCACATGACACTGTGAAAAGCTAATGTCAAACTCTAATTTTGTTTTCTTGAAAATGGAAGTCTTTTGTATTTCTTCAACAAGAAAAATAAAAGCAGGTATCTTATTTATGAATCGTTGTACTTATAATTGAGGATCCTTGGGGGCAAAGTGGTTAAAGCACTAGGCTGTTAACTTAAAGGTCAGGAGGTTGGACTTCAAACCTACCAGGCCCTCCACGAGAGAAAGAGGTGGCAGTCTGCTTCCATAGAGATTGACAGCCTTGGAAACCTTACGGGGCAGTTCCACTCGGTCCTTCTGGCCACTGTGAGTAAGAACGGACTTGACAACAACAGTTTCATATCCATCAACAAAATGAGAATAGTCGTTGGCCCACGCACTTCATTAGTCTCTTTCATTCAATCCCCAAGAATTTAAGATGCCTTCTTTGTGAACTGGAGCCGTAGCAGGGCAGTGCTTGATGGTTCAGCGCCTAACCAAAAGGTCAGCAGTTTGAATTCACCAGCCTCTCTGTGAAAACCACATGGAGCAGTTGTGCTTCTTTTTATAGGGTTCCTACGAGCTAGAGTCATCTTCACGGTAGTGGCTTTGGCTTTGGTCTTCTGTTGAACATCTGAATGAGGAAGTCTTCAAAACCCTGAAAATTTAAACCCACCATCAACCTGGAAAACACATTTACAAGTGTATTTCAGAACTGCATCTCAATAGGAGAAACAAGTGAAAAAGTTCTAAAAGCTTAAGGTTAGAAAGGAATATTAATTTAAGCATTCAACAAGCAATTTCTGCTTTCCTACTATGGATAAAATACTGGGCAGTGCTGGGAATACAGGCGATCATTTAGATAAGAAAAATTCTGTATGACAATCTCTCTACTCCACCCAGATTTTTTTGTCGTTGTTGTTTAACAAATATGTAATGGGCACAATTACTGAATTATTTCTATGCCAGTGAATTTTCAATTTGTATAACTCCTTTACTTGCTGAGATGGCAAAAAAAAAAAAAGAGGGGGGCACTATATTTTATGTGGAGAGAGTGAACTTTTCAACTGCCACAGCCTATAAAAGGTTGAGCTTTCTGCCTTAGTGACACTGCTCCTTCTCAAGTTGTTGCTGTTGGGGCTGTGGATTTCCCCGGCAAGGCCATGTCACTCTCAATGCGCAGCAGCGGGCTGTCCCAGCGGCTGTCCTCCCAAAGTGGAACAGCAGGCAGAACCTGGGGCATGTCTACTTCTGGTGCTGGAAGCATCTATGGGGGAAGCCCCTTTGGCTTTGGAGGCAGCTATGGAGGAGGCTTTTCTGCTGCTTCCATGTTTGGCTCTGGCTCTGGCTTCGGTGGTGGTTCTGCAAGTTCCTTTGCAGGAGGACTGGGCACTGGTTATGGAGGATCCCCGGAGGGTGCCTTTGTAGGCCTGGGGGCTGGCTTTGGGGGAGGCTCAGGAGGTGGCTCTGTAGGTATTCTCTCTGGCAATGATGGAGGCCTTCTTTCGGGATCAGAAAAGGAAACCATGCAAAATCTTAATGACAGATTGGCTTCCTATCTGGATAAGGTTCGGGCTCTAGAAGAGGCTAACACTGAGCTAGAAAACAAAATTCGAGAATGGTATGAAGCACGAGGGTCTGGGGTTGTAGACCCCAAGTCACAGAGTGATTACAGTAAATACTATATGCTGATTGAAGACCTCAGGAATAAGGTAAGAATACGCTTTTTGAGGATCTTTGGGAGGTAGTTTTTACCTTTAGTTTCTAGTACTATAATATCTTACAGTGATAATGACCTAAAACTTCAGAGATATTTTTCAGTTTGATTGTACTGAGCAATGGCCATGTCAAGATATTTCATTCCATTTCGTCACTTACCATAAAAGGACTGCATTTCCACTAGTTCTTTTTTTGAAGAAATGTGTTTAATTTTTTAATAATATTTTATAAATGTATTTTATTAGAAAATAAACTGCCTTGAACCTGTAGCCATTTCTTCTGCCTCACAGTGACCCCACAGGACAGAGTAGAACTGCCCCATGTGGTTTCCAAGGAGCAGCTGGTAGATTGGAACTGTCCACCTTTTGGTTAGCAGTAGAGCACCTAACCACCACGGCACAACAACTCTGAAATTGTCCGAGGACTTAAAGTCACTTAAAAATCTTTTCTGTCCCCAAAAAATACAATGTTGGTGTTTTGGGGTCTCATTTCATGTGTCTCCTCTTATTTGCCAGATCATTTCTGCCAACATTGGAAATGCCCAGCTCATCCTGCAGATTGACAATGCCAGATTGGCTGCTGATGACTTCAGAATGAAGTGAGTCCAAGAAAAGTAACAATAAGTGATATACCACCGTTTCTTCTTATTCCCTATTTCCCTGCCTCTGTTGATGGTACATATTGCAACCCTTCTGAAGTCCAAGTGGTCTACATATTTAGTGTTTTAGCAATTCACATAGGTCACTCTGGAACACAAGTCACATTACAAGACCTGAAGTTGTAAGTTGCTTAAACCAGAGCTATGGATCATTGTATTGGTAACTTGCCAGTGACACATGAGGTGGCATAATTCTACCACTGTCTTATATCTCAGTTTCCCATGTATCACAATGAATTAATAATGATTTTTGCCTGAGAGTTAAATGAGATAATTATTTTCCCGATGACATATACAACTAAAATATTAATAATGCACTTATTTTGGTTTTTCTCTTTTCCTCCCCATACTGTACCCTCCCTGGCATAAAGAAGAAACACTAATTTTATGTTTGTTCCATAAAATTTTCACACAAAGTTGCAGTGGTAATGGTGCTGAGCCTGTAAAATCTCAGTAAAAGCCAGCCAAGTACCAACATTTTAAGTTAAATCATAACACTAAGCAAAGAGGCAAACAATTATTTTATTTTCAGTGCTTTTAGGATGTTGTCTGAAATGCCACCCAGATAAGTGCTGCTGGGTTCACAGCCACAGCAGCCACCAAAGGGGAATTTGTTCCCTTGGGATGCAGTAGGGTTGCTTGGTTTTGTCTCCAACTGAGCAGTTAACTATCATTTTTTTAAAAAAGAAAAAGTTATAAAAGCAAAAAATACATTGCAAAGCTACTATTTTTAAATAGTCTCAGAAATTTGTGTACGAAATAGCCCCCAAAGATGGCAGAGATCTTGTTCAAACGGTTGTGTTGATTCCCTTAACTGTCTTGTTATTTCATTTCCAGGTATGAGAATGAGCTGGCCCTCTACCAGAGCGTGGAGGCTGACATCAACGGCCTGCGTCGGGTGCTGGATGAGCTGACCCTGGCCAGAGCCGACCTGGAGATGCAGATCGAGAATCTGAACGAGGAGCTGGCCTACCTGAAAAAGAACCATGAGGAGGTCAGCCAGACTGAGCAGCCTCCCTGAGCTGATACTTTTCTCCTAGACCCCCCAAAAATAGCATTTCAGATTTACAAATCTCAAGTTAGAACAACGAAGGAGAACACTTTACCTCCCTGTTAAACTGATCATTTGTTTTGGACTTCTGGAAGTGTGTGTACATATGTGGCATTGATGGTGGCTCCGGTTAGGTTTGACAGATTAGAGGCACTTTCTGATCTGCAACTTCACTCATTAGGTAATGACAGTAAAACTTGTAATTTCCTTGATTTAGTGATTTATTTTTTTAAATAGAGTATTTTAAAAGTGGATACCCCAGTGATGTAGTGGTTAAATGCTGTGTCTGCTAATGGAAAGGTCCACAGTTCAAATCCACCAGGCGCTCCTTGGAAACTCCATGGAGCAGTTCTACTCTGTCCTGGGTTGATTTGGACTTATTTTAAAAGTTAAAAAACAAAAAGTCTACTGACAATATACATATTACACACACACATCATGAAACTGCTATACCACAACTGGCTGGCTGGCATATAGAATGGACATCTATCATGATTTTGGCAATAGGACTCTAAAAATGTTTCTACACGATTCTCAGTGCCACAAATGGTGTGCAAGCCCAGGTACCATTTGCAGTTCTTGGTTTGGTAGTTGACAGCCTCTAGTGTTTAGTGCAAATATTAGGCCCTTCCACCCTGCAAACACCCCTCCAAGGCCAACTTATACGTTAGACATAGTAGACACAGCATCGAGATCCGCGAGATTTTCATGGTTTAAGTTCTTTAGAAATCAAAAGGAAATTATGAGCTTTAAAGCCAAGGGGATGTTTTAATACACTGTCTTGATGTATTTGTCTTTATCTCAATCCAGCGGTAAGATACAATTTCTTGGGGAGGAAGGGGTCCGTGAAGGTAAGGTGTCCAGGGTCCGTGAAAGTCATATGTACCCCCAGGCACCTTCTGTCTCACTTGCTGTCTCCAGGAGCTCCAAAGCTTTCGAGAGGACAGCCCTGGCCAGGTCAACGTAGAAATGGATGCAACCCCTGGAGTGGACCTCACCAGGCTTCTCAACGACATGAGGGCGCAGTATGAAACCATCGCTGAGCAGAATCGGAAGGACGCGGAAGCCTGGTTCGCTGAAAAGGTGGCACAAACCAGAACAAAAGACTTGATACCTTGGCTGTACCACGTTAAGGCCGGAGGGCTCATGTCGCCCCGCCGCCTCTTTGCCATTGCAGAGCGGGGAGCTCAGGAAAGAGATCAGCACCAACAAGGAGCAGCTCCAGTCCAGCAAGAGTGAGGTCACCGAGCTGAAGCGCGCGTTCCAGAACCTGGAGATCGAGCTGCAGTCTCAGCTGGCCGTGGTACGGGGTCGCGCACAAAGGAGCGGAATCATGCCAACTTCCCAAGACAATACTGTATCCAGAATGGGTTCGCAGCATGGGTTGTCCCCTCCGTTAGTAAATCTGTATCATTTCTCTTCCACTGCAGAAGAAATCCCTGGAGGACTCGTTGGCCGAAACTGAGGGCGACTACTGTGGCCAGCTGGACCAGGTGCAGCAGCTCATCACCTGCGTGGAGGAGCAGCTGCTGCAGGTGCGCGCCGACGCCGAGCGCCAGAGCGCCGACTACCAGCGACTGCTGAACGTCAAGGCTCGGCTGGAGCTCGAGATCGAGACCTACCGCCGCCTGCTGGATGGGGAGGCCGCGGGGTAAAGCAGATCCCGGACGGGAGATCCCTTCCACCGCTGAGTAGCAGCAGACCGCTGTTTCGCTGACCAACAAAGGATGCTGGTTTTTGTAGCAATACAAGGAAGGGAAAGGTTTTCTAGCTGACAAAAAAATAACAAAGGCATGCTTTTTATTTATTAAATGCTGTTTTTAAAAGTTGCCATCTAGTTGATCTAACTCATAGCGATCCTCTAGGACAGAGTAGAACTGCCCCCATAGGGTTTCCAAGGCCGGTTGGTGGACTCAAATTGCCGACGTTTTGGTTACCAGCCCAGCTCTTAAACACTGTGCCACCAGGGCTCCGTTAAGTGCTCTAGACTTTGTAAGATGTGTTCATCCCCTTATCTTACGTGATAATCATTTATAAAGTGCTGTGGCGAACAAAGGTGCTAAAGACAGAGACACATCGTAAATGGGTACTTCCAAGGGTAAGAAAGTCATGCATTCCGTTTTTTACATCAATGACCGACCCAGTGCTAAGAATGAAACATACGATAGCTATCTGAACCATCTCAGACCTTCTGCAGCAAATTTCCCTAAGGTAAGGGCAGTCTGGACTGGAGACAAGAACTCTAGACTATAACAAACCTAGCTTCTCATCCAGATCTTCATTAATGGCACTGTGACAGCCCGTTTTAGGCTTAGCTTGAAACTAACAGTACATTGCCTCAACTGATTACTCATGGATGCATCAACCACTGATAGTTATCTTCTGGCCACAGTTTTGTATGCCATTCAAATTTTTAGCTCAAATAGCACACTCTCCTTATTCCTCCTCATTCCAGAAAACATTGTATGATGTCCTCCTCCATTTTATTCTTTGCAGTGATGGACTGGTTGAAAGTTCACTTGTGACAGACTCCAAATCTCAAACACAGTCAATTGATTCCTCCAAAGGTAAGCAGATTCCCTAAGAGTTTCTTACAGTAAGTCAGAATCACATTTATGAATGAGTCAAGCTGTAAGATTTCATGCAATGTTGCAGTAGTAACAATTTCAAGCATATCTGTATTCTGAAAAAGAAAAAAATATTTATGCCATCTTACAAAAATGGGTAGTCTGTACTACATTAAAGTTCTGGAAAGTCCAGGGGAAACACACAACACTCTGAGGTATTATGAGTGCCCTGACCAACTTTCAAATGTTTAAAAGAGAATCATTTTCATTTACACACAAGACCACACTCAACATATTTCCAGTGGATAAAGCACTGTTTTTAAAAAGTATAAAAGGCACTTTTGCAAGTTTAAATTTCATGGATTAGATCTGCCAAAACCTTATTTAAAAGTTTAAATTCAATAACAATCAACTTTCGAATTATATTAGAAACATTTTTTTTTCAACCTTTTCTTTCATTTTTATCTTTAGACTCATCCAAAACCCGAAAAATCAAGACAATTGTGCAAGAGATGGTGAATGGTGAGGTAGTCTCATCCCAAGTTCAAGAAAGTGAAGAACTAATATAAAATCAGCCACATGATTGGTTCTTTAGGAACAAGAAATTTACTAAAAATTTTTCCCTTCAGAGTAAGGTACCATAATAGCTCAATCTCTACACTTGTGTTTCATTTTACTAGGCTTCTGTATTTACTTTGAGTCCTTTTTGTCCTTCTGAAACAATATTAAAATGCAAGTCACAATGGCTATATCAGCCTTTATAACAAACCGAAAGTACCTTTCATCTTTATGTACTTGTGGTAGTCTTTTAATGAAATTTTTTCTAGTGGTCTGCAGCTGTTTTTTAATCATAGAACTTTAATCAAGTAGTAACATTTTTAAAGAATTCATTTCAATAAAACATGAATGGTAATGATGTGCAATGTGTACCTTTTTGATGCCAACAATTAATGTCAAAGACACAGACAGAAATCTGTGAAACAGTAATAACAAAATGGCTAAATGCTGGGATAAAGATCTCAAGGTCAGAGGACAAGAAAATTAAAAGTGCTGTCCTTTATATGTTAGCCATCATGACTGTGACAAAATCACATTGTTCACATAGACTAGACAGCAGAATCTGTTTCTGTTTTGTGTTGTTAGGTGCCATCAAGTCAGTTCCAACTCACAGTGACCTTTATCTTCTAGCACTTCATCTATTATAGTTAAGAAGCACTTACTATACCCGACTGTTTTCTAGACACAGGGCTAGAGACTGAAAGATGAATAAGATACAGTCCTTGCCTTGAGGAGCTGACAGCTGCGGGCAGAGGTAGACATCTACCAGGAACAGTGATGGAGGGGGAACACAAATTCAAAGAACTACAAACACGTGGAGGAAGATGAAAACAACTTGTCTGGGGGGACAATGGAAGGTATCATAAAGGAATTAGTCAAAGTAGAGAAAAAGGAACATTCTGGGAAGAGGAACTACTACATGGGAAAAGACACAGGTCTGTGGAAGAAGACTGCTTGATGTCTCTTCTCTTATTTGGCCCAGAGTAGAGTTTCTCTAAGGGTAGGTCAGATCCACAAATCAGTAACAGAAGTCATGCTCCAGGATTACAGCGAAGGGCAGCCAAAGTCTGCATCTGAGTAGAGAACTGACCCATTCAAAACACTAGAGGGAAAATGAGAACAGTTAATGATTAAGAATCTAGTTTTGAAGCCAGACTAGGTTCAAATCCAGGCCTGCTACTTAACCATGAATAACCAGCCTCAGTGTGCCACAGTTACCTGATCTATAAGACAATGATGATGGTACCTGCTTCATGGGATAGGTTGTTGGGAAGATTAAATAAGGTGATATACATCAAGGGCTAAAAATAGGTGGTGGCATTTAGAAAGTTCTTGATATTTATGTCCTACTATTATTTACTATATGGAGTCAAAACGGGATAGAGAAATGGTGGGAACTGACAAGCATGTTATGTCAAAGTTAGCAGAAGGGAGAGGAAGGAGTTATTCATGCCCAGAAGAATCCCAGAATGACCTAGGATAGCTTTAGCTTTCACTCCCAAAAAGATTCAGAAGGTTTTTTCTTAAACAGGATCCATACCCCCATGTAATAAATTCAAAATATATTTTAAAGCATAATGTTAAAGTACATGTTATATATTATATACTTAATAATAGTTCTCTGGTGCTGAAAACTGCTGCAAATAGTTAATCATTTTAAATAACAGTTGCTTTCTTCACAACTATTTCTGAAGAGCATGAACAACTATTTCTGAAGAGCATGAATGTCAGAGGAAGGAGGGGTTTTGCACAACAAAAATCCAGTGGTCATTTCTTAGTTATCCTAATTTCTCAGTATTCCATTCTTCTGAACATTTTCTGCACTGAGCTCCAGAGACACAACTTCACTAGGAGATTTTTACCAGATTCCTCTTCTTTTTTTTGTATAGAAATCAAAGTTTACCAATGGTCAAGAGGGAGGGGTAAATGACACCACAATGCTTCGGGAACACTAAGCTTCTACTAAAACCAAAAACCAAACCAAACCCACTGCTGTCAAGTCAATTCTGACTCAGAGCGACCCTGCAGGACAGGGTAGAACTGCCCCATAGAGTGTCCAAGGAGTGCCTGGTGGATTTGAACTGCTGACCTTCTGATTAACAGAGGTAGCACCTCACCACTATGTCCCCAGGGTTTCCAAGGGTAACAGAAAAATTCAGGAGTGGTGTTGGTTGAACAACATGATGAACACATTTAATGTCACTGAACTGTACACAGGAAGACTACTGAAATGGTACAAGCTTTGTTATCCGTGTATTTACCACAACTAAAACCAAAGTATGAGATAACTGGGGACATTTGAACACTGTCTACTTTATTTCATGATCATCAAGGAAGGCTTAAATATGATAATGTTATTGGGGTTATGTTAAAAGAAAATGAATCTGGTTTTTTTTTTTACTTTGGTGAGTAGCACCTGGAGTCTCAAAAGCTTGTGAGACTTCTTTTTCTTCTTTTTTTTTTTCCTTTTTTAAAATTGTACCTTTGATGAAGGTTTATGAGCATATTAGTTTCTTATTAAACAATTAATACACATTTTGTTTTATGAGCTTGTCACACTTGCCCCTACTCGACCTTGGGTTTCCCATTACCAGCTTTCCTGTCCCCTCCTGTCGTCTTGTCCCTGTCCCTAAGCTGGTGTGCTCATTTAGTCATGTTTTATGGGCCTTCTAATCTTTGGCTGGAGGGTGAACCTCAGGAGTGACTCTGTATTGAGTTAGAACAGTGTTCAGAAGCCATCTTCACAGGGTTTCTCCAGTCCCTATCAGACCGGTAAGTCTGGTCTTTTTTTGTGAGTTAAAATTTTGTTCTGTATTTTTCTCCAACTCTGTCCAGGACCCTCTATTGTGATCCCTGTCAGAGCAGCCAATGGTGGCAGCTGGGCACCATCTAGACGAGCTGGATTCAGTCTGGCAAAAGCTGTAGTGGTTGTGGTCCACTAGACCTTTAAGGACTAATCTTTCCCTGTGTCAGATTTTATTCATTCTCCCTTGCTCCACAAGCAATGGGACTATCTTAGACAGCACTTGTAAGCTTTTAAGACCCCTGATGTTACTCACCAAAGTAAGAGGTAGAATATTTTCTTTATAAACTATGTTATACCAACTGAGCTAGATGTCCGCTGAGACCATGGCCTCCAGCCCTCAGCCCAATAATTTGGTCCCTTAGAGAGTTTAAATGTGTCTATGAAGCTTGGTCACGTTATGCTGACTTCCCTAGAACTGTGTACTGTGCTACCCTTCACCAAAGCTACCACTTATCCATTGTCTAGTTAGTGTTTCTTCTTCCCCAAGTTCCCCTGCTGTAACCATCAAAGATTGTTTCTTTCCATGTAGAAACATGTTTTGTGAGTTTTTACAATAGTAACCTAACACAGTATTTGCCCTCTTGTGATTATCACAACTGGCACAATGCCCTTCAGATTCATCCGTGAGAGATGTTTCATAGATTCATCATTGTTCCTTGTTGTTGTGTAGTGTTCCCCTGTGTGTACGTATCACAGTTTATTTATTCATCTCTTGATGGGCACTTAGGTTGTTTCCATCTTTTCACTGTTGTGAAGAATGCTACAGCAAATATTGGTGTGCATGTCTGTTTGTGTGATGGCTATTATTTCCCTAGGATGTATTCCTAGGAGTGGGACTGCTGGATCTTACCACATTTCTATTTCTAGCTTTTTAAGGCAGCACCACATAATTTTCTGAAATAGCTGTATCATTTTACATTCCCACCAGAAGTATACGAAGCTCCAAGTGCCCCACAGCCTCTGCAGTATTTGCTATTTTCTGGGTTTTTGATTGGTCCTGATAATGTCAGGGTGAGAAGGCATCTCCCTATAGTTCTGATTTGCATTTTTCTAATGGCTTGTGATCTGAAGCATTTCCTCATGTGTCCATTAGCTGCCTGAATAGCTTTGGTGAAGTATCTTTTCATATCCTTTGTTCATTTTTAAACTGGATTATTTTTCTTTTTGTTGTAGAAGTGCTAAATTTTCCTATAGACGCTAGAGATTAGACTTCCATCAGATTTGACAGAGCCAATTTTTTCCCCTAATCTACAGGCTTTCTTTTTCCTTTTGGACCATAAATATTTAATTTTTAGATGACCTCAGTTGTCTAGCATATCTTGTGGTGTTTGTATATTATTAGCTATGGTTTGTATGCTATTCATGCTATGTATTATGGTGCCTAGTGTTGACCTTATTTTTCTTCTATGATCATTACAGCTTGTAGTTTTATATTTACATCCCTGATCCATTTTGCATTAGTTTTTGTATATGGTGTAAGATATGAGTTCTGTTTCATTTTTTCACAGATAAATATCCAAGTTTTCCAGGGCCATTTGTTAAAGATTGTCTTTCCCCACTTAGTGGATTTGGGGCCTTTGTCAAAGATCAGGGGACCATAGGTAGATACATTCATATCTTGGTGCTCAGTTCTATTCCATTGGTGAATATGTTTGTCATTGTATGAGTACCAAGGTATCTCATAAAAGATTGCTGTTGGGGGGGTGGGGTCAAGATAGCGGACTAGACACACATCTCCTTAATTCTCTCTGAAAACTAAGGCCTTGATTGATAATTAAACGGAGCCTTCTGGACACACAGTGAACCCTTGGACAAGGCATACGGCTGCCAATTTGGACTACATGCCACTGAAGAATGGGAAAGTTCTTCTCTTTTGCTGACCCCTGATCTTGTTGAACACTGGCTCTTGAGGACTGAAGGTAACTTGCAATTTTTCTTTTCCTCTGTCTTAGTGGCAGGTGCGCTAGGGCTTAACTGGCAGCAAAGCTCAGCCATACTGCTGACGGGATCAGCAGGCAGAATAGCCACATTTTGAGAGCCCAGCTCCAGACTGTGCACTTCGGCCCCTCCACCCTCTCATCTTGAACTTCAGCCATTGAGTCAGCTAGTCCACACTGGGTGGGAGAGTTTGCACAGGATGCCATCTTATTCAACTGGGAGGCAGAGTTACCCAAATGGAGGCCTCATCAGGGGCAAATTCACAAGCTGGGAGGCAGTGTCACCCTTTCCCCCTCATCTTAACTGTCGGGGGACTTGGGCTTAACTGGCAGCAAGGTTTAGTCATGTTGCTGAAGGGATCAGCAGGCAGAATAGCCACATTCTGAGAGCCCAGCTCTGGACTCTGTGCACCTCAGCCCTCCACCCCCTCTTTTTGAACCTCTGCCATTGAATTGGTTATTCCACAGAAGGCAGGAGAGCTTGTGCAGGATGCCATCTTGTTCAACTGGGAGGTGGACTTACCCAAACAGAGGCCTCAGCAGAGCCTAACTCCCTGAGTGGGAGGCAGTGCCAGCCTGAGGAGCACTTTTCCAGCACAAAAACTTTTTAAAGCACAGTGGGGCCTTACAGTGGGGCCTGGCAGCAGATGACAGCAGGGCAGTAGCTTTTCTATACTTTGAACGAGTTTACAGCATCTGGAGTCAGATATCGAGGTCTTCACTTTGCCAGCTTGGAAGAGGGGCTTGCAGACCCGACAGCCTGACTGATTTTGGAAGATGTCATATAGCTTTTACCTTTCAATATGAGACTACCTAGAGAAATAACTGCAGTGCATCCTGATGGCATCTCTTCCAGCCTTTACTGACCCACATTATAGGGTCAGCTGATACCCCCTCAGTGACTCTGTAAGTAGGGCTGGGTCTCTGCCAGTCAGGAGGTGGAGCCTGCTACCTCAGAGATTCCACTGGGCCCAATCACTGGAGTACATGGAGGTGACTGGTGATCACCTTCCTCCTCAGACTGTACTACAGATCCTGTTAAAGTAAAACTAGAGAAACTAAACAACTTCTAAATGCCCAAAAAGCAACAAACTTTGGACAGAAGCTTAAATAAAAATTCACCTATGACTCCAGAAGGCCCCCAAAAGAAAGAACCAAAGGACTTCCCAGACAAAGATGCCTTTCTGCAACTATCAGAGGTCAAGTACAAAAGGATTATATAGAGAGCCATCCTAGATGTTATATAAAATGCAGCAGAGCAAAATGAAAAATTAAGCAAGCTGTTTGAATTGATGGAACACCAGTACTCTGAAATCCAACAGATCAATAGCAAAACCAAAGAAATAGAAAACTTCAAGCCAAGAAAACAGAATTGAACAAATGGAAGACAGACTTTCTGACTTGGAAGACAGAGCTACTGACTCCAGCATCTATGAGGAGAAATCAGAGAAAAGAAACAAGAAAAATGAAGAAGAATTAAGAAGCATGTGGGACACGGCCAGGAGGAACAAGGTATCAGAGAGATTTTCTGCCAGCAAATCTTCAGTCATTATCTCAGTGCTTTACATTTTCTACTCATTCTGGAACTTCAATCACATGCAGATTTTTATTTGTGGTTGTATCCCACGTCATTCTCCAGGTTTCTTTTTTGGTTGTTCTTTGATTTCCTCAAAGTAGTATCCCAGAATTTGTCTTCAATTTTGCTGACCCTATCTTCTATTGTTTCACATTTGTTCCCAAAACCTTCTATTGCACTGTGTCTGAAATCTTGTTTATCTTTTAAATTTTTAATTGCTGTTTTTGCATGATTTCTAGTTGTTTACTTTGTTCATGTATCATTTTTCCAAATTCTTCCATTGTTTTGTCTCTCTTTTGCATGATTTTGTCTGACTCATCTTCTTGACTCTGAATGTTACAGTACCTCAAGGCTCAATCCTCTTGTCCTCTCTAAATTCACTCCCTAGGTGATCTCGTCTAGTCCAGTGACTTTTAAGATCATCTATTTTTTGATTGCTTCTGGTTGTGGCCTCCAAGATGGCCCTTGATGATCCTTATCTCCTAACAATCATGCCCTAGTGCCATTCCCTCCCACAATGACAAGAACTGACCTGGATAATCTGCAGTATATTGAAGAAGTAACAGTGCATGGCTTCCAAAGCTAGGTCACAAAACATTTCATTTCTGCCTTGCTATCTCCAATTATTCACTGTGCAGGATGTCAGCTGCCCTCAAGGTTATACTATGGAAGGAAAACCTTCCAAGAAAAAAATCAGTGCTTTCACAAAATGTCCTATTGAAGCTCCAACACTCAGATTTTATGGAACAACCAGAAAATCCAGAATAACAGTCCTTTTCTGATGAAGTCCAATTTAGAATATTCTGTCTTTACTTTGCAGAGGATACACTAGATTTATTATAATCTGAATTCATTTTGCCCTATTTTCATTGCCAAGAAATACAGTGAGCTCAGCATCCTTACCATGAGCTTATAGCCTTCATTCACCAGATCATGAATTCTAATTCAACACACACAAGAAAGGTCCTTCCAGACTTAGCAGTCAGAAGTAGGTGGTCTATTTTTAAAGAAAGTAACTCACAAGATAAAACCTGAGCAAAAGACATTAAAAGAGCATATTTTTAGTGTTTATTTTCAAAACTGAAACTTTTATCAATTTAAACATGTAGCTTTATATGTTGTATGTATAAGCCAGAAAAGGGGCTAGAAAATACACACTGAACTGTTAGTAGTAGTTATCTCTCCAGGATAAGAGTCAGGAGAATATTCTCTTTATTCTTTTGTATTTGTCTAAAATGTTTAAAAAACTGCATGTATGACTCTGATAGGGCTCTAGTGGTGCAATGGTTAAGAGCTTGGCTGGTACCAAAAGGTCAGCAGTTTGAACCTACCAGCCACTCCTTGGAAACTGTGGAGCAGTTCTGTTTTAGCCTATAGGGTCACTGACTCATAACTGACTCGACAGCCTTGAGTTTTATGATCTGACCATCGGAAAAATATGGATTTTAATTATTCAAAGCAAATGGATTTGCAAATCAGTCACAGCAGAGAGGGATCCACCTAGAAACCAATCCTAGGTTACCAAAGCAGTTACTTCTTTAGGCTTTGTAAGAGTGACACCTCCTGGAAACTCAAGGAATGAACTTTTAAAGACTATGATCAAACCGCTTGAGATGTATTCAATACTAAGCAGCTTAGTGTAGAGAGGAAAAGAGGCAGGGAGAGATAAGGAAAACAAAAGCTTCCTTTAAAGTACCAACAAATTGAAACTTTCTTATTTCAGTAATAAGAGACATGAGTTTCCAGAAAACCTACCAGTGAAAAGGCACAAAAAAGAAAGCTGGTAGTTGTTGAAGAGTTTAGAGCACCAGACAGCCAATCTGAATACTCAAGTTTTTAAAAATATGCTACACTCAACTATAAAATTAAAAATTTATTTAAATACCTGAGTAAACGGCTTTTTATGGAGCAGTCAGTGTTTCTTAACTCTTGGAACTGAATCTAAGATTTGGATGCCATTGTTCAACGTTAGTATCATAAACTCAAAATCAAACAAAAAATAAGTGCCCCAATTTAATTTATTCTCTTCATGACTCCTGCTATCTAAGGGCTATGGCTACCTATCAGCAACTTACTTATTAAAGGATTTATTATGAACAGAATTAGTGGATAAAAGTTAAGTACCTGGTTGGTGAATCAGCAAACTGTGACACATACATATAGCAGTATACCACCTGCCAATACAAAGGGTGAGGGGGCTACTGATTGCAACACCAGGGATGAATTTTAAACCATGGTGCTGAGCAAAAGACACCAGACACAGAAGAATACATACCCTGTGATTCCATTTACTTGAAACACAGGGAAAACAATTTAATCTACAGTGAAAGAAAATAGATTGGTGATTACCGGGGATGAATGAATTGGAGAAATTGGGACAAACTGAAAAGGGGTGCAAGAGAAGCATTAAATCAAAAATTCAAAATTGCTGTGAAGTCGATTACTACTCATGGTGACCTCATGCACTACAGAGTACAGCTTCCTCACTGGGTTTTCTTGGTTGTAATATTTTTAGGTCTTTCTATCAAGTGAGTTCAAACCACAAACCTTTAAATTGTAGTAACATTCAAACAGCAAGCAGTATTCGTAGACCTTAAGAAAAGCTTTGCTGTTGCTAGATGCCTTCAAGTAGACTCCAACTCATCAGAACCCATGTGACACAGTAGAACTGTCCCATAGGGCTTTCTTGGTTGTAATCACAGGTAACAAAAATGTTCTGTATCTTGTGTTGATGATTAATCCAAAAAGAAAAAAAAAAAAACTGAATCCACTGCCATAAAGCCTATTCCAACTCATAACAACCCTGTAGGATACAGTATAGCTGCCCCCAGGGTTTCTGGGGAGCACCTGGTAGCTTCAAACAGCTGACCTTTTGGTTAGCGGTCAATGCTTAACCATCACACCACCAAGGTTTACATGGATGTGTATATATATACAGCAAGACTCTTTAAACTGAACACTTAAAACAGGCACATTTTATTGCATATAAACACACGTCATTAAAGTTCATTTTAAAACTACAGTGATTTACTAGTCTGTCTTTATGCTAATACTGTGGGAAGCATAGAGGCATGATAAGTAGTGTGCTGGAGGGGGTTACACCTGCTTTCAAAGTGTGGATTATAAATATTCAAGTGTTTCATGCGCCGGCTGTTAAACCACTGATAGCTTGAAATTGGTCACGATGGAAATTAGCAAACACTAGGGAGTTCTCCCATCTCTATTCTTGAGAACTGGTTTAGAGACACATCACTTAGAACAGTGGTTAACTGAGGTTTGGAAGCTGTCATGGATTGAATCGTGTCCCCCCAAAAATATGTATCGAAATTCAGCTGGGTTGTGACTATCAGTACTGCGTGATTGCTCTCCATTTTGTGATTTTCCTATGCTGTATGTTAAAGATTAGGGTGGGACTGTAAATCCCTTCCTAAGGTCACCTCCCTGTTCCACTGTAAAGGAAGTTTCCCTGGAGTGTGGCTTGCACTGTCTTTTTATCCTACAAGAGATTAAAGGAAAGAGAAGAAAGCACAAAGCTGGGAATGTCACACCATCAAGAAAGCAGCACCAGGAGTAGAGCATGTCCTTCAGACCTGAGGTTCCTGCACCAAGACGCTCCCTGACCGAAGACTGATGCAACACCAGGACCTTCTCCAGAGCCAACATGGGGGAAGCCTTCCCCTGGAGGGGATACCCTGAACTGGGACTTGTAGCCTACTGGACAGTGTAAGACTAAACTTTTCTTTGCTGAAGTCATCCACTTGTGGAATTTCTGTTAGAGCAGCACTAGATAACTAAAACAGAGATTGACTGCCTGGTTTGGGTGCCAGTTCTACCAAATTCTGGATAGTTTCATTTACCCCTCTGCTTTTTAGCTGGTTCAATGAGTTCATTCACATGTGGCTTATAGTTGTTGTTGTTAGGTGCCATTGGGTTGGTTTCCACTCGCAATGGCCATATGTACAACAAAACAAAACTCTGTCCCATCCCTCACTGACCTCACAATCCTTGCTATTTTGGATCCCGTCATTGTAGCCACTGTGTCAATCCATCTCATTTTTGCTGACCCTCTACAACATCACAGAAATTCTGGTGGCACAGTAGTTACGTGTTAGCACTGCCAACCAGAAAGTCAGCAGTTCAAATCCACCAGGCACTCCTTGGAAACTCTATGGGGCAGTTCCACTCTGATCTACGGGGGCACTATGAGTTGGAAATCGACCTGATGGCAACGGGGTTTTGGGGGGGAGTTTCTACGTTATCAAGTAAGATGTCCTCCAGGGACTGGTCTACCCCAGTAACAAGTTTAAAGGGCGTAAGACAAAATCTTGTCATCCTTGTTTCTGAGGAGCATTCTGGCTGTACTTCTTCCAAGACAGATTTGTTCATTCTTCTTGCAGTCCAAAGTGTATTCAACATTCTTCACCAACACTATAATTCAAGTGCAGCAATTCTTCTTCAGTCTTCCTTATTCATTGTCCAGTTTTCACGCACATGTGAGGTAACCGGAAACACCTTGGCTTGGGTCAGGTGAAACTTAGTCTTCAAGGTGACATCACTGATTTTTTTTAACACTTTAAAGAAGTCTTTCACAGCTGTGGAGCCCTAGTGGTTAACAGCTATGGCTGCTAACCCACAAGTGGGTAGTATGAATACACCAGCCACTCCTTAGAAACCCTATGAAGCAGTTCTACTCTGTTCTATAGGGTGACTATGAGTCAGAAGCAATCAGAAGGCAATAGTTTTTTGGTTTGCAGCAGATTTGTCCAATGCAATGTATCATCTGATTTCTTGACTGCTGCTTCTATGGGCACTGACAACGGATCCATGTCAAGCGAAGGCCTTCACAACTTAAATGTTTTCTCAAGTACCTGCAAATCTGAACAGTTTTTTTTTTTCCATCTGAAACATTTCTCCTCAGCTGACTGCTAAGAGTTCAAGCTTTCTCATCTGAGACATGGAGGAAATAATACTTATACACCCTACATCACAGGCTATTGTGTCAAAAAAAGCCAGCGTCAGTGAAAGAGCTTTGAAAGTCATAAAGCACTACAGAATTATAAGATGCTAGTACTGCTGTAACTGCTGAAATTAAAAGGAGAAAAACTCTGCAACATAAACAGACTGAGGAAAATCTTAGCACTCCTAGTGATTAACACAAAGTTTTAGAATTATTTTTTTCTTAAACCAACATAGGATAACGTAGAAAAATTCAAAACAACTACAGTGTATATTTTTTTAATGTAAGTCTTTTAAATTATGAAAACAAATATACAATTCAGAAGCAGACCTTTAAATAAACCATATTAATGAAACAGTCCACAGAGAAGGAGTGAGGTCTGATAGACAGAAAACAGATGGTGTTTCAGGCTTCACTGAGTGAGTCATTATTTTGCTCAGAACAAGTTACTCAACTTGGGATGAGTCATCTTTCATAAAAAGACTGTAATAATATCACTACAACCACATTCACCCAACATTTTGTAATCCTCATGAAAAACATCATAAACACAGGACACTGTGACTTCATCAGGGTATGTTCGCCTTCATTGTCAACCTGGAATCCAAATTTCACATAAAGTTTCTGCTGAGACAAGTATCTATTTTAAAATACTTCATTTAGTCATAGATACCATGAGTTGCTTTTTTTAATTACCTGAGGCTGCAATGTCACAGTTCAACTGAACAAATGTGTCTTTCCTTAACCATGTGAAGTAAAATTTCATCCTTTTAAAGAACATTCAGTTGGTACATTTATGTATACCTGGGGAGCATCAAATATTCACTTATTTGTGTATTCGTTAACTCAACAAATACTAATTTAATACCAAGGCTGGCATATATAAGTTTTCACATAGGCTACTGGAAACAATCTGAGTCTTTATAAACTAAAGACAAATACAACATAAAGTTTTGCACATTTTTTTGCTGGTTGTATTGGTGCAAATGGAATAAGGTAAGTCAGCAGTTTTAACTGGCAAAAGTGTCATTGCCCCAACACATGATATTTGCTGGTTATACTGAGTATGTTGATTAGAAAGATATGAGGAGGTGCAGGGGAGTGCTTTTGGAAGCTACAATACTTCCTCATTCATTTTTGAGTTCTGTAAGTTTAAAAGTAGCAATACAAACTAGGTATTAAATATATTTTCAGAGAGTATTTTAAAATGATTCTCCCAAATATTTTGTGCTATATATTATATTTTGCATTATATAAAAGTACCTCTCCAAGGTGCTTTATGATGTTTTAACTGGCCACCTTTTTTAAACAAACTTAAGCACCGATTCTGGATGACAGAGCAATTTTTTCTATTAACGTCCCCGTCTTCTCTAATGAATGAGTAGGCTGATAATTAACAAGACAAATTTTCTTTGTTGTTTTTAAAAAAAAAAACAAACATATACAATCAGCATCCAAATCAAGAGATAATTCTGGAACATAAACTGCAGAATTAGACCCAGGGGTACTACAGATAAAACAGTACAATGCAGTCTAGTTTTCCTATTGTACTAATTAGAGGCTGGTAATAACAAGTCCCCGGACTGGGAACAGTAGATACAAAGGTGACAGAACTTGACTCAGTTCCCCTACTTGAGTCTTCAGTGGAACATTTCTCTCCCCTTCACGACTCTGGAAGGTGTTTTTACAGCTTATAGATCTGGGAGGAGAAGGAGGCCTGAATGTCAGCCAGTGGGAAGATGAGAACGGCTCTAGGGGAAGGCAGTTCTCAACAGGGAGGAGTACCCAAGAAACGTTTTAGTCACCATCATCATTATTTGTCACCTCCAGGGTATACAGTGAACAATTGCATGACAAAGATTAATTCTGAAGAGTTAAAGGACAATAAATCAAATAAAAGAAAAAAAAAATACTGCTCAGTCAAGTTGACTGCTACTCACAGCGACCCTGCAAGACAGCATAGAACTGCTTTGTAGAGCTTCCAAGGAGTGTCAGGTGGAAATGAACGCCAACATTTTGGTTAGCAATCGTAGGCCTTAACCACTATGTCACTAGGGTTTCATACTATAATTCCCACGATAGACAGCTAAAGTGGCAATCTCCACAATTATTTGCTGATTTAACCAGAGGGCAGTTTTTTCAGCTGCATGTTCCAAAAATTGACTCCCTGAAAACCTCATGTAAAGCTGCATTAAAAAGAAAACATAGTATGTATCATAAAACATTTGCTGTGTACGCAATGTATCCGAACAGCTTATAATATCACGGTAACTTATCTCTGAATAACAAGCCTGTTTATGATCTTAATGTGTCATTTGATTTGTATTTGGTTTGGTCAGAAATACACCAAATAAAAAAGCACTACTTTTGACAGATTTGTGAATCCCAGTCAAATTGAACTTCACTTAAACAGTCTGTGGAAAATTATTCCACTGTCAATATTGGTCTCATAATCCTTCAATGTAGCTTTTCAGAGGCAAGCTTCACATTTCCTGAATCCATTCATTTATTCAATAAATACGCAAATCCTAGCTATAATCTGGCATGTTACCTCCTAAATATCTAGGACCTAATTATATTTCTTCATCTCCACCACCGTCACCCTGGTGCAAGCCGCCATTCATCATCTCTCATCTGGATGACCACGTATCTTCCACTTACACCTCCCTCTGTTTCATTCTCCCACCACAATTGCAGGAATCTTCTTAGAAACACAGACTTGATCTTTCACCCCATCAAAGGCTTCCTATTGGACTTAGAATACAAACCCAAATCCCATAAGCCTCCCTCTCCAGCCTCAAATTTTTTGCCTCACCTTCCTCTTTTCAGCAACCCTTACTGGCATTGTTTGGCTTTTCTAATACCCTGCTTCCTCCCACTCCACCACCTTCCCACAGGCTTCTTCCCTCTGCCTAGAAGATACTTCCCCTCACTTTTGACCTGGCTAACTCCTACTCACCAATCAGGTCTTAATTCAAATGCCACCTCCTCTGAGAAGCCTGATCAAACTCTGAACACCCCCACCACCATCACCACTGACTGTCTAAGTTCCCCCACTGCATACTTTCATAACATCCTGAAGTTTTCCTTCACAGTTCTTAACACAATTTGCAATTATGTATTTATCTGTACGACTACAGAATTAATGAATCAATGTCTGCTTCTCCCACTGTGAGCTCTGTACGGTTTCTAAGGGAAGGGGCTATGCCAGTTTTGCCCACCACCGTAGTCCTAGCAACTACTACAACACCTGCTTCAAGGGGAGAGAAGCAATTTTTGTAGAATACATGCACATAAAATTGTGCACAAAAGGTAAACTCTTTAGTCAAGAAAAGCTGGATCCTACTTTGGTGAGTAGCAGCTGAAATTTCAAAGCTGATGGCTGGCCATCAAAGATATATTGATTCCATCCCTTTTGTAGAAAAGTAGAATGAATAAAATGAAAGACACAGGGAAAATATTTGTCCAAAGGCCTAAAAGGTCACATAAACCACAGCTTCCACTAGCCAGAGCCCAGAAGAACTAGACAGTGCCTGGCTACCACCAACAACCAATCCCTGTGACAAGGATCACCACAGAGGATCCAGACAGAGTGGGAGAAAAATGTAGAACAAAATTTAAATTCACATACACACACAAAAGACCAGGCTTACCAGTCTGACAGAGACTAGAGGACCCCCAGGACTACGGCCCCCAAACACCCCACCACCTCAGAACTGAAGTCTACCTTTCAAAGACTATACAAGCCTAGAAAACAAATAATAACACACTTGAGGGCTGTGCTTCTTAGATCAATCACACATACAAGATGAAATGCACAACACCTGCCCCAAGGCAAAGATGAGAAGGCAGGAAAGGACAGGAAAACTGGATGAAGGGGCACAGAGAACCTAGAGTGGAAAGGGAAGTGGAAAGAATACTGACATACTGCGGGGATTATAACCAATGTCATAAAACAATTTGTGCATACATTTTTGAATGAAAAACTAATCTGTACTATAAACATTTACCTAACACAATTAAAAGAAATTAAAAGAAAAGCTGGAAAAATGCCCATACTACTCTAGGTATACACAGTATTTAGCATGATGCTACCAGAAAATAAGCACTCAATATTTGCTGCATGAATAATGAACAGCAGTGGTATATTTCAACTATTATTTTCTTGAAATATTCATCTGATTTTTATCTTTTTATTTATTCATTCCAGAATTTCCACCACTCATCTTTTGATATGTCTGAGTCAACAAATCTAACTTATTAATGCTAAGAAGGGTGCCCATCACATAGAAGGCATTAAGGAGATGCTCTGAAGCTATTTAATTTGAATCTATGCTTTGGTTACTTTATTGTAAAATGCATGTGTCACATGGAAATGAATCTCACTTACTTGATTCTCAAAATTTTACTAAAGTAAATGTAAGGCTGTCAGGGACTGAAAACCATTAGGAGTTGTGTATATTTTTACTGAGAAATTAATGTACTGAATTCCATTAACATTTTCAGAAAACTCTCCAGATACTTGACACTCTGTGGTGACATAATTTTTATCTAACTGTACAAATCTTAACTTGGCAATTTCATAAGCCATATTGGCATACATCACATTGCTCAATATATTATATCTGGTGACTCACTAGAAAGTGATCTTCAGTTTCAACAAGCTGTCATTTAATTCATGATGCTTTTTTTTTTTTTTTTTTTACGGAAATTAACCTGAGGACTTTTTCCCATACATCTAAAGAGTACTTGGAGTTGTTTTCACAAAATAGAGTGCCTTGGTTTCTCTGTAGTAATTTATGTGGGGAAAAAGCAGACCTGTAGATACTCACTTATTCACCTGATAACCTCAGAATCCTTTAACTCACCATTACAGTGTGCCTTGTACATAAGAAATCAACTAACTATGAATATACAACTGAGTTATCTTGAAGCAACTGATGGAAGGAAGACTAGCTCTCCATGAAAAAAAATCAATCTGAAAACTTAATACTTCTGAGAACTTAGCCCAAGCCTTCTCTCCTCCAGACAGGGGCGTTCTATCCACAATAGACTTTTCTCTCAATCAAACTAACATATAACTGGGCATTATGATGCAATCATGAGCACATCTATCTTTACTTTGAGGACAGTGACCCTCACCAGCAAAAAGAGTAAAAACGGTGTGCCACAGAAATTTGGAGGAGGGAAAGAGTATGTAGGTCTGGGAGATGAGGACCACTCTTATGTTAGAGGAAACATTTGAGCTGAGACATGAGGAGTATATAAAAATCTCAATTTATGGTGCTAGATAGCAGTGAGGAGGCAGACACAGGACCAAACAGCATCTCCTTTGGAATGCTCTCCCAAGATTTTTTCTGAGAACTGATAAGAACCTCTATGCTCTCTGCCAGGGTGATCTGCACTTTATTTTCAGAAAATGAATCTGGTATCTGATTCCTTTTCAAAGGCAAGGGTCATGTTTTATCAGCCATCCAGAAACAAATCCTCAGCACTTCATCTGGGATCTTGCATGTTACAGGTATGCCAGATAAACACTGGTTGAAATGATGTTTAGAAATAGTACACTGGGTTGACACTTTGTCAAAATTTATTTTAAAAATTCAGATACAAAGTTTGGCTAAAATCCAACAGAAACTATCAGTCAAGCCCAGCATTTCTCACATTTTGAGAGTATATATTGACTGAATTTTTCATTTTGTCACCAATTATGCTAGCACATAGGTATGACCCTGGTTTATGAGTCGATCAAAAATTCTGAAATCTGAGAAGAATAACACAGTGAGTTTTCATCATTACACTGCAGCAGGTGAGGCCACAGAGAGGACAAAATCAACAATATTGCAAGTACACACTGATCAATCTTTGTGAGGAATAATGTCCTGCTCAGCAGTGTTACTTAACAACTGAAAAACTCAGAAGAAAAAACATGAATCGTCAGGGAAAGTTTGTAACAGCAAAGTAAAATCCAATGTATGTTACTGGATTTTGCAATATCTACATGTTGCAATAAATAAATACGGCTTTATTTGAAGGAGGAAGATAATTATAGCTTAAGAGCCAACACAATCAGAATTGTCTGCATGACAAATCTTGGCTCTATGCCCAAGGCAAGAGAGTGAACCTGAAGAGAGAGTAAAACAAGTTTCCCTTACAAATGTGTTCAAGACACCTGAGCCACCCTGAAACCATCATGTTGCTAATCATCATTTAATTTAAATAATTTCTACAAATTTGTTAGGAAAACAAAGAATACCATGCTGTATTATATCTCTGAAAATAATATTATGCTAGAAATTGATGCAACAGGACAAAACAGAGCTAGCATGCATTCTTAAAAAATATTAGAATATCACACACAAAAAGAGAGGTCAGATCAACACCACAGATTTAGAAGTAATCCAAGTAATAGCAACCTAGGTGAAAACCATGTTATCTAAGTTGAATAAATGGGTGATCCTTTAACTTGGAAAGCAAAAAATTTAGGTGGACAGAGTAACTGTTCATATATGCAAAACCTGTCAATCAGAAAAATCTATGCTCTGTGGATAGAATGAAAGCTATATTCTGGGTGGCAGATTTCAGTTCAATCTGAAGATAATTTTTTTTTTAATAATTAGAGCACCTAAAAAATGGAGCACCTTGTGATGCAATGAGCTTCTCATCACTAAAATATTGAAGCGGAGACTAGAGATACTAGAATAAGGTGGTTCTGCTTGGTGTTGAATATTTAACAGAGAAGCAAGACAGGAGCTACCATGTACAAAACATTTTTTATGTGTTGTCTCAGTCGATACTGCGCGCATTAAGTCAGTAAGGTCTGCCACGGGTACAAGACAGGAGAGTGGCAACAAGAATGTCTTGTGTTTGTCATTGTTAATATACACATTACCCAAAACTACTTTTCTTTTTATATCACCAGCTCTTGAGTAGATACAAGCTCCATGCTGTACTACCAACAAATTATTGAAAGTAATGCTTGTTGGCTTTATTCCTAAAACCACTAATGGAGGGTATGGAAAAACACAATGAGGTAAGCAAGAGGCTATGCATCAGGAGTAGTTTTTGGCTTTTATTTTGTTTTATAATATAAATTTGAAATTACTTTCAAGAAAGTACCATGGTCTGGATTCTGTTCCTCACATTGAAGTTCCAGAAAATAGACTTTAATAGTGTACCCAGAGGTAACCCAACATTCAGTGACAGATTTATCGTCAGTATATTTACACAATGCTGATGAATAGATTTCAATGCCAGTTTGGTAATGAACAATAAGGACTATGTCTTTCCAAACGTTTAAGACCTCATTCCAGAATACTTACTCTCCTGCTATTGATGTACTTGGCAGGGTGGTTTAGGAATTAGTAAGTTGCTGCATAAGCACAGAATTCAAGCACAAGTCAATGGACAGACTTGAAGGACATTTCTTCCGCATCCTACTGAGACCATGAAGCCTCTTTGCCTGTACTAGACAACTCCGTCCCCTCTCTAGTGACTGGATTGACCATGTGCCCAAATTCAGCATTGCTTTCCCCAAGATAATGCAAAAGGCAGATTCCATTAATTCCCTTTTAACCTGAATCCCCTGCCAACCACACTTCTTACCCGGTTGTTTGGCCTGGGAGATAAATTATATGTTGGTTTGACTAGTTCACTTAGGATGGCAATTATAGTTTCTTTAGCTCTCAAGTTTATGGTGACACCTCACTGTCACATGCACATTTGTACCCATAACTACTCTTTCAAGTACAAGAAGGTAGCCCTTGGGTTCATGATGCATAAGAATGAAGTTCATCATTTTAAAAATGATACATACATACATACATTTCAGACTCAATGTACATTCCATCACAGTGAATCTTCCAGCTGCAATACTTTAGTTATTTTTCAGTCATATCACATGTATATTCTCTATTTTAAGTTCCCTAGGGTGACTCAAAGTTTGCTGTATTTGGGTTCACTATTATTTCTGATTTCTCTCTCTTCCTAGTAGCCTAACTTAGCAGTGTCACTTCTTGACTCCCTGAGTGTTCTGTTTCCCAGAAGGAAATATTTCCTAAGTATTCTAAAGAGTTCCAAGAAATCTGATCCTTGCCTCTGTTTTCAAGTGTGTGCTACATCCAACAATCTTGTCTTCACTCCACCCTTGCTTCTCTCCTCTTCCCTCTTTTTCTTTTACACCCACTCAGCAGGCTACAGCAAGGCTAAACACAGGTGGCTTCACTCCATCCCCACCCTCTCCTTCCCTACTGACTGACAGCCTGGCTCCCATGCCCTAAATTGTCCAAAACGTTCTTGCTTCCTGATCTCCAAGGATTTTGTGGCTAATACCATGGACATTTCCTCCAGCCCTCATTCTCCTTGATCCCTTTGCAGAATTTAAAACTCAAGGCCTAAAAAAGCCTCTTTCTGGAGATCCTACAGATGAATCATCCATGCAGCAATCCATGCTATGATTTCCTGTGGATTTTCTAGCCTTCTAGATCACTCCTTATTCACTCCCTCTACTGGATACTTTTCCTCTCTACCCACCTTAATTTCAAATTGCTTTTCAGTCTTGGCCTTCTCCACTCTTCTATAAAATTCAGCTGTTCTCAAGGCTTTCACTCTCACCTCAGTAGGGATGACTGCTGGCCTTTAGCTCTCTCCTAAATTATTAAATCAATTTCAATGCTCCCTTTAATTTGAAGCTGTTTTGAGCAAATGGTTACACTACATTACCAACAAAACTATAAAGATTTAAAATATGTCTATATTTTAGCTAGTGGTTTTGTGAGATTTCTGGTCCCAAAAGAAAATGGTAGTAATATGGTCTACTCAAAACTGAAAACAAAAGTTACAAAGCTACACTGCTATCCTATTCCTTCTTGACATCTCTTCTTTGACACTGCTTGCTGACCCCTCCTATCTTCTTGAAATTCTCTTCTTTGGTTTTCTTGAAATCTCCATCGCCTGGTCCTCTTTTTTTCTTCAAATGTAACCTCTCAAGCTCTTTGCCTCTCCTTAAATATCACAGTTCTTTGGCCTTTTATCTTCGGTCCTCATCTCTATCCATTCTCCCTGAGAAAGCTCATCTAGTTTCACGGTTGTTCTTTGTCATTAACTTCCAAAATCACACCTCTAGTTACAACTTCTCCTTTATGTTCCAGACCTACATTATGGAGCAGTTTTACTCTGTTCTGTAAGGTTCCTATGAATCAGAATTGACTCTACGGCAGTGGGTTTTTCCTATAGGGTCATTATGAGTCAGAACTGACTCTATAGCAGTACATTTGGTTTGACTGTGGCACGTAATATCTACACCTAGATGTTCCCAGGTACCTCAACCCCAATCTTCTCTAACCTGAACTCATTATCACATTTAATGGCATTCCCCCAAGTATACAGTTAGAAATTTCCTATAATCCTAGACTCCTCCCTCTCCATCAACCTGTGACCAACCAATAGTCAACTGCCACCATTTCTATCATCTGTCTTCTCCTTCTTACCACCTTACTGCTACTTTCTTAAAGTTCTCATTGGCTCTTACCCTGCCCTCAGGTTCTTGCAAATCCTCGTATCCCATGTTCCTGCCTCTGTTTTCCTCCTTTCTCATGATATGGCCTCATTTCTCACCAATTCATCCAGCACACTACCAAAAAAGTTAGCTCTCTAAAATTAAGATCATCCCCTGTTATGAAGCCTTCATTGTTCTCCTCCCTGACTGTGAGACCATGTTAAAATTCCTTAGAAAAGTGTTAAAGGCGCTTCCCCATTTAGCCTCAAACTAGTTTTTCAGTTTTATCCCTTGGCACTCACTTCCATAAACTATGCTTTAGCCAAACCAAATTTTTCAAGCTCCTCAAATACGTCATGTAAATGTTTGTTATTTCTGTTGTTAGGTGCAGCTGAGTTGGTTCTGACTCACGGTGACTCTATGAACAACAGAAAAATTGTTGCCATGCTTCAGTCCATCACTGCAGCCACCATCTCAGTTTATCTTACTGGGGGTCTTCCTCTCTTTCAGTGACCCTCCTCTTTAACAAGCACACACTCTCTCTCCAAGGACTAGTCCCTCCTGGTGACATGTTCTAAGTATATGAGATATAGTCTCACCATCCTTGCTTCTAAGGAGCATTCTGGTTGTATTTCTTCAAGATAGATTTGTTCTCTCAGCATTTCACAGAATATTCAATATTCACTGCCAACAACACAATTCAAAGGCACTAATTCTTCTTTGGTCTTCCTTATTCCTTGTCACATGCAAATAAGGTGATAGAAAACAGCATGGCTTGGATCAGGAGCACCTTAGTCCTTAAGGTGACATCTTTGTTTTTTTGTTTTGTTTTTTTAACACTTTAGAGGTCTTTTGCAGCAGACTTCCCCAATGTAGTATGTTGTTAGATTTCTTCACTGCTGCTTTCATGGGTATTGATGGTGGGTCCAACTAAAATAAAATCCTTGACAACTTCATTCTTTTCTCCATTTATCATGATGTTGCTTATTGGTCCTTCTGTGGGAATTTTCATTTTCCTTCTTTTGAGTTGTAACCCATATTAAAGGATATTGTCTTTGATCTTCATCAGCCTTTCAAGTCCTCTTTGCTTTCAGCAAGCAAGGCTATGTCACTTGTATATTGTAGATTGTTAACGAGTCTTCTTCTAATCTGATGCCATGTTTTTCTTCATATGATGCAGCTTCTTGAATTACCTGCTACCACACAGATTGAATAAGTATGGTGAAAGGATACAACCCCAATGCACACTTTTCCTGATTTTAAACCATAAAGTATCCCCTTGTCCTACTGGAATGACGGTCTCTTGGTCTATACAAGTCCTTCATGAGCACAACTAAATGATCTGGAATTCCCATTATTTGCAATGTTACCCATGATTTGTTACGACCCACACATTTTCATGACTTTGCATAGTCAATAAAACACAAATAAACAGCTTTCAGCCAACATTCAACTGACATCAGCAATGAGATCCTCCCACTCTACATCATCTTCTAAATCTGGCTGGAATTTCTGGCAGTTCCCCAACAATGTACTGCTGCAACTCTGCTCAATTGTCTTCCACAGAACTTTACTTTCATGTCATATTAATGATATTATACAATAATTTCAACTTTCTAGTAGATCACCTTTCTTTGGAGCAGGCATAAATACAGGTCTCTTCCAGTTGGTTGGCCAGGTAACTGTGCTCCAGATTTCTTGGCGTAGATAAGGGAGCACCTCCAGTGTTGTATCCCTTCGTGGACATATCTCAATTGGTATTCTGTCAGTTCCTGGAAGCCTGTTTTTCACCAATGCCTTCAGTGCAGCTTGGACGTCCTCTCCTGATACCATTGGTTCTTGATCATATACTACCTCCCGAAATGGCTGGAAGTCAACAGTTCTCTTTGGTACAGTGACAGTGTACATTCCTTCCATCTTCTTTTGATGCTTCCTGTCTCATTAAATAGTTTGCTTGTAAAATCCTTCATTATTGCAACTAGAAGCTTGAATTTTTTTCTTCAGTTCATGCAGCTTGTGAAAAGCTAAGTGTGTGCTGCTCTTTTGGTTTTTACCTCCAGGTCTTTGCACAGTTCATTATAATACCTTACTCTGTCTTCACAAGTCACTCTTTGAAGTCATCCATTCTCAATTTGATATCATCATTTCTTCCATTTGCTTCAGCTGCTCTGCCTTCAAAAGCAAGTTTCAGAGTCTTTTCCGACATCTATTTTGATCTTTTCTTTCTTTCCTGTCTTTTTAACTACCTTTCTTTTCTTCATGTATGATGTCCTTGCTGTCATCCTACAACTCATCTGGTCTTTTGTCATTAATGTTCAGTGAGTTGAATCTATTTCCGACTTGGTACCTAAACTCATGTGGGATATACTCTAGGTTGTATTTTGGCTCTTGTGGACTAGTTTTAATGGTCTCCAGATTCAACCTGAGCTTGCCCATGAGCAACTGACGGTGTGTTGCATGGTCAGCTCCAGTCTTATTCTAAGTGCTGCTGCTGCTGAGCTTCTCCATGATTTCATTCCACAGGTGTAGTCAAATTGATTTTTGTGTATTCCAGAAAGCCTTTCTTCATTTGGCCTCAAATGAGCTTTTCCGTCTTATTCCTTGGCACTCACTTCCATAAACTACGCTCCTGGCAAGGTCTATGGGTACTGTCACAGCTTATGTTGTTGAAAAAAAAGTTCTTACAATTAATAAATCACCAATCTTTCAAAATTCTCTTATGTGATCTCCAGAGTTGTTTCAATCACCTATTCTTTTTCTTTGTTTCCAGCCTTCACATTCCAATCACCAGTAATTGTCAATGCATCTTAACTGCATGTTTGATCAATTTCAGACTGTAACAATTGGCAAAAGTCTTCAATTTCTTCACCTTTGGTGTTACCTTGGTGCATAAATTTGAACAACAGTTATATTAACTGATCTTCCTCATAGGCATGTGGGTATTAGTCTATTACTGACAGTACTGCAGTTTAGAAGAGAGCCTAACATGCCACATCATTTCTCTTTATGAGCGAACACAGTAGGCCATACAAGTATCTGATTCAAAATAGCCAGTATCAGTCCATTTCAGCTCATTAAGGCCTATGATAATGATCTTTACGAGTTCCATTTCATTTTTTACAATTTTCAATTTTCCTAGATTCACACTTTGCACATTTTATTTTCAATTATTGATGGATGTTTGCAGCTGTTTCTTCTCATTTTTAGCCATCTCACATCAGCAAATGAAGGTGCCATTAAGGGTGACTACTTTAGCGAGGCAGCTCTTCCTTAATCATGTTTTGAGTGACTGCTAACCTTTAAGGCTCATCTTCTGGCACTGCATCGGGCAATGTTCCACTGCTATTCACAAGGTTTTCATTGGCTAATTTTTTCCAGATGCAGACTGCTAGGTCCTTCTCCCTAGTCTTAGTCTGGAAACTCAGCTGAAACCTGTCCACAATGGGTGATCCTGCTGGTATTTGAAATACTGGTTTCATAGCTTCCACTATCACAGCAACACTCAAGGCTGCCATCTGTCAGTTTGTTGTACTGTGGTGGATTGTGTGTAGCATGTTGCTCCACTTATGTTTACGCCTCCTGTATACATGCAAGCCCCTCTGATTAGAACTGTCTTGCTCATTCAGTGAATTCTCACTCACTCCTTAAAACCTGTTCATGCTGGTTGAGATATATGGTTGCCCACTCACTTTTCTCACCTCTCAGGTTCATTGGGAAGCCGTTTTGCCATTGATAGTATATGCTGCTACAAGGCAGGGCCCCTCTGACTGTTTGAAACAGAAAAAAAGAGTGTGTGCCAAATTACTATTTCTACAGGTTGTTGAGTAAGGAGCATAAGGCACACGGGTGTAAGGTGCATTTTGGGTAGGAAACAAATTCTGAAAATTTTTCTCTGGGACATCATATCTCTCTGAACTACAGGAGACACCTGGGGGGTAGAATTAGTGGGACAATACATGACCGTCAGGACCACTAGGACAGGGCTGTTGGTGGGGGCAAAAAACAAAAGAAGTCCTTCAGCAATACTGAATGATTCAGCAGTCTTTCCATTAATAAAACACATGGTGCCATGGAATGAATTGTGTCCCCCCCCCCAAAAAAATGTTTAGCAACTTGGCTGGACCATGATTCCTGGTATTGTGTGATGCTCCTATATGCTGTGAACTCTGTGATTTTTTTATGAGGGAGGATGGGGGGCGATTGTACTAGTGAGGCAGGACTCAATGCCTAAGACTGTATTGTGCCTTGAGGCAACCTCCTAGGACAAAAAGGAAAGAGAAGCAAGCAGAAAGTCTGGGACCTCACACCACCAAGAAGTTGTGCTGTGAGCAGAGCACATCCCTTGGAAAGGACCCAGGGTCTCTGAGCCTTGGAAGCTCCCAGTCCAGGGGAAGATTTATGATAAGGACCTTCCTCCAGAGCCAACAAAGAAAGACTTCCCCTGGAGCTGATGCCCTGAATTTGGACTTGTACTGGATGGTGACAAAATAAAATTTATATTTTCAAAGCCACTCACTTGTAGTATTTCTGTTATGCCAGTACTGGGTAACAGGAAATCCTGGTGATGTAGTAGCTAAGCGCTGAGTTTGCTAACCAAAAGGCTGGCAGTTCAAGTCCACATTTTTTGGGGGGGGGACACAATTCATTCCATGGCACCATATGTTTTATTAATAGAAAGACTGCTGAATCATTCAGTATTGGTGAAGGACTTCTTTTGTTTTTTGCCCCCACCAACAGCCCTGTCCTAGTGGAAACTCTAAGGGTCAGTTCTACTCTGACTATAGGGTTACTATGAGTTAGAAACAACTCGACAGCACTGAGTTTAGTTTGGTTTAGATAAGTGAGACACATGTTATCAAGAAAGTCAAATCAGAAAATAACCAAATCTTGAAAGTGCTAATAAACCATTCAATTGTCATTTCCCTAAGTCCTCTAGTGACTGGTTTCTCTTTCCTTGGTGTTTCATGTTCTTTACATAAGACTGCATTATCAAATTTTTCATCCTATTTTGTAATTGTCTGTCATGTTCCCTAACTTTTCTCCCACAAGATATGGCTTCCTTGAAAGTAAGGACCACATCCTACATGTCTTTGTATCCTCAGGGCTCAGTAAAATTCCTGGCCTATAGTGTGCATTATATATACATATGCGACTATTGTGTGAAAAAGGAAAAATGACAGCCAGGATATTGATCCTTCCTGGCAGAAGGTGAAGGGGGAAGAGCGATAAAAACCTAGAAACAAAGAGCCTTCTTTACCTATAATTGTGTTTATAGTCAAGTTGTAAAAATTAAAAAGAATATAGGCAAAGCTTTCTCAAAAATTTTTACCACACCTCCTGACATTCATTTGTATATACACCTTTTTATAATGTAAATGAATTTGGCCTCAGTAATACCGCTCTATCCCCTCCACTTTTATCAGTAAGTCACAACTTAGACTGTATTAGACTAATCAGACTGTTATTGTCCTAGTACCTATTTGGGGTTGTTTTCACAGTAGACTGAGAAGCTTCAGTAGGAAAAGAGGAAAAGGTAGAGAAATGGGGCACTTCAAGGCAGGAGGCTAAATTGGGACTGGTGTACCAGGAGCAACTTCAGAGCACAGAATAACTGGGGTGGGAACATGCCACAGAAAGGAGGAAAGAAGCAAAACAAAGACCCTAACTCAGTGATAGAAACTCTACTTCTACCCCAGAAACAGCAGAAACACCGTCTCTCACACCCTGTTAATTAAACCGCCCCAACTCTGCCATAGGCTTGGCTCCTCAGAGGAACAGCTCACCTTCCGTTGTTACTTAACTCTTGTTACCTCTTGTAACCTAACTACTGTTTCCTCCCACTGCCCGGGTTATTCTACCTCCCACCTCATGAGAAGGCTAGGAAGAGAAGGATGAGCTGATTCCTATAGACCCAGAACACGAGACTGCTACAGAGGGCCAGCTCTCTTCTTTCACCTGATCCCACAGGATGCATTACCTTTTCTCCTGCCTCACCTGCATCAGTGAGCAGGCTTCAAGAGGAGGACTGGAAGAAACAAGTCCACAAAGTATCTGAAGGGCAAACCTAACATGTATCTGGGAACATTTTCTGTCCCATAAAACTTGAAATGATGCACCTTAATGAAAACTGAAGCTGAGAGCTCTCTATGAGAATGTCCCACCACTATCTGCAAGAATATACTTCAGCATCTGCACCTCTAAACCACTCTTTCTCCTGACTTTCCTATTCTGCCAAGAAGCAACCACGGTCTTGGTCATTCAGACAACTTTGATGAGTTGGTCTTGTCCACTTTATTATCTAAACAATAATCAAGTAATTATTATTATTCTGTCAGTTGGCTCTTCCTTTTTATTTCCTTGACTAAGTGCTGTAACATTCTTCTCACTCATTTGCTCTCATTCTCTCCCCAAATGAATTAGAACACTTTCATCAAGTTTACAATCTTCCCAAAGCAATGTACTTCTTAAGGCATGGCCTTACCCCACAACAACCAGAAGCTCATACTGCTTACCAATGGTGCTCAACATGTTTTTCTTTCTAACACAGCTCTATGATACAAACATTCCCAATAATAACAATTTATCTTCAGGGATCCTTGGGAGAGGTAAATTCTGAATTTCAGGTTTGGGAGTGTTATGTGTAATTTGAGAAACTTCCCACATGATACACAGAACAATAGAGGCACTTACAGAGTACTATAAACCAAAAACCAAACCCACTGCCATTGACTCAGTTCAGACTCATAACTCACGGAGACCCTATAGGACAGAGTAGAACTGCCCCATAGGACTCCTAAGGAGTCCTGTCCTCCTACCTTCCATTGATTCTAGAAGCCCTGGATATCTTTCCAGTAATCACCCTCCTGTTTAATGCTACCAGAGTTTGTGTCTAACTGCCATTAATTAGCTACTTTGTACAGCCTACTCTCACGCTCCTGGAACAGTCACTAAACCGTGTCCTTCATGTTTTCTCTTTCTTTACATATATACATCTACATTTCCATACTAGAAATGGTTTCTCTATAATCAGGCACTAATTATGCTAAGTGCTCAACAAAGAAACATGAATAATGTGTGGTCTCAAGGAGTTTGCACTTTGTAAGCACTTATTAACTCATATTTCAAGGTTTTGCAATGATTATTTTACCTCCGAGGACTGCCGGTTAAGTTCGTGAACTCATCCTAGAAAAATGCTACATACCTCACTGCTGAATATCACTAACGTCACCTTCAAAGAACTCCCCTTGGGAAGCTATTCACTGATGCCAGTGCCTAGTCCACCCTTCAAAGCAATTTTGGAACTCCTTTTCTGGAATGGCCATCAGAACTGTCACAGTATTAACTTGATGTCCTGAATGTCATCAAAAAGTCTTCCTTTCAATATTTCTTTATCTTTGGGTAAAGTAAAAAGCCCTTGGGGGCCAGATCATGTGAGTAGAGAGAGTGTTCCAGTACAGTTCCAGTACTGGCTAAAAATCCCTTCGCAGACAATTATCAGATTAAGTTTGCGAACTTGCCATCTTGCTACAGTGCACAATGGCCATTCCAGAAAGAGTTCCAAAATTACTTTGAAGGGTGGACTAAGAGTTGGCATTGGTGCATAGCTTCCCAAGGGGAATACTTCAAAGGTGATCATACTGATATTCAGCCAACGAGGCATACAGCACTTAGAACCATTAAGTTCACTGACTTAACTGTTAGATCTTGTATTAGCTTCCTTGGGGGTAAGACTTTATACAAAAGTCCTACCATATAATAGAGGTTTGTATCTGACAGGGTTCCAGCATGAAACAACTGACACACTCAGATTAAGATACATCAAGGAGAGTTTAATAAAAGGACTATTTACAAAGGCATAGGTACAGTGTAGGAAAACTACCAAAGATGGCCATTATCACCCCATGCCCAAAAGGACAAAGGAAGGTAACTCAGAAAGAGAAGAAATCATGTGAAGAAGGCCATGTTCAGAGGAATCATAACCGCCAGTTTAAGACCACAGCCAAGCCAGGAGGAGGCCAGGTGAATAAACGCCCCAAACTCATTCTTCTCCATCGCTCTAATACCTGATACAGTCCTCACTGGGCAAGCATGAAGGAGGACAGAAGGCAAGGTTATCCTCTTGAAACAGATATAGCAGGATGGAGAGGGGTGGAAAGAGAATCTGGAGGGGCAAACGGCTTTGTAGGATCAGCACTCAATCCACATTTGTTGAATTAGATTATTACTACTATGTGTATGCAAACAAATTCTAGCCTCTCTTCGGTTACTGTATTAGTTCTTAACTAGTTATACTAGTGTTTTCATTGACTGGTTTTCTTGATACATACAAGTTTAATTCTCTTCTTCCTCTACGCTATGGAAAAATACACCCTAATGTTTAAAAAAAGAAACAAAACCCTGAATCTAACTTCTCAATAATCCATGCCTCCTCTTGAAACCTTTGATTAAAGCTGAAATGCTCTCTGCCGTCCGTGCACTTCTCCCCTCATCATTTGAGGGGTTCTTTGACATACATGCTCCTATCACTCTCTCCATCCTGTCCTCTAAGTATAACAAAACTGTGGGCCCTTGGGGCCACAGGAGGCCAAAACAGGAAATGCAGAACAATCCCCAGAAGTAAGCGTGGGGTGCAACACACTGAGGTGGAGATCGCGCATGGGAGAATGGAGTGTAGAGCTTCTGCTTGCAGGCATTTTGGATTTGGAGGACAAACTAAGAGATAAGAAAGGAAGAACAAGTGGCACAGAGGAAATCTGAGGAGGAGGTAACCTCCTAAAGTTCAGAAGAGGTACCAAGAACAGAAAGATGAGGGAAACTGAGTAGTGGGGATAGCAACAGGAAGGTTTTGTGTATAGAGTAGGGAGTAAAACCAGGAAAATCATATCATCTCTTCATCTTACTCTCCCACATGCACTTTAAAAAGATTAAATCACATTTTTGTTGAAGGCTGGCCTTTTGAGTGGGAAAAGTGTGATTTCAGTAGACTTCTGTCCAAAATAATTTCTTTTCTCATTCTCACCCAAAACCAAAATTCCTGTCCCAAGGAACAATCTTTCATTTCACAATTAAAGAAAAAAACTGAAAACACAAATGATTGGATACCTGGAATTCACTGATACCATGAAGTGAGTAAGGCTGTATTTCTATTACACACACACACAGAAGTTAAAAAAAAAAAAACAAAGTTCATTATGTCAGACAAAAGACAGAGAGAGACGCCAACCTACAGTGCTCAGCTTTCACAAATGGAAGAAATGATCAGCGATCTGGAAGTTGGGGTTCAACAAATAAGGAGTGAAATAGAGCCAGAACACTGAATACAGAATACTCTGGGCATCAAGAATTGCCTGGTAGATACTATTGAGAAGTACCATAAAGTAATGAACGGAGAAGCTAGGGAAGTGATGAAGTAAGTTATCTACTAAAATTCCAGACCTCTACTAGTGCTCAATCTTTAAGTTTTGTAAACTTACTCAAACTTAAACTATCAGGCCAAACTGCACTTGCCATAAAGTAATCTACCACTGGGGCTGATCCATCTCAAATTCATTACCCTCAAAACATCCATATCACAAGGTGTTTGCAGAACAGCTTTGGCAATATAAATATCAGCTAAACAAAGAACATTCTTCAAACTTTCTTATGTACAAAATTTCATTTTAGCCCATTTGTAAGTATTTGACCACAATGAGGAAAGGCTCAATTCTCAATTTTATTTTCTTCAATTCACTTTAGCAGCTCTTTATTGAACGTTTAATGTGAGTAGGACATTGTGACAGACAATGTAAGAGATTAAAAAAAAAAAACCAAGCGGACTGTCATCAAGTTGATTCCAATTCACAGTGATCCTATAGGACAGAGTACAACTGTCCCATATGGTTTCTAAGGAACAACTAGTAGATTTGAACTGCCAACCTTATTGTTGGCAGTCACAGCTCTTAAATACTGTGCCATCAGGGCTCCATAAGGGATATAAAGCTGAGTAACACATGGAGTCCCTACGAGTTGGAATCAACAAAAAAACCATGTGGACCACCCCTTCCCCCAGAAGTTTCCAGCCTAGTAAGAGAGAAAGGCTTCACTTCAATCAGGGAAAATTCAAGCCTGAACTGGCAAGGTCATTTAGCAATCAACTATCTTTTTAAATTGCATGATGGTTCAATTCTTTAAAAATTCCTGGAAATCATGCTCCTTTTAATAGGCCTGTGCTGGTCACTACTGGAAAGGAAAAGAAAGCTTGTAGACTACAAAGGCTAGACATCTGTAGCCCATTTGACCTGGATAGGAGAGATGGAGTCTTACTGAAGTTAAATGGGAGTAAAAATGACCTACAATCTCACTACCCTATGATCCCACTATTAATTTCACTATTAGTGTCTCCTAATGAAGTGTGGTCACATTATACAGAGTGTCTGGGCCTCTACAAATACTTTTCTATGACATTATAGAAAAGTCCTCATCAAAGTGTCAAATTCAGAACCACCATATACCTTCCCTTTTTTTAAAAAAAGTCAACTGTACCCTCCCTTATTAACAACCAGATAGCATAGATGCTTTTGCTACGCCACAACACAGTGTTAAAGAAGATAATATCCTTTAGACTTCATGTTATAGCAGTTAAATTCAGCTGCCAAGTTTGGCACCCCTGAAAGTGTTATGAATATTGACTTATATAACTAAGCTGAATTAAGTGGTTGTTGGTGAAACGTTTAAGCCCACCCTAAAAACAGAGCCCACTATAATCGAAAGGTTCTATCCTCACTACTCTAATTTACATTTCAGTGAGAGTCTACGAAACAACAAAGTGAAGTTTAATTAAACACTAGCAGTGAAAGATCTAGAGACAGACAGAACTGATTTAAATTCTGGTTCTGTCACTAATTTATTAGCTATATTACCCTGTATACAAAATTTAACTACTCTAGCTAGTGGTGATGATGGTGAAAGTTCTAGTTGTTATTCTTGCTATTCTTATGCTTGGATATGTTTAAGTGGCTATCCATGTGCTAGGTTGTTGCAATATGGTTCCCTCACTGTATGTGTAGGTTGTAGTGTCTTCGTTCCTTGCATAGTTTTGTTACTTTAAAAAAAAAAAAAAAGCAATTCTACTATCCCATATTTAGATCAAAGTACTTACATTCCAAATGTCAAGGAAAAAATAATATACAATATCTTACAGTTCTAGATACTCTTGCATTTTTATCTAGGCTCTAGGACTAGAATTCTAACCCTTGCTCAACATTTTAACTAAATCGATCAAGTTGGAAACTATCTGTGAGACACCAAAAAGTTTCATAGCTTTGGAAGTCCAGAAATTGAGCAATTCTAACACAACAGATCCCCTCCAGGTCATGGCTCACAATGTAATTAATTCAGATATCCACTATACATTCAACATTGTGCTCCCTAAGACACACAGCAAAAGTTGGATAAAAAGTGGTTAATCTCCAGAATGGGTGTTAACTCAGTCTGGAAAAGAGGTATAAAAGGATTAGCATCACAATTATGTATGGTAGCTAATTGTTGTGATTTGTTATTATTAATGACTGTTCTGAAGCTGAGGACAATCTTGCTTAAGAGTTAGGAATCCCAGAAAGCCAAGCAAGAAGGACTCTTAAGAAGTTAAGAAATGAGTCTAGAATGGGTACAGACAAGATCGGCAAGTCTGATCTCTTTAAGGCAGAAACTCCCCTTCATTTTCTTTCTATATTTGTCTGTTCTTCTCAACACAGATGTAATGAGAACGAAAGTAAAATCTCTTTCGTTCTTGTTAATTTTCTAAGTCACAGACCAGGAAATACAATACAGCCATTTCAAGAGTTATTCCTGGTGTTAAAGAGAACACTCTGAAGTTACATATCTGGGTTCAAACTCCAGCTGAGCCATTTTATTCAATAATTTTTAAAATTACTTAATTTCTTAGTGACAATAAAACCTACCTCATAAATTTGCTGCTAGTATCTAAAGAGACAAAAGTGCAGGGAAGGTGCTTAGCAGGAGCCCTGGGGCACAGGAAAGTCTCAATAAATATAAGCTCTAATTATCTGAAGACTGACTTTGCAAATGTCACTTTAATATTCACTGAATCACCCAATCTTCAGGCATTAGCAATCTGCAGCCTTGTGGCAGGGGGTCACAGGATGGTCACCGTAAAACGTTTCCTGTTGCTGTTGTGCGTTATCTTTAAATGACTGTCTGTTTCTCCACTATTCCCACCACCAAAAAAAAAAAATATTCAGAAAAAGCATTCTCCATTTCCTACAAAACTGTTGTTTCATTTTTTTTAAGTATTGAAAAATAGAAACTCTAAATAATAAAATTAAGAACTTAATTTAACTTAAGATTTTTTTTTCTTTAAATTTAAGCATATGAGATATATTTATGTGTCAGTAGCTTTGAGATTATTGGTTTTGACAAACCACCACAAATGGCCCTAAAGACTTTTCTTGGACTTATGAATGGGTAGAAAAATAGCTACTGAATTTTTGGCAATGTTCAGCTTCAGTATCTTAAAAGTGTAGTCCATAGAAACGTGTTTGCTTGTTTGGTACCTCAGCTTTACTACTTTTCACAAACACTAAGGTAGTATGTTTCTATTTTCTATTTTATCTCAGTAAATTCTCCTCCTAAAGCAAATAATTCATAATGAATAATTTTTTCATAGAACTTAACCAAAAGGAAGAAACCTATAACATGTTAATGAAATTTAAAAGCCAAGTCATACTACATTTTAATCCTTAAATTACACCACATTCCTGAGCTAACTATAAAATCAACTAGAATTGTCAATGTTTCTAACACAAACACACAAAAGAACAATTCCAATTTTAGAATGCAACATATCTATTTTAGCAGTTTATTAGTTATGAAGATCATCTCAACAGATTCAAAACCAAAAAATGAGACCTTTACTGAAGAGGAAAAAGACCTAATGTTGTCTTAATATACATATATATGATATCTGACAATTAAGTTCATAAACTCATCCTAGAAAGAATGCTATACACCTCATTATTGAATATCACTACAGGCATCTTCAATCTACACCAATGCCAATACCCAGTCCACCCTTCAAAGCACTTTTTCTAGGATGAGTTTGCAAACTTAATTGTCAGCCTCATCCAATGACAGCTCTGATGAACATTCCAGAAAAAGAGTTCCAAAATTATTTTGAAGGGTGGACTAAGCGCTGGCATCGGTGCACAGCTTCCCAAGAGGAGTACTTTGACGGCAACCATAGTGATATTCAGCAATGAGGTATGCAGCATTTCTTCTAAGATGAGCTCATGAACTTAAATGTTTGATCTCATGTATACATATACATATACATACACCTATGTGTGTATAAACTGTATCTATCATGTCTTTATATATATATGCTAAAATTCCTAGACAGAATCTTGAATTTCTCAGCATTTCTTACACGCTATTCTCACATCCAATAGTTCTATAATTTGTTTTAAAGCAGAACTGGTTTGTTTTCAATTAGCCTTAATTTAAAATTGTAAATTGCCCTATTGCCAAACCATATGGGACAAGAGTTTGTGGAGTACGGTAAAGACAAAGAAAAGAAAGCAGAAAAAGGCACTGAAGTGATATAAAACTATTTCGAGAGCAAAGAGTATCTACTAGGAGCAATAAAAGGATGCAACACACTCTCTCTAAAAGAACTTGAAATGTTAGCTCATTAGGAACAATGATAAAGAGACCAATAGATTGTAAAATAGTAGGTTGAAAGGTAAAGCCTCATATTTGACAGCATTTAAGCCAGAGGCTGACTTGAGGTACAATTTTTTTAATAAGCAACAATGTGGAAGAAGGGCATTCCAAGCCAAGAACAACAAACAAATAATGACCTTAAAAGAACATAAACATGCTGTCTTGGCCAAGAGTAAGAAGACAGGCCTGCTTGTAATTGAAGAATTATTTTAAGGAAATGTTAGTACATGTTTTCATAGGGTCATAGATGCATGATCACCCATATTTTACAGGGTAGTAAACTGAGACACAGAAAGGCTGAGTGTCTTGCCCAAGGCTACACAATTACTTTATGAGGGAAAAAGCAGCTCTACTTCTACTCTTCCACCCTTACTCACTGTAGGGAGCATGAGGTTGAACAGAGAGAACAAGGTGAGGTTACTGAAGAGATTTAATCTATCCACAAGAGAAATCCATCATAAGTACTTGAGTATGTTGATAAGTGATGACAATACTGTTTCAAGAAAATTAATATTGCATCAGTTAACAGAATAGATCTATGTGACAAGCAGTGAGCCAAGAAAGCCACTCCAGACACTGGTGAAGTAATCCACAAGACAGATGGTGAAAGGCCATGTTAGGGCAGCAACAATGGAACTAGACAGAAACAAACACATCACAAGAACAAGTGACAAAATTGGCAACCTGGTGTATATAGGGGGCAAAGAAAAGAATGAAGCTAAAAATAAAAACATTTTTCATTCAGAAAAAGGAGATGACACATTTATTACAGAGCTATCAGACTGAATGTCCACCCTACCCTCCTTGCCATCTTCTAACTTCTAAACCCCTCCTTTCATTCATTCTTGTTTTCTGGCCTACTGGGCCTCTGGAAAAAAAAGCAAAGTTCACAGTAACAAGAAAAATATTTATTAAACATTATTCTACATATGTCAGACACTTTTATAAATTCTTTATATTTATTAATTCATTCAACCCCCACTTCAACTTGATAAAAACCCAAACCCATTTCAGTTGAATCGGGTCTGACTCACAGCGACCCTAGAGGTCAGAGCAGAACAGCCTCCTAGAGTTTCCAAGGAGTGCCTGGCAGATTTGAACCGCCAACCTTTTGGTTAGCAGAGGTAGCACTTAACCCACTATGCCAGCAGGGTGTCCTCAACTTGATAAGCAAATCATTACTTCTATTTTAGAAATTTTCCCATGTGACTGTCAGTTTGTCTTATGGTGGGGACTTGTGTGTTGCTGAGATGCTGGACACTCTACCACTGGTATTCAAATATCAAGAGGCTCACCCATGGTGGACAGGTTTCAGCCGAGCTTCCAGATTAAGACAGATTAGGAATAAGGACCTGGCAGTCTACTTCTTAAAAATGTTAGTCTGTGAAAACCTTACAGATAGTAGCACAATATTAATATTAGTGATAGAAGATGAGCTCCTCCAGAAGGCAATCAAAATATGACTTGGGAAAAGATGAGATGAAGAAACTGAGGCAGAGCCACACAGTAAGCAATGGAACCAGGATTAAAATCCACGCAGTCTGATAGACTATATTTGAAAGCCTTCAAGGATTTCCAGTACTTTCGTGGCTTCCATCACAGTGCTGTCTCAGAAGTTACAGAAAAACTATATATAACAGAGAGGTCTTCAGATTTTAGATACCCAAGTTTTAGAAGTCTGACAATGAGATGCATAGCCTTGTTAATCAGTATCTTAAAGTACAGTACTACATTAATTACTCAGATAACTGAGAGTACGAAAGCCACCAAGCAGTTGTACAACTGTCTACTTTGCTTTGACTCCATGGACAGTAATCACAAATGCGCAATCAGCAACTTTCACAAAGTCATGGAACATTTGGTAGAAAATGCCAGACTCCCAAACTTTGGGATAAACAATAGAAATTTCTCAACATTTAGCTCACCAATCTTGTCTTCCTGGGACGTAACTTACGTTACCAGATCCGTCCTTCTGCAACTACCTAAATTACTTATTATATCATAATTACTCAAAGAATCTTCAGCCTTAAAAGAGGATTTCATCTAAAGCAAAATAAGAAATAGAAGAGATCCAAATCCCAACAGTGAGACAAGTTAAGCTGACAACAGAGCTGCATCAAACAAAATGTTTTAAGAGTCCCAGACAAACTAATCCATCCTAACCATCACTCAGAAACCCTGGTGGCATAGTAGTTAAGTGCTACAGCTGCTAATCTAAAGGTTAGCAGTTCAAATCCACCAGATGCTCCTTGGAAACTTTATATGGGCCAGTTCTACTCTGACCTATACTGTCATTATGAGTCAGAATTGACTCAACAGCAGTAAGTTTGGTTTGGTTTTTTTAACCATCACTCAATATCCAGAAGTAATTAAAGAAGAAGCTGATAAACCGGATAAAGCCACAAACTAAAACACCAAAAGCAAAGGCATCCATTCCTGTTTATCACAACTGCTATGCCACTATTCCAACTAGCCTGTCCTCTGAAAGGATGTCAGTGGTTTCTGATGCCAAAGCAATGGTCTTTCTCGGTTCATTTTCCTTGACCTCCTGTGACCACCTCTCCTCATCTGGGTTCTTCCCTGCTCTGGCATCCATGACCTTCCCTTTCTCCCCATCACCTCCCCAGTCCTAGGTGTCCTCCACTGATTCTTCTGAGTATTAGCCTCTATCTCCACTTTTCTTCCCAGCCCCAAAAGGGGATGTTCCCAGAGTTCATGCTCAGACCTGCTGCTTAGTTCACTGTACTTTCTTCCCTTAGGGGTCCTAATCACCCAGATGCCTGTTGCTTCAACCTCCCTTCTGCACTGTAGCTATGCAATCCTACGTGGTGAAAGTCAGTTTTACATGAAGTTCCTGTATCATCTTAAATTCACATGCCTCAAACCAAACCAATCTTCTCCCCCAAATTTGACTTTGTTCTTTTGTGTCTTCTTCACACACACACACACACACACACACACACCCCTCTGTCTCTCTCTAGACTGAGTTACAACCCATTCTGTATTCCTTCAAAGGCAACCCAGATTACTTGTTCATGCCTGAAAGACAGCCTGGTTTACCCTATAGGACAGTCCCTCTCCAATTAGACTGTAAACTTCTTGAGGGGCAGGACCTGTATTTTAGTCACCTGTGTATCTCCAGAAGCAGCCCTGGTTGCTCAGTGGTTAATGCAATTGCTTGCTAATCAAAAGGTCAGCATATCAAACCCACAAGCAGCACTTTAAGAGAAAAATGTGGCAGTTTGCTTAAGTAGAGATTAACAGCCTGGGAAACCCTATGAGGCTGGTCTGAGTCAGCACAGACTCCACGGTAGGAGGCTGGTACACCTCCAGGACCTACCATGTTGTACACTGCCCAATAATATCTGATAAAGGAGTGAATAAACTAATACTGATGGCTTGTTCCAGGTAAACTGGTCCTTTAGAATTCCAGCCTGCTCTGCATTTTCACAGTCCCCATTTCCCAGAGCAGCACTCTCTCTGCTACTGCACATACACAAAAATTTTGCTCATCCTTGCCACAACTCAGCTTCAATTTCAACTGCTTCATGAAACTTTATCAGGTCCCCCATTCCAAAAGGGCTTCTTTCTCCTAAATCCTGCCATGGCAGTTCAGAGTCATGAAAACATCATCATCTTTGAAGCTATATATACTAAAAACCTGGCTCAAGCATGAACTGGCTGTGTTACTCTGGGTAAGTTTCTAAAACTCTCTAAACCTCTGTTTCTTTAGGTATAAAATGAGGTCAACAACACCTATCTTACAGAACTTGGAAAAGGATTAAGAGAGTCAACCACTCTGAACATAGTAGATAGATGTTCAGGGAATGTTAATTCCTCTGCCTCCAATCATTTACTATTTACATAGAACTCAAACTGATAGCACGATATGTCTCCTAAATTAGACATAATAACTAAAATTCTTATCAGGGTCTTAATCTCATTCATTTTCCATATTATAAACACCTACCGAATGCTTTGCATAAAAACACTGGAAAAACTGAGAACAATGAAATTAGAGTTAGAATGGATTCTGGCAATGAAGTGTAAATGATGTCAAGACCAGAAGTTGTAATCATAAATTTTCACTAGTTTAGTTGTAGAATTATTACATGGCATTTCTGTAAATTTCACCCAAAGGCTGACTTCAACCAGCGACAATGCAAATAAAGACAAATCTATTTTTTGAATATCCAAGTTAATAAGTACTCTTTAGTAACAACATTAAAGGTGATTTAAACTAAATGCTATGCTAGATACTGGAGGGATGTTCACCTTTTTATTCATTCCCACATACTTTTATGTAAAGGTCCCCTTTCTCATATACTTTAATATTACTGTAACAGTGATTTCTTCATATTACACTACTTATTAACTAAAACTAGATGGAGATTTTTACATTTTCCTACTGAGCAGAAGCATAAACAGCTAACGCTGAAGCAAAACTGGTAAGATCAAGCTCCCTACAGGTAAAAGCTATCAAAAGTCTCCCTTTAATTAAATTTCTTTACTTTCCAAAAATCTTTCACTAATATTAAGTCTTCATCATCCTCTCTGAACTTGCTGGAATCTTTTTTCTTCTATCCTGATTTGTCACAGTGATCCTTTACTGTATGCTATCTCCAATGAGGATCAATTCCCATGGTTGGATTTTTTTTCTTTTTTTAACTACTGCCCCACTTGCATGCTCCAACAAGTTGGAAGAGCTGCAGTATGTTGGTTAGTCAACTCACCTCTTGACAACCAACTCCTCATTATGCACCCACCCACTTTCCCTTTCCCTGAAGAAACAATCTCTACAGTTCTCATAAACTGGAACGTGCAGCTATAAATTTCAAAAAGCAGTTCATTATTGCAAGTGTCTTCCAGATACACTGCTCTTTCAACATTTTCATGATCCCAAGTTCTTTTTGTTTGGTTTTTTGTTTGCTGGCTCTTCCCATGTGGAGAAGTTTATGGCAGGAAACAAAGAGGCGTTCAGTTCTATCAGACAAATCTACTAAATCTACTGTTACACAGAGCAGAGATGAAATTGGCTACATGTTAACATCACAGAAAAGAGCCTAAAGCCAGGTTTCTAATCCTTGTTCAACCACTTATTACATATCTTTAGTCAACATCATAACCTCTTTCATCTCTAACTTCCTTTTCTGTAAACCACAGGTAATAACAACCATCCCTACCTCACTGGGTTGTTGCAGAGATTATAAAATCATAGTATCATAAAAGGTACTATATAACTACTAAAAATGTATACATACAGATAAATAAATGTATTTTGAATAATAACAATATCATAGTCTATAAGGTAGAAAATTATTTTATATATTCAAGGCCCAATACTTTAAACTTAAAATTAAATGCTTAAAGTAGACTGTTTTGCCAAATTTTGTATTCAGTATCTCCAAAGAAATGTGTTTTCTATGGATAAACACAATCTGGCTCTGGACCATATATGCCCAGTTGAGGTTAATATTTTGGAGGCAAATAGCATTCCTTAGTCTGAATTTATATGTTTCAGACGTTTCTCTTATTGGCAACCATATCCAAATTCTCTCTTTCCAGTCAATCTGAACTTAGTATAAATAAAATACTGGAGGTTAGTTCTTCCTACTTTAGGCAAAAAAAACTTCTGCATTATGATTTTCACAAAATTCTTTACAGTGATAAGTTCTAAAGTTCCCAAAACTCTAAAATCATTTTGTTAACTGCTGATTTTCTTTTAATGTTAAAAATAATGGCATGATTAAATCACAAGATGCCCCAATCATTTCTTCCTTCCAATTTCCTAGGCAAAGTATCAATACACTCTGATTCTCCAAATAAACTAAAAGTTTCCCTAACATGTATATGGGACATTTCCTAAACCATGCTTTTATGACTTTAACTAACTTTTTATATGTGGCACCTTTTAAACACTAATTAAATATTTGCATGGCCAAGTTTTTATTTTCTTTTAGATTGCTTATGATTTTCTTACCACAGCATGATTTTGGTAGACTTCACACTATTTGGTGCTCTCATACATTAAAACTATTTGAGCAGGAATTTGAAAAATCTCATTTGGGCCATAATTTTTCAGTTCAATTTTTTATCAAAGTTTACAAACATTACAAATGACTTGAATTGATGCTGAGAAAAATGGACTTTAACAGTTGCTCAATACTCTTCAAAAGGTAAAAAAAAGAATGAAAGATATGCTCATCTGAACTCCACCCATTTTCAGTTTCAACACAGCACATCTCCTGTTTGTTCCTAGGGCAAATTCAAAACGGTACATATTGGGATTGGTTATTAGTGAAGATAATTTGTGCAACCATAAGCCAAAGATGCTAAGTTGACAAAAAGAAAACCATGGCAGTAAGCAAACCCTAACACACATGGGACACACCTTCTCAGTATATAAAGACCCGTCACTGTCCTTGGACAGCAGCACTCCCTGAGCTAAACTCAACAGCCTCACCATGTCTATTCGATACATCTCAAGCAAACAGTACTGTTCTTCCCGCAGTGGAGGAGGAGGAGGAGGAGGAGGAGGATCCTCTCACAGAATTTCAAGCAGTAAAAGCTCCATTGGTGGAGGCTTTAGCTCAGGCGGCTTCAGCAGTGACTCTTTTAGCCGGAGGAGCTCTGGTGGAGGCTGCTTTGGGGGTTCATCGGGCGGCTATGGAGGGCTAGGAGGTTTTGGTGGAGGTAGCTTTGGTGGAGGTTATGGAGGAGGCAGCTTTGGTGGGGGTTATGGAGGAGGCAGCTTTGGTGGGGGTTATGGAGGAGGCAGCTTCAGTGGGGGCAGCTTTGGAGGCGGCTTTGGTGGTGGATTTGGAGATGGTGGCCTTCTCTCTGGAAATGAAAAGATAACCATGCAGAATCTGAATGACCGCCTGGCTTCCTACTTGGACAAAGTCCGGGCTTTGGAAGAATCAAACTACGAGCTAGAAGGCAAAATCAAGGAGTGGTATGAAAAGCATGGCCGCATAGGCCAGGGAGAGCCTCGTGACTACACCAAATACTACCAAACCATCGATGACCTTAAAAATCGGGTAAGAGGCATTTTTAAATCCAAGTTTAAGCCTAGTTGGTAGTCATGTGATTCAGACAGATGAATCTTAAATTAAGGAGACTGTGGCTATTTACTGTGTTTACCTATCTTATTTTGTTGCTTCCAAAAATAATCTAGTCATATCAGTAATGAAATATTTGTAAGGGTATTGCCATGGCATCTGATATATGTTCTGTCTGTCTTAAAAAATGGCAGATTACTGAGAATGTTTTAGGTTTAACTCATGTATAAGGAGTCCACAGACAAAGTACACTAGATCATTTACAAAAGTAGGAATTGTAAGAATTATTAAATGAGACATTATTCAGACTGATAACTACACCTGTGTACCAGTTTGAACTATATTTACTGAAATATTTGTAACAAATCAAACTAAAGACAGGTGTCAGTCAGTTAAATGCTTGTCAAAATACATGGAAATAATGCTATAACAAATAAAGGTAAAATGGCAGGAGTACACTTACATAATTCCTGTTAGTCATCAGAAAGGGAGGACACAGAAATGGAAGGTATAGGAATTAGAAGAGAACAGATAATTTAAATTTGAGCATATGGGTAAGCCTGTAATATTTTAAATTTGAAATAAAATTTTCTCTAAGAATTTATAACAATCCCAAAGTACAGTGGATCTTTGGCACTATAGAAGCCATTTCTGTATCTGACCTCTGTTTAAATCACTGGCCTTTCCCTCCAGATCCTCAATCTAACAACTGACAACGCCAATACCGTGCTCCAGATTGACAATGCCAGGCTGGCCGCTGATGACTTCAGACTGAAGTAAGCTAACTTCATAGGGCACAAAACTGTCACAACAAATGCATTAGTTGTTTTTCTTAATGGCTTTGGATATCCCACAAACACCATTTATATCTTCATCACATGCTATTGTTGTAGTTATCTAAGAAATTTTTGATTTCTATACCAACTGTTAGAATAGTCGGATTTGACTCTACAGCACTTGGCTGGCTCGCATACCAACTGTTCAGCAGTATTAAAGAAAATGCATTTAAAGTAACTGCTAATATTCTGACATGAATAGTGTATGATAAATGTTGCCATGATATAAAATCAACTCTATACTCACTTTTATACAGTCTCTGCCAAGATACACTTCCCTACATAAGTTATACCTACCACTTGTGCCATGCTTGTTTCAGGTATGAGAATGAGTTAGCCCTGCGCCAGAGTGTGGAGGCCGATATCAATGGCCTGCGCAGGGTGCTGGATGAGCTGACCTTGACAAAGGCTGACCTGGAGATGCAGATTGAGAACCTGACTGAAGAAGTAGCCTACCTGAAGAAGAACCATGAAGAGGTGACACAAAAGTTATACTTTCTCTAGCCAAAAAAGAGGGGCTCATTGTGATCACTAGGAAGCCATTAAAACTTCTCTGTCCCTTGAACAGGAAATGAGAAACCTTCACAACATATCCACTGGTGATGTAAATGTGGAAATGAATGCTGCCCCAGGTATTGATCTGACCGAACTTCTGAATAACATGAGAAGCCAATATGAACAACTTGCTGAAAAGAACCGCAAAGACGCTGAAGCCTGGTTTAATGAAAAGGTAATAATGTTAATCTTCCTTCAGAGAGGAGGTTTTGTTACCAAGGCAGAATGTCTCACCTTCCCCTGCCCCTACCTTTTTTTTTTAATCCTACAGAGCAAAGAACTGACTGTGGAAATTGACAGTAACATCGAACAAATATCCGGCCATAAATCTGAAATTACCGAATTGAGACGTAATATTCAAGGTTTGGAGATAGAACTACAGTCTCAACTAGCCCTGGTATGTTAATAATTTTCTCTCGCAATGACTTCAACTTCATCACATAAACTGTCATGCTAACATAAGAACAGCAACACTAAGATACACAGTACAGTAGAAAAACATGGTTAGGATAAGGAAGCAGAAATAAAACTGGAGTCCTTTACTGGGGACGGGGGAGGCTGAAAAGGAGTATTGGTTTTGACCTGAAAGTGCTGAGATTGAAATGCAGTCATTAAACATAAAACACCAAGTCTTTTCATTTTGCTTATTCCCCCATTTATTGTTAAATTAAGCTTTACTGTACTCAGCTGAACAATGAGCCCAGTGAGTCACATTCTGTTCTCTTCTCAGAAACAATCCCTGGAAGGCTCCTTGGCAGAGACAGAAGGTCGCTACTGTGTGCAGCTGTCACAGATTCAAGACCAGATCAGCGCCCTGGAGGAACAGCTGCAGCAGATTCGAGCTGAAACCGAGTGTCAGAACTCTGAATACCAACTGCTGCTGGATATCAAGATCCGCCTAGAGAATGAAATTCAAACCTACCGCAGCCTGCTAGAAGGAGAGGGAAGGTAAACTGAGCGAGGAGGCGTGGGGAATCCCAAACTGTCTTTTACGTAATATTCCAGATACAAAGTTTTCTCCAAAATCACAGGGAGGATCCGAGTACAAAAAAAAGTCGTCTGCAATCACAATGTTAACTTCTCACGACTTTGGAGACATGTATATAAAACTGGGTGGATTTAATATACATACTTGGCAGGGTTTGTTTGTTTTGTTCTCAACTTGCTCTGCGTATTTTCTAATGTAAAGGTAATTGGTCCACAATCGACCAATGCTCGAGTTAACTGAACATGACTCCTCCCTCGGCAGTTACAGCGGCGGCTCCTACGGCGGGCGCGGAGGCGGGCGCGGCGGCGGAAGTTCCGGTGGTGGCTACGGCGGAAGTTCTGGCGGCGGCGGCGGCTACGGCGGCGGGAGCTCTAGCGGCGGCGGCGGTCACGGGGGCAGTTCCGGCGGCGGGGGCCACGGGGGCAGTTCCGGCGGCGGCGGCCACGGGGGCAGTTCCGGCGGCGGCCACGGGGGCAGCTCTAGCGGGGGCCACGGAGGCAGCTCCGGCGGCGGTCAGGGAGGCGGCTACGGCGGCGGCAGCAGCTCCGGCGGCGGCCAGAGCGGAAGTGGAGGCTACAAGTCTTCCTCTTCCGGGTCTGGTGGCGAGGCATCAAAAGGACAAAGGTCAGCAGAACGTAGCTGGGGTAATCAGAAGAGTTTTAACTTTTTGTGCTGATTCTGTTACTCTTTAAGCTCTAAAACTGTTTTTAAAGTATCAAAATTTTATAGAAAGTTCTCACTTGATTTTTTTGTTAAACTATGCTCCTAACAACTACCTTGAAGAAAGAATGGCGTGGTTTAAATGTTGTGCCTTAAGCAGTGTTAGAAATTTTTTTTACGCAGGGTAGACAGTTGCACTTTCGTTCTTTCTAATGTAGGATTTTTTTGTTTCGTTTTAAATATTTAATTCTTAATTGGCAAAGACTCCTGCAAATGATTTAATCCAGATTACAATTCCTTTCTCATTTTTCACTTACAGATACTAACAAGACCAGAGTAATCAAGACGATTATTGAAGAGGTGGCACCTGATGGTAGAGTCCTTTCATCTATGGTTGAATCAGAAACCAAGAAACACTATTAAGCCGCAAGGAGAGGAAAGAGTCTCCCCACGCACAGACCATTACATATAAAACCAAACCCACTGCTGTCAAGTCGATTCTGACTCATAGCAACCTTATAGTATATACAAATGCATGGAAAACAAAATCTGCAAGAAAACCGGTTGTAATGGTCTATGGAGACAGGTTCACTGCTTGGAAATAAGATGTCTAAAAGTTGTTTCATGCTTTCTGTATCTCTTCTTTTCAGTTTACCAGAAAGTGTTCTTTAATTGAACAAAAAAAAAAAAACCCTTTCTATCCTCATTTACTGATAAATTTCAATAAACTTTCTTACTGATGCAAACTATCCAATTTGGTCAAAATTGTTTTTCTTTACATTAAGTAATATTTTTAACATTAAAATCAGTAAACAATGGCATTTGAAGGTTGATTCATCCAAAAATTCTACAGCTGAATTATTATAATTGTGATTTCTCTGAAGGTTTTTAAATCTTGTATATACAGACTGTACAATCAGACTATCTTAAAAACACAATATGTGGAACACTCACAACTCTCTGGCTTCAAAATTTTAGTTCCTAGAAATTTTTAAATATCTAAAATGAAACTAATTGACAATGTCACAATTTGATTACGTGATTTCTCACATTTTCCTGCCCCCATTTTCCTCCCATTACTGTATTGCTTCTGCCTAATTGTTAAGACTTTTAAGAGAGAACTCCTTATACTTACAACTCAGTAAAAGCATACCACTGCCATCTGAGTTGTTTGGTGTCTATTAAGAAAACTTGAGAAGCACTATGAGGACACGGTGATGCCAGTATGACCCAAGGAGTACCTCTAGGTTCCTGACTTCTTTAACCTTATGCAGTGTTTAGTACTAAACACCTGATACAGGATTAGCCCAGTCACACAGCCTTCAACCACTAAGACCCCAGCCTGACCTTTGCTAGTACAAAGGGGAGGGGCTAAATGTGTCTTATGTTCCTAAAACTATAGCTATGATGCTTGGTGACATCTTGGATCACCTATGTCTACCAAATAGTAGCCTTCTTCAGTATCCTTATTTGAGCTCTGATTTTCTCCAGGACCAGAGCTCTAATCCCTAGACCGTTTGTATGTGACTCCCTCTGCGGGGTGGACTCTGCATTCTGTACCCCTAATTGATTAGCCCTATTTTCCTGAAGACGCACTTTCCTGTAGTCAAGGATCCATGAGGTACCTAGCACCAAATACTACCACAACCCTAGAAACTCCAGTCTCTTAATTATTTCCCCACTTCGGCTGATGTGCCTCCTCACCTGTGGATGTCTATAGCAGCCACACTTCTTGAACACACTTCACCAAAGAAGATACACAAATGGCAAATAAGCAAATGAAAATATGCTCTACCTCATTAGTCTTTAGTCAAATACAAGAAAAACCATAAGACACCTCCATACAACCATTATTAGAATTACTAAAAGGAACCGACAATCCCAAATACAGCAGATGCAGAGAAACTGGAGCTCTCATACATTGCTGATGCAAATTTGTGGTTTCATAGTTGCTCATGAAGTGAAACATAGATTTAACATATGACCCAGCAGTCTCACTTCTAAGTATTTACCCAGAGAGATGAAAACATCTCTCCATACAAAGACCTGAATAGAATTGTTTAAAGCAGCTTTATTTATTATTACCAAGCCTAGAAACAACCTGGATGCTCATCAACTGGTGGTACAGCCACACAAGGAAATGCTTTTCTGCAGTAAAAAGAAAACTATACAACATAGCTGAAATTCAAAAGCATTATGCTAAGTGAAAGAAGCCAGATCCAAATGACTGTCTACTGAACCTCATTTATATCAAACTGTGGTCAAGTTCAAGCTGTAGGACTAGAAAACCAATTAGTATTGGGGTGAAGGGGTCCAGTTGGTGGGGAGAGAATGTGTCTGTCTACAACAGGACAGAAGAACTTTTTTGCAGTGATGGAAGTATTCTATACCTTGTTTCTAGTGGTGGTCATTAAACCAAATTTGTTATCAAAAATGATAGAACAGTAGTCAAAAATAGTAAAATTTTATTTTATGTACATTATACCTCAACAGGGAACACTGGTTGCACAGTGGTTACAGTGTTCAGCTGCTGCTCAAAAGGTTAACATTCAAGCTCACCAGTCTTGCCACTGGAGAAAGATGTGGCAGTCTGCTTCAGTGAAGGTTTGCACCTTAGGGCAGTTGTATTGCTTCCTACAGAGTCACTGTGAATTAGAATTGATTCAGCAGTGGACTTGGTTTTGGGTTTTTTTGTACATCAACAAAGTCGACTTTAAAAAAGAAAAAAAATTTTTTAAGTGACTAAACTTTTCATTTTATAGTATTCTAGTGCATTGTTGTTGTTAGGTGACATAGAGTCCTTCCATCTCACAGTGACCTTATCTGGGATGGAATAAATCTCTACCCAGTCTTGCACTCACCTCATAATCATTGCTATACTTGAGCCCATCTTACAGCCATTACAGCCAGGGTCAGTCCATCTCATTGAGGGTCTTCCTCTTTTTCAGTGACCACCCTACCAAGCATAATACCCTTCATCAGGGACATATGCCTCCTGATAACATGTCCAAGGTACATGACATAAAGTCTTGCCATCCACCCTTCTAGTGAGCATTCTGGCTGTACTTCTTCCAAGACAGATTTGTTCCTTATTCTGGCAGTCCATGATACAGTCAATATCCTTCACCAGCACCATAATTCAAAGGCATCAATTCTTCTTCAGTTCTTTATTCATTAGCCAGTTGTTGCGTGCATGTGAGGCTATGGAAAACACCATGGTCTAGGTTAGGAACACCTGTATTCTCAAGGTGCTATCTTTGCTTTTTAACACTTTAAAGAGGTCTTTTGCAGCAGATTTGCCAAATGCATCATTCAATTTCTTGACTGCTGCTTCCATGGGCATTGATAGTACATTAGATGTAGTATTTTTGAGCTTCAAAAAAAAAATAAAACTTGTACCCTGGGGGTTATACTAAACCAAAAACCAAACCTAGTGCCAGTGAGTCGGGTCTGACACATAGCGACCCTAGAGGTCAGAGTAGAACTGCCCCATAGAGTTTCCAAACAGTGCCTGGTAGATTTCAACTGCCAACCTTTTGGTTAGCAGATGTAGCACTTAACCCGCTACACCACCAGGGTTTCCCGGGGGTTACAGAACACGAAAATCCTTTATACTGAATATGGCACACATAAATAGTTTTCTCATAGTGAATATTTTAGTAACTACATTTCAGAAAATATAGTCTCCATCCACAGAACCTGGATATTAATTAAACTGGACCATAGCCTATCTATAATTACAGAAATTTATACTTGAATAGCTTCTCATTATAAAGAAAAGAGGGAAATGTCACAACACACAACCTTCAAAATTTCTTCTGGCTCTTTGAGCATTTTGTTTTGGTAGTTGGTTTGGGAATATTGATGAGTAATGTTTGGAGGACTGGGTTGCTTGTGGTGAGATGACGTAAAGGGAGTTGGTAAGTAGTTGCTATTTGATTGATGTCAAGCCAAAAGAAATAGGCTCCAGAGTTATTTCTCCTCCCACTTAGGTGTATTCTTTTAAGCCTTCCCTGGAACCCTGTGTTAGCATCTTTCTCCAGCTTGTCTCACTGGGAAAATAATATCAGAAAATTGTTGCTACCAGCCGTCACTCAATCCTTTTCACCCACTTTTCTCAAAGCCCATCGATTATCATTCTGTTTTTCTGAATAACTGGAATTAATATAAATTAACTTAATGCTTAGCAAAAAACATGGATCACAGTCGGTGTTAAAATATTTATTGGCTGGTCATTCAATCAATGACGTTAGATACTGTACCAGGCAATAGAGAGAAAACAGAGAATGAAATGTATTCCCTTAAAAAGTCCGTAAGTAATGGAGATAGACAACTATACAGACAACAGAGTGGAAAGGACGACATACACAGAAATGAGCTCTGGTTGCTACGGGAACTTTTAAACACAGTGACACTCCCTAAACAACAAAAGTCATCCCTCATAGCCTGTGCCTTCAGGACTACCTATGGAGTAGTTACATGCACATTCAAATTAAACTTTTTATCATTCCATTGTTTTCTCATCTACCCTGTCAGTAGAGCTTATTATCATCGTCAAAAGTTGTGGAAAAGACCAAGCTGTCACATCTTGGTAGGGACACCTTACTTTACAGTGTCTATTTGTTAAAGCGGTATGAAGTAAACTGGTCACAGTGGATTTCCACCCTCTCTTTAGGATAAAAGCCTTAGACACTCATAAGATTCAAATGTTCATAAATACTGCTTAGGATTTTTAAAGTATGCATCAGAATTTTAAAAATATAAGGTACCTAGACATTCATTTAACAAAAGATGTACAAGCTCTCTACACTAAAACCTAGCAAAACATTGCTGATAGTAATTAAAGTCTGAATAAACAAAGAACTACATCTTTCCCATGAATTGAATTAGCCAATGTAGTTAAAATGTCATTTTTCTCAAAGTTAATCTATAGCTTTGACACAGTGCCAATAAGGTTTCCATAGAAATCAACAAACTGATTCTAAAATTTATATAAAATTGCAAAGGATGTACATCTGCCAAAATAATCTTGAAAAATAGAACAAAATTAAAACCTTTGTGTGACTTCAAGATTTTCTTGTAAAGTTATAGTAATCAAGGCTATGTAGTAGTGACATCAAGTTAGACAAATAGCAATGGGACAGAGAGATCAGAAACAGACCTGTACATGTGAAGTAGACTGATTTTCAACAAGATATCAAAGCAATTCAATAGAACAAGGAAAATCTTTCCAACACATGGTGCTGCAACAATTGGATATCAATACGGCAAAAAAAAAAAAATCTTAATCTCACATCATGCACAAAAATTAATCCAAAGTACATCATAGGCATAAACATAAGGTGCAAAAATGTAAAACTGATGAAGCAAACACAAAAGAATATCTTCATGGACTATACTAAGGGAAAAACAGGAAAAGGAAAAAGAAAATGACACCTTTTACTGTTGAGTCAATTCTAATTCATAGTGACCCTACAAGACAGAGTAAAACTGCACTGTCAGTCTTCATGGAAGCAGACTGCCACATCTTTTTCCCATCTTTTTCCCTCAGAGCAGCTGGTGGGTTCAAATCGTTGACTTCTCAGTTAGCTGCTGAGTGCTTAACCATTGTGCCACCAGGACTCCTCTCATGGCCCATAAACCAAAAAAAACAAAGCTATTGAGTCAATTCCAACTCACAGTGACCATGCAGGACAGAAGGGAACTGTCTCATAAGGCTTCCAAGGCATGCTGGGTGGATTCAAACTGCCTAGCTTTGGATTAGGAGCCATAGCTCTTAGCCACTGTGATACCAGAGTTTCTCAACCTACAGAAGCTGACAAATATCTCTTATAAATGGTGCAGAAAAACGACAAAGTAAATGTGGCAGGGAGCTTCTAATCCGACCCTCAAAGATTCCCAGCTCCTGGTATTCACTCCCTGTAATCTCCTCCTCTTGAGTGTGAGCTGGGCCTAGTGACTTGGCACTAATGAACAGGGTATGACAAAAGTGATGAGATGTCACTTCTAGGATTAGGTTACCAATGGCTAGGCTCCATCCTGCTGACACTTTCCCTAACTCTCTGATAAAACAAAAAGTCATGTTGTGAGACTCTCTATGGAGAGCTCCATGTGTCAAGGAACCAAGAGAGGCTTCTGATCAACAGCTCATGAAGAGGTAAGGCCACAGACCAACAAGCCAGTAGACACTGAATCCTGCACACAACCTCACGAGGGAACTAGGAAGTAAATCCTTTCTAACAGAGCTCTGAGATGACTGAAGTCTTGTGAGAGAACCAGAGCTGGAAGCCCAGCCTAGCCATGTCCAATTCCTGACCTACAGAAACAGTGAGGTAATAAGGGTTGTTGTTTTAAGCCAATAAGTTCTGGGGTAATTCGTTATGAAACAGTAGATTACAAATACACTAGACTTCATCAAAAGAAAAAACTTCTGCTCGTCCAATGACCCTGCTAAGCCACAAAATCAAAAACCAAACCAAACTCATGGCCATCAAGTCGATTCCAATTCACAGCAATCCAATAGGACAAAGTAGAACTGCTTCCATAGAGTCTGCAAGGAGCACCTGGTGGATTCGAACTGCCGACCTTTTGGTTAGCAGATGTAGCTCTTAACCACCATGTCACCAGGGTTTCCTGTATATGCATATGTACAGATACTTGTGTACACATATATTTATAACTGTAAATGCAAAAAGAAAAACAGATGGAGAGTTACTTCTAATAGAATTATTTGCATTCCAATATGGAAATATTCAACCACACCACCATACAGGAAAACATAATGAAATAGTTAAACAACTGTACCTATATGCAAAATCAACATAATGCAAAGGCTACAAATGAAGACCAATAAACTATGAGCTTATTGTTGACTAAATGCCATGAACAGCAATGTTATTAGTGATGAAGTTTATCCAAAACCTCTTGATAAAGTTCAGGACAAAATAAAGCACCACTTTTCATTCACACAGTTACACTCCTGGAAAATTCAACTAAACCCATAAAAAATTACAAGACTTACTTTCCAGACTCAGACAATTTCTAAACAGCTTTTTCACCTTCATGAACCTCCTACAGGAGATTCAAAAGTCCTGCAGAACACAGGAAAATTCCTTGTTGTACAGGGAACCAGGCATTTCGGAACTTCTGGCACCCCTGCTTCCCTGTCCCCTCTTACCAGTAACATCTGTTATCATTGTAATGAACCACTGTGTGCCTGTGCACTCAACACACACCTCCAAATTCACTGCAGGGGGCAGCGGTCCTTCAACTGAGATGGAGCATTAGGTTTTCGTTCCTTGTGAATCAGTAGTTCCCATAAGAAAAACCTTGTCAGCATACCTTCCCCAGGAACCCTTTGGGCAACCCTTTTATAAACTGGATTGTAATCCTGGTGAGAAAGGGATCATGTCTGCCTTAGTCATCTCTGTATCCCCAACCTCTATCAGTTTCCAGTATACAATTAGCTAAGGCTCAATAGACACCTTGGTTAAGCAAATGACCAAAAAAATGAACAAGCTAGAAGTGAGTGACCTAACAGACCTTGAGATCAAATCCAGAGACTCTAGGGTTAAAAGAAGGAGAAAAGGAAAGAGCATTCCCATCATCCAGTGTCTCCCTTGTGTCAGACACTTAGCTAGACTTCTATCTTCATTAAATCTTTCCTAATAAATATCAACACTCTGTTACAGGCTATCCCTGACCTTTAGGAACAGTACCCGCACTTAGTAACAGCCACTCATTCTTCAGTAGGTACACCCCATAATCACAACTCTATATCAGATGATTGTAGGGGCATAAAACAGTGAATTGTGACCAGTGACCACACTCGTAAGTATAAGTCTAGGTAGTGCCACTCAAATACTTTCTGAATCATTCAGTGGGGCTTCTTGTTCTCTTATTTTTTGAGGACTAAGAAGGAAGGTAAGGACAAAACTTGGCAACTCCCAACAGTAGATCAATAAAAGCTGTGTACAGTGTTGCAAAGAGAACCTGGCACCATGATTTTTGTTTTCAGGTGCCGTGGAGTAGATTTCGACTCCAAGGAACCTATGTGACAGAGTAGAACTGACCCAAGGGGTTTTTTCAGGTTGTAATCTTCACAGGAGCAGAACCACTGGTCTTTTTTCTGCAGAGCCACTGGGAAGCCTTGAACTGTGAACCCTTCTGTTAGCCGTCAAGCTCTGTCCCATCAGCTTTCCTTCCACCACGATCAGAGCACAGGAAAGACGCAGCAAAAGCGGCTGAGTCAGACAGAGGACTGCTGAACCACATCTAGCGCTTCGTGCACAGTCGAGCACAACCAGGCAAACGCTTCACGAACAAATATCAGGAGGAGAGGATGTATTTGGAATTTCTGGGACCGTAATTGAAAGGACCTCATCGTAACTTGATTATATCTGCAAAGACTCTATTTCCAAATAAGGCCACATTCACATGTATCAGGATTACTATTTCCACACGTCTTTTCAGAGCACACAATTCCATGCGTAACAGCTTCCCATTGTGCTTTGGGCCAAATTTCAAAAGCTCTAACCTGCTCAGGAAAGTTCTTTATGGACAGCCCAACCGCCTTCCCTCCGCACATACCTGACACCAGCAAACACTAAGCTCCCTTATGTCCTAGGAAGTACCAGTGTCTTCCCTCCTCAGGCTAGTATGTTCCCTCTCCAGCAAACTTTGCCCTCTCAGAGTGCCCCTGGCAATCTCTTTGTCATCTTTTGGGGATCTGATTAACGTCATCTCCTTAAAAAGATTTCACTGAGTCTAAATTAGGTTCCTCCCATAACAGTCCACATTCCGTCCTTCCTAATATTTAACATACTTTAGAATTTCAGTTATTTGCTGAAGGCCCATCTCCCCCACTAAATAAACCAAACCCACTGCCATTGGGTCAATTCCAACTCATAGCGACCCTATAGGACAGAGTAGAACTGCCCCATAGAGTTTCCAACAATCACCTGGCAGATTCGAACTGCTGACCTTTTGCACTTACCCATTACACCACCAGGGTTTCCTCACTAAACGAAAGGTCCCATAAAAGATGGGAAGCTATATATTCTCTTCCCGTCTGTATTTCCAGCTGCTATCACAGTGCCTAGCACACACTAGGTGCTCATTAAGTATTTCTTGAATGAACAAATGAATGAATGATACCTGTCGTTACTATATAATTACAACCAAAAGTTTTATTGTGCTATTAACTTGTTTTTGTGGTGCTGTCAAATTGATTCTGAACTATAGGACAGGGCAGAACTTCCCATAGAGTTTCCAAGGAGTGTCTGGTGGATTCGAACCTCATACCTTCTGGTTAGTAGCATGTAGTTCCTAACTACTACACCACCAGCAGTTAGCTAGAAATTTCAAAGCAAACTTTTTGACTAACTATGCTTGCTATTGATTAAAGAAGGATTTTTGCACTGAATCTTTTCTACCTGATTTTTGGACAGTTAAATACACCAAAAGAAAAATTGCTGTGAGTCAGAAGACCTACCCTGAACCTGACTTACCCAGGTTTGTGCTCTGTAGCCTCAGTTTCCTCATTTTTAAAACAGGCAAAGGAAACCTCTCTCCAGTTCCCAGGCCTCTTGTAAGTTTCAGATAAGATAAACTAATTGTCTTCTGAGTAGATTTAGACTCATGACATTGCCATGTGTCTGACAGTAGAAGTGCGCTCCACAGGGTTTTCAATGGCTAGTTTTTTTGGAAGTAGATCGCCAGCTCTTTCTTCCCAGGAGCCTCCGGGCCAACTCAGCCTCCAAACTTGCCATTACAACTGAGAACAACAGCCGTTTGCACCACTTTGTGGAAGAACGCAGATTCCAACTCATGGTGACCGCAGGTGCTGTAGAGTCGAGTCTTTGCAGAGGGTGTGTCTTGGCCGTTCTTTCTTTCACGGAGCCGCTGGACGCGTTTGAACTGCTAACCCGTAGTTTGGCATCTGTGTGCACACCGCTTGTGTGATCCAGGACCCTAGGAAGCTACAAAGCACCCTATAAATGTAAGGAAACCTTGTCTTCCCGTTCATCTTGATTTCGAACTTCAGAAAATGTTGGGGTTGCTGCTCAACAGGGGTTTCAGAGCTTCCAGCGGAGGGCGTGCAGAGGTGAGACTAAGGGGATGACCCGCTCCAACTACGGGATGGGCAGCATTCATTTGAAGACAAATGCTGCCACCTGGTGGACCCGGAAGGTCGGGGCAAGAGTGGTCAGCAACGTGATTTTGAGGAGTGATGGCCGGTGCGGGGCAAAAAGAAGAATTGCCTTTTTTAAACGTGTAACTTGTTTTCTTCTATGTGTATAATGTTCTCTTGGAAACATACTTATATAGACAGGATTTAGGCACATTACACCAACTACCTGTTTGTCTAATTCGTTGCAGTTAAGCATGCTCGAAGCCAGCCAGCCAAGTACCGTCGAGTCGGGATTTTTAATTATTCATATATTTTAATATTCTAATTTTTTGTATCTAAAAATTCCAAACAAAAAGAAAAATAGATGGTTTTCACTTCAACATCAAGAAAACAAAAATCCTCACAACTGATCCAAGACAACTGATCCAGTAAGCAACATTGTCATAAACAGAGAAAAGACTGGGGTTGTCAAGGATTTCATTTTACTTGGGACCACAATCAGTGCTCACAGAAGCAGCAGTCAAGAAATCAAAAGACACATTATCTTGGGAAAATCTGCTGCAAAGGATCTCTTTAAAGTATTGAAAAGTAAAGATGTCAAAGGATCTGTTTAAAGTATTGAAAAGCAAAGAGGTCACCTTGAAGACTAAAGTGTGCCTGACCCGAGCCACGGTATTTTCAACCACATCACATGCATGCAAAAGCTGGACAATGAACAAAGAAGACAGGAGAATTGATGCCTTTTAATTGTGATGTTGGAGAAGAATACTGAGTGTACCACCAACTGCCAAAAGAACAAACAGATCTGTTCTGGAAGAAGTACAACCAGAGTGCTCCTTGGAAGCAAAGATGGCAAGACTGTGTCTTACATACTTTAGACATGATGTCAGGAAGGATCAGTCCCTGGAGGAGGATATCATGCTTGGTAGAGTGGAGGGTCAGCAAAAAAGAATAAGACAACATGGATTGACACAGTGGCCGCAACAATGGGTTTAAGCATAAAAACAATTGTGGATGTGGTGCAAGACTGGGCAGTGTTTTGTTCTGTTGTTCCTAGGGTCACTATGAGTCGAAACTGACTCAGTGGCACCTAACCACCACCGCAACAACAAATGAAAATAATTTTACAATGCACACAATATGTTAAGACTATTGAGGGGACTGTATAGAGTAGATATTTGTATTAGCATGTGTCGTTCAGAGTCATTGTTTATAGCTCAAGTCGGCTCATGGTGCCAGAACCTCAAGGCCACCTTGAACCTACCTGTTTAGTCTGAGAAAACTGCTTAATGTTTCTGGTTTCACTTACTTCATCTGCTAGATAAAGGGACTGAACTAGATGACATCTGAAAAGGTCCAGCAACTTTGCCCTGAAAATGCATTTACTAGCCATCCAGAGACAGCCATGTTACCAGCTGGCCAGACTTCAGGCTGTTCCTACCCATGCAGATCCAGAAAACACCCGAACTGTGCTAGTGGCAAAACAACTTGAGATCTGTCTTTCCTGCAGATTCCAAAACGGAGTCCCTCCTGTGCCTCCTGTCCCTCCTTTTACCTGTCCTCTCTAGCTTTTTCATCCTTGCCTTTCTCGGCTGCCACCCCAAGGGGACACTTCTCAAGTCTCTTTCCTTGGCCATTCTTACTCACCTTTCAGCTCCGCCCCGCTCCACACACATCTCCAGTTGTAACAACAACAGTAAAAATGGCCATTTATTCCATGTTTTCCATTCGCAGACACTATTCTGGTCAGGCGTTTTTCCCAACTCTGTGTAATTTTTCTGAATGTTCACACTACCCATGCTTTGTCTCCATCTGGGACATTCCTCGAGCACCTCAAACCCTGTTTGTTCGAAACTGAACTAAGAAATTTCTCACAGACATTCATCCACCCAGGTGCCCTGTTGTAGCTAATCAACCTTACAGTGATTCTCCCAATGTCCGGAATCCACTACCTAAGTTGCTGATGCTGTTAGGTTGTTAGGTGCCATCAAGTTGGTCCCCGACTCAGCGGCCTGATGTACAACAGAACAAAACACCACCTGGTCATGCACCATCCTCACAACAGTTGTTATGCTGGAGCCCGTTGTTACAGCCACTGTGTCAATCCATCACTAGGAGGGTTTTCCTCTTTTTCACTGACCCTCTACTTTATCAAGCATGCTGTCCTTCTCCAAGTACTGGTATCTCCTAATAATGTGTACAAAATATGTGAAATGAAGTCTCGCCATCTTTACTTCTAAGGAACATTCTGGCTGTACTTCTTCCAAAACAGATACATTCACTCATAGTATATTCAATATTCTTTGCCAACACCATGATTGAAAGGCATCAATTCTTCAGTCTTCCTCATTCGTTTTTCAGCGTTTGCATGCAATTGAAAAATATCATGGCTTGAGTCAGGCGTACCTTAGTCCTCAAAGTGACATCTCTGCTTTTTAACACTTTAAAGAGGTCTTTTGCAGCAGACTTGCCCCATGCAATATGTCATCTGATTTCTTGACTGACGTGTCAGTTGTGGATCTAAGTAAAACGAAATCCTTCACAGCTTCAGTATTGTCTCCATTTACCATGATGTTTCTTATCGGTCCGGTTGTGAAGATTTTTGTTTTCTTTATATTGATGTGTAATCCATACTGAAGCCTGCAGCCTTCAGTCTTCATCAGCTGACTTCTCCAAGTGCTCTTTGCTTTCAGCAAGCAAAGCTGTGTTAGCTGCATACATATCGCAGGCTGTTAACGAGTCTTCACCCAGTTCCGATGTCCTGTTCTTCTTCATATAGTCAAGATTCTAGAATTATTTGTTCAGCATACAGGTTGAATAGGTATGGTGAAAGGGTACAACCCTGACACATCTTTCCTGACTTTAAGCCACAGAGTGTCCCCTTGTTATGCTGTAACAACTGCCCCTTGATCTATGTATATATTTCTCATGAGCACAATTAACTGTCTAGAATTTCCATTCTTGGCAATGTTACCCGTAATTTGTTATGATCCACACAGTCAATTGCTATCATCACAGTGTTCATAACAATACGTTTTTTGCTCCAGTGATACAAAATATCAGTTCTGTAGTTTCTGTTGCTAATTTATCCCTGTAGCAAATGAGACCCTACTGTAAGTGATGGCACCCTATCACAATCATGTCTAACTTTTAAAATGTTATAATACCCTGCAACACATAATCACGGTATATTCCTAGGGTCTAGATGAAAGTAAAGAATTACTCACTCAAAATTAGAAGTTAAAATAATGAACTTAATATAGAACTAACCCTATTATATTTAAGATAACAAATATCCTGAAGCAACACCCAGGGAAGTCAGACATTAAATTTAAAAAAAAAAATCACCCAATTATCCATAATTTCATGATAATCTAAATGATGCCATTTCTCTTTTGGCAGTACCATGCAAATAGAAACACCCCAAGAGCTGTGTATAAAAGCCCAAAGAAACCATCAAGACACAATAGTCTGTCCCCCTTTACGTCAGAGCTACACACAGACAAGGTGAACGTTTCTCCTAAAACCATGTCTCTGCGATTTTCTAGTGGATCCAGGCATATTGCCTTACGATCTGCAGCTGGGTCTGCCAGAGCACCCAGTACAGGTGCAGGCTTTGCGAGCAGCAATGTCTGTGGCAGCTCACCTGCTGGAAGTGGCTTTTCCCTGGGAGGGGGCTTGGGCAGTGCTGCTAGTGGGAGCCAGGCTGGTGGTATCTTTGGAAATGCTGCCTCTGTTGGCTTTGCTGGAAGTGAAGGAGGACTGTTCTCTGGAAATGAGAAGGTGACCATGCAGAATCTCAACGACCGCCTGGCATCCTACCTGGAAAGTGTGCGAGCCCTGGAGGAGGCAAATGCTGAACTCGAAAGAAAAATCAAGAGTTGGTACGAAAAATATGGTCCTGGATCTTGCCGTGGGCTTGATCATGACTACAGCAGATACCATATAACCATCGAGGAACTTAAGAATAAGGTGAGAGATCACAAATGTGAAACTATTCAAAATATTAAAGACTGAGAAGTACTTAGCCAAAGGCATAGAACTACAACTAGAAATATTTCATAACTGTTATTTGCCTTTTATATTGGATTGAATTGATCATTTCTTTTGATAAATAGTTCTTCTTATTAGTCAAAAGTAAGCATTTTGATTTATAAATTTCAATGTAGTTGAAATGTTGCTAGCTCAGCTTCCAGAAACAGTTGCAGGTGCAAGTCCACCCAGAGGCACCTCAGAAGAAAGGCCTGGCAATCTTTCTTCCAAAAACCAGCCTTTGAAAACTGTATGAAGCACAGTTCTCCTCTGACACCCACAGAGTCACCATGTGTCAGAACTGACTTGCTCACAGCTGATAGAGCAGTTCCACTTTAAATGTTTAATTTAAATTCTATCCATATAAACGAGTATTACATCCTAAGAGTTACTTAAACAATGTAAGAAGGAATTAAACAGTATCTGTAACTTTTTAAACTACATTTTAGCATTTTGATTGTTACTGAAGGAAGTAAATTCCACCACCCTCCTTTTGTGTGTGTGTTATTCAGTGAAAGTTCTCAATCCAAGTCAATTTGCCATATAAAATCCCGTGTCCCCCACCTCTCTGCAACTCTATCTGCTCTCCTCACCCTATGACAGCACACTCTTCTTTTCCACTCTTTACTTACAGTACAGGAAGTAAATTTTTTATACAAAAGTTAGTTACGTAACACTTCTTATTTCCTAAAATAGTCATTCAGAAGAGTCAATTTATTCGTTGTGTTTCCCTTTTGTGTTTCTTTCAGGTTATTTCTTCCACTGCTGCTAATGCTAACATCCTTCTGCAGATTGACAATGCCAGGCTGGCTGCTGATGATTTCCGGCTAAAGTAGGTAGTTGAAAATGAGAAAACTATCCTACCTACTTCATTTGTTAAATGAAATTTCAGTTGTATCTCAAGCAGAATAAACTATAACTTAAAAGGCACAGGATATTTATGTTATAAAATCATAGTCCAGTATACTAACATTTTCTACACATTTATTACATACTTGGGCCAAAAAAAAAAAAACAATGGAAACTCTGGCAATATGGTGGTTAAACATAGCCCCTGCTAACCAAAAGGTTAGCAGTTCCAATCCTCCAGGAACTCCTTGGAAACTCTATGGGGCAATTCTACTCTGTCTATAGGGTTGCTATGAGCTGGAATCGTCTCGATGGCAGTGGCTGCCTTTTGGGGCCAAAATATCACTGCTCCTCTATGCTGTCTAGAACAGTGCCAGGCACAAAGTAGATGTTCAGTAAATATTAACTGACTAAGATACGAACTAAGATAAAGTCCTCGAATGAGCTGTTTTTATTTACTTGGGAGACAAGCTGTCAGAATGTGTGCAACTGAATAACAGCTGACAATCCTGCATAGAATTGGTCAAGAGTAGGGGAAATTTCTTTATACACTTTCATTATATTTAGGTCCTAATTAAGCCAAGTGCTGTCAAGTCTGAGGTCCTAGTTAGACTTCTAGTTATCAGTTGAAAGCAACTGACATTTTAGTGTTTGATTCCCTGAGGTAGCCTCAGTTATGCTAAAAGTCCTTTCATGCCCTGCAAGGTATGAAAATGAGCTGGCCCTTCACCAAAGTGTCGATGCCGACATCAACGGGCTCCGGCGTGTCCTGGATGAGCTGACACTCTGCAGGACGGACCAGGAGCTGCAGTTCGAATCCTTGAGTGAGGAGATGACCTATCTCAAGAAGAACCATGAGGAGGTAGGAGCAGCTTTACTTAGAGTCAAATCATAATTTTGTACATCTGAAACGCTTTTGTTCTTTCTTCCAAAAGTAAATTAAGCTCATTGAAATAATCCAAACAATGCTTGGGTATATAAAGAATTCCATTTTCTCCCACTGTGTCCCTCCAATCCTGTCTCCCAAGTAATAAATAGTGACTATTTGATGTGTATCCTTTCATTTTTTAAGACTGACATAATAATCCATCCATTTAAAAACAATACATTGTTTTTGCACTAATAAAACTGTAAGCAGGTTGATGTGGAATCAATTCTGACTCATAGCAACTCTATGGTACAGAGTAGCACTGTGTCATAGGGTTTCAAAGGAGCAACCAGTGGATTTGAGCTGCCAACTTTTCGGTTAGCAGCTGCAGCTCTTAACTGCAGTACCACCAGGGCTCCTTCATGCGACTATCTTTCTTTAAACAAGACTATTTCATTTGTGGGGCCATCCTGGGGTCCACCTTTTGACAAAAGATCTCTCTGACTAGGAAAAGACATCAGTGTACCTTCCTCTCAAACCCCCGGGTTTATTTCAGTATTTAACTTTGCACGGTAATAACTTGATTACTTGACACTTAATACCAGATGGCTTCATTCCCACATCAAAAAAAATGATTTTCCCAAAAGTAACTCCAAAAAGTTTCCAAAACAACGGATAAGAAAAAAGTTTATTATATTTATCAGAATTATAGAGAGAGGGAGTCTTAGCGGCACGCTGATCAAAAGCTACAGCTGATAAGCAAAAGGACACTAATTTGAATCTATCAGTCACTCCTTGGAAACCCTACTCTGCCCTCCAGGTTTGCTGTGAGTCAGAATCAATGCAGCCGCAATGGGTTTGGGTTTGGGTTTCACACACACACATCCTATATGACAGGAAGTATCCTGTCATTGACTGGTATGACTAAAACATTAAGCCTAGTTGATCCAAATGAAAAAATGATGGGAGAGGGAAAAAGAAGGGCTAGCAAAAAGAAAGAATTAAAATGTAACGGGAACAAGCAGAAGGAAGAGAGTCATACAGCAGAGCTCTGGAGGAGTGAGATCACCGGAGAGCAGAAGCAAGACAGTGAGCAGCAGACTCATGAATTGCAGAGGGGGTAATGTCAAGAAAAGAAATGGCTTTTTTTTTTCCAGCTGGAACCATGGAGGGTGCTGAGGGCCCCTGCCGCCGAAACCTTTGCTTTCAGCATGTGGAACCATGACACTTAACCCAGAGATCCCAGGCTCTCTAAAGTTTTGCAGCATCTTGCAGCAATTTTCCAGTCTAAGAGAAAAAGAAGAAGATTCCTGTTGTGCCAGAAACCCTTAAGAAAAAGTGAAGGAATTTCGCAGAACTAAAGATCAAGCGCCTGAGAAAGAAGTTTGCCCAAAAGATGCTTCAAAAGGCGAGGAGGAAGCTTATCTATGAAAAAGCCAAGCATTTTCACAAGGAGTATAGGCAGATGTACAGAACTGAGATTCGGATGGCGAGGATGGCAAGAAAAGCTGGCAACTTCTATGTACTTGCAGAGCCCAAATTGGCATTCGTTATCAGAATCAGAGGTATCAGTGGTGTGAGCCCAAAAGTTCAAAAGGTGTTGCAGCTTCTTTGCCTTTGCCAGATATTCAGTGGCACCTTTGTTAAGCTCAACAAGGCTTCAATTAACATGCTGAGAATTGTGAAACCATATATTGCATGGGGGTACCCAAATCTGAAGTCAGTGAATGAACTGATCTATAAGCGTGGTTATGACAAAATCAATAAGAAGCGAATTGGCCTAACAGATAACACTTTGATTGCACTGTCTCTTGGTAAATATGGCATCATCTGCATGGGGGACCTTATTCATGAGATCTATACTGTTAGGAAATGCTTCAAACAGGCAAACAACTTTCTGTGGCCCTTTAAATTATCTTCTCCATGAGGTGGAATGAAGAAAAAGACCACCCATTTTGTAGAAGGTGGAGATGCTGGCAACAGGGAAGACCAGATCAACAGGCTTATTAGAAGGATGAACTAAGGTGTCTACAATGATTATTTTTGTAATCTGGTCTGTTAATAAAACCATGATTGCTTTGAAATGGAAAAAAGAAAAAGAAAAGAAGTGTACACCAAAGAAGGAAGAGAAGAAATAGCAATCACAACAGGTCAGCAAGCTGTGGACATCGGGGTAGCACTAGGATCACACAACAGGATTCACTGTCCCCTTAAAAGACATAGTGGCAGAAAGCAGCTGCCTCTGAATGCACCGAGGAGGGAAGAAAAGAGCCACACACATCTCAGCATCCTTGAAGGTATTATATTGTCTATCCTCACGGTGACCAGTGCCCTTAGTGACAACCTCAAGTAGTTGATTGTCTAAGTGTTACAGCAACAAGAATTGTTCTTCAAATTAAATCTTACACAAAACTCCAAAACATGGAAAAGCGTTCATCAGTGGTTTCCTCAGGCAATGTCAGTCTTATTCTCAGTAGACACTGGGATCATAAAATATGGCATAAAAACATAGAGTTACCATGGTAAAAAACCTTCAGAAACAATTCTAATGAAAAGATTAGCTACTCAAAGGGCATAAATTCAGCTGCTCTGCTTATTTGCCTAGAAAGCCACTGTCTGACTTGGTCAGATAGTTCAATGATTTGGCCTTGGACATATCCTAAAACAGAGAGGCCAGAGAGTATAATTACTAAGAGAAGATGCTCTGTAGCTGAGGTGCCTCCTTCAAATCCCTGCCTTTCCCAGTGCTAAGTAATTTAGGGGAGTTACTTTATCTCTGTATGCCTCTACTTCTTAATCTGTAAAAGAAATCTAATAATAACTACCTTATAGAGATGTTGAAAGTCTTAAATGAGTTGGTGCCTGTAAAGTACTCATTAGCTGTCATCTCTAAGATGAAAGCTCACGGAAGACACTATTCCCATTAGCAAGAACTCTAACTGACAGAGAGTCAACAAGGGTGTGTTATTTAGTAACTCTGGTCTTTGTATCTCATCCTCATTGAGAATAGAGGCCTTCTCTTGGGATGTTGTGGCTGCTTATTGCTGTGACTCTTTCCATTAACAAAAAGAGTAACTGATTAAATAGATGAGATGACTGGCACAAATGTGGATAGAATAAATGAATGAAAAATGGGTGTGCTGTAAATTGTACACTCGAATCTAAGCCTCAATCTTTGAGACATAACATTTTCAGACTGCATGGGGCATAAAATGCATGTAAGGACCTACTCATGGTTCCCTTCCAGGAAATGAAGGCTCTGCAGTGCGCCGCTGGAGGCAACGTGAACGTGGAGATGAACGCAGCCCCGGGGGTGGACCTCACGGTCCTGCTGAACAACATGCGAGCTGAATACGAGGACCTTGCCGAGCAGAACCGCAGGGATGCTGAAGCCAGGTTCAACGAAAAGGTAAGACCCGCCCAGGTACCCCTGCCCCGGCCCCTGTGGTGGGGACAGATCTCATTTAACCTGTGCATGTGCCTGGCCTTCCAGAGTGCCACTCTGCAGCAGCAGATCTCAGATGATGCTGGCGCGGCCACCTCTGCCAGGAATGAGTTGACGGAAATGAAGCGTAGCCTGCAGACCCTGGAGATCGAGCTGCAGTCCCTCCTGGCAACGGTAGGCAAAAGCATGGCTTGGCTTGGATTTTGTGATTTTGAAAAACCTTCTTCCTTTATCTGCAAATACTTAACCAAGTGCAGAAGGGAGAAGGGGAGACATACACAGAGATGCTCCATGTAAGAAAGTAGAAGTACCACCGTAAAATCTCACCAAGTTCAAATGAAAAGGTTAGCCACCAAAAGAACTTAAGTTCAGGTCACTCGTCTGCTTAGTTGCCCAGAAAGCTATTCTCTGATGAGGTCAGACAGCTTAGTGATTTGACCTGGGACGTATACTAAAACAGAAGGGCTACAGAGGATAATTAACAAGAGAAGACGCTCTATAGCTGGAGTGCCCTCATTCAAAAAGAGACAGACACACAAACAGAGTATTATCTTCCTCCCTGAGATCACTAAGCAGTCCGTGGTGGTGTGAATGCACTTGGCTGCTGCTATCCGAAAGGTTAATGGTTCAAGTTCATCCAGTGGCACCTTGGGAGAAGGGCCTGGTGACTGACTTCGGAAAAGTCAGCCATGGAGCAAAGTTCTTCACTGACCCACAAGCGGGTGCCATGATTTAGAATCAACCTGATGGTCACTGGTAACTAGAGTTCACGGAGGGGATGCTGGCCAGCACCAAGTCCCTTGGTGCCCATTCCATGAAAAGAACCACTTCACATAGTCCCTTCCTTCAAGTAGTTCCTCCCAGCCCTGCAGAGCAAGCAGTAGCAGAATTGCTCCACCAGAAAATTAAGTGGCAGGACCTCAGCCATGTGCCCACAGAGGGCAGAGCCATGGCTCCAACAAGCATCTCCTAATATTTATGAGGACATATTAAAAACTGTATTTCCATCAAGCAGCCAAAAAAATAGAGGGTACACACCTGGATCCCCAAAGCCTGTTCTTCCTCACAATGTCCGGGGAGAGATCTGGTCCACACACACCCCACAGAACCTGGCATATGCAGGCATCCAGATGACTTTAGAGGTTGCCATGGAGACAATCCAATACTAAACTCAGCCTTCCCTTCTGGGGTGTGAGCTGGCAGCACCCAAAAGGATCAGCTTTGAAGATTCAGGCACACATGTGGCTGGAGGGTTCCCTGTCCTCACAAGAAGGTCTGTACTCTGTGAGGACACCAGGCTGTGACAGAAAGAGAAGAGCAGCTGCTATAGAAAGGGATGCAGTGAGACTGGGAAGAAAAGATAGCTTGGGGCAACAGGCAGCTGTTTTTCTCACTCTGTCACCATGGAAAAGCAGAGCACTTTCTTACTTACTATACAGTATTTCTTTTAGAGACTCATTGTCACCATTGAGTGACTTCAACTTGATCTTCTCACCTGTATCACTACTGCCAGATGGTACTGGAGACCCTCCTAGCCACTTTGGGTTCCCTTTCCCATCTGTCCCATGACTAGAATGCTCAGGACACTGTCCCTGCAGCTGCAGCCTGAGCAAGAATCCTCCCTCCTATTTCTTAGCTAGGTTGAAAGAAATAAATTCCTGAGATCCCAGATCAGAATTTTAAGCATTTTCCCACGGTAAACACATGTGTGTCAGAGTAGAGTTGTGCTCTGTGGGATCTCATTGACCACATGTGTGAAATGGTCAGAAGCACTTTGCCAAGCCTTTCTTCTGGACACCTCTGGGTGGACTCAAACTTCTAGCCTGTCAGTTAGCAGCTGAGTCTGTTAACCATTTGCACCAGCCAGGAGTATTAGCAACCGTTGAAGGGAGTGCCATCTAAGAAGACATCATCGGGGAAATTACAGCTTTGACCTGGCAAGCAGACACCACATGAGTTTGCTCTCCTGGGCCTCTCCTACCACGTGTTGCCTGACCCTCCCCAGGGTCACTGGGTTTGCCTGCTGTGTCTATAGCCTGGAGAGCCAACAGCACCCAGCACCACCCACATAATGTCAAAGTTGATGGTTCTCAACCCATCAAACCCATGGCTGCCCTTTATGATGAATATTATGTAATTCCCCCTTTGCAATCCTGGTAGAACAGTGGTTAAAGTGCTTGACCGCTAACCAAGAAGTCGGCAGTTTGGACCCACCAGCACTTCCATGGAAAAATGATGTGGCGGTCTGCTTCAGTAAAGACTGCAGGATCAGAAACCCAATTGGGCAGTTCTGCTGTGTCCTGTAGGGACACAACTTGACAACAGTGAGTTTTTGGCTTATAGTCTTAAAATGAAACCAGTAGTAATACAAATTGCTAATACACAAAATTTAAGGAAAAAAAATAAAATGTCATAACTGCAAAAAAAGAATACAAACGAAGCATTTCAAAATAATGTGTACATAATGTGTAATTACTTAGACCCAGCTACTCTAGAACATTAAGTGCTCCACCTGCTAAACCAAAGGTCAGTGGTTCAAATCCGCCAGTTGCTCTTTGAAAACTCTGTGGGGCAGTTCTACTCTGTCCTGTAGGGTCGCTGTGAGTTAGAACAGACTCAACGACAGGGGGCTTGGTTTTGTTTACTCTAGAACATGAACTGAAACAGAAGCTCTCACCTTCTTTCAATAAGTATATTTTATTTCAAACTGTGTAAGACCAGGAATCCCTCCACACAAGGAGTAAACAACAAGGAAAGAGCAGAAGTGTGGGTGGACACCAAGGTAACAACTAACATCAACAGAAGTAATGACTGCCCAGATGTATTTGTATGTGATAAAAGAAAGAGGAAAATTACCTTAATTGAAACAAGAATGACGTGCCAAGACAAATTACAGACTGCATAAGCAGAAATGAAGAGGTGTACTCCTAAGAGTAGTGTCAAAATAATGGCCTGTACTTGTCTGGAGAATGACAATGTAGCACAGAAAATATGCCTCTTGTCTTGAAGTCCCACCCATGTAAGGCACCCATTCAATCTCCAGTGCTTAATTAAAAGGTCTTTTGGTGGAGAGCAGAAAATAGAGGATGGACAAGAAAAAGGATAACACAAAGGGCCTTAGAAAAGTGCTGGGGTAGACCTCTGGGCAGAAGAAGAGGACCTCAAAGCAACAGGTAAGCCAAAATAAACATAAGTTTTCCGGGACAGATTTCTTATTACGCCACTCCCACACACACACAAAAAAAATCTTTAGAAGTTGGAAATCAAATGACATTGTTACCTAAGTATCATGATTATCTAGTGAAAAGTCTCCAAGGGACTTGTGCATGTCAGGTCACCCAGTCTGTCTGGTCCCCACCTAGTAAACACCGGTCATGTCCTGTCCCCTATACACACTTCATTGTGACAGATCCACAAACATCCACGGCTCACTGGAGAAAGATGAGTCTACACGGTCTTCAAAGGCATTTCATCCTTTGCTGTGGCATCTTTTGTGACTGTAGAAACATTCCCTGGAGGGCTCCCTGACGGAGACGGAGGGCAACTATTGTGCACAGCTAGCCCAGATCCAGGCTCAGATTGGGGCCCTGGAAGAGCAGCTGCATCGGGTCAGAACTGAGACCGAGGGCCAGAAACTGGAGTACGAGCAGCTCCTCGACCTCAAGGTCCATCTGGAGAAGGAGATTGAGACCTATTGCCGCCTGATAGATGGAGATGGGAGGTAAGTCAGACCATGTGAAAATTCAGTTTGTGTCCATTTTGGAGCCCAGCCATAAACTTCCATTCACTCCCCACACCTCATGGCCTGTTAGCTGTCCCTCCCACTGCACAGAAACCTGTCTATCTCCTGCCTTAGCCACCAGCTCTCTCCTCGTTGTTACATACCACAGTGTCTTCCTCACCTCCCTTGGGTGTTCACAAGCATCCCTGCAGAAGCCCCCACATGCTATCCATGTTAATGACTGTGGATTTCAGGATTCTTCCCCCAGATCGTATGCCCCTTCCAATTCATTCCTAACGTCATTGTCCCCAGTCACTGGGTGGCACAAATAGTGTAGAACTCAGCTACTAACCAAAAAGCTGGTGGTTTCAAATCACCCAGAGGCACTTCTGGAAGATCAGAGACTTGGAAACAGACTGTGAACACACGGGATCACTATGAGTTGGAGTCAACTCAACAGCAGCTGGTTTTTTTTTTTTTTATTTGATATGGCTGAGTGAAAATGTTCCCATATAAATTTAGCTGCCCACCTATATGCAGCTTCCACTGCTCTCCCTGTCCGGTGACAGCACACTATTCCTCTCTGCTCCATACACGTCTCATCCTCCCAACAGTCTCCTTTCCCCTCTCCACCCACTATCCTTCCTCCAGCTAGAGGTCAGCAGGATGATATCCTATAGATGTATAGAATCATAAAGTTCATCCAATATATTTTAACACAACACCGCCCACTCCACCCCTCAAGGATCCATATATAAATGCATACATACCTATTTTACCTCTTTCAACTTTAAATTCTTGGAGTCACAAAAATCAAAAGGTAACTGTTTTTCATATTTAGAAATCCTGGTAGCATAGTGGTTAAGTGCTACAGCTGCTAGTCAAAGGGTTGGCAGTTTGAATCTGCCATATGTTCCTTGGAAACTCTATGGGACGGTTCTAGTCCATCCTATGGGGTCGCTATGAGTCAGAATCAACTCAATAGCAGTGTGTTTGGTTTGGGGATTTATTTAGATTATATTTCGTTACTTTCAGCTCCCGCACAGAAAACTTTAAATATTTTTCTCTATGGAAAACTAATATCTCTTTTTGAGACACAAAGCTCACTTGTGTTCACATTATCTATTGATTCAATTAATACTTCTTAAATGATAGTAAAAAGAAATGTAAAACAGAAACCTTTTTTCAATACAGTTCATGTTCTACACCAAAGGGCTTTGGATCAGGAATCCCAGGGGATGCATCTAAAGGTAATAAAAATCTACTTCTATTGCAGAAAACACTTTTATACTGATGATAATTGTACACTAGATCAATAACTTGTATTTCAGTCATCTGAACTAAAGTATTCTGAACATAAGCTAATATTTTAAGTGACTGAAACTACCCCAGACTATTACTGTAAGTCACATTTTACTCTTTCATCAAAAATATATGTCATCTATTCTGTTACCACCAGCGACAGAATTCTTTGTCATGTAATCTTTTAGGATGAATGTGTCTGTTCACATGTGTTTTATTGCTAGATTTATCAAAAACCACACTGGTAAAGACAGTGGTTGAAGAGATAGATCAACGTGGCAAAGTTCTTTCATCGAGGGTTCACTCTATTGAAGAAAAGACGTCCAAAATGACCAATGGCAAGACAGAACAAAGGATTCCTTTCTAAACATCTTTTTAGAGTTAAAAACAAGGTGAGGGGATTCTGCACAGCTGTATTATTATGAATATCAAGCAGGACAAACACACTGCCTGTTCTTGAAGTTAAATTACTTAGCAAAAAGTGTCTGTGTTCCTGGTTAATTTCCCAAGATGTTGGATGTTTGTTTTCAAATAAACGGAACGTTTACTCATTTCATTTATTTCTCTGTTTTTTCTATGTCTAATTAAGAGGAGCCTTGGTGGCACACCAGTTAAGCACTCAGCTGCTAACCGGAGGTGGGTGGTTTGAACCCACCAGCTGCTCTACAGGTGAAGAAGACAAGGCTATCTACTTCTGTAAATAGTACAGCCTTGGAAACCCTACAGGGCAGTTCTGGTCTGTCCTATAGGGTCACTATGACCAGGAATCACCTTGACAGCATACAACAACAAATTCATAGTAAGACCCTTACAGAATGTATCTTAATTGCTTTTCATTCTGGTATCAATAATAGCCAGTTCCACATGGAATATAATGATACTTAAACATGAAACATTCGCTAGACATAATCTTTAAATCACGCTACGTCCTCATGGAGGGTGCCTTGGTGGCTCAGCAGCTAAGAGTGTGGCTGCTACATGAAAGTAGCAGTTTCAGCCTTAGAAACTACGGAATGACCCCAACAAGGTTGGCCATGATCCAAAAAACACAAAACAACAAATGCTGGAGAGGCTGTGGAGAAAGTAGAACCCTCCTACACTGTTGGTAGGGTTGCAAAATGGTACAGCCTCTTTGGAAAGCAATCTGGTGTGTCCTTAAAAAAATGGATATTGAAATACCATTTGACCCAGTAATTCCATTACTTGGAATATATCCTACAGAATCAAGGCCTTTCACACCAATGGACACATGCACAAGAATGTTTATCACAGCACAGTCCACGATAGCAAAAAGATGGAATCAACCCAGATGCCCAACAACAGAAGAATGGATAGGTAAACTATGGTATATATATACTCAATGGAGCATTATGCAATGATAAAGAATAAAGATGATTCCAGGAAACATCTCATAACCTGGTTTCAGCTGAAAGACATTATGTTGAGTGAAAGTAGTCAGAGACAAAAGGACAAATATTTTGTGAGACCTCTACATTAAGATCTCAAAAACAGACTCGTGTATAGAAGAAAAGACTCTTTGGCAGCTGCAAGGGAGGGGAGAAAGGGAGGATGAGTGGGGGTGGGGGTTAGATTAGATAGTTGCTAGAAATCTGGTTGGGTGAAATTGGTGATAGCACACATTAGAAACAAGAATAATATTAAGTGGACTTTAGCATAACTTGAATACTCCTTCCATCTTAACCCAATATTGCAAGGATAGAGTAGCTGGGGCAGGGGGCAAGGGACCATGCTCTTAGGTGAAGTCGAGGCCAATTGGCACAACTAGCATTTTGCTAAGAGGCCTCTCTGCACCCCACATTGGTGAGTGGCATCTGGGGTCTTAAAAGCTGCCAAGCTGCCATCCGAGGGCACAGCAAATAGTCCTAATTCAGCAGGAACGGATGCTCACCAAGGACCAAAATGACATGGGGTAAAGACAACCCAGAAGATAGAGACCCACGTGAGTGGCTGCCTACATCGACTTGGGATTGGAAGAACCAGAGGGTGACTGGCCACCACCAGTGATAGCCGCGATGGAGCTCACTAAGTTGAGTCTCACTGGCAACACAAGAATAAAAAGGGGTGCATCCTGAGATCTCCACTAAAAGACATCAGTTGATGGTCCAGTGGTTTCGGGGCTCCCCTGGGAGCATGGCCCCAGGCCCTGATGCTGCCCTTGCCCATAAATCGTAATGAAGGTCTACTCTTCAGACACGAATGGATTGGACTTGGTGATGCAGAGTGACCATATATTGGAAGCACTTTGTGGTTCTATACATCTATAGGATATCATCCTGCTGACCTCGGGCTGGAGGAAGGAGAGTGGGTGGAGAGGAGGGGAAAGGAGACTGTTGGGAGGATGAGACATGTATGGAGCAGAGAGGAATAGTGTGCTGTCACTGGGCAGGGAGAGCAATGGAAGCTGCGTATAGGTGGGCATGTAAATTTATACAGGAATGTACATTTTCACTCAGTCATGTTAAATAAAAAAATTAAAAAAAAAAACTAGGGGATGGTTCAATTCTGTCATATGGCATCTGTGAGTTGGAATCAATCTCATAGCAATGACTCTGGGGTTTTGGTTTATGTCTGCAAGGATAAATAACCTAGAAAAGGTCAGAAATTCTCCTATGACTCAATAGTTCTATCACTAAATGGCACTTTGCTGGAGTTTTGCCCTGTAAGCCTGTCTCTAAATCTCCTGGGGATCCAGATACTTACAAGAATACCCAAGTCCATTGCCATGAAATAGATTCTGATTCATAGCAATACTATAGAACAGAATAGAACTCCCCCATAGAGTTTCCAAGGTGGATTGGAACTGCCTGCTGTTTGTTTAGCAGAGGTAACACTTAACCACTCTGCCACCAGGGGCCACACTTATATAAACATGGTGATAATCTTCAGAAAGATCCATAACAATGAGCCTTGTGTTAATGGCTTTTTTCCTAGAGCAGCAGTCAGCAAATTTCTGTAAAAGACCAGATACATAAATATTTTAGGTTTTGCAGGTCCTATGATCTCTGTTGCAACTATCCAGCTCAGCCATAAACCAAAATCCACAACCATTGAATTGATTCTGACTTATAGTGACCCTACAGAATGCCACAGAACTACCCAACAATGTTTTCAAGGCTGCAAATCTTTACAGAAACACACTGCCGTATCTTTTTCTCACTGAGCAGCTGGCGGGTTGAAAGCAACAATCTTTCACTTAGCAGCGGAGCACTTAACTCCTGAACCATCAAAACCTACTACCATGAAGTCAGTAGTGACCTGTTGAATATAGTAGAACCGCTGCATTAGGGTTTCCAAGCTCCAAAATCATTAAAGAAGTAGACTGTGACATCTTTCTCTCATGGAAGAGCCACTTTTCAGTTAGCAACAAAGCGCTTAAGCACTGGGTCACCAGGGCTCCTAAAAAACCAAACCAAACCCACTGTTGTTGAGTTGAGTCCAATTCATAGCAACTCTAAAGGTCAGAATAGAACTGACCCATACAGCTTCCAAGGAGCACCTGGCAGATTTCAACTGCCGAGCTTTCAGTTAGCAGATGTAACACTTAACCCACTACACCACCAGGGTTTCTGCTCCACTTAAAAAAGAAAAACTTCACTAACTTCAAGTCAACTCTGACTCAGTGACCCTATAGGACAGAGGAGAACTGTTCCATGGTTTTCAAGGAGCAGCTGGTAGATTTGAACTGCCAACCTTTTGGTTAGCAACCATAGCTTTAAGCACTATGCCACCAAAATCTCTTTAATTCATCCATAGGCACTATCTAGATGAATGTTGACTGTGTTCCAATGAAATGCTACTTATGGACACTGACATTTGAACTTCAGATGTCATAAGATATTAGTCTTCTCCCCCCCACCCAACCACTCAAAAATGTAAATACTACTCTTAGCTCACAGAGCTGTATGGGATATGACCTACTAACCCCTGTTCAAGAACTTAATGTCCCATGAGATTGACAAGCATCACGGTTACTGTGTCTTTCTGCCTTTCTGGATCAAAACTTACATTTGGAATTCCCAACAAATATTAAAGTACTTAAACAAAGAGAGTTTTGTTTTAATTATTATTTCTTTTTATGTGGCCTGATTTCAGTGAAAAGCTCCAATAAAGGAATTTCAGCCTACAGTCATGTGGGAGTCCAAGGACTGGTGAATGATGAGGTAATTACAGAATTCGAGCCAAAGTCATCAAATCAACAGCTACTACTGATTCATGAGGAAAGAACTTCACAAATGCACAATGCACAGAACCAGCTACATAATTAGTGGAGCCCAGTACAAAATGGAAACAGGGAGAGTCCTTCGTTCAAAGAGCAGGAAAAAGGTGCTGTTAAAGTTACGACCACGTAAAGGTTTTTTTCTGTCTTCTGTAGTCATTTTCTTGAGTTAATGCAGTTTTTTTGTTTACTGTATAATGCTATTCTGAATAAAGAAAAATTAGAATTTTATGTTATTGGCATGAATTTTACCTTTCTTTTTCGTATAACATGACACCAGTTTTAAATGCTAATACGAGAACGTTTAATGTGTAAACAGAATTACTGAAATTACACAGTTTGTATTTCATAGCTCATCATGCTACTTTTTGTGAGCATTTTCTTCTTAACAAAACCATGGAAATGCTGCACAAAACAACCTCAGTTGTTTTCATTTCACTTATAGGCACACATTCTAACAACACTCTCCACCTTTGATTTCTTGGGAAAAAAAGTTGCCTTCCAACTAGTTTTTTTGTTGCTGTTACTTTTCTGAGATGGAGAAATTTTACTTGTGTTGTTGTGTGAACTAAATGGTAGATAAGTGTGTAGAACAGCTGTTCTTGTCAACAGTATGTACTCAATAAGTATTTCTTCTCTTTCTCCACTCTCCTCTTGTTCGAACCACCTACTTTTTGTGATCATCTGTTGAACACAACGACTATGGCACCAGAGTAAGAAAAGAATGAAAGGAAAGGGAACTCTTGGTTGCCCTATCCTTCCTTTTCATTCTGTGTCACTGTTTTCAGCACAGCAGTTGGATAATAGAGGAAAATAACACAAGTAAAAAGAGCTCCTGAGTAAAACAAATGGTTAACACACATGGCTGCTAATGGAAAGTTTAGAGGCTCCACTACCCAGAGATGCCTCAGAAGAAAGCCCTGGTAGATTTATTTCCAAAAGATCACAGCCACTGAAATCCTATGGAGCACAGTTCAACTCTGACACATGAGGAGTCAGAACTGTAACTGGTAACATGAGTAAGAAAGCAGACGATGGGTTCCTGGGTCATACATGTCTCTTAGAACACCACCACCTTCATTCTGCACTCACAGCAAGTCATGGCTTGGATGGAAAACCTAAGCTCTGTTTTATGCTGTTCTATTCATCTTTCAAAATGCAATATTTGGTTGTTTCTATGAGCATGAATCATAAGTAGCTCCTTTTTTAAATGTTCTTCAGTTTATTTTATTGTTTCTGCTTCCCCAAAGTGCTTTTTTTGTTGTTGGTTGGTTTGAGTCTCTGTCTTTTATTTTGGAGTTGGTTTTCAATCTGCGGTGATCGTTGAAATTCTGCTTCTCTTCAAGAGTAAGGTCTTAAAACATCTGGAAGCTCTGCGTAAGGGATGTGTGTGCTTCACTCTAAGGCGTGCTCAGCTTCTTTTATGGGCAGTTCCCAAATATTCATACTTTTCTCTAGCAGTCCCACAAAATAACCTCACAATTAAGGTGGCTACTTAATTTGCAGGGCCCAGTATAAAGTTGAAAATGCGATGTCCCTTGTTCAAGAATCAAGAAAAAAAAACTTAGTTAAAGATACTTAAGTATAAAGCCTTTTTCTTTAAAAATATATTTTTCTTTTTTATTTAACATGACAGAGTGAAAATGTACATTTCCATATAAATTTACATGCCCACCTATATGCAGCTTCCACTGCTCTCCCTGTCCGGTGACTGCACACTATTCCTCTCTGCTCCATACATGTCTCATCCTCCCAACAGCCTCCTTTCCCCTCCTCTCCACCCACTCTCCTTCCACCAGCCAGAGGTCAGCAGGATGATATCCTATAGATGTATAGAACCATAAAGTGCAACTAATATATGGCCACTCTGCATTGCCAAGTCCAATCCATTCCTGTCCAAAGAGTGGACCTTTATTATAATTTATGGGTAAGGGCAGCATCAGGGCCGGGGGCCATGCTCTCAGGGGAACCCCAAAAGCACTGGACCATCAATTGAGGTCTTTTAGTGGCGATCTCAGGATGCACCCCTTTTTATTCTTGTGTTGCCAGTGAGACTCAACCTAGTGAGCTCCATCGTGGCTATCACCGGTGGTGGCCGGGCACCATCTGGTTCTTCCGATCCCAAGTCGATGAAGGCACCCACTCTTGCGGGTCTCTCTGTCTTCTAGGTTGTCTTTACCGCATGTCATTTTGATCCTCGGTAAGCATCTGTTCCTGCTGAGTTGGGACCATTTGCTGTGTCCTCGGATGGCAGCTTGGCAGCTTTTAAGACCCCAGACACCACTCACCAATGTGGGGTGCAGAGAGCTCTCTTAGCAAACCGCTAGTTGTGCCAATTGGCCTCGATTTCACCTAAGAGCATGGTCCCTTGCCCCCTGCCCCAGCTACTCTATCCTTGTAATATTGGGTTAAGATGGAAGGAGTATTCAAGTTATGCTGAAGTCCTCTTAATGTTGTTCTTGTTTCTAATGTGTGCTATCACCGCTTTCTCCCAACCAGATTTCTAGCAACTATCTAAACTAAACCCTCCCCCCTTACCCTCCCTCCCTCCCCTCCCTTGCAGCTGTCAAAGAGTCTTTTCAAGTCTGTTTTTGAGATCTTATCGTAGAGGTCTCATACAGTATTTGTCCCTTTGTTGCTGACTACTTTCACTCACCGTAATGTCTTCCAGTTGAAACCAGGTTAGGAGATGTTTCCTGGAATCATCTTTATTCTTTATCATTGCGTAGTGCTCCATTGAGTATATGTACCACAGTTTACCTATCCATTCTTCTGTTGTTGGGCATCTGGGTTGATTCCATCTTTTTGCTATTGTGGACTGTGCTGCGATAAACATTCTCGTGCATGTGTCTGTTGGTGTGAAAGGCCTCGATTCTGTAGCATATATTTCAAGTAGTGGAATTACTGGGTCAAATGGTATATGGATGTCCATTTTTTTAAGGATGCGCCAGATTGCTTTCCAAAGAGGCTGGACCATTTTGCAACCCCACCAACAGTGTAGGAGGGTTCCACTTTCTTCACAGCCTCTCCAGCATTTGCTGTTTTGTCTTTTCTGGATCATGGCCAGTCTTGTTGGGGTGAGATGGTATCTCATTGTCGTCTTGATTTGAGTTTCTTTAATAACTAAAGATCGTGAACATGTCCGCATGTGTTTTTTAGCTGCCTGGATCTCCTTTTTAGTGAAATGTCTGTCCATCTCCTTTGCCCATCACTTAATTGGATGGTTTATCTTCTTCTTATTGATATTTTGTAGTATCTTATAGATTATGGAGATCAGGCGTCGATCTGACATAGAGTTGCCAAATACTTTTTCCCATTCTGTGGGTGTTCTTTTAATTCTATTAATAAAGTCTTAGGATGAGCAAAAGTGTTTGATTCTTAATAGTTCCCATTTATCTATTTTTTCTTCTGTTGATTGTGGTTTCTTTGACAGATTTTGGAGTCTGTCCTCATTGTGTATTAAAACGTCCATTGTTGTTCCTACCTTTTCTTGGATGAGCTTTATCATTTTAGGTTTGATATTTAGGTCTTTTATCCAGTTGGAGTTGGTTTTTGTATAAGGTGTAAGATATGGATCTTGATTCAGTTTATTGCAGACGGATAACCAATTTTGCCAGCACCATTTGTTGAAGAGACTGTTTTTATCCCAGTTTAATGTCTTAGGGCCTTTGTCGAATACCAGCTGTTCATAGGCAGATGGTGTCATCTCTGGGGTCTCAGTTCTGTTCCATTGATCGATCTGTCTGTTCTTGTACCAGTACCAGGCTGTTTTGACCACTGTGGCAGTGTAGTATGTTCTAAGGTTGGGTAATGAGAGGCCTCCCAGTGTGTTCTTCTTCAGTAGTACCTTACTTTTCCGGGGCTTCTTCCCTTTCCAAACAAAATTGGTGATTTGTTTCTCCATCTCATTAAAAAATGATACTGGAACTTGTATTGGGATTGCATTATATAAATAAATTGCTTTGGGTAAAATAGACATTTTCACAATGTTAAGTCTTCCTATCCATGAGCGGGGTAGGTTTTTCCATTTATCTAAGTCTCACTTAGTTTCTCATAGTAAGGGCTTGTAGTTCTCTTTGTAAAGGTCTGTTGTTTCTCTGGTTAGATTAATTCCTAGGTACCTTATCTTCTTAGGGGCTATCATAAATGGTATTGATTTGATAATTTCTTCCTTAACAGTCTCGTTGTTGGTATAAAGGAATCCTACTGATTTACTTATGTTTATCTTGTATCCTGAGACTTTGCTGAACTCTTCTATCAGTTTGTAGCTTACTTACAGATTCCTTGGGGTTCTCTGCGTATACAATCGTATCATCTGCAAACAGGGAGATTTTAACTTCCTCTTTGCCGATGCAGATGCCCTTTAGTTCTTGGTCTTGTCTAATTGCTCTGGCTAGAACTTCTAGCACAATGTTGAATAGGAGAGGTGAGAGTGGGCATCCTTGTCTAGTTCCTGATCTCAAGGGAAAGTCTTTCAGTCTCTCTCCATTCAGGATGTTGTGGGCAATTGGCTTTGTATAAATGGCCCTTACTGTGTTGAGGAATTTGCCGTCTATGCCCATTTTGCTAAGAGTTTTTAGCACGAATGGGTGTTGGACTTTATCAAATGCCTTTTCTGCATCAATGGACAAAATCAGGTGATCCTTTTCTTTTGTGTTATTTATGTGGTTAATCACGTTAATTGTTTTTCTGAGTTGAACCAGCCTTGCATCCCTGGTATGAATCCCACTTGGTCATGATGGATTATTTTCTTGATATGTTGTTGTATTCTATTGGCAAGAATTTGTTGAAGATTTTTGCATCTAGATTCATGAGTGATATCGGTCTGTAGTTCTCTTTCTCTGTTGGGTCTTTCCCTGGCTTAGGTATCAGGGTTATGCTGGCTTCATAGAATGAGTTCGGGAGTACTCCATCCCTTTCTATACTGTGAAATAGTCTCAGTAGTATTGGAGATAACTCTTGACTAAATGCTCGGTAGCATTCTGCAGTGAAGCCATCTGGGCCTGGACTTTTTTTTGGTTGGCAGTGTTTTGATGACATTTTCAATCTCTTCCTTTGTGATGGGTTTATTAGTTATTCTGCTTCATGTTGTGATAATTTGGATAGGTGGTATGAGTCAAGGAATTTGTCCATTTCCCCTAGGTTTTCAAATTTGTTACAGTACAGTTTTTCACAGTATTCTGTTATGATATTTTTGATTTCCATTGCATCTGTGGTGACAACTTCCCTCTCATTTCTAATTTGGGTTATTTGTTTTCTTTCCTGCTTTTCTTTAGTAAGTTTAGCCAGTGGTTTGTCAATTTTGTTGATCTTTTCAAAAAACCAGCTTTTGGTCTTTTCGATTTTTTCGATTGTTTTTCTACTCTCTAATTCATTTAGCTCTGCTCTAATGTTTATGACCTCATTTCTTCTGGTGCCCGAGGGGTTCCTCTGTTGTTCTCTTTCTACTTGTTCAAGCTGTAGAGTTAGTTCCTTGATTTGGTTTCTTTCTTCCTTCCAGATGTGTGCATTTATGGAGATAAGCAGACCTCTGAGCACTGCTTTGGCTGTATCCCATAGGTTCTGGTAGGAAGTGTTTTCGTTCTCATTGGAAGCTAAAAATATTTTATTATCTATTCTAGAGGTAATAGTAATACATACTCATAATGACATAAACTTACAAATGGTAAAAAATAATATTTTAGCCTTATAATTTTATACAATACAATAAATGATAATAGTTTATTACTGTGATTTATTGATTGACAGATTTTTCTGCCTTGCTTTTCTGCAAATTCATGTCAGGTCACAAAAATTTTTATTTTTTTAGCAACTTCATTTTCAGTCTATTAAAAGTGATGTCAGCTGGCAAATGCAAGCACTCAAGTAAATTTTGATAATATTAAATTTTAAGAAAAAAACCAGACAGGTGGAGACAGCAATATGAACAAAGTCAAAGAGGTGAGAAGTAGGGGAATAGTGCAATGAAAGAATGGACAGGCCTGCAAGGTAAGACCTACATCAAGTTTTCAGTGTCATGCAAAGGGGTTTCATCTACCTTCTAGCTGACAACAAATCATTAAAGATTTTAAGCAAGAGGAGAGTGGAGCAAGAGATATTCATTGACTACCTATCATTGACAAGGATAGCCATTCTACGTACTTAACTACCATTTAATCCACACAATGATACAAGTAAAATTTCTCTATCTCAGGGGAAAACAAAACAAAACTAAGATTCAGAGGAAATGAACTTAGAAAGTATCAGTGCTGGGATAAGAATTCTAATATGTTTGATTCAAGAGCCCAAGTTCTTTCAGTGACATGAATGGTGCTGAACTTCAGATTACCCGGGCAACCAACTATTGAGCACAATGGAAAGAAAAAAGACTTGAAGCCGGAAATCCAATTATTATCCTAATAAGATTGTAATAATGAAGTTTAAAAAAAAAATAATGATGACCTACAATGATATCGACAAAGAGAATAGAAAGGAGAAAATAGCTTTAAGAAACACTGTAGAAGTAGATTTAGCAGAACTTAGTCACTTATTGGATGTGGACTGATAAAAGATGACTATATTGAAGGTTTGTCAGTAATTCTGAGCATGATTCTGGGTCATTCCACCAAATGCTAATCAAGTATTGAGTTGGAAGCCTTAACAGAACATTCAGATAGAAACGTCTGGCAGACACAGTAAGACGTGCTGCTAGAGAGGAAAAAAGTCCCGTGGCAGAGATGTAGATTTTGAAATTCTTCACACAGAGCGGAAGACATGAGAAGGGACAAGATCATCAAGGCACAGTACGTAGAAAACAAACACCAGCAGTTCAAATCTGCCGGGGGTTCCTTGGAAACTCCATAGGGCACTTCTACCAGAAGAAGATCAGCCACAGATGCAGAAGAGTACCAGACATGATCAAGAAGATATAGGAGAATAAACAGGGGAAGCAATCATATTTAAGACATGATATGATTCATGACCTTGAGAGATTAGTACTAGTAACGTAGCAGGACTAGACATGTTTTGTAGAGATATAAAAAAGAAAATATGTAAAGAGAAGAAATGTAAAAACGAGAAATTCAGAGCTAGAAAGGTAATCTAAGAGGCCAAAGTCTGTTCTCTTCATTTCACAGATGAGAAAACAAAGACCCAGAGAGTTTAACCAGTTCCCTTCTTTAATGTGGTTGGCAACAGAGTTTAGACAGAAAATCAGTCAAGAGGAAATGGAAACTGCGGAGAGATAAGGAACAAGGCAAAAATTTCTGTATCCAAAGAAGATTCCATCTAAGACACCAATTCCCATTTAGGACATGACCTACACATAGGTCCATGGCCTCAAATGACTCTCACCACATCGGGAAGACAGATCATATTATCCATGGGGAACTATGACTAGACTGCTTGCTTCACTTGCTGGAGAAAATACAATGTGTTGATGTGGGCAGAGAAAGGAAAAATTCATGCATCACACTTTTTTTACTCTTTTATACAGACTTTTCTTCCTGAAGCCTGGAAGACAGGAAGAATTACTCATACTAAATTTGACATGCATCACTATAATAAACTTGATAACACTCCACCCTGTCCCATTCCAGAGATAGAAAAATAACCCCGAGGTAAGTATCCACCTACAGAAATGGGGACACAGTAGGGTAAAGACAGTCATTTAAAAAAATAAACATAAGGCCCCCAATTATGGATAATTCACAGTGAGCTGGCAAACAGTATTTTGCTAAGAGTAGCCAAGTTTGTCAAGAAACACCCTAATAATGTGCATATAAAAGCGAACTGCACTCTCCCAATAGGCACTCACCATCCGAGCTTCCCTCTAGAAGCTAGCTCTCCAGACCAGACACCATGTCTGTGCGCTTCTCTTCGGCTTCCAGACGGCTGGGGTCCTGCGGAGGAACTGGCTCTGGGAGGTTCTCCAGCGGCGGAGTTGGCTTTGGGGCCGGGAACGCGTGCGGTGTGCCAGGCATCGGGAGTGGCTTCTCTTGCGCATTTGGGGGCACCTCGTCTCCAGGAGGCTATGGCGCGGGGCTGGGTGGAGCGATTGCTTCCTGCGCCGCTTACACCGGGAATGAGTCCGGCCTCCTCTCTGGCAACGAGAAGGTGACCATGCAGAATCTGAATGACCGCTTGGCCTCCTACCTGGAGAACGTGCGAGCACTGGAGGAGGCCAACGCTGACCTGGAACAGAAGATCAAGGGGTGGTATGAAAAATTTGGGCCTGGCTCTTGCCGAGGTCTTGATCACGATTACAGCAGGTACTTCCCAGTAATTGAAGACCTTAGGAACCAGGTAAGAAACACGGCAGGACGAGGGTTAATATCCTACGAGAGCGCTCAGCTGCGCACCTGCACAAAAGGCACACACTGTGGCAAACAGCAGGATTTTGCTCTCAACTTATGAATGTTGGTAGTTCATGGTTAAAATTAAAAATAATTTTATCTTCAAGCTCTTTTCCATAAAGAGCTTTTTATGGGCGTGGTAGGGTGTAAAAGAAGACATATGTAAATTTCCCATTTTCAAACAAATTAACATATTATTGAAGGCAGAACGCCAGAAATATTTGCATAATTTCAGGGGGGGTGACTTCAAGGAAATTAGAAATGATTTTTATCATTATTATTATTTCTTCCCTCTTAACTGACTGTTCGCTCATCAGATAATTACTGTAACTACCGGTAATGCCAATGTTGTCCTGCAAAATGACAACGCAAGACTAACAGCAGATGACTTCAGACTAAAGTAAGTAGCGCGGAAAAGAACCGGAAAAAAAAAGTTACATAAGCCTTTCTTTCTTTTGTACGAATTATTTGAAGTCAACTCAGTGCTTTGTTTTTGTTTGTTTTAAACCAAATGCATATTGGAATGACTAGTTGAATCTCAGGCTCAAGCATGCTATGTTATGAGTTTGTGAAATTTGAAGCTAACACAACTGAAGGTCAAGGTCATAGGAGAAAATGTCTGAGTATTCCGTGTGTCTTCAAAGAAATAACCTTATTGTTTTACGGGTGCTCTCATTGAAGTTTTAAGTATATTTCAACAGTCTTTACCTTGAAGTTAAGTTTGAGTTTCAAGATGATCTTAAAAGTGATTTGACTGATGGAATGGAACATTTTTCTAAGGTATGAAAATGAGCTGGCCCTTCACCAGAGCGTGGAGGCGGATATGAACGGTTTGCGCCGGGTCCTGGATGAGCTGACCTTGTGCAGAACTGACCTGGAGATCCAGCTAGAGACCCTCACAGAGGAGCTCGCTTACCTCAAGAAGAACCATGAGGAGGTAGACGCTCTTCCACCCTCACTTCCGTAATCCAACTCCATGCCAAAATCTAAGACTCATTGCCGATGAAAAAGATATCATCTTCAATGAATATTTAAGACGGACCTCGTCAAAGTTTTCTTACGACTTGAAATGCTGCCATTCATCTCCCTTAAAACAAAGTTCTCAGTATATGGATTCTGGCCCTCTCACTCTTTTAGCAATGTTCCAATCCTAACCTGTTTCACCAAATCTCTTCCAGGAAATGAAGGCTCTGCAGTGCGCCGCTGGAGGCAACGTGAACGTGGAGATGAACGCGGCCCCGGGGGTGGACCTCACGGTCCTGCTGAACAACATGCGAGCTGAATACGAGGACCTTGCCGAGCAGAACCGCAGGGATGCAGAGGCCTGGTTCAACGAAAAGGTGAGCCATCCTACAACACGCTGGCATGTTCAGTGGTGAAGCCTTACCCACCCTTACCACGCACGTCAACCCCCTTAACGGACTTTAATCTGTCTCAGAGTGCATCGCTGCAGCAGCAAATTTCCGACGATGCTGGTGCCACTACCTCGGCTCGTAATGAACTGACTGAGATGAAACGCACCCTTCAAACCCTGGAGATTGAACTTCAGTCTCTTTTAGCCACGGTGAGTAAAAATCACAAAATGAGATTTGCTTTAGAAATTTAAAAAATGATAATAACACAGCATTTTCTTCCAAATGATATCACTTATTTTCGTCTTTATCCACTACTATGTTTGAAACAGCATCCATTTCCATTTTGCCCATTAGAATCCTCTTGGTCTGAAAAGTCTACCTACGAACCACAATCACATCTACTGCCATCCAGTAGAGTCTGACTCATACTGACCCTATAGGACAGAGTAGAACTGTCTCGTAATGTTTCCAAGGAGCAGCTGGTGGATTTGAAGTGCTGATCTTTTGTGTTAGTACACACAGCTCTTAACCACTACACCACCAGAGTTTCCACCCAGAAAAGAAAAAAAAAAAAAAACACTTCCATGGAGTCTATTTCAACTTATAGCAACCCTATAGAACAGAATAAAAGTGCTCCATAGAGATTCCAAAGAGCATCTGGGTGGATTCGAACTGCTGACCTCTTGATGAGCAGACATAGCACGTAACTTCTACACCACCAGGGTTTCCACCAGAGTTTCCAGATACTTATAATTCTGAAACATGAGAAAATAGCAAATATACTTCTTTAGGGATGCTCAAAAAAATAAGTTTTTACCCTGGGTCTTCTCTCCCGAGTCAAATGATCAAAAAATGTGATCCATAGTGAGCAAAACTACTTTTGTGCCCCTCCTCACATCTTCCTCTCACATGCCTTGTGGCCTCCTAATTAAGAGCATTTACAAGTCCCTTTCTAAGTGGCAGAAACAAGAAGCAAAATATAGTAGTGTCTATAAAGCTAAACATGTATAATGATAATAATAACCTTTTTCATTAAGCATTTTCCCAGCACTTTCACCCACGTGTGTGAGCCTCTTAGTGACCTTGGGGCTGGGGCAGGGCACACATTGTAACTCATGTCGTTATTTCCAAAGTAGAATCTGAAACTCAAGGAAGTTGAGTGATTTGCCCAGAACCCCACAGCCGAATACAAAGGAACCCAGATTTTTCTCCAAAGTTCCTACCTCCGAATTCCACATTTTTCCCACTATGGCAGGTAACCCCCCAGCCTTTATTCACAAATGAGACTGTGAGTGCGTATAAAAATGAGGCTTTGTATAAACACTGCAGGTGAAAGGGTGAGGCATTCTCATCTGTTTCGAATAAAACTACAGCAAATGTCCCTCTGTAGAAATATAGTCATGCATTTGGAGTCACAGCCGATGAATCCAACTATTTAAAACTTTAAAAAGTAATTGTTTCCTTTGGGTCATTCTACTTTGGGAAAGTTATGGAATTTACAGCAGAATCTTTGTTTAAGACAGAAGAACTACAGTTCTCACATGACAAGGCCATTATAGGATTAGCAATGATGTAAGAAAAGATATGGGAGAACTTTCATTCCCAGGGAAAGTGACAATGGCTGCCAGAGTTTGAAAGCACAGGCTATACTGGTAGTGGGGTGGTACCTTTAGACTGCACCCTTTCAGGAAACAATCTCACCTTTTCTAACACACCTAGGCGAATGACTGACATTCACTACCAGCTGTGTTCTCCTCATGTGGAAATATAGGATGACATCTAACAGAATTCTCAAATAGAAAAATAGTATAACCACAATGAATATTGAACAAATGGTATCTTTTGGATGAATATGGAGGTCTACATTGTGCAAAAGTAACTCTTCTAAATATCTTTTCTGTGTGCCTTGCTGTATTCTAAAAACAGTGTGTGACATTTTCTATTAAACTATGTGTTACTGACCCACAGAAACACTCCCTGGAGTGCTCCCTGACGGAGACGGAGGGCAACTACTGTGCACAGCTCGCCCAGATCCAGGCTCAGATTGGGGCCCTGGAAGAGCAGCTGCATCAGGTCAGAACCGAGACCGAGGGCCAGAAACTGGAGTACGAGCAGCTCCTTGACATCAAGGTCCATCTGGAAAAGGAGATCGAGACCTATTGCCGCCTGATAGATGGAGAGGATGGGTACGTACAACTGATTTTTGTTCTTAAAAAGCAGATGTCTCCAAGTGGGTTCCATTTCATAATGACTTCATGAGTGGTGTGTAGAACTGTGCTTCACAGAGTTTTCAGTGGCAGATGTTTGGAAGTGGATTGCCAGCCCTTTCTTCTGAGGCTCACTTAGGGAGACTCAAACTTCCAAGTTTCAGCTAGCAGTCCAGCACATTTGCACCACTCAGGGATTCCCAAAGTTACTAAAGATTCTTTAAAACAAAGCATAAAGTATATAAACAGTGAAACTGGTAAGCCAGAACTTGATGGGACTGCCTTGTTTTTCTGGGTCTTGTGTATTTTTTTCCTTTGACGGGATATAGTCTTATTGCTTTTCTATCAGTCTCTGTTAGTGGAAAATATTTTGGTTTTCCTTCTCTCACAGGGTTCTACCTTAGACACATTGCAGCTTTCACAGATCTTACTGTACATATGATCCAGATCATGTGTACATAAAATGCCTTCTAGTGTTATTTCAGAATTTAGTGAGCTCCCACCTTTTTTAAAAAATATTTTATTATGCTTAAGTGAAAGTTTATAATCCAAGTCAGTTTGTCATACCAAAACTTACACACACAGCTATAAACTCTAACTGTTCTCCCTACTCTGTGACATCACACTCCTTTCCACTCTGTGTTTTCTTTGTCCATCCAACCAGCTCCTGTTCCCCTGCACCCTCTCATCTTGCGTCTGACCAGAAGCTGTTCAGTTAGCCTCATGTATCTACTTAAGCCAAGGAGCACAGAACTTGTCAAAATCATTTTTGAACTCCCATCTTAAATCATTTTCTCTAAGTTGTCTCAGCAAAAGACAGAAAGGAATGATTCATGTAAACTCTCTCTGTTTTCATAGCTCGTGTGTTAAGTCAAAAAGCTACCGAGGACCGGAAAGTCAGATAAAAGGTAAACAAATTTGTATTGAGCACTCAGAGCACACATGTATATGTTTCAGATGATGAGTTAATTGTTTTCCATTTATGAATCTGATAAATCCTAACAGGTCATATGTGTCATTCTAGATCCATCTAAAATTGCCATGGTTACAACAGTTATTGAAGAAATAGACCCCCGTGGCAAGGTTATCTCATCCAGAGTTCACACCGTGGAAGAGAAATCCACCAAAGTCAACAACTCCAAGAGTGAACAGAGGGTGCCTTCCTGAAGTCCAGTCCCCTAAATCAGCGAGCCCCTAAATTAAGCTGCCAAGTTGAAACGAGGTTCCCAGATAATGCCCCACTTGTCTTCCCGCTTTTCTTCCAATGAATTAAGACAGAAGGTTTTTAGAATAGTACTGTTTCTTTGGCTTTCTCTATAGCGGTGTTTCAATAAAAATTCTTCCTGTTGCAAGACATCTTGACTGGTTCCGATCATCTTTGCAATTGAAATATTCCAACCCATGGGAGCTGAAGCTGGTTGTCCAGTTCTTCTCTTAAATTCAGTGGTCTTCACAAGTCAGTAGTAAATTTAACAGGTAAACAAGTTGGAATCTTTTCTGCATCTCTAAAATTTTAGATCTTCCTTCACACACTAAGTTCCAGACAATAAGGATAAAAGTTTATAAAGTCCAATCCCTGAACTCAGCATGCTCATGGAAGTGGAAACAAAGAATTGGAGAACTTGAAACACCCTAACAGTAAAGAAGAACCCATAAATAGTGAGATTTGAAGATAGAAAGAGAAAGAGGCTAAGCGCAACAGTAACTGGAGAATTCCAATGACAGTCTTAATCACTTCTCCATGAGGGTGGGAATTCACCAGTCCTCTACTCAGATTTTGCCACCCAAGACTAAAGAGCAATGTGTCTCTTTCAAGTCAAATGTTTAATGAAGTAACACTTTGCATTTACTGTCAACGAACCTGCGGTTCAAAGTTTGGCGAGGACAGCGGGGGTGTAAACTCAGTAGGCTTATGTGAAGGTGGAAGTAGGTGGCTTCCCCGTCCCAACCCCATAACAGGATGACCAATGGTGACTTTTTTCTGTAACTGGTACTGTGTTACCGAACTCTGCAGAACTGGTTCAGGATAGTTGAACTGCAAGAACTTTAAAGCCGTCTTCCCTTCTCTCTTTTCCTACATGTGCTTAATGGCTTCCAAGTGGATCTAAGGCAAAAGCTTGGTGGTGCAGTGGTTAAGTGCTACACTGCTAACCAAAAGGTCAGTAGTTCAGCTCCACCATGCTTTCCTTTGAAATCTTGTGGGACATTTCTACTCTGTCCTATAAGGTCAACATAAGTCAGGATCAACTTGACAGCAATGGATTTTTCTTCACATCATATATTTGGATAAACCTAGAAACAGTTCAACAAAATCAAAAGAACATCCTTTCACATGATTACTTAATTAAAAGCATTTATGTAGATTTATTTATTGAGTATTTGAAGTACCTGATGACTAACCAGTCATATCTCAGGGACTAAACTATTTTAACTAAAGTGGGTATGGGCAGCTATCTTTAGAACTTTTTAAGGTAATTTCCAGGAAACAATCAATAATCACTGATAACTAGCATATACTATGGTATAAGCGCTGTTGTAAGCATCATTTAATCCTCAAAATGACAGTAGGAAGAAGAAGGTACTATTAGCATCTTCATTCTATAAATAAGAAAACTGAAGCAGAGAGCAGTCCAGAGATTTGCTCAAGGTCACACCACTAATAACCAGAAGTGATGTCACACCAACCCAACCAGTGTGGTTTGGAGTCTGTGTGCTTAACCACTACCTCATACCACACTAACCTGAGCCTTAGAGTCCCTAGATGGTGCAGCTAGTTAACATACTTACTGGATGGTTAACTGAAAGAAGGAAGTTCAAATCCATGCAGAGGTAACTAGGAAGGAAGCCAGGCTATCCACACCTAGAGAGTCAGCTATTGAAAGTCCTTTAGAGCACAGTTCACTCTGGCACACAACGGATCACCATGAGTTAGCATCAACTCTTCAACAACCCATATGCTTGTGTAATGAGGACATTAGGACTCCAGCTTCTTTGTAGTGAGAAACAGGACAAAAACCTAAATCGGTCAGTCTGAAAGTAAACAAAATCACCAGTGTTGTCGTCTTTGCATACAAACCAGGTAAGCCATTTTCTGGGAGGAATTAATGTATCAGAATTCAATTCTCAGAAAAAAACTAGGAATTCAGTGACAAAACAAATCTCATTCACAGTTTACATTTTTTAGCTTGCCTGCACTTAGCTAATAAATGTAGAATGTGACTTTTAAACAATAGCAAAAGATATTGAAGTCCATTTGAAATAAAGCACTAAATTTATCAGGGGAAAAATGTGTAAGACAACTAGAAGAAGATAACATAATGAAAACTTTATGAAGAAATAAACAGATAGTAACACTCCATAGCTCAAACTTCAATTCAGTTGAGTCCCTAAAACATACACATTCTATACTGCTGTAATACCTAGCAGATTCTCAAGAAATGGTAAACAGCTGTTTCTCCCTCTTCTCTTTTTTTGTCATAAAAATATATGCAACATATTTGCCAAGTCAATATTTTTGAGGTGTACAATTTAGCAACCGATCAAGTTGTACAACCATCACCCATACTAAATGGTTAGGTTTTTTTGTTTGTTTGTTTACCATGAATGAAATAACCACTCTCAGGGAAGAAATATATAGACAGAAGTGGCCCAGGGAATGTTAAATCAATCTAGTCCATGCTCTAGAAAGAACTAAAGCTTACCTAAAATTTTAAAGTAAGCATTAGTTTAGAAAAAGGTATGATTAAGAAAACTTAAGAAACTTGCCCTGGGGAGTAAACAGGGAACAATGTTTCAAGGAGTTAAACATCATACATTCCAGTTCTGCTTTAACACAGAAATGCCTTGTGATCTGTGTTGTCACCTAGCTTCAGAGCCAGCTCATCTCCAAAATGGTTGTAATAACATATGCTTAACTTATTTTGCAAAAGATTATGAGTTAATTAGTATTTATAAAATATCTGGAGATAAAAAGATTATGTTAATAATACTTTACAATCTCATAATAGGTCTTATTCAAGAAGCTCCAGCCCTATAAACTATTACACTAACAACACACTGTGGTTCTCATAATTTATTCACAGGGAACATGGACAAAAGATAATTTGACCTTTTAATCAATAAAAGGCTGTGACTGTGAGCTTCCTGTCTTAACTGACCATGCATTGTTCTAAATATTGATTAATGGTCTGAAGTACAGTTTTCTAGTAATTGTCTTAAAATACTTTTTATCAAAAAAAATTCATGAATTCTGGCCCACTAAATATTCCAACGACTAATGCTGAATATTCTTCCAAGTATTTGATACCCATAACAAAAAATTTTCATTCAGAAAAGAAACTACTGTTGAAAAACTAAACCTGTAATCAGTTAGCCAATTAATTTGTACCATTATACCTGCTAGAACCCTGATCCTGTCTGATCGATCCACTTTATTATAATAATCTCACTAACTGACATTTACAGAATGCTTGTGCCCTTCAGACTTTTACAGTCATTCGTTACTGGAGCTGCTCAGCATCCATCTGAGATTGTTGGATGGTAGTCTTTTCATTTTCCCCAATAATGAAGTGAAGTACAATGAGACTGGATAACGTCCCCAGAACATCAAAGCCAGAGAATGAAGAGTCGGCTTCCTTATGACAACTCGTCTTTTACCTAGGACATTATAATCACTGGTTTACTATGTAGTGATGAAAATACCTCCTCCTTTATATACTTGGCTTGGCTTGGCTTTATGTATTTTACTCTCCCTCATCAACATGAAGCTCACTTCTCAGAATAATTCATAATGCCCAAAATACAGAAGTTTAAACTAAAAGGCAGTTAACACCATTTTTGATACACAAAAGTGAACAATTTGGAGATCCAGAAGTTAACTGAAAGCACATTCTGCTCCTGGACTAAACCAAGAATCTCAACACAAATAATTGCGTATCAATACCGTATGTTTATTAATTTTAGTGAAACTGATAAACAAGCCACTGCAGGTCCTTTATTTTTTCAGCTTAAATATCAATTAAAAATTCCCACTACCAAAGGATCATTGGCCATTGAGAGTACCTGATTTTCATAAGAAAGAAAACACTCAGTAACATGGACATGGCAGAAATGCTCCATAAGCATTTGCAGGATAAAACTAGTAGATATTTGCCATTTAAAAACTAATTGTTTGTTAAAGTGGAGCAAAAACTAGACTGCATTCTGGAAGTTTAAGAAAATGTGCATTTACTTAAGAGTGTTTCCTGAGTTTCAAATATCTGGACATCCACTTACAGACAACTGATACTTGCCTTTTAACGTTAACGTAAATTTACTCTCACTTTGAAACACTTGAATGAACCCCCACTCCTACTCTCAACAAATTTCTTCATCACAGTCGCCTTCACCTGCTGTGTATGCAGCTTTTAAATCATCAGAGAGGCTTCCAGCCTTTTCTTGCACCAAAGGCTGAGCAAGAACCACATGCACCTGTTCCAACCTGGCCACGAATTCTACCTGAAGACACCCTCATGAACTGATCTTGTTCATAATACAGGAATTTCCTGTGTTTAATTTTGACTTCCAGGACTATGATTTAGTATTACTGCACCTGGCACCTTTTCAATATACAAAAATTGTCCTTGGGGCGCTTTTCCGCCTACAGACTGGACACTATTAAAAATCACCCAATTGTGAAAAATAACAATTAGAGTACTAGTAATATTTTATTACCCATTGACATAACTAAGACTGAAATGACCTCCTGGATCCTATAAAAGGGCAAATAGAGCTAACCTCTAAAGCGGAAGGTGTACTTTGTCTTGGCTCCTCTCTGGGAAAGGGTTGCTCACCTGTCCTATTGCCATGTCTTTTCGGCTTCCCAGTGGATCCAGGCGGATCTGCTCCCGAGCTGGCTCTGTCAGACTGCCAGGTGGAGGACCAAGCTTTGGGGCTAGAAATGTGTATGGTGGATCGGGAGTAGGAAGCAACTTTCCTTGTACTGTGGGGGGCATTTCTTCTGGAGGAGGCTTGTCGAATGTTAGCAGAGGCTTGGAAAGTGGGGTCTGCACTGGTTTTCTTGGAAATGAGCAAGGCCTCTTTTCTGGGAATGAGAAGATGACCATGCAGAACCTCAACAACCGCCTGGCATCCTACCTGGACCATGTACAAGCCCTAGAGGACGCAAATGCAGAGCTAGAGAAGAAGATCAAGGATTGGTATGAGAAATACGGCCCTGGTTCCTGCCGGGGACTTGACCAGGACTACAGCAGATACATGTCAGTCATTGAAGATCTTAAAAGGGAGGTAAGAAATATGAATTTGTGCATGTATATAATGTACATTTATCATTTTCAAAAATCTGCAAAGTATAAAAAATATACAATTTAAACTACCTATTTGCCTATGTTGATATCTTTAAAAAAGAAAATATAAAATATGTTTAACAAATATGCATGATGTAGAATATCTTCACTCTGTATTCCCAGCACTTAGAGGAATAAATATTGGTAGAATTAATTAATGAATGAAAGAGAAATAGTTTACAAGTGAATAAAATTATTTTGTTGCTTCTGTATTTGGCTCATATCTTTTGATTGAAAAAATAGTAAAAAGTGTAATTGTGAAAGCTTATACTTCAGCTCTTAAGCTCTGGACTCTTATTATATGAAGAGAACCCAGATCCCTTTAATATGGAAAACAAATCATGCTAAAATAGACACTTGTGAGATTAAGAAGATCTAGAATCACAGGGAAATCTAGAGATGTCTTTGACCTTTGTGACTTAACATTTTGCCCAATATTCTGTTTAGATCATTTCTGTGACTACCTGTAATGCCAGCATTGTTCTGCAGAATGACAATGCCAGGCTGACCGCTGAAGACTTCAGGCTGAAGTAGGTGAAAATAAAATAATTAACTATATAGAAGTAAAAATCTTACAGTTTCAGCTAAAATATTTCTATTAAGCCAATAGAATGAAGAACTGGAATTAAATATGTCCTTGTAAAAACAGCTGTCATAAATGTTAGGATTTCCCAGCTGGCACAAGTGCATTAAGTGCTCTACTACTAGCCAAAATGTTGCCAGTTCAAGCCTACCCAGGAGTCCCTTGGAAGACAGGCTGACGATCTGCTTTGAAAACCTTATGGGACAGTTGTATTCTGCACACATGACGTCACCACAAGTCAGAATCGACTCAACAGCACCTAACAACAACAACAAAATCATGAATTTTAAACATTTAACATTATTTACGTTCAACTGTGAAGCACATTGGTTGACAAAAGCCAACTCCAAAGGAATAACTCCTCCCAAACATTATTCCTAAATCAGTACGCAGCTCAAACTGTTTTGTTTTCTGTTGCAAGAAGCTTCAGTGTCTTAGTCATCTAGTGCTGCTATAACAGAAACACAACAGTGGATAACTGTAACAAAAAGAAATTCTATTCCGTCACAGTCCAGTAGGCTACAAGTCCAAATTCAGGGCAGCAGCTCCAGGGAAAGGTTTTCTCTGCCAGCTCTGGAGTAAGATCTTTGTCATTAATCTTCCCCTGGACTGGGAGCTTCTGAGGTGTGGGGACCCAGGTCCTATCCAAAGGGCACACTCTGCTTCTGGCACTGCTTCTTGGTGATATGAGGTCTCCAACTCTTTACTCACTTCCTTTACCTTTGTATCCCAAGAAACTCCCCCAAGGCACAATACGCACTGAGTATTACCCCACCAACACGACTGCCACGACTACATAGGGGCAGGGTTTACAGCATATGGGAACATCACACAATACCAGGAATCATGGCCTAGCCAGACACTACACACATTCGAGGGGCGGGGGACAGGACACAACTCAATCCATGACATTCAGAAACAGGTAGAGAACATCATATCTCTCATTATGCAAAACACTTAAAAAGCAATGCCTTGCACTTGGCCATGGTTAAACTCTCAAGCATCTTAATACCCTTTTAAGGTATGAGAATGAGCTGACTCTGCACCAGAGCGTGGAGGCGGACATCAACGGTCTTCACCAGGTGCTAGAAGAGCTGACCCTTTGCACAACCGACCTGGAGATACAGCTGGAAACACTCAGTGAAGAGTTAATGTGCCTCAAAGACAACCACAAGGAGGTATGAAACCCAGCTGGCCGGCTTTGTGCAGAATCGGATTTCCTCCTTCAAGTACAGCGCTTACTTCATTGCAGAATGTTTGTATCCAGCAGAATTCCAGTTTGGATATTGATACTGACCCCTTTTCCAGGAAATGAAAGTCCTTCAGGGTACAGCAGGGGGCAATGTGAATGTGGAGATGAATGCCACCCCGGGAGTGGACCTGGCTGTCCTGTTGAACCACATGAGGGCCAAGTATGAGGACCTGGCTGAGCAGAACCGCAAAGACACTGAGGCCTGGTTTAATGAGAAGGTACATTTATGACAGGTTACCCACCAAGGGCTTGTTCAGTAGATGACCAAGCCGGTCACTGACCCTCTAACAATTCTACTTCAGAGTACCCCGCTGCAGCAACAGATTTTTGATGACACAGGAGCAACCACAGCAGCCAGAAATGAGCTGATGGAACTCAAACGCAATACCCAAAGCCTGGAAATAGAACTTCAGTCTCTCATGGCAGTGGTATGTAGGAATTGCTCTTAAACTGAATGTGTGTGTGTGTAACTAAATACACACAATTAGCTATATTTATAATAACAGATTAAATATGTAAATATATTAAATATCAAGCATAGTATATTAATATGTGATATCAAGGATGTTAATATTAACATTAAAAAAAAAGTACTGCTGTCAAGTCAGGTCTGACTTACAGCGACCCTATAGGTCAGTGTAGAACGGCCCAATAGAGTTTCCAAGGAGCACCTGGCAGATTAGAACTCCTGACCTTTTGGTATGCAGACAAAGCACTTAACCCACTACACCACCAGGGTTTCCAATATTAATATATTACTATAAAACATGTAAGTACACTAAATATCAAGAACCCCATCCATAAATAACATTAATTTTAAGTCACCAACCCCAGAACTTGAAAAATGACTTTTTCAATGGAGGGAAAATGCCTTTTTAAAAACTTACTAATGCTGATTTACAGTAGAAAACATTTAGACCTTATCCAAATAGTTGTTTCTACCTTGAGATGTTTAAATATAAACATGCATTTTTGTTGTTGTTGTTGTTGGTACATGTTCAAGGCTACTTTGTTCTTCCAGAAACATTCCCACGAACGCACCTTGACTGAGACCGAAGGAAATTACCACCTTCAGCTCCAGCAAATCCAGGACCAGATTGGGGCGCTGGAAGAACAATTGCAACACATTAGAACAGAAATGGAAGGCCAGAAGCTGGAGTATGAACAGCTTCTGGACACCAAAGTCTTCTTAGAAAAAGAAATAGAAACATATTGCAGATTATTAGATGGAGAAGAAGGGTAAATATTAATTCTTGCGAAATAATCTCATATCAAATCAGGTTTTCTCATGTATCAACACTGTAGCCTAGAATTTTCTATTCTGAAGATTATATCTGTTGAAATCCTCAGGAATTCTTTAAAATTTAGTATTGCACCCAAGTGCCATGAAAATAGGCAACAAATCAGATTTCTTAACTGAAGACTTTGTATCTAAAATAAAATGAGGAAAATTTGAATACACAATACTGAACAATTCCAGTACTCCAACACAAAGGAAAGCTTTCTTCCTTTGATTTAATGTTGTATCATATTTCTTAACACATTCTTCTTTGTTATTACTTCACTGTTTACCCTACATGCACCTCACAGTGAGCAAGTTATTATATTTTCATTTGAAAGACAAGCAGTGAGGACGCTGGAAGCTTTAACTGGAGAGGAGTCATAGATTGTCACCTAACAGCAACCGCCCTGGAATTGCAGCCCTGATTCAGATCATACCAACTGGGTGAATTTAACCTCTTTAAGCTCCAGTTCCTCACTGCTAAAACTGCAATAATGCCAAAATCACAATCTTAACTACTCTTATCCACGATGCTTCATTATGTACGTGAAATGCTTGGGACAGTGGCTTACACATGAAAGGTACTTGATAACGAGTGGATACTACTCAATGCTTGCCCGTGGTCACACCATAAGCAGGTAGCAGCTACAGTCTGTTCTCATGAGAACCCGGCAGTGATTGCTCCATCCTCATTTTCTCTTCTTTGGAGTAACTTTATGCCATTTATGAATAACTTTTTACATGCAGGTTTTTTATTTTATTATCAACAGTATAAATTGCTGTGTCTTACCTCTGTTATTTCCTAAAACACCAAGCCTAGTGCATTCTGTGTAGTAGGCACTCCAAACATGTCCATGGGCCATTTGATGGGCTAAAAAGTCAGAATGAGAAATTCAAGTGCCCGTACTGCTGAATCAAAGAGATCCTATCTACTAACAAGGGGACTTCTGATTATAAGCATTTATTTAATCTCTTGTTTCATTGTGTGGAAGTCATAAAAAGCTTACAAATATTCCTCAACCCTATGAAGATACTGAACCTTTCTGAAACTAAAACTCCAAAACTTTCATTCCTTATTCATGGTTATTTCTCCCTAATGAAGAACAATACAATACTTGCTTCTTTTGTTCACAGAGGAAGCAAATCCACATGTTACAAATCAAAAGGATGTGTACCTGTAAAGGCTGGAAATCAAGTGAAAGGTATACCAGGTTTTCTACTTGCTTTAACTCTTACATTTCAACAATTACAGTAAAAAAGTCACACATTTGTAAGTGAAATAAAGTTCGTTTCTAAGTTTAATTCCAGTGAATGAAGGGAAAAGAGCTCCTTATGACTACTCAGAATATTTGTATTTTATTCTTGTACAACAGATGTGATCAAACCATATCATTACTGAAATGAAGAATCAATCCTCAGCATCTTACTTACCTAAAAATACATTACCATTGAGGTGATTCTGACTCATTGTATCCCTATAAAAGAGTAGAACTGCCCCCATAGGATTTCCAAGGAGCATCTGCTGGATTCAAACCACGGACCTTTTAGTTAGCAGGCACAGCATTTTACCATGCCACCAGGGTTTCGCTTACTTACATAGAACCTATTACTTTCAGTTTCAATACTTTGTTAAGAGAGCATTTTATTATCATTTTATTATTTTAATAATAATATAGCATAAAGTGGTATTCTATATAAGAAGATGACATTACTTGCTCCGAGCTTATACTTGTCCATTGCTTAGGTGGTTTTAATTCATGTTTCATTAAATCACCAAACACCCATTATTTTTAAGGCAAGGGTCAATGTAAGAAAAACATTCCAAAGCCTTGCTAGGCATTGATTTCAAGCACAGCATCTCATGTGAATTTTCTACATACTTACAAAAAAAGTTTTCAGAAAACATGCCAGTCATGACCGAACACACCTTCCAACAAGTGTTAATTTTGCATTTATTTTCTTTTAGACTCAACAGAAGAAATTGTTGTCACTACTGTGGTTGAAGAACTAGATCAACTTGGCAATGTCCTTTCATTAAGGGTCCACTCAGTGGAGGAAAAATCCTCTAAAATAAGCAACATCACAGTGGAGCAACGGGTGCCTTCCAAAGCACCATGATTTGAAAAGTTCTCTAACAACCACAGACATCAGCTGGTGTAAAAGCTCAGTAGCCAGATAAACTAAGGAAATCCTTCATTTATGTTCTTGAATTTCTCTTCCTATTCTAATGTTCTTTGCACATAATCTGTTTCAGGAGAAGGAAAAATCTCAATCTGTCTCTAGTTTTTGTTTTCAGTTTCAGTTTCTTTGCTATTTTGTCAAAAATTCTTTGGACAGCCATGGTGGGACATACAATGTTGAGTCACCGTGGCAACATGATAAAAAGAGGGGTGCAGCACAAGAACTCTACTGAAAGACCACAATTGATAGTCCGACGACCCGGGGGTTCCTCTGGGAGCATGGCCCCTAGACCTGCTGCTGCCTCTGTCCAGAAAACACTGCTGAGGTCAACTCTTCAGATAAAAATGGACTGGGCTCAGGGACACAATGTGGCTATATGGTGCGTGTACTTTACGGCTCTGTGTGTTTATAGGATGCTGTTCTGATCTCTTTCTAGATGAGAGAGAAGAGGGTGGAAACGAGGGGACAGGAGATTGCTAAGAAGAAATGACAAGTATAGAATGAAAAGGAGGAGTGTGCTGTCACCAGGAAAGGAGAGCAGAAGGAGCTGCAGATAGGCGGGCATGCAAAATCAACCTGGATTGTATAGTTTCACTTAAACACAATTAAAAAAAAAATTCCTCTTTGGCAAGTTATTCATGCTAATTCTGGTTATTTTGAATTTCCACCGTGGATTCCAATGCATTAATGCCAACCATATGCTAAGAAGTGCTTTGTCTCACAAATGGGAGTGAGCCCTAATCTCTGACATCAGATCTGTTCCTGACTAACTATAAAAATGTCTCAGTTTCTTTGGATTTTGGCTTCTGTGGCTGCAGAAGAAAAGTATACAAGTGGATCATAAATACTGGTTCTCCCCACTATCTGAAAGAACATTGCTATGAAACTTTTCATAACTAGAAATGGCATCAAGCAAAGAAGCAATTGCCATTAATTTATGTGGGAAATTACTTTGAGACTTCCTAGACCCAAAAATAACCTATCAAACCTTCCCAAATAACACATATAACCTAGAATAACACTAACATGCAATGCTGGCAGACACAATGCTAAGCTACAGTCACTTGAAGCTGAGATGCTGAATGCAGTTCCCGGGAAAGGAGCTTGGGGATACCACTATCACTGTTTTCTGATCCAGGTGCGTGCTGCCTCTTTCATGGTTCACTGCAAAACAAACCCTGAGCATTAATTTCTCTTCTCACATTTTTTCATAAAAGCAAAAGTCTTCTTCAGGTTTCTTTCGGTTACAGAAAACAGGTACTAATGTAAGTCTTTTAGAAAAGTGAAGTGGGGTAAAGCAAACTTTCAAAAAACAAGAGACACTTGTATTTCTTTCCCTCTGTAATGCATAGTCTGAATGGGTGGTCAGCAAGTGTGGGTTTGTTGAATCTAAATCTGGATGCTTGCTTTTCTGCTTCATGGTATGTGCATCTCTCAGCTTATGGTGTGTGGTGGTGGTTGATAAAGTTTAAGACTGCACTACTCACACCTACAAATGTGTAATGGTCAATTTCTACGGTCACCTTAGCTAGGCTAAGGTTCCTAATGTTTTGTCAAACACTATTCTAGATGCTGCTATGAAGGTATTTAAATATTGTTAACACCTGAAACCCTGCTGGTATGGTGGTTAGGTGCTATGTCTGCTAACCAAAAGGGCAGCAGTTCAAATCCACCAGGTACTCCTTGGAAACTCTATGGAGCAGTTCTACTCTGCCCTATAGGGCCAGTAAAAGTCAGGATTGACTTCATGGCACTGGTTTTGGTTTTTTTGTTAGTTTTTTTCATTGGACCCCTGGTGGTGCAGTGGTTAAGAGCTACGGCTGCTAACTAAAACACCAGCAGTTCTAATACACCAGTGGTTCCTTGGAAGCCTATGGGGCAGTTATAGTCAGTTACGTAGGGTCAATATGAGTTGGAATCAACTAAACAGCAAAAGGTTTAGTTTTTGTAAGTTAAAAAAAAAACTCAAAGTAGTTGACCTAACTCAAGATTACTTTCAGTAATGTAGGTGGGCCTCATCAAATCTGTTGAAGGCCTTAAGAACAAAAGTAGAGGTTTCCTAAGGGAGAAGGATTTTGCCTTAAGACTATAAATAGACATCCTGCTAGAGTTTAAAGCCCACTGCTTGACATATCAATTTTAGACATAGGGCTACCAAGGTTCCAGCCTATCACTTGACCCAGATTTTGGATGGTTTCACAATTCCTTTACAAAAAAATAGGCAGTGCCTCAGTTATCTAGGGCTGATATAAGAGAAATCACAGTTTGATAGTTTTAATGAAAAGAAGTGTATTATCTCATAGTCTAGGAGGCTAGAAGTCCAAATTCAGGGTATCAGCTCCAGGGAAAGCCTTTCTCTGTCTGTTGGCTCATCAGCCTTCCCTTGCTCCGGGAGATCTCACACAGAAACCCTAAATTCAGGGGACATGAGCTTCCTGGTTCTATTTTTTGGTGTTTTGAGGTCCCCCTGTCTCTCTACTCACTTCTGCCTTTTATGTCTCAAAAGAGATTGACTTAAAACACAACTTAATCTTGTAGATGGAGTCCTACCTCATTAACCTAACTGCCTCTAATCTTGCCTCATTAAAAGCATATGGGCAGGATAAACAAAACACAAAGGAAAATCACATCAGATGACAAAACTGCGGAGAACCACACAACATCGAGAACATGCCTAGAGAAGGTGACGCACATTTTGAGGGGGCTCAATCCATACCAGCTAGATGAATATTCTCAATCTTGTTCGTATCCTGCTTCACGCTAGGACCTGCCTGATACTCTTATTGTGGTCAGTGCCACTGGGGCAGGTCAGCAGCCGAGTTCTAGGATACATAGTTGGGATAGTAGGAGATTGGGAGCTCTGCAACAACTTGGATTTCCAACTTGCATGACAGGGCATCATCACTACAGGGATTTGACCAATTGGTATATGGGCAACATGGAATTTGAAGTGGCCCATAAACATTGAATTGCCCTATCTCAGCATGCTAGGTCCCTGAGGATGCATCTCCAAGTCTGAAAAATAGCCTTGATTACTACTGATTCCTGCTACCACATGAGATAGATGACCTCAGTCTGGCAGTTTCTCAAGATACAGATGCACTGTCAGTCACCTTTGCCAGGATCTTCTTGTGATGAGTGAATTCCACTGCGGTGATAGAGCGCATAATTTTAATGGAGTAGAGCTGGGTTTGGTCAGGTTAGAAGTACTTCCAGTTGCAGCACTATAATAACTTACATTTATTAAGTGTCCTTTATCTCACTTTACATGTACTCCACAATTTAATCTTCATAAAGGTTTATGAGGGAAGTGTTTTATTATCTTTATTTTATGGATGAGGAAACAGAGATTCAAAGGCATCAAGAAATTTCCCCAGGGTTACATAGCTGATAGGCAGTGGGGCCTGGATTCGAATCCATGTCCACCTCTCCGCCATGGTAGCCAGAGTCCTATCGACTGAGACAAAATCAACAAAAGAATTTGATTGAAGCACTTTCTGTTTTCACACTAAGATTCCATGCCACCCAAGAGGGACTATAACCAGATAAATCCTTGTGTATATGAGGTCTGACAATTAAGTCTGCAAACTTCATTGTTCTAAGTGCTACATACCTCATTTTTTAATATCACTATGGTCACCTTCAAAATACTCTCCTTGGGAAGCTGTGCACCACACCAATACCTAATCCACCTTTCAAAGCAACTTTGGAACTCTTTCTGGAGTGGCCACTGTGCACGGTGGCAAGTTTGCAAACTTAATTATCGAGTTGTCTGTGATGGAGTTTTTAGCCAGTAAACAACTATTGAAATACCCTTCCTACTCACCTGATCTGGCCCCCAGTGACTTTTTTCTTTACCTGAAAATAAAGGAAATACTGAAAGGAAGACATTTTAATGACATTCAGGACACCAAAGATAATATGACAACAGCTCTGACAGCCATTCCAGAAAGAGTTTCAGAAATGTTTTGAAGGGCAGACCAGGTGCTGGCATTGGTGCGTAGCTTCCCAAGAGGAATACTTCAAAGGTGAGTGTAGTGATATTCAACAGTGAGGTATGCAGCACTTTTTCTAGGGTGAGTTTGCAAGCTTATATTGTCAGACTTCGTATAATCAGAAGTAACCTCTGAGAAGCCAGCATTTGAGGCTAACTGGGAAGACACAGAGCTTTCCTCTCTGGCTGCTTCCTGCCTCCAGCTCTTCCTCCAGCAGATTCCTTCTCGGTCCCTACATTCATCGAGTCCTGGTCACTGACTGTCCCTCTCTCTGTGTCTGACGTCTGCTTTGTTAGGCTCCACTGCTCTCTCTTTCTGACTTGCAGAGTCATCCAGAGGCCCTGTCTCCCTGTCTCCTGGGACCTGAAGGACTAGAACAGTACTCTGACCTCTCTCAAGATGCTTGGTTAGTTCATCTCTTGTGATACAGTGTTAGAGGCTGTTTCTCTTGAGACCACCTGAACTAGTCATTCCTTCTTGTTCCTAGTAGCGTTCCTGTTCTACAATCTGACCAACTTCCTTTCTCTGTATCTGCCCTTTCCTACTTAAACAAATAAATAGACTTCATGACTTAGGAAGAGGCCAAATGTTCTTAGAGTTGACACCAAAATATTGGAAAAATTAATAAGTTGGAACTACGAAGATGAAAGATGGGTAGGCAAGTAAATACATAATAGGTGGGTAGGTAGCTAGTTAGAGAAAGAGATCGCTACATGTTTTCATTCATTGGCATATAACTACACATAAGTACTCCCCAATTTATTACGTACTTGAGTTACAGTGAACTACACTTGCCACCATCTTTTTTAATATAAGACAGATTTTCAGTTAATATAAGTGTAAACTATAACTCCAAAATAGATGTGCTTCAGAGTAGCACACCACAGAATTTTCAATGGATTGACTTTTCAGAAGCAGTTCAAGACTCTCCTCCAAGAAGCCTCTGGGTGGTTTCAAACAGAACTCTTAGTTAGCAGCTTGAGTGCTTAGCCATTTGTACAACCTTGGGACTCCGGGGTGACTGCCTCCTAAAACAGAAGACTTAGGTAGGCTCAAGCGTCTTTGAACATAATAACTGAAATATCCAGGATATAATTCTAAAATTACATATCAAAGCAAGAACCAGAAAAAGTACAATTTGGATGAGAAAATAGATACTGATACCAAGATGAATTACGGGTTGAAACCATCAGACAAGAATTTGAAAACAGCAGGGTCGCCATGAGTCGGATCTGACTCGATGGTACTTGGCTTGGGATCATAAAAAATGTTTCAACAATAAATTATAATTCTCTTCAAAAAATGAAAAATCTCTGCAAAAAAATACCAGTTATTAAAAAATGGAAATTACAGAACTGAAAAATACAATAACCAAAGAGAAAGCTCTCAGTGGGTCTAAAAATAGAGTGAAGATCACATGAGATAAACTTAGTAAACTTGAAATAAAAAATACAGTATTTACAACTGCTCCAAAGAGATTAAAATACATAGATATAAATCAAACAAAATACATACAGAATCAGTATGATGAAAATTGCAAAATGCTGATGAAAGAGAACCTAAATACTTGGGGAGACATATTGTGTTCATAAACTGAAGAAGTCAATGTAGTAAATACGTCAATTCTTCTCAAATAGATCTATAGGCTTAACATAATCCTATCAAAATATCAGTGAGATATTTTGAACACATAGATAGGTTAATTCTAAAATTTATATTAAAAGAGAAAAGTTCTAGAGCAGTAAAAAATTTTGAAAAAGAAGAATCATTCTTTCTGATGTTCAAAATAGCCAAACCAAACTCATTGCCTTTGAGTCCATGCTGACTCATAGCAACCTTACTGGACAGAGAAGAACTGCCCCACAGAGTCTCCAAGGAGCATCTGTGGATTTGAATTGCTGCCCTTTTGGTTAGCCAACATAGCTCTTAACCACTAAGTCACCAGGGTTTCCTTCCTGATGTTAAGGTTCACTACAAAAAACCAAAAACCCATTGCTATAGAGTCGAGTCCGACTCATAGCAACCCTACAGGGCAGAGAAGGACTGCCCCCACGGAGTTTCCACGGAGCACCTGGCAGATTTGAACTGCTGAACTTTTGGTTAGCAGACCTAGCACTTAACAACTGTACCACCAAGGTTTCCTTCCTGATGTTAAGGTTCACTTTAGAACTGTGGCAATCCTGACCATGCAAAACTGGCAGATGGATACACACATCAATCAGTGGAACATAGTAGAAAACCTAGAAACAAATCCACACGAATATGTGCTATTAATTTTTTATGAAAGAGTAAAAGCAATCCAATGAAGAGGGATAGCCTTATCAATAAATGGTCCAGGAGTAAATGGACATCACAGTAAGAAAGAAAAAAAAAAAAGAACCTCAAACTATATCTCACATCTTATGTAAAAAATAATTCAAAATGGATCATGAACCTATATGTAAAACTATAAAACATAGGAGAAAATCTAAATGACTTAGGATCAGGCCAGGAGTTCTTAGACTTGACACCAAAATATCAGAAAAATTAATAATTTGGAACTAAGAACATAAAGAAATAGGTAGGCAGGTAGATAGAAGATAGACAGACAGACAGATAGAGCTATAAACCAGAACTTCATAGCAATAATCTAATTCTAATCCAACACAATGAGATTCATTCCAGTTTTTTCTCCTCTCTCTGACAGTGAAAAACCTGGCTCTCATTATATAGTTACTTATTTGATCTTCTTATATGTAACTGGTCTCTCATCACCAGCTCCCTCAATGCACATACTCTCCCCATCATTCACAAACTTGGAAACCATCCCCCTTCCACGCCACCCACACACACAACATACATACACACACAGAGACTATACAGTTCATCCTGTTCAGTCTCCAACACCCTGTCCGGCGATACTGCAAATCCTCATCTCCTACCCGGTATGACAAACAGCTACCTTACTTAGCTCCTTTTAGTGGCTTTTGGACTGAACAGCTCAGGAAGGGAAGATCATGTTTCAATCAACATCATAAGCCAAGCACTCAGCATCTAGTACCCAGTGTCAGCTGAGTTAATATAACCCCAGTGAATATAGGGACCTTGTTTGAGACATTACTGTATAGCCTAAGTGCCCAAGACAATGACTGACACACTGTAATTGTTTAATGAATATTTGTTAAATGAGTCAAGGAGTCAGTTTGTTCACAACAACCTTACCTAATAAATATGCATAGAATTTTGGTCATATGGCAATTTTTCAAAAAGCTCCATAATTTTTTAGGGTTTTCCATAAATATGTATGAATCTACAATTAAGATGTAGTCAATTGACTGTTGACTTTCACCTAAGCTAAACCATAATGAAAGCAAAGAAAGACAAAATATTTCCTCCCAAGCTGACTTCAAGTCTTGCAGGGTCAGGAAATAAGGCAATGTTCTTTCTAACTCACACAAAACATAACAGCAATTAGGGGTGTGTTTCTAATTACACAAGTAGATAAGAGAAGACAACTACCCAGACACAATTAAGTGTCAACAGAGTATGATGCACCTGTCAACCAAAATGGAAGTTAACGTCCCACTGGAAACAAGGAAAAACGAACAGCTAGTGATTGAAAGACCTAGTTGGAAAATCATTCCGGATCTATTCTCTACCTCTATGTAGAAAATATTGTGAAAGTAAATATTGTGAAAGTAAAAACATAAAAGACCTCAAAAACATCAAAATCAATCTTGGCTTAATAACCAAAAACCATGATGTCAAATTTGTATTCTTAGTGGACTGATGAGCTTTATCTTCTAAGGATGGAAATGAAGAATGACTCACTCACAATTTAAAAATGTAGTAATGAACCCCACATTACTCCACCCAGACCCATTTCTCTGATAATCACCAACCTGAGGGCAACTACCCACCCACAGAAGTAAACCCAGCAAAGTTACTTGCTCATTAGGAAAAATCACTCAATTACACTGACTTGCTGAGGCTGGCAAGCCAAGTTTCACTCTAGGTAGGCAGAATTTCATCCAGAACACCCCTGAGAGTTGTCTATAAAAAGGCCAACAAAATAGTGGAAACGAGAAGGCACTCCATCCTGACATTGACTAATACAGCACCGCAACGTCCTTGCCCTGACACCATGTCTCTCCGACTCTCCAGCGGATCCAGGAGGCCCGGTCCTCGACCTACCACCACGGGATCGCTCAGGCTAGGCAGTGCAGGAGCCAGCTTCGGGGTTGGAAATGCTTGCGGCGTACCCGGAATTGGAAGTGGATTCTCTTGTGCCTTCGGAGGCAGCTCATCAGCAGGAAACGTGGGAGGCAGCAGTTCCTGTGCTGGCTTTACTCTGAATGAAGGGGGTCTCCTTTCCGGCAACGAGAAAGTGACCATGCAGAACCTCAATGACCGCCTGGCGTCCTACCTGGACAATGTGCGAGCTCTGGAGGAAGCCAATGCGGACCTAGAGCAGAAGATTAAGGGCTGGTATGAGAAATACGGCCCTGGTTCCTGCCGAGGTCTTGATCACGACTATAGCAGATATTTCCCAATAATCGAGGATCTTAAAAACCAGGTAAGCTTTGATACTCCACAATCATTCTTATGTACTTTTATTTCTCTATGTACTCTTCTTCACTGAATTCTAAAAACATTTGATATCCCTACTTGTGATTTTTTTTTGAGGCAATTTCAGTTTATCATTCAGAATAAGCGTTACGTAGATTCGAATGGTTAAACCAGTTTGCCATGGAGTCAGTTTGACCCAGTTTTGTCAGAGTAGAATCACACTCTGTAGCGTTTTCAGTGGCTGATTTTTCTAAAGTAGGTTGTCAGAAGTTCTTCAAAGTGCCTCTGGGTGGACTTGAACCTCCAACCTCCCAGTTAACAACCAAGCATATTAACCATTTGCACCACTCAAGGACTCCCTTGGTTGGTTGACACTATGATAAAAATGTCACTCATTATCTAGTAATTACATTGCTTTTCAACGTCTCCATTTTCTGATTTTTTTTTTTTAAAAGCCCACTTTTGATGTTTTACTGGTTGTTATAAACTGCCTGTAAAAGTTTCATTTTCTGTTTCTAGATCATCACTTCCACGACCAGCAATGCTAATGCTGTTCTGCAGATTGACAATGCCCGGCTGACAGCTGATGACTTCAGACTCAAGTAAGTAGACCCACGGAATGAAAAGCATTTGCGGTGATTAATGAGAAGCATGAAATTGAATTTATGATTCAAGCTATTCTCTAAATATTACCAGCTCTTATCCCAAACTTTTGATTTAAAATAGAATGTTATTACTTTTTATAGTTGGCTATTATATAAAGGTGTGAACTGCTGTAAGAAATTGCTGAACATCTTGATCCTTTGTCAAAGAAGTACCTCAAAGTGTTTAAAAATGATAATTATACAATAAACTTTGGAAATCTCTCTTGTAGCTATATCTGCCACTTCAGAATTCTAGAATGTTAGCCTTTGATCATTGCCGGGTTTTTTGTTGTTGTCATTGCTGTTTTGGTGACTATTTCTCCAACTGGAAACCCTACTGATGTAGCGGTTAAGTGCTATGTCTGCTAACCATAAAACAGGTCATCAGTTCTTGCAAACTCTATGGGGCAGTTCTTCTATGACCTATAGGGTTGTTGTGAGTCCGGATCAACTTGACAGCAGGGGCCTTTTGGCTTTGACTTTATTTCTCCAATCACATAATAAATTGGAAAATAATTATCACTTTTGAAGGTATGAAAATGAGCTGGCTCTTCACCAGAGTGTGGAGGCTGATGTCAACGGGCTGCGCAGAGTTCTGGATGAAATCACACTGTGCAGGACAGACCTGGAGATTCAATATGAAACCCTGAGTGAGGAGATGACTTATCTCAAAAAGAACCACAAAGAGGTAAGTAACGACAATCTACATTTTGCTCTTCCTCTCTAGGCGCTATCTGACAGAAAAGAATGAACTTGACCTCTTAAATAAGAAGTTGATGCTAAAGACCCATTAATTACCTTGTCAGATAATGAATGTCAGCAGGAGGGCTGAGCTGTCTTTAAAAGTATGGAAGTATGTGAACGGATTCGCCTTTTGCTCTCTTGTCAAGTTTCCCATGGGAAAAAAGAAAATCAGGTTTATAACAGCAGTGTTTGGCTAAGTAATTATAACTAAGTAAAAATGCTCTCTTAGGAGACTACATCTGATTAGATAAAATAAATATACTTTAAGGATATCCAAAGAAAACTAGATGCGAATCCCTATATGACAGTTGCAGATTTAAAACACTGAAACACGTTTAGTTAATATATGCATTAAGTACATACATTTAATATTAATGTATATTCTTAATAGGTATGGCTATGAAAATAGTGAGACTGAATTAAACTGTTATACCAGAATTTACACCTACAGACAAATAGTATCCTTCCAAAGTGGTCACTATGAAAAGCTAGATTCATAATCAGATCGTGTAGCTACTGCTTCAATCGTATCTTTGAATCACTGTTTTATAAATAAAAGAGAAAATCTCTTTATCCTTCAAAAATCAATTTGAAATGTTTAAACAGCCAAAAGACTTCCACAGTTAAGCCAAATGCTTAAAACAGAAGACTAAACTAGAAGGCTGCTTAAATAGTCACGAGGCTGCCAGAAAAGATAATTTCTTGAAGACCAACTTTTATATGGATGTACAGGTTCAAGTACATGGTGATTACTCAACAAATATTTAATGAATGCAACTGACATTTTTACTGCCTCACTTACTGGCAAACCCATACGCACCTTTTAAAAAATCTTTCTCTTACTTTTTCTGCTTGAACTTGGAAGTTTTTGCCAAACCTTCAGAAGTAAGAAACACCTCAAGAGATGGATAAGGGATAGGGACCACCAGAAAGGAAAGAGAGGGTCTCAGCTACCATCACTAGGACTAATCACAGGTGGGAGGAGGGTTTCTGCAGCACAACCATAAGCTGGTGGGTGTTGTTTCAGTGTACAAAGTCTTAGCAGTGATGATTGCCATTAGAAGCGACTCGTTACAACCCGATAGCATACGCCTCAGAAAGAACAATGAGTAGACTGGCAAATAGGTTCCAACTTCTATGGTGATAATAATCATCGAAATAACCCGTAGTTATGTAGCATTCATATGTCAGGCAATGTTGCTAGCTCATTTTTTTTTTCACAGCCCAGAGAAAAACATTTTATTAGCCACAATTTTTCAGACAATAAAACTGAGACTGACATAGGTTAAGCAACTTCCACAGTTCACACAGCCACTACCAAGCAGAACTAGAATTCACAGAGAGATTGGACTGACTCCCAAGTCCATCAGAATACTATAATGGTCCTGATAGACAGCTGAGACTCTTTAGAAGACCATGTTATTCCCTGGGGATGAGGAGGTAGAATATAAAAATATATATTATATGCAAAAGTTATATGTTTATGTTTATTTATCTGTGATTATCTCACCTGTTCAGAATTATTCCAAATAACTCAGCCCTTCAACAGCGTTCACATTACCTGTGTTCAGGATGTCATTGAGTTGAGAACCTACCAAACTGGTCTCTAAGTGTCATGAAAACCAGACTACAAAGGTGGAGACATTTAGGCAGCAAGTGAATAGAATAACAATATGGAGAACAACTCATTTTAAATATTCTAAAGATTTTCATCTAGAGAGTGGGTCCCTGAGCAGCACAACAGCTAAGTGCTCAGCTACTGGCTAAAAGGGTGGTGATTCAAACCCACCCAGAGATGTCTCCAAAGACAGGCCTGGTGATCTGCTTCTGAAAGGTCACAGCCTTGAGAACCCTATGGAGCAGGTTCCACTCTGCACACACGGGGTACCCATGAGTCAGAAGTGACTCAAAGGCAACTAACAGCAATGGCATTTGGAAAAAGAATACTATGGCTTTTTCTGGGTAGCAGAACTAAAATCAATGGGTAGGAGTTAGAGGAGGAAGAGTCTGGCTCACCACTGTAAGAGCTCTGTAATGGTTAAAACTCTTTAAAAATCAAACAGGCTATTTTCGCAGGTAGTGAGTTCAACGTCATTGAACGTTACATCACTGGCCAGGCAATACCCGATATAGTGGGAAGGGGTCTCTTCACAACTTGGGAAGTGGAACCAGATGCGCTTTAAGAATCTTTCTAAAGTCAAGCTTCTAGACTTTCTATGAGATATCCTCACAGCTAAGATGAAAGGCTTTTCGCACCCAGGAAATGAAGGCTCTGCAGTGCGCCGCTGGGGGCAACGTGAACGTGGAGATGAACGCGGCCCCGGGGGTGGACCTCACGGTCCTGCTGAACAACATGCGAGCTGAATACGAGGACCTTGCCGAGCAGAACCGCAGGGATGCAGAGGCCTGGTTCAACGAAAAGGTAAATAAATGTGACCCGAAAAACAATCCCTCTCCAGTTTTAGCAGTGTCAACAAACTCAAGTTTCTCGTCTTGCTTGCATCATTTCAGAGCGCCTCACTGCAACAGCAAATCTCTGAGGATGTCGGGGCCACCACCTCAGCCAGAAATGAGCTGACGGAAATGAAGCGCACTCTTCAGACCCTGGAGATTGAACTTCAGTCTCTCCTAGCCACGGTATAAAAAAGAAAGTTTCTTACAGTCTCCTAGGTTGTCATTTTAAATACTTGACAGCTGATTTTAAATTGTTGAAAATACATCCACATATGTTTGTATGTAATTAACTTAAAATAGGAAGAAAGAATAGAATTTTTATATAAAACTAAAAGCAAAGAACTCGCTGCTGTTGAGTCAATTCCGACTCATAGTGACCCTACAGGACAGAATAGAGCTACACCCATAGAGTTTCCAAGGCACACCTGGCGAATTTGAACTGGAAACTTTTTGGTTAGCAGATGTGGTGCTCAACCATTAGGCCACCAGGGTTTCAGATAACAACCAGTAAGATTAATACCCACGAATCTTCATTTTTAAGCAAGGTCATAAAGTTGTCTTAGCTGTATATTACTGTGAAATCTAAATCAATTATAGGCAAAGTTAACAAGAGAATAAACCCATACCAAAGCAAATCTCTGCATTTCTGATGGAGCTCACAAAGTTGAGCCTCACTGGCAACACAAGAATAAAAAGGGATACACCCTGAGATCTCCACTAAAAGACCACAATTGATGGTCCAGGGGCTTCGGGGTTCCCCTGGCAGCATGGCCCCTGGCCCTGATGATGCCCCTGTCCATGAATCATAATGAAGGTGAACTCTTTGGACAGCAATGAGTTGGACGATGCAGAGTGACCATATTTTGTGCACATTTTGTGGTTCTATGCATCTGTAGAACGCTGTCCTGCTGACCTCGTACTGGAGAAAGGGGAGTGGGTAGAGAGGACGGGATAGGAAACTGTTGGGAGGATAGGACACGTATGGAGCGGAGAGGAAGAGTGTGTTGTCACCAAGCAGGGAGAGCAGTGGAAGCTGTATATAGGTGAGCATGCAAATTTATAAGGGAATCTACATTTTCACTCAATCATTAAAAAAAAAAAACTCTGCATTTCTATAGATCCATCTCAAACAACAACAAAATAAAAAGCCAGACTCTTTACCATCAAGTACATTCTGACTCGTAGTGAGCCTGTAGGAGAGAGTAGAATTGCCCCACAGAGTTTCCAGGGAGCACCTCGTGGATTTGAACTGCCGACCATTTGGTTAGCAGACACAGCACTTGACCACCGTGCCACCTGGGTTTCCATCTCAGGTTCTCTTTATTGTTTCCTGACAGAAACACTCCTTGGAGTGCTCCCTGACAGAGACAGAGGGCAACTACTGTGCACAGCTTGCCCAGATCCAGGCTCAGATTGGGGCCCTGGAAGAGCAGCTGCATCAGGTCAGAACCGAGACCGAGGGCCAGAAACTGGAGTACGAGCAGCTCCTCGACATCAAGGTCCATCTGGAGAAGGAGATTGAGACCTACTGTCTCCTGATAGGTGGTGATGAAGGGTAGGTAAAACATTTTCAAAGTAGACTGCAAGCTGCTTGAAACTTAGATCTCCAGAAAGTGAGCGACAGATAAAAGTGAGCGAGAGCGAATGGGACCACCACATTCATGAATGCTAACTACTGAACACAGTACTACCAAGGGACAAATTAGGACCACCACACAAAACCAAAATGTGACAAGTCCAGTGATTAGGGTATGAAAACTTAAAATATCACTTCTTGATACTAACACAGAATAGTTTCAACTGTGTAGTCCACTAAATAAACTCTTACCCTAGAGCTCATGAAAACGCAATAGTGAATGTAGAGTCTAAGGGGTTCTCGCTAAATCACTCTCTTGTATGCTTATTTTCCAATAACAATGATTTTCTTTTTAATTATTTAAATTGTTTATTATCTCCAATAATAATTATTTTCCAATAACATATGTTCACAGGGCGTGCAAGTCTGGAGGTTTTAAATCTAAGGATTATAGCTCTGGAAATGTGGGAATTCAAATGAAAGGTAATTAGAATGAAATTTTATTTTTATGCTACACTGCTTCATTTCCAATGCAGTTTCTGACTAAGTCTATAGAACTATGACTTAGTGAGAATAAAGACAATAAAGACTTACAGCAGAAATGGATGTTTAACTCCAGTGATGTGGATGTCTGCTGTTTTTAAATAAAGTAACATGCCAACAGGTTTTTAGCTAAGCAAGAAATCACAGCTCATGAATAATCACTCTAAGTATTCATACATGTTGCACAATAGGTAAAATATTAAATAATAAACGTATTAGAAATATAAAATAATAAAATCCTAATATTCTTTTAATTTATATGCTTTCTTATTCCTCTGTTTCCAGTCTTCTAAACTCTCCTTTGAAATTTTAATATTTAGATCCAGCCAAAGCCATAGTGGTTAAGAAAGTTCTTGAAGAGGTTGACCAACGCAGCAAAATCCTTACCACTAGGCTCCACTCCCTGGAAGAGAAACCTCAGAACAATTAACGTCATACAAAACAGGGCTCATACTCCAATACCCTCAGAGAAGTGAAGGGAAAACGAGCAAGCCTAGAAAAAGGTCTTTCTTGTTATCTTTCTATTACTGAACCATAATCTCTATGTGTGTAGTCAATGCCAGCATCTCCCCATCCATCTGAAAGCACATCCCATACAAGTAGGATGACTCATTCGATTACCCTACAGAAATCTGTTGTCGTTTCTTTGGATTCAATAAACCTTCTTCTTTCAGCAAGTTATCACCAGTGGTAGTGTCTTATCTTTAAAAGATACATGTCTGCATTACAAATATATGAACATCTAACAGCTGGAACAGCTGTCTATCCAGAAAGGGAAAATGTGAAATTAAATTCCTTCTGCCACAATCAATTTCAAGTGTACTGAAAGTCTAAATGTGAAAGGCAAAATTTGTTTCTTTTAGAACATAAAGGATTTCCATAATAAGATACAGAAATACAAACCTTCAAAGAAAAGATTAATAAATTTGACTACAGTAAAATTGAACTGGTTCTATTTTAAAGGCACCACAAAGATATGAAAACACAGACCACAAACTTGGGGGAAATATTTGCACCAGCCATAGTGGCCCAGTGGTTGAAGTATTCAGCTGCTAACCAAAAGGTCATGGGTTTGATCCCCACCAGCCATTCCACCACAGGAGAAAGATGTGGTAGCCTATTTCTCAAAAGATTTACAGCCTTGGAAACACTACCTGTGCTGTAGAGTCACTATGAGTGGGTTTTTATAATCAACAATATCATAAAACCCAAAATCAAACCTGCTGCTGTCGTGTCGATTCCAACTCATAGCCACCCTATAGGGCACGACAGAACTGCCCCGTGGAGCTTCCAAGGGGCAGAGTATGAAGAGGACATTCATGGTTCAATAAGAAAAAGACAACACTGGTAAAAAAAAAAAAAAAAAAGCTTCATAAAATTTGAACAAGTTCCTCACTAAAGAAGAAATCCATAATTCAGTGAACATACGAAAATGCACTCCGTCTCACTGTTAATCAGAGAAATGCAAATTAAAACCACAATGGCCAACCATTTCACTAATCGTCTGGTACTGCTCTAACAGAAATATCACAAGCGGATGGTTTTAACAAAGAGAAATTTATTTTCTCATAATAAAACCGGCTAAGTTAGAAAGATCAACTTAACTAAACTTCACCATAAACTGAAAGCTCTTCTAATCTCAACCCAATATTGCAAGCACAGAGTACCAGGGATGGGGTCTAGGGATCGTGCTCTTGGGGACATTGAGGTCAGTTGGCATAATTAGCCTATTGCTAAGAGAGTCTTCTGCACCCCATGTTAGTGAGTGGCATCTGGAGTGTTAAAAGCTAGGATGCTGCCATGTGGGGTGCACCAAATGGTCCCAACTCAGCCGGAACAGATGGTCACTGAGATTTGGACCATATATACTTTCACTTAGTCACAATAAAGTAAATAAATAAAATAGTCTAAATGTCCAAATTCAGGGCATTAGCACCAGGGCAAGAATTTCTCTGTTGGCTGTGAAGGAAAGTCTTTGTCAATCTTTCCCTGGACACAGAGCTTTTGAAGTACAGGGACCCTAGGTCCTTTTCAAAGGCTGCATTCTGCTCCTCACACTGCTTTCGTGGTGATACGAGGTCCCCAAATCTCCCTGCTAGCTTCCTTCTTCTAGAGCTCAAGAGATTGTCTCAGGGCACACTACAATCTTACACATTGAGTCCTGCCCCACCAGTACAACTGCTGTCCATCCTTTGTCATTAATATCTCACAGAGGCAGGGTTTACAGCCTATAGGAACATCACACAACACCAGAAATCACTGCCCCACCAAATTGTTACATACATTTTTGGAGGGACACAATTCAAACCACGACACTGTCCAAATGGACAAGCATCAAAAAGTCTTACTGCACCATATGTGGATAACAACGTGGAGCAGTAGAAACTGTTATGCTCTTGTGTAGTGGTAAATACCATCTCTCGGAATTGTTTAGTTTTACCTAATAACGTTGGGAATGCATGTATTACAGAACCCTCAAATTTCACTCTTAGGTATTGAACTTCAGAAGACCCTTGCGCCTGTGCACCAGGAAACACGACCAAGAACATTTATAGCACCATTGTTCATAATAGCAACAATGTTGTTGTTGCTGCTGTTGTTGTTGTGGTTGTAGTTGTTACGTGCCATCAAGTCAGTTCAGACTTGTAGTGACCCTGTGTACAGCAGAACAAAACACTGCCTGTCCCAGTGCTGTCCTCACAATCATCGTTATGCTCAAGCCCATTTGTTGCAGCCACTGTGTCAATCCATATTGTTGAGGGTCTTCCTCTTTTTCACTGACCCTCTACTTTACCAAGCACAATGTCCTTCTCCAGGGACCAATCTTCCTGGTAACATGTAACAATCGAATAGATAGATACAGTGTGGTTTACTGTATTCATACAACAGAATATGATGACAGTGAAGATTAATGAACCGTAACTACTGTGGTGAACAGAGACTGATGTGTCATGCAGACTTCTTACCCCAACTTCAGGAGTATTGGCAGCAGATAGCCTTCAGCTGTCACTCCTAAGGGACTGCCCCAGCTGTCAGAGTCTTCTCACCCTAGGTCACACTGTTTCCTGGTACAGTTCACATCCAGCAATTGATTGATGCAGCAGCATAAAGGTCTGGCTCTTGCTGCCCAACTCAGGATCATAATGAATAGGCCATTCTGGCTCCAGAGCTCTGCATGGAGTTCAACTTCTTCCTCATCCCATTCATGCTTCCTTCTCCCTTCCGCAAGTGTTGACTCCAAAGAGAATTTTCAATAAGCATCCTGCTACCAGAAGCCATGGTAGCACTGGCAGTTCAGATCCAGTAGGTGCTCCTTGGAAACTCTATGAAGAAGTTCTATTCTATTTGACAGTGTTGCTGTGAGTTAGAATCAACTCAGTGGCAATGAGTTCCGGTTTTGTTTTATCCTACACGTTGAATTACTTCCCAGAGAACTCACCTGCAACTGCCACACATACAAACAAGGACAAATTGGCAGAAACATCAAGTAAAATAAAGGAAGCAAGTCACAAAAGAATACTTACAAGATGTTCCATTGGCATAAAGTTCAAAACAGATTAAACAACACATTGATTAGAGGTACATATGTAAATGGCAAAACTATTTTTTTTTTTTACAAAGCAAATAATAAAACCCAGGGCAGTGGTCACCTCCAAGCTGAAATGGGAGATCCCTTTGAGGAGGAAGGACAGGGGCTCTGAGATACAGGTGTGAAACCATTTCTTAAGCTGAAGGGTAGATACCCAAGTGCTTGTGTTATCATTATTCTTTAAACTAACAGATAAATGTTTTAAACTTTTGTATGTATGACATTTTACAATAAAATATTTAAAAACAGAAATGACACCAAGAACTTAAAGTTCACCGGAAAATAATGACGTTGTTGAGAAAAGTAGAACACTTGAAGTAGGATGTCAGCGAAGTGGAAAGGTGATGAGTTACTTGGGAATCTGGACACCAAAGTGAGAACAAGAGAATGAATTACCTAAAAAGAAGAGAAAGAACTAGAGCAGGAAGTAAGGTTTAATATTTCTACAGCCAGGAGCTAACCCTGAGACCCTGAAAGCAGATGAGAATGAAGAACTCTCAGTATGAAGAGCACAGCTCTCAGAATGCATTGAGCAGTGGAGAAGGACGCAGATGCAGACAAATTAGACAAGCGGGTCAGGGGAAGCTGGAGGGATTCAGAGTTAATAATGTCAGGAAGGAGTATAGTGAGGTCCTAAAACAAACAGTGCAGTCTCCAAAAGTATGTGAATGAAACACATTCTCTGCCAAATTTAAAGTCCTCTTTGATCTTATGCCACTTGGATTCTGTGCCACTGCTCCCATTCATTTGATGACAAGAATCAAGAATTTGCTCAGTACTAAGACTATTGTTCAGTTACCATACTACTTAAGTTGGAACACATTTTTAAAATTTAATGACAGTTATATTATTGAAAGAAGATGACTTTCTGGAGACATTCCCAGAGCATCTGCTAATACAGTAGCCAGCATGTCAGCACTATTGTATTATCTTCCTTTGGCCACTACTGCTGTCATCACTGTCTCATTCTTGGTTCACTGTAGGGTTTACTCATAGAGGATAGGAGAATTTTCAGGTATTTACGTTGATATCTTAGTAGGTAAGGTCTTGCTTAATATAATTATAAAATTGTGTCTATCTTAAGTAGAGCACTACTAAAGAAGAGGAATACAGTGGGAGGCCTTATACTACCATACCTCAGACTTTATTACAGTGCCAAGGTAGTCAAAACAGCCTGCTAGTGGTACAAAAACAGATATAGAGACCAGTGGAACAGAATAGGGAATCCAGAAATAACACCGTCTGCATACAAACAGATGATATTTGAAGAAAGCTGTGAACTGGGGAAAGCACAGACTCCTTAACAAATGCTGTTGGCAAAATTGGATATCCATCTGCAAAAAAACTGAAGTCAGATCCATATTTCACTCCTGACACAAAAACTAACTCAAAATGGATCAAAGACCTAACTATCAAATCTAAAACAATAAAGATTATGGAGAAAAAAATAAGACCAACAATGGAAGTTCTAATACATGGTTTAAACAGACTACAAAATCTTACCAACAGTGCACAAACAGCAGAAGAGAAAATAGGTAAAAGTAAACTACTAAAAATTAAGCACTCTCATCCAAAGACTTATTAAGAGAGTAAAAAAACTGCCTACAGACTGGGAAAAATATTTGTCAGCTATGTATCTGATCTATGTCTGATTTTCGTAATCTACAAGATACTGCAAAATATAAAAAGACAAATAACCTAGTTAAGCAATGGGCAAAGGATATGAACAGACACTTCTCCAAAGAAAACATCTAGGCAGCCCAAAGACACATGAGGAAATGTTCATGATCTTTAGCCATTACAGAAATCCAAATCAAAACTACAGTGAGATACCAGTAAGGTTGGCACTAATCAAAAAAACAATAAATGTTGGAGAAGCCATGGAGAGATTGGAACTCTTCTACACTGCTGGTGGGAACGTACAATGTTACAATCTCTTTGAAAAGCAATTTGGCATGTTTTTAAAAAGTTAGAAATAGAAATGCCACATGATCCAGCAATCCCACTACTTGGAATTTATCTTACAGAAATAAGGGCTGTCACACAAACACACACATGCACACAAATGTTTACTGCAGCACTGTCTTCAATAACAAGAAAACAGAATCAACGTAGGTGCACATCGACAGCTGAATGGTGTCATGAATTGAATTGTGTCCTCAAAAAAATATATGTAGCCATGTGCCTGAGCCATGATTCCCTGTATTCTATGATTGTTCTCCATTTTGTGATTCTCCTATGCTGTATGTTGAAGGATTAGGGTGGGACTGTAACGCCCTTCATAGAATCACCTTCCTGATCCACTGTACAGGGAATTTCCCTGGAGTATGACTTGCCCCACCCTTAATCCTTTCATTCTACAAGAGATGAAAGGAAAGGGAAGCAAGTAAAGAGTTGGGAGAAGAGCGTGTCCTTCAGACCTGAGGTTACTGCGCCAAGATGCTACCTGGACAAAGACTGATGCAATACTGAACTTTCCTGCAGAGCCAACAAGGGGGAAAGCCTTCCCCTGGAGTGGACACCCTGAATTTGGACTTGTAGCCTATCAGACTGTATCAGAATAAACTTTCCTTTGTTGAAGACATCCAGTCTGTAGTATTTCTGTTAGAGCAGCCCTAGCTGACTGAAACAAATGGATAAACAAACTACAGTACCTATATATAATGGGACACTAGGTGATGTTAAAGAACAAGGATGATTTTATGAAACATCTGATAGCTTGGAATCAACTAGAAGGCATTATGCTGAGTGAAATAAGTCAGCTACAAAAGGACAAATACTGTACGAGACCACTACTATAAGAACTTATGAAAAGACTTATGCATAGAAGAAAATACTCTTTGATGGCTACAAGAGTGGGGCAGGAGTAGACAGTCAACAGCAATTCAGTTATGTGAAGGGAATGACAGCATGCAGTAGAAGGCAGGTCAACATAACTGACTACACCATAAGTGAAAAGGTTTTCTAAATTCAACCCAATATTTCAAAGGACAGAGTAACAGAGACAGGAGTCTAGAGACCATGCTTTCAGGGGAAATTGAGGTCTATTGGCAGAACTAGTCTTTTTCTAAGAGAGTATTCTGCACTCGCATATTGGCGAGTGGCACCTGGGGTCCTAAAAGCCAGCAAGCTGCATCAGAGGAGCATCAATTTGTCCCAAACCACCTGGAGCAGGTGACAACTAAAAACATCAAAGACATAAAGAAAAATGAGCGCAGAGACAAAAGGACCCATATGATTGGAAGACTACATCAGCAGGAGAACAGAAGAACCAGTAAGTGCCAAGCCACCACCAAAGACAGCCCAGACAGGGAACACACTGTAGAGTCCCTGGTGTGGCATGAGAAAAAGGAGTGTGCAGATCAAGAGCTCTTTTAAAAGACCAGATTTAGTCATCTTCCAACCTAGAGAGTCCCCTAAGAACATGGCCCCTAGACTTGCTCCTAGCCTGGACCTGCAACCAGTACTGAAGCCAACACTTCAGACAAAGAATGGGCAGAACTTGGGGACAAAGAGTGACATGGGTGATGTACATACTTTATGGTTTAATATATATGAGGCTGACTTGCTGGTTTCTTTTTAGATGGGAGAGGAGAGGGTAGAGAGGAGAGGATGCGTGTTGGTTGAGTAGATCCTGGAAGTAAAGAGTGCAAAAGAAGAGTATGCTGTCACCAGGTGAGGAGAGCAGATAGAGTTATAGATAGGCAGGTGCTCCAGGTTTTATATGGAAAATTGACTTGGATTGCAAACTTTCACTTAAACACAATAAAAACATTAAAAAGAAAAAAGAAACTGCATCTATCCTTACTTAGGGTGCTGTAAGTCTGAATCAACTTAAATTCAACAGCAATGGGTTTGGGTTTTACTTAGGCTTAAAACTACATCCACATAAACCTGCATGGGCAATAAAATTGCCAAAATGGTGGATATATAATCAAACATAGGAATAATCTAAGAGGAAGGAGGGTGAAAGGGTTTGAAAATTAACTCAATAGTTTAAACCTTATTTCTGCAAACATTTCCAGTATTACTTTCAAATCTTTAAAGTGTATATCACCACGCTACTTAGAGAGTATCCGTAAATATTAACTGAAAACTTTTTTTGTGTAATAATCTCAGCTCATTCCCATTTCACTTCTAATCTTTATAAAGGGGTGTAGATTGGTGAGCCTGAACAAAGACAATACTGGCACTTATTATTCATTGAGTTGATCAAGGAGACCCTGGTGGTGTAGCGGTTAAGTGCTACAGCTGCTAACCAAAAGATTTGCAGTTCAAACCCACCAGCCTCTCCTTGGGAGGAAGATGTGACAACCTACTTCTGTGATTACAAAAACCTGGAAACCCTGTGGGGTGAACATACTCTGTCGTACATGAGTTCACCACTATTGAAAGTTAGGTCACTGGCCAGGGAATATGTAACATGGAGGGACGGGGTCGACTCAACGGATAGGACACAATTACAAAGAAAACACACTACCTGCTTCAGGGGGTTGTCGTGCAGATTAAATAACTAATCTATGCAATTAGAAATCCTGCTTGTGCAGTGGTTAAGTACTATGGCTACTAAACAGAAGGTCAGCAGTTCAAATTCACCTGGTGTTCCTTGGAAACTACTGGGCAGTTCCACCCTGTCCCATAGAGTCACTACGAGTTGGAATCAACTCAACAGCAGTGGGTATGCAATTCGAAAAGTGCCAGTATTATTAAGCCCTCAATAAATGTAGATGCAATGATTAAGAATAAGAATTTTTTTTAAAATTAATTCCATGTTATCAGAAACCTTTAAAGGTATAGGAGACCTTTGAGATTATCTAGTCCATGCCAAGTTTCCCCATGAGGAGACTGAGGCCTCAAAGGTGGAGTAATTTACCTGAAGTCATCTCTGGTACTTACAGTGAGAGACAGAATCTTAACAGCCTTCTTAAAGCTAAACAGTAATTCTCTGCACTTTGCTATAAGGCTCACATGATGAATTGAATAAACCAGTCAACCAAAATAAAAGTACTCAGGCAATCAGGAGAAAATGACTTGGTTCCCAGGAGTGCATTGCCAAGATGGCAAGTCTACAAAGAAAACAGGGAGAATGCTGTTCCTAATCCTCTTCCTTGTGATGCTAGTGCCTGCAGGATCGTGCTGCCCAGTGTGGCCCAGAGGTGCCTGCTCAGACAGGAGGAAACAACACAGCAAGGTGGTCAGTGTGCTCAAACTAGCATGTAAGGCTGAAAGTTTTCCAACAAGGGAAGAAGAAGACAACTGCAATAAAGTCTTTTATTTGCTTGATGTGAAAAAGGGTATATTTGTATACAGTATTGAGAGATCATGAAGATTAGTAACCTTAAAACATAATCCAAAATTTCCAGTCCAGTTCATAGCTAACAGTGAAGTCTTATTAGTATTTTACACTAATATAATCTTAATCCTTACCTATGAACCTCCAGCTACATAGGCTACCACCACCAACCTTTCCCACTATAACGTAACGCTCTGCTCTAGGTCGTTGATATGCCCCAGTCTCATGATGCTACAGCTATTTTGGCCGTTGCCATCTCAAACATGAGAAAGGAAACATCCTACCCCATCTCCTTGGAGCTCTGTTCTGCAGAGGGATCTCAGAGTAGGATCTCAAGATTCCAGCTTTTGCCCATTCCTCTTGTACACCCTCCACACCCCTTACAACAGCCTGGATGGGTGAGCACTCCACACTCAAAATCACCATGCCACTCCTATTTCCCGACTCTGTAGTCAGAAGTAGCTCATGGTGGACTGCTCCCCTCCTTAAAATGAGTTCTCTTCAATAAAGTCCTGACACTCACTACAATATGTTGTGTGAAGTAATTCAGTCACAAAAGGACAAATACTGCATGATCTTGTTTCTATGAAACATTGACTATAAGTGAATGTACGGAGATCAAAGTTTAATAGTGGCTACCAGAGGTGGGAGGTGGAGGAAGGACGGGGAAACCATTGCTTAGAATGCATTGAGTTTCTGTTTGTGGCAATAGAAAATGTGGCAGCAGATACTGGTGATGGTTACACAGCATAACCAACGTAATTGGTGTCATTGAATTATACACTCAGAAGGTGCTGAATTGGCAAATGCTTACAACAATAAAAAATAAAATCTCTTAAAGGTCTTCATCATTTAGCATCTGTCAGGCTTCTGCCAGTTTTCTGCACATGCTGACATCCAAAACCCAACCACGGAGAAGGCCAGAGATCCCTTCACAGAGGGGTCCTCAGCCCCTGCACAGAGCAGATAAAAGCAATTCCTCCTTGGTGTGTCTGAATCACTGCTCTAGGTCAGAAGGATTTAACAGTATTTGGAAGGCCTGACTATACAAGGGAGGGGTGTAAGAGAGAGAGAGAGAGAGAGAGAGAGAGAGAGAGATAATTGAATCAAAGTGAGCTTAAGAAAAAATTTACATTCATTGAAATCATTTTCTGGGTAGTTAATGCAAAAGTGAGAAATTTAGCCAATACACATATGCATGTTTCAGACAAAGAAGGTAGCATTTTTCAACCTGTCCCCACAATCAAGTTTCTAGGCCTAGAAACACAAAAAGAATGAAAATGCAAATAGATACTCCCTCAAATCTGACATTAAAATGCATCATCCAGGACTCACCATTTAATTCATGCCCTAAAACCCACCCATCCCCTTCCTCCCCACCTTCCAAGAAGTCTACATATAGATCAGAAAACTAACATGGGCATCATAACAAGTTTAATGGTGATCACACTTTATATAGCACTTTGGAATCTTTATATACAGAGACATAAAATGGATTTGATCTTCACAAAAGGTAAGAAGAGACACAGTGACAATTTATAGACCAAGATTCAGACTTAGAGCTATGTGACCTGTCTTGTCCTAGGTCACAAAGCAACTAAATAACAATACAGAACTTGAACCTAGGTCTCTAACTTGCTGTCCAATACCCTTTCCGTCTAACACACTAGTCTACAAATATGGCAAGGACTTCAAAAAGTAAATCCCCTGAAATTTATTAGATACACACACAAAAAAAAATAATGTTATATAAAATGTTTGAAAAACAAGTGGGCAGGCACAGAACCATACAGCCATGACTTCTGTCTCTTCTTCAAAGTAGACTTAACACATTTAGTCTCATCGGTGATCAACATCAAATGAACAGAAAGTGAGCAACGTTCACTTCACTAAGAATCCACCAAGCCAAAAACCTAATGCTTCGAAATTAATGAAGCAAGTGTGATTGTCAGAGAGTCATAGGAAGGTTGAAAGATTTCACGGGAAGTTCTGTCTAATTATAAATTTCACTAAACTTGCCTCAGGCTGAGCAGATTGAAGTAACCTTGGTGGAATTAGAACAGAAGGTAAGAAAATATTACTCATTAAAAGGGACTTTGAATTTTTAAAAACCGCTTTATTATACCTGATAGGGTCAGATTTAAAACATAAAAGTGATTATTTCTTTGCCAAAAGAATAAAATACTGCAGAGTAAAATATATCTAAAGATAAATAGAAACACCATATGATCCAGGAATCCCACTCTTAAGAATATTTCCTAGAAAAATAAGAGCCATCACACAAAGGGACATATGCACACTCAGGACTGCAGTACTGTTCACAATAGCAAGAGATTAAAGCGACTTAGATGTCCATCAACAGAAGAATGGGTAAACAAACTACGGTTATACACAGTGGAGAATTACTCAACAGTAAAGAACGGAGATGAATCGGTGAAACATCTCACAGCATAGATGAATCTGCAAGGCATTATGTTAAGTAAAATAAGTCCATCACAAAAGAACAAATATTGTATGAGACCACCACTGTAAAAACTCGTGAAAAGGTTTACACACACAAAAAGAAACAATCTTTGATGGTTATGGAGGAGAAGAGGGGGAGAAACGGAAAAACACTAAATAGACAGTATGTAAGTGGGAACTTCAGTGAAGGGTAAGGCAGCACGCAACACTGGAGAAGCCAGCACGACTTACCTGAGGCAAGGTCACGGAAGCTCCATGCCAAGCCAGCCAAGTGCCATCGAGTCGGATCCAACACGTCCAAACTTACTGAGGGACCAAATTACTGAGCTGAGGGCTGTGGGGACCATGGTCTGAGGAAACATCTAGCTCAATAGGCATAACATAGTTTAGAAGGAAAATGTGGTACATTTCTACTTTGGTAAATAGCATCTGGTGTCTTAAAAATTGTCAACAGCCATGTAAGAGACACCATTGGTCTTAAGCCATCTGGAGCAAGGGAAAACAAAGAAAACTGAAGACACAAGGGACATTAGTGCACACGGCTAATAGACCACAATTACTATGGCTCCCTCCAAACTGAGTCCATCACCATTAGATGGTGCCCAGCTGCCACCACCGGCTGATCTGGCAGGGATCACAACAGAGGGTCCTGGACAGAGCTGGAGAAAAAAGGAGAACAAAATTTAACTCACTACACTTTCATTTAATCACAATTTAAAAGAAATAATTAACTCACAAAAAAGATCAGATTTACCGGCCTGACAGATTGAGGAAGCCCCAAGAGCATGGCCCTTGACACCCTTTTAGCTCAGTACTGAAGTCACCCCTGAGATTCACCCTTCAGTCAAAGGTTAGACAGGCCATGAAGCAACATGAGACTAATGGGGCACACCAGCCCAGGGGTGAGGACTAGAAGGCAGGAGGAACAGCAAAGCAGAGAACCCAAGTTTAAGAAGCAGAGAGCGTTGACGTGTCATGGAGTTGGTAGCCAATGCCACAAAACAATATGTGAACCAACTGTTTAATGAGAAGCTAGTTTGTACTATAAGCCTTTATCTAAAGTACAATTTTAAAAAAGTACACAATGATAATTTTTAAACTGCTATAAAGTGACAGAATGTAAGCGAGCCTAAAAACTAAAAGACCTGCATCCTCATTCTTTGCCTATAAACTAAATCTCTTCAGGTGTGACACCTTTCAGTGCAGGATTTTGTCAGAGTGAAATGGTGAACAGGGACACTCGCTCAGAAACTGGAGTGAAGGTAACAACCATGAGGAGTGTGTTTCCACAGTGGACTTGGTGGCCATGTGATGTAACGAAATGAAAGTTGGGTAGAGTCAAGAGTCCCAGCTTCTAATCCCGGGTTTTGTATCATCTAGCTCTTACGTAAAAGAAAGGATTACTTCTCTAAACTTCAGTTTCTCCATAAAATGTTCTGACTGTCTCTCACAACTGTAAGTATTCAGTTACGACATGCACAAACCGAAAATCCCAAACCAGTTTCTGTCAAGTCCATCACGACTCATGACAACACCATGTGTATTAGAGTAGAACTGTGCTTCACAGGGCTGTCGATGGCTCGTTTTTCAGAAGTGAGTCACCAGGCCTCTTCTCCAAGGCATCTCTGTGTGGACTCAGACTGCATCTTTTGGTTAGCAGCTGAGTGCTTAGCCACTTGAGCTACCTACAGAAACATGGATGCACAAGTAGGGCTGAAAACTGTAAAAGCAATGTAAAACTACAAGCACTAAAAGCATGAGAGATTAGAATGATACTTGAAGGAGCAAACGTTCTTGAATCTCATAAATCATTAGAGGAATTTTTTGAAAACTGATACTTGAGGTGGATTAGGGCTAGTGGTATTAAGTGGAGGTTTCCACCGGGGCGATAAACACCTCTGCAGTTAAGGGGGCTTATGACATAAATACAGCAATCTACTATGGTGAGCTTTTTTCTTGTCATCAGGACACCATCTAGAGCCTCGGTGACTAAGATATCATCGAAACCAGCTGCTGACTCAGAAATCCAAATCAGTAGAGTCAACCTAACCAAAGATTACAGCAAATTTGTCCAGTAATTGAGAAATCCATGAGGCAAATAAGGAACCTATACTCCTTCACGTCTTTATTACAGGAATATCATGGGATTTTTAAAATAAAATCAAGAATAATGCACTGCAACATACTCATAACTATACTTTCTATTTTGGGGGTAACCACTGCTAGCGATTAAAACCCTGAAGCTATTTTAAAATGCGCAGGGGCAAAATAGTTATTGGTTGCATCAATTTGTCATTAAAAACACCAGCCATCCCCAGGTCGAAAAGGAATTGTATTTTCAGCAGCTTTTTATAATTTATTTTGTTTAATAAATACATTATACACTTGCTTTATGCCAGGTATTACTCTAGCTCCCTAAAAAATGTAACTCATTTAATCCTTATGAAATAAGAATTGGTGTCTTCATTACACAGATGAGGAAATGAAGGCACAGGGATGTTAAGTAACTTTCTCAAGGTCACACAGGTAGTAAATAACCAACTAGTAAGAGGGGGACTCTAAGTGCAAAACTGTGACTTCAGGATCTTTTAACAACACGCCATACTGGTCTTTTGGAATATGAATATATTCTCCCACAGAAACAATGTCATAAACAATTTAAATACTTTTTCCTACAGAAACAGACATAAAACTCTACAGTAACCTATTTAAATCACATACACCAAAAAAAAAAAAAAAGTTGCTGTCAAATTAACCCCAACTCATGACAATCGTGTGTGTCAGACTAGAAATGTGCTACACAGGGCTTTTGTTGGCTGTGCTTTTGTGAAGCAGATCACTTGATCTTTCTTCCAGGTACCTCTGGGTGGACTCAGATCATCAACCTTTCAGTCAGCAGTCGAGCGCGCTCACTGTTTGCATAGCCCGGGAACTCACGCACCTACTCTGCAATCCCATGGCTCCATCAGTGTACCAGCCCTGGCTCCTATCCCGGGACCTGGCGCTAAGTATTTGCTCAGTAAATGTTGTTGACTAGTGTAAAACCTGCAGGCCTCTGTATGTAATAACATTTGTGCTCTGAAAAAACTTGGAGCACCCAACAGCACAAACATCGATTTTTCTTCTCACCAGCATCTCTTACATGGGCACCAGCAGCTTGGTGGTCAAAAAGAATCTGGATGATTAAGCCCTGCGGAGGTGACCCACGTCTTTGGCAGCAGGTGGCAGATGGGGTCTAGATTTTAGCAGCAGAGCTGTGCACAACATTGAAGAGAGAGTCTAGGTTTCTACTGGTGGGTGGCAAGATCTGGTTGCAAGTCTGTGACAGAAGGCCCTGTGGAAGTAGGTAGTGACGTAGGAAGGTGAGCTTCCAGGGGCGAGCTACATGGAAACTGAGTCTCTAACAAGGGCAGCTGCTGGTAAGCAAGGGCCAGTGATAGATCAGCCCTCTGCAACCCAGAGTCCATAGCCAGGCAAGCCACTGAGACAGTCGGTAATATCTTGTACTGTTTCTTGATATGAAAAATGTAAATTATTTTCTCAGCTTTGCAAAAAGTAAGAGACTTGCTGCAGTTATGTGAAATACAACCAAAAATAAACACTAAATTCCTGAAGAGCAAGGATTCTACTTTGTCGATTTTTTTCCTAATTTAATTTTTTCTGTTCTTTTTAATTATTGCTCTTTAGTTGAATTTTGCAAGATGCTCAATAAGTGATTGAAGCTGTTACTTCTGTTGTGTAAAATATAAAGCTAATAAACAGTCAAGTAAAGCAGATGATAGAACAGTGAACTATAAATAAGAAATAATAGAATAGAATAAATACAATTGAATAATAAATAATAAAAATCATAAGTGACTAGATCAACAGGAACGCAGTAAATGAATGAAGAAACAGCGCTAACCACTGACTATATTCTAAGTGGAGAAACTCTGGTGATGCAGTGGTTAAGTAGCACTGCTGCTAACCAAAAGGTCAGGAGTTCAAATCTACCAGGCACTCCTTGGAAATTCTATAAGGCAGTTCTATCCTGTCATACACAGTCACCCTGAGTCAGAATCGACTCGATGGCAACAGGTTTGAGTTTGGTTGGTTGGTTATTTTTAGTTACGAACAGTGCAATGAATTTGAAATCATCACATTACCTTCTCATATTACAACATATAATGTGAATGATAAAGAAAGTAGGCATTAACTTCATCCTTCCCAAAATAAATTATTCTGAAGCTAACAAAATTTCCATCTCTAGTTGATAAAATCAGTGTGGTATAGCCGGAAAATGTAAGTTTAATTTATCCAATCAGGCATTTTGATCCAATTTCCTCTTTGGACACAATGCCAAAATCTATAAACTAACTCTAGGGAGAATAGTCTTTATTTTTTTTTAAGTTAAGAAACAAATAAAAATACAGATACCCCAGACTTTTGTTCAAGCAATCTCACTAACAAGATGGCAATCTTTAAAAAATCACCATCCTGAGTCTTAATTTTTTAACTTTGAAAGGCAGGAACTGGTCTAAATTACTTCAAATTCTTCATCCCTTTGTACGTGGTAGACAATTTACTTAAATACATTTATTCAAAGTTTGCCTGAAGTCATTGGACTAGATTGTGTGTGTGCGTGTATAATTTAATAGAAAAGCATTTTAGAAATATTTTTACTTGAATCAAATTTTAACTGCTTTCCAAAAATATTAGCATCAAAATGAGGTTTATCTTCTGTACAAAATAGAGGTCAACTGCTAGTCAGTGTCCTGAAAACCCTGACAATTGCTGACCTAGAAGCGGATCTGAAAACCAGATTGATGAGAGTGGCTTATCACAAAAGGAATTATGCCTCAGGGCTTTTGTACCTCACCTCCAAAGTAATCGTGAATGAAGATGAAAGTACAGTGCTGATTTGATTTTTCTGTTCTTTCAAATTTTAGGTAGTGATGTGTAAGAACATTCCAGTAGTAGTTTAATTACTTGAAAGTCATGCTGCCCCAGCCACAGATCTGTTTCCGTATTTGAATACTCATAACAGGAACGTTTTGTCAAGCAAAACTATAAGGAAGCTGAAGGATAGTTCAATTACTACAATGACTAGTACAAAGGAAAACAGATGGGGGGGAGAGGGAAAGGTGAGAAGGGAGGGAGGGAGGAAGGAAAAGGAAAATGAATTTGTACTGCAGACCCCTGTTCTACCGTGAGGCTGTAGACCAGAGTGACCCCCAGCCAGGTCAGTTCTCCACTGAAGCTACTGACCAAGTCAGAGAGACAAACTCATGAAGCTAAAACTCATTCTTCATGCTGCTGACTGTAAACCGCAACCCCTAATAGCTAAGGTATGTAAGATCAGTTAATTACAGTTTTAAATTTAAATACAAAAGTATTCACAGGTAAGGTCTACTAGATTAAAAATAAAATAATTATATATATAAACTTCACATGATAAAATCCTTTAGAAAAAGGTACTCCAGACTTCAGATGTACATAGAAAACTGACTATAAAACACTATAATCAGGTGAAGTTGGCTGATTTCCCAACTTGGCCCCAGGTATTCTTATCAAGAGGAAAATACAGTCAAAACACAAAAAAAATAAAAACGATTGTGTCTTATGTTTGCACACGAACACCCTGGTGGAGGAGTGGTGAAGTGCTACGTCTGCTAACCAAAAGATCAGCGGTTTGAATTCCCAGGTGCTCCCTGGAAACCCTACGGGACAATTCTTCTCTGTCCTATCAGGTCACTGTGAGTTGGAATTGACTCAGTGGCAGTGGGTTTTTGGGGGGTTTTATGTTTCACTATAGAACCACATTTTAGAAAGTACTTGTATGTTCTCACATTCAACATTAAAATCCTGCTCAATAGGTAGGACAAGAATTATTATCCCTAATTTTACAAGTAAGGAATCTATGGCTCCAAACACCCAAGTTTCTAGCTTAAATTAAGATTTTATAGTAAGACATTGAGTCAGAACTCCATAGCAGGTCCTCTGACAGCAGGTCCAGGCTGGCATTCTTCAAATAGCCCTGAGCATGGAATGTATGTAACTGGGTTGGAATCCCCATCCCAGCACTTTGGAGATGCCACTCCACTTCTGTGAGCTTTGTTGAAGACTGCTCTTTGGAATATAGAAGTGCAACACCCACTCAAGAAAAAGGCAGGAAGTGGATCTGGACAGAAGGAGCCTGAAGCTGATGCCAACGGGAGTCTCTGCCAGCCCAGAGTCTCTGGTCTGCCCAGAGCACTGAAGCAGACCATGGCAGGACAATTTTAGGCCCAAGTTGGCAGACGGTGGATCTGGAAGGGATCACAGAAAGTGCTGACCAATAATTGAAGATCTGAGGGGTCAAGTGAGACCCTCCTTCAGGATATCTCTTCAGTACTCCACATCTAAAAACTTTCTCTGCAACTCTTTTTTTATTGGCCTTTAAATGAAATTTTACAACCCAAGCCAATTTGTTCGCAAAACCTTGCACACACACTGTTATGTAACTCTAGCTGCTCTCCCTACACTGTGACAACACACTCCTCCTTTCCACACTGTATTTCCTGTGTCTATTAAACCAGGTCCTGTTCCCCTCCACCCTCTCATGTCACATCTGGACAGGAGCTGCCCAGTTGGTCTCATGTATCTACTTAAGCCAAGAAGCACAGTCTTTGCCAATACCATTTTACATCTTGTAGCCTAGTCTAATCTTTGTCTGAACAGCTGACTTCAGGAATGGTCTCAGTTCTGGGCTAAAAGAGGGGGACATATCTTCCAGGCAACCTCAAGTCTGTCAGACCATCAAGCCTGGTCTTCTCACTAGAGTTTGAGTTCTGCACACCCATTTTTCTCCCACCACATGAGAGACTCTATGCTGTATTCGCTGTCAGGGCAGTCACTGGTGGTGGCTGGGCACCATCTAGTTCTTCTGGTCACATGTTGATTTAGCTCTGGATTATGTGGCCCTTTCTGTCTCCTGGGCTCATGCTTGCCTTGTATCTTTGATGTCTTTCCTCCTCCTCTGCTCCAAGTGGGTTGGGACCAATTAATACTATTCACATGGCTACTTGCTATTGTTTAAGACTCCAAATGCCACTCACCAAAGTGGGATCTGCAACTATTTTGCAACAATTAAATGTGAATCAGTAATTATGCTGTATGTATTAAAATGTTTTGTTTTATTTTGTTTTCATCTTTAAATCTCCTAGATCATAATAGCTTCTATTAATAATGCCAGTATGACTTTTCCAATTGACAGTGCTAGACCTGCAGCTCAGAATCTTAAAATGAAGTGAGTTTGCCTGAAATAGCATCCTTCAGTATGGCACAAACAAGAATTTCAACTTCAGGTGGATGATACTTGACAAATACTTTTTAAAATAATTGATCACATTCATAAGTCATATTCCAGAAACATCTTAAGGTCCAAAAGTGAGCTCTGCTACACGAGCCGGTTGAAGCTGATGTCAACAGCCTGCATAAAGTGCTCAAAGAGAGCTAAACGTGACCACATCCGACCTTCAAATGCAATCGGAAAGTCTAAGGGAAGAAGTGGCTTACCTCAAGAAGAGCCATGAGGAGGTGGGAGTAATAAACCCGCGAAGGGGCTTTCTGTTACTGTTTCACAAGATCTGTAACCCAAAGGATTTCTGCTACAATAATTTTTGTGTTCTTCACCAGGAAACAAGCACTTCACAGAGACAGGCCAGTGGGGATGTGACTGCCGAAAAGAATGCAGCACCAGGGGCAGGTCTAACCAGCCTGCCAAACAACAAGAGGGAGTGGTGTGTGTTGATGGCTAGGCAAAACCGCAAAGAGGCTGAGGAGCAATTCAGCAAGCAGGTGGCTCAGGGCCAGCAGAGAGTGAGAACACAAAATCGCAGGTGGAGCGCTTGAACTTCTGTGATTCCTTTGTGCTTCACTGTGTCCTTGCAAAGCGCACCCTTGCAGACGCAGATCTCCAGGTATGCAGTAGTGGTGAGCTCAGCCGAGAGTATGACAATGGAACTTGGAACTGAAACAGGTCCCCCCGTCTCTCCAGATTGAACTTCAGCCTTTGTGGCCATAGTAAGTGGGAAAGGACACTCAGTTGCGCTATCAAAGCTTTTTCAAAATATTGCTTTGTGGACAGTATGAAGTATGGAGGAAACCTTGGTGGTATAGTCGTTAAGTGCTACAGTTGCTAACCAAGAGGTCAGCGGTTCAAATCTACCAGGTGCTTCTTAGAAACCCTATGAGGCAGTTCTACTCTATTCTATAGGGTGACTTTCAACTGGAATCGACCCCATGGCAGCAGGTATCAGTTCTGGTTATTTTGAAGTATGTTGGCAAAGTTGAAGCGCCTGTAAAATAGGAATAATAATATCTTAATAAATACTTATAATGTTGTTCTTGAGAGTCCCTGAGTGGCACAAATGGATAAACATTTGACTACTAACTGAAAGATTAGTGGTTCAAATTCACTCAGAGGTCCCTCCAAGGAAAGACCTGGCTATCTACTTCTGAAATATCACAGCTACTGAAAATTCGAACAAGCACAGTTCTACTCTGAAACACTGCAGTCATTAACAGCCTGTTGAGTGCAGCCGTACTCTGGGATACATCAGTCTGTCATGAGTGGAATCCACTTGATGGCAACTGAGTTTTTTTTGTTGTTTATTAAATGAGTTAACATTTGTAAAGCACTTATAACAGTGCCTAGTACCTTAACAGTGTTATGTTGGTATACAGTAAGCCCTAGGTGACTAATTAATATTGATTATTATTACTATTATTGGTTATTAATTATCAAAGGTTAAGCCCTATGAAGTGGTTCATTTGAAGGCACTTTCATCACAGCAACTTCTGTTTTAGCATATATATTCTAAATACCAAGCAGTTTGATTCTGACAGTGTCTTCACTTCACTTTGCAAATGCATTTGTCGTGAAGCTCCCTTCCTGACACAGAAGTGGGCTACGTGGCTCAGATATCAGAAATACAGCTGCTGATCAGCAGCTTGGAGGAGCAGATCTGCCAGATTCAGGGTGAGACCGAGTGCCAGAAGGCAGAGTATGAGCAGCTGCTGGGCATCAAGGCCTGCCTGGAGACGGGCATCAAGACCTGCTGCTGCCTGCCTGATGGAGAGGAAGGGTGAGCTCTTGAGACTTTGGTTGAGTGCATTTTCTAGAGAATGTTTCTAATTCAAAAACTAAATTATTTCCAACTTTCAAATAAAAGTGCTTCTTGGAAGAAACGTGGTCCATTCTGAAGGAAAATAATCTGGTTTTCTACAATTCTTTGGCCAAAGAGTTGAATATGGATGATGATTTCCTTCCCTTTTTATTTCTCAGTAGTTCTGGGAGCAAAGGAGCTGGATCTAGAGGATCAGTCTCTGTGAGCCTGAGAGGAGGAAGCCACATGGCTCAATAAAGGGGTAAAGATGTTTTCAAAACATGGTTTTCTGCTTACTTAATTCCCTGGACGGTATACACATAAACACAGTTGGATAATAGAGCTCAAAGGTTGGAGGTTTGAATCTACCCAGAAGCACCTTGGAAGAAAGGCCTGGCAGTTGACTTCCCCCAAACCAGCCACTGAAAATCCTATGGAGCGCAGCTGTAATTTGACACGCATGGGGTGTCCAGGAGTCAGAATCAACTGACAGCAACTGGTTTCTGGCTATTTACCTAACAAGCGTCCATCATGAGTAAGCATGCACTATTTTTACTCAAAAAACACGGGCTAGGGTAGTTACCTTTAAAACATGATTTCCAACTCTAAAATCTACCCACATGCACATGTATACATTCACACACACACATATGTTTTTTGTTTTTTAGACCAAATAAACCAGGAGCCAGGAGAGTGACTGATAATGACCAACTACGTGTACATTACAGTCATTTGCCATTTCCCACTAACACGCCTCCATCCCTAGGCAGCCGCTAATCCACTGCCTGTCTCTATAGCCTTGCCTGTTCTAAACCTTTGACATGAATGCAATCACATAGTATGTAGTCTTTTGTGACTGACTTCTTTCACTTGGCATAATGCTTTCCAGGTTCATCCATGCTGCAGCATGTATCAGCACTTCATTTTCTATTGCCAAAAAAGTTCTATTGCATAGATCTATTTATAGTCTCATTAATAAATCTCAGTTATATATACACATAAGTGTGGACTTGCTAGGTCATATGGTAGCTCTATGTTTAACCTTTTGAGGAATGACCACACTGTTTTTGAAAGTGTTTTCTAAAGTGGCTGCACCAAGTCAGATTCCCGCCAACCGTGTGGGAGGGTTCCAGCTTCTCCACGTCACCATCAACACTGGTTATCAACTGTCACTTCATTGTAACCATCCTAGGGAGTGTGCAGTAGTTATCTTGGTTGGCTCCACACTGAATTTGACATTAACTTTTTAAATATTAATCAATCCAAGGCATTCAAAAGGAATGATTATGAAATATCTACTAGGGTTGTCATTTTCCAGTTTTCACATGGTATCAAAAATCCATAGTCGTTAGTTATGATGCTACTGGCCTATGAAGAACCTACACTCTACTTGAAAAAGTCAACCCTAATATTCATTGAAACCAAGTGCTTTAATAAAGAGGAATTATGAAGGATGCCTTAAAATGCCTGTTACCAAAACAAATGTGCAGGATATTCTCAGGACCAATGCATCCAGCTGCCAGCTGCTGGGATAATGGGCTGTGGATGACTTGCAGTTATGTCCCTCACTGCACACTGCCCTTGGTCACAGGGAGCTGCCCTGTCCAAGATTATGCCAATAATCCCACAGGCCAGAATGCCCATGAGCCAGTCACTGGCTGACGTGGGGATACAAGGGCCCATCTGTCTTGCCCAAATGGGACAGCTCAGTGGGGCCATCCTCAGACCGTCTGAAGCCTCCACCAGACCGGTACTGCAGACAGCCTCCTGCTCAGCCTGGTTCTCCCTGACCCCCTTCCTAACAGGTGTGCCACCCAAGAGCACTCGCTGATAACCGTCTGCATACGTTTCCCCATCTCAAAGTCTGGTTCCAGGGAATAAAATTTAAGAAAATTGTATAAAGCTGCAACAATTAAGATGATGTATCACTGATAATATAATATCAACACCCCAGAAGTAGACCCACATATAGACAAGAGTGTCATTTTCAAATCTGTGTATAAGAGGTTATTTAACAAAGGCTGTGGAAAATATTTAGTTTGCTATGGAGAGGCAGGGGGCTGAATATTTACCTCACTTCGTACAATAAAATAAATTCCTCAGAGATTACAAAAATTTAAGAAATTATATCTTCAAAGACTTCAAATTTTTTGAAAAACAGTATATTCATATGCTTTGGGTGTGGTGGAGACTTCTTTAATCAAAAACACAAAAGCAAAAATCATGAAGGGAAACGATAGATTTGTATCAAGAAAAAATACACAGCAAGAAGCAAAAACAATTTTGTTTTTTTTAATTTGCTTTAACTTTGAGAAAACGTGATAAAACCCATCTCAAAACCAAGGGAAATCTGAGTGGCTTTACCAGTCAGGGGAGTCCTGTTTGGACCACACCGATTAACTCATCTTGCCCTAGCCGTCATTTGGCGCCACCTGCTGGCAGCTGTCCTCGTGTCTAAAATGAAGAGAGGATTCTGCGGCTTGTGGACTTAAGGACAGCGATTCCAGGAATCAGACTCTTGTTTAGTTAGTCTGACTCATTCTCAGTTTTCCCATTCCTTGCCTTCCCCTTTTCCAAACACCTCCACCCTTGCCTGTTCACCTACCATGTCTCCTCTCCCCTCTGCCTGAAGATGAGAACTTGTGGCCCACCCTTTTGGGGGCTGGATGCAGAATGAGAGCCAAGAGCCAATCATTCATGTCCAAATTTTCAGTAATGCTGCATGGCACCGGAGTTTTCACAGTACTTGCCATATACATATGATATCTCTGGTATGTAAATTCAAAACTTTATGTAAGAGATAACTAGATCAATGCACAATGTACCATGATACACAGTTTTTAAGATATGAACAGCTAACAAACCAAAGTGCTCCAGGCTCAGCATCTCTAGTCCACCAAATAAAGCCAAGTGAAAGTAATGAGATGCCATTTTCAACACCAGAAAAGGTCAATTTTTTGTAAATGGTCATATTGATTGTGAGCAAGGGTGCAGGGGAAAGTTGCTAACATGTTGCTGTATGGAACGCAAGTTGGTAAGATTTTTGAGACAACAGCTCAGAAATATAAGTCAAAAGCTTTTTGAAAAGCTTATCCTCAGACCTGGTGATTCCATTTCCAGGATTTTATCCTCAAACAATTGGTTACCATTACCAGTTGTCTTCGAGTCGATTCCAATTCATGGCAACCCTGTGTGTGCCACAGTAGAACCAAGCTCCCTAGGATTTTTCAATGGCTGGTTTGCCTGAAGTAGATCACCAAGTCTTTCCTCTAATGCAACTATGAATAGACTCAAACCTCCAAATTTTTGGTTAGTAGTCAGGCACCTTAACCATTTGCATTAAGCATAGATTCTAAACAATTGGTTAAGTTTGCAACAGTGAACGTTCAACAGCGTTTATAATAGTAAAAAATGGAACATAATAAAATGTCCAACAATAAATCCACAAACTACACTGTGATACACCCATCAAATATGCATCGAAGTCCATCGAAGGAGTGTTATGTGTCTATTAAGAATGATATTGTTCATTTATTGACCTGAAAATACATCAATTGTATACACAGAAATGAAAAATAAGTCAAGTTTCATGATTATATATATAGCATAACTTACTTTTGTCAAAAAAATAATTGTATATAAGTCATATACATGCTTATGAAAAACATGGAGCAATATACACATGCACAAAGGTTGGCATTTCCTATGTACAAATAGTAGAAATAGGGTGGCATTTATTTCCTGCTGTTTGTTTATATGCATTTTCTAACTCTTCTGAAGTAAACACCTATATTGTAAAATTTCAATAATTTCTGAATTCAGTTGTGTCTTAGTTATCTAGAGCTACTTTAACAGAACTGCCACAAGGCACAAAACAATCTTACAGACTGAATCCTGCCCCACCAGCACAACCACTGCCTATCCACCCTCATTAACATCGTACCCAGAATTCAGCACTGTCTAGTGGATTCTGACTCATAGCGACATTAACATCATAGAGGCAAGATTTATGACATGGAGAAACATCATACAATACCAGGATTCATGGTCCAGCCAAATGGCCACAAACATTCTGGGGGGAAACATAATTCAATCCATAACAAGTTGGATCACCTTTCTTTGGAATAAGAATAAATAAGGATCTCTTCCAGTCAACTGGCCAGGCAGCTGTCTTCCAGATATCTTGGCATAGACAAGTGAGCAATTGCAGCTGTGCAACAAACCACATCTGTTTGTTGAAACATCTCAATTGATATTTCATCCTCTCCTGGGGCCTTGTTTTTTCCTAATGCCTTCAGTGCAACCTGGACTTCTTCCTTCAGTATCGCTAGTTCCTGATTATATACTACTTCCTGAAATGACTGAAAGTTGACCAATTCTTTTTGATAATGACTGTCTGTATTCTTTCCATCTTCTGTTGATGCTTCCTGCAGTGTTTAATATTTTCTCCATAGACACCTTCACTGTCACAACTTGAGGCTTGAATTTTTCTTTAGTTCTTTCAGCTTGAGAAATGCTGAGTGTCTTTTTCTCTTTTGGGTTTCTATCTCCGGCTCCTTGCATATGCCATTATGGTACTTTACTTGGTCTTCTCAAGCTGCCTTTTGAAACCTTCTGTTCAGTTTTTAACTTCATCATTTCTTCCTTTTGCCTTAACTACTTGACTTTCAAAAGCCAGTTTTGAGTATCTTCTGAAATCCAGTTTGGTCTTTTTCTTTCCTGTCTTTTCAATGACCTCTTGCTTTCTTCACGTCTGATGTCATTGCACAACTTGTCTGCTCTTCAGTCATTAGTGTTTAACATATGAAATCTATTCTTGAGATGGTTTCTAATTTCAGGGAGGACATACTCAAGGTCATACTTTGACTTGTGAACTTGTTCTAATTTTCTTCAGTTTCAACTTGAACTTGCATATGAGTAATTGAGAGTCTGTTTCAAAGTCAGCCAGGGGCCTTGTTCTGACTGATGATATTGAGCTTTTCCATCGTCTCTTTCCACAGGCATAGTCAATTGGATTCCTGTGTATTCCATCTGGTGAGGTCCACATGTATAGCTGCTGTTTATGTTGGTGAAAAAAAGTATTCGCTGTGAAGAAGTTGTTGATATTGCAAAATTCTATCATGTAATCTCCAACATCATTTCTATCACCAAGGTCATATTTTCCAGCTACCGATTCTTCTTTGTTTCCAGCTTTTGCATTCCAATCATCAGTAATTATCAATGCATCTTGACTGCATATCTAATCAATTTCAAACTGCAGAAGTTAGTAAATATCTTCATTTTCTTCATCTTTGGCCTTAGTGGTTGGTGCATAAATTTGAATAATAGTTGTATTAATTGGCCTTCGTTTTAGGCACACAGACAGCACTTGGCTTAACAGCATTGTCCTTCAGGATAGATCTTGAAATGTTCTTTTTAACAACGAATGTAATGCCATTCTTCTTCGAGTTGTCATTCTCAGTATAGTAGTCCATATGATTATTCAATTCAAAAGGGTCAATACTAGTCTATTTCAGCTCACTGATGCCAAAGATATTGGTGTTTACACATTCCACTCCATTTTTTAAGATTTCTAATTTTCCTAGATTCATGCTTCATACTTTCCACCTTTAAATTATTAATAGCTATCTGCAACAGTTTTTTCTCCTTTTGAGCCATGTCACACCAGCAAATGCAAGTCCAGAAAATTTGATTCCATCCATGTCATTAAGGTTGCCTCTACTTTGAGGGGGCAGCTCTTGCCCAGTTATCTTTTGAATGCCTTCCAACCTGGTCGGGGGGGGCACATCTAGCACTATATCTGACAATGTTCCGTTGCTTTCCATAAAGTTTTCACTGGCGAATTCCTTTCAGAAGCAGACTGCCAAGTCCTTCTTCCCAATCTGTCTTAGTCTGGAAGCTTAGCTGAAGCCTATTCACCATGGATGACCCAGCTGGTGCTTGAATACTGGTGGGCATAGCTTCCAACATCACAGCAACGTGCAAGCCCCTACAGCATGACAAACTGACAGACACATGCTGAAGATCATTCAAAAGCATTCATAGCAGTATATCAATAAGAAACTGCCAGAAATTCACCTAGATTCAGAAGCAGACATGGAGCCAGCAATACCATTGCTAATGTCAGATGAATCCTGGCTGAAAGCAGAGAACACCAGAAAGATGTTTATCTGTTTTATTGACTATGCCAAGACATTTAGCTCTGTGGATCATAACAAATTATGGATAACATTGCAAAAAATGAGAATTCCGGAATGCTTAATTGTACTCATGAGGAAAAATACAAAGATCAAGAGGCAGTCGTTCCAACAGAACAACAGAATGCTTTATGATCTAAAGTCAGGAAAGTTGTGCATCAGGGATGTATCCTTTTACCATACCTATTCAATCTGTTTGCTAAACAAGTAACTGGAGAAGCTGTATTCTCTGAAGAACAGGGTGTCAAGATTGGAAGAAGATGCATTAATAACCTGAGTTAGGCAGATGGCACAACCTTCCTTGCTGAAAATAAAGAGAACTTGACGAAGATCAATGACCACAGCCTTCAATATGGATTACACCTTGATCAAGGACCACAGCCTTCAATATGGATTACACCTTAACATAAAGAAAACAAAAATCCTCAAACTGGACCAATAAGCAGCATCATGATAAATGGAGAAAAGATCTAAGAAAAGATTTTACTTTGATCCATCATCAACAATGGAAGCAGCAGTCAAGAAATGAAAAGACCTGTTGCATTGGGCAAATCTGCTGCCAGAGACCTCACTAAGTAAGTGTTGAGAAGCAATGATGACACCTTGAAGACTAAGGTGTTCCTGACCCAAGCCATGGTCTTCTTAATCGCCTCATATGCCCTGCAAAGCTGGACGATGAATAAGGAAGAAGAATTGATGCCTTTAAATTATACTCGTGGTGAAGAATGTTAATATGCCACAGACTGTTAAAAGAATGAAAAAATCTGTCTTGCAAGAAGCACAACCAGAATGCTTCTTAGAAACAAAGATAACAAGACTATGTCTTATGCACTTTGGACATGCTTTCAAATGGGACTAGTCCCTGGAGAAGGATCGCACTTGACAAAGCAGGTCAGCAAAAGATAAAAAAAAAAACCAGCAGATGGTCATAAGTGTGTTTCATCTTAACTCCAGTACATCACAAGTCAGAGGTTACCTGTACTCCATGCTCAGTTACTTCCCTGTCCAGATACTGTCATTTTCTCCCAGCCAACCCCCTCTGTGTATCTGTTCCCAAAAGTTACCGTGTCTCCCTGTGCTGAGAGGCTAAAGAAAGAGGCTGGCAACTCCAGTGTAGTGGTGAAAGAGCTTATTAAGAGACCTACATACAAGGCCAAATCTAAGTATTGCAAGACCAAAGTATATCTCTGCACTTCACAGTGGGAGGGCAGAGGTTTTATACTGGTGGTAGACAACAGTGGCTGCAAGCTTACAAGAATGGCTCAGCAAACAGTAGTGAACTAGCAGATAACAAGAGGGTACTGATGTTCAGACGTATAAAACCTGTTTCCCCTTCAGTCCACTCCCTGATGCCCGCTCTTACAGTCTGGCACCTTCCCCCTCTTGTGCCATAGCACAAGACATCCCATTCCCTCCCCACCCCAAAAACAGATACAAAAGTAGGATTGGCCAGGTGCTGTGCGATACCTACACATGTACAAGAGACAGAGAAAGTAACTGTGTACCCAGCACAGGGGGAAGTCTTCTCTAGTAAGGAGAAGGAACTGAGAGAGAAATGGCAACTCAATTCCTAGCCTCCTAATCAGAGAATGCTCAAGGTCTAAAGCCTTTATTTAGGCAGCCTGATAGGAGGTGTAGAAGCAGACTGTTTCTCCAGCATCCCCTCAACTACTCTGTAGAATGCCTTTATTTGAAAAACAAGTAATAGGATATTCCTTGGAAGGCAGAAAAGATAGAAAGCCCTAAGTTTTCTCAACTCTTTAAAGATTCATCATCTTTCAGTATCTGGTTTTCCTTCTAATCATGCAATATATTAATCTGAAAATTAGAAATCCACACTAGTAATCCATCTCACAAAACTGGTGATGATTACTATTTGAAAATCACTTTATACTTATTATGAAATTTGCATTCTGCAATGAGGTGAGTTGGTATGATTCTTTCACATAAAAATAAACTGCCAATAACAACCTTCTCATCGTTGTTAAGAAGACAGATAATGGATCCTCTTGTGATGAGGCGCGTCGGAGGTTAGCTGCCAAGCTGCCGTCCGAAGACACAGCAAATGATCCCAACTCAGCGGGAACGGATGCTCACCAAGGACCAAAATGACATGCGGTAAAGACAACCTAGAAGACAGAGAGACCCACAAGAGTGGGAGCCTTCATTGACTCAGGACTGGAAGAACTGGATGATGCCTGGCCACCACCAGTGATAGCCACGATGGAGCTCACTAGGTTGAGTCTCAATGGCAACACAAGAATAAAAAGGGGTGCATCCTGAGATCTCCACTAAAAGACCTCAATTGATGGTCTAGCGGTTTTGGGGTTCCCCTGAGAGCATGGCCCCAGGCCCTGATGCTAACCTTACTCATAAATTATAACGAAGGTCCACTCTTTGGACAGGAATGGATTGGACTTGGCAATGCAGAGTGACCATATATTGGTTGCACTTTATGGTTCTATACATCTATAGGATATCATCCTGCTGACCTCTGGCTGGTGGAAGGAGAGTGGGTGGAGAGGAGAGGAAAGGAGGCTGTTGGGAGGATGAGACATGTATGGAGCAGAGAGGAATAGTGTGCTGTCACCAGACAGAGAGAGCAGTGGAAGCTGCATATAGGTGGGCATGTAAATTTATACAGGAATGTACATTCTCACTCAGTCATGTTAAATAAAAAAAAATTTTTTTAAAAAAAGAAGAAGACAGATAATGAAGGGCAAAGCATTGTACTAGAAGCCCAGACATGTGGGGTTTGTTTCTGTTAAACTGTCAAGTATTACACAGCCACGAGATGCCAGGCCCTGAAGCTGGCACTTTTGAGCGTATAGTGTCACTGGTACTGCACCAGATTCTAGAGCCTTGCATTTTACAAATGAACGAAATGCCAAGAGCTCATTTGTGATGTTTGGCAAGCCATTATTTCAAATAAAGGGAACGAGTATCAAATTTTGGATGTCTCGAAACAAGAGCGGCTAATAGTTACTAAAGAATTCTAACATTTGGCAAGAAAAGAATTTTATTTATATACAATTAAAACCCTCTAATCCACTAAACAACCAACGTTCCAGACAGCTTGCAAATCACTGAATCAAGATTAATCTAGTCAGTAGCTTTTCCATTTAAAGAAAAGTCTCACAGACACACAGAAACATGAAAATTCATTTAAGGAAACATTAACAGAGAAGAAAATCTTGTAAGTTTATTACCTATACATTTATTTTGCAATACCTTATTAGGCAAAGAATTTGGTGCAATAATGGCTGTTTTGTTCATTAAATGCCCTTCTGAGCAGACTTCTCTAAAGCATAGTGTCAGAGAAACAACTCAAAAGAACTTAATTTTGAACCTGAATAAAAATTTAAAAAAAGAAGAGATGAATGCCAGAATTAAAAATGATCAAGAAGAAAGCTAAGAAGTACGAAACAAGATAGAAACCTGCCCTCATGAGTTTTCTCAACTGACAGCCAGATGTCCAGATATCTCCAAGCATGATGATGTAACCTAAGCAACAACCCAGATGACAATTAAAGAAGAACTCCACAAAGCCCAGGTTAAAATTTAGAGGCAAAAGAAATTGCTAAATCTTGTCTCTTTTCATAATTTCCATACAAAACTTTTCCCACCTAGTCTATTAAATTTCTAAGTTTCATCAGATTCCTTTCACTTAGCTAGTGTTCCTTTCTTTAAACTTTCTTTTAGTCAGACCTCAGGCTTTAAGAAAGTAGAAAGATCATGTTTTACAATTTAAAGAAAAGGATGAGCTTAAAAAAAAAATCAAGGGCTGTCCCATCAAGTTATTTGTATATCATCAAATCACAGTGTTTATCTTCTTTAGTTTCTTTAGTTTGACTTCTTTAGTTTCACCCCTCTTCTGGAAGGGGAAGGTAGGATGACCAAGATATTATAACTTTTGGTGCCTTTTTGTCTTACCTCGGAAGGGTGTTCTGAGAATTACTCCCAACTTAATGATTTAAAGTTTGTGAAATTCCTTACATTCCCTTGGAGAAATGGCACCAAAATATGAAGAACAACGACATGTCTCTACTGCAAAACTAACTACAGGTAGTGCATAAAAAACTAATAACCTAACAACTATGCAGTAAGAGCAATTATCACTTATTTAATAATATGTCCCAATCAAAGGCAGCCTAAAAAGAAGTTTAAAGAAAGTAGAACTTTGGATAATAAATGATTAAAATGCAAAGATTAAAGCACGCACACAGTCTGACAGAGATGCTCCGATAAGGAAGAAAGTTTTCTATAAACAAAACTCAGCAAGCTGCTGGAGTATAGAGTTAAGGAGGCCAGGGAATATTTTTTGAAGCATCCATTAAAAAAAAAAAAAAAAAAAGACTTTTAAACCAGAAAAACTACTAATGGAGGCCAACAGAAAGAATCTAAAGTAAAGGGACAGGAAACCACAATGCAAAATGTGGACTGGGGAAGATTCCTGATTTCAGGGTCCCTAAAATGACTCCAATCACAGCATTAAAACAAAGCAGAAGAACATGAGCTGAGAGTAGGCTGGGGCTGACTTTGTCTTTCAGCATCTGTAAAACGACTGTAGGCATAAAGTTGACTATCAGAGGTGGATTCAGAGCCTCTTCTCCAGGTATCTTTAAAACAAAAGCAGAAGACACCAACATCGTCTTGTGATGTCTTAAGATCTGATTCCAAAGAAGGAAGTTGTTGTCTTACCAGACTAGATAGAAAAGCATATTTCTGGCACCATATCAGTTATAATTTAACTTTAAACTGATAGTAAAACAACCTGCCTCAAAATTTTACCCCTCTTTCTTAGCATCATCAACTTGAATAAACGTGTTGCTGAAGTCTACTAATACATGAAAGATTATTATTTATTTAAGTTTTTCTTATTTAAAATAAAAATATGCGATCTGGATTCAAGATAAAAAGAAAGCAGTAACCTAAAATCACAAACGTCAGTAACCTTAAAACTGAACTAATGGAACATAATCGAAGGGAAGAACATTTAATCACACCCAAAATGAATGCTGATGCTAAAGCTAATTTCAACGTTTGAGAATCATCTGAACAAAAAGCTGCATTCGATGGGAAATTTTCATTTTCATCACATTGAGTATTTTTAATTACATCTGTTAATCCTGGGGTGTTTCCCCACAACTGGGAGATCATGAAACAAACTTAAGAGAATTACGCTTTCAGAAACAAATTATCAGTCATCTAAACCTCTGAAAGATTAAAACTGGAATTCTGAACTTTTTTTTTTTTTTTACTTTGCTCCACCTTTTTTTCCTTCTTCTTTGTGATACGGTAAAGGCCCCAGGGCTCTGACCTAGCTTCACTAAAAGAGCCAGTAAAGTGGGTTCACGAAAAATAAATTATTCAATTATGGATTAGCAAAACTGTAATAGGGATTAAGAAGTGACACAAAAGAGGAACACCCTAAAAGCTTGTCTATAAGAGCCGAAGACAGCAGCCCGGGAGCACCTCTTCCCTGTCACCTGTCTTCATCCGGACTGGCTAAACGTCGCCGAGCGCCATGGCTTGCTCATCTCGCGTCTCCTCCTCCAGGGCTGGGGGCAGCGGCTCTGTCCGGGTGTCTGCCGGTGGGAGCAGCTTCAGCAGTGGAAGCCGATGTGGCCTGGGGGGCGGCTCCGCCCGGGGCTTCCGAGGAGGAGCCAGCAGCTCTACCCTGGGTGGGGGCTCTGGTGGGGGCTTTGGAAGCGCCTTTGGAGGAGGATTTGGTAGCTGCTCAATAGGAGTCTCAGGCTCTGGAGCTGTCTTTGGCGGGGCTTCTGGATTCAGTGGAGGTTCTGGATTCGGTGGGGGTTCTGGATTCGGTGGAGGTTCTGGATTCGGTGGGGGCTCTGGTTTTGGCAGTGGTGCTAGTGGAGGCTTCTACAGCTACAGTGGTGGTGTGGGTGCCGGTGTTGGCGACGGCGGGCTTTTCTCTGGAGGGGAAAAGCAAACCATGCAGAACCTCAATGACCGCCTAGCCAATTACCTAGACAAGGTCAGGGCCCTGGAGGAGGCCAACACCGACCTGGAGAACAAGATCAAGGACTGGTATGACCGATTTGGGCCTGGGTCTAGAGACGGTGGCTCTGGAAAGGATTACAGCAAGTACTACCAAATAATTGAAGATCTGAGGAATCAGGTGAGAAATTACACTTTGCTGAGTTTGTATTACTCTGGTGTTTTTTCGCTTTTATTCAGACCATATATTGTAATGAAAAATTTAAATCAAGGAATTGTTTGAAAACATTTTTACTTGTGTTTTTCGGTTAAGAGCTACAGCTGCTAATCAAAACGTCGGCCGTTTGAATCCACCAGGTATTCCCTGGAAATGCTATAGAGCAGCTCTACTCTGTTCTATAGGGTTGCTATAAGTCGGAATCAGCTCAACGGCAACAGGTTACATCTATTTTAACTATAATAGTAATGTATAGGACATCCAATCACATCTAATTTTCTGTTTCCATTTCGCTGAAATATTTATACATAAGAATAATATATAGACAATTCTAGCCAGCTAATTAACATGTGTATATGAGAGTGGTGACAGTGAGTTAATATTCATTTAATCTAATTATTTTATGATTAATTCTGGCAGGCTGACATATGACATTATCTTGCTAGACTTAAATCATCTTTGGGACAATTTTTTTCTTCCTAGAAAATCTAATGCAAACATTGTGTAAGGATCCAGTGGAATCTAAAATGTTACCCACTGCTATCTAGAAAATATCTTTTTAGAAACTGTTAAGTGAAATTCAATACTTGACCATTTTTAAAAGAGCTCATGGAGTAAATGATATTCCAAGACAATAGATGTATGCAGAGTTATGTGTTTTGTAAGGTAAGGGTCTCTACTTTTTCCAGTAAATGTAAAAATTGTTACTTTTTTGCAGAAAGATGTTGTCCTACATATACCAAGATTATGAAAACCAGTGCCATTACCAAATGAGTTTACACAGTAATACACCTTTAGATGCAAATAACACAGGGAACATTTACCCTTACAGGCAGGCATCCAGAAACCAGATTTAAAAAAAAAAAAAAAAAAAAAGATTTATTCACTATCATTGTCTTTTCTAGATCATTACTGCCACTACTGAAAATGCTGGCATCATTTTACAAATCGACAATGCCCGCTTGGCTGCTGATGACTTCAGGCTGAAGTAAGAAAAGTGAAGATTTGAAAATAAGTAATAAATTTCACAAAAAAAAAATTTTAAATTAAATCAGCTGTCTTAGTTTATTAAAAAAAAAAAAAAAACTTTTACGGAATCACGACTTGAATTCACTCTGATCCCAAGGGAAACTTTAGAAACCATTGTTCCATCAACAAATTTTAAAAAATAAAAATAAGAAGGCAAATCGATGATGAGAATTTTGTTGTACAATTTAGTAGACATGATTAGAATTAACATTAATTAGGCTCATATTTTTCTTTGGGAGGGACAAATTCTTTTAGGAGACTTCTAGCTTTCATTTATCAAAATGTTGGGAGTAAACTTTTTCTTTGATATCTAAGAATAGGAGAATTCTTCTAAGTATGGCCAGGACAGCTGACCATGATGTGGTACTGCTGCCCTCTCCAGGTATGAGAACGAGCTGTACCTCCGGCAGAGCGTGGAAGCTGACATCAATGGCCTGCGGAAGGTCCTTGATGACCTGACCATGACACGCTCTGACCTAGAGATGCAGACCGAGAGCCTTACTGAGGAGCTGGCCTACCTAAAGAAGAACCATGAGGAGGTGGGAGCACATTTTACGCCATCAAACAGCTCTGGTCTAGAAACTTGAACCCAGTATCTCTTATTTAAAAAAAAAAAAAAAAAATTAACCACTTTTAACCGAAAGAATTTCCAATGCCTGGTGATCAAGAGGGAAATGTAACCATGAGCAGTACATCTGAAGTTGCTTCTTGTATTCGCTAAGATTCCAATGTCAGTTTGGGGTTTAGTACGTACATTTTCGGGAGCTAAAGCTTTTCTGTTTCCATCACTACGTTGTTATTTGTTTGTTTGTTTTTCTTTATGTTAGGAAATGAAGTGTATGCAAGGCACCTCTGGAGGTGACGTGACTGTAGAAATGAACGCTGCCCCAGGAACCGACCTGACCAAGTTACTAAATGAGATGAGAGCACAGTACGAGGAGCTGGCTGAGCAAAACCGCCGGGAGGCTGAGGAGCAATTCAACAAGCAGGTAGACCTCCACTGCTGAGCCTCTGAGTCGGCAGCCACACGCGAGCCACTTCAGCTTGTCTCGCCAGCCACAATAACTGCCTTTGGCTTTCCTTCACAGAGTGCATCGCTGCAAGCCCAGATCTCGACTGATGCTGGGGAGACCAGTTCTGCCAAGAGCGAGATAACAGAACTGAAACGAACACTGCAGGCCTTGGAAATTGAGCTTCAGTCCCTGCTTGCCACGGTCTGTACAAATAATGTTTCAAAATCTCCAACAGGAAATGAAGCAGATACAGTTTTTTCTTTCTTTGCCAACATGTCCCACTGGGCACATAGCAAGAGCAGTCTAAGTGGAGCTATATTATACTTGAAGAAAGCATAAAACATTCCAGTAAAAGATATGTGCTATCTTTCCATAAAAGATTTGGTTTTAAAAAAAGGAAAGGCAACAAGAAGCATTGATGTGACAATACAGATTGTAACTCGGTAAAGGATACTAAAAAGACTTCTTTCCAGGGACTACATAAAACTGTGTTTTAAAAAAATCAGCCAACGACTTATTTTCACCATGATTTTTTTTTTCTTTTCATTTCTTAGAAAAGCTCCCTGGAAGGAACCCTGGCTGACACAGAAGCAGGCTACGTGGCTCAGCTGTCAGAAATCCAGCAGCAGATCAGCTGCCTGGAGGAGCAGATCTGCCAGATCCGAGGCGAGACCGAGTGCCAGAATGTAGAATATGAGCAGCTGCTGAACATCAAGACACGCCTGGAGATGGAGATCGAGACCTACCGCCGCCTGCTCGACGGAGAGGAAAGGTAAATGAAAACCACGAACAGCTAAAAGGCATGCCCGGGTGGATCTGATGAAACCAAAAAGAAGCTCAGAATTTGGACTGTTATTCATAAAGTAACCATGACACCATCCAATGATGCCTAACACCCGTCATGAAAAACCACGATGGTTTTATCTTGCTTTTGCAGACAGTGAAGGAAAATTTACAAATAACTCTCTTTTTTCTCCAGTGATTCCGATTTTGGAGGGTCCAAAAACACAGAATGCAGGAACACAGGATCCAGGGGTGTGGTATCTGGTGGTGACTCAAGATCCAGTCAAAGAGGTATTTGTTTTAACGGTGATAATAATTTTATAATTTAAAAATAGAGTCAAGACTTGCTTTGTTTGTCACATTGAGTATACTCTGTTGTTTACATCATCTTACCCAGAGAAAACACAATTAATGAATACACTTGAATTTTTCCAGATCTATGTTTCTGTGATGGTTTCCAGGCTGACACTGTAATTATATATCTTTCAGATCCAAGCAAGACTAGAGTGACTAAGACTATCATAGAGGAGGTGGTGGATGGCAAGATTGTCTCATCCCAAGTGAGCAATATTTCTGAAGTAAAACTTAAATAAGCACTTTCTAGATCAACAGGGGTATCTTTCAAAGAAAAGCTCAAGAAAGACACAAATGAAGAAATTGCATCAACCTGGCCATCTTTCTGCATAGCTTCGAAGAAAAGTTTCTGTTCAGAAATTAATGACTAGCCAACTTTTCTGCATCCTCTTCTGTTCTTCTTAGAATGCTCTCGAAAAAGTTGAAGTGGCAACTTTGCTCCATTTATTTCTGTGCTTCAATAAACTTTCTTTTGCAAGTTGACTAAGTTGTTCCTGAATTTTTTAAGAGATTCAGTGGTTTACCTAGAAATGAAGTGGTTAATTATGATCTAGCTGCATTATCATTACATTTACTAATACTGGTTCATAATGTATAGAGCACCTTCTTCGTAAAATCAAGACCATAACCAATTTATGTTTGGGCATTTTTAACATCGCGTGAGAACCCAGTACTGTAGCAACTGAAATTACACATCAGGACCCCTAATGCTATAGCTGACAGATTAACCCACAAAGAAAGACAAGAAAATTTGAATAATTCATCTATATTTAATTAACACTTAATTTCTTCATGCCCATTACTGAACTGGGTGCTTTTGTAAGATAAAAAGAAAACATAAAATATCCTTCCTACTTCAAGAAACTTACATTTTAGATACAAAGGAAAACTAAAACTTTTTTAATGTAAGTATTAATGGTAAGGGGCTTGGTTCCATGATGCTTACCATGGGTGTCTCAGGAATCAGACATTAAATATTTGCAGGACATTTAGGACACAGGCAAAATAAAGAGTCTTGGGAAGTAAAATCTGATATGTAATATGGAGTCAGATTTCTTAAAACCTTAAAAGCCTCAGAGAGAAGAGGTGCTCAGGTACTTGTTCCCTCGACAAATGTAGCCATATCTCTAGTACACAATTACCATGTGGCCAAGCTGGTGTTTCCTTTCCCCACTCTGTAGTGCTGAGGTCTTCTACCCCAGAGATGGTCACACCACTCCTTCACCTCTACAGTGTCCTTGAAGTCACACCACCTTGTCTTGTTTGGTATGACAAAGCCTGTTCAAGTAGGATGGAAGGGAGTTGGCGCAAGGTCAGTAACAAGAGAAACCAGATGGAAGATAATGCCAGCCTGGCTTCCTAGGTAAGGGCTTTCTCATTCAAGGAATTCAGTATGACCAGCCAAGTGCCGTCAAGTCGGATCCGACTCATGGTGACCCTAGAGGCCAGAGTAGAACTGACCCCCGGAGTATTCAAGGAGCACCTGGTGGATTTGAACTTCCAACCTTGTGGTTATGACCAGGTAACAAATTAAAGAATCAACCCTATAAGCCAGTCCTTGAGAAAATAACATGGGACCTGGCATGAAAACCAAATGTAAAATTATAGGAATGAGCCTGAATAGCATTCACACATATACCTTCAAATATAAAACCAATAAGATGGTATGAGACTATCAAACTATAACCATCACAAGAACCACAAAAAAAAAATTTCTTTTTTAATTCACCTCTATTAAAACAAAAACCTCGGGACACATGATAACTTCTGCTTGAATAGCTAACCACAGAATACATTTTAATAACTAAGCATAAAGCCACGACTCAAAGTAAAAGAGCAGTAGTGTCTTAAGTCAAACATACATTTCCTGTCAAATGGGTGGAGAGGAGGGGAAAGGAGATTGTTGGGAGGATGAGACCTGTATGGAGCAGAGAGGAATAGTGTGCAGTCACCGGGCAGGGGGAGCAGTGGAAGTTGCATATAGGTGGGCATGTAAATTTATATGGGAATGTACATTTTCACTCAGTCGTATTAAATAAAATGAAAACAAATCTTTGAAATATATAAAACCTGGATGTTCTCCTATACTGAAAAGTCAAGAAATGAGAAATGGCTGATCCAGCCTGGATTGATGACCAACTAAACCAGACCCATCACTGTGGAGTCATCTCCAACTCATAACGACCCTTATATGACAAGGTAGAACTGCCGCCATAAAGTTTCCGAGGAGCACCTGTTGGATTCAAACTGCCAACTTTTTGGTTAGCAGCCATAGCTCTATGTCACCAGGGTTTGGGGATTAATGGCAGAAGGACAGAAATGGAAGCCTGCTGTGCACAGCCTCTAGTTCCTTGGGCTGTGACAACCACATCAGGAGACCTCTCTTGCTAAGTCTTCTAAGACCTAGTCTTCCACCTGTAGATTCCCAACCCCGTGGCAAGGCAAAATCGTGTGGCTGTTCCAAAAACCATGTCAAGGTGAAAACCCTCACTCCACGTTTCTTTTGTATATGTTCTGCATTTGTACTAAATGATGACTTACAGAAATAGAAAAGGCCAGATTGTAAGTTCCAAGATCCTGAGACACAGTAGACTGTGTTCTTAAAAGCACATTCAATTTTTAAAACTGAAACTGTTGAGCCATTTTCAAATTGTAAATTTGATTTAGAATGCCTTGTTAAAAAAAGGTGCTCACACATGATTATTACTAATTGTTGTTGAGTCAATTCCAACTCAAGGCAACCCCACATGTTGCAGAGTAGAGTTGTTCCACAGGGTTTTTAAGGTTGTGACCTTACAGAAGCCAGTCACCAGGCCTTTCTTCCAAGGCACCTCCGGGAAAGCTGAACCACCAACTTTTTGGCTAGTAGTCAATCACTTATGCACTTGTGACACCTAGGGACTTCTCATGCCTTATTACCTTCCCTAAAAGTATCTTAAAGTCTGACAGGCATACATGGCCTGATAATTAAGCCCACAAACTTAATTGTTCTGAGCACCATGTACCTCATTACTGAATATCACTACAGTCACCTTTGAAGTACTCCCCTTGGGAAGCTATGCACTGATGCCATGCCTAGTCCACCCTTCAAAACAATTTTGGAACTCTTTCTGAAATAGCCCTTGTGCACAGTTGCAATGTGGCAAGTTCACAAACTTAATTGTATAGCTGTCTGTGAGAGAAGTTTTAGCCAGCAAAAATAACAGTATTGGAATACACTCCCTACTCAGCTGATCTTGCCCCCAGTGACTTTTTTCTTTACTCCAAAATAATGCAAATATTGAAAGGAAGACATTTTGATGACATTCAGGACATCAAGGTAATACGACAACAGCTCTGATGGCCATTCCAGAAAAACAGTTCCAGAATTGCTTTGAACGGTAGGCTAGGCACCGGCATCACTGCATAGCTTCCCAAAGGGAATACTTCAAAGGTGACTGTAGTGATATTCAGCAATGAGATATGGGCACTTTTTCTAGAATGAGTTCAAGAACTTACTTCGCAGTCCTTGTATGTTTACTTTCAGAATGCTAAAGTTCACCTCTCCAGTCAATTTTAGATGAGAAAAGTATGTTTCTTTTGAGAGTGGACTTGCTGTTAAGAAGAAATGGCTAGTGCCTGCTTGCTTGTGGAAGCTGTTGGCTTCTGATCCAGACATTCATATGATTGTTCTTGTCTTTCTGACCTCTAATATTAATGGACAGAAATAATTAGTATGCTAGAAGTAGCCTCCATCCTTGTAAATGTTAGGACAGAGTAGAACTGCCCCATAGAGTTTCCAAGGAGTGCCTGGTAGATTCAAACTGCCAACCTTTCAGTTAGCAGCCATGGCTCGTAATTGCATGCCATCCAAGTTTCTTCATAGAGAAAAGAAACAAGAAACAAGGTCTACAGTAGGCAGAGAAGAGGGAAAAGCTAAAGGACTTGAAGCCCTAAAATGGTCTAAACTTGTTTAATGACTGCCTAGAATCGGACAGTGTTGAAAAGACCTACAAAGGAGACAGAGAAGTGATGAATATAGATCATCCAGAATGTAGCTCCAGTAATATTATCCAGATAACTCCCTCAAGTAATGACATACTGCAAATAATCAGTCACTTTAAAAGATTATCAGTGGCTCCAAAATGACATTGCAAAATAGAAAACATGAATCAACTCCTTATCATAATAATTTATTCATTTGTAATATGTCAATATGAAATGATACAGTGGAAAAGGGTAAATAGTGTTGCTGTTGCTTTTTTAATGCAACCCAGTTGGAGTTTTGTGTTGTTTTGTTTGGATTTTGTGGGTTTTGCTGTTGTTGTTTTTAACAGTAACCCTTAAATAACATAGAATGGACAAGCCCAGCTCTGAGCTAACAAATCCTCCCCTTGGCCTGAGTTCAGAGTAGAAAGCAGGGTGCCAAATGCCCTTCAGCCAGGAAAACTGAAGCTGGATTCCAAGTCAAGGACAAAAGCAAGGAAATAGCAGCTTTTTAGGTAGGACAGGAGCTGGGCTCTGGCAAAATTAGGTGTGAGACCTTGTAGTGTGTTTCATAATCTTGCAGTGACAGAAAACGTAGGAAGGGAAGCTGGGGAGGAAAGCAGTTCATCAAAAACTACACTTGGATGCATGAGAAGTACATTGACAGCTATCTCAGCAAGAATCATTCTAAAATGTTTGTGACAATAACACAGTGAGGAGGTCTTCTGGCAAGTGTTCTGTAAAAAAATGATGTGTGTCTTTCGAGAACTGTAATCATGCTTAAGGTTCTTGTGCTAAATCATCCCTCTCTCGTCTTGGAGAAATCTTACTGGTGCAGCTCAGAACTGAGATTCTTATCGCCGGGTACTTGCTGAACTTGAAGAAAGAGCTTTTCCTCCCTATCGCAGCCTCTGTCAATTAATTCTAATACCCAAGCCTTTAGAAACACACACTGCTTTTAGCTCTACTCATTGCTTGCAGCTATCTGTAAAACAAATGGCTTCAAATGAGTTTTCTCTTAGTTTACCTAAGACCCAGATTTCTAAATCTCCATGATGGTTTTTAGGTCAATGAGGCCTCCATTCTACTTTCAAGGGGAGGTCACTTTGCTTTCCCCCTGGGTATTCCATACCCAAAAGTTTCCATGACGATTCAATATTAGTGTTGGAGGTTGGCATCACGATCATAGCAATACAAAAACCACAGAACTTTGAAGAGTTGGGAAGTGACATTATTTCAGTCTCCCACCCAGAACAAGAATTCTCCCTGAAAGATCACATGGAGGCTCCTGCCTCTGGTTTAAGGTCCCCTAGCAGACCTCAGAAAGCACACGACTTTACAAAACAAACTGTTCAATTTCAAAACAGATCTAATGTTTGAAATACTTTCCTTATACAACACTGAGTCAAATCTGTCTGCTTGTGTAACTTTCAGCTATTTCACCCTGGTTTAGACCTCTGGAGCTGTTTTTAAATGTCCACTGTGTCTCCTCTTTTCTACACAAAAATCCTAATTGCTTTAGCTGAATTTCTAATATCTCATCCTGGCATTGTTCCCCATACCTTCCATTATCTGGGACATCAGGTAGTACAGACGTATTGCAACCCAAAATGTTGGCAGCTCAAGGCCACCCAGAGAAACTGCAGAAGAAATGCTTTGCAATTTACTCCCTAAAAATCACAGCCATTGAAAACCCTATAAAGCACAATTCTACCCTAACACAGATAGGGTAGCCATGAGTTGAAGTTGACACGATGGTAGTTCGCAATTGAATGTTCTCCCTAAAGTATGGCACCCGAATTAAATACGAGAACCAAGAGCAGTAGGACGACGGGTGCTGAGCTTTCTGCATCTTTTAATAGAACCTAACTTGAGCACCCACATCACACTCAGAAATCTGTTATGCTAGGATTTTTGCAGAGGAAATTCATCCTGCAACTAACTTTTTTTTAGCTCACAGAACTGGATTTTTTTTTCCTACTTCACAAAATCTTGTTTATTTTGGTCATCATTTCAGACTGAAAATTTGTTTTTATTTTAAGTTCTGTCATTCAACTCATTAAACATACTGTGTGTCATTTTGGGAGGAGAAAAAAGGCAACAACAAAAACTAAAACACAAGTAGAATCACAGCAAAAGCCTCACATTTGCTGATGTTGTTGTTGGGAAGTCAGTTCCTACTCTTAGCAACTACAGAACGAAACACTGACCAGGGCTGCCTCACCCTCACAGTCATTGCTGTGTTTGATCCAATTGTTGCAACCACTGTGTTAATCGGTCTCATTGAGGGTCTTCCTTTTTTTGCAGACCCACTACTTTAGCAAGCATGATATCCTTCTCCAGGTCCCTCCTGGCAACGTGTTCAAAGTACATGAGACGAAGTCTAGCTATCCTTGCTTCTAAGAAGCATTCTGGTTAGACTTCTTCCACGACAGATTTGTTTCTTCCTCTGCCACACCGTGGTTCAAAGACATCAATTCTTCTTCGGTCTTCCTTATTCATTGTCCAGCTTTCTCATGCATATGAGACCAGTGAAAGTATTGCAGGTTGGGTCAGATTTATCTTAGTTCTCCAAGTGACATCTTTGTTTTTAAACATTTTAACATTCTGTTACGAAATAACAAAGCATCAGCTTGATGAAATTAAACCATGCTTTTTTTGAAGGACTGACAATTGTATTCATGAATCCGTCCTAGAAAAAGTGCCACATACCTCGCTACTGAATATCACTACCCAGCCAAGCCCAGTGCCTTCGAGTTAGATGCGACCCGTGGCGACCCTACAGTCACCTTCAAAGTACTCCACTAAGGAAGCTATACACTGATGCCGGTGCCTAGTCCACCTTTCAAAGCAATTTCGGAAGTCTTCATCTGTAATGGGCATCAGAGGTGTCATCATATTACCTTGATGTCCTCAATGTCATCAAAATGTCTTCCTTTTGATATTTCCTTTATCTTTGGGTAAAGAAAAAAGTCATTGGGGGCCAGATCAGGTGAGTAGGAAAGGTGTTCCAATATAGTTATTTACTGCCTAAAAACTCCCTCACCTACGGTGCTGTGGGAGCTGGTGCATTATTGTGATGCAAGATCCATATTTTTGTCTAACTTTTCATGCAGCCTTTGCAGCACTTCTGAACAGTAACTTGGTTAACTATTTGTCCAGTTGGTACAAATTCACAATGAACAATCCCTCTGATAACAAAAAAGGGTTAGCAATGTTGTTTTCACTCTTAATTTGGACTGATGGAAATTTTTGGGTGGTGGAAAATTGGCAGACTCCCATTATGCACTTTGATGCTTTGTTTCAGGGTCACATTGGTAACCTGTGTTTCATCACCAGTGATAACACAGCCTAAAACTCCATCTTGCCTACCCAAAAGTTCTTGGCAAACTGCAGCTCTCCTTTGTTTCTGTTCTTCGTTGAGCTCCTTCAGGACCATTTTTGTATACACCTTTCTCATGCCAAGATTTTCAGTTAAGACTTTCCTGTTTCTCTGTCAATGTTTACTTGGCCCGCTATGCTTCTCATAGTCAGCCAACAATTTTGATGCACAATTTGATGAATTTTTGCAATGTCTTCATCAGTCCTGCTCGTTACTGGCTGCCCTGACCTCTCTTCATAGCTTTCCCTTAAAGTGCCCTGACCTCTCTCCCCTCAGAAAAATGTTTAATCCATTTGTACATTGCCGTTTTCTTCACGGCATTATCCCCATAAACTTGGAGTAACATGTCCCTGATTTCACTTCCACTCTTGCCAAGTTTAACAAGAAATGTAATGTTTTTTCCTTGGTCTAATTCAAATTCCAACATTCTTGCAACAGCACACAAAAATACACAACAGTAATGAAAGCCGTTCAGCAAGACACAACCACACACTGACACACAACTGTGAAACACTGTTACGCCAAGGTTATGAAACCTTACTAAACTCTTTTTACAGTGCTGCCAACATAAGCACACGGTGACAAGTTCACAAACTTAACTGTCATATGCCACTGGAATATTTTATTCTAATAAGTATCAGACTGTTTCAACTTTAATAAAGTTTTAAAAAATATTTACCAAGTAGGATGTTTGAACACAGGAAGAGGCTCGCTTTCCCTTAAAGTAAAGACCATACAGAGAGATAACATCCACTGACACCAAATTTATTTACCAAAAAATATTCTCTCTCTAGTGTGATGGCTTCTGTTAATAACAGGTGATAAATAATTAGATCCTCCATTACACTGTGGGTTTAGTCACTGCCTCTGACAACAAACATTACAAAGAAAATTCCTTTTGTGCTGTGGAAATCATGAAGGGTTTTTCCCCCCCCCCCCCACCTATTATAGTAAAGGGTGAGGGTGAGGGGCTGTTCACAGTCTGTCTTGGTCACTATCTCGTATTTTAGAGTTTTGGCTACAACTCAGGATTTACAAATGTTGATTTAACTGCAGGAGGAACAAGAGACAGTTACTACAGAGGTTTACCTAGAAAAACTTACAAGTTAGCTACTTAATATTAAATCAACTCAAAACACTCTACATTCCTCCATTTCTATTCAGTTTTTCTTGGGAGGTCTTACACTTTCCTAAAATAAGGAAAAAAAATGTTATATATCATCAAGTTCAAAGCAAACTTTGAGAAACATCTTTATTTTACTTTCTTATAATCAACAAAATTCAAAAATAAGTAACAGAACATGAAAATGAACATGACCATTTTCTCTTCCTACATTTAAATATTAAATATTCTCAATATTTAATGTCTAAGCTACATAACTTAAGGATCTGCCCCTTTCTGTTATTTCACCAGAAATCCCTAGAATTGGTACTAAACAGTTTTGTCTATTTGGCCTATTCATCATATAATTCCAAAGGAAAATAGTTACAAGCATAGCCATGAATATGGTTCAAAATGTGTGAATGCAGAAATTCTGTAAAGTATGAATTTAACTACACTGATACCATGGTTACATAATATGTTTACATTATCTGCTTCATCCTGCCTGTGTGAGATAATAAATACCTGAAGGCATATTGTGTGCCTTTAAATAAGTAAGACACTCTACCAAATTTGGTAATCACTAAAAAATAATATTAAAAATACCATTAGAAGTCCTTAAAGTGAGTCGATCAGAAATGAACCACTCACTTGGCCACCTATAAAAGGACTTACTAATTGACAACACCCTCCACATTCTCCTTGAAGTCTTTGGATTCTGCAGACATGACGCTGTTTTATCATGTTATGTTCTGCCCTCCAGATTTATCTACGGCAATTAGAGTGTGGTCATGGAGAAGGAAAAATTGCAGGAAAAATGGGATTTGCGTATCTCCTGAGGTGCAGGTTCTTCCACTAACTTTGGGGGTACCAGCTCAAGAAGAAGTGAGAGTAAGTTTGTCTCTGGAAATGAGAAGGACGGAATGCAAAACATAAACAGCCATCTGCCAGTTTACCTGGGTGAGGTGCCAGCACGGGAGCGGGCCGACAGTGCACTGGAGTCTAAAATCAAAGGATGGTGTAAGTCATATGGGCCTGGGACTAACAGTCAAGGAGGACAATAGGACTACGAGAAGTATTTCCAGATAACAGGGAAACTTAGAAACAAACTAAGAAATCTTACTACAGGTGGACAACAAGACTATGCAAAAAATAACAGACTATTAAAGGATCTCGAACCCTTACAGTTGTACTTCTCTCACTTTAACCATATTAAGGAATTAAACATGCAACAGAATATACCTCTTAGCTGTGAAAATTTGCTTCCTAATTTGTTTACTTCTATATAGTTCATTTTATGAAAAGAATTATGGAAAAGTTTCCAAAATACTTAAGTAAAATGAAACTAAGTAAATTCACGGTTCTTTTATTTTCAAAAGCAGAAATAAATGTTACAAAGAAATATTTAAATGATTATTCAATGTATTTGTTATTAAAGAACCATAAGCATATAAAATGTGCTATGTGAAATTTCATATGCCTGAAATTGACATTGTTGAGCAACAGAGACTTGGAAAGTGAGCATAACAAACACAACTTTTTTTGTGTCCTGCTTTTCCGGATTTCAGATGCAGCCATTAATAACACCAGCTTCATGATCAAGACAGACAATGAGAAACTAGGCTAAAGACTTCAGACAAAAGCAAGATGTGGTTACTTCATGGCACCATGGAAAACAATATATAGATAAGCACCACACTAAGCCATGTTTATTTTTATATCTGAGCACAAGCTGTGAAAAGAGTATTGAAAATTTTAAGAAACAGATAAGATCCTGAGAAGAGAACAATTAGCTGAACATACTATGCAAAAGCCAAATCAGCTGATTCCAACTCATAGTGACTCCATGTGTGTCAGACAGAGTAAGACTATGACTCCATAGGGTTTTCAGTGGCTGAACTTGGGGAAGTAAATCACTTCCAAGCTGCCTCTGGATGGACTTAGACCACCAATCTTTTGGTTAACAACTAAGCACTTAACCATTTGGGCCACCCAGAGGCTTTAAATACATTATGGAAGTTCACTATTCACAGACATCCTTTGGTAAAGTGCTCATCACCTAATTTATGTTTCATAAATAAGAATTCTTATCTATTAGGTATGTTTCTGAGAATTCTTTAACTCTCTACACCTGTGTGCAAAGCCTTCAGCAAACAAGAGGGAAACAAGATGTGGCCACTGTGTCCTGAAGGATAGCAATGCTGGGAGGCTTCTTCCCCCAAACTGTTAGTATGGTGTTGCTGTCACGCCAAAAAAAAGAAAGAAATGTCAATAAAACCAAACCAAACTCACTGCCATCACGTCGATTCTGACTCATAGCAACCCAATACAGAGTAGAACGGCCCCCATAGAGTTTCCAAGGAGCACCTCGTGGATTGGAACTGCTGACCTCTTGGTTAGCAGACATAGCACTTAACCACTACACTGCCAGGGTTTCCAGAATGTTAACAGCAAACAACATTAACAAAAAATACTGAACTAAAGACTGGCATTTCTGAAACAGCTCTAGAAGATGTTTAAAATAGAGCTTAACAACATAAACCTAATTCACACAGAAAGCATGTAAAACTTTTTCCAGATTGGAGACTGAGCCAGCCTTGCACCAGACTGCCCAGGCTGACATCAGTGGTCTGTCAGGTCTCGGATGCCTGGCTGTCCAAGACTGGTTTGGAAATGTAGATTAAAACTCTGACACAGAAATTAACTTATCTCACAAAGTACTATGAAGATGTATGTGCACATACATGCAAGTGTAACTTGCCTATTTCGTACTTAATTCTTGGCTTCAATTCCAATCTATAAGAAAACTGATAAATGAAGCAAATTCAATTGTCACGGTGGTTGAATTCCGTGACAGTTGTTGCCAGTACAAGAAATGGAAGGCCAGCTCATAACTGCCAGCTCCCTCGTGTGTGTGTGTGTGTGTGTGTGTGTGTGTAAATGGATGCTGTACCTCAAGCAGATCTAATCACGCTCCCCAGCAACCTGAGAACTCAGTAAGTAGCCGTGACTGAGCAGGACCACTGAGATACTGAAATTTGGTTCAGCAACAAAGTAAACCAAAGGCATAGTCATAAAAAAGAAAAGAAAAGAAAAACATGGCTGACAAGTTGATTCCAACTCATAGCAACCTTAAAGGACAGAGTAGAACTAACCCACAGGGTTTCCAAAGAGCAGATTCAAACTGGGGGATTTACACTGCTGACCTTTTGGTTAGCAGCCACAGTGCTTAACCACTACACCACCAGAGTCTCCAAGACATAGCCAAAGTCAGGAAATCTAGAATGACTCCATCCCACTGATAAATTATTCTGTTTTGCAGTGGTATTTCACAGCACAATGCTACAACGGATTTGAGCCACTGCCGATGAATCCGATTCTGCCAAGACTGAGACAGGCCAACTGAAGCAGGTTTTTCAGGTCCTAAAGAATCGACTCCACTAGGCAGTGGATTTGGTTGTCTTTTTTTTGTTTTGTTTTGGAGACTGAGCTATAGTCTGCAGTAGCCCTGGATGCAAAAATCTCCTTCTGGATGAATACTCAACAGACCAGCTTTGCCTATGCAAAAAATTTCACGATTTCACCTCAGTAATACATGTCTGAAATGTATATCCTAACAAGGTTTAGAATATTCAGAGTCCCTGGGTGGCACAGTAGTTAACGTACCAGGCTGCTAGCTAGGGAGGTTAAAGTCCACCCAGAGACTCCTTGGAAGACAGGCCTGGTAGATTTTCACCTGAAGAAGCAGCCATTGAAAACTCCATGAAGCACAGGTCTAGTCTGACCCAAGTGGGCTTTGCCAAGAGCCATAGGTGACTCCGAGGTAAAGAGTTAGTGAATGAAGTTTGCTTTTAAAGGATTTCAAGAAAAATCCAAGCATTTGAGTTTCTGCAGTTAAACTCACACTGGAAAATTTCCATTAAATGTATGAAATTTAAACAACTAGAAGCAAATCATTAACTGTACCTAAGAACCCTGCTTTGTAAATGCTGGGGGAGCACTGGTGGTGCTGTGATCAGGTGCTCAGCTGCTAACCAGAAGATCAGCAGTTTGAACCCACCAGCTGCTCTGTGGGAGATGCTGCATTCTGCTTTCATAAAGATTACTACCTTAGAAACCCTATCAGTCCTGTAGGGTCACTACGAGTCAGAATCGAATCAATGGCAATAGGTTCTTTTGGTTTTCAAATGCTCTAGCCACTAAAGTAGCTGAGACACTGCAAATGTCAACACGAGATGGCTGTTAGCAAAACGCTGGCTACTGTTTGGAATGAGATCACTGTTTCCTTCTCCAGGCAGAGCTCTGTAAGAGGATTAATCTAGATAAAATCCATGTAGGTCAGCTAGGAGTTCATTAAATAGCAAAGCACATATACAATCTATTTTAACCAAGAAGGTTTAACACACTCAGAGCTCAATCACAACGTCTTTCTCTCTTAAATCAATTTTCGCTTCCACTCCAAACAACTAGATTGCTAATGATAGGCATTTCTTAAGTGTTCAATGTTTCTGGAGCAGTGAGACGGAAACCAGGATGACAGCATCAGCTCTATTTCCGGAAGCCAAGCCAGGTGTACTTTAACTATAGAACAAACAAACCAAACTCGTTGCCCCTGAGTCCATTCCAACTCATAGCAATGCTATAAGACAGAGTAGAACTGCCTCACGGGGTTTCCAAGGCTGTAAATGTTCATGGAAGCAGACTGCCGCATCTTCTCCCACAAAGCAGCTGGTGGGCCTGAACTGCTGATCTTTCAGTTATCAAGGAACACTTAACCACTGTGCAACCATGCCTCCTTACTTTAACCACAGCCAAGTTTTTAATTAAGCTAATGAGTGCATTAGCAAGTTGCTGTATTTTACATTAATCTGGTAGACCTGAGTCCCAGTCTCGGGCTACTTCTAACCCCATTGCACAACTTCGGGTAAGTCACTCTTCTAAAAACATCTGTCTCTAGGCCTCATTTTTCTTTTATCTGTTAAGTGAGGAAACTGGTGAGCTTTCAGATGTTACGGCCTGATACAGCTACAGTTGTGAGGGTGGAGCAGGACTGGGCAGCATTTCGTTCTGTTAAGCGCAGGGTCGCTGTGACTCAACCACGCTTAACGACAACACAGGATAGCCTCCCATTCCAAAATCCATTGTTTTTTGCAACAAAATTGTAAAAACAATCAGAAAATTATCAGTAGAGAAGAGTTACTGTTACCGTGATTTAAAGTGAGATCAGATTCATCCTAGCTCAATGGGTTTACTCAAACATTCTTAGTTCACGACATCCAAATATGTTCTAAGATGTGGTTTCTCAGCCTTGCACTATTGAAATTTTGGGTCAGGTAATTTTGGCATGGAGTGTGGATACCTGTCTGATTCATTGTAGGATGCTTAGCAGAATCCTCAGCGTCTACTTACTAGGTGTCAGTAGCATCTGCCTCTCAGACTATGACAATCACATACGTCCTCAGTCATTTCTAAATGTCCCCTGAGGAGCAAAATCACACCCTGTCAAGAATCATCCTACTCCACCAAAGCAAATGTTCACTATGGATGCAGCGAGGTAGCCTCCTTTCCCTGAAATCACAAAACCTCACCCCCTTTAAAGTGTGGTGTCAGGGTAGAAAAGGCTATGTCTTATTTATTTCAAAGAGAAGAATTCAGAATAGAGAAAAACATCTGTGCAATGTACATTCTCTTGTTGCAGAATGAAAAGAAACACTTTCTGATACTAATCTACCTAAGTAACTCTTGATTTCATTTTTTTCTTGGAAAAATTTCACTGCCCTGAGAGGGGGAAAAAATCCCTTGACCCCAGCCTGGTAGGGTCAGAGGTCAACTACCAGACTTACTTTTCACAGACCCAGGTTTAGGTCATCGCCCTGGACACTTCAACCCCTTCAAGCACGCAGTGAGACTGAGAGCCGAAGCACAGGTACAGGCAACTCCCAGGCATCGAGACACGCCTGGAGAAAGAAACTGAGATTTACCACTGCCAGCTCATGGGGCAGGCTGGTACCTGAAAAGAGATGTGCTTGGTGAAGAAGAGAAGGAGATGAGGCTGAGGGCAAACATAGATATCCAGATGTTCTTTTTAGTCTTAACTAAATGAGATCGCATTGTTATACACTGAACAGATGGCTGATCCGCCCGGTACAATTGTCAATACCACCATTACCAGCTCTGTGAAGTTGGAGACAGTGTCCTTGCTTAATGAACGCAGTCTCCTAGTCTATTTCTTTCCACTAGGCAGATGGCACTCCACAAATATTTTTACAATGGAACCGCAATCTATGGCGGCATTATTGCCCTGAGTTCCTGTCTAAGAAGGCAAGCATGGTATGGCAAACATGGAGTTCAGGCACTGGCTGCTAACAGAAAAGGCAGAAACACCTCAGAAGAAAGATCTGGAAACCTACTTTGGAAAAAAATCAGCCAGAGAAAACCCTACAGAATGTAGTTCTACCCTTGTACACATGGAGCAGGCTTGAGTCAGGGTCAGCGCAATGGTGATTGGTTGGTTGCTTACAGTAACGGTATTCTATGTTTAATAGTTGTTTGGAGAGACCTAATTTAAAACCAGAATAAAAAATATATTTAAAAAAACTAAAATTTAATAACTCCAACCTTTTTTTAAAGCATTCCCAACTCTTACAGTTTTTATGAATACCTAAAATAATAGAAACAAAAATATAAGACACATTCTTTTTTTAGTCATGAGTTTGAAACTGGCTCACCAAGAGGAAGTAAACTCAAGGTTAAGTTCTATAACGTTATTATCCTTCATTTTCTTCTTCTTCAAAAAAAAAAGCACTGCCGTCAAGTCAGGTCCAACTCATAGTGACCCTATGGGTCAGAGTAGAACTGCCCTATAGAGTTTTCAAGGAGGGCCTAGAGGATTTGAACTGCAACCCTTTGCTTAGTAAATGTAGCACTTATCCCACTGTGCCACCAGGGTTTCCCATTTTCTTCATAGGTACAGAATGTTCCTGGTCTAAAATTGTATTTTTATATGAATTCATCGTTTATACAAAGCAGCTAATGTTACATAAAATCAAGGTTCTGATTGTAGATAGTTTCGCTAATGCATTTACCAAAGTAGTACTACAAGTTTTCCTTCTTTAAAATCTATATCTATAAAAATAAATGTCTTAGAAAATTACAACATCCTCTTTAAGCTGTTTTCTTCCAATATTATTCACCTTAAAATGTGAGGAGACTTTTCATGTTCATAGGCTTTGAAAAGTTAAAGGAGGTAAAAAAGAAGAAGATATACACTAAATAAAAAAATAATAAGATGCTTAATTGAAAACAGAGAAAGTTTGAACTTGTAGGTTAGGTTAAGACCATGTTTTCCAAACTGCAGGTTGTGAACAACTAATAAATCTTTAAAAATGTTGAGTCATAATCAGCATTTTTAAATGGACTGGAATAGAAAATGTCAAGGTACGTCTCACCTGTTGTTGCTGCTGATGCTGACGAGTCAGTTCCCACTCATGACAACTCTATGTACAACATAACAGAACACTGCCTGGTCCCGTACCATCCCCATAATTGTTTTTATGCTTATGCCCATTGTTGCAGCCTATCTCGGTCCCTCTAGTTGAGGGTCTTCCTCTTTTTTTGCTGACCCTCTACTTTACCAAGCATGTTCTCCTTCTCCAGGGCCAGATCCCTCCTGGTGTGCCTGAAGTATGTAAGACTTTGTCTCACTACATGAAGCACTCTGGTTGTGCTTCTTCCACAACAGATCTGTTTGTTCTTTCGGCAGTCCATGGTACATTCAATATTCTTCTCCAACACCACAGTTCAAAGGCATCAGTTCTTCTTCTGTCTTCCTTATTCATTCCAGCTTTCACACACGTATGATGCAACTGAAAACACCACGGCTTGCGTCAGGTGCACATTAGTCTTCAAGGTGACCTCTTTACTTTTCAATACTTTAAAGAGGTCCTTTGCAGCAGCTCTTGCTAATGCAATGCATGCTTTGATTTCTTGACTGCTGCTTCCAAGAACATTGATTGTGGAACCAAGTAAAATGAAATCCTTGACAACCTGAATCCTTTCTCCATTTATCACGATGTTGCTTACTGGCCCGGTTGTGAGGATTTTTGTTTCTTGATGTTGAAGTGCAATTCATATTGAAGGCTATGGTCTCTGATCTTTACCAGTAAGTGTTTCAAATCTTCTTCACTTCAGCAAGCAAAGTTGTGTCATCTGCATAACACAGGTTGTTAATGAATCTTCCTGCAATCCTGATGTCTCATTCTTCTTCATATAGTCCAGCTTCTCAAATTATTTGCTTGGCAAACAGATTGATTAAGTATGTTGAAAGGATACAACCTGATGCACACCTTTCCTGACTTTAAAGCATGCAGTGTCCCGTTGTTCTGTTTGCCCAACTGTCTCTTGATCCATATGTAGATTCCTTATGACCAAAATTAAATGTTCTGGAATTCTCATTCTCCGCAGTGTTATCAATAACTTGTTATGATCCACACAGTCGAACGCTTTTTGCCTAGTCAATGAAGTACAGGTAACGTAATCCAACCAAGTGAGGAAATTATTGAACAATATCATAAATATCACATGCAAGTAAAATTTTGCTCAACAGCATACTGACAGGGAACAGCCAGAAATTCAAGCCAGATTCAGAAGAGGATGTGGAACCAGGGATGTCATTGCTAATGTCAGATGGATCTTGGCCATAAGCAGGAAATACCAGAAAGATGTTTGCATGTATGTTATATTTATTAATTGATTACAAGATGCAAGGTACTTAATTAGGTAATATAGGTATACTATCAAAGTATCACGTAGAATCGTAAAGTGATAAAAAGAGTAGGGTCTGTCTTTTACCCTAAGATTAACATTTAGAGTCTACCAAAGGCAGTTGAAACTGTTTTCCTAATTCTGAAACAATGCTGACTTAAATGACCATCTCTTTTAAGGTATGAGTCACCAGGTTTTGTGGTGACTTGAAGACATTTCAAAGGCTAAGATTTCTGAGGGTAACTGAGTTTTTGGTTTCTGTTTGTCTACACATAGTTAAATTTCATTTGTGGAGTCAACAATGATACATGGCACCCAGCCACCAGCCGATGAGACATTCTGAGAAAAGCAATTAAGAAGCAATTGAAGCTCCATGGATTAGTATAATGAATTTTTCTGAAAGCAGTAGTGTGAAAAATACTTGAGAAAGGTGTGGCAGAATGTAGAATCACTGAAGGGCAACTACTCTTGCCCTACAAACAGTATAGTTTTTTTGGTTTGTGTGTTGGGAGTTTGTTCTGTCTTGTTTGTACAATTGCAGTTGTTTGGAGTTTAAGCTAAAAAACATCATACAATCTATTCAACCTTTTTGACTTTTATAATTAAATGCCAGTGGTATAAGAAGCCAAGAGAAACAAAAGTCAAACCGAAGAGCCAAAAAACCGTAAGAAAATAAGAAATGTCCACAAGTTTAAAAAAGAACACACTCTGCCCCAAAACAGCTTCATGTTGCAAACTATAGTCTGCACGAAATTAGCAATCATCTCAAATACTAAATCAGAAAGTGAATTAGGTACACTTACATCTTAATGCCAATTGTTTTTTGTAGATGTTTCAAAAGTTATTGATTGCTTACTGTATGAAGTTATACAAAGAAGTCTAGCTAAACTATCAAATGTATCATATAGAATTATGCAATTGAAAAAAGATAGGTTCTGGTTTACTTAATCTTTAAGATTAACACTTTGGATCATTAAAAAAAATGGAAGTATTTTCTGAATTCAGAAACAATGCCTCTTTCTCTTTCAGGTCATGAGTCACCGGTCTTGTGGCTACTTGATAAAGTTTCAGAGGTAATGATTTTTCTTGGGTAAAAATTACAGATATCAGCGTTTTCTTCAAAACTCAAAATTATACACAGAAGTCGAAATATTATGTTTATGTAAAATGGTGTGACCTAAAAATGTAATTAAGTTTCATTAAACTGAATAATTGCTGCTATGACATATTAACGTCTTTAATCTGAACACAGCCATATGCCCTAAAGAAAAAGATTATCATGTTATCCTAAATACATAGTAATCCTCAAGTGAACAACCTTTCCTGGTTATACAACTGAGTAGTCGTAATAACACTTAGCTTTGCAGTGAACATTTTCAGTACACAAAAGCTAGTTTTAAAAGAAGTTTGACAATAAAATAGTAACTTTCAAGAATAGCTATAAACTCATTAAAAGATTGGCTACTCTGATACTCATTTGTTTGCTCAAAAGCATCACTTTTTGCAATAACAATCAACTGAAAAATACATGTGAGGTTACATAGGCAGATATGTCTGTATATAGGAAGGAATGTGTGCATGTGTGCAGGTGTAACTGTCAGCGTATGCATATACCTGTCTGTGTGTGCTGAATATATATACTAAAGAACATAGTGGGCACAGTTATGGATACTTCCTAGATACAACCAAATACCTTATGGGATTGGCTTACCCAGTTTAAAGGTTTAAGACCATAGTCTTGTGGGACAACTCAGTCAGTTAGTGTAACAGAGTTCATCAAGTTAATGTTTAAATGAATAATTTCCCTTACAAGGATCATCACATGCTGGTCCCTATGAGGCGGAGGTCGAAGATGTTCAAAATGTCTGCCTTTTCCAAGCTTTTGTGGTGCTCCATCAACTCTAGAATTTTATCAACTACTCCTTCTCCCCTCGGTGCTCTCCTTCCTGTCTTCGGGTCCCTAATTCAATGCATCGTCTCACAGAGCTCACAAACTGAGAACTGAATAAAGGAAATGGTTCACACAGTTGTGAAGGCTGACAAGTCCCAAACTCACGGGTCAGGTGTAGCCTTCTCCTAGCGCTTGGGTCTCTGCCCAAAGGCACTCAGCTTTCTCATTCCATGGGCCAGAAAGACCACTGTGCCTTCGACTGCAGGTCTCTCCTGAAAGTCCGTCTCTGCTGAGGGTCTCTGCTGTGGGTTTGTGCTGTCAGTCTCTCCTTCTGTGGTGGAGGTGATTTTTCTGTCTGCTCTGGAATTTTCTCTCTTTTAAGGCAAAACTGACCCCTTTGGGTGGTCTACAATTATCTTATTTGCACAGCTCTGCCCAATCACCTGGGTGGGAGTTACAAAGCCATGGTAAGAAAGGTCACACTAAGTAACTCATCACACCACATTATCCTATAGCCTAGTTTGGTGAGTAGTGACTGGGGTCTCAAAAGCTTGCAAGTGTGCAAGCGTCCATCTAGGAAAGAACATTTGATCTCCACTTAGGAAATCCTATTGACGTAACGGTTAAGAGCTATGACTACTGTCTTAAAGGTCGGCAATTTGAATCCAGCAGGGGCTCCTTGAAAGACTATGGGGCAGTTCTACTCTGTCCTATAGGGTCACTATGAGTTGGAATCGACTTGATTGCAATGGATTTGGGGGAGTGTCTAGAATAAAAGAAAAAGAAGAAAACCAAAGACTCAGAGAAGGAACTAGTCTACGGGACAAATAGCCTACAGAAACCACAGCCTTGTCTACCCTTAGACCAACAGAACTAGATGAAACCCAGTTACTACTACCAACCATTCTGATCTGAGACACAGTAGGTTGTCCCAGACTAAATGGAAGAAAAATACAGAACAAAATCCAAATTACTTTTAAAAAGCCAGATATGCTAGACCAGTGGAGACTAGAGAAACTTCTGAGATTGTCACGATACCCTTTAAGGTTAGAAATGAAAACTCTCCGAGAGGTCACCTTTCAGCTAGATGACAGAGTGGCTCATAAATAAACAATATCACCCATAGGGGGGATGGGAGCTAAATTTAAGAGGCTGGTGGAGAAACGAGGCTAGGATGGATGCAAAAGTTATATCATACTTTCTTTGCCCTTCAGCATGTTCAGTCATGATAAGGAGAAAACATTTACCAAAAATGACAAGTAGTGCAAATGGTTAAGCAGTTAATTACTCACTTGCTGTAAAAATCAATGGTTCAAACCCATCCAAAGATTCATCTAAATAAAAACATGACGATCTGCTTCTGAAAGGTCATAACCTACAAAATTCTGTTGAGCAAAGTTCTACCCTGCAACACATGAATCTGCCATGAGTTCAACTAGACAGTAATTGGTGTGGGTTAGGTTCATTTTTTGTTCTTTGTAATGCAGTTCACTTAAAAGTTTGAACAAACAGAATTTCTGTAGGTGTATATATATTTAAAATACTTTTAAATTTTTTTTTTACAGCTAAAATATAAAATTTCTCTTTGCAAAAAGCCCAAAGCACTTCCAGGACTCTGGTTTTTATATACCAAGCTTGCTTAGAAAACAATCAACATCCATACCCAAGTGTGCTGCTAGCTGTGTACACTACATCCTCCAAAGCTATACAATCATGTTGAGCAGCTAGAAGGTGCTCAGTTACTTAGAGGTTGATTAACCAACCAAATCAAACAGGAGGCTGAAAAAAGGGAAGAAGAGAAGGATGGGAAAAGAGTAACAGAAGCAACACTTAACAACAGCTGGTAGGGAGCAGAGTCCAACACAGAAAATGTTAGAGTTTGCTTCTGGAACAACCAGTAATCAGTTGCCGTTAAGTCAACTCTGACTTATGGTGACCTCATGTGCATCCGAATAGAACTGTCTTCTACAGGGTTTTCAAAGGCTGATTTTTCAAAAGTAGGTCCCCAGGCCTTTCTTCTGAGGCCCCTCTAGGTGGACTTGAACTTGCAACCTTTTAGTCAGCAACTGCATGCATTAACCATTTGTACTACTCAGGGACTCCAGTTTGGGATAATGGTGTAAATAAACTAAGATAGGAAAAAAAAATGACCAAGAACAGAGTATTTATGGCATTTAATAGAAGAGAGAGCTTGAATTACTCAAACAGGCAGTGGCTAGACCATATATAAAAAATAGAGTTCTAACCCATAATCCTCAGCAATCACCCAGGAAGCCAAATCACAGACTCTGTAGTCATCTGCTCAAAGCAGTCTGGACATAATCGATAAGTACCAATCAGAGAATGCCAAATATGCTCCCCAAGATAATCACACAGGACTCCCCACTTACAGTGAGCACACTGCAAGCTTCCACATGCCAACATCTTCCAGCCAAGCTATTCCTTGAGGCCTTCCCTTTCTCTACTATAAAACCTTTACACTCCCTCGCCTGCCTTTGGGTCTCCAACAAATCCAAGTGATGGTAGCTGATTCCTTGCTATAATAAGCTCTGAATAAAGTGTTTATTTGTTCTCATTTGGTGGTTTTCATTTATTTCCACGGCAGAGGGAGAGAAAAGGAAAGAACAGGGTCAATGTCATAAATCAGTAAAAGGTAAATTAAAAAAGTCAGAGACAAGAAGAGCTGGACATAATCCAAGACACGAAAAGCTAAGGGAACACCTGCTAAATGGTTAAGGGAGGTGTATGTAAGACCGAACAAGGACACTTCTTCCAGAGATGAGGAAGGAAAGATAAATATTGTAGCTCAAGTGGAACTGGTAGATGGACAATTTCAGCCTAAAAGCTATAAATTCAGAGGTTGAGGCTTAATTAAGGTACCTTCAGATGAAAAGAAAATACAGGAAAGGAAATCGAATTCCTGAACAGTTTTGTTTAGTCTGCCGAGCTAACAACACAACATGAAAATATTTGTAACAAACATAGACAATATGCAGTTGGTACCCTAAAATGGTAACATCTCTAGTAAAGCTTCTTGTTGAGCACAAAACACGGGAGTGTGCTGAGCTACAGTGGAATTAGTAGGGAGGATAAATACCATGGAAGCTGCTGGAGAAAACAGTGCCCAAAGGCAAAGCAAGACATGAATTCAGTATCTGCTAGGAAGAAGACAGTGTGTGTACTACCATAACCTGCTTAATCGTACTAATAGATGTGAAAGACATAAGAAATGCGCACAGGCTTTTTTTGTGTGCACCTAAAAAATATGCTGAAAAATGCTGACAAATAGATATTGCTTCCTCGTGTAATTATACTCTTAACCAACACTGAAAGTATAAGCTTAAACGACATCTTGTAGAGGCATGCTCCCATGAGTGGGAAAGTCAGCAACAAACCAACAAACCAAAGGCCTATCATTTATGACAATTTTAACAATACAAAAAAAAAATCCATCTTTAATTGCATGGTGGTTAAGGTGTGTGTCAACTTGGCTGGGCTGTGACTCTCAGTGGTATGGCAGATGTTACACAATCACCGTCCCGTTTTGTGAACTAATGTGAGCAGCCAATCAGTTGAAATGGGAGTTTACTTAAGGTGTGGTCAGCAACTAATACATACAGATGTTCTGGCAAAGCTCCCACTCTCTGGATCCTGCCTCTGGTTCATCACCCTCTGACCTCCACAATTTTTGAGATATGAACCAGCAGCCTGCCATCTGACCTGCTAATCCGGGTTATTAAGCCCTGGCAATCATGTGAGTCAGGAGACACCTCCAGCCCAATGTCTGGCCTACATATGTGGGACTTGCCAGCCTCCACAACACTGTGAACTATTTTCCTAAAATCTCCCTCTTCCTCGTTTTCTCTCTCTCTCTATTATGTACATATAAAGGCCAAAACCAAACCCATTGCTGCAAGTGGATTCTAACTCATAGCAACCCTACAGGACAGAGTAGAACTGCCCTATCATGTTTGTGGGGAGCTATGGATGGATTGGGGCTGCTGATATTTTGGTTATCAGCCATAGCTCTTAACCATTGTACCACCAAGGCTACACACACACACACACACACACACACACACCATTGATACTACTCTAGAGAACTCAGTCTAAGAAATTTGGTAGTGGGAATGTTGTTGTGGTGGTGGTTGTGGTGGTGGGTGGTGGTGGTGAGTGGTGGTGGTGGTTGTGGTGATAATTGTTTTTGTTGTTTAGGTGCCATAAAGTGGTTTTGACTGTAGATCAGAATAGAACTGTCTGTAGTTTCTAAGGAGCACCCAGTGGATTTGAACTTTTGATGTCTTGGTTAGCAGCAGCAGTACTTCACCATCCCCCCACCAGGATTTCTGAGAGTGGTTATACAGGAACAGTCATAAGGAATGAGTTTTTGAATTAGTTTTGTTGTCTGACTAGTGTTAAATGTACTGATGATCCTGCCCTGTGCAGAAAAGAGGCACTGCTAATCCACCACATGTAGCAGCAACAGAAATACACAAAATATCACCATGAATGGATCAAGTAATTTTGAGAAACAAGGCTCTGGGTGATTGCATAATGGATACTCTTCTACAGTTTTGTCAGAATGAGAAGTATGGGGAGGCTGGTTTGTTAGTCCTGCTCTCACAAAGCAAAATGGTAAAAGAAAGAGAGGAGCTCAAGGCTTAAGAGTCACAGCTCAAGCACTATATAAAAGATCTGAAAGTTGCCACTTGTGCCCTAAAAGAATGTTTTATTTCTAGTGGTAACAGAGCTAATACTGCTGATAACCAAACCCAGAATCTTGTAAGAGTAGCTGAATTACAACATCAACTTAATTTGCAACCTCAAATAGTGTCTGTGAAGTTTTGTTTTTGTTTTTTTAAAAAAAGCCAAATTTGTTGAGGTCAAATCAATTCCAACTCGTACTAATCCTACAGGACAGAGTAGAACTGCCCAGAGTTTCTAAGGAGTGTCTGGTGGATTTGAAATGCCAAACTTTTGGTCAGCAGTCCTATTTCTTGATCAGTATGTCACCAGGATTTCAAGTGAGCATGTTAATTAGGAAGAAATTGGATCCTGAAACTTGGGATGGGGACATATGGTCAGATAATTAGGAATCTGGGGACACTGAGCTCCTAAATTCTATTGAATCACTCCTGCCAGCCATGTGAAAACCATCAGGACTGCCCCAGCCTCTAGGGTTGCTATGAGTTGGACCTAACTCAGTGGCAGTGGATTTGGTTTTTGGTTTACCATGCAAATATCATATTGACAAGTCTAGAGTCATTAATACTTCTTCCTTACTAGGCCCAGTCAGCATAATGTTAGCAACGTAGTGGATCCGATACAAACCTACTGCCATCAAGTCAGGTCCAACTTGTAGCAACCCTAAAGGTCAGAGTAGAACTTCCCCAGAGAGTTTCCAAGAAGTGCCTGGCAGATTTGAACTGCCGACCTTTTGGTTAGCAGATGTAGTAGCACTGTATGGTAGAGAGCAGGAAATTAATCCTACAATAATTAAAGTGTCATCTATCTCAGTGCAATTTCTAAGATCCAGCGGTGTGGGACTTGTCAAGATAAGTTGTTATATCTGGCCCCTCCTCCTAAAGCCAAAGCCAAAAGAGCCATTGCTTTCCAGCCAATTCAAACTCATAGGAAACCTGTAGTTCTGGATAGAACTGCTCCATAGAGTTTCTAAGGAGTGCCTGGTAGATTTTAACTGCAAACCATTTGATTAGCAGATATAGCACTTAACCACTATGCTACGTGGGTTTCCAACTAAAAAGGAGGCACAGCACCTGGCTGGCCTCTTTGGATGTTGGAGGTAACTTTTGGGTCTACTCCAACATGCTTATGAAGTGACTCCAAAAAAGCTACTAGTTTTTTATTTTATTTTATTTTTATTTAACATGACTGAGTGAAAATGTACATTCACGTATAAATTTACATGCCCACCTATATGCAGCTTCCACTGCTCTCCCTGTCCGGTGACTGCACACTATTCCTCTCTGCTCCATACATGTCTCATCCTCCCAACAGCCTCCTTTCCCCTCCTCTCCGTCCACTCCCCTTCCTCCAGCCAGAGGTCAGCAAGATGATATCCTATAGATGTATAGAACCATAAAGTGCTTCCAATATATGGTCACTCTGCCTTGCCAAGTCCAATCCATTCCTGTCCAAAGAGTGGACCTTTGTTGTGATTTATGGGAAAGTGCAGCCTCAGGGCCGGGGGCCCTGCTCTCAAAGGAACCCCAAAACTGCTGGACCATCAATTGAGGTCTTTTAGTGGAGATCTCAGGATGCACCCCTTTTTATTCTTGTGTTGCCAGTGAGACTCCTCTCTGTGAGCTCCATCGTGGCTATCACTGGTGGTGGCCGGGCACCATCCGGTTCTTCCCGTCCCAAGTCGATGTAGGCACCCACTAATGTGGGTCTCCTTGTCTTCTGGGTTGTCTTTCCCCCATGTCATTTTGGTCCTCGGTGAGCATCCGTTCCTGCTGAGTTGGGACCATTTGCTGTGTCCTCGGATGGCAGCTTGGCAGCTTTTAAGACCCCAGACACCACTCACCAATGTGGGGTGCAGAGAGCTCTCTTAGCAAAACGCTAGTTGTGCCAATTGGCCTGGAATTCACCTAAGAGCATGGTCGCCCGCCCCCCGCCCCAGCTACTCTATCCTTGCAGTATTGAGTTAAGATGGAAGGAGTACTCAGGTTATGCTGAAGTCCACTTAATGTTGTTCTTGTTCCTAATGTGTGCTGTCACCACTTTCTCCCAACTAGATTTCTAGTAACTATCTAAACTAAACCCTGCCCCCTTCACCCTCCCTCCCTCCCCTCCCTTGCAGCTGTCAAAGAGTCTTTTCTTCTATACACAAGTTTGTTTTTGAGATCTTATCTTAGAGGTCTCTTACAGTATTTGTCCCTTTGTCGCTGACTACTTTCACTCAACATAATGTCTTCCAGTTGAAACCAGGTTAGGAGATGTTTCCTGGAATCATCGTTATTCTTTATCATTGCGTAGTGCTCCATTGACTATATGTACCATAGTTTACCTATCCATTCTTCTATTGTTGGGCATCTGGGTTGATTCCATCTTTTTGCTATTGTGGACTGTGCTGCGGTAAACATTCTGGTGCATGTGTCCGTTGGTGTGAAAGGCCTTGATTCTGCAGTATATATTCCAAGTAGTGGAATTACTGGGTCAAATGGTATATCGATATCCTTTTTTTTAAGGAAGCGCCAGATTGCATTCCAAAGAGGCTGGACCATTTTGCAACCCCACCAACAATGTAGGAGGGTTCCACTTTCTCCACAGCCTCTCCAGCATTTGTTGTTTTGTGTTTTCTGGATCATGGCCAATCTTGTTGGGGTGAGATGGTATCTCATTGTTTTCTTGATTTGAATTTCTTTAATAACTAAAGATCGTGAACATGTCCGCATGTGTTTTTTGGCTGCCTGGATCTCCTCTTTAGTGAAGTGTCTGTCCATCTCCTTTGCCCATCACTTAATTGGATGGTTTATCTTCTTCTTATTGATATTTTGTAGTATCTTATAGATTATAGAGATCAGGCGTCAGTCTGACATAGAGTTGCCAAATACTTTTTCCCATTCTGTGGGTGTTCTTTTAATTCTATTAATAAAGTCTTTGGATGAGCAAAAGTACTTGATTCTTAATAGTTCCCATTTATCTATTTTCTCTTCTGTTGATTGAGGTTTCTTTGACAGATTTTGGATTCTGTCCTCATTGTGTATTAAAACTTCCATTGTTGTTCCTACCTTTTCTTGGATGAGCTTTATCGTTTTAGGTTTGATATTAGGTCTTTTATCCAGTTGGAGTTGGTTTTTGTATAAGGTGTAAGACATGGATCTTGATTCAGTTTATTGCAGATGGATAACCAATTTTGCCAGCACCATTTGTTGAAGAGACTTTTTATCCCAGTTTAATGTCTTAGGGCCTTTGTCGAACATCAACTGTTCATAGGCAGATGGTGTCATCCCTGGGGTCTCAATTCTGTTCCATTGATCAATCTGTCTGTTCTTGTACCAGTACCAGGCTGTTTTGACCACTGTGACAGTGTAGTATGTTCTAAGATCGGGTAATGAGAGGCCTTCCAGTGTGTTCTTCTTCTTTAGTAGTACCTTACTTATTCGGGGCTTCTTCCCTTTCCAAACAAAATTGGTGATTTGTTTCTCCATCTCATTAAAAAATGATGCTGGCACTTGTATTGGGATTGCATTATATAAATAAATTGCTTTGGGTAAAATAGACATTTTCCAATGTTAAGTCTTCCTATCCATGAGCAGGGTAGGTTTTTCCATTTATCTAAGTCTCTCTTAGTTTCTTGTAGTAAGGGCTTGTAGTTCTCTTTGTAAAGGTCTGTTGTTTCTCTGGTTAGATTAATTCCTAGGTACTTTATCTTCTTAGGGGCTATCGTAAATGGTATTGATTTGACAATTTCCTCCTTAACAGTCTCATTGTTGGCATAAAGGAATCCTACTGATTTACTTATGTTTATCTTGTATCCTGAGACTTTGCTGAACTCTTCTATCAGTTTGAGTAGCTTACTTATAGATTCCTTGGGGGAAAGCTACTAGTTTTAAGTGGATCCCAAACAAGAGAAGACTCTGCTGCAGATTCAGCCTGCTTGGGCCGTATGATCTGGCTGAGCAATGGTGATTGAAATGGCAGTGGCAGATAGAGATGTTATTTGGAGTCCTTGGCAGGGCCCTATTGGCAAATCAGAGTAGAAGTGCTTGGACTTTTGAGGCAAAGGTCTGCTAGCTTCTACAGATAACTACTCTCCTTTGAAGAAATAGCTTTTGGCTTGTTACTGGGCCTTGGTAGAGACTGAAAGCTGACCTATGAGACATCAAAACACCATGTGGCCTCAGCTGTCTGTTGTGAAATGAGTGTTGTCTGGCCCATGTCAGACATGCGTAGTAGTATTACATCATTAAATGGAAGTCATATACAAGGACCAGAAGGCACAAATAAGTTTCATGAGGAAATGGCCCAAATGCCCTTGTTTCCTCTCCTGTCATTTTACCTGACCTCTCCCAGTCTGCACCTATGGCTTCATGAGGAATTCCTTATGGTCAGTCAACCAAGAAAGGAAACTCGTGTCTGGTTACAGACGATTTGCACAATATGCAAGCAGTACTCAAAAGTGCACTGTGGCAGTACAACAGCCTTTCTGAAAAATCCCTAAAGAATACTGGGGAAGGGAAAGCCTTCCAATGGTCAGAACTTCAAGCTGCACACCTGGCTGTTTACTTAGCTTGGAAGAAGGAATGGCCAGAAGTGTGATAGTACACTAATTCGTGGGCTGTGGCCAAATACTTTAGCTAGATGGTCAGGGGTTTTACTTCCCATGACTGGAAAACTGGTGACAAGGAGGTGTATGGATGGACCTCTCTGAATGGGCCAAAGAAGTAAAAATATTTGTATCTTGTGAGTGCTCACCAAAAGGTGACTTAAACAGAGTAGGATTTTAACGATTAAGTGGATGAGATGATGGGTTTGTCCTTTTGCCCCAGCCACTCCCATCATTGCCCTCTGGTCTCATTAAAGAGTGGCCACAGTGGCAGGATGGAGATTGTACATGGGCTCAGCAATGCAGACTTCGTCTCACCAAAGCCGACTTGGCTACAGCCACTGCTGAGTGCCCGGTCTTCCAGTAGCGGACACCAGCACTGAGACCCTGATACAGCACCGTTCCTTGAGGCAACCAGCTAGCAATCTGGTGAGAGATTGATTACAGGGGATCACTTCTATCATGGAAAGAGTAGCATGTTGTTTTTCCTGGGATCGACACTGTGAATATGAATTTGTTTTCCCTGCACACAATGCTTTGCCAAAACTACTGTCCATGAACTCAGAATGTCTTATCCGCCTTCATGATATCCCACACAGCATCACCTGAGATTAAGAGACTCACTTCACAACACATGAAATGCCACAATGGGCTTATGCTCGTGGAATTCACTGGTCTTAACATGTTCCCCATCATCCTGAAGCAGCTGCCTTGATATAACAATGGAATGGCCTCCTTAAGACACATTTATGGCACCACCTAGGTGGCCATAACTTGCAGGGTGGGGAACTGTTCTCCAGGAGACTGTGCTCTAAACCAGCACCCAATATATGGTGCTATTTCTCCCATTGCCAGGGTTTGTGGGTCCAGGAATCAAGGAGTGAACATGGGAATGGCCATATACCACAAATATCTTTGTTTTCTTCCCTCCTTTATTCCCTTACTTAATATAAAATGCAAGATGTAAACAGGGCTAGTACATTTTCAGTTGTGCACATGTTGTATTATGGGAGGCCAAGTATGACTTTGTAATTGTCTTTATTCAGAGACTATGTATGACTTAAGGAGATATATGCAAGTGCCAACTGGGGAAGAGGTAGACTATGATGGTTATGGTTATATGTCAACTTGGCGAGCTCACAATTCCCAGTGATTTGGCAGATATCACATAATCATCTTCCATTTTATGATCTTCTATGAGCAGTCAACTAGTCAAAAGGGGAGTTTTCTTGGTTTGTGGCCTGAATCCAAAATATACAGATGTTCTGCCAAATCCCACCCTCTGTGAATCCTGCATCCAACTTCCCATCCTCTGACCTCCAGTTCTTGGAACACAAATCCAGCACCCTACCGTCTGACCCACCAATTTTAGGATTTGCCAGCTCACCAATCATGTGAGTCAGGAGACACCTCCAGCCCAATATCCGACCCAGAGACGTGGGATTCACCAACCTCCACAACGGCATGAGCCATTTCCTCAAAATAAACCTATGCCTCGCTGTTTTTCTTCCTCTAGAGAATTCGGCCTAAGACATTTTGCTGGTTATGCATCTTTAATACCGTTAAGATGCATAGTTAATCAAAAAGAGGGACTCACAATATCCTAAACTGCTAAGGATATTACATTTTAAGCTCTGCAGAGTTATTCCCAAAATTAAAAGTTCAGTTGGACTAATCTATGAAAAGAACTAGAAATTCATATTTACAACTACCTGGAGGAAAAAATTCACTTAATATAAATTTGTGTTGCCATTAGTTCTACCTGGTATGTTTTCTAAAATAATAATTTATCATAACACTTATGTGTAGGAAAGACAAAATATTAAAAGGAGTAACATTTGTGATCTTTGTATACGAGATTAGGTACTTTAAAGAGTAAAATATACATGTCCAAATTATTACATAAAAATAAATAGATCTATTCATTTCCTGTCACTATTTTTCTTCCCCTCCCTAAGGAAAAAAAAATCCAATTCTTGAGTGTGATAGATATAAGCAGTTTATCAGAAAAGATACCCTGAAGTTTAATGGCAAAGTTTCAGCATGCCACTCACTAAAAATCCGCCAAGATAGAGAAGGAGTATGCGTCTGATTTACATGGATTTATAAACCCTAAGTACTTGTGAAGCATATCTGTCTTCTTTCTCCTGTTAGTCCACTTCCCTGATCCACTTCAAGTAGAAAGGTTCCTCGGTGCTCACTGCTTTACAAGAGGACAAAACAAAAGCAAAGATGTCCCTCAATCCCTGAGCTTAGAGTAAAGAACATATGGAGTCCAGGCACAATGCTCAGAAGAAACACCATTCATTTTATGGATATTTATTGCCTGCCTTCTCTGTGCCAGTAACTATGCCAGAACAAAGCAGATGGATCTGGAGCATATCTGTTGTTAAGAGCAGTGTGTCTATCCCACCCCAAGAACATAAGAGATTTCCCTGGACTGAAGGATGAGGGGAGAGAGAAGCAGAGCTGGATATCAGAACAAGAGCACCCAGGCTCTGCTTCTGAGACAGAGCCCCAGCAAAATTTGGGGAATCCGATTCTGTAGGAGCACCGTGTTCTGCTTCCTAAATTGTGGCCCCAGGAAAGCAACAAGAGCCAAATAGATTATGACCACACAGTGTGTCTGGGCAGATGGAGCTCCCGTCAGCCTGATACGTCCATGCCACTGGCACAATGAAGTGACAGAATAATTTCTAAGCCCTCAAGCATGGGAGGAAGTATGGGAGACAGCAGCTGGCTACAAGTGGGCTGTCCTAGCAAACACAGGCTTGGACAAATGGCAGCAAGGCCAATATACTCCCCTAGTCACAGCTATATTCAAAAGCAAACAAACACTGCCTTCGAGTCAATGCCGACTCATGAAAACCCTGGTGGCATAGTAGTTAAGTGCTGACTGTAAACAAAAGGTCAGCAGTTCAAATCCTCCAGGCTTGCCTTGGAAACTATGGGGCAGTTCTACTCTACCTATAGGGTTGCTATGAGATGATGACAGCTATATACGCTCCCCCAAAACCTAGATGTCACACTTTGGGGAAAAGATGGGAAGCTCAGTTGGTGGGATTTAACACATAACCTTTGCAGAATGGGTGCTTAAAATGAAACTTTTTTGTTACGGAAAAATAAAGCTTATGAACCCAGAATTGTGCCAACTACAGCATGAATACTGACTGGGACTTGCCAATTTGTGATGCAGGATCATTTCAGACAGTTATACTCAATAACTCATTTCCTCTGGATGCAGAAGGAGAAAGAAATGAGGGAAAATGGAAGTATTTTTATAACAGCAGTTCTCAAACTTTGCTGTGTATTACACTTTTGCTTGCTTGTTTCTTTAATTCTGATGTCTAGGCCACATCCTGAACCAACCAAGTCAGTAGCTGTGGTATTATGGCTTTTCAAAATTCCATAATTTCAGTGTGCAGCCAAGTTTAAGAACCAGTGGTCTTAAGTGGTGCTTTTCAAACTTTCATCACACGCAAATCACCTGGATCTTATTAAAATGAAGATTCTGATCCAGTAGGTCTGGGATGGGAACTGAGAGTCTGCATTTCTAACAAGCTCCTACTGTGAGGAACAAGAATTTTAAAGACCTCCTTATGTTAACATCGGAAACCCTGACAGCACAGTAGCTAAGATTTACAGCTGCTAACCAAAGAGTAGGCAGTTCCAATTTACCAGGGGCTCCTTGGAAAAGTCTATGGTGTAGTTCTACTATGTCCTATAGGGCTAGGGTAGTTCTACTGTGTCCTATAGGGTTGCTATGACTCAAAATCCACTTGAATTCAACAGGTTTTTGTCGTCATTGTTGTTTTAATTATATCATTGGAGGCCTGGTGGCACAGTGGTTAAAAGCTACAGCTGCTAGCCAAGAGGTCAGTTTTTCAAATCCACCAACAACTCCTTGGAGGTCCTATAGGGTAGTTCTACTCTGTCCTCTAGGGCTTCTATGAGTTGGAGTTGACTCAACAGCAACAGGTTTTAACTATTTATTGTAACACAAGAGCCCTGCTGATGCAGTGGTTAGCTAGCTGCTAGTCGTAAGATTGGCAGTTTGAATTCACCAGACACCCCTGGGAACCCCTAGGGAACAATTCTACCCTGTCTTATTGGATTGCTGTGAGTTGGAATTGACTTGATGGCAATAGGGTTTTTTTGGTCATTACAGCACGTGAGACCTAGTGGTACAGTAGTTAAGACCCCAACTGCAAACCAAAAGTTCAGCCATTTGAATCCATCAGGCACTCCTTGGAAATCTTATGAAACAATTCTACTCTGCCCCATAAACCGATTGCCAACAAGGCAATTCGAACTCATGGCAATCCCTTTTGGACAGGATAGAACTACCCCTTAGAGTTTCCATGGAGCACCTGGTGGATTTCAACTGCTGACCTCTTGGTTAGCAACTAGCTGTAGCACTTAACCACTGTGCTGTGAACGTTTCCACGCTGCTCTATAAAAACAAACAAACCCAGTGCAGTTGAGTCAATTCTGACTCATAGTGACCCTATAGGACAGAGCGGAACTGCCCCCATAGATTTCAAAGGAGCGCCTGGAGGATTTGAGCTGCTGACCTTCCTTCTGGTTAGCAGCAGTAGCACTTAACCACTATGCCACCAGCATTTCCCTATAAGTCAGAATCAACTCAAAGACAACCGGTTCAGTTTTGTTTGGTATTATATTACAACAGCAACATGTGCACCAAATGCTTTATTTCTCATTAAAAAAGAAGCTAGGAGGTTAAATAAAATATGTTATTAAAATAAATTTTGTCTTTTTGTTTATATCTTTTGATGAGGCTACTAGAGACACTTACTAGATAAGGTTACTTTAAAATTGCATAAGGCACTTACTTTTCTGGCTCCCTCTATCTATGGAGAGCATTAGAGTCATAGCAAATATGGGGGAGGCATGAGGGGGTGTCTGTTTGAGATACAGATTGCTAGAAACAGCCCTCTATCAGAGCCTAATTGATTCAGCTCTTGCATTTTAGGTACAGGTTAGCATAATTCTTTGCTTTCTTGCTTCCCCTTCCATTATCATGTTTTTAACTCTCTTTACATTTCTCTGTCCAAAGTACCAAGAAAGAGAAGTAATTTGGCCTAGATAAGCATCAGTGACTCTCTTCAGTTTGAGCTTTCTTCATCAGACTGCTTCATAGGTCTCTGTAGATTGGCTGTTCCTTAGTCCAGTGTCAAGTAATCAACTGTAGCTGCAGAAGGTGGAGGGTGGTGGTGAAGGGGTTGGGGAGGATTGGGTCTGCTTGAACAGAATACTTGGAATGATGCAGAACCTCTCCTGCACAGGGGCTGTGGGCAAGCCAGTTTTGTTTGCAGGAGACAGTGGGAAGGCCTGGCACAGACTGACCTGACTCCTGTGAGTTAATTCAGAAAGTAAAGGAGCATAAACCACATACAAATGCCCTGTGACAGCTCTCGACCTATGGACTTGTTCTGAGAACTGGGATCTAGGAAGAACCGCAGCCAATCCACTCTACAGTTAATAATAGATCCATTCTGAAAAACATTTCAGTCACATTTAGTAAATGGTTGGCCGTATTAAACAGTGAATTTAAGCAGAGAGAAACATAATGCAGAAGCAGATAGGCAATATATCAAATATAGCTCAACAAGCAAAATTCTAGTTCCAGTGATGCCACTATGTGACCCCACAACCTTGGGCAAGTCACCTTAACCCCTCTGGCCTTAGTCTTCCCATCTTTACAGGCTACAGAATGAAACGGATTGTGAAGACTGAATAAAAGACGGACATAAACATTGTTTCCTGGAGTTAGAAGTAAATCCGACTGGAATGAATCATCATTAACCATGTTTACTAACGAAGGAGCAACCCCGTGGTAAATCATACCTCTGTGAATACACCAGATCACCTGGTTGTATCTCTTCGACCTTTTAATTCATTGGAAACCCTAATGGTGTAGTGGTTAAGAGCTTTTTCTGCTAACCAAAAGGTCATTAATTTGAATCCACCAGGTACTTCTTGAAAAATCTATGGCATAGCTCTACTCTGTCTGTAGGGTCACTATGAGTCAGAATTGACTCAACAGCAAGGGGTTTCGTTTGGTTTTAATTTTCAATGCATTGGAAATGTTAACTCTCAGCGACCAGTTAGCACTTAGCTTAAGCTATAGCTTTGTTAGTAATAGGCTTTAGGAATTCATCAATATGTCAAACTCTACCATCAGGCCAACAGTCTGCCATGAAGGGCACAGTATACATTTGAGAGAAACGCGGTCTATCAGCCCTTGGATCTTGACGATTATTAGTTTAATCTGATGATAGGTTTTTCCATTTAACTGTCAGAATATTTCAGATTTACAACCTTTCTGCTTAAATAATTCAGATAGTTAAGAAATACAGTAAAAGAAAACTTTAGCTGTCATTTTTGGACCCAGATTTATTTCCACGCAGTGTTTTGAGAAAACTAATTGCAATCTTCTTTCTTTGCTTTTCTTCTTTCTATGTTCCATCTCCTTTCCAAAAAAAATGATTTTCTATTTTTTTCCCTAAAATGCTCAACTTTACAGGGAATCAATTCAGGAATACTGAGGAGGTTTTCCCTTTTCTGTTGCATCCTAGCAAGCCTGACTCTCCAGCAACAGGAGGCAAAGATTGACCATATTTTTACACCATTGCTTGGAAACAGGGGAATTCGCGAGCCTCTGAAAAAGGAGTGCTGCATCTTTAAGACTCCGCGGGGCTCTCTCTCCCTCTGCCTCCCTACGCAGGCAGAGCAGCTTCTGCCGCAGCGACTCATCCTATCGATAAGGTTCAGTTAGCCAAGGTGGAGGATGGGAAAAGAATGGAACTGTCCCAGCTCCTCAATGAGATCAGGGCAAACTATGAAAAGCTCCTCACCAGAAATCAGATAGAGACCATGCTCTCAACGAGGATCCAGGTAATGATTTCATACCAGACAGGCACCTTCCAGGATAAGGCGACAATCCATGTCTATCCAATTCCTGTCCCAGCCTCTCTGAGGTACAGTATTTCCTTTTCAATGCAGCGTATTCTGGGAAAGGAATTTAGGTTTTACAGCGATGTGGCTGAGGCTACAGGGGGGAAATGTTTTTATTTTATCGTTAGACGGCCGTTAAATAAATGTTGCTTGGTGGGTTTGATTTTTATACAGATGACTAGGTTACTATCATTAATGAAACATACGAGAAAATGGTGCACTCTGACCTCTTTAAGCATCCTTCAGGAAGCTTTGAAATACCCTTCAAAGATACTGTGTGGTTATTTATGGAGATCATTTGAGTAGCATATTTAAAATGACAGGATTTATTAGCTTGCACACTCTCCAGATGAAACTAGGTAAAATATTTCTAAACAGTTTCTGTCATCATTTTTAAATGAGCTCAGTTTAATATTAGATTGTTATAAATAGAAATCAGCTTGGAATGTGAAATGGCATTTGGAAACGATGATCTGAACTACGACAATCAAAACTCCCCAAATTGATTACTGATTTTTGCTTATTATCAGATGAGAAATGTTTATTTCTAACACACAGGATGAAATATTTAAGTAATTTTTTTAAAGAGAGATAATTTTCATAAAGAGCAAATCCTAATTCATATATTTACTTAGTTTTAAAGTGACAGTCGTCTTTAGCAATTGTCTCAAGTCTTTAAACAAGTTTATAAATAAATATTTCAGAAACAAAAATTCAGAAATTTAGTTGGCTTTTGTTCTACTTTGTTTCTAATTTGTCCATCAAGTCTGAAGTCAAGTTCTATTACAAGCACCCAAATACAGCAAAGAATTTACTTAAGAAAATTTCCGGATGGGATAATGTGTGTGTGTGTGCGTGTGTGTGTGTGTGTGTGTGTGTGTGTGTGTGTGTGTGTGTGTTTTGCTAGGAACTTATAAGCCTTTACTCCATTAGCAACTCTTTTTTTTTCTTTTTTTTTATTCTGATTAAGTGAGTGTATATAATCTAGATTAATTTTGCATGCCTGCATATCTGCAGCTGCCTTTTGCTCTCCTTGCCCAGGGAGAGCACATTCCTCCTTTTCATTCTATACTTCTAGTATCCTCTTAACAAGCTCCTGTCCCCTCCTCTCTGCCCTCTTCTCTCCCATCTAGAAAGAGACCAGTAGGACAGCCTCCTATAAATGCACAGAACCATTAAGTACACACACCATGTGGTCACACTGTGTCCCCAAGTCCAGTCCATTTTTGTCCAAAGAGTTGACCTCAGTAGTGTTTTCTGGTCAAAGGCAGCAGCAGATTTGGGGGCCATGCCCCCTCAGGATCCCCCAGGCCCTCAGACCATCAACTGTGATCTTTTAGTAGAGTTCTTGAGCTTCATGCCTCTTTTTTCTCATGTTGCCACAGAGGCTCAACATTGTGTGCCCTGTCACAGCTATCTTTGGTGGTGGTCGGGCACCATCTGGTTCTTCTGGTCATGTGGTGATACATTCTCCTTTTCACATTGGTCCTTCTGTCTCCTGAGCTCTTTTTTCCTAGTGTCTTTGCTGTTCTCAGTGATCATCTGTTTTGGATGAGTGCACCTCATTTTTTTTAAATTTTTTTTTAATATAACTGTGTGAAAATGTACATTCCCCTATAAATTTACATACCCACCTATGTGCAGCTTCCACTGCTCTCCCTGCCCGGTGACAGCACACTATTCCTCTCTGCTCCATACATGTCTCATTCTCCCAACAGTCTCTTTTTTCCCTCCTCTCCACCAACTCTCCTTCCTCCAGTCAGAGGTCAGCAGGATTACATCCTATAGATGCATAGAACCATAAAGTGCATCCAATATATGGTCACTGCATCACCAAGTCCAATCCATTCCTGTCCAAAGCGTGGACCTTTGTTATGATTTATGGTCAAGGGCAGCATCAGGGCGAGGGACCATGCTCCCAGGGGAACCCCGAAACCACTGGACCATCACCTGAGGTCTTTTAGTGGAGATCTCAGGGTGCACCCCTTTTATTCTTGTGTTGCCAGTGAGACTCAACTTAGTGAGCTCCATCGTGGCTATCACTGGTGGTGGCCGGGCACCATCCGGTTCTTCCGGTCCCAAGTCGATATAGGCACCCACTAATGTGGGTCTCCTTGTCTTCTGGGTTGTCTTTCCCCCATGTCATTTTGGTCCTCGGTGAGCATCTGTTCCTGCTGAGTTGGGACCATTTGCTGTGTTCTCAGATGGCAGCTTAGCAGCTTTTAAGACCCCAGACGCCACTCACCAACGTGGGGTGCAGAGAGCCCTCTTAGCAAAACGCTAGTTGTGCCAATTGACCTCGCTTTCGTCTAAGAGCATGGTCCCCCATCCCCTGCCCCAGCTACTCTATCCTTGCAATATTGGGTTAAGATGAAAGGAGTACTCATGTTATGTGTAAGTCCATTTAATATTGTTCTTGTTTCTAATGTGTGCTATCACCGATTTCGCCCTAGCAACTATCTAATCTAAACCCTCCTCCCTCCCTCTCTTCCCTCCCTTGCAGCTGTCAAAGAGTCTTTTCTTCTATACACAAGTCTGTTTTTGAGATCTTATCGTAGAGGTCTCACACAATATTTGTCCTTTTGTCGCTGACTACTTTCACTCAACATAATGTCTTCCATTTGAAACCAGAACATGAGATGTTTCCTGAAGTCATCGTTGTTCTTTATCATTGCGTAGTGCTCCACTGAGTATATATACCATAGTATACCTATCCATTCTTCTGTTGTTGGGCATCTGGGTTGATTCGATCTTTTTGCTATTGTGGACTGTGCTGCGATAAACATTCTGGTGCATGTGTCCATTGGTGTGAAAGGCCTTGATTCTGTAGGATATATTCCAAGTAGCGGAATTACTGGGTCAAATGGTATATCGATATCCATTTTTTTAAGGAAGAGCCAGATTGCCTTCCAAAGAGGCTGGACCATTTTGCAACTCCACCAACAGTGTAGGAGGGTTCCACTTTCCCCACAGCCTCTCCAGCATTTGTTGTTTTGTGTTTTTTGGATCATGGCCAACCTTGTTGGGGTGAGATGGTATCTCATTGTTTTCTTGATTTGAATTTCTTTAATAACTAAAGATCGTGAACATATCTGCATGTGTTTTTTGGCTGTCTGGATCTCTTGTTTAGTGAAATGTCTGTCCATCTCCTTTGCCCATTGCTTAATTGGATGGTTTATCTTCTTGTTGTTGATATTTTGCAGTATCTTATAGATTATGGAAATCGGGCGTCGGTCTGACATAGAGTTTCCAAATATTTTTTCCCATTCTGTAGGTGTACCTCATTTTTAATTACATTGTAAATTTTATATCTGGATAACATTTTCGGTCTTGCTAAAGGATAATCAGTATTCTGGATTAAGCAAAGACACTTGTATATTTGCATTATGTATTGAAATAGTTCACAAGCCTTTTTTAAAAAGGAAGGAAAAATGCAGATGACAATTCTGAAGATGATAAGCCAAATAAATATTTGGTGTTGGAAATAAGAATTTACAAGGCACAATGCTAAAATGGGTAAATTCAAATGATACAGCAAGATTACAATACATTTTGTTTCAAGTCTTTTAATCATAAAGAACTTTTTAACTCATAAAGTCAGCTAGAGTAAATTCAAAAACTACTGATTAATTGCTACGAAATAAAGAAATGTAAACTGTTTCAGTTACCTATTGCTGCATAACAAATCATGCCAAAATGCCAAAACTTAATGGATTAAAACAACAACCATTGTGTTCTCTCTCATGATTCTACGAGGTGACTGGGTTCAGTGGGGTGATTCTTCTGCTTCACACGATGTTGGCTGGGACTGTAATTATCTTGGGCTGGAATGTCCATGGTGGCTCACTCCTGTGTCTGGTAGCTTGGCAGGAACTTGCTAGAAGACTGGCTTAACTGGGACAACTGGGCCTGTTTTCTCTCTGTCCCTCCAAGTGGCTTCTCTATATGATCTTTCCAACAGGGCATCCAGACTTCTTACTTGGTAACTCAGGACTCCCACAGCACAGAAGTGGAAACTATCAGGTCTTCTTGAGGTTTACACCTGAAACTGACACGGCATCACTCCTGCCACATTCTATTGGTTCAAGCAAGACACAGGGCCAGCCCAGATTCTGTGTGGAAGGGGACCACATAAAGACATGAATATTGGGAGGTGGGGTTCATTGGTGGCCTTCTTTGGAACCTAGCTACCACACAAGCTTAGCTGCCAGTTCCATACTCAAAATCAAAAAAAACACTAGATACTGATACTTTTATACTGTTGTATTTCCCAAAATTTTTACATTCCCTTTTGTAATTTTTCCAGTGTAGCACTATAACACTCTGCCAATACTAAGAAAAAGTGACATAACAAACCAAAATAAGTGATGAATTTTGTGTTCTAACACCTTGTCCTAAACTTCGTTCACGGGCTTTCATTTACTCCAGTGTTTCCGTTTTTAAAAAAATCTATTGTACCATCAAAATAATTTTTTATTTTTAAAATATACTTTAATAAAAACACTAAAAAAGTTGTAGTATTGGTTTCAAGATGCTGCAATCAACTCACACATTGTTCCTATAGGGATCAAATGTTGAGAATTCTGACTAAAGAGACTTCTATTTAACTCCAACATCAGCATAAGAATGCCAAAAACAGAATATAAAAATATTTAACTTGTTATTTAATGAGGACATTTAGAAAGTAATCTTTACAGATGTCATATTATGTTCCGACCCATACACACGCTTTCTAAAAAGACCAATTTGAAAAAGGTAAATCAATAGTTGATACTCTTAATACAGAAGTCCAATTTAGACCCTGGAGCCCTGGTGGTGCTGTGACTGAGAGCTCGACTTCTAGCCCAAAGCGTGGCAGTTCAAATCCACCTGCTTCTTGGAAATGCTGAGACAGTTCTACCCCGTCTTAGAGGGCTACTCTGAATCAGAATCAACTTACTGGCAATGGGTGTGGTTGTTTGTTTTGTTTTTTAATGCCTGCAGTAACTTAATTCTTCATGCTGTGAATAAACTTTTCCAGTAGTAAATGCTCCACGTCAGTGCACCTAGTCCCAGAATCAGAGGTCACAAATTTAGGACATGCAAACTTTCATTAAAGTAGTTGTGTTTTTTCCATATTTTGTGGACAGTCACAGTTGGAAGGGATTTTTGAGTCCCTGAGAACACAGCGGCTAACAGTGTGATGGACTTGCTTACATATTTAATTAATTAGAAACAAAATGCTAGAACAGACATTTGTAATTCAACAATTTAAAGGGGAAAAATGATTCATTTCCTATACTGTTTGTGTCTAGTGGTCTTCACTGTTTCACTTTTAAGAGCACTCTTTGTGTTTGTGTCATTGCTGTTGGCTTTCCTATAGCTAGAAGAAGATATAAGCAAAAAAATGGACAAAGACGAAGAGGCTTTAAAGGCAGCTCAAGCAGAACTCAAGGAAGCCCGACGTCAATGGTACCACCTGCAAGTTGAAATTGAATCCCTCCACGCTGTGGTGAGAACGCTCTGCAAAGGAACGAGCCCACTGGGTCCCCCAAAGTTACTTGCTTAAGGGAGAGGAAGGAAAAATGTCCTTTACAGTGAGAGACTGACAGTCAAGGTCCCTGTATGCTATTCCTGGTCCTAGTTCCATTATTCCACCCCCACCACAGCCGTGACTGTTATCAATTCACTCAAGGTTTAGCTCATGTCTATAAAAATGAAGTCATACTTGTTTATAACCCTGGGGTTCCCTGATCATTAAAGTGGGTGAACAGTGTCTTTGTGAGTATCTGAAGTATTCACAGTAGGAACTGTAATGCATGCCACTGGAGACTGTTAACAGAAAAATAGTTGAGCATTTTCCTCAAGTGCCTTTTGTAAGCGGTCTGCTCTGGCTTTGATATTCAATAGCCCATATTTTTAAGATTTAAGAGATTAGATAAATCAGAGTTAATCACACTGCAGAGGATATTTTTGCTATAGGAATTGCCACTGAATTCTTTTGAAAGTAGCAAGCTCTCTAGCTATGTATATAATTTTTTTTTTACTGTGATTAGGTGAAAGTATACAGTTCAAATTAATTTTGCATGCCTACCCTCTACAGCTCCTTCTGCTCTCCTTGCCCAGTGGCAACACACTCCTTCTTTTCCCTCTATACTTGTCATATCCTCTGAACAATCTCCTGTCTCCTCCTTTCCACCCTCTTCTCTCCCATCTAGACAGAGACCAGGAGGACACCACCCTCTAAATGCCATGAAATACACACATCATCAAGAAATAGTTTTTTTAAATGTAGGCACACATAAAGCTTTAAGAAAATACCTCTTGCATAAGTGAGGTACAATTACCACAGCCTCTTTAAAAAGCTGAGAAGACAATAGAATGAAGATAATGCAAATCAGATTTCAGAAACAGGTTTTTTTTTCTGCTGGTTCACTGATGAGTGTCTGTATTACATAGGAAAGAGGCCTGGAAAACTCCCTACAAGCCAGTGAGCAGCATTACCAGATGCAGCTGCAAGACCTAGAAGCTGTGATTGAAGGACTAGAAAAAGAGCTACAGGAAGTGAGGCGTGGCATTGAAAAGCAGCTTCAAGAGCATGAGATGCTTCTCAACACAAAGATGAGGCTGGAACAAGAAATAGCAACGTACCGGCGCCTCCTAGAAAAGGAAGAAATCAGGTACCTGCTTTCACATAGTTACTGACAAGTAGCCAGGAATACAGAGCTACTATGTCACTGTTGATGTGGTCAGTGAAATTACATCTTACAAACCATCGTCACCATGTCATACTCACTGAGTTGCTATGATAGAACCGTAGTAGAATGCATTGCAGAGAGTTAAGGAGCCAGAAGGAAGAGGAAGAACTATTTCCAGACTTCCAAGGTTAGGAATGAAACAGCTGCAGTCGAGGGCATTGGCTACAGCAGGGAGCATGTTAAGCTAGGACAAAACACAAGCAAGTCTGAATCACTACCCCCAAAGTGCCCCCTTCAATTTCCCTGCCATTCAACTGGGGACTAGTCTGTGCTCTGCATGGACGATCTCAAAGAACGCTGGAAATTTTCCATATTATCATCACGTGACTCTATACTCCCCTTCCCTCACAGACATATCAAACATCAAAGCAATAATGAAGACGACATAAAGATAATAAAAAGATTATATCACAACAGTGGAAAGCAATATTTTTTCCAAGCACATGATTCAGAAGATGTCTAGATGTTCTAAATAAGGAATTATTAAAAGGGAAATTCCAATTCACACAGTTTCATAATCTGCAGTCCCCTGTAAAGTCCTATAGCTTTGAACATAGCCCAACTTCCCAGTCTCCAGGGTTCTGTATTCCTGCTTGCTTCAGAAATTGGAGTTCTCTACAGAACTAGATGGAACAACTTTAACCTGTAATCAAACTCTTGACATTTACTAAATCTTTGAAAATATACCACTTAACTAGCTAAGTGACCTTGGCAAGTTATTTAACTTGCGTCTCAGTTTTCTCATCTGTAAAGTGAGAATAATAATATCACGGACCTCATAGGACAGCTGTGAGGATTAAATGAATTCATATGCAGTGTTTGGCACATGGCAGGTACTCTGTAAAAAACCAAAAATTCACTGCCATTGAGTCAATTCTGACTAACAGAGACTCTTTAGGTCAGGGTAGGACTTTCTCATAGAGTTTCCAAGGAGCACCTACTGGATTTTAAAGTGCTAATCTTTTGGTCAGCAGCCATAGCCCTCACCCACTGTTATACTACTGGAGTTTCCTGGTATTATATAAGTGTTAAATAGAATGAGCCACTGTAAATTTTATTTAATTCCTAATCATTCAAAATTTCAGCAAATTAGCCATTAACACCTTCTACAATACATTTTTTAAGATTTCATTGTGCTATATTTAAGATGTACAAAAAGGTTGAAAGAAAAATATAATGAACATTCCTGTATCTACTTCCCCACTTTAAGAAGTAAAGCATTTCCAGCATAGTTAAAGTCCCCTGGGCACTTAATCTCACCAACCCATCTCAGTCTCCTCCCTTCCCCCACAACCTAGCTCATGAATTGGTTGTTTACTGGTCTCATACGTTTATTTATACGAAAATGTATGTATCCCTAAACAAAATGGGAATTGTTTTGCATATTATTTTAACCTTTATTAAATGAGACATAGCTTACCTTTTTTTCACTCAATGTCATACTGTGGGATTCATCCATATAGACACACTGTAGCCTTATTTCCTTGATTTTTGCTCTAACTAGTATTTGCAATTGTATGAAAATGGCTAAAACATACTACCACTGAGCCATTCTTCCAGTTAGTGCTATTTAATTTGTGTGGGTTATTTGCTATTACATTGTTGCTCCTATAATTCTTTCTATTTTCAGGTATTATGGTTCTATCCAAGGTGGGAAAAAAGATCAAAAACCTACCACAAGTAGAGTTGGTTTTGTTTTACCTTCAGGTGAGTTTCTAAGTAAACTAACATGAAAAAGGAAGTTCCATTGCCAGGAATTATCATGAAATTCAATAGTCTAAAATAGCGGAGGAGCCCTGGTGGTAGAAGTGGCTAAATACTTGCCTGCTAACTGAAAGGTTAGAGTCCACCCAGTGGCTCAACAGAAGAAAGTCCTGGAGATCTGTTTTCATAAAGATGACGGCCAACAAAACCCTATGGGACAGTTTCGCTCTGTCACATGGGGTGGTCTGAGTCAACACTGACTCAGTGTCACTTAACAACAAAGAAGCAAAAGCAAGCAATATCTGAATAAGAAGTTTGACACGTCATCCAACTGTGACCAGTGTTTGAATATTGTGATTTAATAATAGTACTTTTTTTCAGCCATTATAAATGAAATATCTTTTTCAACAAAAGTCCCACAACAATATGAGAATGAAAAAGTGGAAACGGTCACCAAACAGGCAATATTAAATGGAAATATTGTGAAGGAGAGCGCCGAAGCTCACGGCACTGTACAGTAAGTAAAACAGTTTTGACTAAGAAAGGATAATAAACACGTGAATAAGTTCATTTCAACTGAGTCATCCCGGGAATTACTCTTGTCGTTTGAGTGTATCCAAACATGAACCTTTCATATACTATGAATTTTAACCTGACTTGGCAGCCTATTTTATATATATATTATAATATATGGAAATTCTGGTGGCGTAGTGGTTAAGGGCTATGTCTGCTAACTGAATCTGCCAGGCACTCCTTGGAAACTCTATGGGCAGTTCTACTCTGTCCTATAGGGTTACTGTGAGTTGGAATCAACTCATGTATATTATAACATAAACAATATATCAGATAAGAGAATATGTGATCCTGAATTCACGACTTTTCTGAGAAAGACAAACATGAGAAAACATAATGTATTCTCATAAAGACATGGGAATGCCTTAGAAATTCCATGGAAATTGGATTCGTGATTCTAAGTATATAGATTCTCAAAACTGTGTAGCTTCTTGATTTACTTTGCATCGATATGGCATACATATACATATATATATGTTTGTTAATATGCTTAAAGTCTTCTGTTGTCGTTTCAGGACAGAGAAAGTTGATGAAGTTATTAAAGAATGGGAAGGTTCCTTCTTTAAAGATAACCCTCGATTAAGGAAAAAATCTGTTTCTCTCCGATTTGATCTTCACTTAGCAACCACCGATGAAGGGTGTTTACAGACTAAGCAGGATAATCTACCAGATATAGAAGTCAGGCTTATCATGAGAAGATCATGCAGTATTCCCTCTATCAAACCTCCATCAGCAACTAATTTACCCAAAGACGGTATTTGACAAGATTTGAAAATGTTATTAGGATGGACCTAGGTAGGTCACCCTGAGCCCCTCCATCCCTGAATGTAAATTACTAAGTACTGTGGAAAATGCTATCATCGATGTGTGATTTTCTTCAGGAACAAAACAGTAAGAGACAAAGTTTCTCTGAATCTAATTATGTATCTATTTTATGGGGAGGAGGAGGCTTAAAAAATAAAATGAAAACTTCAGTATGGTTTCTATTTATTATTCTCCAAATATTCTTTTTTTATCATTGAAATTTTATCAGAGATTGTAAGTGACAAACTGGCTTAGTTGAATCTGTGTAGTTTCACTAAGTGACTGAATATTCTAAAGAAAAAGCAGTCATTTGTTTGAATATGAATTTATTATGACAGTTGTACTTAGTTATTTACCATTATTCCATGACTGGTTAAAAAGTCTTTTCTAGTAAAAAGAAAAAAAATGAATTATTAAAAAATAAAAATAAAAACACATGCACACACACACACACACTTAAACAGGACTCATTAATTCACTTGACCAGGTTTTTTTTTTTTTTTTGAGGCAATGATTTGTACACTTAGAAAAATAACTTCCCCAAAGAGTTATTTTCCTTGTACCATTCTGAACAGGTGATAAAACATACTCCAAGACTAATTTGGTAATTAAGTTAATCTACATCTGTAAATTTTTTGTAATTGTTATTTTTCTGATTTCCAGAAAGCTTACTTTAGTCAAAGAACTGTAAAAGTTGGATTCCCCACCATTAAAAAAAGAAAAAAAAATCAGACCAATTGCAAAAACAAACATGAAAAGCAAATTGAAGAGGTTGTCGCTACATTTATCCAAGAGAAAGCTACCCAGCCTCTCACCATTCCAGTTTTTTCACCTACTTAAGCTGAACATGATTCATTTGAATACTTGCTATAAGCCTTAGCTAAGATACTACATAAATATTAAAATATTTCTTTCCCTCATTTATGTGAACTAAGATAACAGTAAGTTCAAAACATCTAAGTTCAAAACATCTTCAGGATTTATGTTTTTAAATTGTTCAAATTGTAATAAATATGGATAGAAAATGTATTTGCAAATAAGTGGAGTACTGTCACAAAGTTTTTAAAACAATCTAACTTGTTTAATACAGGTGTATTTATTTTAAGGCCTTAAAAAATAAGCACCTGTTTTAAAACATCAGAATGTATGGCCTTTTTTTTTTTTTTCCTAAGCAGAAATAATGGTTGAGTACAACTCACCATACTTTTTTCCAGCAAAATTATCATCCAAGGGCTACAGCTATGTTGGCATTTTAGTAGAGACTTTATAGTCTCTCTCTTTAATTTCATCAGAAAAAAAAAGAAAGAAGAAAATAATGTTAAATAATCTGCAACGTAATACAAGGACATAAAAGTTAATCTTTTTTCAGTTACTTCGGATTCCATTTAGCTTGGCTTACTCTGTTTCGTGAAAGACAATGATTTCGTTTCATCAAGGATGTGGCAGCATGTTAAATGCTTAATCTTACATAATCATCTGAAATAAAATGCATCATATACGTACAAGTGTTTTCATTCAATATCAGTTGAGCACTACTAGCTTTATTAGAGCTTTTAAAAATGCAATCATATAAGCTATTGTACTGAAGTTCCTGCACTAAGCAACAGTAATTGTAACAAAGCAATGTATCTAGTATAATCCACCTGCAGTGTTAAAAATTTAGTACTGGGTGTCACGAATGTAACTGCTTATTATAGTCATTCTACTAAGCAGCTGTTGTGTGTATAACATGTATGTTTTAAAATAGTTGGATTTATAACAAAGCTACATTTGCTTCAGGGCATTTTAAATTGGAATATGAATTTACCAAAGTACAAGATACCACTACAATAAAAAAAAATTGCAACATGAACTCTAAAGTTACCTTGTATCTGAATTTGATACACAGTTTTTTGACTGAAAGATCTCCGTCCTTGGTTAAGCAAAACAAATAATTGCTAGCTCACTAGTGGAAAGACAGAGCCTTGCAACCACAGTAGACAGATAACAGTTTTAACACGTTTTCACAAAAGAAAAATTAAGAATTGTATATTGATGTTTTATTATAATAATAATAATCATATAATCCTGGGGAAAATAGAATAGCAATAGCCACTATTCATGAAGAGCCTGTTCTGCTCTAGGCATTGCTCATCAGACTGCTACATGATCTCAATCCTTATGGCAATCCTACAAAGTGCATAATTTTATCTTCATCTTAAAAATGAGTAGAAATTAATACTCTTCAATCTCTCTGAGATATTTTAAATGCATGCTTTCATAATAAAGGGAAAAAATAAGTAGTTTATTCCAAATACAAATGTTGTAGGATTCAAGCTGTACTCTATCACTAATTAACCACATAATCCAGAGGAAATCACAAATTTCCCAGGGCTTCAGTTTCCACACTTGAAAACAAAGCTGTTACCAGATGAGTTACGTACCCCCAAAATATGTGTTACAAATCCTAACCCCTGTACCTGTGGTTATAATCCCACTTGGGAATAGGATTTTCTTTTTTAATGTTAGTGAGGCCCTAGAGGATATATCTTAAACCACTGGTTTATCTTAAACCAATTACTTTTGAGATATAAAAAGAGCTCATTAGGCACCAAGAAGCAAAGAACAACAGGAGAAGAGGGATGAGGCATGAAGATCACCAGGGAATCAAGGAACAGAATGTAAAAGAGGCAAAGATCTTACCCTATGGCAGACAGAGAGCCTTCCCCTAGTGCAGGGGTCTTTTAGCCTCCTAAACTGTCAGAAAATAAATTTCTGTTCATTAAAGTCATACACTTGTGGTATTTTTGTCACAGAAGCACTAAGAAACTAAGACGAAATCAAAAGGTGATATTAAAAGCAGTTCCTACCCTGCATACTTCAGAGTTGTTCAGAAAGAAAAAAAAATTGCTTAAATTGTGCTTTAGATGAAAGTTTAAATCTCAAGTTAGTTTCTCCTGCAAAAACTTATACACACATTGTTACGTGATCCTAGTTGCTGTCCCTATAATGTGACCACTCATTCCTCCTTTCTATCCCAGATTTCCTGCATCCATTCAACCAGCTCCTGTCTCTTTCTGCTCTCTCATCTTGTCTCCAGATCAGAGCTGTCCATTTAGTCTCATGTATCTGCTTAAACTGAGAAGAACACTCTCCAAGTATCATTTTATGTCTTGGAGTCCAGTCTGTTCTGTGTCTGAAGAGTCAGCTTTGGAAATGGTTTTAGTTCTGGGCTAAAAGAGAGGTCAGGGACCATGCCTTCTGGGGATCCTCCAGTCTCAGCCAGATCACTAAGTCTGGCCTTTTTACTGTAATTTGAGTTGTGCAACTCACTTTTCTCCTGTGTTGTCAGGAACTCTTGTGTTCCCTAAGAGGGCAGTCCTTGATGGTAGCTGGGCACCATCTAGTTCTTCTGGTCTCAGGCTGATGAAGGCTGTATTTTATGCAGCCCTTTTGTCTCTTAAGCTAATATTTTTCTTGTGTCTTTGGTATTCTTCATTCTTCTTTGTTGAGATGAGTTGGGACAAATTGATGCATCTTAGATGGCTGCAACCAAGCTTTTTAGACCCCAGACACCACTTACCAAAGTGGGATACAGAACATTTTCTTAATAAACTTTGTTACGCCAATTGACCTAGATGTCGCCTGAAACCACGGTCCCTAGACTCCTGCACTTGCTACACTGTCCCTCAAAGTTTTGGTTGTGTTCAGGAAGTTTCTTAGCTTTTGTTTTAGTCCAGTGGTGATGAGTTTCCCTGTATGAAAGTATTTTGTTAAGCAGGTACATATGAAGATATTTTGAGAAGCACTACTCAAAAATATGCAGTACTATTTGGAAATTTCATTGGAAGTGAAGAATTTATGAAGACTATTACAGTTGACAATATAAATAATAGCTCATAACACAATATGTAAAAATAATATTTTTAATTCTTTAATTGCTTCCAGAAAAAAATATTTTTTCCCAAGTCAAAAATTCTTCATTTGAAAGTTTCAAGCAAAAAAATGTACTATGGTACATGGATCAAAACTAAACTTTATCTTAAATAATGTATATATATACACATCACTCAAATTTTCAACATATGAAATCAAAGGAAAACTTGTGCAGAGGGCAAAATATGGCTCTGTATTTACAAGTTATGGCCAGCATATACACATAGATTGCCAATGTTCTTGGACGGACTAAAAACTGTTCTGAAATAAGGTGTATGTGCATATAAGTACTAGCTGTTCCTAAAGTCTCTCACATACTTAAATCTAGACTAGGAGTTTGCATAGTTTTCTGGAAATATTTTAGGTTTTGCAGGACATGAAGTATCCATAGCAACTATGCAGCTCTCCCAAACCAGGCATAGATAATATGTAAACAAATGATAAGAGTGGCCCTGACCTAATAAAACTTCATTTACAAAGATAAGAGGTAAACAGGATTTGGCCCCCAAAGGAGTTTCCCAATTCCTGCCCTAGTCCCTGAGTAAGGTCCATGGGTAACTGACCCACACCCCGGATTCTCCAGGATCATTCTGATTTCAAACATTTTCACTCTTTTCCTTACTGTGTTGAAACTCAGGTCACAAATCACCAAGGGATTTTAGGGGCAAGGCAGAAAGCTGCAGAAGCGAACCATGCTTTATCAAATTTGATAAAACATTGTGAATCACACTGTCCTTGAAATCTGCTAAACTTCAGTATTTTGCAACTGTTTCTAAGGACAAAAACTAAATATCTGCAATGCATTGTGCTTTCACAGAAACAGTTGAGAAAATTAGCCTATTTCACTATTTGCCTATAACCAGACTTTTTATAGGCTATTTGGCTCAAGCAAACCTATGTCCTCCCTTTAGCTATTTTAAGGCAAGAAAAATCTATTTAAAAAGCATAATTAGAATATATTACAAATTGCTCAGTGGTTGGTTGATAATCTTTTTGTCAGCCACACACCTCTTCAAATACCTAACGAAGCTACCAATTCTATCCAGAAAAACGCATGTAAAATTTGTGTACAATTCCAAGGTGTTCATAGACCTCCTGGAGCTTATCCATGGGCTCCAACACATCCAGCTACTGAAGATACAGTCTCGCTCTCTTCATTTTCTTTTTCTTCCTTGTTCCCAGTCACAGCGCTCTACCTACTCCTAATTCTCTCTCACCAGCTTCTTTCTATGGTGTATGAGAAGGAAATCAATGAGACCTGGACTTGAATCTCACCTTAATCATTTAATCAATTACTAGTTTGAGCTTTTACACCTCAGAAGAAGAACTCCAGGAAAGTATAGGTAGAGAAGAATGCAGGCCCTACATCCTGCTGCCAGATGGCTTTATGATTAGGTCCAAGCAAGAGCTCCCAACAACCTTTATAGCTACATACAGTTTGAATAATTGTCTTAGTCATCACTGCAAGTGATGATTTAAAACACAGAATTTTATTCTTTCATAGTTGGAAGTCCATATTCAGGGTGCCAGCTCCAGGATAAGGCTTTCTCTCTGCATCAGATTTGATCAGATTTGGAAAAAAGGTCTTTGTCATCAATTTTCCCCTGGTCCGGAAACTTCTCAGTGCAGGCACCCTGGATCCAAAGGACGTGCTCTGTTCTGGCCCCTCTTGCCTGATGGTAATGTGGTCCCTCTCCTCTCTGCTGGACTCTTCCTTTTATGTCTCTAAAGAAGCTGACTCAGGATACAGTCTAATCCTGTAGATTGAGACCTGCCTCATTAACTTCGTAGCAGTTAGGATTTACAATACACAGGATATTCATATCAGATCACATTGTAGTGGACAACCACACAACAGTGGGAATCATTGTCTAGCGAAGTAGACACACTTTTTTTTCTTTTCTTTTTTTTTTTTTTTTGGTGGGGGAAACAAAACTCAGTCCATAACAATAGTCCAATTAACCTGCATCCTAGATTTTCCAGGAATAATAACAATCCAAAAGTCTGTCCTATGGTCCCCGTATGTACCCTTGTATATGCAAGATTGTGTCCTGAATATGCCTTTGAGGAAAAAAGTCAGATAAAAAGTCCATCTGCTGGGTATTTCACTTTTCAGTTTTAATTTTTTCAAGGACTAGGGAAGAGATATATTTTTTCTCTGTTATAGTTTACCAATATTCTTTAATAACTTTGGAAATCTCCAGAAGAGAAAGGACCAAAGTAGGAAGGAGGAATGAGATAACCATTCATCCATTCATGCCACAAATATTATTTTTTATTTTTTATTGTGTTTTAAGTGAAAGTTTGCTTTCAGGTCAGTTTCTCATACAAAAGCTTACAGATTGCTTTCTCTCCACATTGTTCTCTCCACACTGTGACAACACACTCCTCCTCTCCACCCTGTATTTCCCATGTCTATTCAACCAGGTCCTGTCCCCCTCTGCATTCTCATCTCACCTCCAGACAGGAGCTGCCCAGTTAGTCTCTGGTATGTACTTAAGCCAGGAAGCACATTCTTCGCCAGTATCATCATATGCGTTATAAAGATGTTCAACCTTTTTCTGACAAGTCGACTTCAGGAATGGCTTCAGTACTGGGCTAACAGAGAGTCTGGGGCTCATGCTTTCAAGGAAACCTCCAGTCTGTCAGACCATCAGTCTGATTTCTTTGCTAGAATTTGAGCTTTGCACTCCACATTTCTCCTGTCCCCTGTCAGGGACTCTCTATAGTCAGGGCAGTTATTGGTGGCAGCCAGTCAACTTGCGGTTCTTCCTGTCTTGTGCTGATGCTTTCTCTGATTTATGTGACCCTTTCTGCATCTTGGCATTCATGACACAAATTTTGAGCACCTAAATGTACCAGGCACTGTTCTAGACGTTAGGGTCGAATATAAAGAAAATTAGTCAAAAATCTCCAGCCTCAAGGGAGTTGTGATGTTTAAGGTTGTGTGTCCACATGGCTATGTCATTATTCTCAGTGGTTCAGCAATTATGTACAGATGTAGTTTGGCAGTTACGTAATTATGTAGTCATCCTCCATGATGTGATTTGATATGATCATCCAATCAGTAGTAAGGGGAGTTTGCTTGGGAATGCAGCCTGCATCCAATATATGTGTGGAGGTTCTGACAAACCCCACTTGCTGGCTCTGGATCCTGCATCTGGTTCATCATCACCTAACCTCTGGTTTATGAGACTTGAGCCAGTAGCCTGCTGTATCACCTGCTGGTCTTGGGAACCGTCAGACTCCACAGCCTGGGAGCCAGCAGCCTGTCATCTTCCTCGCTCATCTTGGCTTTGTTAAGTCACTGCAGCGACATGAGTCAGGAGAAGCCTTCAGCCTTACCCCCTCGCCCAGACTTAGGACTTGCAGCCTCTACAACCGCATGAGACATTTCCTTGAGACAAATTTCTCTACATGTGTATACGCTTCAATGGTTTTGCTTCTCTAGAAAACCCAGCCTAAGACATTTAGTATTGAAAGTGGTCCTAAAGAAACAAAATCATAAAGGCAAGTTTTCTAAACTGGTTCACTAGTCAGACTAGTCTTAAAGGTGTTGATGACTCTGCCTACAGTAGTGCAAAGGGCATGAGATGGCAACAGGAATATGCAAAGTATCACCATGGATGAATTGAATATTGGTGAGAAGCAATCCTTGACAGTTTTCCACATTTTTTGTCAGATGAGAGGCATAGGGAAGATGGTTGATTGATCCTACTTTCACTGCACAAACTGGTGAAACAAATGAGCTTAGGGCTTCAGAGTCACAGCTTAAAAACTGCAAAAAGATCTGAAAGTTGCCACTTACGCCCTGAAAGAAAACCTTATTTCTAATAGTAACAGAGCCAGTGCTGCAAAAAAAAAAAAAAAAAAACGAATCCAACATTTTATCCTAAGAGTAGCTAAATTACATCAACTGAATTTCCAACTCGAATGGTGTCTGAAGTTAAAGTGAGGGCACTGACTGGGAATAAATGGGATCCTGAATCTTGGGTTGGGGACATACGAGCAGATAATCAGGAATCTGGGGACACAGAGCCCCTAATGTCATTGAATCACTCCTGTCAACAGAATCAGTCCTCTTACTCCCATCTGAAGAGATTACTCCATCTTTGCCAAGACACCCTCCTCAGTCAAATTGTTACATCTTCCACCTCCATCTGATGAGACTAATCCAGTTGTGTCTGAAGAGTGTTTACCTGAGATATTACTTAGGGCAGTGTCCAAGTCATTGCCTCCAGAATCACTGGAGTGGATGACTTACAGCCAAGCCAGCCAAGTGCCATCGAGTTACAAGATACTGCTAAATATTTCTAGGACCCAGCCTCCCACCCATTTTTCCTTCCAGACTTATAACTACACTTAAGACCCAGTTAGCCCCAAAAGGTAAAGTACAAAGTGAGATTCCAGGAGGAGGTATACTACACTCAGTAACAACTGCTTGACTTTATTAATATGTATAAAGAGAAACCCAGGGAATATGTGTAGGAATGTTTACTAAAGATGTGGGATAATGGTACAAAGAACACAAAGTTGGATCAATCTGAGTTTATTTATATGGGTCCCACTAAGCACCCATTCTTCATTCAGTGTTTGAGCTCAAAAGGTTAGAAAAGGATCTAGTGGTTTACTCGGTTGGCTTGTTGAAGCATGGATTATACGATGGCCTATGCTAAAACCAACTGAAGTACCAGATTGTCTTAGTATTTCAGTCTATAGAAAAAAGGATACAAAGGCTTAGGGAAATTGGCATGTTAGAGTGGATTTCTCAAGTTAGACCCACGGACCCACACATAGAGTATCCAGAGGACACATCTTTTACCAAAACGATAAGCAGTACATTTGTGGAGGAAACCCCAACACATTTGAGGATTGATGTAATTATTTTTGCATAAGTCAGAAGTGACAGTGAAAACTTCTCTAACTGAATTAGTACATCTAGCTACAATTGAGCTAACTGGACCTTGCAATGGTAGGGACCAAGTGTCAGCATTCAATTAACAAGTGCAAGATGGGTAAAGTATCTGCAGTGGAGAGTGGAGTCAAAGCCTGGCTCATGAGGACTTAAATGCTGTGTGAGATTTAATCATGGTGTCCCATGGAGTAAAACAGATAGGAAGTCTACTAAATATTTACTTGATCTTCGTAAGTGGAAGACTTCCAGGTGAAAGGCAGTCTAACTCAAATTGCCAGGAAAGAGATTTGTAGCCCCTTAATCAATTCTCAGAATTGAGCCAGTTTACAGACCCACAACTCTTCGAATGAAGGGAAGACTGAGTCCCCTTGAGGAAGGATACCACTACACTACCAAAAATTTGTGATATTAATCTTTCTCTTAGTCTTTCATGTGACTGAATATTCACTGGGGAAGAGGAAATAATCAGACTTTGGAGGGATTACCGGACACTGGCTAAATTCCAAGAACCCCCAAAACATCACTGTGTCCCACCAGTCAGATTGGGGACATAGGGAGGTTATTACTGGAGTCTTTGATCAGGTTGATCTGACAGTGGGTCCACTGGATCCCCAACCTCATGTAGTGATTTCCTCAGTTTCAGAATGCATAACTGGAATAAATATACTCGGCAACTTGCAGAACCCCCACATTGGGTCCCTGATAAGTGAGGACTATCTGTTATGGAAGGAAAAGCCAACTGGAAGCCATTAGAACTACCCTCACATAGAAAAACAGAAAACCATCTCGGATCTTAAAAGCTAGCAAGCTGCCATCTGAGGTACACCAAATGGTCCCAACTCAGCTAGAACAGATGATCACCAAGGACAAAAATGATAAGAGGGAAAAAGAACCCAGAAGACAGAAAGACCCATGTGAATGGATGACTATGTCAACATGTGACCGAGGAAACCAGATGGTTCCTGGCTACCACCAATGACAGCCGTGATGGGGCTCACAATGTTGAGTCCCAGTGGCAATATGAGAAAAAAAGGGGTGCACCCTAAAGAACTCCACTAAAAAACCACAATTGATGGTCCAAAGGCCTGGGAGTTCCCCTGGGAGCATGGCCCCTAGACCTGATGCTGACCCTGATCACAGATCATTAGTGAGGTCAATTCTTCAGCTAGGAATAGATTGGACTCGGGGACACAGAGTGACCATATTGTGTGTACACTTTATGGTTCTGCGCATCAACAGGATATCATCCTACTGGCCTCTTACTAGAGGGGAGTGGAGAGGGTAGAGAGGAGGGGACAGGAGATTGAAATGGAAAGGAGGAGGGTGCTGTCACCAGTCATGGAGAGCAGAGGTAGCTGCATATAGGCAGGCATGCAAATATAAATTGTAAACTTTCACTCAATCACAATAAGGAAGAACGGAAGGAAAGGAAAGCAATAGCACATTCCTGGAGGGACTGCAGAGATTACTGCTACCATGAGGGACTTGAAGGATGCAAGTGTGGTGATTCCTTCCACATTTTCACTCAACTCACCTATTTGGTCTATTCAAAAAACAGATGAGTCCTGGAATATGACAGTGGATTATCATAAACTTAACCAAGTGACGACTCAAATTGCAGCTGCTGTTCCAGATATGGTTTCACTGCATGAGCAACGGTACCTAGTACGTAGCTATTGATCTGATCAATGCATTTTTCTTGATTGTGGCTTTGAAAGAATACCAGAAGCAGTTTATCTTCAGCTAGCAAAGCTAGCAATACAATGTCACTGTCTTACTTGAGGGGTATATCAACTCTCCAGCCCTATTTCATAATTTAGCCCACCAGGACCTTGGTTTCCTTTTTTCTTACATAAGAGATCATGATGGTCTATTACATTGACATTACGCTGATTGAGCTAGTAAGGAAGAAGTGTCGATGATCTGGATTTACTGGTAAAGCACATGCATGCTAGATGGTGGGAAAGTAATCCCACAAAACTATAGATGCCTTCTGCCTCAGTGAACTTTCTAGGGGTCCTGCAGTATGCAGCATGGTGAGACATTCCTTTTAAAGTGAAGGATAAGTTGTTACACACGGCCCCTCTTAAAACTAAAAAGGAGGCACAATATCCAGTGAGCCTCTTCAGTTTTAAAAGCAACATACCCCTCATACGGGTATGTTACTCCAGTCTATTTGCCAAGTGACTCAAAAAGCTGCTTGTTTGGAATAGAGCCCAGAACAACAGAAGGCTGTACAACAGGTTTAGGCTTCCATAAAAGCTGCTCTACCACCTGGGCCATATGTCTTGGCTGATCCAATGCTGCCTGATGTGTCTGTGGCAGACAGGGATGCTGTTTGGAGTCTGGCAGTCCCCTGTTAGTGAATCACAACGCAAAGCCTTAGTATTTTAAAGCAAAGCCCTGCCATCCTCTGCAAATCACTATTCTCCTTTTGAGAATCAGCTTTTGGCTTGTTACTGGGTCTTAGTAGAAACTGAATGCTTAACCATGGGCCACCAAGTCACTATGTGGACTCAGGTGCCCATCATGAACTGGGTGTCATCTGACCCACACAGTCATAAAGCTGAACATGAACAGCAACACTCCAGCATTAAATGGAAGCGGTATGTATGAGATCAGGTTCAGGCAGGACCTGACCCCAAAACCAAACCCACTGTTGTGGAGTTGATTCCAACTCATAGCAACTCTGTAGACAGAGTAGAACTTCTCCATGGAATTTTCAAAGATCACTTGGCTGATCTGAACTGCTGACCTTCTGGTTAGCAGCTGTTGCACTTAACCGCTACACCACTAAGGTTTCCAGCAGGACCTGAAGGTACAGGTAATTTATATGAGGAAGTGGCCCAAATGCCCATGGTTTTCACCCCTGTCATATTACCTTCCTTCTCCCATTCTGCACCTACAGCCTCATAGGGAGCTCCTTGTGATCAGCTGACTAAGAAAAAACTCATGCCTGGTTTGCAGATGGTTCTGCAAGATACGTAGAGACCTCTGAAAAGTGTGTAGTGGCAGTACTATAGCCCCTTTCTAAGAACTCACTGAAGGATACTGGGGAAGAGACAGCCTTCCAATGGGCAAAACTTCAAGTAGTACACCTGGATGGTGACTTTGCTTAAAAAGAGAGATGGCCTGATGTATTATTATATACTGATTCATAGGCTGTGACCAACAGCTTGGCTGGATGGTTGGGGATTTGGAAGGAACATGACTGGAAAATTGATAACAAGGAGGTATAAGAGGGATGTGGATAGACCTCTCTGAACAGGCCAAGTGAAGATAATCATGTCTCATGTAATGCTTACCAAAAGCTGACCCCAGTAGAGTAGGATGTTAATGATCAAGTGAAAAGGATGACACATTCTGTGGAAACCAGTAGTCCTCTTTTGCCAGCCATTCCCATCACTGCCCACTGGGTTCATGGTCAAAGTGGCCATGGTGGCAGGGATGAAGGTTATGCATGGGTTCAGCAATGTGGACTTCCACTCACCAAGGCTGACTTGGCTACAGCCGCTGGTGAGTACCCAGTCTACCAGCAGCAGAGATCAGTGACAAGTTCCCAGTATGACACCATTCCTTGAGGTGATCAGCCAAAAATCTGGTGGCAGGTTGATTACACTGGACCATTTCTATAATGAAGATGGAAGGAATACACAGAGTCATTACACCAGAAAGAGCTGGTTGATGTTCAGCTATTTGAAGAGGTAGTATATGGTCAGGAACCAATGGTACTGAAGGAAGAAGTCAAAGCTGCATTGAAGACACTGGCAAAAATAAGACTCCAAGAGTTCATGGAATATCAATTGAGATATTTTAACAAACAGATGCAGTGCTGGAAGTGCTCACTCATCTATTCCAAGAAATTTGGAGGGCAGCTGCCTGGCCGTTGGACTAGATCATGTTTATGCCCGTTCCAAAGAAAGGTGATCCAACCAAATATGGAAATTACTGAACAATATCATTAATATCACACACATATAAAATTTTGCTCAAGATCCTTCAAAAGTGACTGCAACAATATATTGACAAGGAACTGTCAGAAATTCAAGCTAGATTCAGAAGAGGACATGGAACCCAGGCTACCATTGCTAATGTCAGATGGATCTTGACTGAAAGCAAAGAATACCAGAAAAATGTTTACCTACATTTCACTGACTATGCAAAGGCATTCAATTGTGTAGATCATAACTAATTATGGCTAACATTGCATAAAATGGGAATTCCAGAGCACTTAATTGTGCTCTTAAGGATTCTGTACACGGATCAAGAGACAGTTGTGTGAAAAGAACAAGGGACACTGCATGGTTTAAAGTCAGGAAAGTTGTGCTTGTATCCTTTCACCATACCTTTGTAATCTGTATGCTGAGCAAATAATCCACAGAAGCTGAATTCTGTGAAGAAGAATGAGGCATCAGGATTAGAGGACAACTCATTAACAACTTGCATTACACAGACAACACTACTTTACTTGCCGGAAGCAGAGAAGATTTGAAATACTTACCGATTAAAATCAAGGACCACCAAGCCTTCAGTATGGATTACACCTCAACATCAAGAAATAAAAATCCTCAAGACTGGACCAGTAAGCAACATCATCATAAATGGAGAAAGGGTTGAGGTTGTCAAGGATTTCATTTTACTTGGTCCACAATCATCATCCATGGAAGCAGAAGTCGAGAAATAAAAAGATGCATTGCTTTGGGAAAATCTGCTGCAAAGAGTCTCTTTAAAATACTGAAAAGTAAAGATGTCATGTTTGAGACTAAAATATGCCTGACCCAACTGCATCACACATGTGCAAAAACTGGGACAATGAATAAGGAAGACAGAGGACGAATTGATGCCTTTGAACTGTGTTGGAGAAGAATATTAAATGTACTACGGACTGCCAAAAGAATAAAGAGATCTGTTCTGGAAGTACAATCAGAGTGCTCCTTGGAAGCAAAGATGGCAAGACTGCATCTTACATATTATGGACATGTTGTCAGGAAGGACCAGTCCCTGGAAAAGGACATCATGCTTGGTATAGTGGAGGGTCAACAAAAAAGAGGAAGACCCTCAATGAAACAGATTGACACAGTGGCTACAATGATGGGCTTAAGCATAAAAAAGGTTGTGGACATGGCTCAAGATCAGGCAGTGTTTCATTCCGTTGTGCATGGGGTTGCTATGAGTTGGAACCAAGTCAACAGCACATAACAACACTTCTATAATGTAAAGGGCAGCATTTCATTCTTAATGGGATACACATTTACTCGGGATATGGATATGCCTTCCTTGCCTGCAATGTTTCTGCCAAAACTACCATCCATGGACTCAGAGAACGCCTTATCCATCATCACAGTATCTCGTACAGCATTGCCTTGGATCAAAGAACTTACTTCACAGCAAATGAAGTGCAGCAATGGGCCTATGTTCACAGAATTCACTGGCCTTATCATGTTCCCACCATCCTGAAAGAAATAGCTTTAAAGAACAATGCAACAACCTCCTAAGGACACAATTATGGCCCCAGCTAGATACTAGTACTTCACAGGGTTAGAGCAGTCTTCTCCAGGAGGTTATATAGATTCTAAACCAGCATCCAATATGTAGTGTTATTTCTCCCATAGCCAGGAACACAGTTCTGGGAATCAAGGGGTATAAACGCAAGTGGCACTACTCACTATTACCTCTTGGGAGCCACTGGCAAAATTTTTGCTTCCTTTTCCCATGACTCTAATGCTCTGTGGATCTGGAAGTCAAACAGATACAGGAAGACAAAAGAAGAACGAATGCTTTTGAATTGTGAAGCTGGAGAAGACTATTGCATGTACCGTCGTCTGCCAAAGGAACAAACGTCTGTTCTGGAAGTTCAACCAGAGTGTTTCTTGGAAGCAAAGAGGTGATGTCAGGAGGGACATGTCAGGAGGGATCAGTCCCTGGAGAAGGACAGCATGCTTGGCAAAGTAGAGGGTGAGAAAAAAGACAAAGACCATCAATAAGATGGACTGACCCAGTGGCTGCCACGATGGGCAAAGCATAAAAACGATTGTGGACATCGCACATAGACTGGACAGTGTTTCATTCTGTTGTGCATAGGGTCGCTATGGATCAGAAGCGACTAGATAGCACCTAACAACAACAACACGTCTCAGAAAACTAGCAATTACACCATAAAAGCACTTTGGTGGGTGGGGGGGATGGGGACAGGACTGAAAAACTCTGCAGAATTGAGAGGTTTTGCTTCATGGTCAAAGCTAATGATAGGATGCTAAAGCTGAGTACTGGTTGAAGACATAAACTCAGGTACGTCAGTCTTCTACGCCTCTATCCTACGCTTGCATAAGTATATACTCTAGCAGAAGGGGCAAGAGAAATGCAAAGCCCACTAAGCGAGAGCTACCTGAGCCCAGGCAGACGGTCCCAGGCCTCACGCCCTATAGCAATTCACGTGGTCTTGCGGCTCAGAGGAAGGAAGCGGAAGCCAACTTCCCGCCTCCTCCCCGTGCAGCTTCGCACCGCCCACCGCGTCGCTCGGCGCGCAGACGCTCTGATTCCTCCCCGCGGCGAAATCCGGGCCTATCGGGCGGTGGGGCCGCCTTCACTCTTTCTGCAGTGACGAATCGGCGACTGGCTGGGCAAGTGTCCAAATTCAAGAAGCTTTGAGGAACTATGAGACCCTTTAAAAAACTATAAACTATCTGAAGCATCACCTTGCCTACTACGGAGACTTTATTTCTCTAAAGAAAGATGAGTGAGGTCTGTAAATAAATTAAGAAGAAGTGTGGAAAGTGCGAGTGCCGAAGCTCGGGGCGCGAGGGGCGGGGCTTGCGTGGGACAAAGGGAAACGAAGCTGGAGCTGCGGGCGATCTGTTTGCCCGCGGGTGAGTGTTTTGGACCGGGCACGACCGGGTTGGGAGGGTGGCAAGTTGTGATATCCCCATTTGGCTGGACCCTGATCTCCTGGGAGCTACTAGGGTTTAGGTTTGGCTTCAGAGGCAGAGCTGGGGCCGGTTGCGTCCACTCTGAGGCCTTGCGGTGTGAGGATTGGGAGGGAGTCCGGTCTGGGGCTTCTCAGCTGCGAGATTGGCCCCACCCTGTAGCCCTCCAGAACTGACCAAAGCGTTTATGCATAGCCCCCTTCAGCTGAGTTGCTGGTAAAGTGCGTTCTCCCCAACCGAGGAAACCACCTCTCAGGAAGCCGTGAGGGCAACCCATGCCTCGGTCCTCACACCCGGAATGTGGTTCCCTTTGGTCCAAGCAGCTACCTGGTAATTTACGTAGCGAAGGCTTGGAGCGAAGAGCTCTGTATCACAGTGTGGCGTGGGTTTGAAATCCGCCTCTAGAACTTCCTGGCTGTGTGGCTTTGGGTTCTCTAAATTCCCAGAGACTCCCTTTTACAAATCCGTGAAATAGGGACAGCAGCGCATATCTTGTAAGGTAGTTGTAACTGTTCAAGGAGATAACCACAGGTAATGAGCTTATCCTTTAGAAGACATTCATTCAGCAGTTGCTGAGTATTACGTCCCAGGCACTGGGAGTGGATCTAGTGACAGACAAATATGGAATACCACTCTTAAAATTTATAATGTCAACAGGGGAGATCAAGAATTGCAAAGAATTAACAATAAAAGTGATGTACAGGGAGTTTGTGGCAGTTGTCATTAGGGCGTGACACAGCAAGGCCTACTGGATGTTGACAGCTCCCTGAGTGTGAGCAGGATGGAAATCTTGACCAATGGTTTCTGCCCATTTTTTAACCAAAAAGAGAAAGCTAGGATGAGCCGTTGAGAGAATAAGCTGTTTCTGTCCACACCAGGCGTCTTATTTCTTGTACTCTAGGGCATTCCCCTAAAGTGCAAAACAATCGTCTCTGTTTCACATAACGTATAAATGAAGGTGTACCACTAGACAGAAGTTTATTGGCTTTTCTTTTACTGAAAGTGAATTTTTGTCTCTTTGTACTCTGCTATTTGTCATGTATATTGATATAAAGAACCAGCTCACATGTATATGGTTGTGAGCTGGTAATCCCCAGCAGCACTCAATTTGGTCATATTGACAAAAAATAAGATAAACAATATTGTAACTTAATGTAAATTGTCTGGGAATACAGATGAGAGTGCAGTTAATTCTGTCCAGGTAACTAGGCTCCGTTGAGGAGAGAAATCTTCAAAACGGCTCAGAAGGATGTATTAAGAGTTTCTCAAATCGACTTGCAAAATTTACTCCCAGAAGTTTTGAAGGCCTCACTGGAAGAGAATGTTATCAGTATCATAGCAGTTAACCTCTTGCACAGCCTCCAGGAATAAAATACTGTGCTGTTTTAGTGGAAGTTTGTTACCATTAGAGGCAAAAGTAGATCTGCCATGAGGAAGCTGTCAGTATCTGGTAGACTTTGTTGGAGGAGGGCCCAGATAATACATCACATTCTATTGTCATTATCTTTTTATCAGTCAGATTAAGTGTTTACATGGCATCAGCAAAATGTTTTCCATACAAAAAATGACTCGGTGTCATTAAAAAAAAAAGACCTGAAAGTACATGTCTAATATTACTCATAGCATCCCCAGTGATTTGTTTCAGTCGTTTAACTCTGATCTGTCAAATGATCTATAGTAACTAATCAAAATGAAAGGCAGAAGGCTTGATTATTAGAAGATAACAAGCTAATTTTATTTAGAAAGACCAATTAAAACTACCCTATTCTTTAGGAAAACATTCTCTTATGCTTGCTGAGTTTTGATTCTCTTTTTTTTTTCCTTTTTTTTCTTTTTTCTTTTTTTTTTATTTTAGTGTCTCAGATTCATTCTTAAGGAACTGAGAACTTAAATCTTCCAAAATGTCAAGTAAGTTTCATTTTTTATATTTATCAATCTATGTTAATAAGAGACTAATGCCCTAGCAAATGGGAATTCCAAAATACTCTCATTTTTTTTCTTCAAAACAGGACCATTGGTAGTTTTGTTGCATAGTATTATATCTCAGTTGTTTACAAGAAGTTATTTATTTTCTTTCAAACAGAAAGACCATCTTATGCCCCACCTCCCACCCCAGCTCCTGCAACAGTAAGTTTTAATTTTCTTGTTAATGTAATAGCCAAGTCTGGCCTTGATACAAAAACCCAGATGTCTTCCAGTGACAGTCACTCAATCAACACAACAACAGTATGAAAAAGTCAGCTTAAAAAAAAAAAAAATCAGCACTTCCTACTGAATAAAATAACTCTTTGCATCTTACCTTGAACGAACCCCAACATTTAAAGCAATAAGAAATTCTGATCTCCTGTGCTCAGTTTTTTTCTTCTAAATGGGAAATAAGCAATAAGTTTAATATTTCTCTCTTATTAATCTTTGTTATTAAGAGTCTTTAAAGTTGATATTGAGTGAATGCTCATTCTGGCTTTTTATTTTATTTATTTATTTTAAACCTGACCTTCAACTGGTTATATTTTTCTCTCCTTTTTGGTCTTTATATAGTTTTTTATTAAACAGTGAAGCTTCTAGTTCTACAATAACACTGTAAATCTTTATTTTCAAGCTGTTCAAGTAAGGATTTTATCATCTGTGGGTCAGATCCTGCTACTGAATTTTATTCCACTTTATAAGTAATGTTTTTTGATTTGGGAATTGTTATGTTTCAAAATGTCTAAGTAAGAGTAGTGATGCAAATTTTTTCCCCACCTAGCAAGCTCTGACCCAGCTTGGTCAGCATGTAAAATAATTGTCCAGTCCATAAAACAGGTATAATAGTAACTGTTTAGGACTTGCTGAAATAGATTCCTTGTTTTTTTTTTTTAAATTAAAAAACAAAACCAAAAAACACTGTTAACATTGGCCACATCCTGCAAAACCAGCTCTTTAACAGCTGTTAGCTTCCTTCCACACCCCCTACCACCTAAATTTCAGGCTAGCCTACTTTTCACTGCTAATTAGGTCCTTGTGTAATTTCATTTTTTTTACTAGATAACTTCTGTTTACTAACCCTCAGATGTATGTTTTAGTTATGTTAATCAACAATTTATTTTTTCCTCAGTAAGATGTATAAAGAGATACTGTATTACATGTTCTCAGTTCATTTTCTATAATACACAGTCTCGAAAGTTTTTTCCGGTATTTCTTAAGTCCGCTGTTTGGTTTGTTTTCTTTTTTAAATCAAAGACATTTCTTATCACCATCTCCATGGCACTCTGCTAGTGGCTATACAGGTGGAGTTGAACAGTTGAGATTCCTGACCTCAGAGAGCTAACCATGTACTTCAGTTGGGGAAATGGTATAATTGTGATATTTTATTTTTCCTTTTCTTCTTTTTAAGTTCCCCCACTTTAATTTTCTTACATTATTGCCTCTTACTGTTGAACAGTGATTCTAATTGTTTATACAACTTCTGAAGGTGTCATTTTGATGTAAATACTGCCTCTTTGACAAACTTGACTTTTTGAGATTAAAATAGCTCAAAAACCGAGTGTCTCCCTGATGACTTCTTGGATATAGAAAGAGATTTTTGTTTTTGGTTTTTTTTTTTGGCCTTTCTTTAATCATATTTCTGTACCATTATAATTTCACATTGACATTGACACACAAAATACAGAAGATTAAGAATTAGGACATCTAACAGAATGGATATTAAATGAATTACTCACCTTTTTTTTTTCCATTACTTCTACCACCCCTACCATCACCCCCACCTCCACTTCCACCACCCAGAAGTACCACCCCAAATAATAGATATTTATCTTGTGCCTTTGATATTTTATATCTGTTATGCTTAAGTATATTTAATTTGCGTCTTCCATAACTATAGGCTAAAAATTGATTCAGTTGTTCTCTTTTCTCCTAAAGAGTATCAAGTATAATATCTGCTTGAATGCCTGCCTTTGGACACTAAGGATATGTGCAACAGCATGTTTTAGAAAGTTGTGTTTATTTTGTAGCAGCTTCAGCATAGCTGGGATGTGCTATTAGTGTATCTACCACATACACAATTCAGGACTGACACGGTTAATTGCATGTTAAAAAGAAATTACTAGCGCTTGTTTTGATTGAGTTTCATTAGGTAAAATACCCTCCTACATTTGGTCTGTCTTCGCATTTGGTCTCTCTCTGCTACCTTTTTATGCATTGTGCCTTGATTCTCATGAACGCTGGATGTCATTGTATTAACCACAAGGGCATTGCTACGTAAGAGCCCATTTGTTGTCCCATCAGTGCTTAAAATTCACAAAAACCAAGAATTTCACTGCTGTAGCAAGTAGTTGTGCTTTGAAAGGGCTGTCAGGAACTTGAAAGTTCAAGTCCGTAAACTTGAAAAGTAGTTCACATTAAGGATAAAATACAGAAAATGTTCATGACTGACCTATGGAAGATGGGTCAAAGAAGAGATGGAAGAGAAAGGCCTGTAAAATAACGACTGGGTTTTAAAGATCAGCCAGTACCCCAGAATGAAATCCATGCATTTCTTACAAGTCTTTGTTTTGAAATCATGTATGTGACATTCACTGAATCCAGCATATGTTCTTTTCTATTAATAACTTCTGGCTTCCTGATTTGAGTCTTTTCTCATTTCTCACACAATATAAAATGATTTTTAAAAATTGCCTTCAAACAGATCCATTTCTTGTTTTTGTTTTTAGTAGATGAATACATTGGTGGCATCTGCGTAGCCGTCAAGTAAATTGTTTTTGCATGTGAAGTGTTTCAGACTTCCAGTTTATCACATTTCAAGCCTTGCTATGTCACATATCACGTTGTCACTGAATTGTTATGTCACACTACTGATCATGAAGTAGTCCTGAGTGTTTGAGACCATGTGGTGTATTGCTTAACCGAAAACACAAGCCATGTTCATTCATATTCACACAAACGCCCCTTTCCCCTGCAGAAAGAAAAAAACAAACACAGGTTTCTCAAAGAAAAATTCTGTTTTTTCAATGAAAGGAAAAGAACAATTACAACACATCATTGCTTGTTTAAGTTCAGGTTGCTTTTGCATGCCATATGCAAATCATTTTTCATTTCTGTGTTTTCCTCGTTTGAGCTCATTTCTCATTCGTGTTTTTGTCTCATTTGTTTCCATCAGCAAATGCCCAGCACACCAGGGTTTGTGGGATACAATCCATACAGTCATCTCGCCTACAACAACTACAGGCTGGGAGGGAACCCGGGCACCAACAGCCGGGTCACGGTAGGAGAATCAACTATTACAGCATCCGGCAAACAACTGGAATTGGCTAGAAATGGCTTCAGAGTTAGGTCCTTTTGAATCATAAGCACAGCCATTAAAAACATCTTAATCTGGCTTTTTGACTATCTTAAACATTTTGTTGTACAGTCTTACACGGAAAAGAAAAAAACGTGCAATTTGGATACATATGTGGAACAAAAGAAAAATTCATTCTCTTTGGAAGTCTTGGGCACTTAATGCATATTCTGTGTATAGACAAAGTTAGAATTTCTTTTTAAATAGCCCTTCTGACATGATTCGTTTATTTAAGGTAATTGGCAATAGGCTAAACAACTCTGTTCCTTAAAAAATGCTCAGTTTGTAGATCTGCTATTTTGGGCCTGGAGAACTTGTGACTGGCCTACCAGAAGCTTCGATTTAAGCTGCTACCTGTAATTATTTGTCTTTTGGATTTAGTAGTTGACCTTTGGTAATGAATTTCTCTCCAGAAGTGGGGAGGGAAAACATGTTTATGTCCCACCATTTTAAAATGAACTCAGTTTGAAGTACCAGGCTAGATGTGTGCAAGTAGAGGTAACATTTCTCATCTTTTGGGTAAGGTAGTAGTTTCTGAAGTGTCAGATAGGTTATTTAAATTACCTAAAATAGCAAAATTGAACGATGAGCTTTTAAACTGTAATTTTAAAATTATCTTAAACATCATCCAATAAACATTGAATTTCAAAGAAACAAAAGAACTTGCTCATAACTGTAAAAAAGATTTATTAAAAAAATAAATCCAAAAGCCAAATACCTACATGGATTGGAAGGTGGTATTGGTGAGAATGTAAACTTTTTAATACCTGGTTTCCATTTGCTGTATTCATGGGTAAGAAGTACCTTCAAGTAATGTAACTTGTAAAAAGCCCTCTCACCCTGTAGTCATGCTAGAGCAGAAAGTGTGTAACTATCAACCCATGTGTCTATCTTGGTAAGCATGTTGCTTAGCTTGATAGGTTTTGTTTGTCTAAATTTTTCATTGTTTCTACATAATTTGTACTTCATGAGCATACCAAGTTTTATGTGCCATGCATATTTCATGGTATCACAAAAGAATTCTGATGAAGCGTGTATATGTATGCATTTCATAATGCACATAACTTTTATGTGCATCAGTACATGTTTTTCCCTGGCCTGATTGTGTTTCACAGTTGTAATGGATGGCAAGGTTATCCCATGATAAATAACGTTTTAATGTAAACAAGGAGTGGAGTCAATTTTAGATTATCATGTTAATGCTAAAAATTATTCACAGATAGTAAACAAAACTAATTAAATGTAATAGCTCTATACAGTCAGCTCTTGATTATCTATACTAATAGACTAGAAATGTCAGTACCTGTAACATTAGAAAAATTTTTGGCTTTGCATTTTGTTCTCAGATGTATCTGGGGAATTTCTCTTGACAAAGGGAGGACTTTTTAGGAAAAGGAACGTGGAGTCCTATTTTGGGGACTTGTTGTGCCTCAGATCTTTTTCTCCTTGTTCCTTCTTGAGGATGATAGAACCCAGCATTTGGAATGGGTGCTGGCTTCTCATTAGACCAGGAGGAATGTTGGGAATGGAAAATATAGTGGTCTGGTTGTTTGTGTTTTTCTTTGTGTCTTTGTCATCTCAGCAGCACGCTTTAAGTGTACTCAGACTGTTGTTTAATTTACATGACAGGCCTAAAAACCGGAGTTTTTTTAGCCTGTGTTAACTGTAGCTCCTTTAACTTTAGATGTATTTCAGTGACCTCTCTCTAGGTCATTGAGTCATTCTGTAAGAAAATTAGTTATGCCTACCTTTTCTATATATTCAATTTTAATTTTGTTGTTGTTGGGTGCCGTTGAGTCAGTTCCAACTCATAGCAGCCATATATATAACAACTCAATTTTGGGGTCAGATTTTGATCTTTAAAAAGATATTTAAAGGTGACCCCTATTATGTGCTTTTATTGAGGCTGTTTGTGGTGGGAGTTTCCCTCCTATTGGGTATTGTCTGCATATCTTGCCTTAATTAGTGATTTGAAGGGATGATTCTGTGAAGCCCCATGAAGTAACTTTTGGTAGGTTACACAGAATATTGAGCTTCTCTGACAACTGCAGTGTACTTGGATGGTTTTCAAACACTCAGCACCTTATGAAACTTTGTAGAGTTTTGTGATTGCTGTGAGGTAGAATTGACTTCTCATCGGTTCTTTGTTTCAGTGTTCATTAGCATGCTCATAGTACAAGATGTGAAAACAGATTGAGACAAAAATGTTAAAAACAGCATATTTTTCTGTACTTAAGTGGAAATTAATCTTGGGGGAAAAAACTCTTTAAAAAGCTGAGAATTAGGAAACAACAAAATGAGTAGACAAGATAAACTACAGAAAATTGTGGACTTTATTCATAGGAGACTTCTAGGACCTTACTGTTACATACGCACAGTTTTGACATGCGTAATTATTTTTTTTATCGACTCAAAATTGAAAGAGGAGGAGTCACTGATGGAGCCAGGTTTCCCGATAGTGGTGAGATCATTAGGGAATGAGAAGGCTAAAAAAGGAAGCCTGCACTCCCCAGTCCTACCATTGAGCTATTAGTAAACGGGCCAGCAGTTTTTCAGACCTAAAGATTATTACACTTTTTAAAAAAGAGCAGGGAAATGAATGTGGCATTGTAGAAAGATGTCTGTCTGAGAGATGATAAAAAATAGGATGTTTGATGACTTAAATCTTTAGTGCACCCCCAGAAACCAGCTGGAATGTAACTTAGCTTGTTGTTACTGTGTAGGTGTTTGTGTATGTGTGTGTGTGTGTTAAATCATTGACTAGCTGGTGTTCTAAAACCATTATAAAACTCACTATGTGGATGGTTTTTGCACCTTACTTGGAGAGAAAACCGAAACCACACCAGTGCCATCAAGTCAATTCTGACTCACAGTGACCCTAGAGGACAGAGGTAGAACTGCCCCTTAGAGTTTCTGTGGAGTGGCTGGTCAATTTGAACTGTAGATTTTTTTTTGGTTAGCAGCCATAGCTCTTAACCACTACACCACCAGGGTTTCTTTTGGAAAAAGAGGGCGGAATAAGCAAATCAAATTATGTTATAAAATGCACTTCTTACAAAAATATAAAAGAGCAAGTATTACTGTAATGTGTCTTTTAAAGTATTTTAATTCATCCTTGAAGCATGAAAACAGACATTCTCGACCTCTGCTATGAAAAAAAATATTAACAGCAGTCTACCATCTGCAGCTATTGACACAACTCTAAATTTATTTGAAACCCACTTCATGATATCCTGAAGGTTTATGTTGAATAGGACTCACTGACTTTTGTGTGTATCTTCTGTCTGAATCCATGACATAAGGTTGGCTTTGTAGGAATTTCCACTTCCCTTTCCCTTTGAAAGAACTCCTTCAGACTCTGATACAGATCTCCTCTTCCTGGCTATCCTTACCGCCACGGCTGACAGTTTCCATCCCCCATGGCCCACTGTTGGCTAAACCCAGGTCTGAGATGAGATGCAGTAAGAATACTTGAGGAAATGGGAAACAGAGGAAATGCTGTAACTTCATGTAGTAAGCAGCAGAGTTATTGAAAAGTGGGGAAGAAGAGAGACCTGGTAAGAACAGGAAGCATTTGCTTCTTGATCACAGTAGAAAAAGGTAGAGACAGACAAATTCGTGAGCCATTGAGTGAAAAGCAAGGTTACAGTGGAGCCCCAGCCTGGAGGAACATCCTAGGGTTTTGCCACAGCATATGAGAAGGCCAGGAAATCAAAGTGCCCCTTCAGTTTTCTTAAAAGAGTTTCTCAGTTCCTCTCGATAATCAGAGTGAAGCCAGCACTACTTCTTCACAGCCTGGTAAGAAGCATCAACATCAGGGACCACCCAGAAATTTGGGGAAAATAAGTATGATTCACCTCCAGTTTTTCTTATTCTTGGTCCTTAATCAAATGTACTTCTTTTGTATTAAGATGAGATTAAGACATTCAGAATTAGATACTCTTGAGTTATATAAGCATCTACCAGAAACTTTCTGGAATCCCTTGTCCAGATATTAGCCCTTATAAATAAACCAGTCTATTATCTATTTCCTGCCTGTTTTTCTCTCCCACTTTTTTCTTGGCCCTTTAAAAAAATATTTTTAATGTCACCTTCCCCTGCTTTTCTTTTGTCTCCCTTTTCCTGCACATATCCTGTCTTTTTTCTCGTGTGTTCTCTACAGTACCAAAAATTTTAAGTGGAATGGAGCTTTGTAAGACTCAGGTATTAATTAGGCCCTATATCTGCCAGTTCCCAGTTTCTGGTAAGCTTGTTGACCTGTGGTGGGGACTTAGGACACAGGGGAGTGTGAACTGTAGTTCATATGTCTTGATCCTTTTTATAAGAAAACCACTAAATACGGACAGAGAATTTAAAATAAATAAAATCTCTAGTCTTGGTAAAGAGATGAGGGATTTTGTTTTTCATATTGGAGCCTGGGAGGTAGTTTGGTGTTACTGTTTATATGAGAGTACATTGCTGGAATCTTAAGGAGAGAGCCGTAGCACCCTGTAGACAGCATGAGTGTGGTAAGTGTTAAAGCAGAACAGCTTCTGGTGGTGGCAGTGATGGTGCTAGGTGCCATCCTGTCAGTGCCTATTCATGGCACCTCTGTACACAGCAGAATGAGACACTGCCGAGTCTGTGCCATCCTCACAGTCCTTGCTGTGTTTGAGCCCATTGTCATACAGATAATCAAGTGTTGACTGTATGTGTATTAGTAAATTAAGTAAAACAAAAGAGTGCCAGGAAATGTCCTAAATGTGATACTTAATACATAACCATGTATTTTCGATGTATGGATGGGTAATTACATAATGTTTTATTTGTTCTTGCAGCCAGGTTGTCAAAGCAGTGGCAACAAACTGCTAAGTAAAACAGTTAAAAAATTATGTGCTTACAGTCATTTTTTTCTTTTGATGTGAACATTTCTGAATTTTCAGTGATAGCTATTTTCAGTGGAGGAAATATAAGAATCTTGTATCGATGGACGAGTAGAAGAAAGGCGCATTAGAATTTTTTAAGGGACTCTCTTTACAGTTTGCTGGTCAACTCTTTGCAATTGAATAATGAATATATTTAACTCTTTTGTAGGCGTCCTCTGGTATTACGATTCCAAAACCCCCAAAGCCACCAGATAAGCCGCTGATGCCCTACATGAGGTACAGCAGAAAGGTAGGCATCTGGGACCCAGAAAGGAGTGAGGACTGATCTCTTTGCTTTACATCAGATTTAGATTCCATTAGCCAGCATTTCCAGGCATCTTCAGAGGATAAAGGAAAAAGAAATGAAATTTTTAGAGACATTAGCTGAGATTTTTCAGTTCCAGAGCTGAAATCTAACAAGGAAAATGATTAAACTGTAATGAAATCATTGAGACAGAATGTTATATAGCATTAAAGTAGCAGTGTCTTTTAGAGAATATTTAATAGTCTGAGAAAAGTATTAAGTGAAAAAAATGATACCAAGACTTCATGTAAAGACAGCATTTTGACATTTTAACCACAGTTTAGACTGTTTAAAATTTTTTTGGTCATAGTTATTATATATATACTCCATAGCATGATTTATTGTATTGTGCAAATTAACCACTTGCCTTCTAAATTCTTATGAACCTTTAGAGATACATAGAGAGTATGTTACTGAATTAACTCATCTAAAGCATCCACAGTGATGGGAGGTGTTCTTGACCTCTTAAATTGAAGCTTGTATGAGTGAATGCAGTGATAATTATGTTTGAGGTCAGCTTCCAAATTGTCCAGCATGTATTTAGATGAAATACTGTCAGCTAGGTGTTAACAGTTGCTGAAGCTGGACGTTGGGTACATAGGGAATCATTGTATTGCTCTCTCTGCTTTTGTTTAAATTCAAAAGTTTCCATAATGAAAGTGTTTTAAGATCTTTATTTTTTGGCATCAGTAGTGACTTTACTTTTTCTTTTTTTTTAAGGTCTGGGACCAAGTTAAGGCTTCTAACCCTGACCTAAAGTTGTGGGAGATCGGCAAGATTATTGGTGGCATGTGGCGAGATCTCACTGATGAAGAGAAACAAGAATATTTAAACGAATACGAAGCAGAAAAGGTAGGCTGAGTGCAGTGGTGGGATGGACACAGTGTAAAGTGCATACACATGGGCTTGCCATTTATAAAAGCAGTGTAAGATTGGATCTGAAAGCTGAGACTAGAGAGAGACTACCTTAGTCAAGTCACTTAATTTCTCTCGGATTATTGTGTAAAAGGGAGATAATTATCACAAAATGCTTTCTCATCATGTCTTTTGATAGTGAAGTGAAATGGTACAGGTATACATTATAACCTGCAAAATGTTAATGATAAAACTAAACAACATTTGCATTTCAGATAGAGTACAATGAGTCTATGAAGGCCTATCATAATTCCCCTGCATACCTGGCTTACATAAATGCAAAAAGTCGTGCCGAAGCTGCTCTAGAAGAAGAAAGCCGACAGAGACAGTCTCGCATGGAGAAAGGAGAACCATACATGAGCATTCAGCCTGCTGAAGACCCAGATGGTAAAACAAAAGGGGGATTTTGTTTATGCTCTCTCTAAAATGTAAGAAACGTTTTATGTAAATACATTCTTGTTTCCTATTTTGAGAACAAAAAAATAGCATAATTTTAAGTGGCATCTCAGTATCTTCATTAATCATTCTGAGTAAGAAGTGAATGTGAATTTCCCTAAGAAAAAGAAATACCCTTTTTTGAGTGCAGAAAATAGCTGAAGAGCATGTTCTACTCTGAACCCTAGGGTCACTATGAGTCAGACTGGACTCAGCGGCAGTGGTTTTTTTTTTTTTTTTTTTTTTTTTTTTTTTTATTATTTATCAAAATATTCTTACTCAGAATGCATCAAAGATTTTAAGTGTCAGTCAGGATTTTTGCCTCAGCTGCTTTTAAAAAACTAAGTGTGTTCAGATTATATCCTATTTTCTTGTTGGGTCTCTAAATTTGCCAAACTAAAAACTCTTAAGGGAGGAAGTTAACGAGTGGCTAGAAGCATCATGAGATTTCGTTTTCACTTAATCCGGAAGTCTAACTAAAATTTACAGTGGTAGCTCAGAACTACTCATGAGGGCACACACATAAAAATCATATGTATACACATATATATACTTATAGGTATAAATATATATTGCTAAGTAAGATACACATACCAGCAGTGGAGTTCCCTAATAGGCTTTCCATGAATAGTTTGCAGATGTCCAGATTACTCCCCTGGTCCTCGGCAGTCAGGCAGGGTCTAGATCTGCAGGGATCCCAGTCTCCACTATGTGTAGATGAACATGTCATCCACATACCTTATATGCTGTACAAATATTAATATTTTATTTCTGCAGCTGTGATACAGAAAAGACTGGAAAATGTAGCCACAAGCAACAAAAACATCAATAATTTAAGATCTCATTTTAAAGTAGCAGTAACAAAAAGGAAGCAATAATACCATTTAAAGACATGAGTAAAATGATAGACTTAACAACAAGAAAAACCGTAAAGTGTTTTTTTAAAAGAATGGACTGGTATAGAAATACAGAAAGTAGAATATAATAATAAATATAGAGACTAGAATATGGACTAGGAACAATAGTAAGTGTTAAACAGAATCAGTACTGTTCAGGACACTAGCATAAGCAAACCTGTGTTACAACCAAGTATGTAAATGCGATACTTAATGTAAGTGAAACATGAAGAACTGATGTGCCAGTAATTGGGACGGTTAAGGCTCTTTGCAGGAAGAAACAGGCTGCCAGCGTAGAAGCTGTCAGTAAACAGTGGTTCATGAAGGAAAGATGATGGTGTGAATATTGACGAGAACTGAACAGATTCATGTAGGAATGATCGTCAAAGGGGTATTCGTCTTCTCTGTCTCAAGTTTCTATCTGTTGCATTTTTAAGTTTCAGATAGGATTTTAAAGCTTCTAGTTACAGAGGGCAGGTAATAAATAAGGTACCAGGACAAGAATGACTGTAGACCTTGGGCTTTATCCCTCTGAAATGAATAGAAAGAGGAAGACTTGGTGGGAGATGAAAGTGTTACTTAAACCCAAGGAAAAGAGGACACCTCCACAAATAGAACAAATATAACACATGCCAACTTCTGTTAAAGATCTGTAAGACATGCAGTCATCCACCCTAGGCAGTAAAGGCTTTTTGTGGTAGTGAGATTTTGGAAAGATAATATTCATGAGATGAATAGCTGGTGAGTTAGTAACTAGAAAATACAAGAAAAAAATTTCAAACAAAGTCTCCGAAAGGACAAGCCCATGTTGCTAAGACTTGTTACTTCTCTTACCAGTAGTCAACACTGAGGCCATGTAAATAGAAGAAAGCAAAGAATATCAACAAAACATGATACAGAGGTGGAAGTGGCATTGCCAAGCCAAGTGTCGTCGAGTCGGATCCGACTCATGGCGACCTGAGATGTACCGTATATAACCTTAAATATGAATATGGAAAGCAAAAGGTCAGACTTTTAAAATTTTTTTTCTTCCTTGACCCAGTAATTTTAATTTTGGAAGTATAGTCTGAAGAAAAAACTTAAAAGGAAACAAAGTCATTTGCACAGTAGCTATTAGCTGCCCTGTTTGTAATAATGAGAGCTTTAGAAACACAGCTTTTTTCCTTTTTTTTTGGTCAATTTAAAGAAAACTAAATGCATATTGCCATCAGATATGTCAAAACTTGTGAAGGGATAAGCAGAGCCTGAGATTAAGGGAACACTACTGAATAGCTGTCAAAAATAAATATGTAAACCAGATCCCCACCATATGCATGCAGAAAATACAGCATACACAAGTACATTTTGACAGGTGTGTAAACTGACAAAGTAAATTTTGAATGAAATGGTTTTTTCCTATAAAATACCTTTTGGGCCTTAGTCATCTTTTAATCTGTTAGAATTTAAGTGCTCATGTGGGAAACAGTATTGCTAGGGATGTTTTCTTGGCACTGATAAGTTCATTTTACAAATGGGCCTATTTGTGGCTTTAATATGTGGGTGTTACAGTGACAACGACACTACCGAGTTCGTGTTGATCCGTCACTTCTTCAGTGCTTGACAGCCGAGAGTGAAACATGTGGCAGCATTTTGCTTACTGCTGTCACGTGCCACCTTCACGTGGATTTCCAGGCAGAAGACATGGGGTTCTGTTTTGTTGTTGTTTCAGCCAAGTCCTCAACATACCATCAAAGATTTTTGAGAAAAACTAGTACCTTGACCAATAAACACATTATGTTCATTAGTCAAGGTGAGTTTATCAGGTGACTTGTGGGTGATTTTGATCAAATGACAACCCCAGAGCTCCTGTGATACCTGTCAGGCCCATTTGTAAGGCCAGTGAGGGCTGCTGCACCTTTTTATGGTAACTGGTGATCTAATTTCCAGAACATCTTGTTTATTCCAGATTATGATGATGGCTTTTCAATGAAGCATACAGCCACCGCCCGTTTCCAGAGAAACCACCGCCTCATCAGTGAAATCCTCAGTGAGAGTGTGGTGCCAGATGTTCGGTCAGTTGTCACAACAGCTAGAATGCAGGTCCTCAAACGACAAGTCCAGTCCTTAATGGTTCATCAGGTAAAGTCACAAAACATTCGTTACAATAAAATGGACTGTCCCACAGATCCCAGGTGACCTAATTTTGCCCTGTACGTGAATATGCATGTTAAATATTTGTGTGGTCAACCTGACCGGTTCTCCTTTTCAGAGAAGAGTTTTAAGGAGGGGACCTTTCCCAGAGATTTCTTAAGTTTATCATTAAAAACTGTAATGTAGAACCTTCCAGTTCTACAGTATTTGTTAAGAAGTGTTAAGAGTTTTGAGGCATCCTGTCAGCCTGCACTACTTCACTAAAGAATTTTCCCAAAGAAATTCCTCAAGCCTGAAACATGTTCATTACTTATCCTCCTCTATCCTGCAGTTTTGTATTTTTAAAATTGTAGCTGACACATTGTATACTAAATAATTTAAATTAAAAGTATTTGGCATTGTTACATACATGTGAAATTTAAAATGTTTAGGGGGAGAAAAGATTAGATAAAAATAAGAATTTTAGCACTGGACAAATAAATTTGACACCCTTCTTCCCCCTCCAGAAAAAATTGTTTACCACACTATGAGAAAGTGGAAACTTACAAAAAATAAAACGTATAGAGAAGGTAATTCAGTGATTATAAAGTCCAAACATGTATTTTCCAGCGAAAACTAGAAGCTGAACTTCTTCAAATAGAAGAGCGACACCAGGAAAAGAAGAGGAAGTTCCTAGAAAGCACAGATTCCTTTAACAGTGAACTTAAAAGGGTATTGATTTCCGCTGTGAACTATGTCACTGTGTGTGTTACTGCCTCTCTCATTCTTTTTCCCAAAACAGTGTTTTTATTAAATGTTGTTCACTTTTAAATAAGGTTAACTTACTATAACCAGTAAGATCATTGCTTTACAAAATTATTCCCATATTTTCCCAGCAAACAATACCATATAGTGCCACATATGTACTCAGCTTGTAGACTCTTTAGCCTTTTGATGTTCTTATTATTTAAACTTCCGTGAAATTATGAATTATCTTCAGCTGGCTTGGCTATTAGTAGTCTTCACTAGATGTCACAGTTTGCATTTAGTATCAGAACAAGTCTCATGTTTGATGGCCTGAAGTATAAAAAAGTCCTTTCTAATACAGTGTTTTCAATATTCTGTCACCAACTCCTAATACTGGATGTTGTTACACAGCTGCTGGATCCATTAACAACTTTCTGTCTGTCAGACCAATACTTAACATAGACATAAGCTTCAGAGAAGATTCAAAACCACATTTTTTTCTCCCATGTGTGTATGTAGTTCATAGGCAAGAAAATCCACTTTTGAAACAGTTTCTGTGGTTCAGAGAGTGTAAGAACATTACTAAGAGGGTTTTCTTTTTTCCGACTACCAGTTGTGCGGTTTGAAGGTAGAAGTGGACATGGAGAAAATTGCAGCTGAAATTGCACAGGCAGAGGAGCAGGCCCGCAAAAGGCAAGAGGAAAGGGAGAAAGAGGCAGCAGAGCAGGCTGAACGCAGCCAGAGCAGTATGGTTCCTGAGGAGGAGCAAGCAGCTAATAAAAGCGAAGACAAGAAAGAAGATGAGAACATTCCAATGGAGACAGGTAGCCTACCTGCTAACCCCAATGTGAATGTCAAGGGTGTTACAGCTGTCTTTTAAGTTTCACCTTTTTCTTTCTCAGGGGTCACTGTATTACCCTTGTCTTTTGAGTTATCCTGTGTATGATCTACCCAGTTTTTACCAAATCCGAGTCTCTCTGTAATACATTCACTTAAAATGTGGCTATCAGTATAAAATAACAGTGGTGCATGGTCTTTGCCCTTGCTGTGTGAGGTCTTGGTTTTGCCCAGATTGGTTTATGGCATTTTCTGCCTTAAGAATTTAGTAGTGTAATCTTAAGGATCCCATTTCTGGAGTCAGGCAGATCTGGGTCTGATACTGCTTCACGATTTGCTGGCACTGCGATTTTGGACAGGTTACTTATCTCAGTTTCCACATTTGTAAGTAGTACCTGTGTCCAAAAGTAGTAAATTGCAAAGGGTAAATAAGAAAGGTGTATTAAACATTCAGCATTGCCTTTAACACAAGTACTGACACATTATTTAAACAAGAAGACTGATAATCTTTGGTGTCCTACAGCAAGACTGGCAAAGTAAAATTTGTGGGTCAAATCCTATCCACTACCTGTTATCCTAAGTAAAGTTTTATGGGAACATAGCCACACCTGTTTTTGTACTTAATGTCTGTGGCTGCTTTGGGACTATAGCACTAGAGTTGAGTAACTGAAGCAGAAACCATCTGACCCACAAAGCCTCAAATATTTATTTTCTGGCCATTTATAGGAAAAATTTGCGTACCTCTGTCTTAGAAAAATTCTTGATTCCAGGTATACTGATTTGCCTGATTGAAAGCGTCTCTCAAAGCAAAAAAAGAAAAGTAAAACTTACAGAAAGTACCAGTTTTGAGGTCACTTTAACATCTGGCAGTATTTTGACTGTGCCCCACTACTGTGTAAACAGGACGAGGCTAAAACTAGTCATGGGAAACCCAACCAGAGGCTCCCAAGACCATGTGTTACAAGAAGTGGGAGAAGTGTTAGTCATACTTTGTATTCAAATGGCAACCTCAGATCTGACATCTAGAGAATGTTGGATAGAATATAGGTATCTTATCAGATATTGCTACAAAATTTAATTCAGCAGATTAACATTTCAGATAGTCAAATGTTAAGTTTCATTATCTGAGCCTCCTTCTGTTTTCTGCGAACGTGTTTTGTATCTGAACAAATTTGGATCGTGCACACCTTTTTGTGGTTAAAGCAAGAGTTTGAAAATGAGTTACGGTTCTTTGCTCATTTAGTAACTAAACACTCAGTCTTTTGTCTTGGTTTTGTCATCTGTGTAAGGGTACATATGTTAATTCTAAGGCCTGTATGTCTTCAGTGAAAAGTGCTGAAGTTCTTATCCTTATAAGAAAATTTGTGACTGTTAGGGCGGTTATCTCCTGCTTTTACTTTCTTAGGAGAAGGAGCCTAGCATGACTTTTAACAAAACGTCTAAAATGTGAACCTGACATTATTTCTAAACCTGCTTTCTTACTGTAGAACTCTAGAGCAGCACTGTCCAATAGAAGGAAAATGCAAGTCACTAAATAATTTTAAATTTTCTAGCAGTGACATTGATTAAAAAGTAAAATGAAACAAGTGCACTTCATTTTAAAATGTTATCTAATCCAGTATATCCAAAATAATTTCAACATGTAATGAAGATACAATAAATGATTGAGATAATTTTTATTCTTTTTTGTACTGAATCTTCCAGATTCACTGTGTTTTCTACTTACAACCCATCTCAATATAGAATTTAAATTTGCTTCAGAAACACTTGATCTCTATTTGGAGTTCATAAAATTGACAGTTAAAAAGTAGATTTGCATACCCCAGCTGGTTGCTCACATACCTAGAAGCCTCATGTCAGGCTAGCCAGGCTGCAGGTGCTCGGCCCTCACATGTGGCTGGTGGCTTGCTTACTGGACAGTGCAGCTCTAGGCTGCAGCTCCATTAGAGGAGGACGTTGTCTCTTGGCACTGACACTGACAGACGTGTGATTGCAGAGGAGACTCACCTGGAAGAAACAACAGCCAGCCAACAGAATGGTGAGGAAGGCACGTCCACTCCTGAGGAGAAGGAGAGTGGGCACGAGGGTGTCGACAGCATGGCTGAGGAAGGGACCAGTGACAGCAACACTGGCTCAGAGAGCAACAGCGCAACGGTGGAGGAGCCGTCCACAGATCCCATGCCAGAAGATGAGAAAAAAGAATAGACGTTGCCTTGTTTTGTGTGTTCTAAATACTTTTTTAAATGAAATAATGCTTTTTTGAGTTTTGATGGTGTTATGTCATTTGTGTTTTTCTGGTTTGTTTTTTTCTTGTCCATATCACATTACCAAAGGCTTCTGGACCGTTTCATCGTCGTGGGCCTAATGGCACAGTTACCCTTCTTAAGCGGTTGTGAAGGTGGCTCTTCTCTTTGATCTTGTGTCTAGCCCTCAACTGCTGAAAACCTCGAAATTTAGGTTGAGAAAAATGTCCATCTCTTCTAAAGAATTGTCCTTTGATGCTGCAGAATCTGCTCTTACCTATGCCTTCTTACAGCTCACTTGGGTGCTCACCAAAGCCGTAGCTTTAAACCTTCCTGGTCCCCATCAGCGTTTTCTTCCAAGCCCCCTCTGCAGAGTTTACTTCTGCAAAGAGCAGCTTCTTGAAAACGTAATCATGTTTAAGTATGTATCTGTTTGCTCACCTTTTTTTATTTTTAATCAAAGTATCAGATACCAATAGTTGTGTTACGAAGTTGATTGTAGCCTTCGACTATATTTGGATCACCTTGATCTGGAAATTGTGGCTGTCTCCATAGTTAGTGTAATTACTAGTTATGCAATAGTCATTAAAGTGAACACAGCATATATACATTATCTGTACTGTTTTTGTTATAATTAACATTGAGTATGTTCTGGTAAGATTTTCTTACTGTACAGAAAAATTACTTTTTTACCAAGTTTCCAAAGACATAGTAGTAGATCACAAAGTTTAAGGAATGGAGTATTCTTCTGAAGTAAGTAACTTCAAAATAATTAGCCCGCTCCGTAAGAAAGCAGCTGGGAATGAAGTTCATCCACGTAAAGTTGTTTTACAATAATAAACACATTCAAAACCTCAAGGCTCAGGATCCCAGCGATCAGGGCTACATCTTGATAAACTCTTAGTAAAAAAGTCTCGGAGACTAGAAGAAGCAAAATAGTTTGTGACGTATGTGTCACAAAAACTAGAATAGATTTTCACCAGTGGTATATCTCATGCTATATGTTTCTTAAAGGTCCAAATGTAATAAAAGAAAAATGGAAAAAAAGTCTCAGTGTTGTTAATGCACTAAATATCTGTATGCAGAACACCTAACAAGTTTGTTACTGGAATGTAAAGACATTAGTATGGTGTGGCCACTCAGCAGCAGCTAGAAATCAGCACACCCAAGGTCCTTGTCTCACCTGACTACGTCTGTCACTGCTGCCGTAGTAAGTGCAGTTGAACAAGCCACTTGGGGAAGTCTGTTTTCCTTACATTATTGTCATATTGCATATGCAGGTTGGTCTTTGACTGCAAAAGGAAAAATTTCTACATTTACTGATAAGGCATATGAAGACATCTGTGACATTTAAGTTTTTCTCTAAAAAAGCATGGTGAAATAATAAATGTAGACTTCCTACTTACATGGAGATAACCTCTCTCCCAGCCTGGCTTGACTGACAGGTCAGTGCCATTTTGAGTCTTGTGGTCTTGATCTCACCAACTCTAATCCTGGCCTTCAGCTTCCTGAGAGTGAGAGCAGAATGGGAAGCTTGGCAGTGAGTGGAAACAACCCATGACTCATGGAAACTTTCTCCTGTTTTTCTAGTGAGTCAAAGAAATAATGATCAAAGATCATTTCTGGGATGTCAGAATTTGCCAGACTGAAAACAGCCATCTGTTTGATAACATTCTCTAACAGTGAAAACAGAACGAGGTTCTTCAATGATACCGGTGGAAAACTACTGGAGCAAGATGCTTGGGGCTTTACAATGCTGTGGAGGTCTCTAAAGGATGATGGTGGTCCCCTTTGCTAAGCTGGAGATGACACTGAGTATATTTAGCAAGTCCGCCTGTGCAATGCTAGGCAACTGACTTGAAGAATGGAGAAGTGACAGCTCTTCTTCCCAAGGTGGGCAGAGTGAATTAAAATGGTCCTTGGTTAGGGTGGTGAGTGTAGATGGCACCACTTGGGGAGTGTGTAAGTTTGAGAATGTGGAGTGCAGTGGGGGTCTTTTGTTTTGGCATACCCTTGTAGGCACTGGATAGGCAATTGGTACTCGACAGCTGTTTGAACTGTGGATGGAACTATTGTATCTCAGTGCCTTTCCTGTTCCAAATAACGAATTTTTCAGTGCATTGATTTTCAATATGAATACATGCATAAGATTTGAGGGCTTAAACTTTTACTGATTTTTTAAGGTAGTGGGAAAGAAGGGAGTTGCCCTTCAATACATAATTATGTAGTCTGGAAAGCAGAATAAAGGAGAGAAGCAAATAGAAGCTATCTCATTTTAACACAATACTGTGAATGTCTTCAGGAAAAGATGTAACACTTAAATTCTATTTGGAACAAGTCAGAGGTCATGTTACATTTACTCTGTTGAAAGTTTAACTAAATCCCTCTGATTTTTTTGTGTTGATCCTTCACATTTAGATACTGTAGTCTTGAGTTTCAGACAGTTGGTGCTGACAATGTGAAACTCTCATAGCCTGCAGTTAAGCTTTGGTTCCTCAAGTGAACAGACAATGAAGCTGGGATCGTACTTTGTTAAATCCTTATTTCATAAACAGCTCGTCTCCAGCCGCAAGCACTACCCGACCCCACCCCCCCACAGTCTCTCCACCTGGTTTCAGCTAGTGCTTGAGTTGTATCTTGCTGTTTTTCACTTGGCTGAAACAACAATTGACTTCTTAATGATTTGCACATTATAGGGCTTAACATCTTTGCAAGTGAAAAATCTACAGTGCAGTAACGAGCTAAAAGGAATTTGGAGGCTTTTTAGAAGAAATCACACTGAATTTTTATTTGGCCTTACTGTGATAATATTTCTTTGATCAGTATGGTAAGGAAAATACTGAGTTAGTAGAAAACAGTGTCTTCCTGTGTTAGTAATGGCAAAACTGTTTTAGGATTAGCTTGAAACATGAAATTACCCATGTACATTTTTGCGTTCAAGATGGCAATTTCAGTTTTTTCAACCTAATCTGCTGTTATACTCCAAATAGGAACTTTCATTGGCAGCTTCCTGAGTATGAAGTGGTGGAACTTTCAGTTTACCAGGCTGATCCATACATCTCAAATAATAATAGCACACTGTTCAACAAAACCCTAATTACAATTCAAAACCTAAGCTACCAAGTATTTAACAGCCTGATTGTAAAAATATGGTAAACAGTTAAACTAACTGGCTTATGTTCTCATGTTTTCTCCTTCATCACTCATGGATTCAGGAGTCAAAGTGTTACGTGAGTCATAAAATTAAACGCTATTGTTCATCAAAAGACTTCACCAAAAAGTGAGAAGACAAGCTACTGACTGGGACAATGTCTGTGACAACTATGTATCTGACAAGAATCTAATAACCAAAATATACATAAAACTTTGACAGCAGTAAAAAGACAAACCAATAATAAAATAGGCAAAGGCTTTGAAGAGACCTCTCACAAAGGAGACATTCAAATGGCCACCCAATACATGAAAAGATACTCAGCATCGCTAGTTATCCCAGAGATGCAAATCAAAACCACTATGAAAGACCATTTCATTCCTACTAGAATGGCTAAGATAAAAAAAAACTGAAAATAAATGGTGAGGATGTGGGCTTCCATCCACTGTGGTGGGGTGCATAATGGCACAGCTGTTGTGGGACATAGTGTGACAATGCTTCAAAAAACTAAAAATAGAACTGCCATATGACCCAGAAATTCCATCCTACATGTACTACCAAAGAGACTCAAAGGGGGACTTGAACACCAATGTTCATGGCAGCACTCTTCGCAGTCACCAAAGTGGAAACAACCTAAATGTCCATCAACATATGAATGGATCAAAAGTAAGAGAATGAAGTCATGATGCATGCTACAGTATAGACGGAGCTTGAAGACATCATGATGAGTGAAATAAGGTGATTACAAAAGGACAGATATTGTATGACATCACATATGCTCAAGCATAATGATTGACTGGGTGGTGCAGGACCAGGCAGTGTTCCATTCTGTTGCACACAGGGTTGCTATGAGTTGGAACCAACTTGACGGCACCTGACAACAAATGTATACAGACCACAGTTTATTAATGGTTACCAGGGGTGGGAGGGACTAGAAAAGGGAGTTAACGGTGATGGAAAAATCACATTGATTAAGGGTAGGGTTGCAGTGTTGAGTGTTGTAAGGACTGCCGGTAAGTTGTACACCTGTAAAAAGTTGAACTGGCAAAAGTTGTGTGATGTATTTACAACAACAACAAAAAAAATAAAACCATGGTAGTTGTTGAAGCTGCTTATCCACAACCAAATACCTCATAGGATTTCATTCCTTGGCTTACAAGTTTAGGGTCATGATTTTATAGGACACCTCAGATAATTGGTCTTATAATGTGCTTAGTGCTTCTGTTTTACCCCTTAGTTTGTGAGTAGCATCTGAGGTCTTAAAAAATTGCCACAACAATTGATCTCTATTCACCTGGAGCAATAGAGGAAAAAGGAGAATCGGGAACAGAATGAGGATATGGAGTGGGTGACTGATTGCCTCCATGAACAACTGCCTCCTTTGCAAGGAGACCAGATGAACTGGATGGTGCCCAGCTACCACTACTGACCATTTTGAGCAAAGAGTCCACAGAAGAATCCTGATCAAGAGGAGGAAAATGTAGAACAGAATTTCAAAATCTCATGGACTCTAGACTTTCTGGAGCCGTGAAGAGTGAATGAGCCCCTGGAACTAGTATTACCCTGAGATGATCTTTAAACCTTAAAACAAAAAATATCCCCTGAAGTCATCTTAAGACAATAGTTTAACTAGTAAAAAATGTCTGCCTCAAGGATTGTTTTCTTTGAAGAACTGTTTATGTGGGATTGAACTGATAACAGCAACTCAAAAGATTAGATAGGAACCTCAGGGGACAGTGAGTTTCTGTTAATGAGAGAGGAACAACTCAGAACATGAAGTGAGAATGGTTACACAACTCCAAGAATGTAATCAATGTCTCCAAATAGTACACTGATAAATTGGTGTATGTTTTGCTGTAGGCAGAAACCTGGTTGTGCAGTGGTTACCTGCTCCACTGCTAACCAAAACGTTAGCAGTTCAAATCCACCAGCCACTCCTTGGAAACACTATGAGGCAGTTCCACTCTGTCCTATAGGGTCATGGTAAGTCAGAATTGACTTGACAGCAATGAGTTTGTTTGGGTTTTGCTGTGTATATTCTCAAAAAAGAAAGAAAGAAATATGAAGTAAAAAAAAAAAAATACATGAGAAGGAGAAATTCCCAAATCATGATTTTATATATACATAAAAGTGAGACTACTGCAGATAGTGGCTTCCTTTGATAAGAGATTTAAAAGTCAGAAAAGGCCACCTCAGGCTCCTTGAGAGTCTAAAGTAGCAAGGACTTTCAAGGTCCGCCACTTCAGGCACTGACCCAGCACTTGCAGGGAGAACATTCCCTCCTCCATAGCCCCCAGAGTCATCCTAACTCTGCTTAAATAAAAACCTGTAGACTCAGGGAGCCCGTCATCTAAAACAACTGATTGTTCCTTTAGTTAACTATTAGAAAGCATTTCTCCTCATTGAGCTAAGATCTGTCTCAACCCCCTGGCTCTACTTTCATACCCTGAAGCCCAATAAAATAAATGTAATCCTCTTCCACATGATAGACCTTCAAATATTTAAAGACAGGTGCCACTCAAGATACTGTCTCACAGAACAGTTTCCATTGGTTGTCTTATGGTCGCTCTTCCAAAAGCCAGGCATCTGCTTGTGGTATCATGAACTGGAAATAGAAAAAACAACCTATCGCTTTTCTACTACAGTAATCTAGACCACTAGAAAGCATTAATGTTTCTCTAATATAGAGAATTGTTCTTCTCTAATGTACTTGGACTTAAACAAGGTCTGATGTCTTTAGACCTGGGAGAGCACCTGTCTAGATTAAGATCCCACTCAGCACTGAATTTATATAACTACACTATAGATTTTTAAATGTTGACAAATATTTTCACACGTAGTAAAATGAAGAACAAGCAGGTTTAATTCCACCCATGCAGCACTTCTCAAAGCTGTGTTATCTGCATGCCATCATCTTGACTTCTGCCGTATCTGAGCACCACCTGAACTATCAATTCATAACAATTTTCTTTGAATCAACTTCTTTCAGTTGAATGATTTAAGAGGAAACTTTCTGTCAGGGTAAATGCAAAACCATTGTCTTTTTTTCATAGAAAAGTCTTCAACACTTTTATTTTAGTAGTTGTGTTTGTACTTAAATATATATTACCTTACAGAACATTATTTAAAAGGTCTGCCATCTCAAAGATCCCATATGATAGTCATGAGAAACAACCACACTAAAAAATGTGTAGTATGTTCCTTACCACCTGGAGTCTCAAGAACCTTCTCTTCTCTCCTAGAAACTATCCTTGGGTCAACAGTAGCTCTGACCTCTGGGACAAATTAATGAAAGTTCATTCCATGATCATCTAATAGTGATAAAAACCATCATGTGTTGAATACTTACTATGTGCCTGTCATGGATTGAATTATGTCCTCCCAAAAATGTGTGTATCAGTTTGGTTGGGCCATGATCCCCAGTATTATACAATTTTCCACCATTTTGTCATTTGATGGCATTTTCCTGTGTGTTATAAATTCTATCACTATGATTTAATAAGATGGATTACTACCAGTTATACTGATGACATGTACAAGACTGGATGGTGTCTTAAGCCAGTCTCTTCTGAGATACAAAAGAGAGAGGCGAGCAGAGAGACACAAACACCTTGTAACACTTAGAGAGCAGTACCAGGCGCACAGCACATCCTCTGGACACGAGGTTCCTGTACTGAGATGCTCCCAGACCAAGGAAAGACTGATGGATCATGAGGACCTTCCTCCAAAGCTAAGAGAAGAGAATGCCTTCCCATGGAGTCAACACATTGAATTTGGACTTAATAGCCTACTGGATTGTGAGAGAATAAGCTTCTGTTTGTTAAAGCCATCCACTTATGGTGTTTTTGTTAGAGCAGCACTAGGTGGTCATGACAATGCCCATATGCTTTGCATAATTTTTAGTCTTATTTTCTAATTCCCAAAGTTAATATGAAGAGCAGATTAGTTTACCAGTGAAATCTGTATTTACGATCTGGGCCTCAGTTCACCAGTCAATCCCTACAAATCATTTTTCCTGGGGAAAGAAAAGTAGCCTCAGGTTTTAAAAAGTAACACAAACTTAAGTGAAATGGAGACTAAACATTTGTCCTAGGGAGTTCATCACTGTAGATCAATAATCCAAAAGACTCAGGATAAAATGAAGTACTTGGAGATCAGTGTTCTTATACTGGGAGATATAAGAGTGATAAAAATATCTTTCTTTGAATCCATCTCTCTTCTTCCATACTACCAGACTGGAAGGAAAAATATACAAAGTGTGAAAATTAAGTCAGTGAACATAATTGTTCTAAGTGCTGCATACCCCATTGCTCAATATCACTATGGTCACCTTTGAAGTATTCCCCTTGGGAAGCTATGCACCTACCCCAGCACCTAGGCCACCCATGAAAGCAATTTTGGAATGCTTTCTGGAATGGCCATTGTACACAAGTGGCATCGTGGCAAGTTCACAAACTAAACTGTCTAGTTGTCTGTGAGGGAGTTTTTAAGCCAGTAAACAAATAACTGTATGGGAAAACCCTCCCTACTCACCTGACCAGGTTCCCGATGACTTCTTTCTGTGCTGGAAGAGAAAGGAAATACCGAAAGGAAGACATTTTGACAACATTCAAGGGTAATACAGCAACAGTTCTGGTGGTCATTCCAGAAATACAGTTCCGGAATTGCTTTGAAGGGTGGACTAGGTACTGGGGTCACTGCACAACTTCAAAGGTGACCATAGTGACATTCAGCAATGAGGTATGTAGCACTGTTATGTAGGGCGAGTTATCGAACTTAATTGTCAGCCCTATATATGTATGATTTGCATTCTCCAGACTAAGAAATGGAAAGGGCCATTAGCACTGGGACTGTCTCCCTGACACATCAGAGTGGGATTGTCAGCTTCCTAACATAGGCATTCCCTGTGGGAGGGTTGAGAGGAGAATTGATCTCACACAAGGCTGTTTTCTAACCCACTCTGTGTGAAGACAGAACCCCAAGTCTCCTGTTTTTGTGTTCTCCTATCTGGGAGAACAAAAACTCCATCTGCCTGTATCTCCTAGGTTTGCCTCCAGCGCCCTCTAGAGGAGCTCACTAAGAACAGGGTGCAGGGAGGTAGGAAAAAATCCTGATCCCGTTTGCCTGGGATTGACGGGAGACTTTCAGCGCTAAAAACCTGGAAAGTTCGAGGCAAATTGAGACTACTAGGTCACCTTATTAAATAACCAGTCACTAGCTGCCATCAAGTCAACCCCCACCCACGTGTCAGAGGAGAACTGTGCTCCTTAGGGTTTTCAACAACTGATTTTTCATAAGTAGATTGCCAGGCTTTTCTTTCAAGGCACCTCTGGGTAGAATAAAACCTCCAATCTTTTAGTTAACAGCTGAGCACATTAACCCTTTGCACCACCCCGGAACTCCTTATTAAAACCCAAAAATTCAAACTCATTACCATCGAGTCAGTTCTGACCCATAAAGACCCTAGAAGACAGAGTAGAACTGCCCCACGGGGTTCCCAAGGAAAGCCTGGTGGAACCAAAGTCCAAACCTTTTGGTTAGCAGCTGTAGCTCTTAAACTCTGTGTCACCAGGTTTTCCCTTATTTAAAAAAAGACTTCTGCTGTCAAGCTGATTCCTACTCAAACGACCCTGTAGGACTGACCCATAGAGTTTCTAAGGAGCACCTAGAGGATTTGAACTGCTGAACTTCTGATTAGCAGACGGAGCACTTAACCACCACACCACCAGGGTTTCCGTCCTTATTAAAGGGAGGTCCCAAGTAAGATCCCCTGGTGGCTCAGCAGTTAAGAGCTCAGCCGTTAAGCAAAAAGTCTGCAGTTCAGATTTACCTTGGAAGCCCCACGGAGCAGGTCTACTCTGTCCTCTAGGGTCACTACGAGTCAGAATTAACTTGACAACAATAGTTAACAGGTTAAAGTCGGTGTAAAGGGCAAGATGGGAATCCTACACCATTAAACTTTTGTCACCTTATGGTTGATGTCAGGGGACAGGGCAGGGGCAAGGTGCCACATTATGCTCTAAGTGGCACAAACCAGGCTGTTAAGAAGTGACCTAGGGGGCAGAAGTCAGCAGCTGACTGAAGAGACTCTGGAAGCAGTTCGATATGTCAGATTCTGCTGCCCGGGCTGGGGATTTGCAGGGCTGGCAACTTACATGTTTTCTTGTGAGCTGTGAATCACTCTTTCGGCTTCTATTTCCTCAAAAAACAACCTACTGTATGCCAAAAGCCATTCAAGATTCAATCAGTAACATAGTACAACACAGCCCCAGCCTTCAGTCTGTTCAGATAGTTACAGTCCAGTGTTTGCTAAGCATCCTGTGATTTAAAAACTTTGTGAACATGTGCCCTGGAAATGCCCTCACCCTACTGAAGGTTAGGCAGCTCCTTTCCATGGGCACAGGAGCAAAGTAGAAACTATTCAGCAGGAGTCAGGCCCAGGGCTTGCTTGAAAAGTAGGATTTGAAGGGGAGCTACTCAAAGAATTATTTTAACCCTTCCCTGAACCTAGACTGCCTTCTCTGTATGTACCCAAGGACTGGTTAAAACCAAAAAACATTGCTGACCAGTTGATTTCAACTTATAGTGACCCCAAAGGGCAGAGTAGAACTGCCCAAAAGGATTTCCAAGGTTGATGACATAGTAATTAAGAGTTCAGCTGCTAACCGAAGGCCAGCAGTTCAGACTTACCAGCTGCTCTGCTGGAAAAAAGACGTGGCAGTCTGCTTCCATAAACATTTACCACCTTGGAAACCCCAGGGGCCAGCTCTACTTTCTGTTCTGTAGCATTGCTATGATTTGGAATCAACTCAACAGCAACGGGCTTGTGATGGGGGGGGGCAGTTGTTTTGTTTTTAATCTGTTTCTCCCTCAGAGCAGCCAACAGGTTCAGAATCAAACTTTCAGTTAGCAGCCAAGTGCCCTAACCACTGCATCACCAGAAAAGACAGGTGAAAGCCTTGGTTTGAGACACATTAAGAAGCAGCAATTACATGTGCAGTCACAGGCATGTGCTTAAATAAATTACAATTTCTGAAGGTATTTTGAGCAACATACGGCAACACAAATGCTATCAGATAAGGTTTTTCAAAACATAAATGTAACCTGAGATTATGCCTGTGCACAATTAAATAGGCATCTGGACAAAACTAGAAAGGAAAATACAAAATCTGGATCCAGGGTGTTGGGTGGTAAGATCACGCATAGGTGATCTTTTTTCTTCTGTTTTCAAAACTGGGTTTAACACAGTGAAATCGTTTTTATAACAAACAGGGATAAATATCTTTAATGTTATGAAGTTCACATATACAAAATTTAACGAAAAATACAGTTAAAAAGAAAAGACTGCTGTAAATGAGAACACCGGGCATGAAGATGGCACAGAACCTGGCCACGTTTTGTTCTGACAGACGTAACGTTGCCACAAGCCGGAACTGACACGCCAGGGACAAACAACAGCATCAGTTACATCTTCTGTCACAAAAGGGAAAAAGAAAAGCCTTGGGTTAATGCAGCTTACATTACCCAAGAAGAGAGAGGAGAGAAAAGTTCACACGGGGGCATTAATTCCCCTTTCAACTCACAGGTCTAATTATTTTCTCCATCTTCCCACATGACTGGTGCCAGTGTTAGAGTCAGAACACCCACAGGGCGCCGGATTAGCTGCTCTGCCTTCAGGCAGGCGAGGTAACGTAATAAGAGGATGGTGTCTTTCCAAGAGATGATCACTGAAGGATAACAAATCCAGGCTGCCAGCAAATGCAGACACGGAGATTGATTCAACAGGCGCGCTGGGTTAGGCGGCAGCTCCTTACAGCACCTGGGGCATGTGCAGGTGACTAAGGAGGTGTGTGTCCCAGCCGCAGAGGGCTCTGGGAATCAGAGACTGGGCCGGGGCCCAAGGGAGGCTAGACAGTACCACCCTCACAGCCCCTCATACCACAGTTTGTACTGGCCCGTCCGAGGAGCTTCAGAAAAAGCTTGAGATTGTTTACCTGAGATTCAATCACAACAAGGTGCTTCCTGTTCATCCAGTTTCAGAACTCCAGGGATGCCAAGAAGTTCCAACACATTAAGTTCTCCACCCATGCTGGGTTCCATCCCAAAGACTCAAGGCTTTTCACTGGAGAAGGCCAAGCCTCACCGCAGAAGGAAGTAGGTATTAGCTTGTTGGAAACTGGAATTGTTGCTGAATCAACCCTGCACCTGGGCTCTAACCATGTGAAAACAGTACTGTGGTCATCAGTGGCCACCTCTGAGATCATCTGGTCCTATTGCTCCCTGTCGTTCATCCAACTCTCTGTACCCCAGAAAGATATAAGGGCCTGGAATATACTTGGGTGGAAGCATTCTGGCCTCATTCTAAAATCCGATCCCCTCCCCAACCTGTAAACCAAGCAAATTCTGACAACAACAGAGCTCTGTTTGAGAAGATGTTTGCCCACTGACTCCAGACCAGCAAACAGGTTGGGTGTCCCTCAAGCCCATGATCTTCACCTTGATGAGATTTCAGCTCTCTTGGATCCCTAGGGGAAATCTGATACAGAAATACTTTCCCAACTCCTTCCTGGGGAACAGACAACCCAACAGCCTCTTCCTGAGGAGAGAAGATAGTAGACAACGGCCTGGGAGGCGGTGACGGGTCTTACCCTTGGAGTCATTCAATACTTACTGCTAGCTTAATAGAGAGCCAGGAGATGGAGGTACACTCAGAGATTAGGGAGACCTGGGTCCAGCTCCAAGAGTCAGAAGCTTGGAGAGAGAAAAGAAGAATGCCTTAAAACCTCCAAACAGGAAGTGCACACGTGGCCCAGGAGCCGGGGGGCTCAGAGGAGGGAGAAGGAGGATTCTACCAGAGGAGGCGGTGTGTGAGTGAGACATCCGATCTGGCCCTGAAAGGGTAGGGAAGGGGAAGAGAAGGGTGTCGCATGAGGTAAAGAAGGCACTGGGGTGGAAAACACAGGGCAGAGGCCAAAAGTAGCTGAGAAGGTGGGTGGAGCTGGTTTGGGGGACCCCAAGTTTCCAGTTTCCGATTCAGGCTCAACTCATCCCTCCTGCCTGGGAAGCACAGGGAGAGATCCTGACGTGTATGGAGAAGACATGTTCTGGTCCAGCCCTGTAGGGACGTGGTTATCTTTTTTGGGTCATTTTCAGTCCCACTTGGGATGCCAAGAAAAACCTGGTGGTATAGTGGTTTAAGCACGATGTCCACTAATCCCAAAGTTCGGTAGTTGGAATCCACCAAGGCTCCTTGGAACTCCATGGAACCATTCTGCTCTGTCCTATAGGAATCAACTTGATTCCTGGGTTTGCTTTGGGTTTGGAGGTGCCCAATGCCTCTACATTTGATGTCTGTTAAACACAGTGGACAATCTCAACAGCCCCCTTCCTTCCTGGCAACTCTGATCCCCAGCTTCTCCTCTGGTCCCAATTCCCAGTCCCCAGCCAAGGTGCAGTACTTAAGAGCTACTTCCAGAAACCAAAAGATCAGTAGTTCGAATCCACCAGCCACTGCTTGGAAACCCTATGAGTAGTTCTACTCTTTCCTATAGGGTCATTATGAGTCAGAACCAACTCAGCAACAGTTTGTTTGCTTGTTTGCTTAACCAAACCCAAACCCACAGGAAGCAAGAGAGAGCCACCATGTTTTGTCCTCCTCGGCCTGTCTTCTGTCTTCCCATGTGTCCCAGCCCCTTCTGCCCAGTTCAACTAAACCTCACTATACAGAATTTTCCAAAGCGCAATGGTAGTGGAACGCCTGGTGTGAGTCGGATCCGACTCGACGGCACTTAGCTGGCTGGCAATGGTAGTGGTGACCTAGATTTCCTGGGACCGTCCTGATTTTAAACTTGGGTCCCTGCATGACACAAATGGTTAAGCACTCAACTATTAGCTGAAGAGCTGATGATTCAAACCCATGCAAAGGCAACTTCGAAGACAGACCTGGTCATGAGCTGGCGTCAACTAACAACAATAACTCCACAATGTCCTCCTGGCCCCCTTGAGCCCTCACACTTGCTGAGTTGTGCACTGAGGTTTTCAGCATAGAGCATCTGGTTGCCAGAGCAGGGAACATCAGGCCATGAACTCAGCCCTGGGAAGTGGTATCAGGATTCCAACACAGAACCGTGAAGTTGCTCTGGCCCCCTTTTGTGCTCTCTTTCATGTCATCACAACTCATTCAACCCCTCATTGTGTTTCTGTCCATGACACCAGGAGACCGCCCTCTCTTGGGAAACAAGTGCCTCTATACCCTCATCACCTTCCCACAACCTGCCTCTGCCAGGTTGTCAGTGACATCTGTTAAAGCAACGAGAGGGCTTGCAGATATGCCTTCTGCACTCTGGGGAAAACATTCTGTCTCGGCAATAATGCCACAATAGGGAGCTCCCAAAGGGGCTGGGCTTTGGGGTGAGGGCTCCTGAGCAGCTGGGAGAGTCCCATGGCTGGGAAAGATTAGCAGGTGGTGACTCAGTACTGTGACGCCCAGGCCCTCTGCCTTCCACGCCCCAAGCACTCCACCCAGAGGACAGTCAGCTCAGATCTCTGTCCACACAGACCTTCCTTTACTAGGCAGGGATCAGCTTCCACCCAGCTTTCCTGAAGAAACCCAGAAACCCCCAGAACCTCTCCAGAATGGCTCCATGAATTACCCTCTTCTCCCAGAATAGCCATACCCAAGGCCCATCTTCCAGCTCTGGGAGTATCCCCCATCTGTGCAGGAGGCCAAAACTGGGGTAGTTCAGAATCCTGCCTCCCACCTGCGGGAGATCTGAAAACCAAAGAAGGCCACCCAAGGCTGAGAACTAGCTAGAAAAGCAACTCAAGGGGGTTTTTGATGGCTGTCTGCAGGGTGAGAGGTGTTATAAGAAAATTCTCCCGTCTTATTTTCACTTCCTTTTCTCTCTCTTCACCATAGGAGGGAAAATCCGTCAAAGATTAACAGCTGACGAATAAAATACCAAAACATTCTGCTAGTTGTGTTTTAACAGTATCTATTGGCTGCAGCCGTTATGACAGTTTATGAGGCCCTTGACTAAGGAGAAATCCAAACCATCTCACCCCAGCGAGGCTGGCAATAATCCAAAAAACACAAAACAACAAATGCTGGAGAGGCTGTGGGGAGACTGGCACTCTCCTACACTGCTGGTGGGAATGCAAAATGGTACAACCTCTTTGGAAAGCAATTTGGTGCTTCCTTAAAAAGCTAGAAATAGAAATACTATATGACCCAGTAATCCCACTGCTCAAAATATATTATACAGAAATAAAGGCAATCACCTAAACAGATACATGCACATGAATGTTTATTGCAAAACTGTCGACAATAGCAAAAAGATGGAATCAACCTCAGATGAATGGATAAACAAATTATGTTACATATACACAATGGAACACTAATCAATGATAAAGAATAATGATAATTTTAGGAAGCATCTCATAACCTGGTTTCAACTAGAAAATATCACACTGAGTGAAATCAGCCAGCTGCAAAACAAGTATTGTATGAGTCCTCTGTTATACCAAAGAAAAAAAAAAGAAAAAACAAACCCAGTGCCGTCAAGTTGATTCCAACTCATAGCAACCCTGTAGGCAGAGTAGAACTGCTCCATACAGTTTCCGTGGTGCACCTGACACCAACCAAAAGTTGGCAGACATAGCACTTAACCACTATGTCACCAGGGTTTCCTCTGCAACAAGGACTTAAAAATGAACTTATGTACAGAAGAAAAGACTCATTGACAGCTACAAAGGTGAGGAGCAAGGGAGAGGGATGGTCATAGATTAGATAATCAATAGGAATTTGGTTAGGTGAAGGGAGTGACAGCATGCAGTAGAAGGCAGATCAGCACAACTGGACTACACCATAAACTGAAAAGTTTTCTAAACTCAATTCAGTATTTCAAAGGATAGAGTAGCAGGGGTGGGTGTCTGTGGACCATGTTTTCAGCGGACATTGAGGTGAATTGCCATAGCTAGTCTTTTACTAAGAGAATCTTCTGCACCCCATATGGATGAGTGGTGTCTAGAGTCTTAAAAGCTAGCAAGCTGCCATCTGACAAACACCAAATGGTCCCACCCCATCTGGAACAGATGACAACTGAAAACAGTGAAAACAAAAGGGAAAATGAGAGACTGCATCAGCATGAGACCAGAAGAACCAGATAGTGCCTGGCCACCACCCAAGGCAGACTTGATGGGGAATACAATGTTGAGTCCCTGAGGCAACATGAGAAAAAGAACTGAGGGTCTGATGGCTTGGAGGGTCCCCTGGAAACACAGCCCCTAGACTTGCTGCTGGCCCTGACCTGAAACCAGTACTGAGGTGAACTCTTCAGACAAGAATGATCTGCACTCGAGGACAGAGTATGAGCTTGTGGTGTGTGTACTTTACGGCTTTATACATTTATAGGAGGCTGTCCTACTGATTTCTTTCTAGATGGTCAAGAAGAGGATGGAGAGAAGGGGACAGGTGCTCATTAGGAGGATACCAGAAGTATAGAGTGAAAAGGCAGAACATGCTGTCACAGGGTGAGGAGAGCTGATGGAGGTGCAGATAGGGGAGCACACAAAATTGATTTGGATTCTATACTTTTGCTTAATCATAATAAAAAAAAAGGAAGAAAACTGAAAGAAAGAAAATTCTCTCTTCCTACTTTCACTTCCTTTTCTCTTTCTTCACCATGGGAGAGAAAAATTCTTCAAAGATCAAGTACCAAAATGTTCACTAGTTGCATTTTAACAGTGCCTACTGGCTGCAGCTGTTATGACAGGGTTATGAGGCCCCTGACTAAGGCCTGAGAGATAGTATTAGATAAGAATGAACTGTACCATCCTCCAATGAACAGTTGATATTCAACCAAAGCCCTAAGATAGCAAACTGGGATTAAAACAGTTCCTTTAACAAATGATGCTGTCAAAATTAGGCATTCATCTGCAAAAAACTTGAAACAAGACCCATATCTCACACCTTATACAAAAACCAACTCAAATTGGATAAAAGACCTAAATACCAAACCTGAAACAATAAAGATCATGCAAAAAAAAAAAAAGGATCAACAATGGAAGTTTTTAATACACAACTTAGATAGACTTCAAAATCTGACAGCACAACCAAAAGAAGAGAAAATAGATAAATAGGAACTACTAAGAATCATTCACTTTTGCTCATCCAAAGACTTTATCAAAAGAATTAAAAGACCACCTATAGAATGGGAAAAAATATTTGGCAACTATATGTCAGCTTGACATCTGATCTCCAAAATCCACAAGATACTACAAAATGTCAACAAGAAAAGGACAAACAACCCAATTAAGCATTGGTCAAAGGAGATGGACAGACACTTCACTAAAAAGGACATCCAGGTAGCCAAAAGACAAATGTGGAAATGCTCACAATCATTAGCTATTAGAGAAATCCAAATCAGAATGATGATGAGATACCATCTCACCCAACAAGGTTGGCCATGATCCAAAAATCACAAAACAACAAATGCTGGAGAGGCTGTGGAGAAGTTGGAACTCTCCTACACTGCTGGTGGGAATGCAAAATGCTACAACTTCTTTGGAAAGCAATCTGGTGGTTACTTAAAAAGCTGGAAATAGATATATAATTTGACCCACTAATTCTGCCACTTGGAATATATCCTACAGAATCAAGGGTAGTCACACAAACAGATACATGCACACAAACGTTTATTGCAGCACAGTCCACAATAGCAAAAAGATGGAATCAACCCAGATGCTCAACAACAGATTGGGTAAACCAAACTATGGTGTATATATTCAATGGAACACTATGTAGTGGTAAAGAACAGTGATGATTTTAGGAAGCATCTCACAATCTGGTTCCAATTGGAAGACATTACATTGAGTGAAACTAGTCAGTGGCACAAGGACAAATATTGTTATGAGACCCCTACTATAAGAACTTAAAAACAGACTCATGTACAGAAGAAAAGACTCTTTGACAGCTGCAAGGGAGTGGAGGGAGAGAGAGAGAGGGTTGGTTATAGGTTAGATAGCTGATAGAAATTTGGTTGGAGGAAATCAGTGACAGCACACATTAGAAAGAAGATCAATTTAACTGGACTTCAACATAACCTGAAAACTCTTCAACCTTAACCCAATATTGCAAAGACAGAGTATCAGGGGCAGGGATCTGGGGAACATGCTCTCAGGGGACATAAGGCTAACTGGCATAACTAGCCTGTTGCTAAGAGGGTCTTCTGGACCCCATATCGGCAAGTGGCATCTGGGGTCTTAAAAGCTTGCAAGCCGCCATCTGAGGTACTTCAAATGGTCCCAGCTCAGCTGGAACAGATGATCACCAAGGAGAACAATGACATGTGGGAAACAGAGCCCAGAAGACAGAAGGACCCATGTGAATTGGTGATTGTGTCAACACGTGACCAGAAGAACCAGATAGCGCCCGGCTACCACTAATGACCGCTGTGATGGGTCTCACAATGTGGAGTCCCTGTGGCAACACAAGAATAAAAAGGGGTGCACTCTAAGAACGCCACTAAAATACTGAAACTGATGGTCCAAAGGCCTGGGAGTTCCCCTGGGAGCATGGCTCCTAGACCTGATGCTGCCCCTGCTCATAAATCATCACTGAGGTCAACTCTTTGGACAGGAATGAATTGGACTCAGCGACACAGAGTGACCTTATTGTGTATGCACTCTATGACTCTAGGCACCAATAGGATGTTGTCCTACTGGCCTCTTACTAGAGAGGAGTAGAGATGGTGGAGAGGAGGGGACAGGAGATTGTTAAGAGGATATGACATGTATGGAATGGAAAGTAGGAATGTGCTGTCACTGGGCAAGGAGAGCAGGGGGAGGTGCAGATAGGCGGGCATGCCAATTTGAATTGTATTGTAAACTTTCACTCAATCACAATTTAAAAAAAAAAAAAGAATGAATTGTGCAGTTAGATCCAAACTCACTCAGGTTGAGCCTATTCTAACTTATGGTGACTCCAAGTGTTACAGAATAGAATTGCTCCATAAGGTTCTCTTGGCTGTAATCTTCACAGAAGCAGATCACCAGATCTTTCTTCCAGTGCACTGCTGGGTGAGTTCAAATTACTAACCTTTAGGTGCAGTTGGAAGAGACCTCACAAGCCTTCTAGTGTGACTGACCACCGTATTGCCTTTCAAAGGGCCTTCAGCCTGGGCTAAGAGGCTGCTGAGTGTAGGGTAGGCATTACCATATCCAGGTAGCCCTGTTGGAGACATCATCTCTACATTATGCTAAATTACACAAGCCTGCCATCCACTGGTCCTCAACAGGCACCATGGTGACATTTCAATGGTATAAAGAGCCCAGGACTGCCTTGCTCCTGTCCAGCTTGCTTTTCTTCCTACCACAAATTCTCAAGGAAGCCAGACACAAGGAACAGCCACCAAAGGGGAGTTGAAGTCTCACATTAGTCCCCCGCTGTATAAGCCCTAATAATGTCAAACTCTTGAAACAGCTCTTCATTTGACTGATATTTGTAGCAACCAATATTTGTACTGCCCATTTGTGATGGTGGCAGACTCCCGGGGTGAGTGAAGCCAGGGTAAACAGCGAAAGTTGACCATAGAGTAGAGTATGCGTAGTAGATTTGGGGAGCTGAGACGCAATGAGTAAGGAGAGGCGCTGGATCTTGGCACACCCCTTACCCCTCTCCACCTGCACTCACCTGATGAACGTCTCCTCTGCCATCTAGAATGACACAGCTCAACATGCCCACCTCTGTGAAGCCTTTTCTGATACCACACTTTGCTTCTAGACAGTGTGAGATACTTCCCAGTCCGGCATTAACAGTCTTTGCCTCCTACCAAGGATTCCTTGGTGGCAAATAGTTAACATGCTTGGCTACCAACCAAAACACTGGTGGTTTCAGTCACCTTGAAAGAAAGACCTGGCAATCTGCTTCTGAGAAATCAACCACTGAAAACCCTATGGAAATGGAACCACTAGAACAGAAACATTGAGACAGTTCATGTGTTGTGAAGAATGTCACCGTCACTGAACAGCTTATGTAGGCATTATTCAAACGATTGTGTGAACCTTCATCCAAAATACAATAAAATATTATTTTTTAAAAAAGAAAGGCCTGTGGAGCCCAATTCTACTCTGACACACATGGGGTTGCCATGAGCTAGAGTTGAGCCGGTGGCAACTGGTTTGGATTCGGTTGCCTACCAAAGGGTATGGCTCCAGCCTGTGTTGTCGTGGTGTCCTCAGAGCCTGGCTCACAGTGGATTTTGAAGAAGTATTTACTGACTTCTATCTTTGTGCCCTGTCATGGATTGAACTGTGACCCCCAAAAATGTGCATAGCAATTTGCTAGGCCACAATTCCCCATGTTGTGTGATTTTCCTGTATGTTGTATATCCTGCCTCTGTGATATTAACAAAGGAACATGAGGAGCGGTGGTGTCAGTGAGGCAGAACTCAACCTACAAGATTATAGCGTACCTTGAGGCAATCTCTTGGGACATGAAGGAAAAAAGCAAGTAGAGAGTTGGAGACTCCATATCATCAAAGAGCACATCCTTCGACCTGAGGTTCCTGCTCTCAGACCAAAGACTGATGCAACACAAGGACCTTCCTCCAGAGCTGACAGAGAGAAAGTGTGTTCCCCTGGAGTCGGCACCCTGTATTTGGATTTCTAGCCTACCAGACTGCAAGACAACAAACTTTTCTTTGTTAATGCCAGCCACTTGTGGTATTTCTGTTGTGGCAGCAATAACTGAAACATGTCTTCAGTGACTAGTACAAGGAATCTATTTCATAATCTGGCTGGATAAATGTTTCTTGAGTGAATAAATGAATGAATGCCGAGTGATTATGGAGGTAGGGACAATCTCCAGATCCTATAGGCTTTATTCCCGACGTGGCCTCACAAAGAAAGAACTACTTCATTGGTAGGACCAGTCTCACCCAAGACTTGAAACTCACTTTCCACAACTATTCACTGAGCTCCTATGATGTGCGAGGCTCTGCTCTGGGTGCTGGGGACACACGAGCAAAGAAAACACAAAACCCCCTGCCCTCATGAAGTCCATGTTCAGTAGAGAGCTAGACCAACAGTGTCTTTTGTGTCATATACCCTGATTCTTTTCCTTCCCACCTTCCCCTTGCCCACCTGAATCCTTGGCTTTAGAACTGTAAGGTGCTAATGGTATCTCACTTCCTCCCAAGAGAGCTGCATTCATTCTTCAGGAAGCCTAACAAAAAAGTGACCCTCCAAGAAGAGCTACAAGAGTGCAATAGTGGTATTTCAAGCACTGGTGACAGGTTTGGGGAATGTGGTTCATTGGCTCCCTGATCCTGACCCTGCATCCCTGGCCAGCATCTTCTGCCTTTGAGTGGAGCTGGCCCTCCTTTTTTAATGAACATGAATTAAGTAGAATCACCACTCATAACTGGAGGATGCAGAAATGTCCTACTGGCCATCCTCAACCTGGGCACCTTGCCAGCACTGGGCCTTTGTGGTGTCACTGCCTTGTGCTTCTTCATCTGATGTATCACTTGCATCTCCGGGTGCCTGGCTTCAGGCAAAGAGCCTGTTAGCCCTTGGATGTGTTCTCTTCTAGAGCATGTGGAGAGGGGGCTGCTCTCCTCCAGGGTGACAATCTGCTGGACTGTGGGTGTTGTTCTTAGGCAGAAACTCCTGTTTTCCCGGTGGCATGATGATCTCACTGGGTGCAGGGGGCGGTGCTGGAAAGCCCTGTGAAGTTCAGCCACAGAATGAGGGGGCATGCGTTGGCCTCAGAGACCTGATCTGTGCTATTTTTGTACAGAGTTAGGTACACAGGACCTAGCACAATCTCAAGAAAGATTTAAAATCTGAAAACATGTATGAGAAGAACCATCTATTTAAAGAATCAAGTGACAAATTTTTGCAAAATGATGAATCCTTTTTTGAGCATTTACTCTTCATTACCTCTCTTTTAAAATGTATAAGCTACATCATATTTGACTTCATGTCAGAGCCACGATGGAAAAAATTAATACATGCAACAGCAGTGATGCTTTTGCTATGTTTGCTCGTAACATGAAAAGCATGGACTTATCTAGTGAATACGGGATTCCTTCTCCACTCCCCCTGGGTGGGGGGAACACCGCTACCAGTAACAACAACAAAATGAACAACACTTGTAAAAACTTAAAAAACAAGCAAGAGAAAACTACAGGATAAATCTTTCTTTCTTTTTAAAAATAGCCAATGATCTTCTCCTAATTGGCTTTCACGATGTGGGTCTGTTAGAGGTATGAACTGACCCGTATCTTTCCTGGATGAAGCCTTTCTGTGCTCCCCACCCCAAAGCTGAGGAGCTGAGGAAAGCATCCATTTAGAGAACACTCACTTCTGCCCACAGCGCTGGAGAGACAGTGTAATCCTTTACCAGAAGAAAGCCTTCTGATTCTGCAATCACAGAGAATTCAAAGGGTGATGGTGTCAAAGAAAAACCCTACATGCTCTGCAGTTGAGTTAATAAGTAAGATCCTCTTCATTCTTTTTCCATTTCTGTCAGTAAAACTGAGCTCAGCAGGCCTGCTTTTTTTCCTTACAATGCCGACTGATGAGTTGACCTTCAAGATGTAAGCCTGCGTCATTAACACAAATATCTCAGAAGGATGGTCTCTTTACTCTGCAGCTGAGAGGGGGAGGGGGCACTTTGCACCAAAAAGCCAGTTCAAAGCATCAGATTTGATGAGGTGTCAGGTTGAAAACTTTCACAAGAGTATATCTCTTGCTCTCCTGGGCAACATGCAAACTTGTGTGCCTATTCATCATTGTCCCCAGCTGGTCTTGGTTAGAATAATTCTACCCCCAGACACATTCCTTCCACCAAAGAGCATACTAAGACTCCTAGGACTTTGTAAATGTTTGCCATGTCCTAAGAAAAGAACCTTCCAGAGATACCTGTAATTCTGACTGGTTTTCTCACTTGACAGTGGTTTGCTTTGGAAACAATGGTGTTGCTGACATCTCTGCAACGCTAACCTATTTTATAGACTGTTTTCACCAAATCACAGGAAGTTATTGGCACTTTCCTATTCTCCTGTTTGTATAATGGAGCAAATGAAGGCCCAGGACTCCACTGGGTTTATAATGATAGTCTGAAAGGCTCAGTTAATTAAAGCAATAGAGCTAAGCATTTTTGCCCTATTGAATCACCTATTGGGTCTACTTGAAATCCACCTTGGAAGAGGATCCTGAAGTTCTGCTCTCACCCTCTCCCCACTCTTCTTCTCCAGAAAACTTCCTGCTCCCACCAGATCCTTCTCCACCACATTCTTCAAAGTCTTTAGTGTCAAACAAGACCAATAAATCTTTATCATCAAGTTCCTGGCTCCTTGCTTTGTTTTACTGAAGACTTCTCCTCATTCAGAGTGCATGGTGGGTGTGAAAGGAGAGTGGGGATGAGAGGATGGTAAAAATCATAATCATGAGCCACCAAAAGTCACTAATAGACAAACAACATCGCAATTAAAATGATTAAGTGTTCATCAAGTTCAGTCATGTCCTGTAGAGTCAAATTTTTAATTTCAGTTTCCCTGTAAGGTCTAATTACGATTCTGATTAGTCAGACGTAAAGTGCCGCTCTGTCTCATTCTTGGGACCCAGAGTTCAGGACTTCTAAGAAGCAGCAGTCCCACCACACACCCACCACCTGCCCCCACCAGAAACAAATACATATTCTTACAAGCAAAATCTAATTGATTCTGAGAATCTTTCTGGCTGGTTTGCTGAAGGGTAACCAAGTTCTATGCCCTCAGCCATCGTATCATTCCTCCCATGGGGCCACTTCTTCACCCATCTTGGCTAAACAAAATCCCACCATCTATTGGCTGAGTATATTCAATATATCCTTTATAATGAATCTCCATGCCACCATTAAAAGGGATACCATGGGGGGATATTTAATGATGAAGAGGAAAGTTCTAAGTGAAAATAGGTTGCAAAATAACAGATGCTAAACATTATGAACCCCATTTTGTAAATGTATGTATATTCATAGCAAAACAGGTACAGCTATTGCTAAGTGGTTTTTCTTTTTCTCTTTGTGAGTCTCAGTATTTCACAACATTTCTACAGTGTGTACTTTTGCAATGGAGCTAATATAAAAAACAACCCACCATCTTTCAAAGATCAGTTCAAATGCATGTCCTGCCATAAGACCTCCCCTCATTCCAAACCCCGCTCCTCCTAGCTCTTCTTCCTACCTCTTTGGTGTTGTTCTGCCTCTGTTAAAATAACTTTTGACCACCCTTCTCCCCTGCTATGTCATTTGTGTTTTTGTCTTCTTCTACTCCATCACTGCTTGCCTAGAAGGTTGAGAGGGCCAAGTGGATGGTTACTAAGCAACAAAAGAACAGTTCTCCCAGGATGCTAGAAGAAGTCAGATCACCTAGATGTTTGCTGCTGGTGGTGGCGATGATGCTGTGTGCGTATGTAGGGTGTGATTGTTCCAAAGAGACCCCACCTTTTAGTCGTGTGATCTTAGGTGATAGTCTGGCTTCACACCTCACTGTTAGGAGTTTACACAGCATTTTCATATCTAGTCTCTTATTTGGTTGTCATAACAAACCCACCAAGATCGCACATTACTTCCCCCAGTTCACAGATGAGGTAACCATCCTCAAAGAAGCTAGGGAAACAGAACATTTTGGCTATAAACATTTATAGTAATAATAGCTATTCTGCACCAAGTGCCCAGCACTGTAGTAAACACTTCACATGCCTTGTCCTGACTAAGCTTCACAATGTGCCTATGAGGAAAGAATTATTATTAGACCCATTTTACAGACAAGAAAATTGAGGGTCAGAAGGGTTGCCTGAGATCACACAGCTGGAAAATAGTGAAGCAGGGGCTTAAACCTAGGTTGTATAACCACAAGCCACATATGAATCAATATGTCACATTGCCCTCTCCCTACATAAATAAGAAATCAAAAGTAGTTGCTGTTGATTCCAACTCATGGCAACCCCATGTGTGTCAGAGGAGAACCGTACTTCATCAGGTTTTCAGTGGATGAATTTTTGGAAGTAGATCACCAGGCCTTTCTTCCACGGCACCTCTGGATGGACTCAAACCTCCAAGTCTAGAGTTAGTAGCTGAGCATATAAACTGTTTATACAACCAAAACCCAAAACCAAACCCAGGGCCATCAAGTTGAGTCTGACTCATAGCCACCCTATAGGTCAGAGTAGAACTGCCTCATAGAGTTTCCAAGAAGCACCTGGAGGATTTGAACTGCCAACCTCTTGGTTAGCAGAAACAGTACTTGACCCACTACACCACCAGGGTTTCCTGTTTATGCCACCAGTATAAATAAGTATACACTAAATAAGTATGCACCAAAAAAACCCAACACAAACCCACTGTTGTCGATTCCAACTCATAGTGAGCCTATAGACAGAACTGCCCCATAGAGTTTCTAAGGAGTTACTGGTAGATTTGAACTGCTGACCTTTTGGTTAGCAGCCACAGCACTTAACCCCTATGCCTCCAGGGTTTCCTAAATAAGTATAGAAGAACAGAAAGAAAAAAAAGTTGATATCAAGTTGATTCTGATTTATAGTGACCTTGTGAGGACAGAGTAGAACTGCCCTGTAGTATTCCCAAGGAGCAGCTGGTGGACTTGAACTGCTGACCTTTTGCTTAACAGCCATAGCTCTTAAGCAATGTGCTCCAGATAAGTACATACAAAAAAAAAAAAAATTCATCGCCTTCAATTCTGACTCACAGTGACTCTTTAGACAGAGTAGAAATGCCCCATAGAGTTTCCAAGAGGCACCTAGTGTAACTGGACTGCAAACCTTTTTGGTTAGCAGGGGTAGCAGTAACCACTATGACACAAGGGTTTCCAAAAAAGCACATTAAAAAAAAAAAAAAACAAATCTGTTGCTGCACAGTTGACTCCAACTCATACCAATAGTACGCAGAGGGTGCCACATGAGGGGGCAGACAGGAATTGTTACAAAATTCAAGGGATAAGTTGGTCTGGACGGGTTCTTAGATAAGGTGAGATGTGAGCCTAGCCTTTTTGGGACACAGTTGAGTGAGAGGATGGGGTGGAGACAGCCTGCCTCGCTTAATGCTTTTTACAAGCTAAGAGTCTCACGAGTCAAATTTAACCACCATTTCAATTCCCTGTACCTTCTTAAGCCCCTGGTTTGTGCCAGCCACTGGGCAGGGAAGTACACGAATAGAGACTAAGAGGAGGTCCCTGCCCAGCGGATGCTCAGTCTCCTGGGGAAAGCAGACTGGTACACAAGAACAACGACCCAGGAAAAGACAAATCAATTGCATTACTACTGCTTTAAAATTCTATCCAGGGTGTTCAGAGGAAAGCCTTGGTCTCAGTCCCATCACTGATTTTCTATGAGACCAGAAAAGTCACAGTCCCTCCCTAGGTCTCAATTTTTGTATCTGGAAGTGGAGGCAATAAATAAAACGGAGTCACTGAATGACCCCTGTGGGCTGACTTCCATCATTTATATCCAATTTTCACCCTCCCAGACCTATGACACGCTCCCACCTAGTCAGTAACTCTAACTTTGACAACTGCAATAAAGAAAATCAACGTGTTTACTGGGGGATGGGATAGAAATGGAAACCCCGGTGACGTGGTGGCCAAGGACCATGACTGCTAAAAAAATGGTCAGCAGTTCCAACCTGCCAGGTGCTCCTTAGAAACTCTATGGGGCAGTTCTCCTCTGTCCTACAGGGTCGCTGTGAGTCAGAATTGACTTGATGCCAACAAGTTTAGGGGGATTGAAATAGCACCAATTGCCAGCTCACTGCCCTGCCCCAGAGTAAAAGCCAGGTGATCACAGCACTTCCACTTGGGATGTATGACGCTCGCAAAGGTGATGGGGCAAATGCGTCAGCCCTGCGGGGCCCTGGGAAAGCAGGCGGAAGCGGCCTGGCTCTACAGCAACAGGCTGTAACACCAGCAGTAGCACTCGTCTGAACAGAGCAGACCTCTACCTTCTGACCTTCTTCCTGGGCCCTCCTGCACCGGACCAGGCCCCTCGGAGGAGCTAGCTTACTTCTTGTTGGTTTATTTCCTTCTGAGATGCAAGAGACAATCTGGAGGAGCTAACTCACCAACACTTTCTTAAGGACACAAGTCAAACCAGTGGGAACATTTCCCTCACTAGGTCCAGTTGACCAACTCCAAGTCAGTTTAGATTCTTGAGCACGTAATTAGCACCCTACGTATGTTTTCGGTTTCCTTTTCTTTGTGTTTCTCTCTTTTTCTTCTCCTTCTTCTTCTTTTTTTTTTTTTTTTTAAAAAAAGCAGAAAATCTGCAGAGAAAAATTCTTCCACGTGGGTTGAAACTTTCACCTTCTTCATCTGAGCCTCCAAGATTAAATACCCAAACACAATTTACTGCTGGGTCTGTCCCAGTAAAATAATCCCTTCTGTAGAAGGGAAGGAAGAAAGAGTCTCTCCCTTCCATGGATTCCCCCCTTCTAGAATCTTGGGGCTGCTGAAGCAGTGCTAAACTGTTCATGGCTGCCCTTAAAGTCGGCATTCTATAACTCACCCAACTTATCAAAGTGTTGGGCTTCTACAAGAAAACCTCACCTTCCTGAGCTGCTTCGGCAGCTGAGAAGGTGTAGTGAAAGAGGAAGATTTCCCAGTATTCGTGTCACCAGGTTTTGAGGCCTTCACAAGCTGAAGCCTGTCTCAGGTAACTCTCAATAAACAGGACAAGCTGAGTACTGTCCTTCATTCAGTGTAACAAGACACAGTCAGCAAACCACCTTCATCTGCTAATCTGACAAACATTTATTACATATCTGACTAGCACAGTATGGGCTGCTGAGGGTACTAGAATGCAAAAAGGCCAAGTCCCTTTCTCCAAGAACTCCAGGTCCAGCGGGGTACCCTCTAGCCTAGATCTGTAACTCTGACATCAGTTGGTGAGACAAGCTGGGTTGACTCAATCTGGAAAAGCCACTGGCTGGGCTGTTAGCTGTCAGTGTAACTGACAACCCAATGGAATCTGGAAAGTTTAGAATGTGAACTAATCTTGGTCGTCGAGGGTGGGGACGAAAGGGTGCAGTTGTGCTCTGGGATCCTAACAGTGCACAAGCTCACAAATAGAAGAGAATTACAGAACCAGAAGCACTGCCTGCTCCCCTGGAGAAAGGAAAGTGATACAAGTAGAGAAGATGCAAGTGGCTAAGACTTATGCCAAGACAGGATAAGCAGGAGGAGGTGTGAACTCAGGGGTCAGGTTCCTTACTAGGGCCCTGAGGCCTGGGTCCTGAAGCTAGGGCACTGCTAGTACCTATCCTGTTCTAGTTGGGAAAAGTATGGAAGGTGACTGGTGACACTGCTCAAATGGACTTAACTCAGGTAAACCCAACCCCATCAATAATCTGGCACAAGAGGCTAAGTCCAGTTGAGTCTGGTCAGCCACGTAGCTTAAAGGCCGCCTGTGCCCAGTGCAGACTAGTAGTCAACAAAGCCTCAAGTTCAAGTCCCAGCACTGTTCCTAGCTTGCTGTGGTCCTTTGGAAAGTTCACAGATTCTCTTTAAGCTTCACCTTCCTTGTGTGTAAACTGAGGGACATCATCAGTAACGGTCCACAGCACTGTTGTGACACAAATGTGTAAAGCACTTGAATAGTATCCCACAGAGACTGAGGCTCAATATTTGACAAATGTTATGTCATCTACATACCCTCCCAGCTAAAACCAGCCTCTGACTCACCTTGAACTCATGTCATAACCTGAGTTTACCTTTAATTTTCTGCCCTTCAAAGGAAGATCCCTGTCTGATTTGAATCCACACCATCTAAACCCACTGCTGTCAAGTCATTTCCAACTCATAATGACCCTACAGGACAGAGCAGAACTGTCACATAGAGTTTGCAAGGAGCACCTGGTGGATTTGAACTGCCAACTTTTTGGTTAGCAGCTGTATCAGTTAACCACTACACCACCAGGGTTTCCCCACAGCAGCTGGGTAGGATTTCAGTGATGGGCAAGAATTTAAATTATTCTTATGACACAAGGCTAAGGAAAAAAGAGCTTAGAAACAACGAAGTTTATTGGCAGAAATATGCAACAACTTCCAGCTACTACAACAAAAGCAAAAATGGACTGCACTGATGGAGCCTGAAATCCAATTTGTTAGTTAGAATGAACAGGAAATTAGAGACAGACTCTCGTTTCTACTGCAGGTGTGACCCATGGAAATTACCTGGGAGCCTGTGAGAAGCTCAGAATCTCAGACCCTATCCTAGACCTATGGAATGAGAAGGTGAAGGTGAACAAGCTGCCCAGGTGATCTGTGCATGGTGACATCTGAAAGGGTTGGTTAGCCCTGTGGTCCTCAAGCTTAGACGCATATTGGAATTGTCTGGAAAGCTTTTTACAATCCTGTTGCCCAGGCTGCATCCCAAAACAATTAGAATCTCTTTCATTTTTACAGCTCACCAAGTGATAACCAACAGACAGTTAGGGTTGAGAACCACTGGTCTAGATCAACTCCATAATTTATACGTCAAGAAACTGTAGTCTAAAGGGGTAAACTCTCCTACCCCAAATCAAACATCCAATAAGTGATGGTGCTTGAAACTCGAACCCAAGTCCTCCAACTACAGTGTGCTCTTCAGGGTTAGGGAGAGCAGAGTTTGGGAAGCAGAGGCAAGAAGAGGGAGAGTGCTGGGCTTCCCTTTCTGGCTTGGCTTCTTCATGGTTGGGTCCTTAGCATTAAGGCCCAAAGGAATTGCTCTCTGGACATAGGTGACTTTATGTCTTTGAGCTCAATGACACACTATGACATGCAGGGCTCACTCACCAAGGCTGTGGGGTCCCAGAAGCCTTGTGGAATTCTGCCTTCTAACCCATGTGTAGTGTCTGGACTAAGAATAGCCCCTACTCTCTACCCAGACAACCAGGCCCTGCCATTCCCACACAGCCATCTTCCCAGGAACACAGAGTGCTCAGGGACTGTCCCACCACTCAGACACCACAATTCTCAGAACTCAGGTGAGGTTTCTGAGCCCCCACAACCTCAACTCCAGACTCCTTTCAGAACAGCCGGGACAGGCCCGTTCTCAAGTCAGAGACCGCGACAGTCTCGAAACCATCAGAACTAAAAGCTACCCTGTAACTTGTTTTTGCTCTCTTGTCAGGGTTTTGGGGAGGTGTGTATCTCAAACCTCTGAGTGTGTCTGCTTTGTGACTTTTTCTGGTGTGTTTTTGAAGTGGCTTTTTGTTATTCTGCCTCAGCTCAGTCACCTTCTTAGCCGCTGTGGAAAACAGTCAGCCCTGTTCTCTTCATCGAGCTCTTGGATTCCATGTAAACAGCTTGCCCCGGGCCCGGCATGGCCAAGCAGGTGGGAAGGGCTTGAGCCTCCAGAGCCCTTGAAAACGAACTTGAGTAGCCAGTGTAACTTGTCCAAGGCAAGGTCATGGAAGCTCCGGAGACACATTCCAACTCCCTGAGGGATCGAATTTCTGGGCTAAGGGCTGTGGGGACCATGGTCTCAGGGAGCATCTAAGCTCAACTGGCATAACATAGTAAGGAAAATGTTCTACATTCTACTTTGGTGAGTAGTGGTTGGGTCTCAAAAGCCTGGGAGCAGCCATCTAGGATACTCCACTGGTCTCACCCCTTTGGGAGCAAGGAAAAATGAAGAACACTAAAGAAACACGGGAAAGAATAGTCCAAATAATGAATGGACCACAACTGATCCCATGTCACTACAGGAGAAAGACCTGGTGAGCTGGTTCTGTGAGGATTATAGCCAAGAAAACGCACAACTAACAGCCTCCAGCAGACTGAAGTCAGCACAATGAGACGGTGCCTAGCTACTACCACTGGCTGCTCTGATAGGGATCATCACAGAGGGTCCTAGACTGAGATGGGGTAAAATATAGACTGAAATTCTAACTCAAAAGGAGAAAGCAGAATTGTTGGCCAGATATAGAGACTGGAGAAACCCTGAGAGTATAGCCCCCAGACACCCTTTCAGCTCAGCAGTGAAGTCACTCCTGAGGTTCACCCTTCAGCCAAAGACTTGACAGGGCCATAAGACAAAATGAGACCAAAGGGACACATCAACCCAGAGGCAAGTACTAGAAGGCAGAAAGGACAGGAAAGCTGATAAAAGGGAACCCAAGGTTGAGAAGGGAGTATTGACCTATTGTGGCCTTGTTAACCAGTATCATAAAACTATATGTGTTTCTAACTATCTAAAGAAAAACTGGCTTGTTCTATAAACCTTCATCTAAAGTACAATTTAAAAAGAAAGAAAGATGGGCAAAATATTTCCCATGCTTAAGAACAAAGACGGGTCAAACACAAAAAAGCAGAAGAAACTTTCTCGGCACACAGTTACTTGGTTTGTGGCTCAGGCAGGTCTGTTGTACAGACATGGAGCAGGCAAGGTGAGGGACCTTCTGCCTCCATGGACCTCATACTCACTAGAAGGAGACACCCACCTGCCAAGAAACTTTCTGGTCTCCTCTTTTGAAAATTGAAGGGGGGAGATTTAAGGTAGCGGTAGATAATCCAAGGTATAAACCATGCTTACCTGGGTTACCTAATCGTCAGTAGTGAACAACTGGATGTGTTTTTCACCACATCAAAGACCCTGCTTCTAGGTATGGCTGACATTTGCTTCTCTCCCAACCCCATAACACCTTCTTACTGAATCAAAGCCTCTTTGTAAATTTACAGTCTCTGACAAGGACAGATTACCCAGTCAGCTAGGTAAGCACAGGCTACCTGTGCTTACGTACTGATCTGTAAAACTGTTCACTACAAATCAGTAAGTAAGCAGAAGTAAGCCCATGCTTAGGATGGCCCACAAGCAAGCACCAAATACACAGGGCTATTGATAGCTTAAATATTGCAAGGTTAACCAAGGAATTGGACTTCTTAATTTCTTTAATTTTACTTAATTTGAGTTAAATTTTAATAGCCACATGTGGCTACAGTGTTGGACCACACAGGTCAATACCAGTGGTCCTCAGACTTGCCTACACATTACAATTACCTGTGGAGCTTTCAAACAAACATCCAACAATTCTGATTTAATTGACTGAGGGTATAGGTTGAGCACTGGAGTTTTTAAATTTCCATAAATAATTCTGATGTGGCCCAGAGGACTACAAACAGCTCTTTTATCTCTGACATCCCCTATTTTGATTTGGTTTCTAAAGTTTTCAGAATTTAAGGACCAGACTTGCTGACCTCTCTGGAGGCGGGGGAGTGGGCGGAGAGTAGGGGACAGGAGATTGTTTGGAGGATAAGACATGTAGGGAGCAGAGAGGAAGAGCGTGCTGTTACCAGGCAGGGAGAGCAATGGGAGCTGCATATAGGTGGGCATGCAAATTTATATGGGAATGTACATTTCATTCAATCATAATAATAAAAAAAAGAATTTAAGGACCAGAGTTTATACTCTGAGAATTAACTCAAGATACCTAAAAATATAGTTTTTCTGTACTCCAGATGTAACACATGTTCATTGTAGAAAATTCAGAGAAAAAAAATTTTAAATCCCCCCAAATCTCACTGCCCAAGAGATAAAGGGTTAACTTCAAGTGTATGTCCATTTAGAGTTTTTTTCCCATGGATATATCCCTGTCTTTTCTTTAAAACTGGGTCATATCATGCTTCCTACTCTGTAATTAGTTTTTGTCACTTTATTTGGTTAATAAATATTCTTCTATAATCAATTTTTAGTAGCCACATGCTATTTATCATATACTTAAAACACACAATATATATATCAAATTCCATATTAACTTTATTAACTTTAGCCCCACTTTTGCTATTGTTTAACCAAAAAAAAAAAAACCCTGCTGTGAACGTAATAGCAGGCAATGTCTTTATGAAAACGACTCACTAATCCCTAAAAAGAGAAGGGAAAGGAAGAAAAAAGAAAAACTAAGTTAATAGGTCAAAAACCAAAAAAACAAACCCACTGCCATTGAGTCAGCAACCCTAGAGCTCAGAGGAGAAGTGTCCCATTGGATTCCCAAGGAGCATCTGACATATTTGAACTACTGACTTCTTGCTTAGCAGATGTAGCACTTAACCCCCTAAGCCACCAGGGTTTCCCCAATAGGTCAAAAGGTATACAAAATTCCAAGGCACTTCCTGAATGTTTAACAAATTACTCTCCAGAAAAGTTGAACCAACTGACATTTCACCGAAGGAGAGTGAGCCTTACCTGTTGTTATAAATGCTCTCATTGGGGATTGAGCTTTTCAAATTTAACAAAGTCAAACAACCAAACAAAAAGCCTTGTTGCAAAGCCCAGTCTGTCTCTGACAGCACTAACTGGTTGCCAGGTGCTGTCTTAAGTGATGGGCGAAAGGAATTTATCCCTGCCCTCTAAGAACTTGCCCTCTGAGCAGGGGTAAAGATGGGGAAAAGCCTATGGCTTTCAGTCCAGAGAAAACAAAATAGGTGCTAGAAAGAGCTACCAAAGTCCCATTAGAGAGCAGAGAAGGAAGAAACCTATAATCCTGAGCTGGGAGTGCTGGGAAGTCTGTTGTTGTTAGGTGCTGTCAGGTCAGCTCCTGTCAACTTTGTGTGACAAAGCAGAATAGAACCACCTGATAGGGTTTTCTTGTCTGTGATCCTCATAGAACCAGATCACCAGGTCTTTCTCCCATGGTGATGCTGGATGAGTGCCAATCACCCACCTTCCTGGCCAGTGCTTCATAGTTTTGTGCTGCCAGGGCCCCTACAGGAGGAGCTTGCTGTCGGAGTTAGCTCTAGAAGGGTGAGTGCTGACTCAGGTTCTCAGTAGAGGTAGTCATGCTTGGCAACTACCAAACAGTGCTGGAGAGCCAGGGGATCAGAAGATTGCCACTGCCAACCTCAGTGGCCCCTATGTTTATCAGTCCTCTGCAATCAGGAAGATCTCCTTGGGCTTATCCAAGAGCCTCTTACTGGGGCATAAATCCTTTCCTTGTGGATACTGGTAGGGGGAATGAGAGGTAAACTAGTTGTCACACTCAATATTCTCTATCAAAGACTTGTTAGTGTTTAGCTGCCTGAGAGTCCATTCACCTCATGGTGACCCCGTGGGTGTACAGCAGAGCTGTTCCACGTGGTCTTCAAGGCTGTGGCCTTTCAGCATCAGACAGCCAGGCCTGCCTTCCTAAGTGTTTCTGCGTGGATTCAAACCACCAAACTTCCAGCCAGTAGACAAGCAATTAGTTGACCATTTGTTCCACCCAGGAACTCCAGATACTTCTAAACCTAGGCAAATCCCAAGAGAAAGCAAGTATGGTATGGTTCTATAGATGGGGTTATTTGCTCCTCTGGGATGACTGAGATTGCCCCCTCCTCAGGATCCCAAGCCCAGCTGGCACTTCATCATTAGGGTGGCCACTGGCCATCCTGTATAAAGAAAGAAGCAGCCAATGCAAGTCCTGGCTCTCTCACTTAGGACTTCGTGGAGTGCACTTCCTCTTGACAAGTCTATACAATGTGGATTATAAAAATAGTGTAAAAATTAGGTTGGAAGGTGGGAAAGCGCTCCGTTAACACTCTTCGTACTACTGACGGTAATACACAACCTGTGACTCCATCAGTGTAGGCTCACCATCAGGCTGGCCAGCCCCTTGACCTCTCTTTCCATGAATTTCTATGACCCACAAACACACATACCCTTTAAGCAGTGACTGTGACGTACTAACATTTCAGGAATGAGGCAAGTCCCTGAAGCTGACATTTCTCACAAACTCGCGGCAAAATGAATTAAGGAACTTGCCCACTGTGTCTCGGAGCAGGAGGCAGAAAGAGTGTGACAGCCACGGGACCTCTGATTGTTTTGCCCTGCTTTCCTTCCATTGACCAACACCCCCCCCCCATTCTGCCTGATAACGTCAGGGAGAGAGTCAAATTCCCCGGCCCACCCCACCTTCACCAACCCCCTCTCCTCACTGTTCTGGGACTCAAGATGTCCCTGGAGAGTCCCCCACATCATAACAGAACAAAAACAAAAACAACAAAGAAAAACTACCAAACGTTCCCCTTGCCAGTGCCACCTCCGCCCCCTAGAAATTCTTCGACTTGAGTGTCAAATACTAGAAATGATATGGCCCCTTTTTTTTCTCTCTCTCTCTCACTTCTGCTATTTACACAGAAGTGCTTGCCAGGGACCTCAGCAGCTAAACTCACCATAGATCAAGTTTATTTTTAGATTTCTCAGCTGTTCTCCTTGGCCATAATGGGTTCAGGCAATTCAATCAACAAGAAGGAGGAGAAGGGAGGAAGGGAAGGAACTGTTGGGGGGATGGAGCTCTGAGCCAGGTGCTTTATTGAAGCCATCTCATTTCATCCTCCCACTGTAACTTTCAGAAGAAATCACATTGCTGATCCTTCCATATGGTGAACTGAAGTTCTGGGTAGTTAAATGACTCGCTCAAAGGGAACAATTAATGATTAGCAGGACCTGGATTTGAAATTAGGACTGATTCAAAAGCCAGAGTTCTTGGTGCTGAGTCTCTCTCTCTCTCTCAGCAAATTCACATATACCATCTTACCTATTTGTTTGTATTCTCCCTGTCCCAACCACCTCCTGTACTTTGCCCTTTTCTGCTTTGAAATAAAAAGAAAGGCCAGAGAAGGCTCTGGAAAGTTCTAGAAAGCTCTACACATTTAAGCACCCCAATCCCCCACCCCTACACCACCAAGCAGTGGCACATGCTTCATCCCACCCATTTCAACAACTGACTCCTTGCCCCTGGGAATCATGTTGGGGAGAGAGACGGTGCGTCAGAACTCTGTAACAGTGACATAACACATGACTCAACTTGGAGCTATCCACAAGTCTGGGTCATTTACTTCAGGCACTGAAATATCAATAAGGCTTCGTTTCTCGTCTATGAATTGGCAATGATACACCCACGGAGCTACACAGGTAAGAGGCTCAAATAAGGTCATGTGAGAGAGATGGTCCAGCTCAGATGCAGATACAGAGCAGACATCAAATAAATAATCACTTCTTCCTCTCATGTCCTCAGGAGAAGGGTTCAGGGCTGCCAACAGGCAGCCTATTCTGAAGGTTGCTTTGGTAACTATCTCTCAGAAGACTCAATTTTAGATGACAAAAGTGTTCTCTCAGGCCCATCCAGAACACCATCAGAGCCCAGTTAAGACACAAATGGAGGCCCACAGATCACATGGTCAAATATTTAAGCTATAAATCAAACTAATAGTAATAACTTGTGTGATGAGTCAAGTTAAATTATATAGATTCTTTCAGCTTTGAAAAAATATTTTTTTTATAATGACCTAAAAGGCCATGTCCAAGGTTCAGATTCTCAGAGAGCTTTCCCCCAGCCCTGAACCAGGGCCTGCAGCCTGGGCCCCTTCTCCTTCTGCTCTCCCGCCTGCACATCTGTATAACCACCTATCAACAGTCACCTCTTGGCCACCTCTCCAGCCTAGGTGGGAAAGGCCACCTCTGCAGCCTTCCTTGGGAAGGACTGTCCCAGAAAAGAAACTGACACAGGCCATGAAAGTAGTTCAGAGGCATTTGGGCAGGGACTTCTGGGTCCTGGAACCCTGAGTGAGAAAAGAACTCACTGTGGGCCTGTCCTTTCACCTAACAAGAGGAGCAGTCAGAAGAAGGCCAGAGAGGGGCTCTAAAGAATGGGGCTCCTCTACCCTGATGGGAGGGTGACCCTACATCTATTCAAGGTGCTGTTTACCAGTTACTCTCACAGGGTATTGATGCGGTGAACCGGAGCTGCCAGACTTACCTCACCCTTCTTCCTACCTTAAACCCCAAACCTGCATTTGCAAGGAAATTGTCATTTTGAATAATGCAGTCTATTTACAATCATCTCTGTCTTTCTTCTCCCCCTGGGACAGAGGGCAGAGGAGGGGACGTTTTTGACATACTGTGACATTTATACACAGAAGCTCCTCAGCTCTATTTTTGTTCCCTTCTTAAAAAGCCTTGCTGCTCTAAAAACAACAGAGGCAGCAACCAAATCAGTGGTTGCCAGGGGCTGGAAGCAGAGGAAGGGGTTGACTACAAAGGGACATGAGGGGACTTCGGCAGTGACGAAACTGTTCTACATCTTGGTTGTGGTGGCAACTGTACTCCTGGATGCTTTCTTAAAACCCTCAGAACTATACACCAAAATGGTAAACTTTGTGTAAATTATACCTCAATTCTAAAAATTATGCAATAAAAATTCTTTGCTTCAAATCACATTCTAAGAAAGGAGCAAGGGGAATGTGTTAGATGTCTACATTTTCAATAACAATTTCCCTTGGTGTGGTATTTGGGGTGAGTCAGTGTAGTGGGCACGTCACACTCATGGCTGCCCATCATCTCATGAATAGCCTTTGGGGGGGGAATTCCCTTGTTATGATCCTGCCTCCCCAGTTAAGAATCAAGAACTCACACTCCCAACCTCCCTTGCAGCTAGGATGTGGGTATATGACCTATGACCTATTCTCCACCAATCAGAAGCACTCGTGCTAGACTTTGATTCAGAAGCAGGCCTTGGGTGGACACCAGAGCTACACAGGGCTTCCAGTTTTGCCGGTGCAGGGTCAGCAGAGGCAGAGGCACTTGGCTTTGGGGCTTTCAGTGGTTATAAAGTTGAGTTCCTGGTTGTCAGCTAATGTTGTGTAGGAAAAGAGGATGGAGAGGAGAGTTCCACGTCTGTCTTACTGCTACTGACTCAGAGTTCACTGGGCAAGTCCTTAACCTCTCTGTTTTCTCATCTTCAAAATGCGTATCACAACGCTTATTTTGCAGGGTTCTTGTGAGATTAAATACAGTGATTGAGGTCTGGCATGCAGTAAGTGTTAAGTATTACTTCCCTTCCTTCCTCAAACATGATGTAAAATTCTTTACTTAATGACCTGTCTGTCAGCCTGGGAGCTCCCTGAAGGCTGGGCTGTGGTCTGGTCCAGCCCAGGAGTTTCCCCAGAGCAGGGGCCCCATGAACTTTACTCAGAAACCGAAGCAGACACTGAGGAGAGTAGCCACTTTGAGGAGCAGGGTCAGGTAGCTAAAGATCAGGAGTGGTCATGCAAGTACCCAGAGATTAGTCCCCGTTAATCTCCCCTTCTCTGCCAGGCTCCTCCCCAGCACTACCAAAGAGTGGCCACTATTTGACGAGCCCTGGGAGGAGTAATAGAAATATGCTTCCATATAACTTAGCACCCACTGGTATCATACCAAGAATATACCAAGAGCTATGTCAGGTAGCTACAAAAAGTAAATCAGGTGCTACTGAGTGTAACTTGATGGAAGGAAAAGATGCTTCCATGCTAATGATTTGAATTAGACCAAGAAATCCTATAATAGCAGTGTGAACATTAAGCTGTAAGGGCCAAGAGGAAGGAGTCAGGGATTATTCCAGAACTGAAGACTGTCTGAGCTGGATCATGAGTGATGAGTTTGAATTTGACAAAAGGAGAAGCCAGGGGCATCTTAGCCTGAGAAAACTCATGTGGAAAAGCCCAAAAGAATGCAAGTGTACAGTGCCTTAGGAAACACTAGGTTGGCCCAGAAGGTTGTAGCACCGAGTGGGTACAGACAAGGAATCAGGAGACTGAGGGAAGAGATGGCAAATGGGCCTGTTTGTGAAGGGCTTTAAATGCCACGAAGAGGACATGGGAGAAAGATGAAGTAGACTCTGTCTCCTAAAACAAGCCTCTGGAAAGGAACAGGATGGATTCAGGAGGCCAGTTCCCCTTGATCTTTCTGACCAGTGCTCTACCAAACCAAAACAATCACTTGCTGCTGATATGACTCCATCTCTGGTGACCTCATGTGCATCAGAATAGAACTGTGCTCCAGGGGTTTTCTGGCTGATTTTTTGGAAGTAGATCATCAAGGCTTTCTTCAAAGGTACCTCTAGGTGGACTTGAACCTGCATCCTTTTAGTTGGTAGCTGAGAATGTTAACCATTTAAATCACCCAGGGACTCCAAAGCTCTATTAGGACTTCCTAAAGGGGCATAACCTTAGCATCAAGGACATCATACATGAAGAAGGCAAGAGGTCATTATAAAGAAAGAAAAGAACAAAATGCATGTCAGAAAAGACTCTGAAACTTGCTCTTGAACATCGAGTAGCCACAACGAAAGAAAGGAAGGATACAGAGAGCTGAACAGAAGATTTCAAACAGCAGCTCAAGAAGACAAAGTACTATAATAACATGTGCAAAGATCTGCAGAAACCAAAAGACAAGAACATGCTCGGTATTTCCCAAGCTAAAAGAACTGAAGAAAAAATTCAAGCCTCCAGTTGCAATACTGAAGAATTCTGTTGGTAAAATACTGAACGATGCAGTGAGCATCAAAAAAAGATGGAAGGAATGAATACACAGAGTCACTGCACCCAAAATAATTGGTCAATAATCATTTCAGGAGGTAGCATATGATCAAGAACTAACAGTAGCAAGGGGGAAAGTCCAAGACGCCCTGAAAACAGTAGCAGGAAGAAAAAAAAGCTCCAGAAATCGGTGAAATACCAACTGAGATGTTTTAGCCAACAGTGCACCACTGACAGTGCTCACTCATCTATGCCAAGAAACTTGGCCAACTGACTGGAAGAAATCCATACTTACGCCCATTCCAAAGAAAGATGACCCAACGGAGTACAGAAATTATCAAACAATATCATTAATATCACACACAAGTAAAATTTTGCTGAAATTCATTCAAAAAGAGTTGCAGCAGTACATTGACAAGGAACCACCAGAAATTCAAGCCAAATTCAGAAGAGGACATGGAACCAAGGATATCATTGCTAATGTCAGATGGATCTTGCCTGAAAGCAGAGAATAACAGGAAGATGTTTAACCAAAAAAAAACAAAAACTCATTGCCATCAAGTTGATTCCAACTCATAGTGACCCTATAGGACAGTGTAGAACTGCCCCTTCCAAGGAGCACCTAGCAGATTTGAACGGTTGACACTTTGGTTAGCATCCATAGCATACCACTATACCACCAGGGTTTCTGAAAGATGTTTACCTATGCTCTATTCACTATGCAAAGGCATTCAACTGTGCAGATAAAATAAGAATTCCAGAACCCTTAATTGTGCTCATGAAGAACCTGTACATAAATCAAAAGATACTCATTCCAACAGAACTAGGGGATACTGAGTGGTTTAAAGTCAGGAAAGATATGCATCTGGGTTGTATCCTTGTACCATGTTTATTTGATCTGTATGCTGAGCAAACAATCCAAGAAGCTGGACTATATATGTGAAAAAGAACAGGACACCAGGACTGGAGGAAGACTCATCAACAACTTCCATTACGCAGATGACACAGCCTTGCTTGCTGAAAATGAAGAGAACTTGAAGCACTTACTAATGAAGATCAAAGACTATAGCCTTCAGTATGGATTACTCCTCAACATAAAGAAAAGAAAAACTGCTCACAACTGGATCAATAAGCAACATCATGATACATGGAGAAAAGTTGTAGTTGTTAAGGATTTCATTTTACTTGGATCCACCATCAAAACCCATGGAAGCAACCCTGGGCAAATCTGCTGAAAAAAAAAAAAAAAAGTCTTTCTAAAGGGTTAAAAAAAAAACAAGATGTCACTTTAAGGACTACAGTATGCCTGATCCAAGTCAGCAGTGTTTTCAGTTGCCTCATATGCATATGAAAACAGAACAAGGGAATAAAGAAGACCAAAGAAGAATTGATGCATTTCAATTATGTGTTGGCAAAGACTACTAAACATATCACAGACTGCCGAAAGAACAAACAAATCTGTCTTTGATGAAGCACAAACAGAACACTCCTTAGAAGCAAGGAGGGCGAGACTTCATGATAAGTGCTTTGGACATGTTCTTAGGAAGGACCAGTCCCTGGAGAAGGCAGTCACTCTCGGTAAAGTAGATGCTGAGCCAAAAAGAAGACCCTCCACAAGATGGACTGACCCAGGGGCTGCAATAACGAGCTCAAGCAGGATCACAAGGCTGGCTCAGGACCGGGCAGTGTTTCATTGTGCTGTACGTATGGTCATTATGAGTCAGAAATCACTCAACAGCACCTAACAGCAAGTATTTCTGAACTCCACAGCCTCTGCAGTGGATGTTCAGTGGTACCCCCAAATACAAGCCCAGACAGGACATTCAAGATCATGGTGAGGAGGAAGAAACAAAAGAGAAGGACTTCATGGAACTTGGCTGACTGAGCTAGAACTTGAACTCCATGGTTTTCCACTACAACAGATGATCTTGAGCTAAACAAGTACAAGGTCATCTGGGCTTTCCAATAACTAAAGTGTACAAACTGCTCTGCAGTGTATCACTTACATGTGGATTTTCTTACCCAGGTCTTATAACTTCCATGAAATGATCGAGCTGGACTACGCAGATAAGGTGCTTGCGGCTCATCAAGGGGACCGAACAGCTTGCTAATAAAGCAAGTACGGTGCATAGCATCCTTGTAGGATGGAAACATGCAATTAAGTTTCATGGAACCCTAATGAGGGGATTGGTCAGTTTTGCTACCCCACTAGCCTTAAAATGAGCTACCCTAAAGGAAGAAAGCAGGGACCTCACTACCACCAGAAAGAAGAGCCAGCAGTGGAGCATATCTTTGGACCCAGGGTCCCTGCACCAAGAACCCCTTGGCCTGGGGGACAGAGAGAGAGACAGAGAATGTGAACACCAGAGACAGTACATGACAACGAGCAGAAGCAGAGACATGGCAATAGCAGAACAAAGAGACCAGTGTGAGATGGTGCACTGGGCTTCCCAGCCCTTGGAGCAAGGTAGCTAGAGCAGACACGCCAACCCACGGAGCAAGACTGCTGAGAGCCTTCTGGCGTGAGGCTTCCTGGCAGAATGGAGTTCCTCTGGGCACTTATCAGCAGAGCTAAGGAGCTTTGTAACACTTGCCCAAATAGGGCAGAGGCCAGGCCAAGGGGCTGAGAGGCTGAGGGCCAGAGAAAGGCCTGCCTGTGGTAAACACGGCTGAGAAGAAGCTGTCCTGATTAAAGAACTATACCCTGAATTGTTCCTGATCCTAAATAGTAACCAGGCAGAGGGCCCGTGAGAAGGATGGCTGGTGTCAGAATTTGTAAAAAATTTGGAGAGAGACCTATCTGACCTCTACCTCACAGGAAGCCGCCTTGGACTGATGCTGGTGGTGATTCTCTCTCTTCTCCCTCCTAGAGTTAGAGAAGGTCAGAAACTGCCACTCCACCGTTTTTACACAAACTCATCTGTGAAACCTGTAGGATCTGCTTCACAGCCACTCATTCTGCAGGTACGGAGCGGACATGCTGGATTTCCAATTCAGCCATTGCCATGAGATCTACCTCATCATTTCCGGCCCTTGCATAGCGCCCCAGGGTGGTGCAAATGGTTAAATGCTCAACTAGCCACTCAGCAGCAACTCAGAAGCAAGGCCTGGCAATCTGCTTCAGAAAAGTCACACCCTTAAAAATTCTACAGAGTAATTCTACTCTGCCACACACAGGTCGAGTCAGAGTCAACTCGGCAGCAGCGAACACCAGCAAGCTCTCCCCACAGAGCCCATTTTAGTTTCCAACGACCCTTACTACCTCACCAAGATAAAGGTCCCCAGAAAAGTCAACAGTGGACCTCCTGAAGAACAAAAGGAGCCAGAGGGGTTCTCGGCAACCCTCAGCCACACACGGGAGCTCTGATTCGGGGCTGCTGAGAACAGCAGGTGGCCATACCCACCCTCTCCAGCTGACTGAAACTCGAGTGGCACGAGGCTCTACTGAGCAGTTCAGAAGGAATCCACTGCTCCCTTGCTTTCCCGTTTTTGCCTTTCCCCGGGCCCCTGCCTCACCTGCCCCCATCCTTTCCCTCAGAGAGCTTAGCAACCTGAAAAACACAGACTGGGCACGTACCCCTCCCTCTCGATGCCCAACAGTGAACTCACGCAGCAAAAACAGGAAGCATCTTCCCGTCAAGGCTAACCCATTGTGTTCTGTCTGTGCACGAGCCCTGACAAGAGTTCAGGAAACCGCTACGGGGCATGGCAGCAGGTGGCAGGGTAACCTGAAGGCCTCCCACTAGCCTGTGCTCAGCCCGCTTGCCCTTTTGGTTCTAAAGATCTTTTCCCTTCCTTCCTGCCACCCAACAACCCCCTCACCTCCTACCAGTTCGTCCTTTCCTCCTGTTCCTCGTTGGGTGGCCCAAAACCTGATTAACACTGTCCAAGGCCCTGAATCCTAAAAAGGTTATAGTCTCTCTGCAAATATAACTCCTGATACTGAACAGAAAACACAAAACACACGTGTCTTCTTTTTAGATTTGCCAAATTAAAAATTGGGGGTAAGTTCTTTAACTGAACCTTCCTCATGTTTGGGGTACCCCTCTCTGGCTGGGGTCCTGTTGTTGTTGTTGGGTGCTGTCAAGGTGATTTCCAACTCAGAGCAACCCCGTATGACAGAGGAGAACTGCCCCCATAGGGTTTCCCTTGCTGTAATCTTTACTACAACAGATTGCCAGGCCTTTATGCTGCAGCACCGCTGGGAAGGTTCTAACTTCCAACCTTTGGTTAATAGACAAGTACCTCACTGTCGCATTACCAGGGCTCCTTTCTGGGGCCCTAAATCCATGACAAACCTACACACTGGGTTACACATCACTAGTGGAGAGCTACTCTCCTTGGCTTCACATGGGGACAGATTATCCCCCAGTGAGATAAACAAAGGTTCAAAGTGGTGTGGGAAGTGGAATTTTGGATTTTGCCTGTTAAATTAATTACAAACCTCAAAAGACTGGTAACCACTGACCATTATCAATGCTATTTAGACCAGTGCTCCCTCTGTCACACAGGTGAGACGGAATTTCCGAAAACCTGGCTTCCTCCAGGCATCTCTGGATCTGGGTCTTTATGGGTCTCAAGTTCCACCCTGTTCTTTGTATGATAGCAAGGTTGAGTTTACACTAAGTTTGTTCTCTACCCTTCAGCTAACCTAGGCTTCCGTGGCTGGCTGGACTGAGTGACTGTGGAGATGTCTTCCCGCTCCTGCTCCCTGCTCATTCTCAGAAACCTTTGTCCCCAGGCAGGACTTCCCCGAAGGACGGTGGGGCACATTTTCAGAGAACAGGGCAAGACACAATAAATCCCATCTGAGGGCATCTTTTCCAGGCAGGGAGGGAGCAGCTCGCAGCCTGCCCAGTATCAGCAGACAGCCTGGCATGGGAGGGAGAGCCCCTTAGCTGGGAGTCAAAGGTCAAGTCACTTCTCTTTCAAGTCTCACCTTCCTCCAACATGCATGGAAACCTACTTGATAAGGCAGCCTGAGGGTGAAACGAGATGACATTTAAGAATGTGCTTGGAACTATGGAAGCCCCATACAAATGTGGAGATTTCTTTTTTTCCATTAGCTGGCATGCTCTTTGAGGCCAAAGACCATGTGTCGCTGGGCCTTCAAACTCTATCACCTGGTGACAGACCAGGTGCTCAGAAAGTGGGTGCTGGATGAATGAATGGCTAGGCAGATGGATGGACAAATGGACAATAAAAGTACTGGTGAGCAACCAGTTCTGGGAAACACTTTGTACAGTGTGTGCTACATACGTCACAGCCACAGGGAGAGAGTCACGGCAAGAACACGGCAAAAGCAAAATATATCTCATGTACTAAACACAACCAATCCACTAATCAGGTAACAAAGGTCAGAACTTGGGCCCATGGGCCACATCAACTCCACCAAGGAGTTCAAATTAAACAGTGTGGTTCTTGCTGCCTCCTGAGTCCCCAAGCTGAGGGACTCAGAGAAGTAAGCAAACATTTTTAAAATATTTTAAAAATCTCAACACAGCAGGCATAATCTGATACTCAAGAAGCACAGAGTCCACTCTGGAAGAAAAAATTTCATTGACATGCCATCCTCATACATGTCAGTTTGGGTATCCCCTAAGTTAAGTGCTGTAGGACATCAGAGGAAAGAGCTAAGTAAAGATAACACCTGACTGGGCCTCAAAAAGTGAATAGATTTTAGAAAAGAACTCTCCTACACCCGTGACTCTCACAGAGTGTGGGTTCTCAGTAAACAGCCACTAACTACATGACTGCTGGCCAATGGGATGCTCACAAATCAATGTTGAGAAATACTAGGGAATCCCCATCACCTCCCTTAGAGGCCAGCTCAGAAACTAAAACTGAAGGCTCTTCAGCCTGAGTGTGCAATGTCCACACAGCCAGGGTTGAAGGAGTTGGAAAGGACAGCGAGTAGAGGAATCGCATCTGGGGTGGACACTACCAATTAGCACCAAGCAGTGGCTGCTGAGGACATCAGAGCCAGGACCACTCTCCTTCTTGCCACTCAACAACAGGGTTCATTTGCCAAGTTCTTCAGGCCTACCTTGTTCACAGACTCTCTTGATACAGGACCTACTATAGGGGCCTGTACCAGTTAGAGAATCTAGAAAATCCTTGAGAAAAATAGTATCAGACTGAGAAGGGAACCTAAAGCTTCTTTGGTCTAATCCCCTTACTCTGAAGGTGTGCATCTAAGAACCAGGAAAGGAAGTGATCTGCCCAAGGTCACAGAGTGAGTTACAGTAAAGGAGAGACTGAAACACAGGTCTTAGGCCTCTAAGCTAATTTTTTTATTAAAAGCTCTGGGGTATAGAAAATGGACCCAAGGGGAGGCTTCTGATATAGGTTCAAAGTGAATTTGCCCTGCCATTTCTTACCAACACACTTACCCAGATATGACTCCTGAGAGTCTCCTTCACCCTGTTTAAGAGATTGATGATATTCCTAAAATCAGCTGAGCTCCAAAGGCCAATGATGAGAGCAACCTAAACGCTGGGCTAAAGGAAAAGTTCTGTGAGGCGTTCTCATGCCTCCACTCAGGAAATCTGGCATAGCAAAGAGTGAATAAGCAATGGGCAGGATGCTGTGAGAAAGTTCTAGACTTCAGAGTCTCAGGAAACCACTGCTTCTAGGCCTAATTACCTCACCTGACACAGGGAGCTGCTGAAGAGCTACGTTCATGCATTATATACTCCAACTGAATGTTCTTCACAGGCCTGACGTGAAGACATTAGAAAAGACTTTCTTAAGTGGAATTAAAACACAGCACAGCAAAGCAGCTAAGGCAGTACTTAGAGAGAAGCTTATCACTGTAAACACCTACATTAAAAAGAAGGAAGAGAGGAGGAGGAAACGGAAGGAGAAGCAAAGAAGAAGAAAAATCTCAAATCAGCAACCTCACCATCCACCTTAGAAAACTAGAAACTAGAAAAAGAAGAACAGGTTAAACCCAAAGCAAGCAGAAGAAAGGAAATAATAAAGACTGTTGTTGTTAGGTGCCATCGAGTCAGTCAAGATTCGTAACAACCCCGTGTACCACATGACAGAACCCTGCTCAGTCTGGCGCCATCCCCACAACCACTGCTGCACTTGAGCCCGTTGTTGCAGCTGCCGTGTCTATCCATCTCATTGAGAGCCCTCCCATTTTCCTCTGACCCTTTACTTTGCCAAGTAGGATGTCCTTCTCCAGAGGTTGGTCCCTCCTGATAACATATCCAGAGTCCTTACAAAGAAGACTTGCCATCCTCCCTTCTGAGGAGCATTCTTATTATAATCTCTCCAAGACAGATTTGACCATTCATCTGGCAGTCCATGGCCCAGTCAATGTTCTTCACCAATACCATCATTCAAATGCATCAATTCTTTGGTCTTCATTATTTGTTGTTCAGCTTTTGCATGCATAGGAAATGGTTGAAAATAGCACGGCTTGGGTGAGCTGTACCTTCGTCTTCAAACTGACATCTTTGCATTTTAATATTTTAAGAGGTCTTCTGCAGCAGATTTGCCCAAAGCAACAAGTTGTTTGATTTCTCTCTTCTTTTTTTTTTTTTTAGGTCTCTTGATTTATTACTGAGGTCCAGATTCAAGAGGACAAGTCAGGGCATACAAGCATTCTCTGCAGCCTCACTTCTGCCTTCAGCACCTTGGAAGCACCACTCCTTAGGAATACTGCACCTTTTTGCCTGCTTCTGGGAGAGAGGGCACCATGGAATTTACTCAGAATGTGCTAGGCGTATTCTAAAAACAGACTTCTGTAATCCAGGATTATCTAATAAAGGGCTTTCTTCAACACTTTCTTCTTCTTTGCTGGTTGCTTAGCTGAGATCTCGTTTGCCTATTCCATGTTGTTGTTTGCTGTTAGGTGGCATCAGGTCGATTTGGACTTATTACAGTCCCATGTGACAGAATAAACTGCCCCATGGTGTTCCCAAGGCTGTAATCTTGACGGAAGCAGATCATCAGGTCTTTTTCTTATGGACCCGCTGTGTAGGTTTGAAGCACAAAGCTTTCAAATAGCAGCTAAGTGCTTAACCAGTGGGCTACCATGGCTCCTTGCCTACTCAATACCAGAACGCTAATGTCTTTGCACATGCAGACCAGGGATCATTTCTGCCTGTTGTTGTGGGTCGTTTATATGGTAGGTGTTTGATTTCTTGACTGCTGCTTCCATGGCTGTTGCTTGTGATCCAAATAAAATGAAATTCTTGACAACTTCAATCTTTTCTCCATTTATCATGATGTTGCTTACTGGTCCAGTTGTGAGGATTTTTATTTGTTTTCTTTCTTTTGAGGTGTAATCCATACTGAAGGCTGTGGTGTTTAGTCTCCATCAGTAAGTACTTCAAGTCCTCTTAACTGTCAGCAAGCAAGGCTGGATCACCTGCATATCAAAAGTTGTTAATTAATCTTCCTCCAGTCCCAGTGCCATGTTCTTCTTTATACAGTCCAACTTCTCAGGTTATTGGCTCAATATACAGATGGAATAAGTATGGTGAAAAGACACAACTCTGATGCACATCTTCCCTGATCTTAAACCATGCAGTGTCCCCGCAGTCTGTCTAAGTGACTGCCTCTTGGTCTATGTACAAGTTCCCCATGAACACAATTAAGTATTGTAGAATTTCCATTCTTTGTAATGTTACAGTGACCACACAGTCCAATGTCCTTGCATAGTCAATAAAATACAGGTAAACATCTTTCTGATATTCTTTGTTTCCAGCCAAAATCCATTTGATACCAATGATAACATTCCTCATCCCACATTGTCTTCTGAATTCAGCTTGAATTCCTGGCACTTCCCTGTTGATATACTACTGTAGCCATTTTTTAATTATCTGCAGAGAAGTTTTACTTTAGTAGGATATTAATGATGTTGTTTAAAACTTTCCACACTCTATTGGATCACTTATCTTTGGAATGGGCACAAACATGGATCTCTTCTAGTCAGTTGGCTAGGTAGCTTTCTTCCAAATTTCTTGACATAAGCAAACATTTGTAGCATCGCATCCATTTGCTGAAACATCTCAGTTGGCATTCTGTCAATTTCTAGAGCCCTTTTTTCACTCATGTCTTTACTGCAGCTTCTTCCTTCAGGACCGTCAGCTCATGATCACATGCTACCTACTGAAACAGTTCAATGTCAATCAATTCTTTCTGATACAGGGACTCTCTGTATTCTTCCATCTTCTCTTGGTGTTCCTGCTTCATTCAATATTTTCCCTATAGCATCCTTCAGTACGGCAACTCAAGGCTTGAACTTCTTCAGTTCTATCAGCTTGAGAAATGCAAAGAGTGTTCTTTCCTTTTGGCTTTTCTAACTGCACGTCTTTTGCACGTTTCATTTTAAAACTTTACTTTGTCTTGAGCTGCTCTTGGAAAGCTTCAGGTCTTTTACATCATTATTTGTTTCATTCACTTTAGCTACTCTACATTCAAGAGCAAGTTTCTGACATCCATCTTTCCTGTCTTTTTAATGACCTCTTACCTTCTCCATGTATGACGTCTTTGATGTCACTCCACATTCATCTGGTCTTTGGTCACTGGTGTTCAATGCAGTAAATCTGTTCTTGAGATAGTCTTTAAACTCAGATGGGATATACTCAAGGTTGTTATTTTATCTGTCATGGACTTGTTTTAATTTTCTGCAGCTTCAATTTGAATTTTCACTAAACAACTGATGGTCTGTTCCGCAATTGGCTCATGGCCTTGTTCTGACTGATGTTACCGAGTTTCTCTGTCTTGTCTTTCCACAGATGCAGTCAAATTGATTCTTACATCTGCCACTTGGTGAGGTCCACATACATAGACGCTGTTTATATTGTTGAAAAAAGATATTTCCAATGAATAGGTCATTGGTCTTGCAAAATTCTGCCATATAACCTCCAGCATTTTTTCTATCACCAATGCTATATTTTCCAACCACTTATTCTTCTTTATTTCCAACTTTCACATTCCAATCACTAGTAATTTCCAATGCATTTTGATTGCATATTTGATCAATTTCAGACTGCAGAAATTGATAAAAACCTTCAGTTCCTTCATCTTTGGCTTTAGCAGTTGATAGTTAAATTTGACAGTTTTATTGACTTTTCTTCCTTGCAAGCATTTGGATGTTATCACATCACTGATAGCACTGTACTTCAGAACAGATCCTGAAATGTTCTTTTTGACAGTGTATGTGACACTGTTTCTCTTTGTCATTATCAGCACAGTAGACTACATGACTGTCTGATTCAAAATGGCCAATACCAGTTTATTTCAGCTCACTAACACATTACATTACAGTTTTGAAGACTTCCAATTTTCCTAGATTCATACTCCCTACATTCCACATTTCATTTATTAATGAATGGTTGCAGCTGTATCTTCTCATTTTGAGTCATGCCGCATCAGCAAATAAGGGTCTCTGAAGTTTGACTCTGCCCATATCATTAAGGTCAACTCTACTTTAAGGAGGCAGCTCTTCCCAGTAGTATTCTGAGTGCCTTCCAACCCGAGGGCCTCATCTTCAGGCACTACGTCAGACAGTGTCTTGCTGCTATTCATAAGGTTTTCACTGGCTGACTTTTTCAGAAGTAGATTGCCAGGTTCTTATTCTGAGTCTGTCTGAGTCTGGAAGCTCTACTGAAACTTGCCAACCACAGGAGATCATGCGGCATTTGAAGTACAGATGGCATAGCTGCCAGCATCACAGCAACACACGAGCCATCACAGTAGGATAGACTGACTAAAATGTAAGTAAGTGAAATAGAAAAGCAACAGAGAAAATCAACACAGCCAAAGTTGGTTCTTTGAACAGATTAGTAAAAGTAACACTCTTCTAATGAGATTTCCCAAGAATGAATAGAACAGAGATTCAGATTGCTAAAATCAGGAACAAAATAGAGAACATCACTATCAATCTTTCAGAAATAAAGAAGGACTAAAAGGAAATACTGTGAGCAACTGCATGTCAACACATTAAAGAACTTTTATGAAATGGATGTATTCCTAGGAAGATGCAAAGCATCTGACTCAAAAAGAAAGAAAAAATCTGAATAGACCTTTAACAAGTAGCAATGATTCAATTTTTTAAAATCCCACAAAGGAAATCTCCAGAAAAAGGACTAGATGGATTCACTGGTGAATTCTACCACACATTTCAAAAAGAACTAACAGTAATCTATCACAACTCTTACCAAAACATTTAAGAGGTAATGCTTTGTAACTCAGTCTGTGAGGCCAGTATTACTCTGATACCAAACCTGACAGAGAAAGCATGAGAAAAGAAAACCACAGACCAATGTTACTTACAAATAAAGACACAAAAGTCCACAACAAAATATCAGCTTATTGTCTTAGGCTGGGTTCTTTAGAGGAGTAAAACCAGGGAAACACAGACAGAGAGAGAAAGACAGAGAGATTTATTTCAAGGAAATAATTCACACAGGTGCAGAAACTGGCAAGTCCCAAGTCCGCGAGTCAGGTGTCAGGCTGGTGATTTCTCCTGATTCACATAGGGCTGCGGGAGCTCATGAACCCAGAATCTACAGGTCAGAGAGCAGGCTCACATTCCAAGATCTGGAGGTCAGAAGGTGATGAGCAGAAGGCAGGATCAAGAGAGGACAAGCTTTATCAGACCATCCGTATATCATGGATACAATCCACACCCCCAAGGAAACTCCCCTTACAACTGACTGGCTGCTCACATCTGATCACAAAATGTAGGATGATTACATAATATCTGCTAAACCACTGAGAATCATGACCTAGCCAATTTGACATGTAATCTTAACCATCACGTGGTCTAAATCCAACAACATGTAAAAAAAGGCTACACATACCACTGTTAAGTGTGATTTATCCAAGGAATTCAAAGTTGGTTCAACATACAAAAACCAATGCTATTCACTATACCGATAGAATAAAGGACAGAAAAGCACACGACCACCTCAGAGAACAAAGTCCACAGGAATAGAAGGGAACATGATAATGGCCATCTATAAACACAGCCACAGCTAACATCAAACTCAGTGGTAAAAGACTAAATACTTTCCCAACATCATGTCTTTGCCAACTTTTACAGCACTGGGAGCCCTGGTAGCAAAGTGGTTATAAGCCCAGCCGGCTAGCCAAAAGGTCAGCAGTTCAAATCCACCAACTGCTCCCTGGAAACCCTGCGGGGCAGATCTACTCTGTCCTACAGGGTCATTGTGAATCAGACTCGATCCAGTGACATACAACAACTCAGCATCGCCCTGGAGGTGCTGACAAGGGCAATTAGACAAGCAAAAGAAATAAACGGTATTCAGATTGAAAAGGAAGAAGTAAAACTATCTTTAGTCACAGATGACATGATCTTACTATGTACAGAAAATCCTAAGAAATCCATTCAAAAAAAGATAACTAGAACCAATAAATGACCTCAGCAAGGTATAAGATCAATATACAAAAATCAATTGTATTTCTATACCCTAGCAATGAAAAAGAGTGAAATGAAGAAATCAATTACATTTACAACAGCATTAAAAAAAAAAAAAAAAAAACCTTAGGAAGAAATTTAATCAAAGAAGTGAAAGATTTGCACATTGAAAACTACAAAACATCTTTGAAAGGCTTAAAAATGATAATATTCCCCAAATAGATGTATAGAATCAATGCAATCCCTATCAGCATCCCAGCTGGCTTTATTGCAGACATTGATAGACTGACCCTAAAATTCATGGAGAAAGGCAAAGGATCTAGAACAGCTAAACAACCTTGAAAATGATGAATGAAGCTGGGGGAGTCTCACTTTCCTGTTTCAAAATTTATTACAAAGTATAATAAGCTAGATAGTGTAGTACTAGCATAAGGATAGACACATAGATCAATGAACTGCAACTGAGAATTCAAAAATAAACCTTTATACATTATGGTCAATTGATTTTCAGCAAGAATGACTGGGTAATTCAGGGGAAGAAGACAGTTTTTCCATAAATGGTGCTGGGATACAGCCAGGTATCCACAAGAAAAATTATATTGGACCCCTACCTCATGTCATACATAAAGATCAATTCAAAATAGATAAGAGACCTAAACATAAGAGCTAAAACTATAAAACTCTTGGAAGGAAACATAAGAATAAATCTTCATGAGCTTGGATTAAGCAATGATTTTGCAGATATAATACCAAAAGTACAAGCAAGAAAAAAGTAAACTGGATCTCAAAATTAGAAATTTTTGTGTTTCAAAGAGTATCACCAAGGAAGTGAAAAGACAACCCACAAAATGGGATAAAATAATTACAAACCATGTATGTGATACGGGGGACACACACACACACACACATTTACATATAAAATGTTTACAATTCAACAATAAAAGTCAAATAGTCCGATTTAATAATGGGCAAATGATTTGAACAAACACTTCCCCAAAGGAAATATAGAAAAAAAAATCAATAAGCACATGAAGAAATGCTCAGTATTAGTCATCAACCACAAAATCAATCCCAACTCACTGCTGTTGAGTCAACTGACTCACAGGGACCACGTAAGACACAGTAGAACTGCCCCACAGGATTTCCAAGGAGCACCTGGTGGATTTGAACTACTGACCTTTTGGTTAGCAGCTGTAGCTCTTAACCACCACGCCACCAAGGTTTTCACTAGTCATTAGGGAAATGCAAATCAAAACCAAAATGAAATCCATTTCACACTCACTAAGATTTCTATAAATAAAAGAGGAAAAAAAAAGGTAGACGATAACAAGTTTTATCAAGAATAATCCTCACACATCACTGATGAGAATATAAAATGATGTAACCACTTTGGAAAATAGCCTGACAGTTCCTCAAAATTAGAGTTACTATATGACTCAGCAAATGAAAAAATATGTCTATGCAAAAACTCATACACAAATGTTACAGCAACATTATTCATAATAGCTGAAAAGGAGCAGCAACACAAATGTCTGTCAACTGATGAAAGAGAAATAAAATGTGGTGTACACATGAAATGGAATATTATACAGCCATAAAGAGAAATGAAGTTCTGATACACTAAGACATGATGACTGCTGAAAACATGCCAAGTGAAAGAAAGGTGCCCTGGCAGCCTAATGGTTAAGGGCTTGGCTACCACACAAAAGGTTAGCAGTTCAAACCCATCAGTCACTCCATGGGAGAAAGATGTGACAATCTTCTTCTACAGCCTAGAAAACTCTATGCAGCAGCTCTACAGTGTCACATAGGGTCACTAGAGTCAAAATCGACTAGATGACACACAACAAGTGAAAGAAGTCAGGCACAAAAAGCCATATAGCATAGGATTCCATTTCTGTGCAAGGTCTCAAATAGGCAAAACTACAGAAACAGAAACAAGAATCAGGGTAGCCAGGGATGGGGGCAGGTAGGGGAGAATATGTATGAGGAATCACTGCTAACAGGCACAGAGGATTTTTTTTTGCAGGGGTGATGAAGATGTCCTAAAATTATTTGTAGTGCTGTTGAACAAGTCTGTGAACATGCTAAAACCTTTAAAGGGGTGAAATTTATAGTATGTGAATTATATCTCAATAACCTGTCATGCAAAAGTAAAGAGAGGAGGAAAGAAAGAAGAAAACATGTCTGTTCCCTCCTGGCAGTGCCTCCCACTGGCCAAACATATCCAGAAGCCAGAGGACAACAGAGTTTGGGAAATGTGGTCTTCTATGACACTGAATAGGGCCAGGGAAGAATGGAGATCCAACCTCTCACCTCTGACTTTGTAGCACCTGGCGCAGGCTACCCCTCCCCTGCCTCAGGCTGGGTCCCCTCATCTAGCTTCTGCCAGGCTACACAGGGATTTTTTAAAATATATAAATAGCCTGATGATTCAGGGTCCTGTGACTGGGCTGAGTGGGGCTGTCATTCTCTGTCACCCTTCTCATACAATCTAAGTCCCAGGAGGCGAGGAAGAGACCTTGCATACGCAGTGTTGTACAGAGGGAGGGGCACAGGTAGGCGGAGCAGGGCAGAGAGGAGGAGAGAGGCTCCTCTGACCGCTTAAAAGGGGCTCATGCTACTTCCTCCACAGACAAGGAGACACCAGCAAGAACTCTGGGCACTCCGCAGAGATTTCCTGTGTGTGGTTTCAGCTGCCCCGAGACTGCCATGGACTTGGGTGAGTGAGCTTCCCAATGAGAGAAAGAGCAGCCCTGGGGTCACCTTGATGCCCAGCTTGGCCCTGTGGACCAGGGCACAGGGTGGATTGGAAGGCGTGGGGAGACGTCCCTGAGAAATCAGCCTTCCTGGGGAAATTGGGGACTACTCTCAGAGGCTGCCATCCTGTTCTCCCCAGACAGGAGAGGATGCACCCGCCCTTTCAGACCCAGGGGCTGGGGAACAGCCACGGGGTGGCAGGAAGGATGTGAGGTTAAGGTTGTGTCTTGCTAGAACAGTAGGGACTGGAGAATGAGGCAAGGCTGCCACTGGTGGGGGGGTGGGGGGGATTCTGATCTGGCAAGCACCTCTTCTCATCCCAGGTTGGAGTGATGGATAAGGTCCTCTGGGACCTTGGGGACCAGCTTAATTAGTGTGAAAGTCTCCTTGGAGGACTCAGAACCCTATAGTTTAAAATTATTTGCAAGTCACCAAGGACTTCTGGTGCCTGAACTGGCTCATGGCCCCCTGCCTTCTCCTGTTCCCACCCTTCTCCTTGGAATACCAAGATTAGAATCCCCATCCTCTTAAAGTTACCAAGAGCAATTAAAGTGACTGCTTTTGTGAGTGGGAGAATGTAATACAAATGCAAGCTATCCCTGTTTCTTTCTGCTGTGCATGCCACCAGCTTGGCCATTGCCTCCTACAGGCTAAGGGGTGGGCAGGCAACGTGAAGGGGACAGCAGAGGTCATTCAGTTTAGAAAAACCGTCTCTAGGGCCTCTAACACAGATCCCTGCCTCCGAGTACACTTCACTTATTCAACTCGGGCAGTTGACTCTGCTTTAAAAAAGTCCTTCCTTTGGTCTAGCCATGCTGCCCTTGTTCTGTCTCCCCTGGAGAGCATGCCTGGGAAGCACAGAGGGGTCTCTGAGTGGCTCAGCCAACTCCAGACACCCCCGTTTATAAATCTCGGCGGTGGAGTCAGACCCAGGCTGGAGCTGAGACGGCCACTTTCCTAGATGGTTCATTCTCACTAAGCAGCAAAGCACCACGGTGGCCTCAAAGCCACAAGGGGTTGGCTTTAAAAAGTGAAGGTTCCCTGGTGCACCCATGCTGTCCTCACACTCCTCCCCACCACACCACAGCCTCCTTGCCTGCATCGTATCTGCTTCTCCATCTGCCCTCAACCCCAGGTAGAGACCCAGCAAACAGTAGTTCAAGGGTTAAAGTGGCCACTCCACCCATCCACCCACTCACCAACTCTGAGCTCCTAGAAGGTAGGGTCTGCTTCTTCTCTGTGCCCTGAACTGCTCAGAGCACATGGGCAGAAAATGTTTGTGGAATGAATGAATGAATGAAGGCCCTCAAGAATTCTAATACTCCTGGTAGCCAGGCTGCTGTCTAATCTCACCCCCTAAACACTCATCCTGACTGATCCCAATTCCAGAATGCAGGTGTCCTCCCCTGGAGACCCTGCTCCATCCTCTCTGTAACAACTGCCGTGCAGGAAACCAGCAGTATCTCCTGGTTTACTGCTAAACACTCAAAAACTGGCTCACTGGAAAAAAGGCCTCCATTTGTCACGCTCGCCAATTTCCCCAGTGTAAACGGTTCTCACTGCAGGCAATCTCAAGCCTGAATACGAGGTTGGGAAGAGGAGTGCACAACAGGCTCCCATACGCCCGTGACAGCCAGTTTCTCACACAGCGTCCTCCCCCAAAACCTAGGTCTGGGGGTGCTAGACCCGGGCTCTGATGCAGGGGAGAGAAAACTACCTCTGGTCCACAAGGAAAGGATGTTCTTAGACGCTCACTCAACCTGAGACAGCCCCAACGGCTGAGCCCAACCGGCAGCAGAGGAAGCCTTCACAGCTTTGCTCAGAACAGGCCCCGGGCCGTTGGGGCGGGTGGACCACGAAGACTGTTTTTTTTCCCTCTTAGTCTGCCCAGCAGGGAGCAGGAGGCAGGTGAGAGGGCAGAGTTTCTGTTACATAAAATGAAAACTCCAGAGCTGAGCAGGCCTTTTCGCTATTTGAATGAGCATCCCCAAAAGGTGCCCCCTACCTTCCAGAACCAGGGCCTACGATCTCAGGGAGAAATCTGCCACAGCAGAAAAAAAAAAATTTCTCACAAGTCTGCCAGAGAAGGCAGCTGAAGGGGAAGCTGAAGGAATTCAGCGCCAGGGCCTCCTGGTCCTCCAGGAGCTTTGCTGGTGAGGTGAGGAACGCTGCGGGGGCGGCACAGGGGACTATTGGAAAATACCTCCTCTTTGCTTGGCACTTTCTTTCATTCAGCTGTCATTTTCTGAGGATTGCAGGGATGACCAGTCTGGTAGGGCGAGACCTGAACACATCAATAAGCCACTGCAACAGAGAGAAAAACGGCACTGATGGAAGGGTAAGGTCAAAGTACTTACAAAGCTCAGACAAGGCTGCAGTGAACATGAGTCAGGGACATTTTTAAGCTGGGTTTTGAAGTGTGTGTAGGAGTTGGCAAAGCAGACAAGGAGAAACAGGAGGACTGACAGGATATGGAAGGTACAGCAAACTCTATCGTCAACAGAGGCCAATACGCTACATGTGGAAAGTGACACGAGACGCAGAAGTAGACAGGAGGCAAGGGAACCAGAGGGCGCATGTCCCACCTAAAGGCACTCAAATCTCTTTTAAAAAATCCCGTACAGCCAAGGCAGAGTTCAGCCTTTGGGTTCCCACATGGTCAGCTCTGGCAAAAATGATACAGAAGCAAACTGAAGGGGTGTGAAATGCCTGGCCCTGCCAAGAAAGAAGATAGGAAGAGAGGTGGTAGGCACAGGTAGGACTGCTCCTGAAGACTTTGTGTAGCATGCCTACATTCTGAACTTTATCCTGAAAGCAGGTGGGAGCCAGGGAAGATTTTTCTCTTGTTAACTCAGTGAATTAAAGGACAAGCTCTGTGTCTTGAAAGGCACTCTGAGGCAACAAACTGGCAGCAAAGCCTTATGTTAGGGTAGAGGCAGGGTCAGCTCTGGGAGATACTAAGGGACAAAAGTGATGAAACTGGTGAGCAATAGGATATGGGAGAGTAAAGATTCCCTAATTCCCTTCGTGCTCCACAGAGGACCCTATACACAGCAGGCTCATCAGAAATGCAGGGTGTCACAGTCTGATTGAAGTCTCAAATTCACCTCTTTGGAGCTGTGTTACCTAACCAAGTGGCTTAACCTCTCTGGGCCCCTAATTTCTGGAACTTAGACTGAGAGTCACAAGAAGTAAATCACAGGATGTTGTGAGGGGGAGCTACGTAAAGACAAAGAGGCAGCATAGAAAAGTGGTTAAGAGTGTGGTTTCTGGAGTTGGGTGGCCTGAGTTCAAAGACCGTCTCCACCGCTGGCCAGTGGTATGATTCTGGGAAAGTTACTCAATCTCACAGCACCTCAGTTTCCTTATCGGTAAGTGGAGACATTAGCAGTACCTACTTCAAAAGGCTTCTGTGAGAATGAATCGACAGCATACCTGTAAGCAGTCTGGTGCCTAATGAGAACTCAAGCTCAATACGCGTGAGGTATATCCTTGGATAAAGCAGCTGGTACTACAGTCCGGGCACTGAGGGCTCCGTGATACGATTCTCACCCTCTGTGCAGAAGACGTGGATTCGATTCCCAGTGAATGCAACTCAGGTAACAGTCACAGCCCATCCGTCAGTGGAAGCTGGAGTGTTGTTAGGGTGCCAAACGGGTTTCAGTGGAACTTGCAGACTAAAACACGACAAAGAAAGAAAGGTCTGGCCAGCTATTACTGAAAAATCCATCACTGAAAACCCCATGCATCAGAATGGTCTGGTCTGTCACGCTTGGGGTCACTACAAGGCAGGAGCTAACTCTACGGCAGCTAACAACAGGACCCGACCAGCCCTCACCCACTTTTGGCTGTGTGAACCTGAAAGGAGTCTGCGCAAGCCTCTCATCTTCCCTCCAGCTCACTTTTGTATCTCCTCTTCCCTGCCCACCCCCCCCCCAAAAAAAAGTCCTCCTGGCAGATGAGGAAGGTCAGAGAAGAGCTCAGGAGGCACTAGGGCTGCCTGATGGGTCACTATGACACCTGGGGTGGCCTGGAGGACCTAGAAAAGATGGGGATGAAAGTCTGGGGGCTGGGAAAGCAGCTAGCCAGCAGTCTCTTCCTCCCAAGCAGGCAGGCAGCTTCACATACTGGGGAGTCAGGTTGGAGTTCTCTGGAATTTTTCTATGATGGTCATTCCTGGAAACTCAAGAACTCAGAAAACACCCAGTACTCAAGCCAGCCACTCCTTTACCCCTGAGATGCCCAACTCAACTGGTTCCACCAAAACTTCTACCCAAGGCCAGTTGCTTTATGACTTTGGAGGAGACAGGCGTGATCTGACTCACAACCACTGACCAGGTCTGCTCTGCCACACACCAGAGATTCCCACAGTTGCCCTAAGTCTCCCTAGCCCAGTCACAACCTCCAGTACCCCTGGAATGTGAAATCACTTAACACACCAGTGCTACCACACCACCACCACTCCACTCAAGAATAAAAGCAATGGACAGAACGCGAGAGAAGAGGTCAGCAGAGTAAGATCGAAACACAGCGCCTGCTCCTCATATTTGACTCATTGTAACTTATCAAAACCTTGAGGTTTCTCAGTTCTCACTGACAGTCAGAGTGGGCTTTCTCTAGAATAACCGAAAGCATTTACAAGTTGAAAGAAACCTCGAGTGCTTCAGAGCAAGATGAGTCAGTCAGGCAGTCCACTGGAGGGAGCAGTTAGGGGACAGACTTGGCCTCTGGCTCAGAAACTTCAACGGGTAATTCAACAAGGAAGAAGAAATGAGAGGAGAGGGCAGCAACAGTGAAACCTAAGAATTACTGCCACCCAGAACTGCCAATACTTAAGCACAAGCTGGTGACAATGGGCCCATGATCCTGTCCCTAGAAATAGAAGGTGCAGTGAGGAAGGCAGGTTCAGGAAGACAGCAGGCTGGCTTCCTGTGCTAAGCCCTGGACATCATGCTTAGGGATGGATAAAAACAAAAACCAAACCAGCTGCCGACAGGTTGATTTCAACTCATGATGACCTCATGTGTGTCAGAGTAGAACCGGGTACCATAGCGTTTTCAGCAGCTGGTTTTCCAGAAACAGATCTCCAGGCCTTTCTTCCAAGGTACCTCTGAGTAGACGCAAACCCCCAACCCTTTCAGTTTAGTATCCAAAACTAGAAGTCAGGAAAAGTCAATTCTCCTCTTGATCTCTCCCTCTTCCTCTTTCAACCTCTGCGTTAGCAACTGAGCACAGTAACTGTTTGCACCACCCAAGGAGTCCTCGGGCTGTGTAAACAAACAGCAAAAAGAAACCAACCCACTGCCCTTGGTCAACTGCAACTCACAGCAACCCTATAGGACAGGGTAAAACTGCTTCATAGAATTTCCAAGGAGCGCCTTGTGGATTCAAATTGCTAGCTTTTCAGTTAGCAGCCATAGCACTTAACCACTACCCCACCAGGATTCTCAAGGGTGGTGCAGAACTCTAAAAATATGAAAGAAGGGAAGTGCTTGGGGGGCAGCATTAGAGCTATGCTTTAGAAAGCTATATCTAGAAGTCATGTGCTGGACAACTTGCTCAGAGCAGGAGAAACGCCTTCTCTTCTATGGGACTTGAAGTACTTCCTTGCTTTCCTAGGAATTCCCAAGCCTAGAACTCCACAGGCTGAGGTATTCCCCCTGGACACATTAAGTGTCCCTGGGTGGCACAAACTGTTACGCAGTCGACTGCTAACCTACCAGTTGTTGGTTTGAACTTACCGAGAGGTGCCTCGGAAGAAAGCTCTGGCAGTCTGCTTCCAAAACACTACAGCCTTGAAAACGCTATGGAGCTCCGTACTACTCTGACACACTGGGGGTAGTAGCTATGAGGCAGAACTGACTCAATGGCAACCGACTGTTTGATTGAAAAAAAAAGTCTGTTGCCATAGAGTCGATTCCAACTCGCAGTGACTGGATAGGACCCAGGTAACTGCCCTACGTGATGTCCACGTTTGTAAATCTTTACAGAAGCAGACTGCCATGTCTGTCTCTCTTGAAGTTGTTAGCAGCTAAGCGCTTAACCACTGTGCTGCTGGAACTCCTTGGTTGGCTTGGTTGGCTAGTTGGCTAGAGAACTGGTAACTCAGTTTAGATGTCATACAGCTAAATTTCCAGTAGGTGGTGCTGTGGCCAAGGACATGAATCACTGGGACTGTGCTGCTTCCTCTTGGGAAGCAGAAACACTAGCTGGACAGGGCCCCCAACCTCCAGAAGATGCTTGATTCAGGATCTCAGACTCTTTCTGGTGCTTACAAAGGCTGGAGCTGCATGTGATAGGCCTGAAAGTCTTGTCTGTGGGCTAGACCTTGGCTGATCACAGAGGGTCACATACAGGGACGTGGGTTAGCCTTGGGATGCTCCAGACTGTTGGCCGAGATAAAGACCCTTACCTGTTACCCTAGGACTGTCCTCCTCCCTCAGCCCTCAAGAAGAAATAAGTTCTAGGTTTTGTAAAAGGCTCATCCACAGCGCAGAACCGAGCAGTCAAGTGTGCGCCTGCAGCACAGCCAGACCTTGTTCCAACCTGAGGTCCCAGTCTGCAGTTCAGACTCAGACCTTCACTTTCAACAGGGCCAGGCAGGGCCTGTTGCCAAAGCTGACCATGCCCCCTCATCCACCCATCTCCCAATGCCTTAGATTAGAAAATACTTATAGGTGAGAAAATATATATGCATGTCCCAAACAAACAAATTCAAAACATAAAATACCCTCCAAGAATAGCCTCCTTTCTGCCAGCAGGCCATAGGACAGTGTCTGAGGCTGCCTTGATGCTCCCTCCCTTGGAAGGACAAACAGGCCATTCATTTATTCTTTTATCCACTCATTCATTCGTCTTCACTCAACTCCTGAGCACCTCCTTGATTCTGGGCCTGAGCTAGATAAAAACGGTCCCTGCACCAATGGCAGGCTCAGGGGGCGGGCTACGCAAACCAACACTTAGTGCTCAATGAATGGCAGTGAAATGAGTGGGTGTTAGGGAACCTGTGGGCCCCTAAAATACTCTCCCACCATTTAGATGCCAGCAAGTAAACTCCCTCCTTCACCCACCCCTGTGAAATCATGCTATTTCCTCAGTTGGCCTCATCCAGGAGACACTTGGGGCTTCAATCCGGCTACTCACCTGGCCTCAGGGGATGTCCTCCCCAAATCAAAGACAACTGGCACCAAAGTGTGGGAAGGGGGCACTCAGACCCAGGAGTCAGGGTCACTTGGAGCGCAGCCTTGAGGAGAGGTCTGCACCCAGGTGGATTCTCCAACTCCAGGAAAGGCCCAGAAAGGCCAAGAAGGTGTCGATGGGCAACCTGTAATTGGATCCCGCTGCTTTCGGGGACCTCAGAGGGCTTCAGACAAGCAAAGAGGTGAGGGTGGGGGTGCCGGGCAGCGGGCCAGGTGTTCAAAGGCACAATCTGCTTCTGCTGTTCTGTTTAGCAGACAGCGCCTGGAGCTTAGGATGCAAGTTCCCGACAGCGTCTCCCTCCCAACATCGTCTCCCCCTCTCCTCTGCTCACTGTAATAACAAAGGGTTATCCCTGCCAAGCAATAAATTTCTCGCTTTGTCTCCTGCAGGGAAACCGATGAAAAGTGTGCTGGTGGTGGCTTTCCTGCTCGTTTTCCAGGTGAGATTCCCGGCCAGGGAAAGCTCCGTCCCCTCCTCCACAGCCACCTCCGCAGACCCACTCCCTTCCAAGCTAGGAGAGAAGCTGAACATTTGCCAGAAGGCAACGGGAGACCCAGACACAAACCCATTGGCCATTCATTGGGTTGATGGCTGCCCCTCTCATTCTGCTGAGTGACCCTGGAGGGCCAGGGCTGTTCTCTGGACTTCCTTTACTCTATTTCAACAGAAACCATGCTGGAAATAAGTTAACCACTGCCTTCCCCACCCACCCCCACCATAAGCCACCCAGGAGACAGAAATGTGGGCTCCCTTTAAGTTCAGAGAAAGAAGAGCTACAAAAGTAAGCCACATCAGTCCATTAGACCTCCTTTTCTTCATTACCAGGTTTTACACAAACCTGCACACACCCACACGTGTAGAACTTCACATGTGAACCGAGAAAAGAACCCTTAGTTTGGTGGCCCATTTCCTATCCTGTCGCCCCAAAGGCATCTCCCCAGCCCCCACCTCCCCAACCTCCAGCTAAAGTCTCCTCTTGAAGACCCATCTGAGCCCCACTGTGGGGGAGGGAAGAAATGATGGGGCGGGGGGGGGGGATGAGTGCACACACTTTACAGGGGCCCAGATCCAAGGCTACAAAGCTCGCCCCCAGTGTACGTACGACCTTCCGCTTCTCAATTTCTGCGGTGCAGACAAAATCTGCCCCCACCAAGGACCAGGGATAGAAGAAACTGTAACTTGTGGAGCCCTCTCTCCCAGGGGCGGGGCTACTGGGCGGGAGCTGGAAGCTGAGCTTCAGCACTTGGCTCTTGGCCAGCTCTCGGAGGCCAGAGGGGCCGCTTTCTAGGAGCTATGTCCAGAGGCAGGCCCCAAGCTGGGCACTGTTCCTGAAACCCCATCCCAGAGCCCCCCTCCCTGGAACTTGGGGTGCAGCCCATAGGTGGCCCCCTTCTCTGCCACCACACCCTCCAGCTACATCTCCCCCTAGCTCCTGGAGTCCCGAGGGCCTGCATTGCTAGTGCTGGAGGCTGGGGAGGGCTGAGGGACAGCTGGGCTCCTTCTTCTCTTTGACTTGGGGGGTGATCATATGGGACAGGATGTGGTGGGGCCATGGGCTGCAAAGACAGCAAGGCTGTTGGCGGGTGGGAAGTGAGTGGAGTAACGGGGTGGGGGTGGGGGGAAGAGAGACAAGCCGGGGCTGGGTGATGGGGAGCCCCTGTCTTAGAGGTTGGGAGCAGTGCCCACCAGGAAGGGCTAGAACCCAGGACCTGCAGCCTTGGGCCTTTCCCTGGGAGGAACAAGAGCTGCCAGCTTCCTCTAGATCTCCCAGTCTGAGTACCGCCAACAGGGTGCCATTAACTTTTCTCCTTAAGCTCCTAGTGCCCAAAGAAAAGGCTCCTGGACATCATTCCCACCGCAGCCATCGGGAGACATAGAAAGGCAGGATGCAGGGAAGTGAGGAGACTGGGCTGACTCCCAGCCGCTTGACCTTGAGCAAGCCCTGTCACTTCTCTGAGCCTCCCCTTCCTTATCTCTCAGGCCCCTCCAGCTCCCCAGTTGTCTGGAAAGCTATTTTGGAGGAGCTGCTGAGAGCCCAGTGCATTGAATGGTCTCCAGGACCTCAGAGAGCAAGAGGGTCCCAGGCACATCATCCTCCCCGCAAGTATCCCCAGAGTCTTGTCCTTTCTGCTCTCCCCTACAGTGGGGCTCTGTGGAAACCTGGGTGGCTCAGTGGTTAAGAGCTATGGCTGCTAACCAGAAGGTTAGCAGTTTGAACCTACCAGGAGCAGGGTTGCTATGAGTCTGAATCAAGTCAATAGTGATGCATTTGGTGTTTGGTTTTTACAGTGGGGCTGAGAATGATCTGAAAAAGAGCCTTTGGCAGAAAGTCACCAGGATGGGCGACAACTTGGGAGCAATATGATAAGAACCAGGCCAGCAAACCAAGAGTTCTTAGCTCCCATGTGAAGCCTTACACATGTGGGTGTACACACATCTGTGCCAACCCTGGCCTCCTCTCAGTCTTTGCTTTTACCGCTCCTCTCTCCCACTGGAGAGAGCCTCTGTGAAGTGTGTGCCCATCACCCAGACCTGCCTTCTCCCCTGCATCCGCCCCCACGCCCTGCCAGGAGGCACATGAGCTTCCTATGTGGGGTGGTCCGTCCCAGCTCCCTCCCTCACACGTGCCATTGTCATTGTTGTCATCGTGTGTACCCTCAGGCACCACTGGCACCTGTGCCCTCCCTCATTGATAAAAATCACAACAGGCGCCTGAACCATTCCCCAGCATTGCAGACACGCTAAAAAAAGCCCTGAGCAGCTGAGCCCTGCTGATTGGGATCTGCCGGAAGAGAGAGTGGGAGCACGCAGGGAGAGTGGGAGATGACAGCTGCTGAGGTGGCGAAGTCAGAGAGGACTCAGTCGCAGCTGAGGAGGCCTCCCTTCAGTCCTCCTCAGTCCCGGCAGCCTCAGCATCCATTCATTCAATAGTCACGGAGGCCAAGGTACTTCCAATGTGTTGCTTGAGGTTCTGCCATGTGCAAGGCACCATCCCACTGGCACCAGGGATCCAAAAGCATCTCCCAGTCACTGACCACCCCACGATCACAGCAGCTTGCCCCAAACCCAGGGCTTCAGTGGCCTCTGGTTAGCTGTGGTCCGGCTGGGCCCCAACTCTTGGCAAGCCCGTATACAATAGAAAGAAACACTGCCCTGTCCTGAGCCCCATCCCTGCAACTGGTTGTATACTGGACCGCTGTGATCCCTAAGAGTTTCATCGGTTGATTTTCAGAAGTAGATTGCCAGGCCTTTCTTCCTGGTCTGGAAGCTCCCCTGAAACCCGTTCGGCATCACAGCCACATACAGGCCTCCACTCACAGATGGGTGCTAGCAGCAAATGAGGCACACCAAGAGGGAATCAAACCCAGGTCTCCTGCATGAAAGGGGAGAATTCCACCACTGCTTCTTAATGGCCTATCAGGGCGAGCTTCTGCTTTTTGCTCTTCTCTCACCCCAGGTGCTTCTCAATCCTAACCCACAGGTAGATTTTCCTGAAAAGTTGAAGTATTCTGTAGGCCGCCTGAAAAGCCCTTTCTAGTATATTCTAAAGGGAGCTCAAGACAAAAGACATACATTTCTACTCTGAGGTTTCCAGCAAGCAAAAAAATTTAAAAAAAAGCCTCCATGCAGAGGAAGTGGGATAAGCCGCTTCCAAAGAGAGGATCTGATCTCACACTAACTCAGGCCCTCTGATGTGGTGGGTCAGCTATCTGTGTCCGTGAGGTCAAGGAACTCACAACAACCCAGTGAGGGAAGCGTTATTCGTCTCCGTTTCACAGATAAGAAAACTGAAGCTCAGAGAAACGAAGTGTGTTCTACCAGCTCCAGCATCTTCCAACTCCAAAGTCCAGATATTTCCAATCCACTGCTAGCAAATGGGAAACCCTGGTGGCATTAGCGGTTAAGTGCCATGGCTGCCAACCAAAGGGTTGGCAGTTGAAATCCACCAGGCACTCCTTGGAAACTCTACTTGGCAGTTCTACTCTGTTCTATAGGTTTGAGTCAGAATAGACTCAACTGGCAATAGCTTTATTCATTGTATTAGCAAACGGAAAGCTGAGACTCTTGGAGCTGACAAAAACAGACCCTTGTTACTTACTAGAAATTCAGAATACCCCCCCACACCCACACCCACACATGCACCCACACACACACACGCACCCACATGCATCCACATGCATCCACATGCACCCCCCCACACACTGCTTTTATACTGAAGTAGTGCCCGGAGCATTCAGAAGAACATCGATTCCTAGGCACCCCCTCATGAGATTTCTATTCCTTAGGTCTCAGGTGAGGCCCAGGAATCTCCATTTCTAACTGGTTCTCAGGTGATGTTAATGATGCTATTCGGGGGGCCACCCTGGGTCATCCCAGGCCCCAGGCCCCCAAGGTTTAGACCTGCGTACCTAAGCTGGCTGTCATGGAGATAACACTGGACTGGTGTCATCCGTTGTACATGGTGTCACCATGGGTCCGAGGGCCAGCCAGATGGCAACTAACAGCAACAACAGCTAAGGTGGACTGTTTTCTCCTGCTCCCTCCTCCCTAGGTGTGCCTGTGCCAAGATGAGGTCACAGATGATTACATCGGAGACAACACCACAGTGGACTACAGCTTGTACGAGTCGGTGTGCTTCAAGAAGGACGTGCGGAACTTTAAGGCCTGGTTCCTCCCAGTCATGTACTCGGTCATTTGCTTTGTGGGCCTGCTGGGCAATGGACTGGTCATGTTGACTTACATCTATTTCAAGAGGCTCAAGACCATGACAGATACCTACCTGCTCAACCTGGCCATGGCGGACATCCTCTTCCTCCTGACCCTTCCCTTCTGGGCATACAGTGCAGCCAAGTCCTGGGACTTTGGTGTCTACTTTTGCAAGTTCATTTTCGGCATGTACAAAGTAAGTTTCTTCAGTGGCATGCTCCTGCTTCTTTGCATCAGCATCGACCGCTATGTCGCCATCGTGCAGGCTGTCTCGGCCCACCGCCACCGTGCCCGTGTCCTGCTCATCAGCAAGCTGTCCTGTGTGGGCATCTGGCTGCTGGCCACAGTCTTCTCCATCCCAGAGATGCTGTACAGCGGCATCCAGAAGAGCAGCAGTGAGCAGGCATTGCGATGCTCCCTCATTCCCGAGCATGTGGAGGCCTTGATCACCATCCAGGTGGCCCAGATGGTGGTAGGCTTCCTGATCCCCCTCATGGCCATGAGCTTCTGCTATCTTGTCATCATCCGCACCCTGCTCCAGGCGCGCAATTTTGAGCGCAATAAGGCCATCAAGGTGATCATCGCTGTGGTTGTGGTCTTCATAGTCTTCCAGCTGCCCTACAATGGCGTGGTCCTGGCCCAGACTGTGGCCAACTTCAACATCACTGGCAGCAGCTGTGAGCTCAGCAAGCAGCTCAACATTGCCTATGATGTCACCTATAGCCTGGCCTGCGTCCGCTGCTGCATCAACCCTTTCCTGTATGCCTTCATTGGTGTCAAGTTCCGCAGTGACCTCTTCAAGCTCTTCAAGGACTTGGGATGCCTCAGCCAGGAGAGCCTTCGGCAGTGGTCTTCCTGTCGGCACACCCGACGCTCATCAATGAGTGTTGACGTTGAGACGACTACCACCTTCTCCCCATAGGAGGCGCTGCTGCCTGGACTAGAAATACTTCTCCCAAAGCCCTTGTGGCAGGGACAGGGAGCAGATACAACCACTCAGAACCAAAAAGGTGCTCTGGGAAAAACAGTTCTTACCATTAATGTGCATCTCAGAGAGAAATCCTGTGCCTTAGAAGCCAGTTGAACCCCAATCTTGGCTACCTCGACCAAGGTTGAGGAGAGGCAAGGCTGATAAGCTAACACCAGAACAGGCAACCCTCTAAGACCCAGGCTGTTGTCTCCCCAAACCAAAACCTAAAAGTTGTCATCAAGACAGGATGCCCAAATGTCCTGATGTGAGGGTGAAGAGAATGGCAGCCATGGGGTAGTGGAGGGAAGTGGGATGGCTGGGTCTGCTGACCAAACCTGTTTCTGACCTAGAGAGAAGTCCCCTCAGAGATTCCAAGGACTGAGGCAAGGTCTTTCAGAAAATAAGGCTCCACCACCAGAGATGAGGGCAAGACTCGGCCTGTAAGGGAAAACAGGAGGTGTATGGGCCCAACTAACTCTCTCAATCCCTTCTTCCATCTCTCCTTTTCCACCGTCTTCAAAAGCAAACAAGAAATGATGGCCTCCAAGCTTCCCTAAAGACACACTTGCCCTGTTGACTGCCCCTCTCCTTAAGCTAGTCACCCTCCTCTGCTCTCTGTAGGGAAGGATCTAGTGTTTGCTGCAGGCCAGCTGCCTCTGCTGGCCAGAGCTCTACCTCCCAGCCAGGGCTGTGGCTTGGAAATGGGATGTGGTCACCCCTGCTCAGGTCTGGGCCCTGCTGGGATGGTGGAGAGGGCAGGGGAAGGGTAGGCTCTGGAAAGCCAATGAGCTTAGTCTTCATTCTTTGTCACAGGGACAGAAAAGCTTGCGTCAGTTCTGCTTTCGGTTCATTGAAGGACCATATTTTACCAAACACACAATTTTTCCCTTGAGGGGAAAAAAAAAAAACTTTTGTAAATAGTACACGAGTGTGTTCTTATTTTGCAATCCGCCAAGCCCTATCTGATCACCCCACTTCCCTGCTCTCCTCTTTCCCTCTTGTCATTTCTCAGACACTCGGGAGCACATGGCCTTCTGACCATACTGAGCTCTTCCAGTGGCATAGGCTGAAGAGTCTGAAAGAAGAGGAAGGAGGGGGAAGACAGCAGGAATGTCCATCTTGCAAATACTCTCCTAACCTCATGAGCTAAGACTCCAGCCTGTGAGGTCAACAGAGGCCCAGAGATGCTGGTCTGAGTGGAGGGGTGAAAAGACCCAAGCTGTCCTGGCAACCTCAGTGGCTAGGAACTCACTGGTCTCTTGGCAACATTTGCACACTGACCTACTTACCTGGGTCCCTGGATGGCAAATATGGTTAACATGCCTGGCTGTTCACTGAAGGTTGGAGGTTCAAGTTCACCTCCAGAGAAAGCCCTTATGATCTACTTCTGAACAATCAGCCATCAAAAACCCAGCAGAGCACAATTATACTCTGACACATAGAAGCTACCATGAGTCAAAAGTGGTTTGTTCATGTTTTTTTCTTAGTTTGTTTCTTCCTGCTCATCTGTCACGGTGCAGGCTGGAGCTAGAGGCTCTGACCCTTTGTCCAGCTCCCTTAGCCCTCCCAGAACTGGTATTTGAAGGAAAGGCCTTCTCCTGGGATGAGAAGTCACACCATCCTGAATTAAGGGGACCGGGGAGAGGACTCTTAAGATAGCCTGTATCCTTTGCTAACCCAAACCAAACCCACTGTGGTCAAGTCAATTCTGACTCACAGCAACCCTACAGGGCAGGCTTTCCAAGAGCTTCTGTAGAGTTTCCAAGGAGCACCTGGTGGATTCGAACTGCCAAGCCTTTGTTAGCAGCCATAGCACTTAACCACTTTGTCACCAGGGTTTCCCTTGCTAGATGCTAAAAAGCCAGGACCACTCGTGAACTAGCTGCTGATCACTGCAGCAGCGATGGCCTTCTGTGCTCTGGTGCCCATTGTGGAGGGGTTGGAAATAAAGAAGCTGCCCTCCCTGGCACCTGGAGGGCTGTGGGCGTGCACTGGGGTATCCATGTCACTAGCTGCTCCAGTGCACATCCACTGTCCTGACTTCTCCCAGCCAGAGAGCAGCCTCATTCAGTGACACGCAGGGAGGTGACTTGAAATGCTGTCACACACTGCAATAATTCTGGGCCTGAGATGAGAGGGCAGACAAGGAAGGGCTGAGGTAGTCCTGTGAAAGACCATTCCATCTGTTTCTCTGAAATGAGAAAGAGCCCCCGGTTGAAAAGAGCCTTCCTGGTAACAAAGCCCATTCTCCAATCTTGTAACCACATTACACAGCCCTCTCCAGACTCACGGGCCTGGAGACACTTTGAACTAGACAGATTTGTCAGCAGCCTCCACGGCGGGAAGCAAGGCCCTGAGAGGAACGGTCTGGCACGGATGCAGTCCCCGTGGGCCAGCAGTTGCAGCAGTGGCATTAAATATTAAGAGCTACAACTACAGCAGCACGCACGCGGCGGCCAGCGGGAGGGCTTCCAGCGTGTGTGTGCGTGCGCGTACGTGTGCTTTTGTGTTTGGAGCTGCTGGTGCGTGCATCCTAATGACATTCCAGATGGGGAAACGATCGTCGGTTTCTGAAGGGGAGGAATGTAATGGCGAGGTCATGGAAAAGTAAACCAGGCCAGCCACGCAAACATGCTGCCCTGGCTTCAAATACGGTTTTCTAAAATAACTGGAGGTCTCCACATATTTACAGAGCCAACAAAACCCCTGACAATGTTAATTGCCCAGAATTCTGACCCAGGCTGTGTGGGCCCCGGGGATAGCCTGACCCATCTGCCTCCTTGTCTGTCTCTTCCATGCACCCACCCTGGGCTTTGGGTGACCGCAGAAAGCAGTAAGGGCCCACCAGGGAGGCCCATCCGGGCCTTCTCTGTCCTTTCTCCTTTCTCTTCAGTTTTCCCTGGTTCACTGCCCCCATCGCCCCCCTCAGCCTCCTGCTGCTTCCTCCTTGGCCTGCGGCCAGTCCCCACACCCCTTCATCCTCTGACTGCAATCCCAGGCCAAACCGGAAGTGTTCCCAGGCCACAATTCTGCCTTTTCAGCCAGAAGCCCCACACCTCTTGAATCACTGACTCATAGAACTGCAAAGGAATATCACAGATCTGCTGGTCCAATGCCAATCATTCTCTACAGAGGAAAACTGAGGCCCAAAAGGAGAAACTGATTTGCCTAAAGAGACATCACGCGGTAGGGCTGTTGAGTAAACTTGTTTGGGGGGTCTGGCAGTATTATGGGAGTGGGGTGAGCAAATGCTCTGGAGCAGGCCAAGCTTAAATCTCATCTCCACCACTGCACAGCTGTGTGACCTTCAGCTGTTGCTCAACTGCTCTGAGTCTCAGATTTCTCAACTGCAAGCTGGAGAAGACTTGGGTAAACACTGAGCGCAGTCCCTGGAATGTTGTTGTGGAGTGGGAACACGGGCTCTGCAGCCAGGCTCCCTGGTCTGAATCCCAGCTCCACTAGTTGGGCTGGTTTCTTAACCTCTCCTTCCCTGAGTTTCTCAGTCTATATAATGGAGGCCATAACAATACCTACTTTTTAGGGTCATCATGAGGGTGAAATGGATTCACGTATATAAAATGCTCAGAAATCCTGATGTAAATGTCATTGGTAATCACTTACGAGATGTTCACTAAATGTCACTGGTTCTTGTCATGGAGTCAGTCCTGACTCCCGGTGAACTTATATATAACAGCGGAAGATAGTGTCTGTTCCTGCACCGTCCTCCCCACTGTTAGGTTTGGGCCTGTTGTTGCAGCTATTGTGTCAATTCATCTCAGGCAGCATGTCCCACATTTTTGCTGAACCTCTATTTTTCCAAACATACTGTCCTCTTCTAGCAATCTGTCTTTTCAATAAATAATAGTTTGTGTTTTTTTTTTTTAAGAAGTTGCTAACTTCAAAGAAATCAAATTCAATTCCTCAGGTCTGTCTCCAGCCCCACACAATTTACAAATGGAACTGGAAGGCAACTCTGGTGCAATGGATGGCTTTTGTGTGGTCTTTCTCACCACTGTCTTGCAACTCCCACCCAAGTGACTACATGGGACCTTGTAAACAGGCTAATTGTGGCCCACCAAGGAGACTGGTCAGTTTTGCCATCCTGCCGGGCTCATTTCAAGCCATTCCAGAAGCAGGAAAGAGAGGATCCCACCATCTAGGAAGAAGAATGGAGTGTGTCCTTTGGACCTGGGATCACTGCACAGAGAAGTTACTGGAACCAGGAGATGAAGAGAGATCTGTAACAGCAAAGTGGTGATGGAGAAGAGGCAGCAGAAGAGATCAGCAGGGGAGCCTTCCCAGCCCACTGAGTGGGAAAGATGAGTGCCTTTGGGCTGAAGCTTAATGGCAGAGCAGGGTACATCTGGGCACTTACTGACAGAACTAAAAGAGCTTTGTAGCACTTTCCCAAGCCAGGCAGAGGCCCAAGGCCAAGGCTGCAACACAGCTGGGAAGAGGTTGTCCTGATGGAAGAACTGTATCTTGAACATTTCTGAACCTGAACTGTAACCCGTTACTTCCTTGCTAAACCTATAATCCTATTGTTCACGAGTTCTGTGCAATGAATCGTCGAACCCAGCACAGCACTAGAGATTGATGGTTAGTATTAAGATTTGTAAAGACTGCAGAGGAAGGAGGCACGTCTGACCTCTGCCTCCCAGGACTCTGCCTTGGGCTGTTGCTCTTGATGATCTCGATTGTCTTCCTCCTTGTGAGGTCAGAGGAGGTCAGATGCTACCTCCACACCACTATTACAAAACCTTTGAGATTTGTTAGTCCACTCCTTTCTACTAATAACACAGGTGAGTTAACTGAGACTTGGGAATAGAAATAACTCAGCTGAGTTCTCTCGGGAGCAATTGGCAATGAGAGAACTTGAATCCCAGCTTTCCAGCCTCCCATCCCGGGGCTCTACCCAACGGAACTGGCCGTCCATGCTTTAACATGTCCACACAGCCAGGACCATAAAGTCCCTGCCTGCCAGGCACTGTCCATCTCCTCCTCTGGCCGTGGTCTGAAGAAGAACCTCTCCTCTCCCCGGTGAACAGCTTCCATCCTTGCTAGTTTGTCTGGAAGAATGTAATACAAAACAAATCTACATAACGGGCTCAAAGGAAATCTGGCAATGAATCCCTTTAAGGAAGATAGACCCCTTTTGGGGGAGTTTCTCAGTTTCATTTCTGTGTTAAGGGTGAAGAGACTGCAGGAGGAAGAAGCAGACCTGTGGGGGTGAGGACAGAGGCAGGGGGTTCGGGGGTTGTGGCAAATGGACAACTGGGGGACTTGGAATGTATCTTCAGTGGATAGACAGACAGACACACTCGTGTGTGTGTGTGTGTGCACACACACACACAAACACACAGCTTTCCTCCAGTCTCAAATGGGAAGAAGGTCTTAGAGATGAGTAGGTCTTTGGGGAGAAAGGAGTTAGAAATAGCAATGTTTCCTTGATCTGAGTCCCTCAAAAAGCCCCAGTGAATGTTGGTGGGGTTGTAAAACAGTACAATCACTATAGAAATCGATTTGATGCTTTTTAAAAAGCTAGAAATAGAAATACCATAAGATACAGCAATCTCACTCCTTGGAATATATCCCAGAGAAATAAGGGCTACCACACAAACAGACACATGCACACCAGTCTTTACTACAGCTCTCTTCACAACAGCAGAAAGCTGGAACAAACGCAGAGGCTCATCAACAAACAAATGGTTAAATAAACTACAGTATATTCGTACAGTGGAATACTCCAAAATGATAAGAACAACGGTGACTTAGGGAAATACCTGATTATGCGGGACCATCTGGAGGACATCATGCTCGGTGAAATTAACCAGACGCAAAAGGATAAATATCATATAAGACCATTATTATAAGGATACAATGAAAGATTAAAGCACAGAAGAAAATAATCTTTGATGGTTACAGAGGCGGGGAAGGAGGGAGAGAGATCTCTATAAATTAGATGGTGGTTAGGATTCGGATTAGGTGAAGGGTATGACAGCACACACCAATAGAGAAATATGCACAGCTGGACTACATCAAACCTAAATTCTTTCCTAAATACAACCTAGCTCTTTGGAGGGACAGAGTAACAGGGTTAGGGGTAGGGAATCATGGTTCCAGGGGACATCGAAACTAATTGGCATCTCCAAGTTTTTCTTTTCTTTTTTTTCGAAAGAAAATGTTCTGTATACCACTCAGGTGAGTAGTGTCTGGGGCCTTAAAAGCTAACAAGCTGCCATTTAAGTAGCATCAGTTGGTTCCGATCTACCTGGAGCAGAGGTAAAGAACAGGAGGAAAATATGAGCCCAGCAGGTGGAAGGTGCCGTATGATCCAAGACTACTTCAGCACCAGACCAGAAGAGCTACATGATGCCCGGCCACCACCAATGACTGCCCAGATGGGGTGCACAGCATAGAGCCCCTGAAGTGGCAGGAGAAACAGAAATGCGCAGAACTAGAACTCTACCAAAAGAGCATACCTGATGGTCTGTCAGTCTGGGAGATCCCCTGAAGACACGGCCCCTGGACTCTCTGTCAACCCCACACCACATCCACACCAAAGCCAGCTCTCCAGACAAACACTGGACCATGTAAGACACGCGATGATGTTAGCCACCAACACCATCCTTTTAGGCTTAAATATATACATGGTGCTATCCAAGAAGCTCTTCGCTGGAGGTGAGATGATAGGCTGAAGGGGGACAGAACTTGGTCAGATGGACACCAGAAGTTCAGGGTGGAAAGGGAGACTGTGCTGTCATAGTGGGGGAGAAAGGGGAGAGCACTTGGAGTAGAATAGCAGTCTGAGTTCCAGGTGTTCTATGACAAACTGATAAGAATTGTAAACTTCCACTTAACACACAGTAAAATTTATTTAAAGAAACAAAAAGCCCCAGTGAAAACAAATATGGAGGAGCATCTCCTTTTCCTTAGAACAACCTCGTCAAGCTTCAGAAAATTGAGCCCCTGTCCCCCTTTCCTACAGGAGCAGGCATCCGAGAGGCCTGACCCCTCCCTGCAGCTAGTCCTCTGCCTGGCTGGACAATGAGAGGAAGCCTCATTACCTCCCATCAGCTAGTGGCTTTGTCTTGGCCCCAGAAAGCTGCTGGAGAGACACAGACAAGAGGGATCCGTCTGCAGAAAACGCCCCCCAACCCCTTGCTCACCAGCCAGAGCAGCTCCAGACTAAGGCATCTCCACTGCTCACGTGGTCAGGAGTGTGGGGCCACAAATCCTCCCTTGGGCTCCTATGTGTTTGCCTGACCCAGTTCTGACTCCTCTGCTGTTGGCAGGTTCTCTGCCTCCACATTCCTCTGGAAGGGCATGTCACCTTCTTTGTGTCTAGCGTTAACCCCAGGGATTTCACTCCCTCGATTGCTCTGTGTGTCCGACCAGTAACCACAGCTGCGGTTTGGCCTTCAGGTTCCCATCCCTGGGCAAACAAATCCCTCCCTGCACCACCAGGCCGAATCAAAGGGTCCTCACTGGCTCCATTCCCTGCAAAGCCATAGGGCCTGGGGTCAGACACTGATGCCATTAGCAGGAGAGCAGCTAATGAAACAGTTCTTGCCCCCAAGTCCTAAGAGCTCACTTTGGTACGAAACAGTTTATAATCGCCCTGAGTAAATATCCGACAATGTGAAGTTCAGCAGATGCCGCTGATGACCTGCCCCCGAGCCCCGGTCTTGCACAATGTTTAAAAAGAAGGGCTGGAGATGCAAGCACATTTCTCTTGTACGGTTTATGCAAACTGCACTCAAATGACTGGAACACAAACATGATCACGTGCAAAGACTGAGTGGTGTTTTGGAGGGTGTTTTGTGTGTGGCCTCGCAGGGATGGCCTCTTCCAGAGCTGACCCCCGGGCCACTGCCATCTTGCTGGTGCCAGTGCCTCTTGTCTGCCACCTGCCCTTGTCCATACACCCCTGTTTTCAGGAAAGCTCAGCTGCCAAGGGGTGCTGCTGGCAACCTGTGAGCTTGTCTGGGAAAGAGGGGGAAGAACAGTGGGCAACTTTGTGCCTGGTGAATTCAGGGAAGCATCTCTCTGCCTTCACCTCCCAGAGCAAGACACTGGTCTAGACCCACCTGGAATTCTTACATTCTCTGCCAAAGGCAGAACGCTGCCCACTTGCCCCTCTCCCCTGCCCCCTGTCCCAACTATCCCACCCACACTCATATCCAACCCCTGCCAGGGCCAGATTCTGGGGAGACCATGAATTGCCAAGAGCTTGTGAATTTTTGCCACTAGACATTCAAGTGGAGGCTGGATGACAGAGCGGGGATGCCATGGGAGGGGTCACAGGACACAGAGCTGGAGGTGGGACGAGATCTTGAGGAGGTGGAGTGGGCCATCCTAGGAGGGGACAGGGAGCTAACACTTGTTGAGTGCCTACAATGTATTAGGAAGCCACTGGGTCTCATTTTTTGATTAAGACAAGAGGTAAGGAAACAGAGATTTGGACAGCCCATGTGACCACCTGAGATAATGCAGCTAGCGATAATCATGACAATTTTATTGGGATTTTATAACAGACTATACACTGCACTAAGCAGTTTATCTCATTTGTCCTCACAACAGTGCAGTTAGAGTGTCAGTTTACAGATGAGAAAACTGAGGCTCAGAGAGCTTAGTAAGTGGTGAATTGATTTCAAGTGGTTCTAGCTGGCCTTCAGAGTCTGTGCTCTTGCCACCTCACTACCTTGTTTCTGCCTGAAGAGCCACTGATTCACTCCCCAATATACACGGAGCCCCAACTTGGTGCCAGAAGTGCACCAGGTACAGGTATCTCTTCTCAAAGCCTACTAGAGGCAGAGCTCTGACCTGGGAGGAAGGAGACTAGATAACAAAGACACAGCTTCCCTCCCCAGCAAGGGAATGTGACCCCCACAGCCAGGCAGCAGCCAGGTCTTTGCTTCTCCCCCAGAACTCCTGGTCTCTTCATCTCCCCCTTGTTTCTCATCCAGGCTTCCTTCACAGGCCAGGTGCCCTGACCACCACAGTGGGCAGCACGAGCCCCCATCTCCCTCACTGCATGGTGAGAGATGGCACCAGATGATATCGCCTGTCCCTTCTAGTTCTGAGGTGCTGAAGGTGCCTTGTCTGGGTGGAGCCTGGGTGCCCGGCGCTCATCTAAGCAGGGCTCTGGGCAGGTTGACGCCTGGAAAAGGTGCAGCATGAGTGGGTGAGGGGCTGAGGAAGCTGCTCCACCCCCATCTGTGGTTTCTGGTGGGGCCACCGTGGCAGCAGGTGGAGGGAAGTGTTTGTCACCCTTCCAACAAAGGCAGTAAAACAAAAGCCTCCTAGGGCATTATGGGAACAGGGGGCAAAGGCGCCAAAAATAAAACACACCTCTCCTTTGACTGCCTTCAGCAGCTGCTGAGGAGCCTGGGAGTCCTGGGTCTGGGGTAGGGGGCATGAGAAAAGGGCTCAGGTTCAGATCTGAACTCCAGAATACACACACACAGTGAACACACACTCACATGAGCGGTCCAACCACACAAGCATTCCATTGAGAAGAGATGTTTAGTGTTCACACAGTGAGCGCCATTGTACCAATCTTCCCCTCACAGTCGCACAACCAGCACACACATAACACAAGTTCAAGGAGAATGCTCACTTACATACAGGGCCAGCTCACACACACACAGCCCGGCAGTTAGGTGGGCACCCTGCTGGGTTTCACGCTCTGCATTCTCCGTCTTGAAGTTCTTAGTAACTTCTAAACCAAGGACCGAGGATTTTCATTTTGTGCGGGGTCCTGCAAATCACGTCCAGCTGGTAGACCTTTATAACCACGCATGTTCCCAAATTCCTTAAGACACACACAAACACTTACACTGAAGCGTTCATACACAGCACACACGCACTGAAGTGTTCATACACAGCACACATGCACTGAAGCGTTCATATACAGCACACACACACTGAAGCATAGATGCACACACACACCCCCACACACACAGCATCCACACACACTCACGCCAATAGTCCCCTCATGTACATGCACTGCACCATACATGCCTATGATTATCCCGAAGGGACGTGGACAGTCATAAGTAACACACACACAAGCAGCTCACAGGCAGCTTGTGGATACAATTCTGATTGACTTCAACTGGGGGAGGGATAGAAGACCACAACCCTGGGCAGGAGGCATGGGAGGAACCAGATTTATTTCTTCTACCCGCAACCTTCCCCCGCAGCTACAGCCGGCTTCTCTTCTCGACCTTGGCCCCACCTACCAGGAGAGCTTGAGAAGTGGAGGAATTGGTGAAAAGGATACAGTGCATGGAATGGAGAGAGAGAAAGAGAGACAGAAGAAAGAACAGAAAAATAGCCACTGTGAGGCTCCAGAAGAGGTAACCCAAGTGGTGGTCACATAAGGACTTTAAAGGTGCTGTGCCTGCAAACAATAGAAAGAAGATTAATTTTAACTGGACTTCAAGACAACATGATTACACCTCCTGTCTTAACCCAATATTGCAAAGATGGAGTAGCTGGGGTGGGGGGGTCTGGGGACCATGCTCTCAGGGGACATCAAGGCCAACTGGCATAACTAGCGTTTTGCTAAGAGAGTCTTCTGCACCCTAAATTGGTGAGTGGTGTCTGGGGTCTTAAAAAGCTGCCATCTGAGGTACACCAAATGGTCCCAACTCAGCAGGGATGATCTCCAAGGACCAAAACCACATGGGGCAGAGACAACCCAGAAGACAGAGAGACCCATGTGACCAGGTGACTACATCTGACTACATCGACATGTGACCAGAAGAACCAGATGGTGCTCCGCTACCACCAGTGATAGCCATGATAGGGCTCACAAAGCTCAGTCTCACTGGCAACACAAAAATAAAAAGGGGTGCACCCTGAGAGCTCCACTAAAAGACCACAATTGTTGGTCCAGAGTCCTCTGGGTTCCCCTGGGAGCATGACCCCTGGCCCTGATGCTGCCCCTGTCCATAAGCCATAGTGGAGGTCAACTTTTTGGACAGAAATGGATTGGACTTGGTGACACCAAACGACCATATCATGTGTGCACTTTATAGTTCTATGCATCTATAGGATGTCATCCAGCTGACCTCTTACTGGACACGGGGGAGAGGTTGGAGAGGAGAGGATAGGAGATTGTTAGGAGGCTATGACATGTAAAGAACGGACAGAAGGAGTGTGCTGTCACCGGGCAGAGAGAGCAGTGGGAGCCACTCATGGGCAGGTATGCAAATTTATACGGGATTGTATATTTTCACTCAATCATAATTTTTTTTAAAAAAGTATTGTACCTGAAGAAGGAAGGATAATGCCCCTGACCCCAACACCATCACTACCCACCCCACCCCATTCCCTACAGAGACAGTCCAAAGATCTGGATTGGAATCCCACTTTAGGAGCCCTGGAAATCCCAGTAGCATAGTAGTTAAGTGCTACAGCTGCTAACTGAGAAGTCATCAGCTCGAATCTGCCAGGTACTCCTTGGAAACTCTATGGAGCAATTCTACCCTGTCCTATAGGGTCGCTAGGAGTCGAAATACACTCGAGGGCACTGGGTTTTAGAAGCCCTGGGGGGACAGTGGTTAAGAGCTAAGCTGCTAGACAAAAAGGTCAGCAGTTCAAATCCACCAGCCCTTCCTTGGAAACCAAGTGGAGCAGCTCTACTCTGTCATACAGGGTTGCTATGAATCAGAATCCATTCAACAGCAACGGGTTTATGTTTTTGTTTTGTCTTGTTTTGTTCTGCTTCTAACTATGAGTCAGAAACAACTTGATGACAACAGGTTTGGTTTCTGGGCTAAACTACCTGTGTGGCCGTAGGCACAACACTTCACTTCCCAGCCTCAGCTTCCTTTCTGTGGAAGGGGTACAACCACATACACACCGCAGGGTTGTCAAGTTTGCACAAATTCTGTCCCTTTCCCTCCTGGATTTTCCCCAGCTTTCAACCTCCCATCTCCTTGTTAGGCCTTGTAATCTGATTCTTGGCTCAGAAACTCCAGACCCCTCTTGAGGACAGAGGTTGAGAACATGTTTCTCACCTTCTCCCCCCGCTCACTTCCCAACCCAAAGCAAACATGAGGTGGACAGAGTTCCTCACTCCTTATCCCCCCAAAGGCCTTTAGCATCCTGCAGCCTGTGTGGGTCCTGTCACTCTCTACCATGCCCCCATCAGGCCAAGGCCTAGAACATTTTCTTCCTCCTAGATCCTCAATCCTCCTTCCAACTGCCCCTGAGCCAATTTCTAATCAGGAAGATTCCATGTGTATCAGTTCAATGGTGCTCCATAGAGTTTTCAAAGGCTGATTTTTCAGAAACAGTTCAGCAGGCCTTTTTTCTAAGGAATCTCTGAGTTTCTGGGGGAACCATCAGGGCAACAGATAGAGGGAAGTGATTTTCACCTTTCCCACAAAGGCAGTAAAACAAAAGGTTAGGATGGACTCAAATTTTTAACTTTTTAGTTAGCAGTCAAGTCATTAACTATTGCTACCACCCAGTGACTAGCCTTTCCTATTTAACACTATTCCAGACTCTGTCCCTCCCTAAGGACCCAATAATCTGTTAGGTGATACCAGATGCTAAGGAGTTAATAACGGGCAAAACCAATCAGCTCTTAGGGAGCTGCCATGCCCTGTTCTAACCGTAATGCCCACGTCTCCTGCAACCACCCACAGAGCACAGAGGACAGGCCACCTGAGTAGCCTCTGACAGGAAACTTAATTTAATTAGAATTCTTCTGAGGACATAGGTCATCCAGAGTCCCTCCACCACTGCTCTCTGCCAATTTCCTGGGAAGGGAACCAAGCAACCGAAGGATGAAAGGACTTGGACCCACTGGAGTTGGGGCAAGGGGTCTTTCTGATACACAGCCTCAGGAAGTACAGTCCACCCCCCTCCCACCCCCATCTTACATGCCCACATCTGGTTCTAGTTCCCCAGAGGTGGAAAGTCAGCTAGGCTGGTTGGAGGCCAGCCACAGTGAGAGACCTGGTCACTAGGTGCCCCTTGGCAGGGAGAAGGGGGCCAAGACAGGGATCTGGAGTCTGAGTTTCCACACTGACTTCACCACCTACCATCTGTGTGGCCTTAGACAGTTGTCTTAGCACCACCCCCAGCCTCAGTTTCCCCATCAGAAAACTACCATGATATTGTTACAAAAATTTTCCTACAGCTGTTAGGAGAATTACGTTAAATGGGTATAGGAGCTTTTGGTAACTGTAACCCCACTGCCCTCAACCAACTCATAGTGACCCTACAGGACAGAGTAGAACTGCCCTCATAGGGCTTCCAAGGAACGGCTAGTGGATTTGAACTGCAAACTTAACTATTGAGCCACTAGAACCCCTGGTAGCTGCAAAATCAAGTGAAGATAGGAACTTTTACACTGGCTTGTTGGATAATGTCAAACTGAGAAACCAGCTTAGAACAAAGGCCTTGTCTTGGTGGTGACTAGACCAAAAGGTCTCCAGTCCTGGACACATGTCCTTGGAGAGGGTAAAAACAGACACTTTTCCATACTGGTAACTCAAATAACCTTCCTTGGGTGGGTATCTAAGTTGACAGTTTCTCTGTCACTGTAAGGTATAAGAATTAGTCCTTCTTTACACATGAGTTCAGATATCACTTGTCTGGTGACACAGTGCTGAGCTCACGCACTCTGATACCATTTGGTCCTGCACCTCTGTCTGATCACACCACCTTCCAGGAAGGGAGGCTTCATGCCCTAAACATAGCAGACGCAGACCAACTCCTGATTGGCAGGCCTCGCTCAGTGCCTGACACATAACAGGTCAAAAAAAGCCTGTGGAAAAAAAAAAAATCTATGAATGGTGAATTCGGGGTCTTCCCACATCCTTGACTCATAGGCTTAAAACCTACTCAAAAACCCCTGCATTGTACAGACATGTCCAGGACAGGCCCCTGTGGGGGAAGAACTGTCAGTCGTGGCCAAAGGCGGGGGTACCCTTTCAGAAATGATGTCCTGGATGAGTCCCTGATAGTGAGCAGACGTCCCTGCATTCTTGTGTCCACTCCACCCCAGCCCCAAAGCATGGGGTCTCAGGCTCTGACACGAGCAACTCGGCTAATGGATGTCATCTCCACGGGAACTGAAACCCCAGTCCATTTTTCCCTCTGAGGCATTGTAATTTCCAGCATGCTCTGTATAACGTCAGCCTCCTAACCTCACAGACCCGCGTGAGTCCAGCACAGGGCAGGACAGCTGACCTGGAAAGGTTACGGTAAGGCCCTCCTCCCAAAAGCCTCCCAGAAGGGACACCAGAAGCCAGGGCGCTGGCCCCCTGCCTCCCATCGGCAGGGGGGTGCCCAAAGGTGGGGGTGGAGTTGGAGATGAGTCCTTGAACCTCCCTGGGGGGGGGGAGGGGAGGAGCTCATTTCCAGTAAGAAGTGGGAGGGAAGAAAAAGGTCTCAGTCTGGCAGTATGGGGCACAAGGAGGGAGGGCTAGGGAAGGGTCACAGATGGTTTCTGGATGTAGGGGGAACAATGCGCTCAGCAGCTGGATGCTCAGTCTGTATTGTTTGGGCCTATGTGATGAAATAAGAGCCCTGGTGGCACAGTGGTTAAGTGCTCACCTGCCAACCCAAAAGTCACCAGTTCGAACCCACCAGCTGCTCCTCGGGAGAAAGACGCGGCAGGCTGCTTCCATAAAGGTCACTGCCTTGGGAACCCTGTGGGGCAGTTCTGCTCTGTCTTCTAGGGTCTCTAGGAGTTGGAATCGACTCCATGGCAGTGAGGGTGGAGCAAACGGACAGGGAAGCCACAGACAGGCTGAGAAGGAATGAGAAGTTGGAGAGGATGCAATCCGTGGACAAGGCAAGAGTGAACCGGAAGGATGGGACAGAAGAGGATGGAGGGGCTGCCCTTACCAGTGGGTCCGACCCCGTCCCTCATCCCACTCATGCACAGCACCTGAGGTAGCAGAATATTCCCCAGGCCAGCCTTGAAATGCCCACAGCCCCAGCTAACACCTCAAGGGCACTGGATGAGTAAACCTGAACCCAAGACCCAGATAAGCCAACTCAGACGGCTGTTGCAGCCAGCCCACCCCACCCCTCACCTCTCCGCCCCCCATAGCTGCACCATCCCCCTGCCCCCACCCCACTGCACCCCACCACCCACCACTATCCTCACCCTACCCCACTCTACCACCCTCCCCCCCTCACTCCCCCCTCCTCGCCAAGGGCAAATAGGGGAAGTGTGGCCCAGGTGTCCTCAGTACCCAAGGAGGGTGAGACCAGGGTTGGAGTCTGGGTGCCTTTGAACTAGCTCCCTGACCTTTCTCCCCACCGGAGCTCCCTCGTCAGCAACTTGGGCTGAAACAATAACACCCGCTCTCTCGCGCGTCTTTCTCGCTTCTTCCAGGGTAGTTGTGGGCGAGGTGAGGACACGGGTGTGAAAGTGCTTTATACCAGGAGCCTTTGTTGTTGTTATTACTGCCTACGACGAGGAGAGTCTCACCCAGGACTTTATTAACCGCACAAGTTCAACCTCAGGGTTCCGCGACACTCCCCACCCCGACCAGAGACGCTCGGAGCCCCAAGACAGGGTAACCTTCCGTCCACCAGGGGAGGCTTCAGAGCCACAGAGCCACCAGGGCGGTGAGGAAAGGGAGAGGAATGCTGAAAGGGAAGCAGGATGTGGTCAGCAACGTCCCCTCCCCAGATTGACAGCCATTTCCGCCGCGTTCTGGAGACCCCACAGTCTGGGGAGGGGCGGGCCGTGTGGCCGGGGCCTAGTGGCCCCAGACCATCCTGTCCTCAGCACACTTGTTCCAAGCAGCAACAGCTGGAGCCAAGGCCACCTCCCCACTCTGCCTTTCGGTTACCAGCAACAGTCAAACCACTGACCTGATTTTCTGCAGAAAGAAAACGATAATAAGGCACCTCAAAGAGGCTGCTTGGCGGCGGCACGCGCGCGCGCGCAGACACACACACCCTCAGTGGAAACTTTCTCTGTCTCCTACACAGGAACCCAACCCTGGGAGGGAGAGGCCGAAGCTTTCTCTGAGGAGCTTGTCGCGGGTACAAAGCTCAGTGTTTACCTGCTCGCTAGAGGCTGAGTTCCCGGTAGATACTGGGCTGCGTGGGCATGACAGAGTTGACCTGCCTTCCCTGCCCAAGGGCAGTGCCTATAATGTGATTTAAGTTTCTCTGAAATGCTTGCTTTCCCCTGGCACATAAACCATGCCCTAGAACCCCACAGCTTCCTCACAGCCCCTGGCACTGTGCTGGGCATAGAGAAAGGAGTTATAAAATCCTCAACCCTCAAGGGTTTGAAAGGTCATTGGTTGGAAATGTTTGCTGAATAAACAAATGTCTCCGTAATTCTGTTTTCTATAATCCCAGGGCCTCGAAAACATCTCAGGCAAACCCTGCCATGTGTTTGCCATCAGGTCTCCTCACCCTAAGTTCTCACCTCTGCCCATCTGGGACAGTACCCAGCAGGGCAGCTCAGTGGACAAGGTCGGCACCCTTGGTCACCTACGCAACATGTGGCCTTAGAGAGGCACACAGTGTCAGGGCCAGAAGGGACACCAGGGGTCACAGGCCAACCTCTTGGGAAACACCTGAGACCTAGAAAGGAAAATATCTTCTTTCTTAGAGTCTTTCGCCCTCATGATTCAGATTGTGGTCTCTGGACCAGCAGCATAAGCATAACCATCACCTGGGAGTTTGTGAGAAATGCAGATTCTCAGACTCCAGACCTGCGAAATAGAATCTGAATTTTGACAAGACTCCCAGGTGATTCTTAGCCCAGTTATGTTTCAGACATGTGCCACTCTGCCTCCCTAGGCTCAGCCCAGGCGTAGGCCTCCTGAGCATCAGTCCTACCCAACAGCTAATCATCCATGCCCAAGAGAGGCTGCAGTCAGCCAGCCACGGCCACAATTGCCTTCTTTCCCAGTCAGAAGAGTCAGACGAGGTTGATGTGGTCACCACCTCAGAGGGTCCTGTCTGCCTGCATAGCCCCTGGGCAGCATGCGGCAGTGCCCTACCCTGGGCATGAAGCAGCTCCCTGCTCTGTCCTGCCTCCAAGTTCCACCTTCCAGACTTTGTTTTTCTTGAAGTGGGGAGCAGCAAGGGGTAGTGGTGTGCAGTAGTGGGCAATGACAGGCAGTGGGGAGCAGTGGGGACAGTGGAGGCAGAGTAGGGGTGGGTGGAAGGGAGTGCGAGCGGTGAGGGGCAGGGGGCCACATACATAGACTCATCGGACCTAAACCTTTCAGGCCATCTAGCTCACCTGTCCTCCAGGAGCTCATAGTCACAAAGTGACCCTACACTCCAGTTCTGCCTGGTTTACGCTCCCTCATTGTCCCTGCTCCTGACTCCCTGAGTTGGCTCCTCAATCCCAGACTAGAGCCAAAACCTGAGGCACCCATCAGGCTGAGCCCCAGCCACTTCTGGGAGGTGAATTATGTTGTTAAGAAGGCAATTTGGCTGAAATTGAAAACCATTAACAGCTATCAGCAATCCTAGGGTGTCAATATCATTAATTCAGGTTATTCTTACTACAACTTAGTGTGAATTCGCTTACTGGCTTTTCTTTCAGTTGGCTGGCAGAGAGAGCAATGGGACATCCAGACTAAGTTTTGATGGGAGGCTGGTCCTCAGGAAGAAAAAACACGAGAAAAAAAAAAACCCAACCAAAGCCATCACCCCCAAGTCTATTCCGATTCATGGCAACCCTACAGGACAGAGCAGAACTGCCCCTCAGGGTTTCCTTGCAGTGACTGGTGAGTTCAAACTGTTGACCCTTTGGTTAGCAGTCGAGTTCTTAACCTCTGTGCACCGGGGCTCGGAAGACAGGCACAGGCCTAGCTTATTTCTAGGAAGCCCAACATGGGACAAATGCTTAAGTGCTCAACGACTGGCTGAAAGGTTGGCGGTTCGAACCCACTTTGGAAGGCAGGTCTAGTCATCTGCTTCGGAAAGGTCACAGACTTGGAAAAAAAAAAACAAGCCTAGTTTAACTCTGCACACATGGGCCGGCCGCTAGTCGGAATCAACTCGGGAGATGGCAGCTCGGGACAGCAAAGCTTGTTTCCACTCCTCCCTCCCAGCTCAAGCTCCCCTCTGGCTTTTCTCTGGCTTGTGGGTCATACAACAAGAGATTCTGGGGGTAGCTAGGGCTTTAACAGACCCAAGGGTCATAGTACCAGTTCCACTGCAAGCATCTGGTGCAGTGAGCTCATTCCAGTCTGATTGGGCACTATATGATGCAACAACAGCCAGAATTGTGCAAACTCCAGGGCCCCTGCCGTCATGCCAGGTCAGCAAATGGGCAGGTGAAGAAGCCAAGCAGACCTAGGGGAAAAGGCAGGGCTTCCAGCCAGAGCTTCTTCCCCTAAACAGTTCAGACACAGGATGAAAAGGAGCAGGGCTGGCCCCCCTAGGCTGAGCAGTCAGCAGCACCGAATTTCTGAGCTTCTTCCCCTCCTCCCAAAAGTCAGTCCCTCGTAGCTGGAAAACCCATATTTACTGAACACAAACCACAAGTAAGTTAGGGCAGTTACCTCATTTATCATGAACTATAGCTACTGAGGAAATCGAGGCCCAGAGAGGTTCATCAATACACGTAAAGTCACACAGCAGCAGATAGGGAAGCTGAGAGGCAAGCTCAGGTCACTCGAGCTCTCCCTTCATTCTGGCCTGATACTTTGGTCCCTGGAATATGACCAAGGCCAACCCTCTGCACTGCCCTGGAGGTTGTAGAATTGCTCCATGGGGCTGGGGCAGCTGGGCACATGTATGCAAGACACAGAGCTTCTCAATGCCCCTGATCTGTGTTCTTTAAAATACACGTATGGTCATCCAGTAAGATCGCAAATGTACAAAATGGCTAAAAGAGACTTTGGAGTCAAATGGTGTGTTCCTGGGTCCATCTTCAAAGTCAGAGACCAGTCTTAGAAACTCATAGTTTTTAATGACAGCTGGGCTTATAGGAGGCATATGCTGTATGTGTTACTGTTATAAAACAGCGAATGTGAGTGAGTGTGTGTGTGTTCGTATGATTGAGCCCATGGCATGTCTTAAACATGTTTGGAAATAATGTGGCCGTGTAGAAGGATCAGTCCCCGGAGAAGGACATCATGCTTGGTAAAGTACAGGGTCAAGCGCAAAAGAGGAAGACCCTCAATAAAATGGACTGACACAGTGGCTGCAACAGTGAGCTCAAACATAACAACTGTGGCCACAGCGCAGTGTTCGGTTCTGTTGTGCACTGGATCGCTGTGAGTTGGAACTGACTCTACAGCCCCTAACAACAGACACAGGTGGACTGGAAAAACAGCGGACACAGGTGAGATCCAAGGCGAGGCCGCCACTGCCTGCCCAACAAAACACAAACCTTCCGCCCAAACCCTGCTCCTTCTGACCCCAGACTCCCACTCAGAGTCTGTGTCCCCCTGACCTCTCTTCACTTCTGTCTTTCAGCTGGACCTCCCCCACGAAGCCTGGTCTCCCCTCTTTCCCACCTTCACACATGATCTTTCTTCCCCTGAAACCCCCTCCCAGGCAGCCTCATGACCCCCTTACAAATGTCATCTCTTGCAAGTATCGTTTTAATGTGAACTTCCCTTTCTTTAGCCCCCTGTGGGTCATGTACCTCTTTTGTGGTACTTTCCAGGGTTGGTTGATTACGATTGTTGTTGTTAGGTACCAAGTCAGTTTTGACTCATAGTGGCCCCTTGTGACAAGAGTAGATCCGCCCCCAAGGGTTTTCTAGGCTGTAATCTTGATGGAAGTAGGTAGCCAGATCTTTCTCCCAAGAGGCCATGGGTAGGTTCAAACCACCAATCTTTCTGAAACTGTCAACTTTCCAGCTCGCAAGAGAGTGCTTAACTGTTGCATCACCAGGGCTCCTTCCAGGGTTGGTCATTCTCTATAATATCTCATTCCTCCACCTACCCAGCCCCCCACCACCCACCTCCACTGTCAGTGTCTTAAGTGCAGGAGTTTTGTCTCGTCCCTTTGTGTTTCTCTCCTGGGGCCTGGTACAGTGCTGGGCTCACAGTTGGTGTCCAGCAGGCTTGTGTGGAACTGCATTGACCAAGCCTCTCTCTGGAGGTAATCTTGTACCCAGAGGGGTGGGACAGCTCAAAATGAGACTTGGGTATGCAGGATGTTCTTCAGCAAGATTTTGCCTCTCCAAGGCTGGCTAGAAGTGCCAACTCTGTCACAAGGAATCATGGGAAGTCTGGAAATGGAAAGAGCCAAGGAATGTTCCACCCACGGCATCTGGAGCCAGTTCCTTCCTGGAAGGAGAACAAGGTGGAGAAGGGAGATAAAGGCCTACCTGCCAAGGGCTGTTTGGGACTGAGCCCCAAGTGGGCAGACCTCCGGGAAAGGGTACAGGTGCTTCTGGGAGGCCACAGGGAGCAGAAAGTGCGTGGGATGGGTCAAGGACTCTTCCTTGCTCTCTTCCTCCTCCTCCTCCCTGCTCCTGTTCCCCTCTCCTGGCTGAGCCCTAGCCTTTCTCCTTTCACCCTACTCCTTTCTCTTCCTTCCTCCTGTCCTCCTCCTCCCTGTCCCCACCAACCACCACCGCCCTGGACTCCACACAGAAAGACCGTGCGTAACTCTGAATTTCCATCCCCTTATCTTGACATTCCGGAAACCGTGGTGGTGTAGTGGTTAAGTGATATATATGTCTGCTAACCAGAAGCTCTGCGGTTCAAATCTACCAGGCACTCCTTGGAAAATCTATGGGGCAGTTCTACTCGGTCTTACAGGGTCACTATGAGTCAGAATTGACTTGATGGCAGTGGGTTTGGGTTTTGGTATCTTGATGTTTCAGGGTCTTCCTCCAGGGCTGTCATCACACCTCTCCACCCCTTTGCACCTTGGCAGTCACCATTCCCTGGATTTTCCTGCCTCTTGATTCCATTCTTCCGTGCAATTCCTCAGCTATACCAACCTTTCTGCTCCTGCTTTCTCTGTCTCACACTGTGGGAATCGGCTCATTGAAGGCACCCCCATATTCTACCTTTCCCACACAGCACTGCCCCATCTCTCAGTCAAAACACATCTCTCCGCTTCTGAAGACCCCGCTGTACTTTCGGCACTTCTCCTGTGCGTGTTAACCTGCCTTGAACAGAAATAACAACACTGAAAGGTTCCTGCCTCCCTTTCCACAATGTATAGGCTTGAGAGCAGAAAGCAGCTGCCCAGCCAGGGCCTCTGTGTCCCAGTCCCCATGGCATGTAGAAAGGGCCACGGGACTAGTTCTCACATAGAGTGTGAGCAAAAGCCTCCCTTCTGGGCCAAGGCAGGCAAGCTGGTGTGCCTTCTCCACTCTCTCCTCCTCATCTGCTGACTCGATACCAGTGACCAAAATGATCCTGGCAGCCACATGCTAAAGATGGCAGAGCTGTCAGCAAGCCTGGCCCGTGAGTGAGCTCCACGGTCAGCCTGGTGTTTCCTGAGACCACCAAGGAGCCTGAAGCAAACTGCTGATGCCTCTAAGCGTTATGCTTTCTCAGGTCTGTTTGTTACCGCAGTGAGCCTGTCCTGACCAGTATAAACCGGAAACACAGTTTCCATTGAGTGAGTTTCAACTCACAGCAGCTCCATCTGACCTTTCAGAAGCAGATCACTGGGCTTTTTTCTGAGGTGCCCCTGGGTGGGTTTGAACTGCCAACCTTTAGTTAGTAGCCAAGTGTTTAAGTGTTAATAGCCACCCAGGGACTCCTGGATTCGCGCAAGTAGCTACCGGTCTATTGAATCCTCACAGCCGGAATATTCCTTGGAAGCAAGGATGGCAAGAATTTGTCTCACATCTTTGGACCTGTTGTCAGCAGGGATCAGTCCGTTGAGAAGCGCATCACAACTCGGTAGAGAAGAGGGTCAGCAAAATAAAAGAGGACCCTCAAAGAGAAGAATCGACCCAGTGGCTGCAGCAGCGGGCTCAGGCATACCTAATGATTGTGGGGACGGTGCAGGACTGGGCGGGGCTTCCTGCTGTTGCTCATGGGGTCACCGGGTGTTGGAACCAACTCCCCAGCACCTAACAACAACAGAAGCGACAGTAAAAACTTCGACATCATCGTTTCAGTTAATCCTGAGCTACTGCTAAGTCTCTGTTTTATAGGCAAGAAAGCTGAGATTTAGAAAGAATAAGTCCCTTGGCCAAAGTTACCCAGTAAGCTGTGTTCTAACAGGAGAGGGAGTGCACAGCCACCCGTAGTGGGCTGGGCATGTGTCTGATCCTTGTCTCAGACTGTCGTCACCACCGAGATCAGAAGGGTGTCTCAGTCACACCTTCCCCCGTGCAGTGACGGGTGTCTCATCCAAAGTTGATTTTTTTTCGGTGTAATTTCTTTTCCACTCCCACCCTGAGAGTTCACTAGGTCCTGTACAGAGTCAGAGGGGCACTTTACGAATATCAATGCCACTTCTCCCAGAACTCCCCCGGGATGCCGTTTGCTTTGCTGAGCTGGAAACAGGTTCTAGGATACTGAGGGGCCTGGCCGAGGTGTTGCCACAGCAGCCAGGTGGCCAGGGGTGAAAGGAACTGGATCTCTGTGAACTCTTACCTCCACTCTGTCCCACACCCCGCCCTTCCCACGTTAGGTCGTGTCTGACCACGAGGCAGCTGGGATTTCCAGTAGGGCAGGGGTGGTGGTGGAGGAACGTGCATGTGTGTGCGTCTGCACACATTCGTGTGTGCGCACTCGCCCCCTACGTTAAGCATTCCATCACTCCGTCTGGTTTTCATCCTTCCGGGAAGGAGACAGAGCATGACAAAAGAGTAGGAGACGAGAATTCCTCAGGCTGAGGGACTAAGAGATCAGAAAACATCAAAACTGATGGAAATTGTAGGTAACAGAGCCAAACCACCCACTGCCGCTGAGTCATTTCCACTCATGGTGACCCCATCCACATGTCAGAGTAGAACTGTGCTACACAGGATTTTTGATGGCTAGGATCTTTGGGGAATAGATTGTCAGGGCTATCTTCAGAGGAGCCTCTGTCAGGATTTGAACCACCAACGTTTCAATGACTAGTCTAGTACCTAACTGTTAGTGCCACCCCAGGACTCCATCATACCCAGACCCCTGGTTTAACCCAAGAGGACTCTTGTTCCCAAAGAAAAGGACTGGCTCAGAAAGTTGGGGTTAGAAACCTGTGCTTCTAAAACCCCGCAAGTGCTCTTTTCACCAGTCCCTCTGCTCCAAAGCTGAGGTGGAGCTAGAACATCTGCCAGTTTCATGATTCAGCTCAGGGATCACCTCCTCCAGGCAGGCTTCCTTCCCTCCCTTCAGCATCTCTACCACTGGTCTATACTGCAATGGTGTACTCACTTGCCTATCTTCCCTGCCTAACTGTGAAAGGGAAGAAACAGTTGCTGCCTTGGTCACTGTTGCCTCCCCTGCCCTGAGGAGACTTGGCACATAGTAGGTACTCAATAAATACTGGTAGAACTGAATGTCCATATGAGTAAATGGATACACAGAGTGAACATGGATGTGGTTATACATGATCCTGGCCTTATATCAACATGGTGCTTTCATTTCTCAATTTATATCATTTCAACTGAACCCCATAAGACCTGTGACAAGGGTGACATCAAGTGTACACACACAAGCATACACATATACTCGTGTACACACGTACATACATGTGCACCTGCACACACAGATCCCTTCTGTGTATATCTACATGTATGTCAATCAACCATGACATGCTACTTTCTGTTTTATTTGCAGACACAGATACCTCTCCCACCTTCACCCACCCCCTCACCCACACCTACACCCACACCCACACACACCCCCCACACACGCATGCACACTGTATCTCCCCCATCATGCAAGGCTGGCTTTTTCCTTGGCTGGAGAAAGTAAAAGACAGCCAGCTGTCCACAAGGGGGCAGCCAAAGACCAGCCGACTCTGTCTCAACACCGAGACTGTTTCTTTGGGCTTCGAGAGAGACAAGAAGCTCCACAAGAAAGATTGGGGAGCCTCGGTGGGGCTCCACTGGAAAAACAGGACTGAGAGATGAAAACTGAGCTTAGCCTCATTGAATGATAGAATGGTCATCAGGATTGCTGTTGATGTCTTTTCATGTTTCCCATCTGCTGGTCCTGGAAACCCTGGTAGCATAGATGTAAAACCAAGAGGTCAGCAATTCAAAACCACGAGGCACTCCTTGGAAACCTATGGGGCAGTTCTACTTCGTCTATAACGTTGTGAATTGGAATCCACTTGGCGATGGGTTTGGTATTTGGTTTTTAATCCCTGGGGTAGAGATCCGTGGGCAGTGCAGATAATTACGGGTTCAGCTACTAAATAAAAGGCTGGCCTTTGGAACCCCCCTACAGGCACTGCAGAAGAAAGACCTGACGGTTGGCTTCCAAAAAATCACAGCCGTAAACCCCGTGGAGCGCAGCTCTACTCTGCCACACATGGTGGCTGCCGTGAGTCGGATACAGCCCCTAATGAACTGATTAGTCCCTGGACTAATCATATAACATGTGATAACTTATGTAGTCTTCATCTCACCTCTGCAAGACTCAGTATGACTGTAGTCCCTGTTTTACAGATGAAGAAACTATTGCTTCCAAAGATTAATTGACTTGTACAAGGTCATTCAGTGAGAAAGTTAGACTTCACACCAAGGACCAAACTGTTAACAGCTCACTCTCTTAGCTAAAGACCTTTTGCTTCTCTGTCCCGTGGTCTTCACTCACAGTTGAGTACCACTTTCCTAGTCTCTAAATACTTTCTGATGCTTTGAGTTTTTTTTATTTTGGAGAGGCCTGGAAGCTGATTTCCAAAAAGGGAAGGTTTCTCTGAAGCTAGCCACTCAAACCCTATAAACTGTGGATGGTGACTTGCTGGTAGAACAGCCCCACAGCAAAGCAATAAAGCAATTCCTAGCAAAAGCCATAAAGCAGTTTGTTATGGACTGAATTATAGCCTCCAAAAATATGTACTGTAAATCCTAATCTCTATGACTGTGGTTATAATACCATTTGGGAATGAGTTGTTTCATAATGTTAATGGGGCAGCTTTTGGATAAGGTGTATCTTAAGTGAATCTCTTTTGAGACATAAGAGATGAAACAAGTTAACAGAGGAAAGATGGGGTAAGATAGATGCCAAGACACCTGGAAATCTCCAAGGAATCAGGCAACAAGCTGAAGAGACTAGAATTTTCCTCCAAAACTGACAGAGAGAGCAAGCTTTCTGCTAGACCCAGCACCCTGGATTCAAACTCCCAGCCTCATAAACTGTGAGAAAATAAATTTTTGTTTGTTAAAACCACCCATTTGTGGTATTTCTGCTCTAGCAGCAGTAGATAACTAAAACATTGTTCCTTTCTCTTTGACCCCGTAATCTCATTCCTGGGAATTTGTTCCAAGGAAATAATTCAAATGGAAGCCAAGTGTTATCTGCATAAAAGTATACACTGAAGTCTTTTCTCTAAAGATCAAAAACTGAGAATCACATTAGAGAAGTAGTTTGGTAAAGTGGGACATGAACACAATGGAAAATCAGGCAGTTGACAGCCACAGCTGCACAATCGATGGGGCCATGGAATGGGCTTGGGTTCTGCGACTCCCTCAGGCTGCCACTGAAGGAAATCATTCAGCTAATCACGCTTATCAGAGAGAGAGAGAGAGAGCCCTTCCTCCGTGTTCAAAATAGACTCTTCGCCTCCACTGTCCGCCCAAGAAACACAATAGAAGTTGAAATGCAACACCAGAACAACTAAATAAATCTTGGCTTTTGAGATTCTAAGGCCCTGCATCCTGAGGGTTTACAAAACTTTCTGAGAGTGATTTGATTATTGGTGATTTTTTACCTTGTACACCTCACTGGTTATTAAGCGATATAATTCTTCACATTAAATTCTGTTAAAATCACTGTTGTTCATGAGATCACTACGAGTTGAAAGCCAACTCAGCTGCATCTAACCCAGAAAGCTGGTGCTGTCGAGTCAATTCCAACTCATAGTAACCCTATAGGACAGAGTAGAACTGCCCCATAGAATTTCCAAGGAGCACCTAGCAGATTCCAACTGCTGACCTTATGGTTTGCAGGGTAGCACTTAACCACTGCGCCGCTAGGGTTTCCTGCCTGCATCTAACAACAACAAAATGACTAGAGTGGTTTCTGTTTTCTGACCAGACTGTGACTGATACACACACAGACCACAGGCCTTGACACGTGATACCTCTCCCTAACGATCAGTTCAAGTCTACCAGGCACTCCTTGGAAACACTATGGGGCAGTTCTACTCTGTCCTGTAGGGTCACTATGAGTCAGAATCGACTGGATGGCAGTAGGTTTGGTTTTTCTTTTTTCCCATAATGATAAGTGATAAAAGAAGCTTTCAAAATTAGCACGCTCACCAAGATTTCAATGTACATAAATAGATGTGTAAGGATAGTGACAAGTGTACCTGGAGCTCTTGCCAAATTACGCTTTGTAGTAGGTTATCTATCTGTTGCTGCTAACAAATTACTCCAACACTTAGTATTTTAAAACAACTTTCATTATCTCACAGTACTGATTTGCTTACGAACCTAGGTACAGTTTAGCCAAGTCCTCCAGGCTGTAATCAGCTGGGCTGTGTATGGTCACTTCAAGGTTGGAAGGGAAGCTTTCACTTTTAAACTCATTTACATGATCATTGGCAATGTCGGTTCCTCGCATGCTTTGTGAACTGAGGATCTCAATTTCTCTCCCTCTGTTAGCCAGAGGCCACCCTCAGTTCCTCGTCACATGGGCCTGTCCTTAGAGCAGCTCAAAACATGGCAGCTGACTTCGTCAGAGTGAGTAAGACAGAAGAGTCATGCTTGTTGGGAAGAGGGTGACCCGAAACAGAGGCAGAGACATACAAGTTCAAGGGTCCAGTGAAGTTCATTAGACGAGAAGGAGAGTGGAGTCTTAGTGGAGAGTGGCTCAGCCCACCTTTTCCCAGTAGGGCAAGTTTTTTATAGTTTTAAGGTTTCAGTGAGGTAGTGTGGAGTGAGGGGGTTTATGGTTTGATAAGGAAAGAAAGAGTAGCCGGGTAGCAAGAAATTCTGGTTAGGGAATTTGTGGTCTGAGCAAGGAAGAAGGGTTGATGAGAAGGGGAAGGACTAAGGTTTGTCTATGGTCAAGATTTTGATAAGGGGAGTGCTTTCACTCAGGCGACATCAAGGCCAGTTGGTATAACCTATTGCTAAGAGAGACTTCAGCACCCCATACTGGTGAGTGGCATCTGGGGTCTTAAAAGCTAGCAAGCTGCCATCTGAGGTACATCAAATAGTCCCAACTCAGCTGGAACAGATGATTACCAAGGACAACAAACCAGAGGAGGGAAAAAGAACCCAGAAGACAGAAAGACCCATGTGAGTGAGTGATTATATCATGTAACCAGAAGAGCCAGATGGTGCCCAGCCACCACGAATGACAGTCATGATGGGGCTCCCACTGTTGAGTCCCAGTGGCAATACGAGAAGAAAAGGGTGCACCTTAAGAACTCCACCAAAAGACCGCAACCGATGGTCTGAAGGCACGAAAGTTCCCCTGGGAGCATGGCCCCTAGACCTGATGCCGCCCCTGATCATAGATCATTACTGAGGTCAACTCTTCGAATAGGAATGGATTGCACTCAGGGACATAGAGTCATAGAGTGACCATATCGTGTGTGCCCTTTACGGTTCTATGCCTCTATAGGATGTCATCCTACTGGCCTCTTGCTAGAGGGGAGTGGAGAGGGTGGAGAGAAGGGGATAGCAGATTGTTAAAAGGATATGACATGTATGGTATGGAAGGGAGGAGTGTGCTGTCGCTGGGCAAGGAAAGCAGAGTGAACTGCAGATAGGCAGGTGTGCAAATTTGAATTGTACTGTAAACTTTTGCTTTATAAAAAAAGAGGAGAGCTTTTGATTAGGAGGGTAGGGGAGACAAGCAGAAAGTTATTTCTTGTTTTATGGTTATATCAGGTGGGGCATACCAGGCTGTTTTGGGTCATCCTTATGGGGCATGTATAGTAAGCTGTTTTCAGCTAATGGAGAGGTCTGATCATTGGATAAGATGACCTCCCTGAATCTCAGGAACAGAGTTCCTTCAGTGACCTCCCTAAATTTAGGGAACAGCATTCTCTCAATGACTTCTCTGAATTCCAGGGACACGGTTCCCTCAGTGCTCACTGGTATGAGCAAATTGGAAGTCAGTCTTTTAAAAACTTGATCTCAAAAGCGACATCCTACCACTCATGTTCTATTCATTAGAAGCAGGCCACTAGTCCCAGCTCATACCCAAGGACAGGACATGTGGTGTGGCATGTCTTCCACAGACTTTAGCATTTATAGCATCATCTCAAAAATAAAAACTGTTTTTAAAAGTTACTTTTCCAATATGGAAATTCTCTAAATCTGTTGGTGAACTCCCATGCCCACTTCTCATAAGCCACTATCTCCCCACCCCTCACTGCTGCCGGGTAAGTGAGTGACTCTTTGCCATGCTGTGGGAGGATAGGGTCAATGGGGGGATGACACACATGGTACTTCCAGACCTAAGAGTCACAGAAGGGAGGCAACTCTGGGCTTGATCTTTGAAAAACCACTCAGTTGGTCTGAGGACAACCTCCATAACCCAATGCACTCTCACGGCCTTGGGACTGAATTGTTAACCAGCCCGGTGAGCGCTGGTCAGATGCAGCCTCACCTACTCTCTCCAGGCTCTTTCCTCCCCCGCTCCTCCCCTCCCCTCCCCTCCTTTACCCTCCACTCCCCTACCCTACCCTATGTTACCCTACCTTAACCTACCCGACCCTATCTGACCCTATACTAAACTACCCTCCTCTCCCTTCCCATCCCCTTCCCTCCCCTCCGCTTCTCACCACATCACATTGGTCTGTTCTCTGGCCTCACACAAGCCTGTTTGTGTCCCTCTTCACAGTATTTGTCTGTCTTCTTTCCCCTCCTGAGTCCCCCACCCTACCCTAGACCCCCACTTGCCTAATTCCCTACCAACTCTTAAGACCTCAACTTGAACATCACTCCTTTGCTGAGGCCTTCCCTGGGCCTCCAGGCTAGGTCAGGCCCCCAAGGTACAATGACCCTCCCTCCCTGGAGATTACCGATACTAACCAGCAATAACATTTTCAACAAGCCCCCTGGAAGTTTTTTAAAATAGAGCAAGTTAGAAAAATACTACCAACCCTATCATGCATTCTCATGGCATTCTTACTTCTCCTGTGCCACTTGCTGCGTTTGATTAGCTGATTGATTGATTGATTGATTGATTAGTTCCATACCGTGGCCCCTGAAGACCAGATCTTTTAGACTGCCTTGTTCACGCTGAGTGCTGCAAGTTCAGTGACAGGGAGTGAAAGAGAAGGAAAGGAACAGAACAGCCTGCACAAAGTCTATGTAGAGAGGAAATACACACTGCTTGTGACTAGGAGACAGGAAGGCTCAGCTTGGTTGCAGGGCAGCCGGCGCTGCAGGACCTGCAGGTCCCACTGAAAATAATTAGGATGCTGGGGTGACAGTCAAGACTAGGACAGACTTTCCAGAGCTTTCTCAGCCACAAAATAGACACCAGGCTCCTTGGGCTCCTTCCGTTATAGCGTGGGTTACCCGTAGCCCCACTATTCAGGATTACAACTGGGAAGCCCAGATGTAGCAAATAAAAATACAAGCCACACATGAGGCTTGAATTTCAGATAAAAAATCAATAATTTTTTATTGCAGGTGTGTGCCAAACATTACGTGGTCATCCTGGAGTTTATCTAGCAAACCCTCCTGAGGTTATGAGTTGAGACTGAGGCACCAGCACTACAGTCTGGGATTATTCTAGGAACAAATTCCTAGGGCTCATCTCTCCCAATAGGCCCAGCTCCATCCACAGTGCTTAGAGAAATGACAGCCATTAGCATCATAATAGTTCAACTTTAGATCAAACCCACTGTCTCTGAGTCGATTCCAATTCATAGTGACCCCATAGAACAGAGTAGAACTGCTCCATAGAATTTCCAAGAGGCACTTGGCAAATTTGAGCTGCCTATCTTTTGGTTAGAAGATATAACACTTAACCACTATATGACACCACCAGCATTTCCTCCACCTTAGAAACAACCTAAATATCCACCAAGAGGAGAATGAACAATTTATGTGAAAGGACTCACATGATGGGTTTTTGAATGAAGACAAAGCCGGGATTAGGAGACAAAAACACACGTAGGTAGTATGATCCCCTTTTTCATCTTAGGAAAAGAAAAAACTATGTATGAGGACTTATGTGCGATTATTACTTATTTGTGAATTCCATAAACAGATATTTACTAAGCACTCACCGAGAACATCACAGTGACTTGAGCAGATGCCTTCTCTGCCCTCCTGGAGCCTATGTGAAGTAAGCATCCTTCTGGAAAGATACACTTCTTTTCCTTCTTTCTATTTCTAAGGGGCCTTGCAGGAGGAAAAACAAAGATATTTTCTTTGTTTAACTTTTTGTCACAAGTTGTGTACTAATTTGTAACTTAAAAACAGTGTGGATTTTGTTTGTTTTGTTTTGTTTACTCCAAAGTCCAGCCCTTTGAAAGCATTTTTGTTGTGTCTTCCTAAGCACAGTGGCTATGGTACAATTTGCTAACTATTGGCGCCACTATGCAAGGCTTTCCCTGAGTGTGGAAAAGCAGGAATGCTGTGACCAATCCAATTCTTCATTTATTAAAATTTTATTTATGAAAAGAGTTAAATACTTGCATTTGTACAAGTGTGTGTGTTTGATGTCTGTCTCTCCTTGTAGATTCTAAGTTCCAGATGGCAGGTGCCATTTCCGTTTTCCATAACATAATCTAACCAGCCTTCAACACGGTGCTCAACATTAGAAGTACTACTCCAATAATTATCAATTTTTTAAACCACTTTTTTTTCCCTAACCTTTGCTTTTCCCGCTGGGACCAGGAATTCGACAGATGTTACAGTTGTGGGTGCTAGTTAATTGCACCCCTCATTTCTCCAAGTTCTGATCTAGTTGAGAAATAGACCCAGGAGACATGTAGGGATTAAAATGTCAGCTTTATTGCTGATCCAGATGGACTGGAGGATGTGGCATAGACCCAAAGCCCAAATGAGCTTCCTATTCTTTCTCCCCTGAGTTGAACTTATGCACCCACTCACAGCAGAGCAGCTGGACTATTGAAGTCCTCCCAGGCAGCGGCTGGGCCCACCCTGGTGCTCATTGCCTCGAGGAGGCAGGAGCAGAGGGAGCACACGCTGTTTGCAGTCTGGTCAGTCCCAAAGAGAGAGCCAGAAAAGGGCTCAGCAATGCATGCTGGGTACCATTTTCCCATTCCCATCAACCCAAGAGGTCACTCCTCCCCACATAGCTAGGAACCAGTGACAAGGATACCAAGAAAGTAAAATAACTTCTTCTCCATGTTTCCAAGAGGAAGTATGTACCTGTTTTATGGGAAGAAGACAGAATGGAGAAGAAAGAAAACTGTTCCCCTTAATGATAACCTTCAGTTCACTTAAAACCTTTTCAGAGAATCTAAAAACCTCTGCGTTCCAGCAAGACACTCTGAGATTAAAGGCTGCATCAGTTGGAAGGGAATCTGCTGCAAATAACAAAAAAGTACACAACTGGTAACCTAAACTAATAAGGGATGTATTGTTCTCATGTGACAGGACACTAAAAGGTAGACAGTCCTGGATTAGTATGGAGCTTGGTGATGCCAGCAGGAACCCAGACTCTCTGTCTTTCGGCTCCACCATCCATAGCATGTGCCCTTTGTCCTTGTGCTGTTCACAATGCGATTGCTCAGCCTTTAAGCATTCCGGGCAGGAAGAAGGGAGAGGGAGAAAGACAGAGGGCCAGCTAGGTCTGCTCCTTTTTACCAGGAAAACAATAGCTTTTCTGGAAACCAACTGTTAGGGTTGAATTGTGTCCTCCCAAAAACTGTGTTGCAAATCCTAACCTCTATGCCTGTGATTACAATCCCATTTGGGAATGGGTTGTCTTTGTTATGTTAATGAGACAAGGTTAGTGTAGGATGTATTTTCAGTCAATCTATTTTGAGATACAAAAGAGATGAAATTTAAGTCGGCAAGCAAAGATGGGGAAAGAGAAGTGCCAAGACAAATGAAGTTCACCCAGCAACAGAAACTCAAAAAGACTCAGACTTTCTTCCAGAACTGACAGAAAAAGAAAGACTTCTCCTGGAGCTGGCACCCTGAATTCAGAATTCTAGCCTCCTAAACCATGAGAAAATAAATTTCTGCTTGTTAAAGCCATCTGCTTGTAGTATTTCTGTTATAGAAGCATTATGTAACTAATACACCCATCCAGTAAATATGTATTTTCCATCTAATGGTTCAGAATATGTTGCTTGCCCCACCTCTCTGCAAAAGCATGTATGAAAATTTATTTTTAACTTGGCAAAATTGAATTCTATAAAATAAAGTAAGAAAAAGAACAAATACTGGCTAACCAAATGATTTCCCAAAGAGGTCCTCAACGGATCTACCAAAATAATGATGACAGAAGACATGGATAATATTGACAAAGACTTACTTTAAAAAAAAAAAAAAAAAAGGTCTAGATACTTTTTTGCAAACATTCAAGAAAGTGATTATTCCCTGGGCTTTTTCAGAGCATAAAAATTAAAAAAAAAAAAAAAAATTCATCTTGGAGAGCTAGCATAAATTTGATGCTCAAACCTAACAAGCAGGAAGCACACCCTAAATACACTAATTAATGAAAACAACATACCAGGCTCACGTAAAAACTGGCAAAAATCTTACGTTTTCCTCTTCCTTGGTTTCTTCCTTGTTTTATTGTAACACATCCTCAACCAACCTCCTAAGAAAGAGTTTTCAGAAAGTAAAATTTCTTAGTGTGTCTAAAAAGTCTTTGATCTGCCTTTGTACCTAATAGACCGTTTAGCTGGGCATTGTATTAAAACATGAATGTTATTTTCTCTCAGCACTTGGAAAACATGGTTCCATTGTCTGCTGGCATCCAGTGCTGCTAGTAAGAAATCAGGAGTCTTTCTGATTTTCATTCCTGGGGGTGGGGTCAAGAAGGCAGACTAGACACACATCTGCTTAATTCCCTCTAAAAACTAAGGTCAGGATTGATAATTAAATGGAGCCTGTGGACACCCAGTGAGACCTAGGACACAGCATAGGGCTGTCATTTTGTACTACATGCCACTGAATGGGAAACTTCTCTTTTGCTGACCCCTACCCTTGTTGAATGGCCTGCTCTCGTGGACTGAAGGTAACTACCAGCTCTAACTTTTTTCCTTTTTGTTAGTCCGTGGCAGCGATTGGGCTTAACTGGCAGCAAAGTCCTGCCACACTGCTGACATGACCTGTGGGTGGAATAGCCACACTTTGAAAGCCTGGCTCTGGACTCTGAGCACCACGGCCCCTCCACCCCTCTTTCCAAACCTCCACCACTGATTCGGCTATTTCACAGCACGGAAGAGAGCCTCTGTGAGATGCCATCTTGTCTGACTGGAAGGTGGAACTACCCAAACCTGAGGCCTCAGTGCAAGCTAATTCCCAGACTAGGAGGTAGTGCCAGCCTGGGGAGTGCTTCCTCGGAAGAAAATCTGTGTTTAGCACAGTTTACTCTTCAGATAGGGACCAGCACCTGATGACAGCAAGGCAGTAGCCTGTTCACACTTTGAACCACATCACAGCATCTAGGGATGGATATAGAGGTGCCTCCATTGTCAGTTGGAAAGAGGAGCTTGCACACCTCAAAGCCTGACTGAGTTTGGAAGCTGTCAGGTAGCTTTTACCTTTCAAAATAAGACTCCTAGAGAAATAACTGTGGTGCAGCCTGACGGCATCTGTTCCAATCTTGCCTGACCCACAGTGTTGGGTCAGTTGATGGCCTCCCAGTGACTCCATAAGTAGGGCCGTGTCTTTGCCAGCCAGGAAGCACAGCCTGCTATCACAGAGATTCCACTGGGCCCAGTCGTTGGAGTACATACAGGTAACTGGTGATCAGCTTCTACTTCAGTTCCTATTAAGGCAACACAAGAGAAACTAAACAACTTCTAGATGCCCAAAAAGCAACCAATCTTGGCCTGACACTTAAGGAAAAATCCAATCATGGCTCCAGAAAGCTCCAAAAATAAAGAACCAAAGAGTTTCCCAGATGAAGAAGCCTTTCTGAAACTTTTGTAGGTCAAGTATAAAAGAATTATATATAGAGCCCTCCTAGACATCATACAAAATTTATCAGACCAACATGAAAAATTAAGCAGGCTGTTGGAACTGATGGAACTCCAGCATTCTGAAATCCAGCAGATCAGTAACAAAATTAAAGAATCAGAATACTCAATTCAAAGCCAAGAGAACAGAACTCAACAAATGGAAACAGATTGATTTTCATTCCTTTTACAGATGACTTTCTCTGGTGCCATAGTAGTTAAGACTAAGGCTGCTAACTAGAAGGTTGGCAGTTCAAATCTGCCAGTCTCTCCTTGAAACTCTATGAGGCAGTTCTACTCCGTCTATAGGGATGCCATGAGTTAGAACTGACAGTTTGGGGATTTTTGGTTGTCTCGGATCCAACTCGATGGCACTTGGCTTAGCTGGCTCTAGAAACTTTAAAGTCTCCTCATTTTCCTAAGAATTCTGAAATCTCAAAATACTGTCAATGTGATCTTTGTGCTGCAGACTTGATGAGCCCTGTAAATCTTAAGACTTGAGTCTCTCTTGTCTCAGACAGTTTATTTAATTACTTATTTTTTAAAAATCCTTCCTTTGTTTTGTCTCTTCTCTCTGAAATGCTTGCTAATCAAATATAGGCTTCCTGCACAGATTTTTATGTGCCTGTTATTTTTTCTGTCATAGAATTCTCTTTGTCTTTTCTCTATTTTCTGAGAGATTGCCTTGACCTAACTTCCAACACTTCCACTGAATTTTAACTGAATTTTTAATGTCCAGAGGTGTTTTATTTGTGTGTGTGTTTGTGTGTATTCTCTAATTATTCCTTTTCCCACAGCATACTATGCATGTTTTAGTGTCTTTTTATGTTCTCTCCTACCTGTGAGTTACCTGTTTCCTCTTGTTTTCAGTTTGTTTATCTTGCTCCTTCTAATTCATATTTGAAGCTTTCTGAAATAGCTGGTGGCCTCTGATGATTGTCCATTCATATTTAAGAAAGATACAATAGAAAAGTTTCCTGGAAGCTTTGTATACATGGATAAGCTAAGATGAATGGCCAGCATTGTTTAAGAGTGAGTTGGTCTGTATGCTTTGGTAGCCGTAAACGTCACCTGCAAGTGCTTTGCTCTAGGATGCTGCTTTCAAATCCCACTGTCCTAGTCTTCCCCTAGACAATTTAATTTCTTTCCATTTTAGCAGGAAATAGGATAGGAAAGGCAGAACAAGCACTTAGCTGGGCGCTCAGTACCATGGAAGCTAACCATCCCTTTGCAGATTTTCTAGTAAGCCCCTTATTTTCACTTACACACATCCCCCTCCCACCCTCCACTGCAGCCAGTACAGCAAAATGCTAAGCTTTTCCAGGCTTCTCTAGGCAGGTCAACTCCCTCCTTGACTGCAAGCCCTGCCAGGTGCATCCCAGACTGCAGTTTCCTTTGTCCCACTTACTCAGTCACCTCTCCTCAATCAAACCACCCCTACAGTGATTTACGGAGATGTCTGTCATCCATAGGTGACTCCCGCACCCAATTTTCTTCTCGGAAAGGTTTTTACTTATAGCTATAAAAGTTCTGGAGGAAGTAGAGAAATGTGTGTGTGTGTTTTAGTTTACCATCCCGGATGGGAAGTCCTGACTGCCTTATAACAGACAGTGGCAGGCATGGAAGGCCACTCTTAGAATTTCACATGGTAGACCTCAGCAGACTGTGCAGCACTACAGGCTTGCTAATCAGTGACACATTGACAAGAAATTAAAAAATATGCCCAGAGATGAAAGGTTTTTTGTTGTTGTTATATAACACATTTGAGCGTGTGTTGATTAAAATACATTCAAATACAAAATTAAAATCAGACATTTCCCTAAAGTGCTTCCTCAGAGCTTTAAATGTTTCATAGAATAGTCTCAGAAAACCACTGGCATGATAAAATAAAATAATTTTTTTTAAAAAAAGTGTATGGACTTTAAAGTCAAACAAGCTTGGCCAAATCTGGCTCAAGCACCTGTTTTCTCCAAACATTCATTTTCCTCATCAGTCCCTACCTCCTTAGATTGCTGGGAAGATTAAATGAGATAACAGACACAGAAAGCAGCTAGCACAGAACCTGGTGGTTAGAAGGTGTCCAATAAGTGCTCATTACTATTCCTCCTCCCCGCTTCATAGTGACTTACTTAAAATGTCTGTAAAAATACCATGGAGAGGACAACATCCTGCTGCCTCAAACTTCCTAAAGGGGAAATGGAATCAGGATCAACAGCCTAAGGCTGCTACCTGGGAAGGCAGAGGTGAAACACGCCTCCTCTCTCTGCCATCTTTTCCAATTCTGACACCAACCATCCCTCCCATGGCACTTGGTTTGATAATTCATTGCATTGGCCAATACAGTTATGGGGTTTATCAGGGAAGTAACAGGTTCAGGAATGCTTGGGGTACAGTTCCTCAGTTAGGACAACCCATTCGCAGACATGCCCACAGACACATCACTCTCTGGTCCCTTGGCCTCTTAGCCCCTCAGCCTGGCCTCTGCCCTCTCAAGCAAGTGGTACAAAGTTCTTTTAACTCTGCTGATAAGTGCCTGCAGGTACCTCACTTCATCAATAAGCCTGTGTGCAAAGCTCTGTGGCCAGGAAGCCCAGCTGAAGCCATCTACTGCTGCATTACTGATTCCTGATGTCTTCTGCCACCATCTCTCTCTGTTTTCCATGTTACAGCTCTTCTGTTGGTCTCCTGGATCTAGGAAACCCCCAGCACAGAGATCCCAGGTCCGAACGATTTGCTCTACTCCTGACTGTTTTTGATAATGTTGAGGTCCTCCCCTCCCACCTTTGGGATGGCTCATTTTAAGCCTAGCGGAATGGCAAAACTGACGAATCACCTTACTAGGGTTCCATACATCATATTTGTATTGTCTTACCCACATGAGTCGGACCCGACTCAACAGCACTTGGCTGGCTACTCCCACAAGCATGTTGTGCACCTTAGTTACATCATTAGCAAACTATCCTATCCCCTTAGTGGGCCACAGCACCTCATTTGTATAGCTCCACCCAGTCATTTGGTGAGAGTTACAAAGATTATGGCTAGAAGGGTCATATTAAGCAATTCACTGTACTACAGGCCACCTGCCCCCTGGCTCTTCTAACTGTGGGCCCTGTCATACTTGAAAGATTAACTTCTCCCTCATAATCACTTAACCGTCCAAAACAGTCACTAACAGTCCTTCAGGACGACAGCTGATTCCTCAGAGGTAGGTTACGCAGGGCGTAGATATTCAGATCTGCTGCAGATCATCTCACCTTCACACCTTCACCCTTTCTGATGCCTGAAAGAAAAATTAACCGAGAGCTTATTCTCTCTCTCTGAGCCTCCTAAGTTATCAACATAGCAAAACCTTGAAGGGACTTCAGGTTCGCCCACTGTACTCTAGTCCAACAGTGCCTTCCCTTTAGTCTGCTCTTTGGCAGTTACAGCTTCTTTAATTACAGTTTTTACAATCACAGTTAACCCTGTTAACCATTACTCATGGCTGAATCATATGATCCCATCAGCATCTTTCCCTGCCTTCTCTTCCTGAGACTCATCAGGAAAAGATTTTCACTGAGGGACCCTCCCTTGCCCCCTCGTTTTAGGTGTAAACTCACTCAGAAAAGCATGTAAGCCAGCCATTCTTGCCTTGATCTTCTCCTGTTTTACAGAGCCAGTGTTCTAACTGTTCATCCGTATCAATCTGCTGCCAAAGATCTCCTTCAAGTGTTAAAAAGCAAGGATGTCACTTTGAAAACTAAAGGTGCACCTGACCCAAAACCAAAAAACAAAACCCACTGTCATCGAATCAATTCCAGCTCACAGCAACCCTACAGGGCAGGGTAGAACTGCTCCACAGTTTCCAAGGAGCACCTGGAGGATTTGAACTGTCAATCTTTTGGTTAGCACCTGACCCAAGCCTTGGTATTTTTCAGTCACCTCATGTGCATGCAAAAGCTGGACAATTCTGTAAGAAAGACTGAAGAAGAATTGATGACTTTAAAGTATGCTGTTGGTGAGAATATCAGTTATGTCCTGGACAACAGAAGAATGAACAAATCTGTCTTGGAAGAAGTATACCTAGTACGTTCCTTTGAAGCAAGGATGGCAAGACTCTGTCTCACATACTTTGGACATGCTATCAGGAGGGACCAGTACTTGGAGAATGACATCATGCTTGGTAAAGTAAGGGTCAGTGAAAGAGAGGAAGACCCTCAACAAGACAGATTGACACAGTGGTCACTACAACCAGCTGCAGCATAGCAACAATTACCGGGACGGTGCAGGACTAGGTAATATTTCATTCTGTTGTAGAGAGAGTCACCGTGAATTGGAACCAACTCAATAGCACCTAATAACAACACCAAATTAGTACACTGAGGAAATAAGCATATTCCCTTATTTGACAAATCCTTTGTTGCCTTTTTTTTTTTTTTTCAGTTGGAACTTCCAGCACCTGCATCCATAAGCAAAGCCCAGCCCAAAGAAAGCCATCAAGTGCAGCAATTTACATCGGCTTATAATATCAAAGGAAACCCTGGCGCCTTAGTGGATAAGTGCTATAGCTGCTGACCTAAAGATCAGCCGTTCAAGTCTGCCAGGAGCTCCTTGGAAACTCTATGGGGCAGTTCTACTCTGTCCTGTAGGGTCACTGTGAATCGGAATTGACTCAGTGGCACTGATTTTTGGGTTTGGGTAGTGTCAAATATCTTTCTCTTGATTCAGTTGGGTTCTGATCAGCTCATCCCTAGATTCCTCCATGGCCTGGGTCAATGAGTACCAGCTGTAATCTCAAGAGTTCACACGTACCTGTCTGCACTTAGACCTACCAGCTCCTTTTCTCTCTCATCCATCTTCCCCGTGGGCTAGTTCAGCAGGCACTACCATAAGCTCGGGAGTCAACACAACTCCCTTTCTGGCTAGCACTTTAGACCTGTGGGCCTTTCTCTCTCTTTCTTTCATTTCTACCCTCTGTGGGCTAGGTCAGTGGGTGCCAATAGAACGTGTCCTCTACCTCCCTCACTTCCATTCATTGAGTGGACCCAGAGTAAGCATACCAGGCTGTCTGCTTGCCAGCTCCCTTTAACTCTCAGTCCTAGAAGGGGGTTCTTCTAAAGGGCAATAACTATTTCTGCCTCCATGAACTCAAAGGCAACCACTTGCTGAAATTTCAAAAAGTAAAACAGTCATTTATTTTCCATGCAGATTCTTCTGTCAAATACGAGTCTCCTGGGATCTCAGCAGCTCTGGGTGTGTCTACATGCCTTTTCAAATGGAAATTTCCCGACTGAGAAAGGTTGGGGTGAGGGTCAGGTATACAAGGGGCTACTGCATTGACATGAAAAGTCTGTGTTTCTTTAGGACAAATCCTAGTTTCCCTTTTAGCATATCCAATGAAGTGTTGACTGAAGGTAGAGATACCACTCTCTGTAATCTATAGTACCCAATGTTCATTTCTCTCACACATTTAGGTCTGTTTTACAACACTGCTGTTGTTATTGTTGTTAGGGGCCAGTGAGTCAGTTCCAACTCATAGCAACCCTATGCACAACAGAATCAAACACTGCCCAGTCTTGTACCATATCCGCAATCTTTTTTTTTATGCTTAAGTCCATTATTGCAGCCACTGTGTCAATCCACCTCAGTTAAGGGTCTTCTTTTTCGACAACCCTCTACTCTAACAAGCATAACATCCTTCTCCAGAGACTGATCCCTCCTGACAACATGTCCAAAGGATTTGAGATGCAGTCTCACTGTCTTCGCTTTCAAGGGACTCTCTGGTTGCACTTCTTCCAGAACAGGCCTATTTGTTCTTTTGGCAGGCTATGGTACGTTCAAGGTTCTTCTCCAATACGGCAATTCAAAGGCATCAATTCTGTCTTCCTTAGTCTTTGTCCAGCTTCTGCATGCATGTGATGTGATTGCAAATACTACGGCTCAAGTCAGACATACCTTAGTCTTCAAGGTGACATCTTTACTTTGCAATACTTGAAAGAGGTCCTTTACAGCAGATTTTCCCGATACAATGCATCTTTCGATTTCCTGACTGCTGCTTTCATGGATGTTGACTGTGGAATCAAGTAAAATGAAATCCTTGGCAACACCAATCCTTTCTCCATTCATCATGATGTTGCTTACTGGTCCAGTTGTAAGAATTTTTGTTTTCTTCATGCTGAGGCACAATCCATCCTGTGATCTTTGATTTACAACACTAGGTAGCAGAAATATTCAACATCCTTAGTACATTCAGATAAACACTGTAACCTTTTTAAAAATATTCCAGTTTCATCTTCTCCGTATTGTAACTACCTTCCTCTTCATATTCATATGGCCCTGGGCCTCTGGCTGGGTAGACCCGGTAGACCCTGGCTCGCTATCAATCATCTTGTCTGATCAGCCTGGCTTTAGTCCCAGGCTACTCCAGACGCAGCTTTTCTTTCCTCAGCTGCAGTGTAACATATGTCTTAATTTCCCTTGAAACATTACTGGTAAGAACAACCAAAATGACCATGTAAGAATTGGAAGTTTTACTTTCTAAGCCCCTTCGATCTTTCTTTTACAGAATTCCACACTTTAATGAGTCTGGAGCCATTGCACCAAATCGCACTTCTGTCACCAATTGGAAAAATGATGTCTCTGGTGCAGCCTCCTGTGACTTCACAAAGGAGGAGCAGACTCAAGATCAATAGCCAAAAACTGTTGATTTCTATGAGATGGAAGTCAGACATGTCTCCTCCCTTACTTCTTTTCAACAGTTCTGAAAATCCAGCCACCCCTCCCATAGCACTCTCTACTTCTCTACTGGGTTTGATAATTCCTTGTAATGGCCACAGAGAACTCACAGACAATACTCACTTTTATGGGATTCATTAGGGAAGTAGCCAAGCCAGCCAAGTGCCGTCGAGTTGAACAGGTTAGAATTCAAGTTCAGGAGTGCTCAGGATACAGTTCTTCGATCAGGATAATCCTTTCATAGCTGTTCCCGTAGGCACACTGCTCTCTGGCCTCTTGGTATCTTGGCCACCTGGCCCAGCATCTGCCTTTCTTGGGCAAGTGTTACAAAACTATTTTAGCTCTACTGATAAGTGTTTGGAGGCACCCCATTGCATCAGTAATCCGCATGCCCAAAGGCACTGAGCTTTTTCTCTCCTTGGGCTGGGAAGCCCCACTACAGCCATTTCACACCAGTCTTCTGATTCACATACCACTGTCTTTCTCTGTCTTCTGTGTTATAGTTCCTCTCTGTTTTCTAGATTTAGCAAGTTCTCAGCACACTGATCCTGGGCCCAAAGGGCCCACTTGACTCCTAAGTCTTCTTTCCTGGTGGTGTTGACATCCTCCCTTCCTGTCTCTGGAATAGCTCACTTTAAGTGTAGCAGAATGGCAAAACTGACCAATCCCTTTATCAGGGTTCCATCCACCTTATTTGCATAGCCCCACCTTCAGAAGGGTGCCATGCACCTCATTTACATTATTAGCAAATTGTTCAATTCTCCTGGTTGTCCACAGCACCTCATTTGCATAATCCTGTCCAGTCATTTCGTAAGAGTTACAAAGTCTATGGCTAGAAGGGCTATATTAAGTAATTTACTACATTGCCATGCCCCACTTTGTTCATTTTATTCCTACCTTCCCCCTACTCTTCCTTTTGAGCTCCTGTTTATTCTACATGGTTCAGGTCAAACATCACCTCATTAATAGTCTTCCTTAACCTTCCAAAAGATTAATTATTCTGTCTTCTGTGCTTTTCTGGTACCTTTTCACACTTCTGTTGTAGCTCTAATCTTTCTGAAACATAGTGAGTTGTGCAACCATCTGCCCCTCTGGTAGAGAGGGGTTCCTGGTCTTGTTTATGCTGGGCATTCAATAAATGTTTATGAGATGGAGTTGAGTGGCATCAAACTGAACAGGATTAGAGATAGTCTTAATCAACTACCAGGCTGAAATTTGAAAACCAAGCTATGACCCGTACCAACAGATTCGAACTTGTCTGCAATATAAACACCTTGTTCCTTTCTTGAAGGAGTTTCTGAGCTGTTGTCATAATGACCTCCACCCCCAACTCTGCCACTCTGCCAAACACAAGCAAACATGCTCAACTCCAGGAGACAGAATCTTCATTTGACTGGGCTCTTGCCCCGCCCCATGAGACAGAGTCAGGGGAAGAAAGATATTTGGATCAGACAGACCTCACCTGGATTTCCGAGAACCTGCTGGGTGGGGACGGAATTTTTTTTTTCATTCTCAAGAATGGCACGATTTTTCTCTGGGGCTAAACTGAGGTAAGACTGAGACAGGATGCTGTCTGTGTTATTCTCTTTACTTCCTCAGGCAGCAAGAAGCAGAAGCAAACACCTTGGGCTCTACTGTCTCCCCACTTCCTCCCTCCACCTTTACTACCCACCCAGGCAGGGTCAGGAAACCCTGGTGGCTTAGTGGATCAAGTGCTACATCGCTAACCAAAAGGTCGGCAGTTCAGTTCTGGCAGGTGCTCCTTGGAAACTCTATGGGGCAGTTCTACTCTGACCTCCAAGGTCACTATGAGTCGCACCCAATTCGAGGTCAGTGGGTTTGGTTTTTTGGTTTTTCAGGCAGGGACAGGCCATTAGTCAGGCAAGTGTAGAGAGATGACACAACCTATGACCCTGTCCTGAAGCCCTCAGGAGGAGTCTAAGGGTGGAATACCCGTAGTTTATACTGGGAATCACTAGTCTAATGAAGAATGCAAAGTCCCTGCCCTCAAGGAACTGCGCTCCCCCAATCTAATGGGAGAGACACAACTTTTTCCCAAACCTCAAGTAGCTCCCTAGCAGCTGTGGTGACACCAATACTCAGGGAACACTCAGACCAGTGTGAGGAACAGTACACATGCACACAAATGCCACCCTCAATTGAGAGTTTATGGCACAAGTCAGTGTACATACTGCATCTCTACCGTAAGCCAAACATTTTACATATGCACCATCTGTAAGTGTTCCTGGGCAGCACAACTGATTTGCACTTAATTGTTACTCTAAAGGAAACCACAGTGGTTAAGTGCTACATCTGCAAACCAAAAGGTTGGCAGTTCAAATCTGCCAGGCACTCTTTGGAAACTCTATTAGAGCAGTTCTATTTTGCCCTACAGGGTCACCATGAATAGGGATGGACTCTATGGCAGTAGATTTGGTTTGGGGTTTATTAATCTAAAGGTTGACAGTTCAAGCCAGCCTAGTGCACAATGGAAGAAAAGCATACAGATCTGCTTCTGTCAAGATCACAGCCAAGGAAACTACAGAGCTGTTCTGGTCTACAGCATGTGGCGTCACCATGACTCAAAACTGACTCAAAAGCAGTGAGTTCGGTTTGGATTTTTATTTATCATTTGTAAGATCCTTGCCTAAGAGATCCAGTCTCAAAGCTGTGTTATCTTCAAGGACGGCAACCAAAAAATAACAGTTTCAAAATAACTCAGTTTGTTTACTTGAATTTCTCAGTCCAGACAAAAGGGGTTCATAGATCGCTGCAATGCTCCCTAAATCTCCTTTATCTCTCCCACGCTCTTCCTTCACATACTGCAGCTGCTCCCACAGTTCTGCCCCAGCTCCTTCTTCATCTCTCTTTCCCCCCAGTTCTCTATCACATAAGCCCAAGAACTGTTCTGACAAGTCGGTACCTTTTGCAGAGGGTGAGGGAGACAAGAAGTGGATTAGGCCAAGTCAGAATTCTTTCCAATGGGCAGCAAGAGGAGAAAGACTGGGAAGGAACACACATGCACTAATAATTTTTATCACATCATCCATACATTGTCTCATTTAATCCTCAGACCAACCTTATAAGGTTAGCACTGTCATCCCTTGTCTATAGGCGAGGAAACTGAGCTTAGCAAGTAACACTTGATCAAAGTTATGCCATCAGTAACTGGTAGAATCCAGACCTGAATCCATGTCTGCAGACTCCAGTGAGAGAACGATACAGCTGAAAAACAAATACCAGTTAGCAGGGCTGCCCGAGTGAAGCAGTTGGGTGACTCGGGTTTGAGGGAATGCTTTCTGGAAAGCATTCCTCAGGGTGTGGTAAATTCTTCTCCAGTACCTCAGGATATGTACAAGTTTGTGTCTGTATCTGTCTAGGGAGGGAAAGGGGGTGACCACAAGGAGTTTCCCTCAGCCCTGCTCCTCTTCCTACAGCTCTCAGTGTGGGAGGACATTCCACGTACAGCCACTCATCCTGAGGAAGATGAGGAAGACCCATGAGAGCCTTGTACCAACAAGGCTTCTCCCAACACTGAAGAAGATACTTAAGACTTCTTGTGAAAGATTGCAGTGGGCCAGGGGTTCTTGAGACCAGAAGAGGGTATGATGGGCCCAGTGTGAGACTGTAATTCACTCACGGGCATCTTCATTGCAGAATATAAAAGTCTTTCTCAGCCATCATCCTGTTAGAGCCTTCATTCAACAACATGAGTTGGGTGGGCCAGAGTGTTGCCCCATTTTAATAGGTGAGAAAACTGAGACTCAGGGAAGTATCACTGTTGTACAGGAGGCAGGACCTAGGCTTAAACCCAGATCTTCTGACTCTTCATCTGGACTTGTTGCTGAACCAAAAGCAAGTTCGTTCTGCCTGTGGCTGCAGCCAGACTCAGAGATGGGGGAAAAAGGTTCAAATGTGCTTTATTAACAGACAAGCACGCAAATCTGGGGAATAGCAAGAATAGTTTTTCCAAGACTGTTCTGCTTGGGTTACAATTCCAGCCAGATTACAAAGGGATTTACATCTAGAAAATGTCAAACCTTGTCACAGGACGGAACAGGGAGTTACAAGATTTCTTTACATCTTCCTGAACAATGTTATCACCTTCCTGAAGGTTTGAAATAATTGATTTACTTTCCCGGAGACAGGTAGAGGAATATAAGCCTGTTGATCTGGTTCGAGACAGTGATAAAACAGGGAATGAGATGTAGTTTAGCAATCCGGGTGACCTTCGCCCACTAACAGACTCACATCATACCCAGCAGCCAGCCCGAGCTTGGGGGAAGGAGTTGATAGTTCTATGCTTCGTCTTGACTAAGGGAAAGAGCAATGAAGAGGAGCCCACCCAGGACCTCTTGCCGCAATCCTGCTCTGCTCCCGATCAACACCCAGGTGGCCTCGGACGAGCACCTCCCCCCCCCCGTTCCTTCCTTGCACAGGAGGAGCTGGTAATACAGGACGCTGTACAGCCACTGGAAACACTGGTGACATGATGTTAAGTGCTAGAGTTGCTAACCAAAAGGCTGGCAGTTCAAATCCACCAGGCGCTCCTTGGAAACTCTATAGAGTAATTCTGCTCTGTCCAATAGGGTAGGGTCGCTGTGAGTCAGAATCGTGACCGCAGTGGGCTTGCTTTGGCGGTGGGTTTACAGAACCCACTAGGAGAGAAGGTGCTGAAGGATGGAGGGGTCTGAACAGCTATGATGTTCCTTTCCACAATGCCCACCTCCACCATTCACCTGGATTAGCTTTTTTTCTGTTTTATTCGTCTACATTTACTGGCAAGATGCAATTTAAAGGAAAGATTCTGTCCTCCTGCCTTGCTTCTCACAAATATCTCTATATAGGGTTTATTCACAAGCCTTTGCTGTTGCTTGTGTTTAAATAAATAAGGACTTTTCTCTACATCTATAGGAGGTTCCTAAGTATGGGGTTGGGACGTGACAGAGGAGCTCCCTTACCTTCAAGTCCCCTGGACTCCTTTCTTTGTTGATAGCAGAAATATTTAAAACATATATATATGGCTTTTCTATGAGGCTAGCTCCACTGAACAAACTACCCCACCTGTACCCCTCAGTATCTGAATCTCCTTTCTCTTTTACCCCCAGTGGTCTCCCCTTCTAGAAGGGGATTTATGTGGGATATTTCTGAGGTCCGCAAAGACGTTAAGTTTCTCCAGCACCCTCTGACTTTTCCATACCTCCTCATGTAGCCCTGAGTCCCCCAGAGTCTTTTTGTTTCTCCCTCAAACTGCATCCTGCGGAGATGTCTCTCCATTTCATCAGTTGTCAAGGATTCCACTTAGAATGTTTGTTGGCAGTTAACACCCTTTTCTCTTCCCTTTGCCATCTCTACACAGCTACTAGACCCCTCCAAAAACCCACTGCCACTGGGTCAATTCCCACTCATGGCCACCCTGCAGGACAGAGTAGAACTGCCCCGTGGAGTTTCCAAAGAGCACCTGGCGGATTTGAACTGCCAACCTTTAGCAGATGTTGCACTTAACCACTATGCTACCAGGGTACCCCTCCTTCCTTTAAAGTCCTAGAGTTCCGTGGAACTGGGTCTGAAGACCAAGAGTGCTGAGATGAGGAACAGGAGCCAGGTATCCTATCTACTAAGCATCCCTCCTCATACTCTGATGGGATTTGTGTGGTCCAGAGCAAGGAATGGAGGCTGTTTCAGTTCACAGCTCACACTGGACTCTTTCCCTGGCAGGACGGCAGGGAGCTGGACTGGATGGCCTTGGGCTCTTGGCCTTGAGGACCCATGGCGGGGCTGCCCCAGGAGCCCCTGACACTAGTCAGCAGTCTGTTCTCCCTCTGGCCTTCTTCCTCTGTGCAGCTCTGTGGCCCAGTCTATAAAGCAGACCGATGATGCCAAACAGGAGGCATAGGAAGAGCTGGAGAGAGGAGAGGCAGGACACTGCTGTCAGCACCCCGGGGCAGACAAGCAAACCAACAGGCCCATATGGCCTACTGCCTGGCAACAGCCCAGAGGCCAGGAAGCCTAGACTCTATGCAGGCCGAGCATCCCAGCATCCGCAGCCACAGCGGAGGGTGCACCTCGGGCCTTCATGGGATGAAATGGCCAGACTAGGTGCTGATGAAGAAGCACCTTCGGGGCTCGCCTGTGCTCCCCCAACACACACAGCCCAGAGCACAGAGCACAGCGTGGATACGGATTCCTTGCAGCAACTGTTGCTGTCAGGAAGACAGATGGGGAGGCAGGCACTGGAATTCTTTGTACCACCACCCCTGAGATCGCGGAGGGCCCCTCCGAGCCTTGTAGGGACAGAGAAAGGGGCCGCAGGGAAGTTACCGGCAGTAAGGCCTCTAAGAGGGAAAAAAACAGTCTTCAAAGCTTTGTAGAAGCCACTGTCTCATAGCAAAGAAACCTCCCTGCTCTCTCAGGGAACTCTCAGTCTAAGAAAGAAGCAAAGACTTGTACCCAGAGAGCTCCCCGTCCCAAGGGGAGACCCAGGCTTTACTTCAGGGGTAGGTGGGGCATCTCAGGGCTACTCCACCACTTTCTCCCCCAGAGGAAGATGTGAGAGGAGGGTGGAGACGTCCCTGAGTAAGCAGGTTCTCCTAGGAAGGTGAGTCAGAGGCGGGAAGAGTCAGACCTGGAGGGCCTCACGCTGTATTTGCCCAGACTAGTAGGCTCCACTGTCCCCAGGCACTTGAGTGGGAAGGTGGCCAGAGCCCTGTTTCTTCTCATACCCTCAGGCTCCGCCAGGTGTAGAAGGGCAGATTTTGCAGAGGGAGACAGACCACCCCCCACAGTGGGCTTTAGGGAAAAACACTGAGGCGAAGAGTCCTGCAAATGATTAGGAGGTGGGGAGTGGGTGGGTAGGTAGGTATCAATGAATTCCTCTCCCAGGCAGATTTCTCTCCTGCCTAACCCTAGAACAGTGTTCCTAGGAGGTGTAGTGAGGTACCCCCAAGTCAGCTGCAACTCATCATGTTCCTGTGTACAATAGAATCAAACATTGGCCAGTCCTGTGCCACCCTCATGGTGGGTGCTGTGCTTGAGCCCGTCATTACAGTCACTCTGTCAATCCACCTCATTGAGTGTCTTCCTCTCTTTCACTGACCTTACACTTAACCGAGCATGCTGTCCTTCTCTAGGGACTGGTCTCTCCTGATAACTTGTCCAAAGTATGTGAGAGAAAGTCTATCTTTGCTTCTAAGGAATATTCTGGCTATACTTTTTCCAAGACAGATTCATTTCTTCTTCTGGTAGTCCATCGTATATTCAATATTCCTTGCCAACACCATAATTCAAAACCAGAAATTCCACTTCACTGTTCCGTACTCACTGTCCAGCTTTTGCATGCATATGAAATGATTGAAAATACCACATTTGGGGTCAAGCATGTCTTTGGTCCTCTAGGTAACACATTTGTTTTTAACACTTTAAAAAGGATTTTTGCAGCAGATTTGCCTAGTTTGCCCAATGTGTTGTTAGCTGATTTGGTCTGTTCTGCTGTTGGCCCTGGTCTTGTTCCAACAGAAGATTTGAGTTTCTCCATTACCCCTTTCCACAGACGTAGTCAATTTGATTCCTGGCAGGACACAAGTATACTCATCCATTTATGTTGTGGAAAAAAAGATGCTTGTAAAGAATAAGTAGTTGGTTTGCCGAAATTCTATCATCCAGTCTCCAACATCTTTTCTATCATCGAGACTGTATCCTCCAACTACCTACCCTTATTCATTACTACCTCTTACATTTCAATCAGTAGTAATTATCAGTGCTTCTTGTTTGAATGTTTGATCAACTTCAGACTGCATAAGTTGGTAACCATCTTTAATTTCTTCATCTTTGACCTTAGTGGTTGGTGCATAAATTTGAATAACTGTCCTATTAATTCATCTTCCTTGTAGTCATACGGATATTGTCCTATCACTGACACTGTTGTACTTCCTGACAGACACTGAATTTTAAAAAAAATAAATAAATACAACACCATTCCTCTTCAATTTGTCATTCCAGCATAGTATACCATATGATTGTCTGATTCAAAAGGGTCAGTATCAGCCTACGTCAGCCCACTAATGCTTTTGATACCAGTTTTTGTGTCTTTCATTTCTGATGACTTCCAGTTTTCCTAAATTCATATTCAGTACATTCCCGGTTCCAGTTATTAATGGGTGTTTGTAGCTGTAGCTTCTCATCTTGAGTTATACCGTGTCAGCAAATGAAGGTCCCAAAAGCCTTACTCCATCCACGTCATCAAGGTCAACTCAACTTTGAGGAGGCAGCTCTGTCTCGGTTGTATTTTGAGGGCCTTGCAATCCGAGGGAGCCCTGGTGGTGCAGTGATTAAGAGCTCAGCTGCTAAACAAGAGGTCAGCAGTTCAAATCCGCCAGATGCTCCTTGGAAACCCTATGGGGTAGCTGTACTCTGTCCTGTAAGCTCACTATGAGTCAGAATTGACTCCACAGGAGCAGGTTTGGATTTTTGGTTCCAATCTGAGGGGCTCGTCTGGCACTATATCGAACAATGTTTCGCTGCTTGTTCATAAGGGTTTCACTGGCCAATTTTTTCTGAACTGGACCACCAGCTGCTTCTTCCTAGTCTGTCTTCATTTGGGAGCTCTGCTCAAACCTGTTTGTACCACGGGTGACTCTCCCCAGTAATACCTGTGGCATAGCTTCCAGTATCACAGCAGGACTCAAGTCACCACAGTACCAGAAACTGACAGAGTCGTGGGTTTGTAGGTGTGCACCCCCAACGGCACCTGGCTAACTCCCCTTCTTTTCCACGTCTCAGGTTAGTTGGCTTTTCTCTAGAACCCTTCCTGAACCCCCAGAGAATGTTCCCTCGTTATGCTTTCTAAAGGGAATCTTGACTTTTCCTTAGTAGCTTCTTTTGCAGCTTGTTAGCTATACATTTGTTAGTCTATTTCACAAGTATCCTTCCCCACCCCACACCCTAACCCACAGACCGTCAGCAGGATGTGTACCAGTGCCCCACCTTAGCCCCAGCACCTGTCCTCCAGAAGGATGGCACGCAGAGGGACACACCAGACCCAGCAATGCCCTGCAGCCCTGGGAGCTGAGATTTGAGGAGTACTTGGCCCAAGTGCTCAACCCCACGTTGTGCCAAAGACAAGAGGAGGAAGCGATTGGGGACACATACTCACCTGGGAAGTGAAAACTGGGGAATATTTGGAACGAGAGATAAGGTTGTCTAGAAAGTAGGAAATGAGCTATTGAAAGCTGTTGGCTGAGGCAGGGTGGCTCAGAATCAAGGCTGCAGATCAAAGCAACAGGAAGTGGGCTGGGTTTTTCAGCAACAGAAAATCTGATCAAAGCCACACTTTCCTGTCTGGGTGGGGTGGACAATTCATTCATTTGTTCACGCATGCCCCTACAGTCATTCAACAAATATTGGTTGAGCACCTTTGTGTGCGCCCAGCACTGTGCTATGCACCCAGGAGGTTTTGGTACGTAAAAGCAGACCCAAGTCCCTGCTCTCCTGAGTTCACAGGCATAACAGGGACTGTGAAGAATAGAGAGTGCGGTAGGAAAACCCACTGCCCTTCTGTCAGTTCGTCATACCGTGGTGGCTTGCACGCCCCTGGGATGCTGAAAGCTTTGCCACTGGTATTTCAAATACTAGCGGGGTCACGCACCCTGGACAGGTCTCAGAGGAGATTCCAGGCTAAGATGCACTAGGAAGGCCTGGTGATCTGCTTCTGAAAATCAGCCAGTGAAAACCCAGTGGATGACAACAGGATCTTGTCCAATATAGTGCTGGGTGCCAAGCCCCCTAAGTTGGAAGGTACTTAAAATCCACAGTGGCTTACAACAATGACCTGAGTGTACCAACAACCATGCACATAGCACAGCTTCAGGTAATGTTTGTTTTGTTGTATGAGAGGTCTTCATGAGTCAGAGCCACTCACCAGCACCTCATGACAAGAGCACGGGAGATGAAGGTCTCAGATTTCATTCATCCTAACCATCAGATCTACACCTCCTGTTGCTTTGTTGGGGTGAATAAACCCACTGCTGTCGAGTTAATTCTGACTCATAGCAACCCTATAGGACAGAGTAGAACTGACCCACAGAGTTTCAAGGAGTGCCTGGCAGATTTGAACTGCCGACCTTTTGGTTCACAGACTAAGGCTTAACCACTACGCCACCAGGGCTGGGATGAATGGCACCCCCAATTTCCCATTGCCCATGCTAGAAACCAACCTCTTCTCCCTCGGCCCCCACAACTAGCCAGTCACAGCCTACGCCATCCTGCCCTCCTCTGCGATACTTCCTAGTCTTAGCGCAGTGGCACCGCGACTCCCGTCAGCACCATCACGACATCGGCTTCCCACCATACTGCCCGTACCCATCAGACCATCCCTGGCGCAGCCCAGGGGAACTTCCAAAACGCAAACATACTTGAAATGTCATTTACCTCCTCACTCCTTGAGGGTGAAGTCCATACATCTGTGTAGAGTGTGCAGGTTTTCACGTCTGCATCTCCCCCACCCCCACCAATCTAACATTCCCATGCTGTCACCACCACCATACCACTTGGTCCATGCCAACCGCTCTAAGTTATTCCCTGTACGTACATCTATTTCTTTTCACTCCAACCCACTTTCTAAACTCAATAACCCTTTCTTCGCCAACCTGGAAAATAGACCCTACTTCCTCTGGGAAGCCTGCCCTGACCTCCCCCAGGCTCCCACCGTGCATTACCCATCCTCCTTTTAGCACGAGGAAGCCCTGGGGGCATAGTGGTTAAGGTTATGGCTGCTAAGCTAAAGGTTAGCAGTTCGAATCCAACAGCCAAAAAAAAAAATCCCACTTCCGTCAAGTCGATTCCGACTCATAGGGAACCCACCAGGCACTCCTTGAAACCTCTAGGGAACACTTCTACTCTGTTTTCTATAGGGTCACTCTCAGTCATAATCAACAGGACAGAACTGGGCTTTTGTTTTTTTTTATATAGCAAGATTATGTTTACCTGTGGACCTCCCTCCCTACTAGACTGTGAGCTCCTCAAGAGCAAGAACATTACTCCTTCTTTGCTTTCCCAGCACCTAGCACATAGATTGCTCCCAGGACACCTTCCACAAATATTAGCCAACCTGATGAAGTGACTGGACTAAGATGACGCTGCTAGACGGTGGTTCAGCAGGGATGGGAAGCTGGGCTCTTGGCTACCCTCTCTCTTGAGGAATGGAGCCACTCAGCGCAAGTGACGTGCCTTTTAAGAGGAGAGACATCTCACAGCAGCCCTTCATCTACCAGGGGGCGCTCCTCATCCTTGTCATCAGAACCTGGAGTTGTTATAACAACAGGGACAGGGGGCACCAAGTTGCTCACACTGTCGCAGAACCAGAGGCAGAATTACACCAGCGGACAGACTTTTAACTAAGGCAGAGGGAGAAGATCTATTCCACTGGCACTGAAAGTGGACCTGGCTCCCCAGATGCTGGGCTCAACCCAGAAAGAGCAGAGAGATCACATCTGCTATCTGCCTGGTGACTCTGGACAAGCTGCTTCCCTCCCTGGGCCTCAATTTGCTCATCTGTAAAAGGGCAACTTGCACTAGATCTTATGATTCTAACTGTAACCCCACCAAAAAAAAGTCAGAAGGCCAAGTCGGGGACCCATCGCTATGGTGTCGAAACAGTATGACGTCAGGAGACTGCTGCCCTCTATCCTCTGCCTTTAGCTGCAACTGTAACTGAGTCTTTTCCCTTTCTTCAGTTTCCTCATCTGTAGAAAAAGGACAATGCCAGCCACACAAGTAAGATTACGGTGAGAAGAAGATGCAGTAAACTACATCAAGTGCGTGAGCCAGGCTTGACCCGTAATTGATGTACTCATCGATAAGAGCTCCCCCTTCCTGATACTAGAACATTCCTGTGAGGGCTCTGCCTGCCCAACTCAACCAGCAAAGTTGAGAAACTAGAAACTTCTACTCTCCCTCACCACATCCTCTACCTGTTCTGCTTTCTCTAAGGGCCTGACCTGTGGCTTTCCTTGGCAATTCATCTGAGTCTGGCCGAGGGCCGGAGTGGCCAGGTAAGTGTAGTTGGCCACAGAAGTGGCCACCCAAGTCCCACAGTCAGAGACAGAGCCTGGATTCAAACCAAGATCTGGGCACACCAAGCCCAAAGCTCTTGTCACAGAGCGGCAGACCCCCATGTAACAAGAGAGCAGCCCGGGGGCTCACTGCCTGCTCACTGCCTGGTTACTTCCCCTCTGTCCCCAGGTGACCCTACTGCATTCCTGCGGCTTGGGGTTTGTTGGTGTGGTAGTGGCAAGCAAAGTCTTGGCACTGTCCCACTAGCAAATGAGGAGGGGGCTCCGCAGACCAAATTTCTCTTCAAATGAGATTCTCGTGGTTTCCTCAGCTGGGGAGTCTGCGGAGCAGAAAACAAACAAGGAGGAATTAAATTTCTCTGGAAAACAGACTCCACAAGTAGAGATCCAAGCATCAATTTAGGCGTGGGGCTGACCGCTCCGCCTGGTGCCAGGCTGGACGCCCTGCCTTCCAGGCTTAGCAGTTGAGTAATCTCAACTTCTGAGACCACATACATCTCCTCTCCCCAGGCTTCCAACCCTGGAGGACCTCAAGCTGTCAGTGAGGATGGACTTCAGTTCTTCCCAGGGCTAGGGCACCCTGACCACAGACAGCGGGGAACCTGGAGACAGGAGCATCCTCCTAGGACATGTTCATACCCATTGTGTCTGATGCGGCTGCCACAGACAGATGGATCTTGGGATCAGGTTCCAAAGACCCAAGAACATGGCTAGACTTGCTGTTTCCCTGGGTCTTCTGCCTTAGCAACATATTCTAGAGTGAGAGAGCCCAAGAGACACCGAGGAGATGAGGACAAAAAGGCACAGCCTCAGTCTAATAGCACCTTAGATATTGACAAGAAACGCCTCTGCAAATGTGGTGTGTTCACATGACGGAATATTATGCAGCCATAACAAGGAACACATTCCTGAAAGATGCTACAACACAGATGAACCCCAAAAACATAATACTAAGCGAAAGATGCCAGTTACAGAAGGCCACATACTGCATGATTTTGTGTATGTGAAGCAGCCAAAATGAGTAAATCCAGAGGGACAGTAAGAAGATTCACGGTTTCCGGGGGCTGGAGAGAGATTAGAATGTCTGATTTAAATTAACTTGTTTAAATTAACTTATCCATGATAGCAAAAAGTTGGAATCAACCCAGATGCCCAACAACAGAAGAATGGATAGGTAAACTTTCGCAGGTATACTCCATGGAGTACTATACACTGATAAAGAACAACGATGATAGCAGGAGACATCTCTCAATTCGATCTCAACTGGAGGACATTATATTGAGTGAAACTAGTCAGCAACAGAAGGACAATTATTATATGAGACCCCTACGATAAAAACTTAAAAGCATAGTCATACATAATAGAAAAGACTCTTTGACGGCTATAAGGGTGGGGAAGGTGGGAGGGCGGGAAGGCAAGGGGCGAGGGTTTAGATTAGATAATTGTTAGAAATTTGGTAGGGTGAAATTTGTGACAATTCACATTAGTAAGAAGATCAATATTAATGGGACTTCGACACAACTTGTGTACCCCTCCTCTCTTAACCCAATATTGTAAGCACAGAGTATGTACTCTTTCATTTTTGTATTTAATTTAAAAAAAAAAAGAAATTAACTTCCCAAAAAGAAAAAAGGACAAGTGGCCAAAAAGGTTTCTACAAAAACAGCAAGAAAATAGAAGAGCTTGAGCTCCTTCAATCCTGAAAAAATTAAAAATCCGTTGCTGTCAAGTGGATTCAAATTCATAGCAACCCTATAGGATAGGATAGAACCGATATGGTTTCTGAGCCTGTGAATCTTTTTGTAAGCAGACTGCCACATCTTTCAAAGACAGCTGTGTCCTTAACCATTGGGCCACGAGGGCTTCTATCCCTTAATCCCAGCCTGCACTTTTGTCAGACATATCACAAAGGGCAAACAAGAGTCCTGTTCAGTGCTACAAGAGACAGTAGAGACTTCCAAAAACAATCTCTTTCCATTGAGGTGAAAGCGAAGAAAAGGCTTTTTCAACTTGCCTAAAATCTTCCAGATGAAGACTTTGAGTGGGTTTGAAATCCATTTGCTCAAGGTTTTAAAATGCAACATACTCCCATGTCTTTACAAGAACTACTGATTGGCATGAGAGAAGATGTAAATTTGTGAGCCAATTTTGAACAAAACCTTTGCATAATTGGTGGAAGAAACTGAAAACTGAATGTCATGACTTAACAAGCTGAGCCCACAATGCACTTTGCCTGCCTGGGTCAGGGCATCTTGGTGAGGCATCCTTCTCAGCTGTGACAGCCAGTAAAAGTGAATATGGGAATAAACCCAGTTTACTGCCAGACCCTCAAATCATTCTTCTACAAAGTGTTAAACCAAGGTTTTCAACAAGAAACATATTTGATCACGTTGCTTTCACAGGGATAACAAAAAGGGGCTTTGCACCATTAGTGAATGAAATGCCATAAAAATCATTTTAAAACGTTGTTTGCTTTATATTTACTCAATTCCTTTTTTCATTTCTATTGACACAGTTATGTGATGTACGTAATGCAGTAATGTGTATATTGTGTAAATTTTATGTACATAATTATGTGTGTAATGTACATGTTTTATAATGTGCATACTAATGTGTATTCATATGGATAGTTTATATATGTCATGTTGGAGCCCTGGTGGCATCGTGGTTAAGAGCTTGGCTGGCTGGCAGTTCAAATCAACCAGTGGCTCCTTAAAAACCTCGTGGGTCAGTTCTACTCTGTTGCATAGGTCACTAGGAGTCAGGCTCAACTCCATGGCAACAAGTTTGGCTTTTGTTTTTTATATTGTCAGGTATAAGGTTCTATGTATATAATTCTTAAAAAGTAGATATGGAGGGTGCCTGCTCACAGTTTTTTACTGATGGGATGTGTGAAAAATAAAGGTTTGAGCCTAAAGTCCCCTCCAGCTGTGCCTTCAGAGACTACAGTGGGCCACCAAGTCCTGGGTAGAAGCGTTCATAATAAACATGTTTCTGGATCCTCTTAGTCACTGAGTGCTTCTGTAACAGAAATGGCAAGAGGGAACAGCTTTAACAAACAGAGAATTTATTCTCTCACAGTCTAGAAGGCTAGAAGTCAGAATTCAATGTACCAGCTCCAGAAGGTTTTCTCTCACTGTTGGCTCTCAGGGAAGACCCTTGTCATCACTCTTCCCCCATTCCAGGAGCTTCTCAGTGCAGGGACACTGGGTCCCAGGGACACGCTCTTCTCCTAGCTCTTTTTTCTCAGTGGTGTAAGTTTCCTTTCCTCTCTGCTCAATTCTTCCTTTTATATCTCAAAAGAGATTGACCCAAAATACAACCTAGTCTTGTGGATTGAGTGTGGCTTCATTAAAATAACTGCCTCTAGTCTTGTGTCGTCAACATGATGACAAGCCAAGTGCTGTCGAGTTGGATCCGATTCGTGGCCACCCTACGGGCCAGGGTAGAACTGGTTAGGACTTGCAACACATGGGATAAGTACATCAGATCACAATACCAGGAATCACAGCTGTCCAAGTTAATACCCACTTTGGGGGGTTTTGACTGAATCCATGATCCCTCTCCTGCAGAGGCAAAGGGTTGCTCTGAGTTTCAGGCACGCACATTTTATAGCTGAGGAGTCAGGGGCACAGACAAGAATAAAGGCTGAGCCTCAGCTCTGCTGCTCCATCAAATTCCCTTCTCTGGAATAATTACGACTTCACTCCTCGCATCCTTGCCTCTCACACTGCAATAAAAAGGAAAAGGATGGCTTCCCTCCTACTCAGAAGGGAATGCAGAACGCTTGAGAAGGTAACTGTCTTTTATGGAGCCTCATGGCAAACGGGCAACAGAGGCAGTGTGAATGCAAGAGTCCCAAGTGCCAGACCTGACGTTTTACCTGCCCTGCTTCTTCAGGACCTTGAGGCACAGCCTGGTTTGGGGTCACCAAATTCCCAGTACTGTCTCTGTTGGGAAGTTCCTCCTGCCACAAACTTCAGGTTTACCAGCTGCAAATAAAGACTAGAATGTTTAGGAGATTCAACACTGAGGTCAGCTTTCTGCTCCATCAGAGTGAAGAACATGTTTCCCTTAATCCCCTGAGAGAGTCCCAGAAAACAACTCAAGCCCTGCAGCTCTGCTACCCTTTCAGCGGGCTCAGCACCTCCCTGAAGCAAAATGATCTTTCTAAGGCGTAGATGTGTTTGTGTCATTCCCTCCCTTGCTTAAAGGTTTTTCCGTGTTTTAGAGATTGGATTGTGCCTCCCCCCAAAATATGCTGAAATCCTAACCCCTGGTACCTGTGAATCTGACCTTGTTTGAAATAGGATCTTTGAAGATGAGATCGTATACCAGATTCAAGCCAACTGATGTCAATCTTTTTTGAAAAAAAAGAAGACAGAGAGACAGAGAAGTAGAATAGCTATCTAAACATGTATCTACAAACCAGGGAATATCTGCAGGTGGTGTAGCAGTTAAGTTCGTGGCTATTAACCAGAAGATTGGCAGTTCAAATCTACCAGGTGCTCCTTGGAAATTCCATGGGGCAGTTCTACTCTGACCTATAGGGTTGCTGTGAGTCGGAGTTGACTCACTGATAATGGGTTTGGTTATTTTGTTTTTTCCCAGTAGCTAAGAAAAGCAAACAAGAGTCTTCCTCTAGTGACTTGGGAGGAGATATCCCTGCCCACACATTGATTTGGACTTCCAGGATCCAGAACTGTGAGACAACAAATCTCTGTTCTTCAAAGACAGCCAGTTTGTTGTATTTTGTTACAGCAACCCTGGAAAACAAAAACATTTTCCGTTGCCAAGGAAACTCAGACTGCTTAGGCCAAGCTATGTGACTCTCACCCCCTAGCCCAACCACTGCATCAGTTACCTCAGGAACAGACACCACACTAGCTAATGCAAGCAGAAAGGAATTTTGTGACATAAAATTCCGTGCTTACAAAATTTTTGGAAGGACTGGAAGAACAGCTTCTAGGAATGAAAATCAGGGACCAAACTGCCCATGCTGGGAGCCCTCTAGGATCTACTGACTTCAAGAACCACCACTTCTATTTTAGTTACCTAGTGCTGCTGCTATAACAGAAACATCACAAGTGGACAGCTTTTACAAACAGAAATTTATTTTCTCACAGTTTAGGAGGCTAGAAGTCTGAACGCAAGGCACTGGCTCCAGAGGAAAGCTTTCTCTCCTTCTGTGGGCTCTCGAAGATTCTTTTCTGAGCTTCCATTCCTCGCTGATTGTCATACAGCTTGACGTCTATCCACCCCTATCACTGCTTGCTTAATGGGCTCCTTTTTCATGTCTCAAAAGAGATACACCCAACATAACAAACAAAATCCATTTCCAAATGGGATTTTAATCACAGGTTTAGGGGTTAGGATTTACAAAATGTATTTGGGAGGCAGGGGGCAAAATTCAGTCCATAACAACAATTCAGGGATAAAAGGGTGATTTCAACACCTGTGAGGTTGGAGAATGGACAAAAGAGGGCACCTGGCAAAAAAAACTCCAGTGTACTCACAATTGTGCTTTGTTGAGAGCAACAAACTGAGTGGCAGAAAGAAGACAGAAGATAGCACCACCTTCTAAATCAAATCCTGAAGCCCATTGCAACTGAGTCGATTCCAACTCTTAAGGACCCTATAGAACAGAGTAGAAATGCCCTGTAGGATTTCCAAAATTGTATTCTTTCCAGAAGCCAACTGATACATCTTTCCTCCATGGAGCAGCTGGTAGCTAGAGACCTCTCAGTTTGCTTGCAAGTGCTTAACCACTCTGGCACCAGGGCTCATAAATTGAGGTCATTCAGTTGATATAACCTGTTGCATAACCAGCAACTCACAATAATAACAAAATTATCTAGTCCTAATCCCTGGAATTTGTAAACATTATTTGGAAAACGAGTCTACAGACATAATTCAGTTAAGAATTTTGAGATGAGGTGATTATCATGGATTATCACAGATTACCAGGGCGCTAAATATCATTACAAGTATCTCCATAAAAGAGAAGCAAAAGGAGATAACACAGGTACACAGAAGAGATGGCAATGTGAAGACAGAAGCAGAGACTGAAGTGACGTAGTCACAAACCCAGGAATACTGTGGCAGCCACCGGAAGCTGGAAGATGTAAGGAATGGATTCTCCCCTCAAAAGCAGAATTTGTGATTGTTAAGACTGTGTGACGACTTGAGTGAGCCCTGATTCTCAGTGGTTTGCAGTTATGATGTAGTTTGACAGTTATATGATGACGTGGTCACCTCCATAAAGAGGTCGGATATAATGTGACTACCTCCATAAAGTGTTCTGCTGTGAGTATCCAATCAGTTGAAAGGGAGTTTCCTTGGGGGTGTAGCCTGCTTTCAATATGTGCGGACTTTTCTCTGGATCGTACATTTGGCTCCTCGGCATCTGATCTCCAGTTCTTTGGACCTGGACCAACAGTTTGCCATCTTCGTTGCTGATCTTGTATTCATCAGCCTTGGTAGCCGTGAGCCAGCAGCCTGCTGTCTGACCTGTGGATCTTGGGTTTTTCAGCCCCTGCAGCCCTACGAGTCAAGAGAAGCCACCAGCCTGACACCTGACCCACGGTCCTGGGGCTTACTAGCCTCCACAATCTCATGAGCCATTACCTTCAGGTAAATCTCTCTCTCTCCCCCTATGTATATATATATATGCATGACATATATAAATGACACAGCCCAGAGTAGAACTGCTCCATAGATTTTCCAAGGAGCACTGGGCAGATCTGAACTGCTAACCTTTTGGTCAGCAGCCATAGCACTTAACCACCATGCCACCAGGCTTTCCATAATATGTATATAATACATATATACACACGCTTCACTGGTTCTGCTTCTCCAAAGTAGCCAGACTATGACAATAACCCTGCCAGATTTCAAACTTCTAACCCCAAGAACTGAGAGAGAACACATTTCTGTTGGTTAGAGTCCATTAGGGGGCCTGGCAGTGCAGTGGTTAAGAGCTCAGGCTGCTAACCTGAATCCACCAGCTGCTCCTTGGAAGCCATATGGAGGCAGTTCTACTCTGTCCTGTAGGGTTCTTGAGTCAGAATCGACTTGAGAGCAATAGGTCTTTTTTTTTTTTTTTTCTTTTTTAGTAAGCCATCAAATATATGGTAATTTGTTGCAGTTGCCTCTGGAAAATAATATACCACATTTTTAAAAAAGTAAAAAGAAACAGGTGAAATGAATTTAATAGTACATTTTATTTAAGCCATTATATCCAAGGGTAAACCCTGGTGGTATAGGGGGTTAAGTGTTACTTCTGCTAACCAGAAGGTTGACAATTCAAATCCACCAGGCACTCCTTGGAAACTCTATGAGGCAGTTCTACTGTGACCTCTAGGGTTGCTGCAAGTCAGACCCAACTCGACAGCAATGAGTTTGGTTTTTGTTTTTCTTTTTATTAAATCCTAAAACTATCATTTCCACATTTACTTGGCATGGAATTATTAATAAGATATTTTGCATTTTTCTTAGTACTAAGTCTTTGAAATCTGAAGTGCATTTCACACTTACAGAATATTTCAAATCAGTCTAGCCACCTGGAGCACTCAACGGCCTGTGTGACTAATGGTCACTCCATAGTCCGGGCAACTGTCAGCCCTTTGTACACTAGACTAAACCTGGCCCTGCTGGCCTCATTTGTGTATGAGTCATCGTCCTCCAGAAATGATGTGCTCCTTGGGGCCAATGACCTTGTCAAATTCTGTATCCTAAAGCCTGAACACAGCAGATGCTCAACCAAGATGCTTTGAAGGAATGAGCAAGGGGGTTCTCTACCTCCCCAAAAAAGACCTGTCAGAAATTGCTTTTGTTTGTTTGTTCGATTTTCTCTCTGCTTTACTGAGAGAAGTACGGCATAGACTGCTTCACTGCTCATAGTCTGGACTGGAGTATTTTGAGTGTATTTTGAGGCCCCAGCCTTCATATGCTTGCTGATGGTGTCAGAAGCAGGTGTGACTAAGCAGGGCCTATGAGATGGAATCACTGTTCCTGGGACCTGTTTACGTGGACAAAAGTGGTCAGTATGCGAACTGAAGAAGCCAACTTGCCAAAGTGATAACCCAGAGACCACCACCCCTGCACCAGCCCTGAAGAACCATTGTGAAGGATGTCCTCGGTGCCAGACCCCTGGAGGTAGCTAACCTCCACCTTCATGACCCTGGGCTGACACTCTATCTCCCTGAAACTTGTTCCTCCAACCCACAAACCTCAGCAGCCACCCCTCCTATCCATGCACCCACCTTCCTGAGCTACTGTCTCTGAGGGAGGCTGCTGAAGGATCTGCATTAGCTGCAACTGCCAGACAGAGGGGTGCCATTTTCTTAGCTCAAAGGCAGTAAGGCTCCCGCAGCCAGCAGGCTGCAGGGGCCCATGGAGACATTTTTCATGCACCACCAAGAGGAAGCACCTTTGACAGTTTTGCACAGTTCTGCTCACTGGCCACCCGTGCCTCTGGCTCTTCAGGCCTGTGAAGTGGCGGGACGTCCAAAGCTTTCAGGAGGGTAGCCTTTCCGCTGAGCTAAGGAGAGGACTGGGCAGGCCACCCCTCCCGCACCCCCTCATGGGCCTTGGGATTATTCCTCGCTGAGATCACCAGTCCCTGGGCTGAGGACTTTGCTGGCTCCCTTCTTCAAATCAGTCTGCCCAGAGCAGCACCCCTCTCCTAGTGTAACCGGCTGGGACCCCCAGCACAGAACAGGGAGTGGAGCCATGGAGAGGCAGTCCCCGGACTCGCTGCCATCAGCCTCATGCGCAGCTTCCTCCTTAGGGCACACACATGGGGGAACGAAGACACGAAGCAGGGCTGGAAGCCCCCTCTCCAAGCCCTCTGCACGCTCAGGAAAGAAGCCACATTCTACAGGAATGTCTAAAGACATAGTTGTCAAAAGAAGAAGAGTTTGTTCCATTGGGCTCATTTCCAGGGCCTGCCACCACCTGACCCAGTCCAAGCAGCACAGGGGCAGCAGTGGGAGGGTCTTCTGCTCATTGGCACTCTGCTCACTGTCTACTGCCTCTGCCAGCTCACCCTCTCCTGTGGCGGAGACACCCTGCCCTGTCCAGCCAAGGGCACCCCAACCACGTGGGGCACGAAGGGCCACGCAGGACGGTCGGCAGTGCCCCCTTCCCGGCACAAGCTTGACCTGACGCCCTCTGGGTCAGGCAGGCAGTCACCCAGTGCCTCACCCCTGCGGGCTCAGAAATTGGTCAGGTGCGGGAGGGGCGGGGCCTGCTGGCTGTTAGGGCCAGGGGAGGGTGGGGACGACGGAGGAGGGAGGGACCTGGGACTGCTCTTAAGGCGGGCCTGGAGGTGAGCCGGCGCCTCCCCTACTCCTCACCTGCGCTCGGGAGCCGCCGGGTCCCAGGCGCCGGGAGCGAGCCCCGCCACTGCCTCCGCGGACACCAGGTAGGCGCCCTCCTTCTATGAGGAGGAAGGAGAGAAATCGGTAACCGTAGCCCCAACTTTGACTCACTTAACCCTTTGTCCTCGCTTTCGCATATCTCCGTGGGGTTCAGTGAAAGTGGAGAGAAATGGGGAGGAGGCTGTGGCTGAGCGACATGACCCCGGAATTCGGCGCCGTAGGGGAGCTAATCCTGTACCCCTCAGCCAGCAGATGAGGGGAGGGGCAGGGGCTGGAGCCGCAGACGTGGGCACAGATCCCAGGCCTCCTGCCTCCCGACCCGGAGCCCCGCGCAGGGCCGCTTCAGAGGGCAGCCCCTGGCCTCTGCTGGCCCTGCGGGTCTCCGTCTGGCCCCGCCGCCACCACCTGTCTCGTCGCAGGCCGGGTCCTGTTGGCTGGTGCTGGCTGGATGGGAGCAGCGACTCAGGCGCTGTTCTTTTTGGCTGCGGGTGGGGTGTGGAGAGGCGGTGGAACAAAGTGCCGTGGGGGAGACTCAGGCTTCTCCCCCTCCCCTCTCCACGCCTGGACTTACATGAGGGAAGAAGAAGTTGACAAGGAGGCTGAAGAGAGGATTTGCCAGGTAGGGGGTTGCTGCCTCTGGAACAGGCCTTGGGAACAGAGAGGTTTGAGTCAGGAATTGAAGGGGCAGTGGATGGGTAGGGTGTGCAAAGAGGGCAGAGCGGGCAGAATCACTTCCTGTCCCCTACGCCCACCCCCAGCACACACAGTCCCGAGCCCGGGGACCCTCCTCTACCACTGAGAATGGGAAAGAGCTAGAGGAAGACTTCAGTGAGGGGCTTGGGGAAGAGGTCCAGGACTAAAAGGAGTGCCGCACGGGTTCTGCCCCCGGAGATCAGTGGCTGTTCAAGAGGTGTTAAAAGTGAGACAGTTTGAAGAACCTTTGCTGAGTTCCTGGTCTGTCCCACTTGCTCCCAGAATCGCAGAAGGGCAGAGATGGAGCAAGTCTTGAATCTACGGTGCAGCAGCATAGAGTGAGAGCTGGACTGGGAAGCCAAGACGATCTGGGTTCTAATCCCAACTCCTCCACTTGCTCTCCTATGATCTTAGGCAAATCCCTTGACCCTTCCAGGCCATATCACAGAACTGTTGAGAAAATGAAATGACTAAGTATTAAGTGTCTACTATTATTAGGTTCCCATTATAAAGATAGGGAAACTGAGGCACAGAGAGGAAAAGATGTTGGCCCAGGGTGGCACAAACTCAGGTCTCAGCAGGAGGCATGCACGCATCCTGGTCCTGGTCCTAGGGGGACACCCAACCCCTGTTTGCCCTTCAAATCCGTAATTCCATCCTCCTCAGAAAACCCTGCAGGATGCACTGAGATCTTATCCCTACTAACCCCAGCCACTTGGATTGGGGGGTAGGACACCGTATCTCCAGCTGCCCCCAGGGTGGAGCAGGAAGGCCCAGCTCCCATCCAGTGCTGTTTATAGACTGGCTTGCCACGCCTGGGATGAACCACCTTCTCCTGGACCTGCCAGGGGAAGTTGGCAAGGAGCTTGCAGAAGCTTTGTTGGGATATGAGGGAGGCCTGACTTCTCATAACTTACTATGTGACCTTGGGAGAGTCACACTCACTCTGTGGACATCGAGTGCCTCTCTGTCCCAGGGTCTGGGTTTGAATCCCAGCTCCACCATTTTGCTAGCTGTGTGTCTGACACAGGTTTCTTAACCTCTCTGAGTCTTAGTGTTTTTGTATGTAAAATGGGCTGATGAAAGATATTCAGTGCCTCCCAGAGTTGTGAGGGAATTAAATGAGTTACTGTAGGTAAAGCACGTAAGCTCGTGCCTGACACACGTGAGAGCTCCATAAATGGGAGTAGTTGTTATTGCAGTTGATGTCATTGTTAGGGTGTTATACTTGACAAGCCCTTACTTCAAATAAAAAAAAAAAATTCAGTTGAGTCAATTCTGATTCATAGTGACCTTACGGGATAGAGTAGTACTCCCCCACAGGGCTTGCAAGGAGCACCTGGTGGATTCGTTTAGCAGCCTGAGCTCTTAACCACTGCACCACCAGGGTTCTCTGCCTCTAAATAGTACTTAAAATTGTCCAACTGCTCTCACAAGAGCCGTGGTGGCACAGCGGTTAAGAGCTCAGCTACTAACCACAAGGTGTGGTGTTCAAATCCGTCAGCCACTCTTTGGAAAACCTATGGGACATTTCCACTCTGTTCTGTGGAGTCACTATGAGTCAGAATGACTGTACAGCAACGGGTTTACATTTTTTGTTTGTTTCTTTCACACTCGCATACACAGACATTGTCTCCTCAGTTCCCCACCACTCTGTAAGAGAACACAGGGCATAAATTCTTATTATCATCTCACAGATGAGGAAAATAAAGGTCAGAGTCATGCAGGATGGAGCTGAGATTAGAATGTAAGCCTTCAGATGCCTGAGTCTGTATTCATTTACTTCTCTTGCACCCAGCTGATCTCAAATGCCTTTTCCAGCCCTGGGCTCTGATTGGAAAGCAGGACACGGTGGAGGGATCTGGGGGAGCAGAGAAGCCGAGGTAGGGGGTGTTGGGTAGGGTAGGTAGCAGGAGCACACCCAGTGTGTCTCAGCTCCTTGTAGCTTTCTTGGCAGTCTCCATCCCTGGACCTCTCACCTCTTCCAGCCCCACCTGTAAGCACATGACATTAGAGTTAGATAGCCAGAAGAACTTTGCGCGGAAAGGGGAGTGAGACAGTTGGGACATGTCTCTCCCTGATAAGCCCCCAGGGAGTGGATGTCATCTGATGATGTCACTCCCCTGCTCAGAACCTGTCTGTGGCTCCCGTCGCCCTTATGGTTGAATCTGCAGCCCTGAGCCCCATCTGCAAGAAGATGCAGGGTCTGGCCAGTTGGCCTCCCCCGCCCGGTCTCTCTTTCCCCACATCCCAGGGTTCTCTGTTCCTGGATGCTCAGTAAGGCCACTTGATTGCCCTTCTCCTCCAGGGCCTTCACATGCACTGTTCTTTCTGCTTTGAATACTCCCTGCACCCCCACCCCTACCTGCCTTGCCCAGCTAGCTCCTGTTCCTCTTTCTTGTCTCTCTTTGCAGGTCTTTTCCTCCAGGAAGTCTTCCTTGACTCCTTGACCTCGGCATAAGTGCCTACAGCATCCCTTCTACTTCCCCTCCTCCCTGGTGACACTGTTTATGATCACTCACCTGATTATTTGTCTGCATCACCACCTGGGCTACGTGGAACGGCAGCTAAGTGCTTGATCCCTGCCATCAGACAGTCTGAGGTCAAGTTCTGTTCTGACAATTGCTGGCAGTGTGACCTTTGAGCAAGTTATATACCTACCTAAATCTCAGGTTCTGTTGTTATGCCATTTTATACGGGATAATGATAGGACCTACCTTATAGGAATATAATGAGGATTTGTACAGGCTTTATGGGTAAATAGCAGTGCCTACATTCATCCTAATCCCTGTGTGGTCCCAAAAGTTAATGCCCTCCATGGCTAATTGAAAGGTTACAGGGGTGAGTCCCCCCAGAAGTGCCTCAAAAGAAAGGCCTGGTGACCTACTTCTGAAAAACCGGCCATTGAAAAGTCTATGAGGCACAGTTCTACTCTGACATACATGGGATCCCCATGAGTTGGCATTGACTCCAGGACAACTATGACAAGGAGCATGGAGAGAAATACAGAGTGCTACAGAAAACTCCACCACTGTCTGTCACTTGGTCACACTGAGGAAGTTTACATGTTGCTATGGTGCTGGAGGAGTCCCGGAAGCATAGTGGTAAAGTGTTCATCTGCTAACCAAGAGGTTGAGGGTTCAAATCCACCAGCCGCTCCTCAGAAGCCCTGTGGGGCAGTTCTATTCTGTTCTCTAGAGTCACTATGAGTCAGAATCAACTCAATGGCAATGAGTTTGCTTTTTGGTTTATGATGCTGGAAACTATGCTACAGGTATTTCAAATACCAGCAGGGTCATGCGTAACGGACAGGTTAAAGCAGAGCTTCCAACTGAGACCAGGAAGGCCTGGTGATCTACTTCAAAAAATTAGCCAGCGGAAACCTCATGGATCCTAACTCCAGATTACTTAACTAGGAAATCCTAGGGTCAGGGTATAAATCCAGTGAGTCGGGATCAAGAATCCATGCTTTCTCATGAATGAATATATATGCCTTTGATTGGGAGGAGAGGATGGGGCTTCACCGACAGAACTTACTCAGTCCCACCTCCTGGCCTCTTTCAGGTCCTCGGAGCTCCTGGCTGGCAAGCAGTATTTCTGGAATGCCAGTGAGGCTGGCTGGAAGCCAGAGATAAACCACGTGGACTGCACCCCTACCATGTCACAGGTGATGTCCAGCCCTATGCTGGCAGGAGCCCATGCAGTCTGCTTGGCTCCCCACAAGGAATCCAGCAGAGTCTTGCAACCAGCCCCCAGCCCTAGCCTGCCGCCTCAGTGTCCTTACTATACCACAGAAGGCTGGGGAGCCCAGACCCTCATAGCCCCCATGGCCTGCAAGGGGCCCTCCAGCAGGCCCCGGCAGGCCCCACAGGCCGAGACCAAAGCCAGCTGCCTCCTGCAGTCCCCCTGTGAGCAGGCCTCAGGGACCCCAGAGGACCTTGCCTCCTCCATTGACTTCTCACTGGAGAGCCTCAATCAGATGATCCTGGAACTCGATCCCACCTTCCAGCTGCTTCCATCAGAGCCTGGTGCCTCCCATGCTGAGCCTGCCCAGGGTACAACCTTGAACAAAAAGAAGGAAAAGCCGGAAGCCTTGGGTAAGGACCCAGGGCACAGTGCCAAGATGGGAACTGGGGGACGAGACCTCATAAAGAAGGAGGACTTTCCTATGGAATCAAAGAGCTGGGAACACTACCCTACAGGGAGGAGCTGGCCAACCCTAAAGAAGTTACTGAACCTCTCTGTTTTCTTTGCTATAAAACAGAGCTACATGCAAGTTTCTCTTGCTAGCCAGTTCTGTTTGGTTCCTGAGTTTGCAAAGTGATAAATACTTATTTTCTAGGATTTTTACACGAGTTTAAATAAGCTAATACATTTAGGTGTTCTGTTAACAATGCCATGCATGTAAGTTAAGACTTAATAAATGAGGGGCCCTGAATTCTACTGCTATCTAGGTCCTAACCTGGACCTTCTGAAATTTTTATAGGATTTCTCTCTGGGCCTCTGGGCCTGTTTAAAGGAGTATATCTCTGGAAGGCCCAAGCTGAAAGTAATGTGGGGCCAGAGAGACACAGAATTCAGTCTTTTTAAGGCAGGAATTTTGTTGCATTCAAGCAGTGGTACACTCTGAAATGTTTAACAACTGGCTCTCTGGTTGTGGGGCAGGAGGCAGAATCCCTGAATTAAAGGGTTTGCTAATGTCCATGGTATAAATTTTCTCGTCATAGCTGATTTCAAGCTGCCAACACGATTTAGAGTTGGAAAGAGATGCAAAATAGCAGGTCACTATGTAGGGTCTCTACCATACAGATACAGACATCAATTACCATAAGAGCAGAGGTAATAGTTAAGTAATTAGGTTTATAGAATTTATTACTTTCATTTGAAGGTTATATAAATTTAGTAATAGCTGAACTTAGCAACCAAATGGACCAAATCCCAAAACTTTATTTAACAAATAGCTTTTGAAAGCTGGTGCAAACCAGTTCTAGTATACCACCATCCAAAAGCTCATTGCTGCTGAATCAATCCCAATGCATAGCGACCCTGTAGGCAGAACAGAACTGCCCCATAGAGTTTCCAAGGAGTGCCTGGTGGATTTGAACTGCTGACCTTTTGATTAGCAGATGTAGCACCAGGGTTTACCTGCAAAAAATATGAAAATCCCCACATGTGGCTTCAGTTTGCCAAACAGAGTTTCAAGTTGACCCTGAGGATGAAGGTAAAGGAGTAGTAATCTCACTAGACGATCCTGCAGACTGAGGCCTCCAAGGTCAAAGTGCCAAATGTACTAAGGATTTTATAGATGGTAGAACGTTCAGTTCACTAAGTCTACCCCCAGGGGATAGATACTTTTATCCTCATTTTACAAATGAAAAATCAGAGTTCGGAGTCAGACAGATCTTACACATAGCGCCTACTTCACTTGGTGTCTCAGGCCCGTTGTCTGTAAAATAAAGATAATGACTTCTTACCTCAAAGGGCACTGCAGAGAATTCAAAGCAGTAACGCTGGTTGGCTGTTTGTCGTAAATTTTGGCACACTGTGAGTCATTATAAATGGTGGCTGTTTTTATTAAACACTGAGGTTGAGTTCAGGACCAGCCCCAGGGTAGGTCTGGGCTCTGGGGTGGAAAGGAGCCCCGGACCCAGGTCCTCTGGCGCCTGGGCTTACTCCCTCCTCCTCCCACCAGGGTTGCCTGCCAGGCCTGTAAAAGGAACCACCTCCATCCCTCAAGAGGCTTTTCTGCGTCTTAAGGCCAGCCATGGGCATGTCACTGCAGGGAAAGCGTCTGGGGCCTAATTACCGTTGGCAGGAGCAAACCCAGCCCTTTCATGTTTATATCCCAGGGCAAGGATTTCACACACTCAAGGCCAGCTGGGGCCAAAGCAGTCTCTGTGGCCAGAGGTGCCTAGGGTAAGAAGTAGGGACAAGCTGGCCCTTCCTCCAAGAGCCTGATGGATTGTGGTCTGTATTTTCAGAGCCCCTGGGCACAGCCTACCCTTGTAAGGATGCGTCCACCAACTCTGAGAAAGCCGTGAGCTTGAGGAGGGTGGCAGTGATCGAAAGATCCTGACAAAGCTGCCCAATTCTGCCTTACCCCATATGATAGAGTTATTAAAAAAATTCTCTTCTATAACTTCCCCCTGGACCCCTCCAATGCTAGAAGCTCACTACCTTTTGAGGCAGCTAGCCGGTTACAGTCTCTTCGGAAAGCTCTACTGTGAAACCTTAAAAGGGCGGCAGAGCACTTGCAGGTCTTTGTATCTGCTGGGTCCTGTGTCATGCATCTCAGCCTCCCAAAACCTGCTCCATAAACCATTGCTCCTGGTGACAAAGGTCAGCAGCCCACATAGTATAACTAGTTCTGGGCACTAAGGTGAACTGTCATATTGCTAAATATATTCAGGAGTCCCTGAGGGCTGCATACAGTTGAAGACTGGTTTACTAGCTAAAAAGTTGGTGTTTCAAATCCACCCAGGGGTACCCTAGAAGACAGACCTGGCAGTCTGCTTCTGAAAGGTCACGGCCTTGAAAACCCTATACCCATTGCCAACACATGAATTCTGACTTACAGCGACCCTATGGAGCCGTTCTCCTCTGCGCACATGGGGCTTCCAAGAGTCGGAATCAACTGTAACAGCAAACACATTCATGCAGGGATGGGGGCACTCATAATGGTGGTGTCAGCAGATGTTTGGTGTTTCTCTTAGGCTCTAACTTGGAAAAATTGCTAATCAAAGAATGGCAATCATCTGTTGATTCCTTCAATAGATATATAGAGTTTTTGAGTAGTTCTTAGACTACGGGATCCCAACATCTCCTCTGTAACAGTGGTAACCTCACTTACAGACGAGAAAACTAAGGCACAGGGACAGAAAGTGACAGTCCATGCTTGCACAGCTACTAAGTGGTAGGGCCAGGCCTCAAGTCCAGGCTGTCAATATTCAAAGCCCATGTTGGTCACCTGCCTGTCTTCCTCAGAGCTGGTTCCCTGGCCGCTCAGGCTTCACAGAGTCAATCTGTTTAGAGGCAGCCTGCAAGCTCCTCTTTTAAGGCTGAGTTTCCCCAGTGCTTAGGAACCTTCCTTGGGTTTCAGGCTCCTGTCCTCTTCCTTGAGACTTACTTTAGGGGTCGTTATCGCATGGGGAACATGGATCCTCGAAGCAAGTGCCTTCCTCCTTTCTCTATCCCCCGTCTGACTGTGGAACAGGCTCCCATGTTTCTTTTTCCAGCAGTGTCAGCCAGGAAAGGCTGTTTGCCAATCCAAAGCAAACGGTGTTTAATAACCATCTCCCTGCCCCCCACCTCCCTGCACCCGCCTGGCCTGCTGCCTCTGGTGCTGCTTCCACCCAGCTCTGCTCAGACTTGCCTTACAGGTCTGTAAACGGCGGCTGCACCCCGGTGATGAGGTGGGGGCCTGCCTTACTTCCCCCAGCCACATCCACCTCGGGACAGCCCAAAGAGGTGACTCATGGAACAGGACTCCTCCCTCCCCCATGCTGCCCTGCTCCAGCCTCAGTGGGTCTTTGGATAACCCAGAAAGTAGGGGTCCCAGAGCTTTACCAGGCTGAAAGATACAGCACCCTCCCCAGAGCAGCCAAACACTTTCTTGCAAAGCCCGAAGAGGCCCCCAAACAGAGCCCAGGAGTAGGAGTCAGATGCCTCCGTTTCCTGGTTGCGTGGCATTGGGTAACTTGCTCAGCCTTTCTGGGCCTTGATTTCTTATATTATATGGAAGTTAAAATATTTCCTACTTTGAAGAAGGAGGAAAGTAGAATTGTTGTAAGGATTAAATGAGCTGATGGAGGAAACATGTCAGGGATGGTGCTGGCATGTTACACTCAATAAATACCGGACTTTATTAAAAATTGTTATATTGAAAATAGAAATGATAATAATGCAAATATTGGTTAGGAAGAGGAATCACCTAGCACAATGCTAGTCACATAGTAATAATAACTCATTGTCACTGAGTCGATTCCAGTTCATAGCGACCCTATAGGGCATAGTAGAACAGCCCTGTAGAGTTTCCAAGGAGCACCTGGTGGATTCAAACTGCTGACCTTTTGATTAGCAGCCATAGCTCTTAACCACTACAACAGCAGGGTTTTTAGTCACATAGTAGGGGTCTCAGCACACATTAGTTCTACTTTTCTCTGCAACTCTGTGTTTTACTCTATAGACACAATGCTGCTCTGCCTGTTGTGAGGTTCAGGATGAATGTAAACACTATAAAGTTGCCAGCCTTCCAGAAGAATCCATCCCACTTCAGAGATCTTTTCTCCTCTAGAGCCCACAATGTACTTCTCTTCTCACCCTCAGCCTACTAAGTAGAAGGACCTCCACCTTAGCCAGAAAGAGTGCTCCATTTGGCCAACAGTGTCCCCAAAAAGGCAGGCAGGCCAGACTCTCCCTGTGGCCCACGAGGGCCAGCCTCCAGGCTCCATTCAACATTGTATTTAATCCTCACCACAACCTCGGAAAGTGGGTTTCCCATCCCCACTTTGCAGGTGAGGAAACTGAGGCTCAGAGAAGTTAGGAAAGTTACCCAGTGCCTCTGGGCTAGAAAGTGGCACAGCCAAGACTCACACCCAGGTTCGTCAACTGCAAGGCCAAGCCTGTTCCTCCGCCCTTGGCAAGCCCCCCTCATCTGAGGTAATCCACAACCGTCCCCCACAGTCGAAGCAGGCTCAGACAGAGGCAGTATCCATGAACAGGGCCAGAAGGCCCTACCCAAGTGCGAGCTGGGACAGGCTGGGGCTCCAGGCGTGACAGAAGGTGTGGGGGCATGTGTCAGAGGCTATGAAGGGTGGGAGGCAGGCAAATGGGAGCGGGGGTGCAGCTTCTTGCTGCTATGCCCCGCTTACCAACCTGGGAAGCCAGAGGCAGGACTCACAGCCCTCCGGAAGGGGGCAGCCTGTCACACCCAGCACCTTTGCTGGGACAGCTCAGAGGACAGCTCTTTCTCCCAGGTTGGGAGGAAGGGTATCTATCTGTCCTCACTGTGCAGAGAACCACAGGGCACCCCATGCTAGGGATGACCTGTGGAGGAGGAACAAGGTCTTGGAAAGAAACCTAAGAGCCATAGGCTTCCATGGGAATGGGAGCAGAAAGAAGCCAGGAGTGAGAGGCCCATGGCTGAACACAGCTCAAACCCAGCCTTCAGGAAGGTCTCATTCTAAAGCAGAGCTTCTCAAACTTTAAGGAGCCCCTAGAATCCCCCAGAGGGTTCACTAAAAAACAGATTCGGACTAGGTAGGCCTGGGGTACAGCCTGAGATTCAGTGTGTCTGACCAGCTCCCAGGCAAGGGGGACTGCTGAACTGTGGAGCACAATAGTGAAGCTCTAACCTAGTGTTCCGCATCTTGGCTGTGTGCTGAGGTCACCTGGGCAACTAAACCAACAAACAAAAACAAAGCACCAGGGCCTGGGTCTGCCCCCTGAAGATGCTGATTTAATTGGCAGCATATACAACCAGGGCATTGAAATTTTTAAAAGCCCTTGGGTGAATCTAGTGTGGTTGAGGGTCCCTGCCTTTAACTGGAGGAATGGACGTGTAAACAACTCTCAAGCCCTGAGCAATGGAGCGAGGCAGCACAAGACGGCTCTGGTATACCCCCTTAAGCAGTCATTTCACCCCAGGGAGCGGGGCATAGACAGAGAGGCTCATCTCTGTTATAAAGTTCATACTGTGTGCCAGGCACAGCGCCATGCTGCTTACTTGAATCTCATGTCATCTCTACTGTAACACCAAGAACGTAGATGTTAGGCCACCCCACTTCACAGATGTAGAAACTGATGCTCAAGGAAGTAAAGTGATTTGGCCAAGGGACAGAGCCAGTCAGAGCCCCAGGTCTGTCTAACTCATGCCATTGCATCTCCTGTGCAAGGGAGGACACCGAAAAGATGGTAATATGAGGACGGGGCCCTGAAGGTGGAGCTCAGTGCTAGCCCTGATTCTCACCAGCTACTCCTCTGAGCCTCTGAGCCTCAGTTTCCTCGTGTCTATACAGCAGAAACCAGATGGTCGTAAAGACACTGCCAGTTTTGCTCTAGACTGAGTTCAGACCCCTAGATTTCACCACTGCTTTCCTTCTCTCCCCAAAGATATAAAGTACATCGAGGTGAACTCCACCAGATCAAGGTGTCATGATGGCCCCCAGTGCTGCTCCAGCCCATCTGTCACCCCACTCTTTGGCTCCCCCCGCAGTGGTGGCCTCCTCCTTTCCAGAGACACTCCCCGAGAGACTCGAAGCAGCAGCGAAAGCCTCATCTTCTCTGGGAGCCAGAGTCGGGGACACCAGCACCCCCTGTCTCCCTCTGGGGCTGTTTCTCCTCATCCCCCACATTCCTCTAGCATCTCCATTTCATGTATGGGGAGCAAGGCCTCGAGCCCCCCTGGCTTGACCTGCCTGCTGACGGCGTCTCCAGGCTTGGAGAAGGCGCTGAGCCCGCAGCAGAGCAGCAGGATCTCTGCGCTGTCAGCCAGCCCGGCGTCTGATGTCAGCTACGTGTTTGGAAGGTAGGTCCCTCCAACTGTGGCTTCTGGCCTTGCCCTCCAGCCCTACCACCACACACACATATACGCACACACACAGATCCTAAAATCACCGAGGGGCACCCTGCTGTGAGCAAAATCTGGGTGTGCCCCCAAAACAAAAGAGTGAATGTTCTCTTCCTAAAAGACTGCTAGCCATGGGAATCCCAAACTGTCCTTAAACATTTAGAATATGATTCAATGTATAAAAATCTAGATTTACACCTACCTCTTTGGGAAGAGTCATTGCTCTAACGAGGCTCACCTGTCTCCTTTCCAACACACGTGACCCCTCACAAGGAAGGTTTCTTGTTTTTAAACCCAGAACACAGATGGTAAATAGGATTTTAGGACCCGAGATGAACCTTTTAGGAGTGAACACAACAGCCTCCTTCCCTTGCGATGCTGGCAAAGCTCAGTGGTGGAAAGCACGACCTGTTTGAGCGTAATTTCCAATTCCCCAGCTCATTTCTGTACAAACGTCACAGTAGAAACACACACTCACCCCCATACTGTCCCAGAAGACGAAATCACAGAACCTCTGCCCCATGCATCAGTCCCAGACCAACTGTGCCAAGGCAGACCCTGGCAAGGAGACGTGTGATTCCACAGCCATGCCTATTGGCATGGGCCCCTGGGCTTGGGGAAAAGTCTGGCTGATGCAGAAACTGGCCTTCTTCTCCAGCTGGGGAATTCCTCCTGCAGCAGCCGTGGACGTGGTCCAGGCCAGGTCCAGGTCCAGCTTGTCTGCAGGCTCTTGGGCTTGGGGGAGGGGGAGAGACAGGGAGAAGCTGGAAGGACAGCTCTGTCAGACCTGCCTGGCAAAGCAGGGGGTCAGCAGGGGTGAGCCTATTGGCTAATTTAAACAACTAAAGACCCTACAATCCTGGGACCTTATTGTACCTGTCAGCCTCCTTGGGGATCAGAGGGGCATGCCTTTTGCTTTGGGCAATGGAAAGTGGGATATGCAATGCTATTGGAGCAAGGCCACGGGCAGCCTACTTGGTCTTTGAGCATCCATCCATCCCTGATGCCCTAATGTCCTGTCTGGTGCTCTCATCCCCTGCAGCAGCCAGTCGCTTCTCCGCTCCAGCATCTCCAGCCATCGTTCATCTTCCAAGTCCTCGGAAAGCCCAACGAGCTCCTCCTCCAGCCTCTACAACCTTGGCCCAGCATCCCTGTGTACAAGACCCAGTGACTTCCAGGTCCCTAGCAACCCCGCCCCAAATGTGGGCCAGCCTAGAGTAACCCACTCCCCACCAGTGACCAAAGCATATGCCAGCAGCTGCCCTCCATCCATCACCAACTCCATGGTGGACATACCTATTGTGCTGATCAATGGCTGCCCAGAACCAGGAGCTCCCACACCCCAGCGGACCCCAGGACACCAGAGCTTTGTCCAACCTGGGGCTGCTTCTCCCGGCAACTCCTACCCAGCCAATGGGAGCCACAACCAGACCCCACCAGGTGCCTCCCCCACCGCCTTGCTAGACGGTATGTTAGAAACCAATACCTCGAGTGCTGTCAGGCTTAGGCAAGGGATAGACAAAGCCTAGGTGAGTTACTACTGCAGTCAGTAAACACATTTATTGAGTACCCACTGTATACCATGCACTGTACCAGGAGTGGAGACACACAGATAGACACAATCTAGAAAAAAACAAAGACCAAAAGAATCACTATAGAGTAGGATAAACATAAAGAGGTGTCCTAGGATTTATAGTGGCCACAGACCAAGGAGTGATTCTTTCAGCCTGGAAAACTAGGAAGAGGTCCCAAGGGAAGTGACATTTGAGCTGGATCTGGAGAGTTGAGCAGAGTCTGTGACCAGAGGAGAGGAAAGACATTCCCTGCAGAGGGAACAGTGAGTCCGCAGTCATGAAGGTGTGGAAACACGTGGCACATTTAGGAAGTGACTGGAATGTTGGCTGTGGAGTGAGGCCATTGGAGTAACCTGGGTTTATATTGTGAAAGAAAAGCCTTGAAGACCAAGCTGAAACGTGGATTCCAGGCAGATTAGCCTGGGCAGGGCGGAAAGGTTTTATTGAGTTCTGTTTGGTTTTTCACGGTGCAGGGGTCCAGACAAGCCGTACTGGGGGCCTGAACCACGGCAGCGCAGTGGGGCAGAGGGTGAAGACAGCCAGCAGACCTGTGGCGTGCAGAAGCAGCAGGCTTGATGACTAACCCACCAACAGGGAGAGGCAATCACAACTCTGACGCTGGTCAATGACGAGAATGCCAGAGGGGGTGGACAGGGTCATGGAGACAATGCATTCCAATTCAGACAGCTAAAACCACACAACGGCAAACACCCTCCTTCACGGAGTCTGTGACTAGAGGCATCCAAAAAGAATATCAGCCAGAACCCACAGCAGAACACACCAAAGCTAAGCTTTAACACCCACTAGGTGCACATCTCTCGTGAGCAGGACTCCATGTGGGACCAGGGGACACTGTCCTTGATCCCTGCCCCCCTCACTTGGCTACCTCCGTCCGGGAGTTTCTCAGCCCTCACAGGGCCACAGCAGCCACGAGATGCCACTGAGGTATGCCTCAGGATGGTGTGAAATACTCTAGCCCACCGTCCTCTCCCACTCCAGATGCCAGGTCAATGCAAGCGACAGAAAAGGACATGACAGAGACGCCCCTGGGTCTGCTCTAATAGTTTTCCCAGGACAAATCTTTGGTAGATCCTAGTACATTTTTTACATTACTGTTACTGTCAACTGGCCGAAACACAACATTTCAAGATGTCAAAATTGAGAATCACCACTCCCTGCCTTAGGGACCCAGGAAAGTGGGTATTTGGGCATCTCAGGGAGCACATTTCCTTTGCCCAGTGGTCTGGTGATACCCCAGGATATCACTCAGTATTCTCTGGGATGTTAGCAAATTCTGCAAAATATTCTCAAAACAAAATGCATTTTAATTTCATAAGACTCTAGGGCATGAAAGACCCGCTGAGGTTATTTAGTCCTTTGAGTCGCTGGTGATGGAAATAGTTCATGTGCTCTGCTACTAAGAGGTCAGAGGTTTGAGTCCTAGAGGTGCCTCAGGAGAAAGGCCTGGCTGTCTACGTCCAGGAAATCAACCAATGAAAACCCTTGGGAAAACAGTTGTACTCTGACACTCACAAACCTGTAGTCACCATGAGCTGGAATCAACTCAACGTCCAGTTACTGGTTTGGTTTTGCTTTGGGGGGGATCAAGAGCTAAAACCATTATCCCAAATCAGAGATTTGAGTCAAAAAATCCAGGCTTCTAATACCCGAGATCTGCTGTTTTCTCACCCCATTCCTTTCATTCTTTTTTCCCCAAACTGAAGATACCCTATAAGGAATTCTTAGGACTATTAAGGGTGAGGGAAGTGTGAGATCAAGGCAAATGATGAATCTGAGAATCCCTTGTTCCAGTCCCGAGCAGGTGGCGTTAGATTTGAGAAACAGTTTCTCCCTCACTGAAGCGTTATCTATTTGGTTTGGGTCCATTAGCAAGCATACAAGGTGACTCCTAAATCCCAGAAGCACCAAGCGCTGACATTCTTTTGCCTGAATTTGCTTCTTATAGGTGGTTTGGAAATACAATGGGGTCAGGTGGAGAAGGTGGTTTGATGGGACTGCTGCTCGGAGAAGGAGAAGCTTTCCAGCCTTCTCCATTAGTCCTCAACACCCCTGTGTGAAGCCTACAGAGTTCTTCTCTGTCTGCCTCCAGGTTCCTTCAGGGACATGCAGCCCACTATGAAGTTTGTGATGGACACATCAAAATACTGGTTTAAGCCAAGCATCACGCGAGAGCAAGGTAAAAGGAAGCACTGTGTTTCAGGGGAGAAGCGAACCAGGAGTCAGGTGTGGGCTTTGTACTCAGCATCAGGAAGACCGAGCCCGGGTCATGGTAGAGAGGAGACTGGTAGATGAGGGTGCAGGAGGGGAAGTGTCCTGTTGACCTCATGACCTGAGGAAATTGGAACTGCAGCAAGAATTGTGGAGGTTAGACAGTAGAAAGGACTTCCTGGAAATAAAAGGTTGATTCTGTAACATCTGCTCTATGAAAACTGTATAGACCTGTGGTGACAGAGGGTGTCCATATGGGGCAGTATTGTCTCTGACTCAAGGATTTTTCTAGCAATCGAGCTACTGAGGAAGGAAGAGCCAGGGACTTTCGTTGTGCGGGACAGTACTTCATATCGAGGATCCTTCGGTCTTGCCTTGAAGGTACAAGAGGTCCCTGCATCTGCCCAGACCCGACCAGGTATGAGCCTGTCTGCTAACTCGAGACCTCAGGGAGGTAACAGGGTGTGGTGGGTTCTAGTCCCAGCTCTTCCACGAGGTCACTGGGTGGCCTTGAGCCAGTCTCTCAATGACTCCTGAGATGAGGCTGCACTTCCAGGCTCTCCTAGGTGCCCTCAGCTCTGAGGCTGTCCGAGCAGCTCCTTACAAGTCTGAACTGCCTCTGCTTTCCCAGCCCCCAAGTCCTTGCACTGGCCACAGGGGCACTCACGGTGGAAAGAGGAGCAGGAAGTTCCCACACCTCTGTAGGCCACTGTCTTCTGAGTACCCATCTCTGTCCAGAGTGGATTCATGGTGAGGGGACATAATGAAGTAACAGCACACGTGTGATACCTTGTCATGTGTTTGAGACAGATGATCACGTGTGCAAGAGAGGTGATCACGTGTGTGAGAGAGAGGTTTTCTAAGAGTTGCAGTAAACTCAAAGGCAGTGGGTTCAGGCTTGGTTTTTTGTTTTATTTGGTAAGGGAGAGAGATTATCACATATGTGTGGTAGTTTATCATGGTATGATAGCTTATCACGTGTGTGAGAGCTCATCACAGCACTTTCCTGTGACTCCACACACTCATTGGGTAACTCAACATGCATTTATGGAGCATCTACCATGCACTAGGCACTGTGTCAGGCCTCAGAGATGCAGAAAAGAATCAAGCATAGATGCCATCTCTCAAGGGAGATGTAGAACACACAATTACCATGCAAGATACCTGGGTAACAGCATCCCTCCCCTCAACCCTAGAGACCGTACCTCTCACTTTACAGAGAAGGAAACTGAGGTTCCAAGCTTTAGTTAGTAACTTCCAGAACTGTAAGTGACAGAGTACGAATAAAATAACCCAATCTCCTGCCCTTCACACTGCCTCTGTCTGTCTAAATAATGTGAAGTGTGGCCATGAAGTTTGCAAACTCATCCTCAGTGCTGAATATCACTGCAGTCGCCTTCAGAGTACTCCCCTAGGGAAGCTATGCACTGACGCCAGTGCCTAGTCCACCCTTCAAAGCGATTTTGGAACTCTTTCTGGAACGGCCATCAGAGCTGTTGTATTACCCTTGATGTAATGAATGTCATCAAAATATCCTTTCAATATTTCCTTTATCTTTGGGTAAAGAAAAAAGTTATTGGGGGCCAGATCAGGTGAGGAGGGAGGGTATTCCAATACAGTTATTTGTTCGCTGGCTACAAACTCCCTCACAGACAACTATACAATTAAGTTTGTGAACTTGCCACCATGCTACCATGCGCAGTGGCCATTCCAGAAAGAGTTCCAAAATTGCTTTGAAGGGTGGACTAAGCACTAGCATCGGTGCATAGCTTCCCAACGGGGATTACTTCGCAGGTGACTGTAGTGATATTCAGCAGTGAGGTATGTAGCACTCAAACAATTAAGTTTGTGGATTTAATTGTGGGACCTCGTAAAGTGACCTCTGAGTTGGGGTTGGTTATCAGGAAAGCCTGGTGAGAGGCAATGAGCCCAAAGAGAGGAAGAAGCCAGGGGCAGGTAAAGAGGGACAGGGGCATTGCTCACCTCCACAAGGCCAGCTTGGCTCCGGCAGTAGCTGGTGGCCGATAACAGGGCTGGGATGAGGTGGTGAGGGGAGAGAGAAATCAGACTGAAGAGGTGCAATTTGAGCTCAGCAGTAATCAGGAATCATCTCTGACAGCTCTCAGGACTAAGAGAAAGGTTTCGAGAAGGAAGAATGATTGGACACAGAAGTTTTTTGGCAAAGGTGTTGACACCTCCTTTGTGGGAGGTCCTGAAGATAGGATTGCAAGCTGTAGTCCCACCCAGAGGCAGGGGGATGGAAAAAGATAACCTCGGGGTGACCCAGCAGAAGGGAGTCAGAGAACGAGTTGGTCAGTGTTTGTTGAACTCTGGTCTCTGCCAGCTCCCATCTACACCCACTCTGCTTGCTTTCTTTGTCCAGGCGAGGATGGCAATGACCTTATCCGACACTTTCTCATCGAATCTTCCGCCAAAGGGGTACATCTTAAAGGAGCAGATGAGGAGCCCTACTTTGGTGAGTTTTGCCAACCTCCGGCCCCCTCAGTGGGCACCTTCTGAGCTGTGGGGGTGGGCTAGGGAAGGCCCCCTTACGCAGGGATGCCTGTTCCCTTGCAGGGAGCCTCTCTGCCTTTGTATGCCAGCACTCCATCATGGCCCTGGCACTGCCCTGCAAGCTCACCATCCCGCAGAAAGGTGAGTGACACTGGGGCATGAGGCCTGTTTGTTGTCACTAGAAAAGTTTGGTGATCACTTCTTGCCTGTGGTGGATTGCTTTAACATCGTGGTTAAAAGTGCATCAATATTGCCTCTTACTAGCTGTGAAGATCTGAGAATGTTAACCTCACTGAGCCTCAGTTTCCTCATCTGTAAAATGGGGGCAATCACACTTAAACCTATTTATAGGATTGGTGTAGGGAATAAAAGAGGTTGCACAGGCTAGACCCTTAGCACACTGCCTGGCACAAAGTGGTTGTTTGGTAAATATTAATCTTCTTTGGGAAGATGAAAAGAACATGTCTAAAGAGAGGCCTTCTCCCTCCAGGAGCCCCTGGGTGGGTGCAAGTGGTTAAGCACTTGACTACCAACCAAAAGGCTGACTCCATCCAGAGGCATCTCAGACGAAAGACCTGACAATCTACTTCCAAAAGATCACAACCATTCAAAACCCTATGAGTTACAGTTCTACTTGGACACACACAGAGTAGCCATGAGTCAGAATTGACTGGATGGCGACTGATCTGTTTTTTTCCTTCTCCTTTATTCCAGGCCCAACGTTTATTGGGCACTTACACGTTCATTTATGCCTCTCTACAACCCTGTATAGCCAATATTACTGTTATCATTCCCATTTCACAGACAAAAAAGCACAGCTCCAGGCATTAAGTAGCTTGCCCAAAGGCACACAGCCAGTGCATGCCAGAGCCCAACTTGGAACCCAGGTCAGCAAGCCCGTGTCCAGCGCTTCCAGCTCAGCTGCTCCCCAGATACAGCAGGGCCTCTCCAGGGTGTGCAGGAGAAAGAGCGTGGGGTGCGGCTGGAAGAGGGGTCAAAAGCAGGCAGGGTCCCCGGTGGCATGCTGGAGAGACACTCCCTACCTCTGCAGGGAAAGGCCTAGGGTTATGGTCACAGCTGAAAGAAGGTGGTCAGGGGCCTGGGAGGAGAAGGTCAGAGCCGCAGCCCAGGGGCTGGGGAGCCAGGGCCGTGAGGAGGGATCAAAAGGCTTCCAACTAGGAGTTTGGGGAGCCCCAAGTGGCCCCTGTTTGCCAACCACCATAGTCACACCTGGTTTTTCAGACAAGTCACTTCCTGGAGGAGGGGCAAAGGTGAGAGACATTCAGAGGAATTAACAGAGGCCGATTCCCTTGAGAGGTGTCCATTCACTGTGCCTGCCCCCGGGGGCCTGTCTCTTTGCCTTGATTCAGAACTGGGAGGTGGAGATGGAGCCCCGGAGGCTTCTGCAGACAGCCCAGCCTCGTGCCTGACAAAATCTGCAGGTGAGTGGCTGGGGAAGCTCTGGGTGTGGCTGTGCCCCACAAGGGCACCTCCCAGCCTCCCGGAGCTGTGCACACCTCCATACACACAGGCTTCCAGGTGTTTCTCGTCACAGCTTTGTTTGTGCATCTTTAACAAGGCACCACTTTACCCCCTGCCTTAGTTGTCTCATGATGCTGTAACAGAAGCACCACAAGTAGATGACTATAACAAACAAGTTTATTCTGTCACTTCCAGGAAGCTAGAAGTCCTAATTTGGGGTGCCAGCCCCAGAACAAGGCTTTCTCTCTTTGTTGGCTCCACTGGAAGGTCCTCATCATCAGTCCTCCTCTAGTCTAGGAATTTCTCAGCACAGGGATCTCTAGTCCAAGGGCTGTGCTCTGCTCCTGGCTCTTCCAGTTTGGTGGTACAAGGCGCCTCTCCTCTCTCCTCACTTCTTTCTTTTATATCTTAAAAGAGATTGACTCAAGCTACAACCTAAACCTGTAGATCGAGTCCTGCCTCATTGACATAACTGCCTTAACCCTGCCTTGTTCACTTCGTAGAGTTTAGCAGTAACAGTACGTAGGGTAGTTATATCAGATGACAAAATGGAGCACAACCCAAAATTGAGAAATCGTGCCCTAGACAAGTTGACACGCATTTTAGGGGAACACAATTCACTCCATAGTAGTCCCCTGCCCTATAGACTGGGAGATGAGACACTGCAGGCACAAGAGAAGGAGGGATTTGTGAGGCATACGTCCCATCAGGCACACACATGTGCACATTCTGTGTGATGGGGTCTCTCTGGATCCGAGACACCTGCCCTGGAGGTGGTATCTGGGCCTGGATCTTCTGTGGGGTGTCAGGTCTGAGTCCTGGGGCCTTTTGGGGGGGAAGGTTCTCCTCTCTTGACACCCAGAGGTTGGGCAGAGGTGAGCACTGGCCTCAGTGATGATTCCTGCTCTGCACCCCTGAACACAAAGACCCCTCTCCACCTCCTGTCTTCCTCCCCGCTCTCAACAATGAACCAGTGTGTCAGGGTGGAGGTGAGGGAAGCCAGCCATGGGGCTGGGCAGAAGAAGAGCTTTCTTGGGCCCCCTTCCTAACAAGGCAACATCCCTTCCTTTGTCCAACCCTGGAGGATGGGGAACCAGGGCAATACAAAGCAACAGACATCGCAGAGCCCTCTGGGGTGAGCCTCAGATTGCCATCCCCACCCACTCCCTGTCTGGGGGCTCAAAAAGAAGCCTCACAAGATTCCTAAAGAGGGAAGGCACCCTGTTGCTGGCTCTCGGCAGAGGGAGGACCCTGCCCACCCCTGGATCCTGTCAGCGGCCCAGCACAGTATCTGCTTCCCACAGAATGCCAGGCCCTGTACCTGAGCTCCGTGAGTGTGGAGACCTTGACTGGGGCCAGGGCTGTGCAGAAGGCCATCTCGACCATCTTTGAGAAGGACGTTCTCCCCACTCCCACCATGGCCCGCTTCAAAGTCACCGAGCAGGGCATCACCCTGACTGATGTCCAGAGGAAGTAAGATCCTCCTTGCCCTAGCGCTGCAGGGTGGAGCTGGTGGGGTGACTGAGACAACCAGGGCCCAGTGATGAAGGTGGACTTTGGGGTGCTAGACCCAACTGGATCAGTGAGGGGGTGGGCACTTACAGAGAGAAACAGAGAGATAGTCAAGATATTCTTCCTCTCCTCAGAAAGTGAGATCTGTATGCCCTGTAGGGGTGGCTTAAGTTGTGGTTGGTCACCCCTCTCGCTTCCTGTGTGCCTGGTGGCTTAAAGAGTAGCCCCGTGGGATTCCTGTGACAAGGGCAGGAGGTAGAAAACCCTAACAGGTAGGACACAAGGCTGATACCCTCCACGAGAGGAGAGCAGCACAGACATGTGCCCCAGGGCCCAGCTGTAGGGGGAGCAGTCCATGAGGCGGGGAGGGGCCTAACTGGGAGGCTGCTGGGCAGACAGAGGCTTGGAGCTTCAGGGGACCCGTGAACCATGGAGACAGGCCAGGATGCCGAGGCAGGCTCTCACCAGGGCCCCTTCTCTCCTTCCTCCTCCCAGGGTGTTTTTCAGACGCCACTATCCCCTTACCACTCTCCGTTTCTGTGGCATGGACCCTGAGCAAAGGAGGTAAGTTCAAGACCGAGCCACTAAGAAGGCTGCCTGGGCATAGCCACCTTCGTGAGCATCCCACAAAGCTTTCCTGCAGAAAGAGGGCTGGCTCTGCACCTGGGGTCAGGTAGAAAGTCTTGAATCTCAAAGCGTCATGAGCAACAGAATGAGGGAAAGGGGTGGTGTGGCAGGACAGGGTGCATACTGCCGTTCTCTTGCACTGTTCAGCCAGTGTCCTGTAGGGCAGAACAAAGCCTCTCTGGTCACTACTGTCTGTCTTCTTCTCCCACAGGTGGCAGAAGTACTGCAAGCCCTCCCGGTAAGGCCTTTCCCCAACACAGGCTTCCCGGCCACTCAGCTACTGTAATACATCTCCCTGTTGTAGGGCAATGGACCCAGCATGAGGAAGGAGTTAGGAGCGGGGAGACCCTTTCTTGACCTTAAAGAGCACATGATTTTGATGAAGAAGGCACAGGCTCTGGTCCTAAGGGCCCCCAGTCTTATGGGAGAAAATTTGACCTTGTCCTCAGGGACCCCCAAGTCTAACAGGGGAGACAGGAGCCTGAGAACCCTCAGTCTTTACACAGTAGGCACAGGCTGTAACCTCAAAGAGCCTCAGTCTACAGGGATGTACATTAAGACAAATCCTTGCCACCAGGTCTGTGTTCAGGGAGCCACCATTCAAAATGGGGAAACCAGCATCCTAAACTCAGGGGTCTTCTGGTCTTCTTGTCAGAGAACCCCACCCAAAGGAGGTGCTACAGCCAGCGGCTGGGGAGGGCGGGAAGGAATGCCCACGTGTCCTCGAGTCTGGGTCCTGACCCTCACTCAGGCTACCCTCTCCCACCAGGATCTTTGGGTTTGTGGCCAAGAACCAGACAGAGCCACAGGAGAACATGTGCCACCTCTTCGCAGAGTCTGACGCGACACAGCCAGCCTTGCATGTCATCACTCTGGTGGGCACTCTGTTGCAGGATGCAGAAAGGATGTAGGAGCAGAGGCTGCCAGCACTCCTTCCCAGCAGCCCACCTTTGCCCCCAACAGGGGCTTGTGGCCACACTCAGAGACCAACCTACTAGACAAAGAGAGCAGGGTCTAGCTGAAACCCTTGAACCCACAGTGATCTTCCTCCAGATCTCCTTGGGCCTCTGTGTCCTCATGTAAAGGAGGTCAGTGGAAGGATCAGCTGCTCTGCTCAGACTTTGATGGGCATTTTTAACAAGCTCTCCATGTGGTTCTGAAGAACACTCACCTCTGAAAACCTCTGGTTGAAAATAACCTTCAAGAACCCTCTGACCCCTTGAGCCTGGATGTTTTACCCACCAACACAACAGTCTGAGTCAACCTCAACTTAAGACCCGTGTCAGGACCAACAGCAGAAGCCAGGTCCGTGGGGTCCCTGGCCTGAGAATGGCCTGGAAAGGGGTGTAAGGGTTGAGGACAAACGCAGGCCTGGGCTGACTCACTCTTCTCCCCTCTCTACTGCTCGTTCCCCTACTTAGCTGGTGGCTTCTCAAGCAATTGTTCACAGGACAAAGCTGGATCCCCTCTGCCCAGGCTTCTGTGGCTCTTGGGGCAGCTCAGCCAGGAAAGACTTGCCCCCCTGCATTCTTGACGACTAGTCCCTCCCCCCTTACAAATGACTATCAGCCCCATCTTTTCTTTCAGTTTCTTCGTAAGCAAATGTCCTACAGCTGGCATCACAGCTGTCCTCGTGTTGCACATAGAACCCACATCTGAGGCGTGGGACAGAGAGATCTCTGTTCTCCACAGCAGATATTGGCCCAGCTCTCTCTGTTCTGCCCCAGCTCTGGTCACTGGTGTCACTAGAGTTGTTGGTGTCACCCACTGGGGTGACTCATGGTATCATCCCTCCCCCCATGGACCTCACTCTGTACTAGATCATATAGAAGCCTCGGTAATTTTTTTGTACTAATGTTATCCATAGATTATATCACTCTTCCTTTTCTTTAGTTACCACTGCATTCTCCAAAAAAGGTATTGATACAGATTCACAAATAACAAGTTACCGCAATGTTATAGCTAAAACACCAGAAAAATTGGCAAAGTCAGTGACTCTAAAAACACCAGCAGCAATGAAAACTGCAGTGCCTGCTGGTAGCAAGTGAGGATGAAACCACGTGGTTAGCAGCATCGTTGTGATTGCACAGTAATGACAGCTGCCACCAGAAGGCATTAGAAGGTCTGAAAAGTAAATTAGCTTAGAATTTTAGCCTCATAAGTATATGGATACATGTAAGCTGGGCTTACGAAGAATATGTTTGTTATTACAACTAACTACAGGCCTATTTTTGTAAAAAATAATAAATTTCTGCTGAAACAGCACAAAATTGACAGTGATTTTGATGTCACCCCCTCTGGTAACGTCTCCCAATGCCCCGTATTCCCCCAGTGACGCCACTGGCTCTAGTGTTTAATCCATTCCAAGTCTCCTGCATGCCCCATACACCCAACACACACGCACGCATGCGTGCACATGCAGACACCAAACATACAACTCTACGGATGTGTGCTTCAGTTTGTCTCACGACCACAGGAGGGCAGCAGAGAGTAAAAAAAAAAATGCAAACAAGTATCCGCCCCAAGAAGTTGAGAGAAACCTCTGCCCCTAGTCTACGCCCCCAGAAACTGGCAACATTTGTCCAACAGACCTGAAGTCCTAAAGAAACCATAGCTGGGGTGGGAGGGGCGGCTCAGGGGAAAAGCCCACTTTTGCTCTACAGAGCATCATCTCCAGCCAAGGTTGGGCCTGACAGGTTGTAATTTCAGTCTGGGATACCAAACCAGACTGCAGCAGCTGTGGGCTGGCCCGACAGGCTGAGAGCAGCCCACCCAGACTGTGGTCAGGCACTGTCCCCACCTCCAGCAGTCTACAGAATCCTGGATGTGTGGCAGAGAGCTGCAGAGAGCCTCCCAAATGCCCACAGGTACTAGAGAACAGCTGGTTTTGAAGCATTAAGGGTTGTCCCTTCAGCAATGGAGACTTGACTCAGCAGGTGGTGGCCGTGTCTCAGAGAAGACATCCTTCCACAACCCATGGCCTCAGTGATTGGCTGCCACCCCATAAAGCACTACTTAAACCATTCCGTGTCCCCTACATGCCCACCACACTGATTTTTCTTTCTTCATGACCACTTTCTTGCCCCGCTGCCAAGAAAGCAGGATTGGGGTTTCGCCTCTGCCCCAGAGCCCAAGGGGAATGTGTGCAGCATTCCTGACGGAGTCACTAAAAAACTCCAGGCAATGCAAGGTCCCACTGGAGCTCCCTGAGCAGTGAGCAGAGGCAGGTGAAACATGAGAATCTGAAGAGGAATTCAGACCAGTCCCTGAACCCAGATGATCCCCGCCACCAGCTTAGCCCCAGAGAGGTAGACAAGAGCTCCTCTGCCCCACTCTGGGCCTGGAGAGTTCTACTCTGGCTTCTCCAGGCCGGCAGTCCTCCCTCCCTCTCCAGTCAGCCATGGGTCCCAGGGCAATGCCCCAGACCTGCCCCAGACACCCTGCTGCTCAGGACCCAAGGTTGCCAGCCATGAGAAGGTCTCACTGAGTGTTACAAAAGGTTGGGGGTGTAGGAGTGCCCCTTTCCTATGACCTTAGAAACGGGAGAGCCCCCTACCTTTTCAGGGTAAGCTGTGTGACCCAGTGCTGGGGCTGTCTTGGAGGGACTCTGAAGAGACCCTCCCAATGACTTTGAACCACCATCTGGTGGTCGCCGCTTCCCCTCCCGCTGGCTAAGCAGCTCCAGAGTGAAGTCCCCAAAGGCCCTAGGCTAGCCCCCTCAGCCCAACTGTGAGTGGAGGCTGGGAGGGCAGCAGTCCCTGCTGCAATTGCAGGAGCTCAGCTTTCCCCCAGGAAAGGTTAGCAGAGAGCCTGCCTGGGACTACCTCTGGGGGGCTGAGCAGCCATTCATCCAAGGGCAGGAGGCCTGAAGGGGAGGGACAGCAGCGACGAAGCCAGGAATCAAGGGGACAAGGGGCCTCACACCCAGATACACTCCCTGAGTTTTCTCTCCAGAATGCTCTAAGCTGTGCGGTCACATGGCTTTAAACCACTTCCCGAGCATCTCTTCCACTCTGTCTTCCACAGATTTTTCTTCCCTTTCTCCATCCTTCTCGCTGCACACACTAATACCTCCCAGCTTCCCACCTTCACTTCCCTCCCCGACTCTCCTTCCTGGCTCTCCTGACGCCTTCACTGCCTACCTACCCCAAAGCACACCCTCTTCCTCTTTACAGAAAAACTTTCTCTACCTCCCATTCTTTTCCAGTTGAATTCCTGCACCCTTTTGTCCCCAGGTGGCTAGGCCCACAGCAAAATCTGGATACTTATGGGGTTGATGAGGGGGATTGAGAGTAGCCCCCTTACTGCACTACAGATCAGTCTGCAGAAGTCAGATTTCCACTCCCACCCCGCCCCCAAATCCTGCCCCCTCTCTGGCTACAAAGTGACCCCTTGAGGTAATGGAAGCACCTTCATCCTGGTCCCCATATACTGCACCCCATCTTCCACTGAGGACCTAGACTGCTCACCTCAGCTATTGCTTGTCTTGCTCCCATCCTTAACTCGCCTACCACTGGTGGGGTCAGGGCTTGGCAATGGGAAGTTAAGGGCTTCCACCCCAAAAATGGGTACCCAGATTCCTGTACCAAGCATTTTCTGGCTGCATGCTTGCGTACATGGACCAGGAAAACATAAATGCAGCAATGTTAACAGATTTGTAAGTATCACCCAGGACTGCAGAAAAGGTAGACTCAGAGAAAGATAAACTCTGCCCTTGTAGAGAGAATATTGCCAAAGTGATAACGTTTAAGTTGGATCTTTAAAGATGAACAAGAATTCAACATGCAAAGAGGGGAATAAGTCAACTTTGAGGGCTCCTTTGTGCTAAGCAGAACCCTGATGATGCAGTGATTAAGAGCGCAGCTGCTAAGCCAAACGTTGACAGCTTGAGTCCACCAGCAGCTCCTGTGTAACCCTATGGGGCAATTCTATTCTGTCCTATAGGGCCACTGTGAGTTAGGATTGACTCAAAGGACACAAATTTGGTCTTTTTTGTTTATTTATTTGTTCATTAATGTGCCAAGTGCAAGATGAGGCATGCTATATGTATTTAACCCCACTGTACAGATTAAAAAACTGAGGCTCAGTAGGTTAACAGAGAAACAGTGTGTTTCCAAAACCATGCACATTCTACTTCCCCAGCATTCTCTGCGAACAGAAGAGCTAACCTGTGTATGAAGCACACAGGTATGAAAAGGTATACCATGTTCACTGTGGCTTGAGTATACAGTACCCAAGGGAATACGACGAGAGAAGCAGAGGACAGAGACAGGAACTGGATTATCAAGAGACCTGGGAGCCCAGCTGAATATGCCCAAGGAATGTATATGTAAGTAAGTGAAGAAATGAATGAATGAATGAGCTTGGACTCAGGACCACTTAGTACATTTGGGCAGATTGCACAATGTACAATCGTACAAGGCAGGCAATGGGGAGATGTCACAGGCTTTTTTTCAGCCAGGGAGTAATTGACCGGATTTATGCTCTGAGGCCTGGGTTGGGGGCAGGAAATAGGATGAGGAAGCTAGGAGGATTTGGGGTTCAGTCACGAAAGGGAGAAGAGCCTAGGACAACTGGCTGTCACCTGGAGACAGGCTTGGGCAGGAGGCTGCCCGATCTGGGCGTGAGTCCTTGCTTTTCTCAGAGCTGGGAAGGAGCATGTGGGAAAGAGCTGGGCAGGGACCTCTACACCACTCCCTGCAGGGCCTGCCGCAACCACCTTCTCCACCCCCATACCAGTTCTGGGCCAGGCTGGAGCCCTCAGTCCCAGAGCAGCAGACCCTCCTCCTGCCGGCTCTGAGCCCTCAGAGCCAGCCAAGGCCTTGTTTCGTAACTCTGTTTCCTGGAAGGCAGCTCCTCAGCCAGACCCAGCCAAGGGGGCCAAGTGGAGCTGGGCTGAGAACAGGCCTGGGGTCAGGGAGACAGGCCAGGAGGTGGGAACCCAGGGAAAGCAAGACAGAATGAGGAACAGGAGGAGGAGGGAGACTGACACACACTCACTCATTCATTCACTTGTTCAAAAAACATGTGCTGAGGGTCTTGCGAACAGCACAGAATGAGGCACACTAGAGGGAGCCAGGAAGGGCCAACCAGGTCTGTCTGGGCCCGGGAAGAGATGTTCTTCTCTCCTTCTCAGCACTGAGATTTCACACCCCATCGACACTGAGATAGAACACATCCCTTCCCTAGTTCATCTCACGCCCACCTACACACACACACACACACACACACACACACACACACACACTGAGCCTTCTCTCTGCTGCACTGAGAATTAAAAGGTTGGAAGGTCAGGCGGGTCTAGGTTGCCAGCCCCCTCTGCCATTAATTAACTACACAGCTTGAGGCAAGTCTCTTCTCTACACACTGAGCCTCAGTTTCCTCAACTGTAATACTTACCTACCCCAAATCAATGTTGCGGGAAGCTCAGAAGACACAGCAGACATGCACACACTCTGGAACCTCTAGACGACGGTACTGGTGGTCGTCCCTAGGAGGATGGCACGGCTATCAGTCTTTTACTGAGCGCTCAGTGTATGCGACTTGACCTGCTTGCCACTGAGTCCCAGCGCCTGGAGCAGTACCTGCCACACTTTAGGCCCCTCAGTGTTTGTTGGAAACTATGCTTCTGTTAGCTCCCCTAATCTTGACAACAATGCTACGTAAGTGCTATGATCAATTCTCATTTTATGGATGATGGAACCGAGGCTTAGGAGACTACATTGTGCAGGGTCCAACCATAAAAAGTGGCAAAGCTGGGATTTGAACCTGGGTCGTCTGGACCAAACCGACAGTGATGATGATTACAACAATGATGACAGTGACAGCAGCCATTTGGAGTTGGCTGAGCCATTGCTCATCAAGACCAGTCCTCTGCCTCCAAGCACACCAGGATTGGGTCCTTAGTTCCTCCATTTTGGGGTCTTACCCAAATCCCCTCTTTTCCCCTCAGGGAGCAACTCCCTGCACCCCACCACCTGGGTCTCTAGCCCCAAGATGTTGATGAAAGTCTCCTGTCTCTCTTTCTTACTGGAACTGGTTGCTAACTTCCGCTATAACCTTCTACCCAGAATCCTCCATCAGGACCAAGCCTCCAAATCAAATGCTCTGAGCAAATTGCTTATCTGCCGCGGTACCTGGGAGATCCTTCTTCCTAGAGGCCCCATTCTGGCCCTGAGAAGCCTTCAGAAGGAAATTGGGGAATGCCAGGAAACCCTCTAGTCACTCGTAGGCAACTGACGCGGTAGGGAAGGAAAGGTGGAAAACAGATGAAAAGAAAATAGAAGTCAGACAAAAGGAGACTAACAGAGCCTAGAGAACAGACAGGAGGGGAGGCAGACAGCAGGACGGAAACCGACTGGAAGGACAGGAGAGTCAAACGAAAGAAAATCTAAGGAAACATGCTTCCTCTTCCAAAATTAAGAAATTAGGGCTCCTAGGTGCCAGGGATACAAACTACAGGAAGAAAACCTCTTCGGGCAGCAAGCCCCTTTCTGTGCTCACTTGGTAAACTCTTCAGTAACTACTTGATGGCCCGTGTACCCAGCACTGTGCTAGGCCTTGGAAATAGAGTTCCCAGATAAAATACAGATATTGCATGTCCCATGCAAAATTTGAGACATGTTTTTTCTAGCCAAGATTATTTATTGCTAATTTGAAATTCAAACACATTTGTGTGCCCTATGTCATAACAATCCTATAGGACAGAGTAGAACTGCCCCACAGGGTTTCCAAGACTATAAATCTTCATGGAAGCAGACTGCCACATCTCTCTTTCTCTCCAAGCGGCTAATGGGTTCATACCACTGATCTTCTGATAAGCAGCCAAGCGCTTTAACCACTGTGCCACCAGGGCCTTACCTGAAGACACAGCGGTGGATAAAACAGACAGACGTGGTTCCAGGCCTTGTGGAGCTTGTAAGAGCAAGTGACAAATAAATGAAATAATGGCACGCTGAATACCTAACTAAACAATCTTCTGAGTGCTGAGAATGAATACTTGGGAGAATTGAGCTAATCAGGGCAGTCAAGGAAGGCTTCCCCTGAGAAGGCACTGAGAGCTGAAGGAAAAGCAGTTGGCAGATGTGGGGGTAGAGGAGGAGTATTGGGAGCACTATGGGTAGAGGTAATAGCACGGGCAAAGTCCCTGTGGCAGAAGGGAACATGGTTCAGTCAAGGGTTTGAAGGGCTAGAATTGTGGCTGGCAGTTACTGAGAGCACAGGGACCTGAAGGGCAGCCCAAACTAGCAAGATCGGCAGGGGTTATGCCATACAAAACCTCCAGGCCTCTTGTTCATGATTCTCATAACAGCTAGATGTAGGCCTGTGAAGCAAGAGACCGAAGGACTCCATTTACATTTCAGTAAAGCTCACTGCTATTGCAAGAGCTACTTGGACAGCAGGTGAGGGGGGCTGTGGGGAATTCTTGTAGAAGGCAAGCGAGATGGTGGAGGCCAAGGCAGGGACCTGCCCAGGTGGAGACTTCAGCGGAGGCTGGAAGAAGGTGGAATGCTGAGATGTTTAGAATTAGAATTCATAGGACTTGGTGACAGAATGTTATGAAGAGTAAGAAAGAGGGGGTTTCCAAAAAGCTTTCCCACCAGCTCTCCCAAGGCCAGATGGATGGTGGAGCCCTTTCCAGAAATGGGGCAGACCAGGGAGCTCTGGTGCATGGTGGTTAAAGCAATCTGACAGCTAAACAGAAAGGTGAGTGGTCCACGCTCATCAGCAGCTCCTGCCAGCAGCTCAGTGAAGGAAGATACCGCAGTGGGCTTCTGTAAGGGTTTTACACCCTTGGGAACCCTATGGGATCACGATGAATTGGAATCCACTAGATGCCAGCAGATTTGGGGTTTTTTAGGGCCAACCTTGTTTGGGGTGGGGATGAAAATCTGTGTTCTAAGGGCCAGATCCTGCCTCCCTGCTCTCCGGCATCACACCTCTACGTTCCGTCAGGCACGAGTCTCTGAGGTACATTCACAAGGCCCATCCACCCACTCAGGGACAACCAATCCCTCTCCCCCAAAGTGCTAGCCTGGAAACCAACGCATGGTAGAGGAATAGGGGACGTTGAACAGAAAACCACCTTTTCTGCTCTGCTGGGAAGAGGGGGCACCTGAGCCCCCAGACAATGAACTTGGGGTTGGAGAGGTCCCTGGCAGCACCCAGATGGCCCTGGGACACTTTCCCCATCTTCAGCGTGACCACTTCAACCTCACCTTTGGGTCTCCGTTCCCCATTCCTCCCAAAAGCTGGGCAGCCTTGGATTTATGACAGGGACCCCTTCCCGAGTTTCAGACGGTGCTGTGGTGATGGGCAGTGTGCATCTCCAGCCTGGTGATCCTGGTCCACCAGCACTGACTGGGTAACTGTGGAGTGAGGTGAGCGAGGTCACTACAGAGAATACCTGGCTGTGGAGCGGAGGTGAGGGAATAGGGAGATGGGAACAGAAAGTCAGACAGGAAGGAGTGTAAGGGACGAGACACAGGAAAATAAAAGAACCAAGTATGAGAACGGAACCGGAGCTGTTCTTAGGACCCTGCAGGGCCAAGACAGGAAGAGCAAGGAAAAAAGCAGGAGTGGAGACCCCCAACTACCTTAAGAGAAGCCCTCAGCACTAGCAACCACCCCGCACTGCTTCCATCCAGCTGCTTCCTGTTTCCTTTGACATTTGTTTATTCACTCAACAGATATTCACTGAGTACTACTAGGTGCCAGGGGATTCAACTGTAATTAAATAAGGCATCGAACTAGCGTATATTTTAGAAAGAGAGAAAAATAAATGATCATGAAAAATATAATGCAGGAAATAAACAGGTGTGACAGAAAAGTAAAGTTGAAGGAGATGCTTTGCCTAGAATGGACAGGGAAGGTATCAACTGAGCTGAGACTAGGAAGTCTAAAGAGTAGCCAACCTTGCGGAGAGCAGGCAGAGAAAACAGTGAGTGCAAAGGCCCTGGGGCTGGTGTGAGTCAGCATGAAGGGGCTGGATAACAACAGGAACCAGGCTAGGCAAATCTTATATAGGCAAATTCAAGGCATTCAGTGGGAGGTCTTTGAAGCACGTTAAGAAGGGACACAAGGAAATCACGAGGAAATTGTTTTCTGTTGCCTTCCGCTGTCCCTGGGCCCCAGCATGTGCAGCCACCTGCACCCCAGTCAGGTTCGTGGCACTCAGCCTAGCTTTATGGTAGTCAATAGTTCCTTGGGTGATCACACTTCAGAGCTCCATTCCCCTCACCTGTGCTCATGGCTTTTATTCAGAAAAGGTACACTCCCTTTCTTCCTCCCAAGTGACAGTTCTTACTCAACTTTATCCTATTTGGGTGCCCAAGAACCCCCCCACCTAGTCCCACTGTGAAAGAACATTGTGCTGAGTCCCAGTCTGCTTATGTCTTCAGACAAAAGAGACACAGACTTGTCCAAGCCTCAGTTTCCTCATCTACATAATGGGTGGGCTGATAGAAGGGCCTTTAAAGTCTCCTTTCAGGCCTGGGCTTCTTCTGGAAAGTGACCTTCTCAGTCACAAGACTAGGACCATACACTCTCTCCCCAAATACACACCCTGCTCTTCCCAGTCCAACCAGGAAACTGCCCTGGTCTCGCTAGAGCCTTCTGTGTGGTCTGTCCCCGCATCTCCTGCCTCTACCCCAGATCTCCTCCGATCTGCCTCCTGGCAGCAGCTGTTCTTCCCCCCTACTCCCCCACCGCATTCCCTGACCAGACCTCCCTCCCTGCTCTGAGTCCCTCTCCACCAGGTCGCTGTCTGCAGAGATGGCCCAAATGTCCCTAGGCTATGGGTTTATGAGGTACAATGGCATTTTAAAGGCAACCTGCCCACAAGTACACACAAACACAAAATAATAAAAATAAGGAAACTTTTCAACATCTTGAAGGCTCCAGTTTACATTTTAATATAAACCCTTCTGGGCATCTTGCCTGGGATTGAGGAATCACCAGTCCCAAAATTTCGCAGTCCCTTTGTGGGAGGATGGTTTGTTTTTGCCAGAGCTTCTCCCTGGTCGCACTAGGCTGAGCGGCCCACAGAGGTCTTTGCCTCCGGAAGGGACGCAGAGGGCTTTTGGAAGTCACAGACCCTGGGAGCATGACGTTGGCCTGGCCTGGCCTGACCCCTTGAAAGGCCAACTGATCAGGCCAGGGTCATCGAACAGTCACATGTCACTTTGAATAAGAGCCTTGAACTGAGGCTAAGAAACGAAATTGTGAAAGAGCTCAGCCAAAAGCAATTGCGCTTGTTTTTCTTTTCATGTTTTTGGGGGGAAAAAAACTGATTGTCCAACTAACCTTCCATGTTGCTGGAAAATTGAGTTTATTTCCTGAGCAGTCTGGTCCAATTTCCCCTGGGTAAAGACGAGGCTGGGCTTACCTCACTGCCACTCTAACTTTGAAGCTTCTGGATGGGCTCAAAGACCAGGACCTTGGGAGGCAGGATTCTGAGCACCAGCCTTGCAAGGCAGCACCCCACCCCACCATGCACGCCGGCCTGCCTTATGCGGCCCCCATTCCAGTCCTTACAGGCTGGAGCAGCTTTTTCTAGAGCTTCAGATTTCCTTGTCACTAAGTTTCTCAGCGACCTGGGTTTTCTAGACAGTTCTTTTAGCCTGCCTCCAACCTTCCTAGCCCCTGTGGCCCCTGTGTGTGCGTGTGCGTGTGTGTGTGTGTGTCCCTGTGGCCCCCAGAAGCCCCAGCCCATCCTAAGCTCTCTGGAGCAAGCTGATAGAGGTACAGCTGTAAAGCATTTAGTTTGGCCGCCAAGCTGGCTGGGGGGAAGGGGAGCCATCTGCAGTCGGGTAGCTGCCAGGCCTGAAATGACGGGAACCCTGGGCCCCAGCTCTCCCACCCAAGCCCACAGCACAAGAACCTTTCTGTCCACCGAGGCCAAGGAAACCAAGGGTGAGGGCAATAACTCTGGGCATTCCAGGAGACTGAGGGACAGACAAGGCCAGCAACCTGTAGCTGAGCTCCCAGACTGTCTGAGCAGGTGTAGGCTCAGCGGTGGCCAGCCTCAGGTAGAGACCTGCCCACCCAAATCTCAGTGGGAGACTTGTTCTCTGCTAGCCATCTACCTACCACTACCCTCCAAGGGCTAGGGTAATAAGTTTCCAGACCACTAGCCTGGAGAGTGGAGAGAAGGAAGACAAAGGATTCTCTCAGAAACCTCCGTCTCCACTTCCCCTTGGTCCACCTGCCTCTCCCTTTCTGCGGAGGACACTGAGTGAGAGACCAGAGTGGGCTACTCAGACAGGCCTCCGTCCACTAGCAGACCCATCTGGTTCTAATCGGGGGTGCAGGTTCCTGGGCTGCAGACGACTCATGGTGGGTAGAGGCCACAGGCAACAAGCAGCCCTACCTCACCGTGATACCCCAGCAGCCCCTCTCCAGAGGGCAGCCTCTACTCCGTTTGGTCTCTTTTCACTCCCCAGATGGATACCACACACACAGCCACTGGAAGACCAAGTGAAGCAAGGAAACCTTAGGGGACATGAGCCTCTTTCTCCTATCCAGTAACCTGACCACAGAGTGCAGACCTCTGTCCACTGTTAGACTTTAAAACCACAAGGAAAAGAAAGAAGGGAAACTGAAGGAAGGAAGGGAGCTGGGGAGAGGAAAGAGGGCTGCTGCAAGCATACAGAACAAGCAAAGGCTCCCAAAACCAGCAGGTCTCAACTAGATCTTATTACAAATGGAGAAACTCAGTCCCAATGAAAAAAGACTAATGAAAAGAGTTACTGAATTTGACCCCAAGTGCTGTTCACGCATTATCCCTGCTGGTCCTCACGTTAACTCTTGCAGGTAGGAATTATCATCCCCACTTGACAGATAGGGAAACTGAGACTTAGAGGTATGAAAGGTATTACTTGCCCCACTTCACCCAGGTGTTGGCCAGGTCTGTCTGATTCTAGAGTCTGGGCACCAGGCTGCCCTTCGTGAAAGTAAGGCTATCTCAGCATCTCAAACCCAAGGCCACCACTTTGCCTTCACTGCTGTCTCCAGACTTGAACCTGGTGGCTGCCTGTCTGCTCTTACCATCAAGGTCAGTTGTCACCAGTTCATCACCCAGCCTACCCCTCTTGACATCCAGTGGTACCCTGATTGCCACCACTTTCTTGCCCAGCTCCAACTCCTCTTTCTAAAGTGAAAGGCTACAAGTTGAAAAACGACCCTCCCTGGCATGACTTGGTGCCAGGCTTCTAATGCTAGCTCTGGATGGCCTTGGTGTCTCTGGGCCTCTATTTCCTCATCAATAAAATGGACTGAACTGTAGAAAACTGCATTGGACAATGATTCTGTGATTCTCCAGCCCTTCATTCCATCATTGTGAACAAACCTGGGAGCTTCCCCCTTGGCTCAGGCGGTCTTGAGTAACAGAGGTTCTGACCCCGGTTTCAAAATTCAAAGTGGCAGGGGAGCCCCCAGAAAGGAGGGACCCAGCCAGCCATGGAAGCTGCTAATCTTCATCTCTCCCCTAGGGGACTGCCCTGTTGCCTCCACTGAAAGCAATTTGTCATGCCCCGAATTAAGTGATTCCAACACGGGTTTAATTTCAGTTTAATGGCTCTGTTTTTATGTGTAATTAAATACCACTGCATGGCGAAAATCTGTTGTTTGCCCTTAGAGACTGTGTGAGGGTCCGGGAAGCCGTCAGGTTTCTACTCTCAGACTCCACCAGCCCCTCCCCTAGTCTAGCTGGAATTGCCCAGGTCTGAGGGAAGGAGTTGGGGACCCAGGAAAGAGACGGGAGAGGCCAGAGGAGAGGTGGTCTTGGTGGCGCCTGCTCTCTCAGCAGAGTGTGTTTCTAATTATCTGCAGCCCTCCCTACTTCTCTCTGACCTAACCCTCTCCAATCCCCACGGCCTCAGACACAGAGAGGACAGGTCACCCTGACAGTGAGGATCTAATTAGACCTTCACTTGGCTCGTCTTACCGGCTCTCCTGGGTGTGCCCAAACCTCTACTCTACTGTCTTTCTTCCACTTATTGTTCCCATTTTCTCCCCCTGCCCCCTCTAATGGATCTCCTCTCTCTTGTACTCCCCCCACCCCTGCAGACTGCTCCTTCTTCCCCTCCTCCCTACAGCAAGCCTGCCTTCCAGCTCCATCCAAACACATCATCTTGACATACTCTTTCCAGGTCAGAGGTGACATTGTCAAAGGGGTCTGGAATGTAGAGGGAGTTCCTATAGCTAGGAATGTTTCAGGGTCATTTACCACGTGGTCATATACCACCCCACTAAGGGGAACAGAGCTGGCCCCTAAACTGTGCATACCGTGTAACATTCCTGGTGGGAATCTGGCCCAGAGGGCAGAGGGGATTAGGACAACTGGCCTTTTCCTGGAAGGAGTTGAAGGGACTCTAGTGGCCAGACCTCTGGGTACTAACAGGGGGAGGGGGAGGTGCCAGCAGGCTTGGCCAGCTCTCTAGAGATTGTCCCACCTGAATTGGACATTAGAGTCAATCCAGGTCCCCTTCTTTTAATGCCCTCCTCACCCTGCCTTCTTGACAGTGGAAAACCCAGCCCCCAATCCTCAGCCGACATCGGGGCTCCATCTCCTCTAACGAGCTGGGAAATGGAAACCAAATGCCTGATACAGACTGGCACCACTGGGCTACAGAATGCTAACAGGGTACCCTAACTCCCCGTTCCAGGTCACACTGTGGGACAATGGCATTTCTTGGGGACACAGGGCAGAGCATTTCAAGGACTTCAGTTCTTAAGATCACCCAAGCACAGTAGTCCCATCAGGATGGAAGAATTTGGTCCTCCCCTTCTCCTCCTCCCTCCCACCTCTGTCCCTGTGGGAACTAAACTGACCATTCAAGGATATTAGAGGCCAGAACCAGAGGGCCTCGATGCAAACTAGGCTTGCAATACCTGTCTGAAGCCCTGTCTTCCCCTGTGGGATGTGGCATTCCCCTCCCAAAAATCCATGTTCTCCATTCATTAGTGGGACAGCTCCACACAAACTGTACTGTATAGAGGTCTAATGGGCGAGGCCCAACCTTCACAGCAGGGAGGGAAGCACAGAGTCTGCGAATGTCTCACCCTCTCCTCACTCTCAGGGACACACGCATGCAGATTCACACAGGTTGTATATACACACGACACATGTCTCCTCTACATACATCCAGGCTGACACTTTACACCAAGCATGATACTCTGTAAATGCCCATACACTCTCATGCATAAGATACCACTCTGCTATACACAGACACACAACACACACACACACACACACACCACAGAAACATGGATATCACATGTATGGCCTGGGTTGTACCTTTGCGATATAGACGAAGGCCCATGAAAGAAAAAGGACTGCCTATTATCCACTGTCAAGGGTTCAAGGCCAGAACATTGATGGGGAGTGGTCGCTGGAGACAAGGGGGACTGAAAGTGATGCTTTCCTCACATTTGGCTTAGGGGCCTAAAACATAATCTTCCATCTGTGCCTGAGCTCCCACCCCAACACAGGCCTTGGCCTATGCCCCAGAAGTAGGGGCCATTTGAAGAGTAGCCAGGGGGCCAGGGAACAACTCTCAGCTTCACTTTGTTCTTTATCTCCTGCCCCTGGCAGAGGCTGGTGTGCCTCTAGGAGACCAGACGGCTGCAGGATGCGGCAGATCCAGAGCTGCAGAACGTGACTAAGGCCCCAGTCTCAAGATGCAAGCAGTACCCATGCCAGTTTAGCAGAAGCCTGGGAGGGAAGCACCTCTAAGCTGGGGAGAGAACTGAGACCCGAAGACAGCCAGATGGGGGTGATTTCCAGAGGGCAACACAGTGGGTGCTGAGAGTCTCCAGGCTGCCTGTGACCTCCAGGGAAGGAGACTCCACCCCAGAGACAGCCACCCTGACGTCACCGGGCACAGAAGTGTAGCAGAGAGATAGGACTTGGGGGCCTTGCCAGGAATCCAGTCCTACTATGTAAACACACATTCTGGAAGTCGGGACTGACACTGAGAGCCCACAATGAGTCCAGAACAGCAAGTTCAAGGGTGCCCCCACTTCCAGCCCCTCAGAAATAAATCTCAGCACAAGCCCCCAGCCGGGAATCTAGGCAGTCAGAGCTGTGGAATGTGTAGGAGAGCTTGGCCCCTTCCCCCAACTGCTGGGCAATGCCCTCCCCTGACAGAGTTAATAAATCAAATCCAGATGCAAACCCAACCGCTTGCAATTCTTTCACTATGCAGGGCAGGTCACAGACCACACAGTTCCCATCCAAATCTGCCCTCTTCTCTCCATCCACTGTTTGCCCACTAGCGGTCTGAGCACAGACAGGACAGATGTTGGAGATGGGGGTACACCCTGGGAAGAGGCAGAGGAGGGTGAATTTCAGGGCCCTTTGCAGTCCTTTTCTCAAGCAAGGCAAGTCAGGGGACACACAATACCCACCTCCCAAAATCTGCCCCCTTCTCTTCACCCCGATGCATCCCTGTCTTTTAACTGTAAATAAATCAACGGAACACAGTTGTCTACACATTTTTTGGTTTTGTTCTGTTTTGTTAAAAAAAGAAAAGAAAGAAAGAAAACAACAACATAAAAGACATCATGTCCAACTGGAAGGTCCCCAAGTCTCCTTCCATCCAATCAAGCCAGAAAATTGACCAGGGGGCAGGGGGCAGGGAGATGGGGAGGGCATGTGGGGCAAGGAGGTGAGGGAGGGAGGCAGAAACACAGGTGGGAGCCGCTGGGAGGATGTAGTCATCCTGGGACTCCACAGCTGTGATCATAAATGTGGTAGGGAGCAGGACCCCAGGTAAGCCCCCACACCCCCAGCTTTGTGGGGGCTCCACTCCATCAGGCACATTCAGTCTGATCCCCCATTCTTTCCTCCAACCCTGACTGCTCAGAATGAGCCCCATGGGCCCAGACCTCCATCCTGAAGTTCTCCTTCTGGCCCTCCTCCTTCCTTCTCCCCAGGGTCTGAGCTGCCAGGCAACCAAGCAGGAGGCACCCCACTCTGACCCAAAGGCCAGCTTAGCACTTCAGGTCCTTTCCCCTAAAGAGACCTAGGGAAGTAGAAAGGGTGTCTAGCAAGACTTGGCTTTGGGAGTGGGTCCGCGTCTTCTAACTGCTGAGCCAGCTGCCGCACCTACAGCCCCTACCCTCTACCTAGACTGAGAGGAGGAACAGTGATCCAGATACATGTCTACTCTTCTCTGCTGACTCTGGGAATAAGAGTTCTCTCCTAGAGGCCTGCACTCACCTCCTAGGGGTGGCTCTCACATGCCAAAATCATAGGAAACCAGAATAAGAGCCCCTAGGACCAAAAACCAGAGCTGGTATACAGTATGTGGTCAATAAATGTTTTAGGTGGCTGGCTGGCTGGCTGGTTGAATGAATGAATGAATGCAGGATCAATTTGGAAGCATAACAGGGCTCCTCACGGCCACTCTCAAACCTCCCAAGCTTTAAGAGGACACCCCCTAGCTTCGGCTCACCCAAGGGCACACTCATGCCCATAAACACACACATGCACACACATACACATATCCCAAGGGAAAATTTCTGGGCCAGAGGCAGAACCAGTACTCAGACTCCTGCTCTGGGTCACCTCTGCAGCCTCCAGGGGACAGGAGTAGCAGGGAGCACTGAGCTCCCTGCCTGCTGGCAGGGCTCACTTTCGGAAGCTGTCCGCCAACTGGTGGCAGTCCAGTTCCCCCTTCGGCTCCAGGCCCCCCGGAAGCTTCACCCCTGTCTTCCGGTCCACACACCAGCACTTCCCTCGCTGCCCATCCAGGGCTGGGTGGCACTGCCAAGATAAAGGTATTAGGGGTCAGTTCCCAGGCAAGGAAGGAGAAATCCTAAGCCAGCTGCCCCAATCCCAGCCTAGCTCACAAGGCAAACAATTGCTCCAAGCTGGCCTCTGGGGGCCGAGGCTCCTTCTCAAGCATGGATCCCCTGACCTCACTGGAGTAGAGAGAACTTGGCCAAGAAGGGAAGGTCAAGAGAGTTTCTGGAAGCAAGGCCCTGGGAAGGTTCTAATAGCCCAGATGGTGGGGAGACTAGATCCGTGGAATTTAAAGATGCAGTTGGATTTGAAAGACTAGGGCTCAGGTTGGAGCTATTTCAAGTGTGTACTCTGACTGGGTTTGGATCTTTAAGAACAGGATTATAGTTAAGAGCAGAATCCAAATTGAGGTTAAGGTTAGAATTCAGATAAAAGTTGCAGTTCAATTAGGAACTGTGACTGAAACTTGAACCTGGTGAGGGGTAGAGTCTAGGTTAGAAATGGCATTAGTGTGAAGTCTGAGGTCAAGGTCAGAACAACTGACCTTGTTGGACTCAAGTTTGGGTTTGAATTAGATGGTAGGGTAGACAGAGTACAGGTTGAGTCAAGGGTCAGAATTGGTCTTTGGATAAAGAATTAAGTGTCATTACTTTCATTAGGATAAAAACTGGTATGAAGATAAAGTCGGGGCTGAGATACAGGATGGCGATAGACTCAGCGTGTGTCTGGGAGGCCCTCCCTGTTCGTCTACTCATTGCGCACCACCTCACATCTTCCCTCCTCGTGCCAGCATGGGATGTGTGGACCCAGAGGCAGCCTTTCTCTTCCTAGCTTGCCCAGTGGGAGCTCACTTTGTGGATTTGTCTGCACGGCATCTAAGACACAGTGTGTGAGTCTCTGTCCCCAGAGATCTAGAAAACGACATCTGACTCAGAGTTCCTCAGGCCACCTCCTGCATGGGGCCCCTCAGAGCACTGCCCAGATATAATGTTCTTTTTAGTGGGCCAGACCCTGAAGGGCCAGAGACAACGCTGGAACAGGCCAGCCCTGCTGGATATCACTGTTAGGGACATCTCTGGTGGCCCAGTACCCCAAGAGTATGAATGATTATGGACGTTGCTGTCTTCACGTCTTCTCCACAGCCCCCCTCCTTCTTCTGCTTCCACCCAAAGTTCATCTCCAGCTGTTGGATCTGGCTTCACCTCCAACCTCACTGTACCCCAGATGATTTTCCTTCTCAGCTTGCAGAAAGAGGCAGGCCAAGGTTCCTTACCAATTTCCCATGACATGGCCTCTCTGTTCCCAAATGACACATCACACATTCAGTGACAAGGGAGAACTACTTAGAGGAATGGAGTAGGGCAAATGAAAGTGTTGGGAGCCAGAAGCAGGCAGAGAGGCTAAGGCCACCACAAGGGAGGTGGAAATAGCACTGGATGGCAGGGGGCAGGCAAGATGTCTAGTTCTAGTCCCAAAACGATTAACTCACTCTGTGACTTTGGGCCAGACTTGGCCCCTGCCTGGGCCTCAGTATCTTCTGAAATAAGTGGATGGACAAAACAAGCTGTGGTTCTGAGGCTGGGGTATGGCTTAGGGAGGGTTCAAGGGCTGCGTTTTGGGTTGAAGGGCTCCCCTTCCCGTGATCTCTACCCTGGAGCACCCTGTGGAAAGGCCAGGAGCGTCCTTGGAGCAGAGGCCAGGGCTGAGCCAGCAGGCGCGCGAGACCCACCTGCTTGGGGTGGAAGTTGCCGTGGCGGTCGCAGTTGGGGATGGGGATGATGTAGAGGTCTTCGTGGGTGCGGCTCTGAGAGGCGGCCAGCCGCTCCAGGGCCCGGTGCAGCTCGCTCTGGCAAGAGCCCTGGGCCTTGGAGAGAAGAAAACTGCTCAGCCAAAGGGAGAGAAGCATACGGACAAGACCTCGGGGTCAGAACTGAACAGGGGCTGAGGTTCCTGAAGGAACGGACAAGATCTGGAGGCAGGGCCCAAGGAGGTGCAGGGAGAGGCTTGGATTCAGGGAGCAGCGACAGGAAAGACAGAGGGTCTTAAGCCAAAGAACTTCCAAAAGGACAGGTATAAAGTCATAGAACCTTGTGGGAAAAGAAAGAGGCCATGAGAAACCCATAGAGAAGGACAAGGAGGGGGTCATATCTAAGCCAGTGGGATAGAGAGAACAATGTAATCAATAACTTTTAAGACATAGGCATGGATCCCTCAGAACCACCCATCAGAAAGGACATTAGCCAGACCCTGGAGCAAGTTGTAAGGCTCCCTGTTATGGCTAGCATTAATCCTTCAATTACTGGGAATGTCTGGGGTGGAAGATTGAACAAAAGACCCAAGAAATACTAGGGAGCTCCAGGCAAAAGTGATTTACCAACCTGTGCAGAAGTCTTTCAGTATTTAACAATGGGTCAGCTTTGGGTCTTGATGATGCATACTTATAAGCATCTTATACACAGCAGGCACCCGAAGAATGTTTGCTGAATGAACACCTCTGCATCTGGCAAGGTGTGGGGAGAGGTGGGCATTCAAGTGTGTGTGCGTGCACGCGAGCGTACATGTGGTGTCCATGTCTGCCTATCTACGTGCATGCTCATGGGTCAGAGGTCCTCACCACAGACCGGGTGTCCTCTCGAAGAATCCCAGTGGTTTTCATCTTGCCCCCGTTTGTGTTCCGGTCGCGGATTCTGGCGAAGTGCTTCTGCAGGCACATGCGCTCATTGGAAACGCAAGGGTTCAAGCTGTTGTTGGGCTGGTCACTCTCATCTTTGTCTGTAGTCAGGTCAAGATGGGGAGAGTCAGCACCGGGGAAGGACAAAGCTTTTTACCAACATCCAGACCCCCAGTACCTTGGGAAACCTATAGCCTGGCACTAAAGAAGAGCAAGGAGCACCCTAGGGAGGGCAATGAAAGCAGCCCCCCATAGCCTCCTTTTGTATCCCCTCAAGAGGACATTCCCCTTCGAGTTCTTGACTCGTCCCTCACCCCACCCAGTGCGGCCCTCAGATAAGTCACCAGCTACAGCTGCCCAGATGGCAGGAGGGTCCCCCAGGCCCTGTAGGGAGGTCAAAGGCAAGTAGGTCAGCTGCTGTCCCACCCTGCTGGCAGCACCAACACCAGCACCACCTTCGTTATCCCTCAGATCTCATCCCTCCCTCCATTCAGCCCTGGCCGCCATCCCCTTCTCTGTCTGCTCTCTTCCTGTCTCCTTTCCTGCTCTTTTCAGCATCTGGCTGAGCCAGCCAGGGTATCCCCAGAATTGTGGGCTCTGTGACCCTCTTCCAAATGGCCAGAATCAGAGTTTCCATGAGTGATGTGAAATCTAGCCTGAAGGTTCTCCCCGTTAGCTGTGTAGGAGAGAAGTGGGAGTGCATCCGTATGCCTGCATGTGAAAGTCACGTGGAACACAGGCTGTGTGGCCCCAGGACCAAGGCACACTCACACATCCCTTCAGTTCCCCCCTTAAGTCTCCCCTCCATAGACTTCAGACCCCACCCAAAGTCCAGGTCTGTTGCCCAGAGACAGGAAGCAGGGGTGGTAAGGCTGGACTCTCACCCCCTCCCTGGGATCTGCTGAAGGCTCTATCTGAACTAAAAAAAAAAAAACCGGAAGTCCCAGACTAACCACAGCTCCTCCTTCTGAGCAGGCAAAGCTGGAATACAGGGCTGAGCTGGAGAAAGGTTGGAACACCTCTCCACAGATCAGAACCACCGCTGAAATGTTCTATTTTGGCAGATTGCTGCCGGCCTGAGTGCAAAGCCCCTGCCAGCATTCCAGATGTTGGCAGCCAGACAGGAGGTTACATCTGGTTTGCGTCAGGATTTTTTTCCTGAGGAGTTAGCAGGTTCCTCCACGAGTGGCAGCAGTCCCAGAGCTGCCTCTGGGTCAAATGATATTTTTCTGCGTAGCCAAAGTGGGGGGTTACTTCTCTTTTTATTCTCCAAGTTTTGGGGGTGCATAGGAAGCATGTAGACAAAGTGAAGTGATGCAAGGAGGAATCTAGACCCTCAGAAAGTCTTTGTCAAGATTCTGCATCACAGGTTATTTATAAAATTGAGTCACCAAGAATGAGAAGGCTTTGTCAGTTGTGGAGAGCTGGCTTAGAAAGAGGAATCAAATGGAAGGAATAAATGAAGCAGATAGCTATAAACATTCTTTTTGGATCTGGATCTGGATCCCAGAGAGGACTCCAGTCCACAGATGACATCAAATTTCTGCAGGTCAACTAAGGAGAAGACACTATCACAAGATCTCTCAATCAGGAGTGTCCCAAGGGGGCCATGGGAAGATGAACCCTGAACCCTCAAGCTAGGACTCACAGAAAAGATCTGGCATTTAGGGTCCACCCCGGAGATCCTTCCAAGAAACCTCTCTACCCAAAAAGACTCAGGCTAACTAGTGACTCCCCTCCTCTGCCAATCTGCAAAAAGCCATGAGGTTTGAGCCCAGGTCAGTGCCTCAGCGGTATAGGCTAGGGCTAAAGCAGGGAGAGAAAGGAATCAGAACCCAGTCTTGGGATGACAGAGCCTGAGCTCAGACGTGAACAAAGGCCCCGCCGTTGCACCTAGGAAGTTGGAAGAGAACATTGTGATTTGTTTGCCATAGCCCAGCAACTAACTGTGAGGGGCATCCTTCCAACCTGGACACGTTTTGGGGCATATGTGTGTGTGTGTGTGTGTGTGTGTGTGTTTACTTTTTTTTAAGCCTATAAAGAAGAGAACTACTTTGCACAGTGACATTTGTTCCTCTTGGTAAATAGGCAGGATATTATTGTGTTTGAGGAATAAGAGTCTTCTAGAGAACAAGGTTGCCTCAGAAGGTGGAGATCTCCCACTAGAGGCATGGAGCATCAAAGGGGTAGCTACCCTTTGCCATCATAACGACCCTACAGGACAGAGTAGAACTGCCCGTAGTATTTCCAAGAAGCAGCTGGTGGATTTGAACTGCTGACCTTTTGGCCAACAGAGCACTTAACTACTGTGCCACCAGAGCCTAGTCCACAAGAATCTAATGAGATCTGGAGTAGCAGCTCAACTGCAACTATTTTTTCAACATTACTGGCCTGAATGCAAACGTTCGGAAAATCACTAACAGATACTTGAGATGTTTATTCCCTAACTTAGTTACTGTCTGTCGTTAGCTGCCGTCAAGTCAGCCTCCAACTCGTGGCAATCCCATGCACAGGGAGACTGCACCACTGTGACCTAGAGGGCTGACGTCTGGAAGTAGATTACCAAGCCTTTCTTCCTGGTCTCTAACTTAGAAGGTATCATTAAAGAGAAAAGTTGGATCCGTTACTGAAACCTGAGGCTGTGTGGGGCACAAGGTGAGCCAGGAAGCACAACTTACATTCCTCAGTTGGATGGCCCTATGTCATGTCTACCCAGCACTCCCCGTTGTTGTCGAGGCAATTCCAACTCATGATGAGTTACCCAGGCAGGACTGAGTAGGCAGCTCATTAACTAGGGATAAATGGGCCAGGAACTGAGGAAACCAAGAAAGGCAAGGCCAAGCAGGCTGCCTACTCAGTCTTTCCCAGGGTCCCCATGTCACCTTAGAGAGAACAGACTTGTTCTTTACTCTCATGAAGACAGGTGCATACAGTAAATACATTACCAGCCCACACAGACAGACTGGGAAGCAAGAGTCACAAAAGTTTACAAACAATCACGTGTCCAGACACATATCCAGGCACTATGACCCTGCCCTGGTCAGACACATGGGCCGGGGGTTGGGCACAATGACTTTGGCGGTCTCTCTGTACCATAGGTTATTGACTTTGCATTTAATCTGTAACTTGTCCTTGCCCAGCCTTGCTTAACTGGTAGACTGAGGACCCACCCCAGGTGCTGCCCCTAGGCACTGGGTTTGGGGCAGTGAGAGTTGTAGCCTTGAGTACCTTGAAAATATTAACCTTTCCACTCCAAAACTGGCTAAATATTTGCTGCTGCCCCACTCACGGAATGGTTCCAGCGAACTCGTACTGCTCACCCAGGCAGTGCCCACTGGAAAAATTCCAACCTCTGTGGGTTCTCTGAACAGGAGGCAGAGCTGGGCCTGTCCCTCTGAAAGGCTTGTTTGAGAGATACAGCTTCTGAGATAGCTCAGGTGATTTCCTCTAGTGTCCTGCGTGGAGCTAAGCCAACTGACAGCCAGCCACTGGGGAAACTGATCTCTCCTCCAAGGACAGAGGGAAGAAGCTCCAAAAGAGAAGAGAATTCACAGCCTCGATGTCACCAGTGGCAAAGCTCCTGGTTAACGCTGAGGATTTCCTCTGTCCCGCTGCCTGATGTCACCACCATGACCCCTCCTCAGCTCCACTCTCCCTCCTCTGAAAACACCCAGGGTGAGGCTGTGAGCTGGCAGGGCCCAGTCACCCAGACAGATGCTTTAGCCACTATCTAGAGGGTCACTCACCTGCCCATCAAGAAAGGCCTTTTCTTTTCTTCCTTGGACTCTGGCTGAGGAAGCCAAGACCACGAACACTGAATGTGAGGCCCAAGGGGGCGTCCCCTCACTGAAATACCATGTTGCTGGCCTCAGACTAAGGAGTCAGATAAGGACTGTTCACAGTACCAAAAGGCACCAGAGTCTACCCTCCTCCCTCATCTCCTCTGAAAGTCCCATCATCTCATCAGTGCTCTAATTTATTAAGCTCTTACTCCATGCCTGGCATAGTGGTTAAGTGCTACAGCTGCTAACCAGAAGGTTGGCAGTTCAAATCTACCAGGCACTCCTTGGAAACTTTATGGGGCAGTTCTACTCTGTCCATAAGGTTGCTATGAATTGGTATAGACTCCACAGCAGCGGATTTTGGTTTTTTGGTTCTACTCACTGTGGGGTACACCAATACTGTGAGGCAGAACCTGTTCTCATCCCATTTTACAGATGAGGAAACTGAAATGAACTGGATAGAGGAGAAGAAGGCATACATAACTTATTTCCGTAGTGCCTCTGTCTTGAAAGGGAAAAACTCCTGATGCCCAAGGCATTAATAACTCTGACTTTGCCAGCGGTAAACAAAAAGTGTTAAGCAGCTATGCTCCTCCTTCTCCTCCCTCCCCCAAGGCACAGAATTTCTGGGAAGGCCTTGTTCTCATGACTTAACTGGATTCCCAATATTGAAGTAGGGGAAACAATATTTGCTGCATTGACTAAAAATTAACCCAGCCTCTATGTTCCCTAACCTTATCCCAGAGGGACCCAGATCACAGTTAAAGACCTCTGCAGTCCAAGAACTGTACCCAGTCCCCCCAAATTCCATCAGCACCCCTGATGCAAAATTCTGACGCACATGTTCCACTCCTCTCACCTCCAGTGACCTCAACTGTGTTAATCCACAACCTGGCTATCTGGCACAGGAAGCCAGGGATGGAAGGGTCAGTGGAGGTGGGGGAAGCTGGAGAAGAAAGAAAGAAAACTGTCCTGGGGCAAATAGGAGGCGCTGGACTATACTGGGCCAAGGGAGGAGACATGCCAAGTGGCTCTCATCCCCACAATCCACCTACTGAAGCTCAGCCCCAAGAAGATAAGGCAGAAGTGAGAGCTTGACACCATCCTTAAAGCTATTCCCCAGGCAGCAGAGCCTAAACCTTGAACCTAGGACGGTTCAAGCTGTTGACAGTGTAAGGCAAAAGGGGAGAGTGCGGATGGGGCAGAGCCCTACCCATCTTGTCTCACCAGGGACCCTGCAGGGTTGATTCACTAATCTAGGGGGTGCTTTTCACATGGCACAATGTGGTCCAGGCTGTGGCAGGGGACACTTCTGTTATGACTAGTAGATGAGAGGACATGGATAAAGCATGGCAGTTAAGTACCCATTTCCTCCAGATTCCTCAGGCTCTCCTTTCCCCCTTCAGAGAACTGCATCCACTCAGGGCAGAGGACAAGGCAAAGAGGGAAGGGGGAACATTGCTAGCGATCTCTGGACTTAAAGACACCCTCATTCCTAGGTTTGCATGGTGCCCATAGGACAATCACAAACTGTTGGCATCACACCCTCCAAAAACCCTAGGGAATTGAATTTTCTTCCTACCCAACCAGGGAATATGGGGTCCCCAAAACCCTCTGAGGGCTCTTCTGACCCAGGCACAAGATGGTGAGAGAAGAGGAGATGATCAGTCATCCTTATCTGGGGGCAGATACCTGCTGACTGGTGAAGGACAGAGACACAAAGGGAAAGTGGCCCATTACATCCAGGGAGCTAAGCCTTCGCTCCCAGGCTGGACTGTTACCAGTGACCCTCCTCTCTCACTGCCACTGGTATCTCTGACCCAGTATCAGCAACTTACCCCTACAAGGTCCCCCTCCCAGAAGTCCCAGGTGCCAGGCTGGCATTTCTCCTGGACTGTTTTCTGCTGACCCATCTCTCCCTGCCCAGGGGGCAGGAAGGGCAAAGAAGTCCAGACCCCTGGGGTCCACCTCCTTCCTGTTTTCCCTGCATCCTGCTCTCTTCCAGCTAACAAGCTGCAAAAGATTGAGGAAGTGGAGCCGGTCTGGGACCCAGGGGCAGGAAGCTCGGCCGGAGTCCCAGCATCCGGACTGCAACAATGGAAGCTTCAAGCACCGGGAAAAGAGACAGACACAGACACAGAGAGCAAGACAGTCAGAGGGGGAAAGAAAAACAGAGACGGAGATACAACAGAGGGAGAGGTTCCACAAGAAGAGAAAGAGAGAAACAAAGATAGACAGAGAAAGAGTAACAGAGAGAAAGAGACTGAGAGAAAACTGACAGAAACAGAAGCTCAGAATAAGATGGAGAAAGAGAAAGAAACTGAAAAGGAGGAGAAGGAAAAGAGAGTTTGAAAGTATCGCTAGTGAAACTAGCCCTTGAGAGAGAAAACAGGAAAGAACAAAAGAATTAAGAGAGAAAAGGAAAGAGACTGAGAAAGATTCTAAGCAGAAACTAAGACGCTTACTGAGGAAGAGAAAAGGAGAAAGTGTAAGAATGGGATTAGGGCTAAGGCCCTTCCAGGAGTTCTCTCCCTCCCTCTCTCTGCCTCAGTCTACTTCTTCTCCCTCTTCCCTATCCCACACCAGTTAGTTTTCTGCAACTCTAGGCTGGGAGCCAAGACTGGTTTCTCTTCTGCCGCCTCAAACAGCACCTGCCAGGAAAAAGGAGGGGAAGGCCTCTATCCTCAGGTCTGGCAAGGAGAGTCTTGTCTTTGCACTGCCTTTCAAACCGCAAGGTGACCAAGCATGGGACTCTGGGGAAGGGCAACTCTGAGGTACCTCTAATTTGCACAGCCCGCTCCACCCCACCTCAGGGTCAAAAGGGAAACCATAGCTCCTCGGGTTTCAGCTGCATTTAGGGTGAGAGGGGTACCTGTATTGGGACCAGAAGGCTACACCCACCCTGCCACCCCTCTTCTCCAGTTATCTGGCCCTAGACCGCTGACCAGCAGGCTGCTAGCTGGACTGAGTCACTGAATTTGCCACTCTGGCACCAGTGACCAGGCCTACCATTGACACGAGGCTTCTCAGAGAAGCTTTCCTGGGAGGTTTGAGACGAAGGGATGGGACAGAGTCCTTCCTGAGAGTGGCAACAGGCTGCTAGGGACTTGCTAGTAGTTTCCTTGGTTGAGCCTGTATCGTGGAACTCCGACCTCTGCCACGTACCTACCTTGTCTTCAACTCACAGTAGGTTTTAAAGGGCCTCCCAGGCTAGCCAGAACGACTGCTGGAAGGGGAGCGCACTACGGCGGGCACGGGTGGGCCGAGGGCCCCTTACCGAAGGGCTGCAGGCTTTCCTGGATGGCCTCGATCTCCGCCAGCTCCATACACAAGCCTTGCCCATGCATCAGCGTGTGCAGGGGCTTCTCCACCCCCCGGGGCGGGTAGCAGCGCAGGCCTGAGCCGCAGCGAGGGGTGTACACCCCACAGGGCATCCCCTTGCCCAGGGCGCAAGTGGCACAACAGCCGCAGCCGGGCTCCCGTACCAGCTCTTCGCAGCCCACGGGGGGGCGGCAGCGCGCCAGCTTCTCCTCGGTGCAAGGCGGACAGTGGATGGCTTCGTCGCCCAGGCTCGGCCTGGGCCCAGCGGCCAGCAGCAGCGCGGCCACGAGGCAGAGGGACAGCATGGCCGGGCGAGGACCGGGTGCGGGCGCGGGCGCGGGGCGCGGGCGGGGAGCGCAGGCGCGCGGGTCGGCGGCGGGGGGCACACGGCGGCAGCGCCCGGCGTGCCTGGAGGACCCGACTCCGAGAGCGCGGGGAGACGGGGCGGTCCGGCTAGTGGACAGAGGACCGAGCCAGGGAAGTTAGCAGGCAGGCCGAAGGGGAGCGAGGCTGGCCGCCGAGGCGCTGCGCCGCATCCTCGGCCCGGCCCAGGCGGCGGACGGGCGGCGGGATGGCAGGGGACAGAGCGGCTGCCCGAGACCGGCTCCCCCGGACTTTATACAGGCCCCTGGCCACACCCCCAGCGCCTTCCCAGAGGTGGGGGAGCCCGGGAGGGCGAGAGGGAGAGGGAGAGGCGGCCGTTAGTGGGAGGGGGCGCTGTCCTGAGTCCCCACCGCTGCTGCTGCCGCCACAACGTCTGAAAGTCCCTTTTTGCTGAAGAAGGAAGCCGCTCAGTTTGGAAGCCTTGCAGGCGCCGAGAGCGACACTGAACCAGAGCCCGGGAGGGAGAGGAAGAGACAGGCAAGCCAAGAGGCTGCGCCTGAGCCCCCGTCCTCAGAGCTTGAGGATTCGTTCCCAACCCCACCAGGCCACCTGCCGTCGCTGCACCGAGAACACTACCTAGTCCTGACTCCTGGCTCCACGAATTCAGTCTCCCTAACAGAGTCCTTTCAACACCGCCTCAGTGCTTCCAAGGATGAACCCCTGGAGACCAAGAGGGGTGCGGCAGAGAAACGGGTACAGGCCTGCGACCACCTAGAGTTACTGAAGGGCTTGCTTTCCCAGAGATCTCTGCTGACGTAGTTGTCTGCCCTCACTTCTTCCCACTTGCCCCAGCCAAACCTCGCCCCCACCCCCACCCCACATTCACTTGGGTCCTGGCCCACGCTGCCTTCCCCAGGATGCAGTGGACCGAACTCTCAGGGAGGGAGGTGTCCCGCTATTTCCACCTAACTGGGAATTTGCTTTGGCTGTCCAGAACCCCTCCTGGACTCGGGAGATTGCTACTCAGTGTACAAGTTGAATACTGCACAACTCCAGGGGATACCATTCCTCTTGTAGTCGTTGTAGATTTGTATCGTTGTTGGACAGTTTTTCAGCAGATGGCATCCGAATTTTGAAGAAGGAGTAACCTCTTTCCAGGTGACAGTGTCAGTGCTTGGGCTAGTATTGGGGCTGGCTTGCTCCTCTGTGGAATTTCTGTTGGTGCCTTTATAGTCAATCCTTGCCCCTATGCCACTGGGGTTAGGAGGGGCCCTACTGTGACATCATAGCTGGGACCCACCTTCTAGATTCTCTATTTGTCAAGCTGCTGGTGAGTAACCTCAAGCTCAGGGTGACCGCCATGTGTGTCAGAGTAGAACTATGCTCCTAATTGTTTTCAGTAGCTGGTTTTTCAGAAGTAGATTGCCAGGCCTTTCTTCCAAATTCCCTCTTAGATTCCCCTAATACTCACTCGTCCTCCCCCCAAAGGCTTCCACTATCTTGAGTAAGGCTGCCTGTCCGGGCATGGTGGTTAATCCCTCTGTGAATTCTTTCTTTTGGGAGAGGGAGGACTTGGCTAGAAAGCTGCAGGGCAGCCGGGCTAAAGGGAGGATCTGAGGTCCTCTTCCTGCCTCCTCCCCTAGGACACGAGTCTTTCAGCCTCACAGGGCTGGGCCACCCACTACTCGGTTCTGCAAGTACAGATTGATCAAGTGATCAGATAGACCAGAGCTGGACGCTGGACCTCTAGAGACAGGATCAAAAAGTTGCAAACTGACGGCACCTGCTGGCAACCATCAAGACTGCAAAGGGACAGAGGGCCAAGATTTGGGCTTCTCTCCATCCCATCTCATGATGGACAGGGTCCCTTCCTTCCCATCTACCTTGGAGAACAGCAAACAGAGCCAGGTTCCTCAAGTCCCTGAGCAAAGCCCAGGCTGTCCCTAGTTTAGAAACCTGCCCCCAGCCCTCCCCACAGTCTCTCCTTCATTGTTACTGAACCCAGTTCTGCCACCAACTCATGGCGTGAACTTGGACACTTCCCCCTCAGAGCTAGAATGTCCCTACTTATAAAGTGGAAATAGATCATCCCCACACAGACTACCTGTTGAAGCTCTCATGACAATAAACTGAGACTACGAAAGATGGTTCTGATTCCAGAGCTAGACCAGGCACTTAAACAGCAAACCTGGGAGGTTTAAAGGCGCTAGGACACCAAGGAGGGAGTGCCCAAGAAGCAGCAAGCTGGACTGAAGTTCAGAGATACAACTGGGGTGAATGCCAGTCAGTGCAGCAAGTCTGGAAAGGCTTCTCAGTGAAACAGAGGCCCACACCTCCACTTTCCTCTGCTGTGCCTCACTCCCTCCCATCTTTGTCTGGGATAATTTCAAGGAGGTAGGGTAACCACAAGAGGCCCCACCATCCACGTGACACACATTGAATGAAGACCTTCTGTAGTAAAACCTGTGAAAGCCAGAACCTGTGTAAGATGGAAACCTGTCAGAGAGGAAAACACAAATGCTTTCCACTGATAATAAGAGAAAAGTGGTAAGACTGCACCCTCCCCAAGGCAAAAAACTTGTGAAACCCAGAAAAACAAGGTTGTCCTGCTAAGTTCCAGCTCTCACAGTTTTCACTGTATAACTTCAGCTTTGTACTATTTACCAGAGACTTGGAGGTGCCCTTGCGGTGCCCTCAATGGGCCCGATGACTAGTGAGAGGAGACAGTATGTAACTAATTCCAAGACGTGTGCAGGTTCTCTAGGACAGGTTTCTGTAGGGCACTGTGGGGACCAAGAAACACAGTAGTCAGGGCATGGGAAGCCTTTATGAAGGTGACTGTCAAACAAACAGTCTTCCATGTATCAGCTGACCTGGATTCTAATCCCACCTCTGCCTGGACTCACTGGAGAACGTGAAACAAGTTACTTAAGTTCTCGGAGCTTAGTTTTGCCATCTGGAAAATGGGGGAGAAGGAAAGGGGAATTCACTGAGTTGTAGAGCCCTTTCCAGCTCTGGCATTCTGGGAATCTAGGACTTCTGGTATTCTTTTGCAATGGCCCAGAACTCCATGCTGGACCACATCCACCTCCAGAGCATGCCTTACTTCTAAGCTAATAGTCACCCTTCAGTCTTCTTTCCCTGATTAACTAAAGCAGTATTGATGGGTTGGAGCACAGGGACTGAGCCAACTTAATGATGTTGGTCCTTGTGAGAGCTCAGTCGCCATGCAGAGGGGTGACCAGGCTCACCTCAGGGCACACAGCTAGTAAGAATTGAACCAAGACTTGTGCCAAATGTATTTTCTGCCTGCTGTAAACTTGGCCCACGCACCGCGCTGCCACGCTGCCTCTCCTGCCAGAGCGATCACCAGCCAGTCATGGGCTTAGGACTCAAGGAAGATGGGGGAGAAGAAGAAGGTGCCATCTTGGAGAATCTATCCAGAGGACTTGCAAACAGAGCCACAGAGAGAACTCTGAGCCAAAGAGCCAGATGTCTGGGTGGGGAGGTTGTTCACGTCATCTTCCTCCTGACACCTGCTGGATCAAAGAGCAGGGTGTCCACTTGTCAGGGTACAATTCTTTTGCAATGGTCCAGAACTCCATGCTGACATGACTCAGATTAGGAGTCCAGAATCAGAGCAGGCATTTGGCCTTTTCCTATCCTCCCTAGAGGGCCTCCAGGTCCTGCCTCATGCTTACCAGCCCTGGGGAAGAGAGTGCTATCCACCCCTTAGGAAAACCAAGGAGACTACACTAAGGGACCTCTGTACCACAGAGACACCTAAAAGGGCTCTAGGCTTAGAGAAACTCCACAGAGGGATCCTCAGAGTCAAGAAAACCCCAGAAAGAGGGACTTGGATCCAGGGGGATCCCCAACACTCACACACACACAGGGGTCTTTATTCCCCAGCTATGTGCTTTCCCTTGGCCCATCAGCACTACCAGTGAAAGGCAAACAGGTTGCCATGAAGTCAGTTCTAATCAGCTCATGCTCGCTACTTATTCCGAGGCCTCTCCAGCTCATCATTGCAGACCCAAACCCAGGATCTCTGGTCCCAGCCTTTGTACCTCATCCCCTCTCTGTGCCGCATCCCAGTCCACTCTACCTCAACTTTCCTCCTCCCCATACCCAGGAGGACATCCTAGTCTGAGGGAGTCTTCCAAGCTAGTGGTAATCAACCCCTCCCCACCCAAGGAAAAATTAGGTAAGTTGCAGGACAGGACAGGGAAAGAGAGTAACTGCATGTGTCTCCCTTTCCTCATCCATGAAATGGGGACTCTAACCATACCTGCCTCGTAAGATCGTTGTGAGAAGCTATGTAGAGTAAGGATTAAGAGATAGACCATATTTAAGAAACATGTGCAAAAAACATGACAGGATACCAGTACACACCTATCATACTGATAAAAACTTTAAATACACTACCAAGGATTGGCAAGGATGTGAAGTGAGGAGACTCATACAACACTGGTAAGAAAATAAACAAGCACAACCACTGGATGCCACCGACAATTCCTCCACTTCTAGATACGCACCCAATGGAAATATATCTGTCTATGAGTATATATTCTGAAAGATAGCATTATTCAAAATAGTCAAAAATTAGAATCCATAGCAGAACAGGCCGATCTATATTTCTACCACAAAATACTACAAAATAGAAATGAATGAACTGTAACTTAATACCCAACAACATGGATGAATCACACAAACACAATGTTGAGCAAAATATTACTTAGTGTAGGTATCTATTTACATGAAATTCAAAAGCAAGCAAAACTACCTATGGATTTAGAAATCATGATAACGGTTATCACTAGGGGAAAGTGTGGAATTAGTGACCTGGAGGGGTCTTATGAATTGCGTGTAATGTTTACTATGTGATTGTTGCTAGATAACCATCAAGCAGTTTCCAACTCACAGAGACCGTGGAAAGGACTGAACAAAACACGGCCGGTCCTGTACCATTCTCTGCATCACTGCTATGCTCAAGCCTGGTGCTGCAGCCACTGTGTCAATCCATCGGTTTGGTTGCACAGACGTATTTACTAGGTGAACATTCATTGAACTAAACGTTTATTTCTGCACTCTCCTATATGTGCATTATCCTTCAGTTTAAGTCTTCTGTTTGTTTCTTGTTAAAAGAGCACTGGCTCCTGAGTCAATCTGCTGGCCAGGGTTCCTGGCCACAGACTTTGAATTAGTTACCACTTTTCTCTGTGCCTCAGTATCCTCCTTTTTTCTATTAAGTGACTATTATATAGGGTGGCCATGATGATCACATGGGTGAATCCCTGTAAAACCCTTAAAGTGGTGCCTGCCACCTACTAAACACCCAGTGAATATTAGTTGTTAGCCACTACTAGCCAAGTGAGTGAGAGTAAGAGTCCTGGAGCCAGAAGGCCTGTACTGAATTCTGGCTTCGGCATTTACTAGTTCTGCAACTTTTGCCAAGCTCCTTCTTATCCTCAAATACCCTCAGTTGTAAAAGCAGGATAATACCAGCCTGGCCTGATAGGGCTATGTGAGAACATGCTGAGACAATATGTGTAAGGCATTTAGCATAGTACCTGACTCAGATTAAAGCTCAATGTCAGTTAGCCAGGACTGCTGATCCCCATGGTTACCCTATAAATACATTTTGTAGTTGAGGCCGCAAGCACTAAAAAGACTGGCTTAAGGTCACATACAACTAAGCGTGATTCAGACTCATTTACGAAGAGCCTATGTTCCCTCCATGCCTAGGCTTGGGCCCTCGTTAGCCTCCAACCAACACCCTCACCTCACTACCAGAGGCACCACTGCCTTGGAGAGCTCTCCCTAAACACAAATAGCGTCTCTTCTTCCTGCCACATGGCCCTACTACCGCTGAAGCCCTTGTGTTCCCAGCTCCAATTGTCAGGATTCTGTGTCCCCAGAGGCTGCTGTGTCTTCCCTGCCTGCCCAGCTCTGGTACCTGAGTCAAAGAGTTGGGTGTGTGGTCTTACCCAGGCTTTCCCCACCAACACACAAGTAAGCACGCCTGATGAAGGAGGGAGGGGTCTAGATCCCAAGGAGGCAAGATAGCCAGGGAAGCAAATAGATACTGGGTAGGGTCACTTGGCACCCCTCCCAACCTCACCCTTCTCTTTCTGGGTTCCACCCTAATTCCTCCCAAGAGCCTTATCTGGGATTTCTTCCAATTCTAGAGCTGAAGACAATGACAGGTCCACCACATTTGGAGACTTAACTGGATTTCTCATCTCATTCTCCAGATTGTCTTGCTGCCACATGGTAGTCATCTGCACAGACATCTTTTGTGAGCCTCAGTTTCCCCATCCGTATAATGAGGTTGGCTTTAGTAATCTAAGAGCCAGCCTAGTGCCATATCTCTTCCATGCCATCCCACTCTGCTTCCCGACCCACCTACTGGGTATGCTTGCCCCATTGCTTCCATAAATATCAGGTAGGCGCCAGCCTTGGTGAGAAATTCTCTGTGACACTAGAATCCTCTGACATCGCAATGGGGGAATGGGGAAACAAAACGAGACTGAGGAGCTGTGTGAGAAAAAAGCTCTCTCATCCTCACTTCCACGTCTTCTATATGGCCTGTCTGCTCCAACAAGGAACAAGGAAAAAGGGATCCCCTAAGCCAGAAGGTGGAAGCAGTTTGTGGGAAGCCCGGGGCACTGCAGCCCAGTCTCCAGGAGCCCTCAGAAATCTTTAGCCTCCAAGCGCCACCCTGTGGCCCAGATTAGAATCACTTTTGAGGGGAGCAGGCCAGATCAGAGGTGAACGGTGAATGGTGTAGGTCGGTGGTTCCTTTAAGCAGGAATGGGTGATGGTGGGTGAATGATGAATAGGTATGTGGGGCGGGGATAGTAAATGGTAAGTGGAGCTGGAAGGGTTGAGTGGGTAGCAGGTATAGGTGGAAACAATCTTTGGGTAGAAGGGAAATTGACTGCTCTCTGTGAAAGAGGTCCCGGATGAAGACGGTGACAGGAACCTCCAACCATGAATAGTTTCCTTCTGAGGTAATTTCTATATCCACATCCAAGTATTGCATGTGACAGGACCCGGAACCCAATAGACAATAAATGATTCTATGAGTGGCTCAGTAAGTGCTCTGCCCCCAGGTTGACCTTAGATATCCCTAAGTGATTTCAAGGCCAAGGGCAGTTTTACGCAGTCTATCTTTCTCTTTCTGTCCTCTTTTCTCTCATTAGGATTCTTGAGCTTGGTCCCATTGCCTTCTCCAACAAGTGTCCCCCAACTGTAAATGCACACTCTCACCTCTACCCCTCTTACCACTCCTTTCATGAACATGTTATTGAACCTCCTGGTCCCTCTGTTGCCCAGGGTCTTCAGGACTATCTGGCCATGAAGGGCTCTCAAGAAAACCCTGGATACCTAGGAATTGTTGGGCTTCCAGGAATCCCAGAAACATCAGGCCTGCATAGACTCCAGTGCTATTCTGTCCTTCCAGGGCTGCCAGGACCAGGTGAGCTCTCAAGGATTCTGCCATTCAGGAAGCAGTGGCTTCCTGAGTCCAAGTCTCCTCCAGGACATTCAGGCCAGCCAAATCTACAGGACAGAAGAGGCCTCCCACCCCAACAGCCTCTTCCTCTGCCTACTACTTCCCTGTCTCAAGGCCTCCTGCGACTTCCCTCTACAACTCCCTTTTAACTTCTTTCTGGGGACCTCTTGAGCTTTTCAGCCATCTTTTCTCTAGCTGACCTGTTGTCACAACTAGAGTGTGAGTTTAACTAGACATTGACAAATGCTCCTCCCCTTCCCTTTATGCCGCAGTCTCTCCCTCCCTCCTTTTTGGCCACACCCCCTCATCCTTCCTTATGCCCTTTGCTATAACAAATGCTGCTCACATGTAAGACACTATGTCCTACAGCTTCCTGTGGAGTCTGAGACAGTACACAACAGACACACAGTAACACTTGTTGGTTAACTGAGCCTCCATCCTGCCCCACCCCTATGCTATCTGTGGGTTTAACCTCCAGGGCTGAAGGGTTACCTCATCGAGTATTCTATCCCCACTCTCAATTCAGGGCCTGAAGGGAGAACAAGCTTCACATTGCCCACTCCTCATCTCCCTTCACACCCCTACTTTCAACCCCCATGTCTCAGGCTTGTCTGGTGAGAAAGGCTTAGAGCGGTCCATGTAAAAATGTGACCTACGCTGAGGTAGGTGTTCCTGAGAGCAGAAGAAGCCAGTGTCCCCAGGCCATTGCCCCCCTACTTTGCGGATGTTCCTCCCTCTTTCTCTTCCACCTCCTCTTCCTCCCCAAAACAATATCCCCAAACATGCTTTGCTGATCTCACTTCCTACTCTTGGCTTTGAAGAGACAGTGTGACTAGTACAGCACCTAATAGACTGGGACTTATGTGACCTTGGACATGTCACTTCTTATATGTCAGTGAATTCTATGATAATGTCTTTCTTCTATCTGGGTAAATAATTCCAGATGCTTCCCCATCCTCTCTTCTCTCTTCTGTTTGTTCAAGATCCAAGCCATTGGCATACCCTGCCATTCCTTCATCTGCTCCATCTCTCCCGAAGTGCTCTGGCATAAGGGGATAAGGTCTTCTCTCCTTTCTGCTGCCTCCAGTACATCCAGTACCACGAAACCCAGTTTCTAGCTCTGGGTAGCCCCCAGGTAGCAGAAGTAGGAGGGTATACACAGAGGGTACCTGGTGGTCCTGTCTCTGCTTCCAGAGAAACCTGACTCCCACTCTTTGCTGAGCTCAGAAGAGACATGTGAATGTAGGAGTGCCTCACCCACCCCACCCTGCCTCACTCTCAGCTCCCCATCCTGGACCCAATCAATCCTGGCCTCCAATCCCACAAAAGGCAGACGATCTGACACGGGAGAACTAGGTGTCAAGGAAGAGCCCATCCAAGTATATTCAGAGAGGGCCTGGTCTCCCTTGGGCTCTCTGAGTTTGGAGCAATGAGAAAAAAACAGAATGAAGAGCTCACTCGTCTGCCTCATTCCCACCATGTCCCTTCGTAGGCTAGCTTCCCACCCACCCCCAACCGCAGGAGTCTCAGATAAGGGATCTCCTGCTGCTTCCCCAGTCATGGCTTCCTGGAACTAACTCCAACTTCTTTCTTGCCTCTCAGAACCAGCAACTGGGGGGCACCTGGAACTCCCTCTGGCAATGTTTCCCAGGGTCACTCTTCCCAGGCTCCTATTTACTTCTTGCAAATGCTGCTGCCAAGTCCTACAAAACCCCCTATGATAAGCTGTGGGAAGGGGGCAGGGCTGGCAGAGAAACAGTTGGGGCCCAGAAAGAAGACGAGGAACTGGAGGAGAAAGTGACCAGAGCAAGAGCATCATATGGTAGCAGAAGGGAGGACTGTCCTAGGTGTTTCCCTATCTTATTTAGCCATTTGTACCGCTGCTAAGGCAACTCTGGTAGCCTGGTGGTTAAGTGCTATGTCTGCTAATCAAAAAGTCAGTTCAGATTCACCAGGCTCTCCTTGGAAACTCTATGGGGCAGTTCTCCTCTGTCTTATAGGATCACTATCAGTCAGCATCGACTCAACGGCAGTAGACTTGGTTTTATTTTTTGTTTTACCTTTGATAAAAGATAATGATATAGGGAAACTGAGACTCAGGGATAATTGTGACACATCTTTACTCCAAAGTCCTTTTAGCTCCCTTGTTCTGTTTCTGAGTTTTTAGAGCTGAGACCCACACTGGCAGCATCAGACTAGACTGCAAGGAAAGCTTTAAAATGTACCCCAGAAAATACGCCTGGAATCGTTGCCTCAAACCCAGATGAGTTAAGCTACGGGGTGGAAGCCAGGTGCAGCAGAGGCAAGACTGCCACCCTTGGGGAAGCAGGGTAACTTCTCCCTCCTCATTCCACTACATCACCTATCCACCCCTACTCTCTCAGGATCCTTAGTCCTAGAGAAACTGCAGAGAGTGGCACTCCGGCCCTGAGCCAGGGTCTGTCTGGCCAGACTTCTGGTCAGAAAGTACTGGACAAGCTTCTCTATAACTGTTCTAAAATTCTGGTGGTCCCCTGTGTAGCAAAGTTGTCTTTCCATATCAACACACAGCGAGCAGAGCAGAGCTGAAAGTAGGGACTGCTAGAAGTCAGGCAAAATAACAACAAATCCACTGCCAAGTAGTTTCCAACTCACAGTGATCCTATAGGACAGAGTAGAACTGACCCCCATAAGGTTCCCAAGACTGTAAATCTTTACAAAAGCAGACAGCCATGTCTTTCTTCTGTGCAGCACCTGGTAGGTCTGAACCACTGAACCCTCAGTTAACAGCTGAGTGCTTTACCGACTGCACCTCCAAGGCTCCTTTAGAGGTCAGCAGCCTCCAGAAAATGAGGACAAGAGGAACACCACGGCTCCATCCCTCGGCTTTCTCAGTCATCCCAGCCCTGTGGGCTGCTTTTATCCTTCACTTCCTGACACAATCACACCCTCTCCTAGGGCCCTCCTCCTTGGCCAGAAGAGTGAGCACTGGAGGTGCTGGATTTGTGTAACAATGGTCGACCTCTGGTTTCTTTAAAAAGGATAAAAAAAAAATAAATCTGCAAATCGGCATGCCAACCTATAGATAATTCCTGCTTGTTATTCTGATGTTAGTCTACTATTCTAAACATCTTACACTTATCTCATGTAATCTTCACACAACTCTGAAGTAATACTATTCTCCTTTTAGTAGAGGAAATTGAAAGATATAATTAGTCATCATCTAAATTGTGCAGTAATTTTTTCGAGCATCCTGTAAGAGCAAAAATATTGGGGGTGGAGGCGAGTTCTTTCTTTAACTCTGTGGATTGACAAAGTATAAATACACAAACATTCAATTTATAAGTCAGAATTCATTATTAATTTGGCATTTCAAGTTTGAACACTGGCTCCGGACTGCGGAATTTGAGGAATTTATTAATTCTGAGAGCAACAGTAACTAGTAGGGCACCCGATAGGTAGTCTGAAGAAAAGGTTTCATTTCTAGAATGCCCCTGATTTTAAAACATATCTCTGCAAGACTGGGAAGATCACCCTCAGCTCATGAAGCTGTAGTTTATTCCAATCTTCTCTCAGTTGCAGCCCGCCGCTGCACTACTGGGGGACTTGAATGCTGTCCTCTACATCGATGACCTCTCTGTATCTTTCTGAGAGAAAAATTACAAACCACAACGATAGTATACTTATTTTTTTACAATTAAGTTCTTGGAGGGATGAGGGGGCAGATTAAGACGCCAGAACTTGCTCGCTTAACCAAATCGCCAGGCTGCCTGCCTTAAAGCCCGCGCTCAGTTTCCTCAGGAAACTGGAGCAAACACGCCTATTTAACTCGCTAACAATCTCAAGATGGTTTTACAATTGGGGAGTCTGTCTGACTAGCTTAGCGGCTTCAGAAAAATAACTAGCCTTCACGTTCTTTTTTTTAACTCCGCCACACCTCGTGAAACACTTTCGGCTTCCCCAGCAACCCAGTTTTCCGCACTGAGAGGAAAAAAAAAAACGACTTCGTCTCATTGGCCAGATTCCCTGTCAGTCTCCGCTAACGACGTGCAGTGGAGCCCTTTGAAACCCTCTAATCCCGCCTCCCTTGTCTAATTGGTTTATTCGAACAGGCCCTCGAGCAACTCAGCCTTTCATAGGTGAATATGAAAGAGCAGCGACGATTGGTTGTTCCCGACGGAGCCGGAAAGAGAGAGTCAGGGATTGGCTTACCCGGTTTGGGCGGGCTACAGGAAGGTTCAAATGGGACAAGGTACTGTCTCCTAACCGACGCCGGTCTGTGGAGAAAGGCTTCTGTGGTCCTCAGTCGTCTCGTGACTTCCGCCGGTTTAGTCGCTTCCAGGATTCTCGAGCCCCCTCACGATCGTCACCATGGAGGTGACACCACTGCAGGTACAGCTCGCGGAGCGGTATGATCGTGGAGCCTTAGCGCTGTCCGCGCATCTTGGGCGGCCGGTGAGGGGTGAGGGCTTCCAGGCTGCGCTGCGGCCCGGCTGCCGGCGGGGAGGCCCGGCTCTCATCCGAGCTCCCTGACGGGCCAGGCACCCATACTGAAGTATTACCGGCTAAAGTGGCTTCCAGGGCAGGTTGCGTTGTGTCGTTTTGCAGTTTCTAGGGACGAGTATCAATTCGGTCTGTGGTAGATCTGTTCTATAATGGTCCGTGTGTGGCGTTAAGTAGCCGGTGATACTTTCTTCCCTGTTTGGAAAATGTGGTTGAATGTCGCTGATCTTGGAAGATGCCGAGCATGGCACAAGTTATTTAATAAGAGTCCTTCCTGTACCTCAAACATTAACGTAGCCAAAGAATTTAATTGAAAGTCTCCAAACTACTGCTGCTGAACTAGAATAGAATCTCGATGTGCTTGGGACATGGTGGGCACTTAGTACATATCTGTGGAATAGATGAACGAGGTGGGGGATTTTACGGATGTCCTAACGCACTGTTCAGGGAAGAGGTTTCCACTTCATATAATATATGTCTGTTAAAATTGATGCTGGCTACAGTTAACTTTAATTGCCGTATTTGCACAAAACTAAACATCAATACCTACCAAAAATTTACAGTTTGTTATAGTGGGTGTAAGGATATCAATAGGATACAGATTTTGTTCATAGTTTCTGATAAACCCGTGATTAAAACCCCCTTTTCTCTCACTGTTTGAAATTGCTAGCCTGTAAATGAAAATATGCAACTCAACAAAATAAAGAAAAATGAAGATGCCAAGAAGAGACTGTCTATCGAAAGAATCTATCAAAAGAAAACACAACTGGAACATATTTTGCTCCGCCCAGACACCTACATTGGCTCTGTGGAATTAGTGACCCAGGTAAAACCAAATTAATGACATACAGTTATTTAGTAGTTAAAATCTGTATTTTGCATATTAATTTTCTATACATCATGTAGTATGTCACTGGAACTGGCTGTAGCTGTCACGTGTATTGCAGTGTTAATCCAGAAGGCTACAGTAATCATGATAAAGCCGAATAGAGAGTAAAAATAACGATATTTCTCTGCTTTATCTCTAGCAAATGTGGGTTTACGATGAAGATGTTGGCATTAACTATAGAGAAGTCACGTTTGTTCCTGGTTTATACAAAATCTTTGATGAGATTCTAGGTAAGTACATTTTTTCACCTAAAGATTTACAGGTCAGATCTTTCACAAGTATCATTTCTATCAAAACCTTTCTAGCCAGAGCTGCTGTCATTTTGATAGTTGGCAAACATAGGGCAGTCTCCTGGAGCTCAGGAAGTTGATTATCTCCTGGAAACAGTACTACTGGCAAAAAAATTACTAAATGAATACTTTGTTAATACTACTCCTGTGCTATTTGTGAAATTTTTTCTGTATGTTAAAGAAATGTTTTCGAAAAAATAGTTGAATTTCACAAAAGGACAGATAATTGTGTAAGACCACTATTATGAGAACTCAAAAAAAGGTTTAAACATAAAAGAAAATATTCTTTGATGGTTATGAGAGTAGGGAAAGAGAAATTCACTAGATATAAACAAAAATTACCTTAGGTAAAGGGAAGGACAGCACACAATACAGGGAAAGGCAGCACAACTGGCCTAAACCAAAAGCCAAGAAGTTTCTTGAACACAACCAAACACTTCTAGGGACAAAGTAGCAGAGGTGGGAGTCTGGGGTCCATGGTATCTGGGACACGTAAGGTCGTTTGACGTAACACTTGAGATCTAGTCTCAAAAGTTGGTGAGCTGCCATCTAAAATGCATCCCAACCCATCCAAAATAAAGACTCAAGGAAAACATTAGTTCAGGAGACAGAAAGACCACATAAATCAGAGACTTCATCAGCCTGGCACCAGAAGAAGTAGATGGTGCGTGGCTACCACCAGCGACCACCTTGACAGGAACACAATAAAGTCCCTGACAGAGCAAAAGAAAAGTGGGGCAAAGAACTCAAATTCACTTAAAAAGACCAGGCTGTGTCTGAGACTAGGAATCTCAGAATATACAGCCTCTAGATTCGCTCTTAACCCAGAACTAAAACTGTTCTTGAAACCACCTCTTCAGACAAAAGTTAAACTGGACTATAAAACATAAAATAGTATTTGTGAAGAGTGTACTTCTTAGTTCAAATAGATCTACAAGGCAAAATGGGCTTATCCTGTCTGGAGGTAGAATGAGAAAGCAGAAAGGGACGGGAGCCAGTTGAATGGACATCAGAAATACAGGTAGAAAACAAGAAGTGTGCTCTTTCTCACGATATAGGAATTGCAACTAGGGCACATAAAGCACAATTTAAAAGAAAAAAAAACTTTAATTTCTTACCAATATGTATTTTTTTGTCTTTCAGTCAATGCTGCAGACAACAAGCAAAGGGACCCCAAAATGTCTTGTATCAGAGTCACAATTGACCCGTATGTCTTTTTCCTAAATCTTTTGTTATATTGAACTATTAATGTCATTCCTAGTTGCATTTACTTGGGTTGCTAGTGAAGCTGATTGTTTTGTTTTTAAATCGAAAGTTTGCAAAAATACAGAAGATCAGAACACTAACATGAGTGAACACCTGTAGTATCCACCACCTAGATCCAGTAGTCACTGGCATTTTGTTGTATTTACATCGCCTATATGTTTTTTTCTGAATCATTTCAAAATAAGCTCTGGATATCATGACACTTCAGCCCTCAATACTTGAGCAAGCTCCTCTAGTAAATAATTCTTCTAAGTATATTGGAGCCTAGAGTTTTAACTTTTTTTCATGATACTATTCAAATAATAAACCAGCCAGTGCTGGTAGAGCATAATTTGATCTTAACATTTCTGGTTGTATGCTAGGTATTTCCTTTGTGGGTGGTCCGGGTCCTTTTTAGTAGCCTGGTTACCTGTGAAGAAACTACACTTTAGGCTCTTTTGTAAGTGTTAATGATGAAGTACTTGAATAACCCCAGGAACTTGACCTGATTGTCTTTCAGAAAATGTTAATTGAGCTAGTTTTAATTAGTCTTTTTTATAGGTAATATTATGTACTGGTTAGAATAAGAATCACAGTGTTTGCCAGTTATAACTAAAATATATCCTGCCTTCTGAGAATTAACTTAAAGCAATATTAAGTCCAACTTTCCAGCATTTTATTGGCAAGTAGGCCAGTTTATGATTGATACTGTTTTTTCTCTTTTACATTTGTTTTGCACTATAATTTATTGAATGAGCATCTTAGTTATCTAGTACTGCAATAACAGCACTACAATGGATGGCTTTAAAAAACAAATTTATTTTCTCATGGTTTATGAGGCTAGCAGTCCCGATTGAGAGCCCTGGCTCTAAGGGAAGGCTTTCTGTCTCTACTGTAGGGAAAGGTCCTTGTCTATTCAGCTTTTTTTCCTGGTTCTTTGGAGTGCCCCTCTTCCGCCATCTCTGTGTCTGTGGCTTGCTTGTTGAATTGATTCTCAAAATAGGTTGACTCCGGATACTTGATACTAATCCCCTCTCATTAACATAACAAAGAACGCTTTCCCAAGTGGCATTATAACCACAGGCATAGAGGTTAGAATTTACAACACATTTTAGAGGGACACAGTGCAACCCATATCAGTGAGAAAGTTAAAGAAACATATTGTTGCTAGGTGCCATCAAATTGGTTCTGACTCATAGTTGACCCTTTGTACAACAGAGCTAAACACTGCCCAGTCCTGTGCCACCCTAGCAGTTGTTGTTGTGCTTAATTAAGCCCATTGTTGCCACCACCACTATGTCTAGAGGAATACAAATGATCCTCTTAAAAGCCATAAAATAAGATCATTTGCGAAGTTTGTCCTGTTTTTTTTTCATTTGGAATAAACCATTTTCCTTTGCTTATGCTGATGTTACAAGCATTATCGGTGTCTGCCCAGATGTTAAAAAAGATTGTTTTGTTTATCTTTCCTTTGGCATGGTAGATATTCCTGATACTCATGGGGGCACAGTGAGATTTGTTTACTTCTATATTTTAGAAGTAATATCAATATTTAAATATAAAAACATAGAGGACTGATGTTTATTTTGGAAACTCTGGTAGCATAGTGGGTTAAGTGCTAGTCTGCTAACCGTGCGGTCAGCAATTCAAATCCACCAAGCACTCTTTGCAAACTATGGGGCAGTTCTACTCTGACCTATAGGGTCACTATGAGTCGGACCCGCTTGACATCAGTGGCTTTGGTTTTTGGTTTTTTGGAATGTTTGTTTTACAGTACAAATTTTAATCTGTTTTCTTAGGGAAAACAATTTAATTAGCATATGGAATAATGGAAAAGGTATTCCTGTTGTTGAACACAAAGTTGAAAAGGTGTATGTTCCAGCTCTCATCTTTGGACAGCTCCTAACATCTAGTAACTATGACGATGATGAAAAGAAAGTAACAGGTAGAGTATTGAGGAAAATAAAGAACATGTTAGTGGCTAGAAAAAATACATCTTTTAAATGATTGTCGTATTTATCTACCCAGGTGGTCGAAATGGCTACGGTGCGAAATTGTGTAATATATTCAGTACCAAATTCACTGTGGAAACAGCCAGTAGAGAATACAAGAAAAAATTCAAACAGGCAAGTGAATAAGTATCCTGTGCTTTGATTATGAATTTTACTATGACAGGTTATGATGGTATTAATGATTGGTTTGATTTCATATAATTTATAACTATTAAGATATTTTCTATGACTTAAAAATTTACATTGTTCTAGTTTGTGAAATGGCTTGAGTTTTTCACCTTTCCTATTCTTAACTTCCACAGACATGGATGGATAACATGGGGAAAGCTGGCGAGATGGAGCTGAAGCCATTTAGTGGAGAAGATTATACATGCATCACCTTCAAGCCTGATTTGTCTAAGTTTAAAATGCAAAGCTTAGACAAGGATATTGTTGCGCTGATGGTTAGAAGAGCGTATGATATTGCTGGATCTACTAAAGATGTCAAAGTCTTTCTTAATGGAAGCACACTGCCAGTGAGTATTCTCCTGAGTGTTAAGGGTGATGAGGAACTTGGTGATCACTGTCATCAAGTACAAAATTGATTTTTCTTCTCATACGTTTTTCTTAACATTTCTCAGATGTACCTGAAAAGAGAATGGCACATACCAGTTCCTTAATGGTCTCATTTTAAATTTAATGAAGGACTTCTTCAAAGGAACACACCTTTTTTATGTCCTCCTTTGCTAACTAATCAGTGAGCACTATTAGTTTTGAGAAGTCTTCATTGTCTATTTTTGAGTCTGCTCTTTTTAGTGCTTTTTTTTAATACCGCTACCTTTAATTCCTGTACAGGTAAAAGGATTCCGTAGCTATGTGGACATGTATTTGAAGGATAAGGTAGATGAAACTGGCAACCCACTCAAAGTTATCCACGAACAAGTAAACCACAGGTGGGAAGTGTGTTTAACAATGAGTGAAAAAGGTTTCCAGCAAATTAGCTTTGTTAACAGCATTGCTACTTCCAAGGTAATTTAATTCTTGAATTATTAATAATTATTGATTATTTTTTATCTTTTCATAAGTGTTTTTAACATTAATATATAAAATGAACTCAGATATGTGGCTGTGTTGGTACAACAGAAGCTAAGTTTGGTTTGTTGTGTTTTTTTTTTACAAATTTTGTTGCATTTTAGGTGTGTTTTGTTTTTTTAATGTTCAAATATTCTAATTTTGAGAATACTGAGCTTTACAATTGGATGTTTTTCATCCTCAGGGAGGCAGACATGTCGATTACATAGCTGACCAGATAGTGACTAAACTTGTCGATGTTGTAAAGAAGAAAAACAAGGGTGGTGTTGCTGTCAAGGCACATCAGGTAGGATAGTTGAACACCATTTTCTTTTTCTGAAGTCAAGGGAGAAGAGAAAAGCTATACATAAAGCATAGGTTTTTAGTAATTTCATATCAACTTTAATTTCAGGTGAAAAATCACATGTGGATTTTTGTGAATGCCTTAATCGAAAACCCAACCTTTGACTCTCAGACAAAGGAAAACATGACTTTACAGGTCAAGAACTTTGGATCAACATGCCAATTAAGTGAAAAATTCATCAAAGCTGTGAGTACTTAGAAATGAAAACAGAAGCACCTTACTTTATTTTCCATTGCCCTTTACTTACAGTTCTGTGGAAACAGATCCTCCCATACTGTACTTCTCCAGTTCATCTTAATCTGAACAGGAAGTAAAAATAGCTTTTACTTCACTGATCTTACCACAAGCTTAGTTACCATTTATGTGTTTCCGAGTTATATTACATTCAGCTCAAAATATTCCAGACTCAGTTCTTGTAACTGCTTACCTACGAAGTGTCTTCAGTTGAATGCCATAAGGTTGTTCTCAGTCAACACATCCAAACCTGAATTAACTCTGTGCTCACTGAGCCCTGTACAAAAAACTCCCTACTACCCAACAAACAAAACTATTTCCTATCATGGTAAAAGTAACCCCCGGGTGCTGTAAACAAACACTTTACTTGCTCTGCTACCAACTGGAAGGCTGGCAATTCAGTTTTACCCAGAGGCATCTCAAAAGAAACACCTGGTGATCTACTTAGAAAAATCAGCCATTGAAAACCCAGTGCTACACAGTCTACTTGGACATAGATGTGGTTCCTTGAGTCTGAACCCACTCTCTGGCAATTAGTTTGATCATTATAAAAGGCACTAACCAACCAGGTCTGGCAGCCTTCTGTTTATCCCGCATCTCCTCTCTGATACAACCAACAAGAATTATTTCTTGGACATTTTAGTAACTTCTCAGCATCATCTCTCTTCTAGATTACCGTAACAGGTTCTTAACCTTTGTATATTGTTGGTCCTTTCTCCAAAATGCCCTTGTGTAATCGTTTTATGTAAAAACACATTCTTCTCTTTGCTCTTACTTTTGAAACCTTTTGGTGACTTCCATCCACCCGTAGGAAAAGTCAAAATTCTTTAATTTGCCCAGCAAAACTCTGCCATAATCTAATGCCTGCGTGTATCTCCAACTTGACCTCATGACAGATTTTCCTGTATTGTCTTAAACTTCATATCTCCTGGCTTTCAGTTTCTCAAACACACAGTCTTTTTCACTTCCTTGGAGCTTTTTTATATGCCAGCCCCTTTGCCTGAAATGCTTTTCACACAGCTAACTGCTCTGGCTTTTAAAGCTTATTTCCATAGGAAAACTTACTTTCCACCCCTCCCCCAACTAGGTTCCAATGTAACACTGGATTTATTATACATACATATACACACATATGTACACATATAGTACATGTATATTATTATATGTGGCACCCTTCTTCCCTAATGTAGAACTTCTGATTTTCAGGCAACTGGCTGTGGTATTGTAGAGAGCATACTAAACTGGGTGAAGTTTAAAGCCCAAATCCAGTTAAACAAGAAGTGTTCAGCTGTAAAACATAACAGAATTAAAGGAATTCCCAAACTTGATGATGCCAATGATGCAGGTACACATTTAATGTTTCCAAAATTTGTATTTTGTAGTTGAGTTGCTTTACTCGTTTTACTGTATAAATGTTTTTCTAGATTTCAAAAGTAACATGTTCATTGTAGAAAATTCGGCAATGTAGAAAAGAATTAAATTTGCCTACCATTGTTGGCTTGATATCCTTCAGTCTTTTCACTGTGTGTGTTTGAACATCAAACACCTGAAAAAATTTCTTTCAACCATCTCTGAAATATTATTTGAACTTTATGACATTTGAAATTTGACAGAATAATTTTGTTAATCAAATAATTCCCTACTACTAACCATTTAGGTCATTTCTAATTTTTGACTTGGTGACTAGTTTTGTGTGTATAACAAAGATGTTTGTATAGTGATCTATTAATCTAACATTTTAATAGCATATGATCAGATGAATGTTTAGCAGTGGTATAAATATCAAAAATTAGTCTAAAAAATTAAGGGTTTTTTTGTTATGAAGTTTAGCTAAAATATATGTTTAACTATTAGCTCCATTTTATTCCAAAGTAAACTTGTCATGAATTGTAAATTATTTATACTTCATCACAACACTATTAACAGCATGCCTGAGTTACTAGATTTGAGGCTGAACTAAATGTGCTAATAGTCATTTGTGAATGTTTATTCTAGGTGGCCGAAACTCCACTGATTGTACACTTATCCTGACTGAGGGAGACTCAGCTAAAACTTTGGCTGTTTCAGGCCTTGGAGTGGTGGGAAGAGACAAGTTTGGGGTTTTTCCTCTTAGAGGGAAAATACTCAATGTTCGAGAAGCTTCACACAAACAGGTAGAATATAAAATTATCTTTAGAACCTAAATTTAATTTATAGTACAGGACTTCATTGAGCATTTTAAAATATACTTTATGCAGTTTTTTACTGTTATTTTAAGAAATAGGTTTCATCATATCGTACCTTAACAGATCTCAATGGCTTACTAAAGCATTGGTTAATGATTAAAAAGACTAGAGCACAAGAAAGGCCAAGCCACTATACTCTTGTATTACTTTGTTCTTTTGGAACTTAGAAGTAAAACATTTTTCTGGTGTATTGTGTTTTAGATAATGGAAAATGCAGAAATTAATAATATCATTAAGATTGTGGGTCTTCAGTACAAGAAAAGCTATGAAGATGAAGATTCATTAAAGACTCTTCGTTATGGGAGGATAATGATTATGACCGATCAGGTCAGATTTGTTATTGTATATTATATATTGTATGTACAGATTAAGAAGTTTGTATTTGAACAGCCTTATTTCTTTTTAGGTACTTTATTATGCTGTAAGTGAGAGTTTACAATCCAGGTCAAGTTGCAGTGTAAAACCCTGCACACACACCTCTGTGCACCTCTAGCTGCTCTCCCCACCCGGTGACAGAACGCTCTTCCTTTCTACCCTGTACTTCCCATATTCATTCAATGGACTCCTGTCCTCCGCTTTCCACTCTCGTATCTCACCTATAGATCAGAGCTGCTCTGAAAACCTTGTGTATATATTTAAGCCAAGAAGCACACACTTCACCATCATCACTGTATGTCTTATAGTCCAGTCCAATGTTTGTCTGAGGAGTTGGCTTCAGTACTGGTTTCAGCTCTGGGCTAGCCGTGATCTCATGAGCCATGTCCTCATGGGAAACCTCCAGGATGTCAGACCATCAAGTCTGGTCTTCTAATAGATGAACAGCTGTTTTTATCCTTATAGAAAATTTTGAGAAATTACCAGTAAGTCAGCCATAATTTGTTTAGTTTCTAAAGAATTCTCTTGTGCTTTGGCTTTCCAAATATTTATAGGACCAAGACGGTTCCCATATCAAAGGCTTGCTAATTAACTTTATCCATCACAACTGGCCTTCCCTTCTAAGACATCGTTTTCTAGAAGAATTTATCACTCCCATTGTAAAGGTATGTTACTATCTAGGGTATCATAAGGGATATTTTAAGACACTGCTTCTAAAATCTGGATGACCCCAGAAATGTGTGATGGTGGGAGGGGAACTCAACAGTGTGGAGATCTACAACAATGTATTCTTTATCACAGGTATCTAAAAATAAGCAAGAAATGGCATTCTACAGCCTTCCTGAATTTGAAGAATGGAAAAGTTCTACTCCAAATCATAAAAAATGGAAAGTCAAGTATTACAAAGGTTTGTGATGAAATTGATAAAGAACTGCTCATGTTTGTTTGGTACTATTGTACAAGATTATATGGGGGAACTTGGTCTTTTGGCTTTGTAGGTTTGGGCACCAGCACATCAAAAGAAGCTAAAGAATACTTTGCAGATATGAAAAGACATCGGATTCAGTTCAAATATTCTGGTCCTGAAGATGATGCTGCAATTAGCCTGGTAAGTTTTGAGTTGTATTTTGTACATACATTCTCATTTTAGAAATCACTACTTTAGTCAATGGAAATATTTACATTTTTTCATAAGAATATTTTATATAATACAGTATTTCCAGTAAGCATGTCCCTGAAAAAGGTATTTTAGAAAACTGAGGTTTTGTTGTTTGTTTACTTTTTTTTTCCTGATAGAAGAAGTAATTAGGAGCTATTAGTACCTTTGTCATCTCTTTATCTTCTTTGTAGGCCTTTAGCAAAAAGCAGACAGATGATCGAAAGGAATGGTTAACTCATTTCATGGAGGATAGAAGGCAACGAAAGCTGCTTGGGCTTCCAGAGGTAAAAGTTTAAAATCTACCCCACAAAATTGACAACTCTTGTTTGACTAACTATACAGGATCACCAGTATAGCAAATTAAAGTTACTGAGTACTTATTTCAGGAAAAAAAACTTAATAGGTTACTATAGAAATGGTCTTATTTTTATTCAGACTGCCACATTAATGTATCAAGCCTGGAAAAGATTACACAGGCAATTCACACTTTTTATTAGTTATGCAACAATTCAGTTTGCTTCATCTTTAAAATACATAAAATCTACGTAATTCTATGTTTTTGAGATACTTAAAATTATCATAGAAATTATAGTTCTTGAGAGGCTTATTTTTGTGTTAAACATTGGTATGACCACTATCTTTTTTTTGTTTTAATACTTTATTTTGTGTTTGTTAGTTATTGAGAATATACACAAGAAAAACAGAGCAATACAGGTTTCTACGTGTACGATTCAGTGACATTGATTATATTCTTCAAATTGTGCAATCATTATCACCCTCTTTTTCTGAGGTGTTCCTCCAGAACCCATGTCTATTGTTTTAAATGAGATCCTATAATATTCTCCCTCAGGACTACTTGTACGGGCAGGCTACTACGTATCTAACCTACAATGACTTCATAAACAAGGAGCTTATCCTGTTCTCAAATTCGGATAATGAGAGATCTATCCCATCAATGGTGGATGGTGAGTTCCAATTCATTAGTTTGTTTTTTATCATAGGATAGAAATCAATTCTCAGAAATGGTTAAATTGAGAATACTGATTTTTGCCATTCTTTGGTCTTGAAGGTTTAAAACCAGGTCAGAGGAAAGTTTTATTTACTTGTTTCAAACGGAATGACAAGCGAGAGGTGAAGGTTGCCCAGTTAGCTGGGTCAGTGGCTGAGATGTCCTCTTATCATCACGGTGAGGTAAATATATTATCCATAATGTTTCAAGAAAGCATTGTAGCAGAAACATCTCCAGATTATTCTCCACAGTTTTTGGAGCATATGAACCATAGTCAAGAACAATTTGGTAAATTGAGAAGTGTGTATACCCTTTAACCTAGTCATGTCTAGAAGTAATCTTGGATACTTGTGCATATATAAGGATCTGTGTTCAAGTATGTTTATTATAACTTTATGTCAATTTTAGATATTCAAAATGTCTATCAGTTGGAATATTGTTACAACAGATTGTAACACATCAGTAATGTAGCTTAACTAAATCTGTACATACTGACAGTAAAGAATGTCCATGGTCTGTTTCCCCCCCAAAAAAGAGAGAGAGAGAGAGAGAGAGAGAAAATAATATTTAAAGCAAAACATCTAGAAGGATATATTCCAAATTAACTTTGGTTATCCTTGAGAATTGAAAAGGGCAACTTTTACTTCATGTATGTTTCAGTTATTTCACTTCTCATGTTGTTTTGTTGTTGACATCACTTCTAACTCATAGCAACCCCTATGTTCAGCAGAACCACACACTGCCTTGTGCTGTACCATGCTCAGTTTCTAAAACTTTGTAAGTTCTATATCAGTTACCAACTTTAAAGATAATAATTGTCTTGTTGTTTCATATGTATGTGTATATAGTAGGGATTCAGTAGATATTCACCCAACAAGTAACTGTTGAATGCCTAGCACGTACCAGATACATAAAGATAAGTAAAATATGTTCCCTGCCCTCAGGGTAATCACACTTTAGCCAGATGGCCAACACACACTAATACAGAATAAAGTGATACATTTTATAATAGAAATGAGCAGTGTAGGAAGAAAGTGTTTCATTCTTTTGAGAATGAGGAGAGGAAGGGAGATATCTCAGCTACTGCTTCAAGAATGAATAGGACTTAATAAATAAAAATTATTGGTAGGCAAGAGTCTTCCGAAATTGGGAATAGTCACTAAACATCTCAGCCTCATAAAACCTTACAGACTTATAATGAGGCTCATATGGATATATGTTATTAAAAGTTTACTGATCTTATTTAAGGAATTTTGTTTTCCCCTCCAGATGTCACTAATGATGACCATTATCAATTTGGCTCAGAATTTTGTGGGCAGCAATAATCTGAATCTTTTGCAGCCTATTGGTCAGTTTGGTACCAGGCTGCATGGTGGCAAGGATTCTGCCAGTCCTCGATACATCTTCACAATGCTCAGGTCAGTATAGTTTCAATTTCTAGTGAAATGGCCATTTTCAATTCTGAAGCAATATGAGAGACAGTTGACCAAAAATTCACTTGATCAGAAAATTTATTTTTGATGCGGATGAGTGAATCATAAATTCTAAAAAAAAAAAATCATTAAAAGTTTAATTGTGCTGGTTTTACAATAAGCAGAAAGTTGAAATCCTATTTCAACCTGATGGCCATAGCCTTTGTAGCCCTTGATTCCTTACCAAATAATAAAAGTTTTTACTTCTTCCATTTCTTATATTTTCTTCTTTTCTTCCTGTAGAACAGTGGTTCTCAAACAGGGTAGATTTGCCCCCCAGGGGACATATGGCCATGTCTGGAGACATTTGTTATCACTATTAGGAAGGTCAGTGTTAAAGTGGCATATAGTGAGCAGAGACCAGGGATGCTGCTCATCATTCTTCACTGCATAGGAAAACCTCCTACAACAAAGAATTATACAGCCCAAAATGTCACTAGTGCCAAGGTTGAGAAATCCTGAGGCTGGGTTTCAAGAAACAAGAGCTTGATTATTACGTTATCACAATTGAAATTCGACATCCTTTAAAAGTCCATGAAAAGAAATTACATTATCAATAGTCGATTTTCAGTTCTTACCTTATTCAACTTTTTGACAGTATTCACTTAGTAGATTGCTTCATCTTCCTTGGAACTTCTCATTTGATCTCTAAGATACCAGACTCTACTAGTTTCCCTCCTCATCAGTGTTTTTCGCTGGGTCCTTGTCATCTTCCTATCCTCCGAATACTGAACTGCTCCAGAGCACTTTCTTCAGACCTCTTTCCACGATTCACACTTAACTTCCTAAATTATCTCTTCCCCCTTCCAGTCCCATAGCTCTAAATCTAGTCCTGGCCTTTCTCCTTAACTCCACACTTGTATGTCCAACTGTCTTTCCAACATTTCTATCTAGGATTTCTAGTAGTATCGCATTTCTGTTTCAGTAAACAGAATCTCCATTCTTTAATTATCAGGCTAAAAGCTGGAGTCATCTTTGCTTTGATTCCTTTTCTCCAAACTTGTATCCAATCCATCAGGCTTTCTGTGGGCTTTGTGTTGGAAAAATGTGCAGATCTCACCATTCTCATTGCTGTCATCCTGTTGTAAGATTCATCTAGACTTTTTTAACAGTCTTTCATAGTCCTCCCTTTATAACAGTAATTTTTTTTTTTTTAATGTCAGTCTGGCTCAGAACCTTCCAACTGCTTCATTCAGAGTACAGTCTAAAACCTTTATTTTAGCTAGGCAGCTCCATTGTGGTCTGCACGCCCACTCTGTATCATTGAATTTCATCTCAGCATCTCTGCTCCAGCCACACTGGCTGCTTATTATGGATATTTCTTCCTTAGAGGACTTACTGGTCCCCTGCTTGTAACTCTTCTGATAACCCGCATAGCTCATTCCCTCAGTTTCTTCTCTTCTGCTCAAATGTTGTCCTATCAGAAAGTGCTTATCTTTCCTTAGGATTCCCTCAGCCACTCTTTTTCTTAATTTATTTTTCTTAGCACTTACCCTGCCACTGACAAAATACGTATTGTCTGTCTCCCTGTACTAGAATGTGGTCTCCTTGAGGACTGAGACTGTATTTTATTCATTGCTGTGTTCCCAGTGCCTGGCACATAAAAAGTGTTCAATAAATATTACTAAAAGCATATATTAATCACAAATAAAGCTAAGGTAATTTTCATGTACAGGTATAACACAAGTCCTTTCTGTGAAAGTTAAACGTTAAAGCCATCATTTTTATAAAAGAACGTATCTTTTATTGTTCCATTTAGCCCTCTGGCTCGGTTGTTATTTCCACCAAAAGATGATCACACACTGAAGTTTTTGTATGATGACAACCAACGTGTTGAGCCTGAATGGTATATTCCTATTATACCCATGGTCCTGATAAATGGTGCTGAAGGAATCGGTACTGGGTGGTCCTGCAAAATCCCCAACTTTGATGTTCGTGAAGTTGTGAATAACATCAGGCGGCTGATGGATGGAGAGGACCCTTTGCCAATGGTAACTATTCTGAGTGCCTTGGGAGCCCTAGTTTCCCTTCGGTTTTCAAAGACGACACAAACAAAATTTATTTCATAGTTTAATGTTACATTTATTGATGAATGCCACTGTGATTTCTGTCTTCAATATGACATTTAGAAAACATTGTTTTTTTTTTACTTGTATTTAGCTTCCAAGCTACAAGAACTTCAAGGGTACTATTGAAGAACTGGCTTCCAATCAATATGTGATTAGTGGTGAAGTGGCTATTCTTAATTCTACAACTATTGAAATCTCAGAGCTCCCCATCAGAACGTGGACCCAGGTCAGTCATTGTGGCTTTCTTTTTTTGACTTTTCAGGGAGTGAGGGACACTTTTATGATATTGCTTATTGAATATTCAGGAGCCTATGTTTTATAAACTTACAGAAGGGTTGTTTTCTTTCTTTAGACATACAAAGAACAGGTTCTAGAGCCCATGTTGAATGGCACTGAGAAGACACCTCCTCTCATAACAGACTATAGGGAATACCATACAGATACCACTGTGAAGTTTGTTGTGAAGATGACTGAAGAGAAACTAGCAGAGGCAGAGAGAGCTGGATTACACAAAGTATTCAAGCTCCAAACTAGTCTCACATGCAACTCTATGGTATGTCTCATAATGAGAGAGAGAGAGATGTTTCAATTCATATTAAAGATTAATATCAATGTAAAAAATTGTATCTTAAGGCTTCTTTTATGTTTTTAATGAATCAAGTCATTTCTCTAAAGCTCTTATAATAAACTGAACCAATTTATTCATTCTCATCCCTAACCTTGTTTTTTCTTTTCTAGGTGCTTTTTGACCATGTAGGCTGTTTAAAGAAATATGACACAGTGTTAGATATTCTAAGGGACTTCTTTGAACTCAGGCTTAAATATTATGGATTACGAAAAGAATGGCTGCTAGGAATGCTTGGTGCTGAATCTGCTAAACTGAACAATCAGGCTCGCTTTATTTTAGAGAAAATCGATGGCAAAATAATTATTGGTATGTCTTTGGAATAATAAGTGCCTCTACTGAATCTACGATCATGCCAGACTTCCTTGAAACATTCTTGGTGAGCGTAGTGATGGAAGGGCACAAAACCCATTTAAGTTCAGCTGATTACTGATGCAAACGTTCCTTTCAAATAACCTGATACGATGTTTGTAGTTTGAGAGCAATAGCTTTTAGGGGATTGTTCATCTTGGGAAATCAAGATTTAGTTGACATTTAGATAGAAGTTGAAAGTTAGAAGAGGACCCTGTGTGAACTCAAGGGAAGTAGAGATAATATGCTCAATAGAAGAGGGGGAACAGCAAGGAAGATTATAAATGGCTGTAAGGGAACTGTGTGTGTCTGACTGAAGGGATCTAATGCCTTAGAGTAGGGGTTGGTTTTTAAGACACCGGTGATCATGCAAGACTTTTCTGACAGTACACAAAAATCCTCAACTACATTAATTACCTGTTCATTTTCATGAATATTTAAAAAGAGAGAGAGAGAAACCTTTAAACTAGCATATCAAACCCTACTTGCATAGATACTGCTTAAGGCAAGGCTAAAATGAGTAATGCTGGACATGACTCAGAGAAATAAAAAATAAATGTACTCAGTTGACTGGATGTAGGAAACACTAAGGAAGGACGACCTCATCTTCTTGAGGAATGTAGAGGCACTACAAGTGTGATCGGTGTCGAGCTACTTGATAAAGGTAGTACTCAGACACATTCTGTATGTAGCTAGGACTGCTCAGTGTCCTTCCAAAGTAGAATGAATCTAACTGCAGTAGTAGACACTGGGAAGAGTTACTACAGAAAAAGGGGTGTATCATGGCAGACCTCTATCAGGAGAAATCACTTAGGTGTGTGGCAGTAAAATTTTACCTAACCAAGTGGTTAAACCAAAAAACTAGGGAGTATAATTGAGATAGAGGTTTCTCTTAGCTGGAAATACAGTGTTTTGTGGCTCTTGTGTTTAGATCACCTCGCTTACATGATTTGACTGCCCCCTTGTGGTGATTTGCTTCTGTCATCAGTGTTCTGGGGGAACACTTAGCTGTGTACCAGGATGTACAAAATAATTCAAGACAGAAAAAGTTTAATTTCCATTTTTAACTTAATATGATAAAACCCTATCCCTTTACTAAAATACTATTCAAAACCATTATCTCTGTTTGTACTTTTTTAACAGAAAATAAACCCAAGAAGGAATTAATTAAAGTTCTGATTCAAAGGGGATATGATTCGGATCCTGTGAAAGCTTGGAAGGAAGCTCAGCAAAAAGTAATTAATTGCTTGCTTAGCATTTTTTTCTTGTGTTAAACACTGCATACCTTTATGTTTCACATTCTTTATTAAAGCTACAACTTAATTCCTCCTTTAGGTTCCAGATGAAGAAGAAAATGAAGAGAGTGACGATGAAAAAGAAACTGAAAAGAGTGACTCCGTAACAGATTCTGGACCAACCTTCAATTACCTTCTCGACATGCCCCTCTGGTATCTAACCAAGGAGAAGAAGGACGAACTGTGCAAACTAAGAAAGGAGAAAGTGAGTTGTTACATAGCACATGTTACTTAGCAACATCAATCATTCTGTGCATGAGAATGCTATTTGTGCTTATAAATTAACCTCAATTTCTGATTATCTTATGAAGGAACAAGAACTGGAAACATTAAAGAAAAAGAGTCCGTCAGATTTGTGGAAAGAAGATTTGGCTGTTTTTATTGAAGAACTGGAGGCATGTAGAGGTTTTCTTAATAAAATAATTATTCTAGCAACATATATCTTTGAGGAAATTTTGGAGGCAGAAGAATATGTGCTCCAAGATAACACGTAAAAGAACAGATGGTGACATATTAGTCAGGATAAAGTAGGTGGTGCCAGGAAACACATCACCTGTACGTTTGTGGACAGGGCAGGCATTGTTGATTTTTAACAAAGGGAAGAGCTCCCTGGAACTGTGGAGGTAGTTTCAACCATGAGGACAACCACCCTATTTCCCCAAGCCAGTGTAAAAGGAGGAAGTCAACTTTAGGGCTAGCCAATGAGAAGATCTTTATTCTTTGACTATCTCTAGTAGTGTTCACTACCCAGCGTTGTTTTAACATAAGCAAAGGTATTTCATTTCACAAATAAGTTAAAAGGAATTCATTTTGTTACACTTAAGTGTCCAACTCATTGTAATTGCTTGGTTGGATAACTGCATATTTCTGATATCACATCCTTTTTATGAGTTTATTAAAATAAATAAGGATTTTATTCTTAACTTCATTCTCCCTTTTTATTCTCAAAGAAGTGGTAGAATCAAGAGAATAGAACCTAGTCTTGTGTCTCCACATTCCCCTTCTCAAGGTGTACCTTAATTAGATCTCCACAATTACTATACTGAGTTATGGGATGGTTTATCACAAGTTTATCTTAAAATGTAACAAAATGGGCTTAGCTGTTACCTTCGATCCACTAAAGCAATAATAGATGTTTAATGTCTTTGTTACTTTATAAACTTACTTTCTTATGTCCCTTTTGTAGATTGTTGAAGCCAAGGAAAAACAGGACGAACAAGTAGGACTTCCTGGGAAAGGCGGTAAGGGGAAAGGGAAAAAAGCACAAATGGCCGAAGTTTTGCCTTCTCCATCTGGCAAAAGAGTCATCCCGCAAGTGACTATAGAGATGAAAGCAGAAGCAGAAAAAAAAGTTAAAAGAAAAATCAAGGTAGTGTTCATGAGAACTTTACACATAAAACAGTTTGAACAATACATTTCCACTTAAAATTGAACATTTTTTGGCACTTTTAAATAGCTACACACTAATCCATATTCGTGCATTCTTTTTTTTTTCCCCCAGTTGAAAGACGTAAAATTTGTTTGCTTTTTACATACACCAAGCTTTTTAAGTTGTAAGTTGGTTTATGAATTTGTAAAAGTATTTTTAGGGAGACTTTTTTCTTTTGGCTCAGTGGTTAAGTGCTGTGGCTGCTAACCAAAAGGTCAGCAGTTTGAATCTACCAACCACTCTTTGCAAATTATGAGGGGCATTTCTATTCTGTCCTATAAGTGTGCTGTGAGTTGGAATCAGCTTAACAGCAACGGATTTGTTTGGGGGCGGGTAGAGAATCTATGCCTAAATTAAATTATGCAGAGCTATTCTTGACAAAATTAAGAGCTAAAATCTAGCTTTATTATGCTAAATACACATATATACATACATGCATATGTAGTGTACATTTGACTGCTTGCTGTTAATCCAAATACTGTTTTGACAGAATTGGACCATTTTTATTTTGGTATCTTTTAGAGTGAAAATACAGAAGGAAGTCCTCAGGAGGGCAATGTGGAACCAGAGAGCCTAAGACAAAGATTAGAGAAGAAACAGAAAAAAGAACCAGGTAATGTAAAACATGCAAAGGAAAATGGTATAAAATTGAGACTAGATTGTTTGTTGCTGTGACTTAAATATACTTGAGCCTCCCAGAGGTCCTCACAACAATTGTCAGGATGACACAGGACCAGGCAATGTTTCACTCTGTAGTGGACAGGGTGGCTATGAACGGGAACCAACTCAGCAGCAACCTAACAACATCAAGTGTATCCTTGGGATTTGATTCAGTTTAGAAAAATCATCTTGTGATGAAATATTCTGTTAATTATGTATATGTAATTATATGTAATTATGTATATAGGAATTCCTTAGTTGGAGACTAGGAAAACCCTAGTTTATGATTAGATTTTACTTTCTAGCCAATTCTGAAGTTCTAGTCTATAAAACTCCTGGAAGGCAGTGACCACAATTTAGCCATGATTGTATTATCCCTAGAGTTTCACCACTATTGCTGGCATATAGCTAACACTCAGTAAATAAAATAAAACTAACAATTATGTCTTTATTGAGTACCTACTTAATTTTACTCCAAAGAAAGGTATGGTGATCACTGCTAAAAAATAATCCACTGAAAACCTCATGGCATACAGTTCTACTCTGACACATGTGGTCACCATGAGTTGAAAAAGACTTGGTAGTAACTGGCACTTGGTTTTTATCATCTTTAAGATATCATTAACATACCTTAAAATTAGTTAGTAAATTTATAGTTTTAGAACCTTTTCATTACCCAATGGTGAAACCCAATATCCACCAGCAGTCACTCCCCATTTTCAAACTTCAACAACCTCCCCTACCAGCCCTAGCTACCTAGTCTGCTTTCTGTCTTTATAGATTTCTTGTTCTGAACATTTCATATAAATGGAATTATTCAATATGTGGTCCCTTGACTGGTTTCTTTAACTTACCATAATGTTTTCAAGAGTCATTGATAATGGGTAGTATGAACCAGTACTTCATTCTATTTTATTGGAGGGTAATATTACATTGTTGACATTTTATTTATCCTTTCATCAGCTGATAGGCATGTAGATTATTTCCACATTTTGCCTATTATAAAGAATGCTGCTATGAATACTAGTGTCCAAGTTTTTGCACAGACTTACGTTTTCATTTCTCTTGAGTATACCTAGCAGTGGAATTGCTGAGTCACCTGGTTACTCTTTTTAACCTTTTGAGGAGCTGCCAGGCTGTTTTCCAAAGTAGCTGACTTGTTTTACGTTCCCACTGACAATGTATGGGGGTTCCAGTCTCCACATCCTCACCAACACCTATCATTATGTCTGCCTTTTTGATTGTAACACCCCAGTGGGTGTGAAGTAGCATCTTATTGTAGTTTTGATTTACATTTCCCTGTTGTCTAATAGAAAAAGTCCTAGCACTGCAGTCATTAGGTATTTGGCTGCTGACTGAAAGGTCAGGGGTTTTAATCCACTAGCCGTTCTTCAGGGAAGGAAACCTGGTGGCGATCTCCCCTGTCTTAAGCTGGGTTCTCTAGAGGAGCAAAACCAGTGAAGCATGTACATCTATATAGAAAAAGGTTTATTTCCAGGAAATGGCTCATGAAGTTTTGGAGGCTGACCTCGTCCCTGGGTAGAATGTCAGGGTGGAGGATTCTCCTGACTCACGTGGTGGCAGGGGCTGAGGAGCACAAAACAGGCAACTCAGACTGCTGGCTTTTGGGGGTGTGAGAACTGGCGAATCCCAAAATCTGCAGGTCAGGTGGCAAGCAGCTGGTTCACCCAAGAACCTGAAGTCACAGAATGAGTCAGATGCAGGACCCAGAGAAGGCAAGCTTTGCCGGGACTTGTGTCTATACTGGATGTAGGCCCACACGCCCAAGAAGAGTTCCCTTTCAGGCGTCTGGCTGCTCACATCAGATCACAAAATGAAAGTTGGTTACACAGTATCTGCCAAACCACTGAGAATCATAGGCTAACAAAGGTGACATGTAACTTGGGTTGTCACATGCTTCCATCAAGATTTCAGCCTTGCAACCAGCTGACGGCACACAACAACAACATTGGCTAATAATGTTGAGCCTGTTTCCACCGTGCTTATTGGGTGTTTGCACATTTTTGAACAGTGTCTATTTATATCCTTTGTCCATTTTTCAATTGGCTTATTTATCTTTTTTTATAAAATAGAGCTCTTTATATATTCTAGATACAAGTTCCTTATCATATACATGATTTACAAATATTTTCTACCATTCTGTGGGTTTCCTTTTAACTTTATTCATGAGATCATTTACAACACAACTTTATAATTTTGATGAAGTCCAATTTATCAGTTTTTGTCTTTGTGCCTTTTCTCCTTGTGCTTTTGGCATCTTAATTTAAATAACCATTGCCTAATCCCAGGTCACTGAGATTTATACTATGTTTTCTCCTGAGATTTTAATGGTTTTAGCTCTCGTGTTTAGATATTTAGGTCTAATCAGTGTTGAGTAAAATTTGGCATGTGGTGCAAAAAAGGAGTCTGACCTCATTCATTTGCATCTGGATATACAGCTTTCCCAACAGTTTGTTGAAAAGACTGTTCTTTCTCCATTGAATTGTTGAGAATCAACTGATTATAAATGTTAAGCTTTATTTACGGATAACCCCTTATAGTCAATTGATCTATATGTCTGTCCTGAAGTATTTACTTCTCAGTTCTGTGGAGAACACCAAGATGAATAAAGCAAATGGAAAAATCTTAGTTTTAAACAGGAGAAGTTATAAAAGTATTTGGTGTATGCCATGCTCTGCAGAATTAGATATTGGCATTATAATATAGCACACATTCACTTTTAACATGACCAGTGATCATCTAGCATACAAAATTGCTGAATGTTTCATATTTTGAGCATTTGTATTGCCATCATTACATGAAATATTTTAAGAGCACAAAAAGTGAAAGAATGGTATTTACCCTCAAGAAGTTTATCTAGAAAGAAAGTTGGACAGTGTATAGAATATACTAGCCACTGCAGAATTTAGAGAAAGGTACAATAAGTGTGGGACCATGTAGATTGTGAATGCTTTGTAAAAAGCATTGGAACTTGGGCTAGAGGCTTAAAGATCAGGTAAGACTGGGGCTGGGGATAGAAAAGTGAACATATAATATGCATGGGATAATGAGAAGACTCCTTTAACAGTAGGAGGCTCTGTTTTAGAAAATAGTGGAAGATACAGAAAGCTAAAAGCCAGGTTGTTGTGGTGGGGATGGGTGGGTGAGATTAGATTCAGTTAGGAAATATGAAATATGTACACCAAGCCCACCGCCATCAAGTCGATGCAGACTCAAACCAACCCTGTATGACAGTGGAACTACCCTATAGGGTTTCCAAGGCTGTAAATCTAGAGGGAAGCAGACTATCCCATCTTCTCCACAAAGACGGTGGGTCGAAATTGCTGACCTTTCAATCAGCAGCCTAACTCTTTAACCAATAAGGAGACTACACTTTTTAGATGGCCAAAATAAGGTAAATACAGAACAAAAGATGGGTGTGAGAGACACTTGAGAAAAAAAGGAGCAAGATTTGGTGACTTTAAACTTCCTTAGTTCTAATCATTCTTGGGTTTGTTTGCTTGCTTGCTGGTTTGTTTGCTTGTTTGTTTGAACTGTCTCCCTTGCCTTGACTTCAGCAGTAATTTTCAGCTGATCTCCCTTCATCTATTTTTGCCCTTTTCCATTCTCCACCCTGCAATCAGAGAACTTTGGACATACAAATCGGATCATACTGGATCCCTGCCAAAAAAAAAATGCTTACCAAGGCTAGCCTTACTTCATGTTCCTCTCCCCTAACTTTTGCTTTCTACCCATAGCGGCCTTCTTTTAGCTTTCTAAACGCACTAGTTCCCTCACAGGACCTTTGTACAAATTACTTTCTGGATTGGAATGTAGCATCACTCACCTCCCTTCAACTAGTTAACTCACATTCAACCTTTTGGTCTCAGTTCAAGCATCTCTTAAAGAAGCCTAATATACACACACACACACACACACACAAAAATGCAGCATATTTATTTACTATATTAGATGACCAAACAGTAAATGATACGAGAGTAGGGACTGTGTCTGTTTCTATTCACCATTGTATTACCAGTACTCAAATATCTGAAAGGTGCACAGGTAACAGAAAAAAGTGAATCTAAGAATATATATAGATGTCATTAATGCCCATCTCTCCTCAAGGTACCAAGACAAAGAAACAAACTACCTTGCCATTTAAACCAGTCAAAAAAGGAAAGAAGAGAAATCCATGGTCTGATTCAGAATCAGATATTAGTGATAATGAAAATAACTTTGATGTCCCTCCAAGAGAATTAGAGCCCCGGAGAGCAGGTAAGGAAGACCAGTGACTGTGCTAGTTATGCTGCAAGATTTGAATGGCCAGTATATGTTAGAACACTTAATCCCAAAACAGTATCTTGAAATGTTTTTATCCATCTGTGAAATTAATATTTCTCCTCTTACCCTCTTCAACTTTTTGCATATGTATGTTTTAATAGCAACATCCAAATACACATTTGATTTGGATTCAGAAGATGATTTCTCAGATTTTGATGAAAAAGTTGAAGATGAAGATTTTGTCCCATCAGATGCTAGCCCACCTAAAGCCAAAATTTCTCCAAAGTGAGTCATTCATCTAATATGGATTTGGTTGTGATTATTTTTATAATAGTGGATATATGCTTCATTTGACACATTTAAAATAGACTATAAATAACAATACAAATGTTATTTTCTATTCTAGACATACTAACAAAGAGCTGAAGCCACAGAAAAGTGCCAAACCAGGTATGTATTTAAGTAAAAAAGAACAGGTGTCTGCTTTACTGAGGCATTCAGAGAACCAGATAGGTTTTGATCCTGGCTACATTATTGATTTTGTGACCTTGGGCAAGTCACAGCCTTTCTGGGGCTCATTTTTTTTGGATCCTTAAACTGAGAGGGAAGGTTACACTACCTGCCCCCAAAATGATATGAAGATCTTAAGAATTTATAGGATAGACAAAGCAGCACATGGATTTTCATGTTTTGTGTATTATTTTCCCTTCCATTTGAAGTAATGGACCTTGATGCTGATGATGCTAAGGACAATGTAGTACCTTCCTCAAGCGCTCCTACTGCTGACTTACCACCTGAAACTGAAATGATAAGCCCCGTTTCTAAAAAGAATGTGACAGTGAAGAGGACAGCAGCTAAAGGTACGCTTAATCTTTGGGCTAATACTGGGATTAACTAGCTACCATAAATCAATTTCAGTTTTTCAATCCCCCAAATTTTTTATTGCTATTAAAATTAAACCTTTACAAGTGGAAGCAATTTCTTTTAGGTAATTATAATCAAAATTGGTATTGAAAAAGTTTAAAATGAGCATCTTTCTTAAAAACCTCAGACATTATCTAACTAGTTTATGTGAAAGACAGAATTTCTAAGCGGTTGTAAATGTTGAGTACAAAACATGTACTGTGAGAAAAAAGTACTGCCTTGGAATATTTTGATTCCCGACTGTACTTCCAGCTGTATCAGACTATCTTTCCCATGTTAGTATAAACAGCACGTTGTTAAGACAGTTCACAGTGAGAAAAATTCATCGAAGTTATAGCCATGATGAATGCCTGTACTGATCTGCAGGTCAGTCTTCCACCTCCACTGCAAGCACCAAAAAAAGGGCTGCACCAAAAAGAACCAAAAAGGATCCAGACTTGGCTTCTGATGTCTCTCCAAAAAAACCTGGTCCTGCCAAAAGCAAGAATCCTCGCAAACGGAAGCCGTCCACTTCGGATGATTCTGACTCTAATTTTGAGAAAATGATTTCTAAAGCAGTAACAAGCAAGGTCAGTCTTTATCCTAGTCAGTCATTCCTTTTGCTGTAGGCATTTTGAAAAATATAACCAACCTTTCTTCTTAATAATATGGCACTTTTTTAAAATTTAAATAGCATAGTCCATTAGTTTTTAGTGTATGTAGTTTCATGGTAACAAAGTTAATTATGCCATTTACTTCTTCTGTCATTGGGGAAACGTTGCCTTTGATGTACTTCTTACTATTTCGTACAAGATGGAAAGCTCCTTGACTTCTACTCTGTTGATATATATTTGTTTGACACTGAAATTATGCTATCAGATGTACATTATACAAATCCTTGGACTTTTTTCACTTTTAGAAATCCAAGGGAGATGGTGATGACTTCCAGATGGAATTAGACTCAGCTGTGGCTCCCCGGGCCAAATCTGCTCGGGCCAAGAAGCCCATAAGATACCTGGAAGAATCTGACGAAGATGATCTCTTTTAAAATATGTAGTGACTAATTTTAAATTGTAATCTCACTGAGCCTAGGATCGGTTTTAAAGTTACCTGAAACTTTTATTTTCATCTATTCTGAATTAGCTTGGAAGGTATATTGAATTCAGAACCATCAAAGTGAAGTGAGTGGAGCCCAAGTGCCCTCTTAACATTTTATAATACAGTTGTCTACAGGATGGGCATTCATGGCTTTGTTTTTTCTCTGTTTTGTCTATGTTTTTAGTCTCTTTTCTTTTGTCTTTAAAAATCTGATTTTAAGTCAATCAGGACTTTAGAAATAACTTGTGTAGTCACTTCAGCATAATGTAGTTTGGTTCTTGACCATTAATTAAGCTAAGACTGAGCATACTCAATCCTGTTTTATCTTAGTGTTTTAAGTAATTTTTCAGCAGATAGAACTTCATAGCTCTAGTACAAATAACTCCCTGCTCAGCCTCTTAAGTGCTGATTTTCATTCTAAGCAATGAGAAATTACCAGTGACTATCTCAACCCTTGACTTGTCCCCTCTGGCTGCCTCTGAGAGTCTGACTTTCCCAAGGAACTAATTCCTAGGAAGTGCTGGATTACAGAAGAGGCAGGAGCGGTTTACATATTATACCAATGTCATGCTCGGGGTGAGCTGTTACATCCATTTTGTAAAATCTCTTTAATTTCAACTTGTGAATTTTTAAAACCTTTCTGCATTGTTATGTGGTATTGATGTTTTGTAAATATTTACTATGTTTTTCTATTTAGTTTAATTCCAACAATTTTGTACTTAAATAAAAATGTAAATGTTGCAGTGCACTGGGTGCTTTTCTTTTCCCCTGTACTACACCCTTTCCCTACTCTAAAATATAGCTCTCTTCTCTTCCTTCTGAGAACTGTTTGAGGCATACTCTGGTGGGCCTGATAGCTCCTGGCCACGGTAGTAGGTCCAAGAGAAAGGCACTATCACCTAACTGAGGCCAGTCAACCTTTTCCTGAGATCTTGTGCATGGGTGCTAAGAAAAGTTCATCTCAAAGTGCTTATACACCAGTATTCTAGAGAACTTCATCTAATGGAATCATACAGTGGTTGCTGGGTTCCATGAAATTTGTTCTGACTCAAAGTGTGTAGTGTGTACAACAGAACGAAACACTGCCTGGTCACGTACTGTCCTCATAGTCATTGCTATGTCAGAGACCACCACTGCAGCCACTATGTCATCCATCTGATAGAGGGTGGCTCTGTCTTCTACCTACCCTCTTACCCTCTATTTTAGCAACGATGATGTTCTTCTCCGGGGACTGGTCCCTCCTGATAATGTCCCACATGCATAACACAAGTCTCGCCATCCTACCTTCTAAGGTGCCTTCCAGTAGCCCTTCTTCCAGGCCTGAGTTGCCTGTTTTTCTGGCACTCAAAGTATGTTCAGTTGTCTTTGTCAACAGTGTAATTCACAGATCAATTCTTGGGTCTTACCTATTCACTGTCCAGCTTTCACATGGAAATGAAGCAGTTGAAAATAAGGTTAACTTGGGTCAGGGGCAATTTAGTCCTCAAAGTGACATCTTTGCTTTTTAACACTTAGGAATCTTTTGCAGCAGATTTGCCCAATCCAATATGTCATTTAATTTTTTGACTATTGTTTCCACAAAATCCAAGTGAAATGAAATCCTTGACAAGCTCAATCTTCTCGCCAGTTATGACGTTGTCTGTTGGCCCATCTGTGAGGATTTTTTGTTTTCTTTAAGTTGTGGTGTAATCCATACTGAAGGTATGATACAGTAGGTAGGCTTTGGTGACCAGCTTATTTCATTCAGCACAATGTTTTGGAAATTCATCCACGTTGTTACATGTATCGATAGTTTGTTTATTGCTGAATGTTATTCCACTGTATGGATTTGCTTATCCATTCACCCGTTGATGAACGTTTCAGTTGTTTCTGGTTTTGGCCTGTTATGAACATTAAAGTAGTGTTATGTAGACTCCCCCTGCCCCCCACTTTTCTCCAGTAAATACCTAGGGGTAGAATTTGGGGGTCATATGTTAAGTGTATGTTTAACTGTAAGAAACTGCCAGTTTTTCCAAAATGATTCTATCATTTCAGTCTTACCTTTTCCTCAGTATTTTAGGAGTTGGATTTGTGTTTCTTTTGAATGAGAACAGATCTTCGCTAGCCTCAAGGTGACCCCAATACAGCCTGGCAAACACAAATAGATACTCTAATAAATGTTATTTTAGCAACAGTAAAGGAAGCCTAATCCATCGGTGACCTTCATTTCTGTCCCCAGTAAGTTTCCAGGGCCTTGGGATCCAGGACTTAGTATTTTCAGGGAGGAAGTTGCTATGATCTGCAGGTAACTGATCTTGAGCTAACCTGATCCCCCTCCTTGAAAGATACTGGAAGGGGGACTGGGAAGTGGGGCATTCAGTTTCAGTTAAGGTAGCTAGGGAAAATCAGGAAGGAGGCATTACTGTGAAAACTAAAAAACATTAGAGGGGTGTGGGAAACAAAATACAGTTGTGTGTTGCTTATGTCACCAGTGTTAACATGATGGGTACAAATGTGTATGTGCCTGCATGTGTACATCTGTGTGTTAAGTGACAGAGTGGCCCTGCAGCCCAGCAGGAGGGCAGAAGAACCAAAGAGGTGTCTCGGACAGTCTGGATGAGACCCTCAGCCAAGCCACCCCCAGGCTTCAAGCACCGCCAAGAGAGGGAGTATGCCTGTCAGCTCTGCACAGCATCAGTGACACCCTCTTTACGGTGCTATCTGGAAAGGAGGATGTGCCCTAGAGATTGTACATTCCCCTCACCTGGTCCTGTGGCATTAGTGGCTGGAGACAGCAAACAGTGACCGTGAGCTCTGCAGCCCTCACCCTCCACAGCCCACCACCTCCCTCTTTCCAGTCCCACAGCCAGACAGGAGCCTGATGGGGTTTTTCCAGGCTGGGCTGATGGCCTGACCCAGTGGGGGCCACAGGGACAGGGAGAGGACAGTCCCTAAGTCCCATGGCTCAGGGTGGGGAGCAGCTCTGCCAGGAACTGGGAATGGCGAGGCAGCAGCATCCCCATCCCATATCCTGTTTTTGGAATGTGGGGCCCCAGCACATGCTCTTTTGTTTGGACTTTGTCCAGGGTAGCATCCCCCCACCCAGGCTCACTCCCAAGGGAACCCTGCACAAGGCTGGGGACACCCAAGCTGGGGTTAACCTAGAGTTTTTCCAGGCTGGGCTGGGCTGCTGAGCCAGAGGAGATGAGGGGGTACATCTCCCAACCCTTCCTGAAAGCAGGTCGGGGGTCCTCAGCGGATGAAGAGTCATGCAGCCCCCTACTCCCACCCTCTCCACTCCACCCTCCACAACCCAGCCCCACCTCACCCCACTCCACCCCCCATCCTCATACCTGAGAGGACGTGTTGCTGAAGCAATGCCTGGCATCCTTCACTGACCTCCAGCATGGGCTCCAGAATCAGGCAGGCCTCAGGTCGAGTGTAGGCAGAACTCCCTATTCACTGGCTGTGTGACCATGGACAAGTGGCTTATAACCTGAGCCTCAGTTTCCCCAGGTGAGGGCTGTTGACAAGAGAGCTAATTTATGTGACAGCTCTCAGCACCCAGTGCAGGTGCAGAGGTGAGGGAAAAGGAACAGGGTATGGGTGAAGGGGCCTAGACAGGTGGAGGGGACAAACAACACTTCCCAACCTCAGAGCGTCCCCTCCCTGGCTGCTCTGATTGTCCTCAGTCACCCTAAGCCCACATCTATGGGACAGCTCCCACCACCTAGAGCAGTGGAGGGTGGCAGAGCCTTTCCACTTTTCACATTATAAAACAACCTATTCCTGATAGTACATTTGGAAATTAACAAAAAAGCATGAAGAAAACAAAAGCTCTCATTCAACCACCAAAGCTAGCCACTCTTGACACCATATGGAAGTTTTCCCATGTGGAATTTTTTTTCTGAGCATGGTTTTTTGGTATCATGGTTGGGTGGGAAGGTCTCTGGGTGGCACAGATGGTCTGTTCTTGCCTACCAGTCAAGAGGTCAGCAGATCAAACCCAGCCAGCCATGTGCCAAAAGAAAGCCCTGTAATCTAAAAATTACAGCCCAAAACAAACCTACTGTATAATCGATTCAATGGCAATGGCAATGAGTTTGACACTTAGTTTGTGGTTGGGCCCTTAGCAGTGTGCCTCTGACTTGAAGATCAGCTGGTCCCAACACCTCAGTGAACAAAGGAGAGTCTGGCCCAGAATCCCTAAGTGACTGTCCAATTAGTGGCAGAGCTGGAAAGAGAACCCATTAGATGTTGCTGCCTCTTAAATAACAAAGCCCCCAACCCCAGCACCCCAAATTTCCTTCCAGCCCTGAAGATCATCTTTGGAGAGGATGGTCACTTAGTAGGGCTCTAGGCTTCCAGTCTGGGGGAGTATGTTGGAGAAGGGCTTCCATGAACCCCTTAATCCTTTCAATAAAGAGTGCAGCTCTGGTTAACCCATCCCCCCACTTCCAGAGGGACAGCCATGGGATGGGAATAGGGGTGGGGTGGATGACAGATAAAGAAGAGCAAAAGCCAACAAGGGGTGTGGCCCCATATCTCTTCCCAAGGGTGGAGCAAGCCAGCAGGGTCACCCTGTCCCTTTAAGAGAAGGGGGAGCCTTAGCCTCCTCTGCCATCCTGTCCTGTCAACCATCCGGGCCAAATCTAAAAGGGAAAATGAAAGAGGAACTGGGAGAATCAGGTCCCAGCCATCTCCCAAGTTCCAGTGCTCAACTCTGACACCTAGCCACAACCACAGGGTGAGTGTAGTTGGGTGAGGTCGGGGGATGCAGGGGCCTGGGGGAACCTGTGTCTGTGGAAGGGGCTGACAGAGGATGTGAGCAGCTGGACCAGCTTGGGGAAGAGACGGGAGAGGATTGGGCTCATATTCCCACTATGCTGGGCTGCAGTGGCTGGGTCACTTAAGAGAAAACATCCTACCAGACTTAGGGAGTTGGGGTTACATTTGTATCAGCTCCCCAACCCTGAGAGAAGTTCACTGAAGGAAAAAAGGGCAAAAGAAATGCTGGGTGAGAAAGAGGGAGGTGAGCCCATCAGGTCTGCTAGCCAGAATCTCTCCCAGCGGTCCCAAATGCCTGGTCTACAGTTCTGAGTTGAAGCAGCACTCTTCCTGGTGGGGCACATCCTTGGGCACATCATGGTACCGCCTGGATGTCTGCTTCCACAAATAGTAGTCAGGGGCTGCTCTTCTCTGGGGTTCTTTTCTAAAACTAGAATCTAGAAGATGCTGAGGTCTACCCGCCAGGCCCATGGGTTTCATAGCTATAAAGCTAGGGTGGGGCTCCTCATCAGCACCCATCGACCTAAGGAGGCAGAAATTCATATTTTAAAACCAGCGCCTACCTCCCTGTGCCTTCCACGCCATTAATTGATCGGTGCCCACAAAAGCCCTGCTGACCTCAGGCCTATCTGACCAGCCAACTCACCCTAAAGTTACAGAGGTTAACGGACCCCCCCACCACGATAAGCATGGGAGAAGGGAGCCCCTGCTCTGCCCTGGCCTCTGACATCCTGGTCCTGCCTCCTAGCACCATGGGGGAATGGGCGTTCCTGGGCTCGCTGCTGGACGCCGTGCAGGTGCAGTCGCCGCTCGTGGGCCGCCTGTGGCTCGTGGTCATGCTGATCTTCCGCATCCTGGTGCTGGCCACCGTGGGCGGCGAGGTGTTCAACGACGAGCAGGAGGAGTTCGTGTGCAACACGTTGCAGCCGGGCTGTCGCCAGACCTGCTACGACCGCGCTTTCCCAGTTTCCCACTACCGCTTCTGGCTCTTCCACATCCTGCTGCTCTCGGCGCCCCCCGTGCTGTTTGTCATTTACTCCATGCACCAGGCCAGCAAAGAGCCTGCCCGGATGGACGCCGGCGGCGGAGGCGCACAGACCGGGCCACCGTGCCCCCGCTGCAGCGCAGCGGGCCTCTGCTCGCCCTGCGCCCTGCGCGCCTGGCGCGCCCAACGCGCGCGCCGCTGCTACCTGCTCAGCGTGGCGGTGCGCCTGCTGGCTGAGCTGGGCTTCCTGGCCGGCCAGGCACTGTTTTACGGCTTCCGCGTGGCCCCGCACTTCGAGTGCAGCGGCCTGCCGTGCCCACACACCGTGGACTGCTTCGTGAGCCGGCCCACCGAGAAGACCGTCTTCGTGGTCTTCTACTTCGCCGTGGGACTGCTCTCGGCGCTGCTCAGCGTAGCAGAGCTGGGCCACCTACTGTGGAAGGGGAGCCGGCGCCGCCGGGACACCAGGCGCGTATACCAAGCAGCGGAGCGCGACAACCGCTGCAACCAAGCTCAAGAGGAGGCACAGAAGCTGATCCCGCTGCCCGCGCCTTCAGCCCTGCCCTCCCGGCGGCCTGGCCCAGACCCATACGCCCCGCCCGCCTACCCACACCGGGTGCCAAAAGGCGACAGCGAGGCTGGCAGCAGCTGCAGCAAGGTGTCTCTGGCCACCGTCCGCCAGGACCTGGCCATCTAGCAGTAGACACTGAGTTGAGCAGTGAGGGAAACCAGAAGTAGGGCTGCACCACTCGGGATCTCAGACCAGAAACAAAAAGTGACCTCCCAAGAACTTTTCAGAGGATACTCCCTGAGCAGGGGACCCAAAGTGGGGCTGGCCCACATGTTGGCCCACACAGCAGCGTCTGCACTTCCTTGGTGCCTCTGGCTGCACAGCCAAGCCAGGGACGACAGAGAGTGAACCAAGGCTGGTCCTTGGCGCCTTGATCCAAGTGGAAAGGAGGGGGGCAAGAGAGCCTGAGAGCTAATGGACAAGAGGGCAGAGCCGAGTGGAAGGTGGTAGTGCCCTGTTTTACTGGGAACAAACACCACTGTGAGACTAGCCTTCTGGGGGCCTCTCCTTTTTCAGGCTGAAGCGTGGTCTGTGTGGGCTGCATGCAGGCACATTTATGCATGTGTACACGCACACTTGTACATCCTCTGTGAGTACACATGTATACCTCTGTGGGCTCCGTGTATGTGTATACATGTGTATACCCCATGTGAGCTGGGTATATGTGCATGCATATACCCCTTGTGATCTGTGTGCATCCCTACACTCTGTGTAAGCTGTGTACGTGTGTGCATATGTGTACTCTGCGAGCTGTGTGTGTGCATGCATATACTTATGAGCTGTGTGTGTGCATCTATATACCCTCTGAGAGTTGTATACCTGTATATGTACACCGTGCGGTATGTATGTGTGTGCATGCATATGTACACCCTGTGTGAGCTGTGTGTGCACACATACACCCCATGTGAGCTGTGTGAGGTGTGCATGCACTTGCACACCTCTGTGAGCTTTCTGTGTGTGATCTGTGATAGGGGTGGCCAGGAGCCCACCCCAGCAACAGCCAGAGTGCCTCCCTCCTTACTGCCCAAAGCCAGCCCATCTGTGAGGACATCTCAGAGAGGGCTCCCTCCAGTAGAAACCCACACAGGGAGGAAGGGGCTCACCGCCACCCACCGGGGGATGCCTCAGTCTGGCAGGTCAGTGAGCACCATCCACGTTCTCCACCTTGTGCCCTGGGCAGGGTAGCTGGGCCCCTCCCTTCCCATGGAGATGATTGGGGGTGGGCAGTGCTGTCAGAAGGCAGGACAGCCAAGTGTTAAACTCCTTTTTCTCCCTCATCTTTACCCTCCCTGTCCTGCTGCTGTCCCCTAGTCTGTAGGTAAAGTGGTTAAAGTCCCACCATCCTCAGAAGAAATCTTCCCACAGAACAAAATATGCCCTTTTCCCGGCCTCAGCCTCCAGCAGCCACCATCCTTCCTCCCAGGTATCCAAAGGCTGCCTCCTATCAGCTTTCGCCTCCTCTTCCCCTCCTTTTGTCTTCCTCTTTCGCTGCTGCAGTGGGGTTTGCTCTTGAGAATCATGACCCACTACCTAAATGACAAATCCAGGGGTATTTCTCAGGCACTGTCCACCTGTACCTCTGGAATTTCACCAGGCCCTGCTGCCCACACACTCCTCTGCCATGCCCCCTGCTCTGCCTGGTGTTCTCCTGCTTCCCCACTAACCTCTTTTCCCGAGCTCCTCTTCCCCAGCTGTCCTCCCTGCGCTGCACACAAGCAGCCGCCTTTCTAACTCTGCCTCCTCCTCAAGCCCTCCAGGGCCCCCCTGCCCACAGGGCAAATCCATGAGTCACTTTGGACTCGCAGCAACCTTCTGTAGAAACAGAACAAAACCTTACCCAGCTCTGCGCCACCTTCTGAACTTCGGTTTGTTCCGGTCCACTGTGGCTGGTGTGCCAGTCCATCTCACCGAGGAGTTCTCTCGCTGTCACTAACCCCCTACCACACATCATGTCCTCATCTAGCAACTGGTCTTTCCTGATGTCCAAAGTAAGAGAACGGAAATCTTGCCATCCTTGCTTCTAAAGAACATTCCTGGTTATAGAAGAAATACAAAGAATAAGCTGGCCCACAGTGGCAGTGGTAAAGCTGGGAATCCTGCTCTACAGTGATGAGTTGCTAAGCAACTCAGGGCGGCGTCAAGCCCAGAGGTCCCCAAGGGCAATGGCACCACTCATAGGCGGGGCTTGTACATATGCCCCATACCCAAGTCCCCTGGGGCTCCCATGAATCCACTCAAACTCATCAAGATCTTTCTCATACGGAAACAGAACAAAACCGTGGAGTCCTCACTGGCATGGAGTGGGCAGGGGATAGGAATGCTGAGATAACCTCTTGCAATAAGGGCTTGTCAAGAACAACTTTGGAATGTCCCACTGGACAGTTACATGGTGGAAAACCTCTTAGTAGTCACCTAGACCCCAAACCCAACTCAGTTTTACACGTGAAATATTAAGGCTCAGGATTTTTATTACACATTCAGTGTGTCCATTTTTATTTCAGTGTCCACATGTACCTCTGCTCTTAAATTTTTTTGAACTTCTTGTACAAATGGCTTCTAACCTTATTTCTTTTAAACTCAGATGTATTCATTAACAAAAACAGATGGACATTCAGAGATTAGATATTAAATAGGAAATAAGTGAAGGAAGCAACAGCACCCACTAGAAGGGAGACCAACACTGCTGGGTGACACCAAAAGCTAAAGGATTTCCTGCTTGAAGGTTAGAGTAGCAGGAGCAGGGTCAGGGGACCATGCTCTTTGGGGACATCTATGTCAATTGGCACAACTTTTTCTTTTTTAGAAAATGGTCTGCATCCCAACTTGTCAAGTGGTGTCTGGGGGTCTTAAAAGCTTGCAAGCTGCCATCTAAGGAGCATTGCTTGCTCCCAATCCAACTGGAACAGAGGAGAACAAAGGACATCAAAGACAGGAGGAAGACATGCGTCCAGGAGGCAGAAGGGGCCAAATGATCCAGAGTCTGCTTTCAGCATGAAACCAGAACTAAACGGTGCCTGGCCACTTCCAGTGTCTGCCTGGAGAGGCACTGCAGTGTCAGGCTCCCTGTAAGAGAGGGAGCAAATACAAGCACAAACCTAGACTTCTGTTAAAAGACCAGACATGATGGTCCAACATTCTAGGGGGTCACCCAAGAGCACGGCCCCTGGTCTGCTCCTACCCCAGAGATGCAACTAGGAGCACAGACAGCTCTTTAGACAAAAATTGGACTGGACTGTAAGACACGAGGCTGTCGGGCCAGCTCCCCAACAGTAATGAGAAGAGAGGGTGGAAAGGAGGGGACAGCACTAGGTTGAATGAACATGGGAAATACAGAGTGAAAGGAACAGGGTTGGGATAGGATGGAATCACAAAGAGGTCTCTGTATGGGGTTTGATACAGCAAATTGACTTCATTTGTAAATTTTTACTTAACCATAATAAAATATTATTTAAAAAATAATAATAAAATTAAAAACAGAGATAGGCCTGTCACTATCATATCGGCTATGTGGTTGTGCCCAAGCACTGACACGTGGAAATACATTATCAAGTGCTTTCCCTTAATCTGTCTCCGTGACATAGCTGTGATAGCGGACTTTTAAGGGCATGTGTGTAAACAAAGGTGTCCTCGCAGCAGAGTGGTTCAACACTCAGCTGCTAACCGACCAGCCAGCGCTCCCTGAAAGTTGTCCTAGTCTGCCTCCTTGAACGATGGCAGCTTTGTGATCTGCACGCCCGGAGGCAGTTTAGCCCTGCAGCAACCCTACAAGTCACAACCATCTCCTCAGCAACATTTTTGTTGTGGTAGTTTTAGTATTTAGAATTTCACTTCAGATTAGCAAAGATGTGGTAAAAACCCGACGGAGCAATTCTGTTCTGTGACACATGGCGTCGCCGGGAGTAGGAATCGACTCTCCAGCAACCAACAAAAACAACAAAGGAAGATGTTAGAAGGATGTTAAGCTCCCTCCAGCCCGGGGCAGATGAAGACGTAAAGAGCCGAGGCCACCTGGTGGCAGGAGGAGGAATGGCTGGCAACGCTGCTAAACCACCCCCAGCACAGCCTTCATCGCAGATCTGAGCCTGGTGCTTCTCTTCACAGGTTTCAGGGATCCAGGCAAGGGTTCTGGACTGAGAAGTGCGAGCCCAGGACACTGGTTCCTGGTCTGCTGTTGAACTTGCTGTGTGACTCTGGTCAAGGACATTGCTCTCTTGGTGGAGTCAGAGCTAGGAAAAATCGGCCTCCCACAGCCCTCTGGCCTCCCACACCTGCTCCTCTCAACCAGCACTGTGGGGATCCTCCTGCACCCTGCCTCTGGGACCCCTGCCCACAGGGTGGCTGTTCAGGACAGTCTTTTTTGGGAGACAAGACAGGTGGACCACTTCCTGCTTCCATCCCAACCATATGATCCTGTAAGATTGCCACAAGCCAGACTCCAGGCCCCAGCCTCCAACACACCTATGGTTAATTTCAAGTCTGGAGCCACTCCCAAACAGACCTCTACCACAGAGTAACCTGGAGATTCAACCTCAGGCTTCCCAAAGGGTCAAGGATTCTGAGGGGAGGGGGCCAGCTCCCCTAGCCCAGACTGAGCTAGGCTCACCTCCTCTCCTGCCCCCAGACTGGGCATCTACAGCCTCAGACTGAGGACATCTCAAGGACAGATCTGCCTCCCCCCCCACCCCCCCATCTCCAAAGAGTGGCAACCCCGAAGGCCCGGGGGTGCATTTCCCAGATCCTCAGCCCCCCGGCTCATACCTGACCACAGTGCCCAGAGCCCACTGGGAAAGCCCCCATCCCTAGCCCCTGCCCAGACGCAAGAGAAGGAGCAGAGGCAGCGAGGCTGTGAGGCACGTGTAGAATAAATAGAACTTTATCTAGATCTCAGTGGAAAGTCCAACAGTGAGAGGTGCACCGGAGGGCTCCGGGGAATGAGACCCCAACCCCAGGCTGAGGACAGCAGGGCAGAGCCAGCTTCGCCAGCCTGGGAGTCCAGGGATGAGGAGAGGGGACCCCCTGTAGGCCCGTCCTGCGGGGCAAGGAGGGTGTGTGGGTGTGGGCAGGCATGGGGGTGAGGCTGGGGAGATAGAGGAACTTGGGCCAAGTGTCTGTCAGCCCATCTGTGTGTGTGTGTGTCTGTGTCTAGGGATGTGTGGGGTGCTGGTGGCTGAGCCTGGGGGCGGGGCAGCTCAGACCCCTGGGCTGGCCCCTTCACAGTGGGGGCTGGGGGCTTAGACGGTCTGGGTGTGAGTGGGGAAGCTGCTCTGCCCCAGGACCGGGACAGAGGAACTGTGTGCTCCGAGGGTCCTGTGCTCTGCCCTTGCCCGTCTCTCACTGAGGGCAGAGGCAGGTGCCAAAGGCCAGGAGTCCCGCCTTCTAGAGGCTTCCTGAAGCTGTCCACAGCTGGTGGTCAGGCAGAGGGAGAAGGGGAGCTGCCTGAAGGAAGGGATGGCAGGCCTCGGAAAGTTAGTAGTTCACAGTTTTAAAAGAGAGAACTGAGAGAAAGAGGTTGAGAAGGTAGGGGGGAGCCCCTTTCTGAGCCACACCCCGCCCCTAAGTCCTGCCCCACCAGATCTGCATCCGGCTCCCCTGAATACACAGCACAGATTCCTTCAGTATAAATGTGCTTAAAATGAAAATTCTTATTAAAAAAAAAATTAAAATAAAAACAAAACCAGCGAGAATTAATACTTGGGGGTTGGTATGACAGGGTATGAAGAGGGGAAGCTCCCCACCCCTGGCCCACCCCCTCTGTCACCAACCAAGGCAGGGGGGAGAGGGTCCCCAATTGGGGAGCGATGGCTTGTGGGTTCTGAGGATGGAGGAGCCAGTTCCTGGCATTTGCTGGTGATGAAGGTGTGGCGACATGGACAGAGGGGTGTCTTGAACACGAGGCTCCCAGGCACCCCATCCTGAGGCCCAGAACCCGGGGTGCTCACTCAGTTCACTGCCTTGCCCCCCGAAGTCAGCCTAGGCAGCAGGAGCGGTCAGTCCATAGTGGCCCAGGCCTCTGTCTAAAGAGTCAAAGCCTCCCTCCTCCCGCCCCCCAGGGGAAGGTCCCCAGTTCTGTCTGAGAGGACAGTGGGGGCAGGGCTGGCAGGGGGTGACACAGTTGGTAGAAAGGCAGAGAAAAGCCAGGGCATGGGGCATGAGCTATGTCCATGGAGCACAGGCGGTCACGGGGAGTGGGTGGCCGGGCTGCTTCTGTTCGAGCTGGGGCTGAGGCTGGGGCTACAGCTGCCTGGTGGGGGGGCCAGGCTGCCCCCATCTCGGTCCCGTCCCCTGCCCCCTGGCTGTCCACTCAGAGTGTCCAGGCCCTCTGAGTTCTCCAGCATTTCCTGGATGAGAGGTGGCATGGAGCCTGGAATCTCCATCTTCAGCGTGATGACCCGCTCAGCCCCTGCAAGAAAAACGAGGAAACAAAAGTCAACCCTGTCCTACTCCCCCAGGTCCAGGGAGCTTGGCACCAGGTGGGTTGCTCAGGGTAGGGGGACCAACAGTACCAGTACTAGCGTCTACTGTGCTCATAACTGGGGGGCTCGGTTCTCTGACATAGCCAGCTCCCTGAAGCCCCCAAGTCCCAGAAACAGTGGGCTAAATGGTTAAAAATACGAGCTCCAGGGTCAGAGTGCCTGGGTTTGACACAGGGCCCTTCCTCTGTTCTGTGAGCTATGGATTATCCTACCAGCACCTCAAAACAGCTCTGTACACACTACCTGCTGTATCCTTACTCTTCGGATGGGAAACTGAGACCCACAACCACTGAGTGACCTGCTCTTGGACACACCCCCACGTGATCCAGTTCCAGAGCCATGCCCTTATCCACCATGTCATGGGGACACTGCCACCTTGGAGCAAACAGGCAGGAAGCCCCAGGGTGTGGTGGGGTATCTGGGACACTTTGGTCTAGGAACACATGGGGACATGCTGGCTCCAAAGGAGCAGGGCACTGTCCTGTGCACAAAGAGGTGGGCTTTCGGCTCAGTTATTGGGGGAGTGGCCTTGGGTACAAACAAAAGGTACTGGTCCAGGGTTTGGGGCCTTGCTCCAGGCATGGAGATGGGCCAGGGTTGGGCGCCCTGCCCTGTGCGGGCACACGGGCGTTGCCCCAAACATAGGCGACTCACCCTTAGCACTGATGCTTCGCAGGTCCGTGATCTTCATCAGCATCTTGGGGAACATGTGGGGACGGCTGGGCCTCCGTTTCCGCACGTAGACCTTCAGCGCCTCCAGGAGTGGCTCCTGCAGCATGTCCACCCGGTCGGGCTGCTCCAGGTCCTGCCGGTCTGAAGCAGCAGAGGCCCTCCTGAGCCGCAGCCCAGGCCAGCAGAGCCAGAGCACAGTGGCCACTAGAGGGCGTGCCCGCCCCGGCCACAGACTGAGGACCACGAGACCGCGTTTCCCTACTATGGGGGCCTTCCCGCACAGCTCCCCTGGGTCCTCACCACCCTGACACACAGCAGTGCAGTGGGTCTGTGTACTGCAAGTGGGAGCAAAGACCTACAGACTCTAAACCGTTGCCACCAAGTCACTACCCAAAAAACCCATGGCAGTCAAGTTGATTCTGGATACCAACTCAGAGTGACCCTATAGCACGGAGTAGGACTGCCCCATGGTGAATTCAAACTGCTTTTGAATTCACCAGCTGTAGCTCCTACGCACCATGCCACCAGGGTCTTCTTCAAGTTACCAAGAGGCCCTTAAACGTGCGCTGGGGATGAGCAGTGTCCACACCATCACAGCCCAGCTGAAGGAGAGACACCTGCACACAAGTAGCTCCACCCACAAGCTAAGAAGGATTCCCCAGGGAGGTATCCCACTCTGCTTATCTACATCCCAGGAACCGGTGGAACGCGGCAGAAATCCTGCCAACAAGATAAACAGCAGCTGACACTTGACTGGGTGTTCCCCTGTGGCCACACTGTACCTATTATCACCTTCAACTGTCCATCAACTTTTCCACATAAGGACCATCACTGCCCCCATTTCACTGAAACTAGCTCAGAGAAGCTCAGCAAGCTGCTCAACGTCACACAGATGGCCAAGATTTAAATCTTGTTCACTCTTAACCTCCAGAAAAGGAGCAACCCTAGGAATACCGAGCCAGTGTTCAAGTTCCTATCATCAACCCCACTGCTGCATGGCCAGAGACCAGCCCCTGCCTTCTGGGCCTCCATCTTCCCTTCTACAATGGGCCTGATGAAGATCAAGGTTTCTTCCTTCCTCACCTTCACCTCCCTGGTAAAGGTTCTGGGAGCTGCACCCCCACCCCTGGCGCCCTACCCACCTCCACAGATGAGGCAAATGGCGCTGAGCAGCCCAGTCTCAGCATCGTCCATCTCCAGGGGCAGCAGCTGGTTGGCGAAGGCAAAGACCAGGTCGGTGAGGGGGCCGAAGCCAGCGTTGTGCATCTGGGTCCGATTCAGGGTCAGCCCATCCGAGAAGGTCATCGTGTCCTGCTCGGGTGTGTACCGCGTGCAGATCCGCAGGATCTGGGTGCAGGGGATGCGACAGTTCAGGGATGTGAGCCCCACACGCCCCGGCACTCCCAGCACCTACAGCCCCCCAAGGACTACCTGGGAAAGACGCGCCAGAACTTACGGCCATGACAGGAATGTGCTGTGTCTGTACAGTGCAGTACGGTAGCCACTAGCCACATGTAGCTACTAGGCATATGAAATGTCACCTCCACACGACAACTTAGTGAAGAACTAACACTTCCAGGAGGTACAGACAACCAGTTTCCGAGACTGGACATGACAGGTGCTCAATACATGTGTACTGGCTCGAACTGGGTGGGAGCCCAGATCCTGCTTTCCCGTACCGGGAGCCTGGGGATGGAGGCTGCCCTGCAGAGAGCACGCTGACCTCCCACCCACCACCCTCCCAACAGGTCTGTCTTCAATCAGAGATGGCCTACAGCCTGGACAAAACCCAGGTTCCCCGGCCCAGAAGTGGTCAAAATGCACCATGTTCTGGCAGGGAGGAAACTTCTCATCTCAGCCTCAATGGTTCCTCCCGATCGCTCATCCTGCCTCCAGCACAGCCCACATTCCAGGCCCCCATTGGCTGCCCAGCAGTCCCTAAATCCAACAGGGTCTTACAGCAGTAAGCCCTCAGTTAGGGAGCTATCTCAAGTGCCCCTATAACAGCTCCTAGATGCCACTTCCTTGGGGAAGTCCTCCACGGGGATGGTGCTGCTGTACTCCCCATCCCTAGCTAACACTTAGCACAGCTTTGCAAATCAAAGATTTGCAGAAGAGGAGACCCTGTTAGGTTCACCTCTCTATGTACTCCACAGCCTGGTGACAGGGGGCCCTAGGAGCAACTTTATTATTAACAAAGTGAGGGGTGAGGGAGTGGATGAATGGAGGGTCAATGGAAAAATGAGGTATGGATGGAGACACAGATGACTATATGTGGGTGACTGAGCGAATCTGTGCACATCTGGGTGCCGACTGTTGACAGGTGGATGGGTGAACATCTGCGTAAGGGGAAGGCAGACGTCTGGCTAGAGACACATTTAGGCAGGTCAACTCCAGATGGACAGTTATAAGAGCAGTTATCCGAGCAGGAGGTCACCCTCAAAGGGCACAGGGGCAATGCCCAAGCAGGCAGGGTGCAGACCCTCACCAGGATGTCCAGGCAGGCACCCTTGAGGAGGGTGATCTGGTCGGCAATGGTGAGGGTGGTGAAGCCGGGCAGTTGCTTGGCGAACTCCACAGTCTTAATGATGCACTTGGTAGACAGTTCACTGAACTTGTCCCAGAGGTCAATGTCCAGAGAGACCCGTTGTTCTGAGCTGTTGTTCTGGGGGAAGTGGGGAGATGAGGGCCTTTTCCTTCACACACGCCCCTTCGCAGCCTGGCCTCCCGGCTCCCCCCAGGCCTGCCCTCTGCCCAGCCTTCACTTCTTGAGAGCTCTCTGGGAGGAGACAGCGGTGGGAGGGGGGACCCGGGAGGACCAGGAGGGAGTGCTAGGCAGAGCCTGGCAGGAGAGGGTTCCAGGAGGGTCCATCCTGGGCCCTGTGGCCCCTGAGTGTCCCTGCCCCACTGGGCCAAGGGGAGCCATACCGTAGTGTATTTGCCCAGCTGGCAGAGGGCAGGGAAGGTTTCCTGATGCGCTTTGCGCACCTTCTCAATGAGCTCCCCCACCTCCGGCGTCAGCGTGTAGCTCTGGGAGCACTCGGGCTTGGGCGCCTCCTTCTTCTTCTTGTTTCGGTCATTCCTCACAGCTGTGGAGGGCAGAGGCCAGGCGGGTTGGAGGGAGGTGCGTGCCTGGTGCGTCCCCGGGCCTGGGGTCCATCCCTAGCCCAGAGCTCCTCCCACCAGACAAAGAGCACTGGCTGCTGAGGAGGTCACCACAGTGGGTGTACACACACACACACATGCACACACGTGTGCATAAGCACGCATGCACACATGCACATACACATGGACATGTATTAATGCACACACACGCAAGGCATTGTCTCCACTCCAGCAGCCCCACACGCCTGTCCCCAGACCCGCATGCCCACAGCTGTGTCCACGTTGACACACCCCACAGCCAGCCTGCATGTTAAGCTCACACTCCAGGTATGCATGTGTCTAGGCACTGAAAGCATGTGTGCGAAGCAAGTATCTCCCACCTTTGCACTCAGTCTCCCCTGCCCTCCCGACACCCTTCTAGTTCCAGGGACTGGCTCCGAGCAGCCCCTGAGGCAAAGGGATGGGGGAGTCGGGCTCCCCAGCCCACAGTGGGGGGGTAGGCGGAAGACTCTCTCGGCCCATTAGCTGGGGAGCTGACAAATCACCAGGGCACTGAGCCGCACACACCACTCGGCTTTAAAGAAGCGATGGGGTCGTTACCAGCCGATTATCCCAGACACACAATCACTCACAGGGCCGGTGGTGGTGGCTGCTGATGCGAGAGGAAGGCAGGGTGGGGGTGGGAGGACCCAGGGAGGGGGCAGCGGGTGGGGGGGACTGGCATAATTTGGAGATCACTCATGTCGATTCTGCAAATTCAATAAAGTGCAGGGGAGAGAAGGGAGAGGGGAGAGGAGAGTGGGGGGATAATTTGGGAAGAGAAAATTGCAGCTGTGACAAGACGTTTATCATTCGGAAGCTTTAATTCTATTGAAATGGCAGCTGCTCAGCTCCAGGGCACGGAGCAGCCGAGAGAGGGGAAAGAGGGAGGGAAAGAGGGGCTTGTGGTGGGGGAGAAGGGTCCCCCACCCTGGTCCTTCTGTGCTGAAAAGCTCTGAGAGCGGAAGGCAGGATGCAGCAGGAGGAGGAGGTGCTGGGCTCTCATGCTGAGAGTCCCAGGCCTCCGGATCCCCAGTTATCACCCACTCAGCAGTGACGAGCCATCATCTCCTGGGTTCAAGATGAAGGACCCCTCTGGCCTCCCGGAGGGGGCAGGATGCTGTGGGTCCCCCTCCATTCCTGTCTGGGGCTCCCTGTGCCTGAGTTAGAACCATCTTTCCCCAAGTCCCCTCTCCACTTCCCTCTCCCACTGCCCTCCCCACAAAGGGCTAGGGGGTCCAGCAGCCCCCTTCCCCCTTTTCCATCCCCCAAGGCTCAGGCTCCATGGCAACGGCCACGCAGACAAGGAGGCGTCTGTCAGCGTCATTTATCTCTGACATCATCAATCACTGGTCACCACGGCAACACCCATGATTCAACACAAGAGGGTCTCCCTGTCCAGCCCTTCCTCCCTCCCTCCATCGAGCCTCAGCTGAGCCCAAAATGGAAACCCCCATTCCTCTGGGATTGGGGAGGTACCGATTCTCTCTTCCAACTCGATTCTCTCTTCCAACTCCGGGTCCCAGGCTTAACCAGACAATGGCTTTTGGATCCTTGTGCCAGCTCCCATACACAAATCCCAACCGAGCCCCTCAGAGTTCAGGCCCCACCCCAGAGGATGCAAGATCAAAAGGGACTCAGGTATTTCTGCAAGCCTCCCTCCAAAGCCAAGAAAACTAGACACATGCACACACGTGAACACACATGCACACATGTGAACATACACACAGGAAGTTAAATGAACACCGTACTTCAGCATTGACCCCTACACACCCAAACCCAGTCAGACAGAGGCCCTCATAGCTCTTCACGTGACTGCTCTGACTGTGGCCTTGCACACCAGCGTGCATGCACATTCACATCCAGGCAGCCTTGCACACCAATGTGCACACGTACCCGCACCCGAATACACCCCACCACCCTGTGCCCCTAGCCTTGAGCAGCCCCTCAGGCCCTGCCTCGGGTGTGCTGGGCCCCTGCCCTGTGGCACTCACACTCCTTGGACATGCCCACTTCGAAGCATTTCTGCAGTCGGCAGTACTGGCAGCGGTTCCGGGTCACCTTGTTGATGATGCAGTTCTTGTCCCGGTGACACGTGTACACCATGTTCTTCTGAATGCTGCGGCGGAAGAAGCCCTGAGGAGGGAGGCGACGGTCAGGTCGGCCACACCCAGGCTGGGTGCAGTGCCGGTCCTCAGCCTGCAAGTACAGGGCCAGGCCAGCTGCTGCCCCCAAACCTTTGCCTGTCACCTACCAGGCCAGGCAGACAAGGTAGGGAGAATTTTTCACCTACAATGACACTTCCCAGAGAATCCCAGGACCTGCCTCAACACTGCAGTGTGGACAGGGGACTTCCCCAACCCACTCCCATACTCCTGGCCTCCCCTCCTCTGCAGAAAAGAAGCCCAGGGCTGCTCATGAGTCAGGAAAAGGAAGAGAAGGAGCTGGATGGGACAGACACAGACCTGGAACCCACAGCCCTGAGCTCAGAACACAGGAAAAGGTCAAGGAGGGAGACACACAGGCTGGCCAGAGAGGTGGAGATGTACACGCATGTGCCCACACATGCACCAGACTCAACAGCCAGGCAGCAAGACATGCAGCTAACCAGACACAGCAATCATGGACAGACCCGGCTGCACAGGGCCACACACAGAATAACCAGAGACAGACTAAGGACAAACCTAAAACAACCAAACAGGACAGGCAGACACACACAGTCTCAGGCCTTGGGCTTCACAACACTGGTCCATACTAGAAGGCAGCCACTCCAGGCTGAGTGGGGGTGGCCCCAGTACCCTAAGCCCCTAAGCTGCACAGCAACTGACCCCAGTCTCTAGTAAGAACACCCAAGGATAGAGCCTCGGGCCCTGGCGGGGAGGAGAAGCCAGGCCCAGAGCTGCTAAGAGGCTGGCAGCCACGGCTGTGCCCTGGAGCCTAACGTGGGGGCAGGACAATCCAACCAGACACTGGGGAGCCCACAGCCTGGGCACCTGAAGGGGGAGCCAAGGCAGGATGCCTGCTGCTAACTGTCTCCTGCCAGGCTGCCATGGTGAGGTCTGGGCAGGGCCGCTGAGGGCAGGCCTCCTGGGTCCCCAGCCAAGAGCTGAGCGGCAGCCAGCTCACCATGGCAACATGGGCAGCGGTGGCAGCAAGGGGCGCATGCCCTGCCAGCGGGAGGATGAAGACAGAGAAAAGGGGTCAGACAGAACAGAGGGGATGTCTGGTTTGGGGGACCCACACTAATCTGCAAGGAGGGTTGTACTGTGTGCAGTCGCTCCTTCTGAAAGTTCAGCGGGGTCCCCCTTCCCCACCACCACCACTACAAACTCCCAAAACGTCACAGTTGGGCCATCTCATTTGTCTGATCAGGACTGTCCTTGCCAACGGGCGTCTGCACTCACCTTGCAGCCCTCACAGGCGCTGACCCCATAGTGGTAGCCCGACGATTTATCTTGACAGACAAAGCAAGGCTTGTAGATTCGAGGAAGAGGGGGTGGCGAGGGGGGGCTGGGTACTATCTCTTCGGAACTGCTGCTTTGGGTCTCAATGGCTGGAGAGAGAAGCAGGAGGCAGTTAGAGACCCAGGTGGCCCCCTCTTAACCGCCGGCCGGCCTCAGGCTCTTTCCAGGCAGGCACTTAGTGACCAAGAGGTAGGTAAGCACGATGCTTACCCTGCCTACCAAATCCTCTGTAGTGAGCCATTTCACTTCTTTTCCACCACATCAAAGATTCTGCTTCTAGGTCTGGCTGGCATCTGTCTCTCTGCCAACCCCACAGCATGTTCCTACAGAATCAAAGCCTCATTTTAAATTTACAATCCCTAACAGGGACAGAGAAACCCTAGTGGCATAACAGTTAAGTGCTATGTCTCTACTAACCAAAAGGTTGACAGTTCAAATCCACTAGACACTCCTCAGAAACTGTCTAGAGCAGTTCTGCTCTGACGTAGGGTCACTAGGAGTTGGAATCGACTTGAGGACAGTGGCTTGACAGGCACAGACAACCCAGTAAACAAGGTAAGCATGGGCTTGTGTGCTTACTTATTAACTGTAGTTTAACAATTTCACACGGGTTTCACACAAGTGTGTGTCAAAACCTGTGTGAAATGACCTGTTCACTACAGATGATCTGGTAAACCAGGTAATCACTGTGCTTATCTTGCTTGCTGGATAATGTCCCCATGGGGGCAGGGACACAGCCTCAGGGAGAGCTGGGACTTCTCAGCTTCAGGAAAGGAGAGCACCAGGGAAGCCTCCAGCACCCTCATGGCTCCCATCTATACTCTCCAGGCCTCTCCCTTCAAAACCAGGAAGGTCAGATTCTCAGGGCACACACACCTTTGTACTCAGGGGTGTGGGAGTGAGGGGCAGCTGGGTACAAAGCTCAGGCCCCTAGGTGGCTAGGCCAGCTCTCCCCAAGTTAGGAGGGAGTTAAGACTTGAAGAGGAGGGATGGAAGAAGACACAAGCCAGGGGCAGAGGAAACTGGGGTCAACAGGATATTCAAAGCCGGCCACTCCCCCTGCTCTGCTTCCGCTCCCCCCTCCACACATTCTGCCAGAAACCACTGCCCCTCCTCCACCCAAACAATCCCCTGACCAGGGACCCCAGGCAAGGATGTGCAAAGCGAGGCAAAGGTTCTGATTCTGTGTGCAAGGAGAGGCAAAGGTTCTGATTCTGTGTGCAAGGAGAGGCAAAGGTTCTGATTCTGTGTGCAAAGAGAGGCAAAGGTTCTGATTCCCCGCCAGAGGTGGGCAGAGCAAGCAAGACTCCCTGAGACTGGCAAGGGGACCCCCTGGAGACAGGGAGCAGAGTCTCCATAGGTCCCTGCAGCCCATCATTCTGGGTACCCCCAGTGTAGGGGGAGGCAGCATGACAAAGAGGATTCTGTTCCCATCAATGCTCTGTCTGTCCAGTCTCAATACTACATCCGGGTTACTGCCCCCCTCCCCTCCTGTTATTCTGCATCTAGGGGCCGGCAAGGAGGGGTGACCCAGCCGGTACGGGCAGCTCCCACTTGCCAGTCCTCCCCAGTGGCTGGCTCCATGCCCACCACTCCAGGCAAAATCAACAGGGGACAGGGTTGGACTGGGTGGGGGCTGTCTGTGCCCAAATCCAGGCAGCAGGGAGGGAGGCTGCAAGGGGCATACTACACAGGATTTGAACTATGACTGAGGCAATTCCAGATTCCCAAGGAGCGGATGGGAGAGAATGCCTCACTGAATGGTACATACCCCTGCCTTCTCCCACACCCCCATCTACCTGGCCCCACTCAAACTCTAACACAGAAGTACTGACAAGTGTGCCCACAGCTCCTGGCCCAAGAACCTTACAGCTCTGGGTTACCAAGCCCAAAGGCCAGATACAGGAGAAGAGCCAGACATTGGGGGCCAGCTACATGCTACCATGCTCCCACCTGGTCTGCAGACACACCTTAGACGCCAGGCTCTGGATGAGGACCAGGCCAACAACCTTGTCAGGGCTTTTCTGGCTGAGCAGGACTGAGCACTGCTGTGGCCCTATGACCCTTCCCCTGACCAAGACTGACCTGTAGCAAAGGGCCAGCGGTTGCTCATATCCCTACCAGCTCGGCAGACTGACCGCCCAGCCCTTCTGCTCCTCACCCCAACACCCAACTGCCCAGCCTGGTGGCCCCTTTGCTGTTCTCCCTGAGGTCAGACAAGCAGACCAGACTGGCAGAGAGGCCAGAGAACAGCTGCCGGGTGGGGGAGCTGGGGGGCCGGGTGAGGCCAGGAGGCAGAGGGGTGAGCGACAAAGGAGCCCTTTGTTGTGCTAACTTTTTCCAAGATGTAAAAGTGGTAACAACAGACAATCCAGACTGGGAGGGGGGTAATCAAGGACAAGGAGGGGGCACGGACTAGAGTCCAGGTCAGCATTCCAGCAAGCAGAGGAGGAAGGCGCTGACCTCCGCAGCCTGGGCGGCCTTTGCCCTGCCCTCCTAAGGCCCCGCCTCTAAAGTGGGCCAGACCAGAGAGGGGGAGCAGCAGCAGAGGGGGAGCAACGGCAGAGTTGGGTAAAGAGTGGAGCAAGGGAGGTGGGGCACAGGCAGATAATGAGGATACAGGGAAGAGGGGGAGACAGCGCTAAGGCCAGGGCGGACTAGAGGGGAATTTGGAGCTAAGGCAAAGTTCAGAGGCTGTTTATGAAGCTGAAAGAATGTGCTTTTTAAAACTGTTTTTTGGTGGGATGGGAGGGATAACCAGAGAGGTGCAGGGGGCTACATTCTGGGCTGGGTTAAGCCTCCTTCAGCTCAACCCACAGCAGCTTGCCCCCCTGAAGGCTGTGACATGGTCTGCACCCCCCCCACACCCCGCCAGCACATCCTCACCTGTCCCCTAGGTAATCCAGCTCCCAGGCTTGGCGCTCTGTTCTTTGAACTCAAGGCCTTGGCCCAATCCCCACCTGCCCACTAGGCGGGCCAGGTGGAGGTCCCGACCCCTCAAGCCTCTCCATGAGTTAGGACACAAGGGAATTCCCAGCACCCACAGGTCCGCCTGGCCCCTCCCTCTCCCGCCAGCCTCCCTCCCCGAGGCCCCAGCCCACAAATCTCTCCCCTTCCCGCAGGAAGAGGGCTAGAGAAGCACCACACCTTCTCAGCTCAAAGTTCCAGAGCCCTGCAGAGGGGAGGGCAGGCACCGGCCCAGGAAGCCAGACTTCCCTCCCACCAGAGTAGCCAGAGTGCCCCTCCCCGTCCCCTCCCCTCAGCAGCGGCGGTGGCAGCGGGTGCTCAGCTTCCCCACGCCCCAGAACCGTTCACAGGCTCGCACAGGGCCGGTTTCCTGGAGAAGACCAGCAGGAAATGAGCCGGCCCCCAGCCAGCGGCTCCCCTCCCAATCCAGCTGGCGCCAGCTCCCCTTGCAGCCCCTGGGGATGGGTGGGGAGGGGGGCTGAGGGAGAACAGGGGTGGCTCTGGGCGTTGCAGGGCCAAAGACGGCCCCTGGCCCAGAGGCCAGCCGGAGATAAGCATCTCTCCCCTCCCCCCTCTCGGCATCCACGTGCTTCACATTCTTGGACGTCTGGGAGTGGGGCGGAGGCGTGAGCCGTGAGCGCGGGATTGGTGGGCGGACAGGCCGGGAGCCACATCCTGTGCGCCCCTTGCCCTCCAGTGCACCAAAATGGGGGCTCTGGGAGGGAGACAAGGTCTAAGCACCCTGCAGGACCTGGGAAGTCTCCTCCTCCCACGGCCAACCTGCTCTCTGTTCCCACCCTTGGTGGAGGCGGCCAGAGAGAAGGTGAATTCTCCAAGAGGCAGCTGAGGTGACTGTGGCAGCAAGAACCCCTCCACACACAGGCCAGTGACATTAATCCAGTGTGCTCCAGACAGTGTCTGATCGTTCACACAGCCCCGTCTCCCCCCAAGCCCGGTCTCTGCCTCCAAGACACTCCTGGGCCTCAGAACAACTCCTGTACCCCAATACTCCCAACCTACAGGGGTCCCAAGCACCTCAACTAACAGGCACAGACACGGATGGGGAGCTCCAGCCTCCAGCTCTACCCTACCCCAGATCAGGAGTGAGGACAGATCTCCACTTTCCAGTGCCCAGTGGTTAGGGGAAGCAGGGCTCCCCAAAGCATTAAGCACTCAGCTCTCTGAGCTCCTTCTCCACACCACTTCCGGACCTGGAGTGTGGAGCTATCTTTCCCAGGCACAAGGATGCCCGGGACGATGGGGATAAGGAAGGCTAGGCACTGGAGCCCAGGGTCTCACTCTCCAGCTTTTCTCCAGTCTTCCAGAAAAGGCCACTGAAGCGGCCCAAGAGGTGACCCCAGCTGCCTGCCTCAATTATTAGCCCCAAGGTGGAGGAGACCTCCAAAGCTAGGAGAATAGGAAGCACCCACCTGGCTCACACCTGCCACCTCTCCCTTTTCCCTAAATCAGCCCCAGTTCACACCTTTCCCTGAAGTTCACACCTTTCATAATCTCCTGCTACAGCTTCCCCACTCCATTCTGACTCAGAGGCAAAGGTCAAGTGAGGGAACAATAGGAAAGGTCCCACAGAGGTGACTCCTGGGAGGGTAGAGGTGGGATGGGTGCCTTGCCTCCTCTAGTCTAGTCTCTCTGCCAAGCGAGGAGAGGTTGGGGCTGGGCATACAGCTTTGCCCTTCAGCTCTTCTCCAATCTTCGAGGCCCCCAGAGACCCACTCCACCCCTCCTCCCTGGCAGGGAGGAGGAAGGCAGCAGGGCCAGGATGGAGGAGAGAACCCCTTGGGGGAGGTAAGCCCTGAGCAGGATAGGGGAGGAAACCTGGCTAACCAAGAATGACCCCAAAGCACCCGCTCACTCCCATTCAGGTATGCTGTCTCACAGCTGGGTGTAAACTTGTCCGGGTGTGCAACCCCTGCCCGTGGAGCACGTGTGACCGTGCCAAGAGGCCCTGCCTTCCAGAGGAGCTGAACCCAGATAAAACAGCAGGTGAGCAAGGTAACCAGGCTGCCAAGACTCTAGGGTCCTTAACAGCATCCCTCTTAGGAAGGGACAGCCCAGTGACTGGCCCTATCCCTGAGTCCCTGAGTGTACACAGGGTAACAAAAAGACATGCCAAGGGTTGGCAGAAGATATATTCTTTAATTTCAGAGTAATGCCAGACCCACAAAACTGAACTTCTCCCCCGGAAAATAAGCCAGATTAAGGGAAAAAGGATTCTTCTTCCCACCAAAGCAGCTTCTCACCACTCCTAGGACAGGAGTCTCAAAGATGACAGCCAAGTGTCTAGGGCCAAGACAATCCCTAGATGGCCCAGGTAGCCCTCCCCAAGTGCAAAGATTGGTCAGAATGGGAGATGGGTATCTGATCAAGTTGTGTCATACCCCACTCCCAGCACCAATGACAGCAGCGCTCCCCTGACACCCACTCTAACATCCAAAGAGCAGGGACTGGGGGGCAGCAGCTGTCACACAGGAGGGGGCTCTTCCTCAGGCTTAGGCAGGGATAGGATCTGAGGAGGAGCCCCCTCCTAGCAGCAGGCAAGCCCACTGACCGGACCTTCACCCCACCCTTCAGGCTGGAAGAAAGGGCCACTCTGCTGCCAAGCAGCACTGGAGTTCAAGAAGAAAGAAACTGGGGGAAGGGGCTTCTTTATCCCCGGAGGAAGTGGAAGCAGAGGAACAAATGTTTCCTGCAAGAAAGAACCCCAAAGTTCCTCAGACCTAACAGAATAGAAACAGCCCCGTGGTTGGAGGGGTCGCCCCAAATGTCCAGCGTAGACATCTGAATGTGAGCAAAAAGGATGCGGAAAGTCAAAGGTCGACACAAGCCGAACCCCAGGCGCGCGGTCCCTGGGTAGAAGTGAAGACCCTGCCGCCCATCCCATCCCCTACAATGAGAGGGGAGGCCAGTACGTACAGTGGTTTGAGCCATTCCAAAGTGGAGTCCGGAGCGGGGTGGCGTAGGGACCGGGGGCGGGGAGCCCCTTCTCTGGGAGCAAACAGGCCCGGTTCTGATTATAAAAATCCACAACTAGGAAGGGATTAGGGGAAGGAGTGAGTCCCCCCACTTCCACACTCTCGTACATCTTCCCCAGAGAAGACAAGAGGTCCAGGCGGGGAAGTCCTCTCACTCAGCCGGCGGTGCCATCCGAAAGCAGCTGGGGGCGAGGGGCACGTCCCTGCACCCCTACTGATGGCCCAGACAGGCAGCCGGCCCCTGCCCTCAGGTCCCGATGTCCTCGGTGTCTAAGTGCGCTGGCCGTTCCACCAGCCCAGGTGAAAACCTGGAAGTTGTGCGTGCTGGGGGGGGTGTCCCTCGGCTGTCCCAGGGAACGCCAGGCGGAGGCGAGGAACTCAGCGGCGTCACCTCGAGGGGGCCCCCGTCTCGAGTCTCATGGTGTCCAACGCGACCGAGGCACAGTCCGCCGACTCCCCAAGTCCGCAGGGAGGGGGCGGGATCCGTGCAGGGCGGTGGGAGGGGGTCACCGAGCACTTCCTCCTCCCCGCCGGGACTCCCAGGCTTCTCCGGGTGAGGATTCCGGGTGGGGGTGGGGACCCCCGCAGCTCCGCCTCCACCACGGTTGGGGCAGCAGGCAGCGGTGCCACAGTGCCCCTACCCCCAGCGGTGCCACAGTGCCCCTACCCCCAGCGCAGCCTGCCCCCTCCCCTCCAGGCCCCACCCATCCCCCACCCCGCCCGCTCAGGCACCGCCCCTGACTTAACCCTTTCCTGGCGGATCTGGCTACACAGGGCAAAAACGCAGGGAACCCAGAGGGTGGGGCGGGATGTGGACAGGAAAGGAAAGGGAGCCTGGGAGGAGGGGAAGGAAGGGGGGAAAGGCACAAAAGGAGAAGTACGCAGAACACAGACGAAGGCAGGGTACCAGAAGGGCAGGGGGCTGCCTGGCGGAGGCACAGATAGAAATGAGAGAGGGTCTTCGCCCACCCCAGTTCCAGCTCCCAACCTCCCCGATCGTGGGTCAGTTCCCTGCCAAGAAAAAACAGAGGGAAAAAGGAGGAGGGGATGGTCCCTGTGCGCTCCTAACATACGCCCAACACTTTGCCTGGGTCTCATTTGCCTCATCTGCCTAATGTAATGCTACTGAATGAGCCTGGTGGTGCCTTGCCTCGGGGCACCCACCCACAGCAGCCCATGACGTCACGCACTTGCCACCCGCTATCCAGCCTGCCCGCTGGCCCTTGCCTAGCCGGGCCTGGCCAGCTCCATACGCTGGGATAGTGGCCATGGGCGGGGACGGGCAGCGGTGCAAGCCGCCAAGTGTTAGCGCCATGAATGAGGCATGTTGGGTGTCCGGGGTGTGATACTATGTAGCCCAGGCGCTGTGGCGGAATGAGACACCGGCTTGTGTCACTGTCTGTGACATCATGTGTGACTCCAGCTGCCCGCCCACCAGAACCTTACACGGCAGAACGGCAGAGCAGGGGGGCAGGTGCTGTTGGCACGCACGCGAACACGCACACACGAACACACACACACGAACACACACACAGAGGGGGCTCTCTCCCCTCTGCTCTGCGGGCCTCTTCCACCTAAAGTGTCTCCTAGCCCAGAAACCAGGTGGAGGACCCACCTCACGGTCCTGGCGGAGGCTGGTGCCTTTCAGCTGACCACTTTTCCCGGAAGCCTTCGGATGACTGTTTCATTTGAAGGAAGCACACGGTTAGGTAGCTCCCCAGAAGATGGGGATCACCCTACAGGAGGGGGCATTCCATTATCTATCCCCATTACCTTTCTGCCAAGCTCCCTCCCTCTAAAAAGGGAAGGAATAGGAAATTACATGCTTCCCCAGGATGTTCTTCTAGAAGCCAGGTTCTTTATCTGTGACTGCTCTAATCCTTAGAGCAACCCCAAGAGATAAATGGACATTATGCCTGTTCTGCAAATAAAGAAACTGAGGTCTCAGCAAGGCTGGGTGGCTTGTCCCAGGTCCCACTACCAATGGAGAGGACAGCGGATATTTGGAACTTTCTGCTGCCAAAGCCCAAGTTCCCACCGTGCCAAGCTGACTGGACCATATTTCAAGAAAAAAACTACTTTCTGAGTACCAGCTTTGCAGATACCCTGGTGAACAAAACAGTCCCTGACCTGTAGGCCTTACAGAGCAGGAAATATGAAGCAAATAATCACAAATTATATGCATGCCACTGCCACTGAAGTCGATTCCAACTCACAGCGACTCTACAACAGAGTAGAACTGCCCCATAAAGTTTCTAAGGAGCGCCTGGTAGATCTGAACTGCTGACCTTTTGATTAGCAGTCTTAGCACTTAACCACTATGTCACCAGGATTTCCAAATTTTATATATACGTAAGGTCCAACAATTAAGCCCACAAGGTTAATTGTTCTAAGTGCTACATACTTCACTGCTGAGTATCACTACGGTCACCTTCGAAGTACTCCCTTGGGAAGCTATGCACCAATATCAGCACCTAGTCCACATTTTAAAGCAATTTTAGAACTCTTTCTAGAATGGCCATTGCCCACGGTGGCACAGTGGCAAGTTTGTGAACTTAACTGTATAGCTGTCTGTGAGATGTGAGAGGGTTTTGGGCCAGTACACAAATAACTATGTTGGAACACCCTCCCTACTCCCCTGATCTGGCCCCCAATGACTTTTTTCTTTACCCAAAGATAAAGGAAGTATTGAATGGAAGACATTTTGATGACATCCAGAACGTCAAGGGTAAAATGACAACAGCTCTGTAGGCCATTCCAGAAGAGTTCCAAAATTAGTCTGAAGGGTGAACTAGGTGCTGGTACCAGTGCATATAGCTTCCTGAGGGGAGTACTTTGAAGGCAACCGTAGTGATATTCAGCAATGAGGTATGCAGCATTTTTCCTAGGATGAGTTCGTGAACTTAATTGTCAATCCTTGTGTGTGTGTGTGTGTGTGTGTGTGTGTGTGTGTGTGTGTGTGCGTGTGTCTGTGTGTACATATAGAACAAACCAAACCAGTTACCGTCAAGTCAGACTCCAAAGCAAAGACTAGAACTGCTCCGTAGGGTTTTCCTAGGAGCACCTGGTGGATTCAAACTGCCAGCCTTCTGGTTAGCAGCCATTGCACTTCACCGCTACACCACGAGAGTCTCCACATCTGTATGTGTACACATATACATGCACGTGGGCAGATGTGTGTCTATCTATAAACGCAAACTAAGACAAGTGCTATTATGACTACGTATAGTGTTCTTTGATGGAGATTTAATGGAGGTACTTAATTTAGGTTGAAGGATCAGGGAAGACCTCAACATAAAACAGAAACCTAAAGAAAGAGTCGAAGTCAGCCAGACAAAAAGTAGGACAGAGTACCGTCTTTAGTAAGTCTGTGCAAAGGTTCTGGGGTTACAAAAGTTGGTGAGTTCATTCTAGGAAATGACAGATGACCACGGTGGCTGACGCACAGAATTCAAGAGAAAAGGCAGCACCAGGCTAGGCAGGCTTGTAAGGCCCCAATAAAGATGGTGGATTTTATCTTAAATGCAATGAGAAGCAACAGAAAGGTTCCTAGCAGAAGAGAAGCAAGATGTGTTACACAGCCCCCAAACATCTTCCGAGCAGCTGTGAAGAAGGGTGGATAAGGTAGGAGAGCAGGTGAGACCAGCTAGAAGCAACCACAGTAGGTCAGGCAACAGACAAGGGTGGGCTGATCCAGGAAAGGAGCAGTGTTGACAAGCAGAGGAAGATGGACTTGAGGTATTTGGAGGGTAGGATCAACATGGGGATGACAAAGGACAGATGGACAGAAGGATGTGGCAGAGAACACTCTCTGGAGTATGGCTTATGCAACAACAAAGTTGTTCCTGAGACTGCAAAAGAAACAAGCCCTCCAGGCTGTTAGGATATGTGAGTGTGGACTCAGAAATGACGCTGGGATACTGGACTCTGGAGCAGGTAGGCAAAGCACTAGAAGCAGATGAGATTGCCAAGGGATCACACACCCTGATACCTTCGCTACCGAATGATAGAGCTAGCTCCTGGGTACCATTTAGGTACTAGGCTCTGTATTCAGAACTACAGGGCACTAAGGGACTCAAGACCCAGTCCCTGCCATCAAAGAACCCATGGTTAGGCAGAAGGTTTTCATATGATTGCAACTCACTCGAGGAACAAGATGGGGTTGTGTGACTAGGTAGTAGATGAATGTTATTGCAGAAAAAATAAGGTCCCACAGGCACGCAAAGGAAAGGGAGACAGCGTGGCAAAGACGGGGGGAACATCTGCGAAGATTTCTGGGAGGACGCAAGCATGCAAGATGTTCCTTGAAGGATGGAGAGGGTTTGTGGAGAAGGACAGGAAGAGAACAACAGAGGAGGAGGTGTCAGATGCCTGTTGTGGGTGACAGCAAGGCCGTGCAGTGGGTCAGAGCAGAACACCACGTCCCAGGGTAGTAGGACAGGAGGGTAAAAGGCAGCTCTGGGGCCAATTTTACCCACACACCAGCTCCAGGGCTTTGTACTTAGTAGGCGGCTTTCAGCGCATGTGGTTTGAAATGAACCGGCCACCTTGTGCCAGGCAGGGTTCCCACCTGTCCCCAACCCCATCTGGAGGGGCAACAAACAGGAAGTCATGAGGCCCAGAGCAAGGCAGACATTGGGTCTCAGTACAGGGTGACTATCTCCCAGGACAATGCCCGGCTCCATCCTGTCGTCACCGCCCTTGCAAGGTCCTTGCAGCTCCTTGAGGCCCTCACCAGCAAGCCCTCAGAGCAAGTGGGTCACACTGGCCTCACAGCAACTGGTCCAGCCAGGGAGAGATTTAAAAGCAGCAAACAGATTCAGACAGAGGTAGGGCAACCTGCTGAAGGCCAAACAGGAAGAGGCATCCTTTAAGTCTTCTACGCAAGGGGCTCTGCTCTGTCGGCTGGCTGGGGTTTCCAGCAACCCAGAAATCAAAATGAAGAGTGGAGGGACTCTATTTTTGACCCAGCCAGGGCTGTGCCCTGCTTCTAGGAGGGGGAGGAGGAGGGAGATGGAGGACAGAGGCAGTCTGAGCCACCCCAAAATGATCTGCAGAAGAGAAGCACCTCTTCTTCCCTCAGATGTTACCCTCAAAGGGCAGTCATGGCCTGTACGGGCATAGCTGGAAGCACACGTGCCTTGGCATGGAATGGACACAGTGTCTGAGGCCCTGGCCCCCCCAAGCCAAGAGGAGGAGGACAGGCTTCCTTGCCTTTGTCCCCTCTTCCTAGCTCGTTTTGGGCTCTTGCCCATTACGGCACCAGTGCATTATCAATGCTGGGAGACAAAACATAAGGGGCCCCATTTTCATTCAAAACCCCAAATCATAGTCTTTTGGCTGACTCTGCATTTTGGACCGATGAAAAGCACTGAAAGGCAGTACCCATGCCCCTGGGCTGTCCCTCCTACTGTCCAGAGAAAGAGTAGGGAGGAAAAGGGAAGAAGAGAGGATGCACAGGCAGCTGGCTTCAGAAAGGTCCCAGCCACCTCCTTCCAGGATGCCTTCCCTGACTGCAAAGGGAAGGAGCAGAGGAAGGGGATAAGGAAGAGGGGCACACCCAGAGACACTGTGGCCATCCCTCAGTCCTAGGGTCACAAACTAAATGTGTGCACAGAAAAGTCTTGAGCTACTCTTTTGGGGCTCCCATCAGTAGGCTGCTCTACTGAGTATTTCCAGCTTCCCTGCCCCCACTCCCCAAAATTAAAACAAATTTAAGAATAACAACTGTGGCTTTTACATTCTGTTCCTTCTGTGTCTGTCTGGAGGAGGGGTGCCCACCGAGCTCTGCAAACTCCAAGGGCTGCAGTGGGTACATTCTAGGGTAGGATGAGTGTGAACAGACTGCACCTGCAGCTTCCAGGAAAGGATTAGGATGCGGCCTCCAGCCTCTTATCTCCCTTTACCTCCAGCCTCAGGATCCAAAACAGGAAAGAGGAGGTGGGGCCTGAGTCCTTGCATGTGGCCCCTAAGGGGGGAAGGCAGGGGGTCAGACTGCAGGGTTAGGTCCCCTGCCATGGGAGAGGAATGTCAACAATGGCACTGACCCCCCAAGGCTCTCCACACCCAGGAGCATCCCCTGGAGCTGTCTATCAACCCAGCAGACCCAGTCCTGTCATCACTTGGCCTCTGCCAGCCCCTGTCTCCCCATGCATAAATGCAGACCAGGCCTGACTGCCAGGACTAGGATTCAGATTTGCACAGTTATAGTCCTTGGGACACAGTAAGCACCCAACAGATACCAGTACCCTTTCTTTCCAGTTACTTCCTAGAAAGGGCCTGGATTGCTTTTCATGACCAAGCCATAAGAGCTGCCTTCCCTGTCCATACCAATCACATAAGGCAGGCAGCTAAGGGAATTACGTCAATGCTACTGCCTCATTCTCACCCTCTGTGTGAGGTTCTGGTAATATCCTTGTTATACTGATGAGGAAACATACTGAGACAAGTTACTAGCACATAGTAAGTGGCAATGCCAGAACTTGAACCCTGAACTGTCACTAATGTCAAAGCACTTGACCACTAAGAAGTACTGCCTACTCCCTAGCCTCAAGTCAGACCCCTTTACCCCTGGAATTCCAGGGTGAGCAACCAACAAGGCAGGGCAGTTTTCCCTTCCAGCCTACAAGAGCAAAAAGAAATAGTAGCCCTCAAATACACATGTAACAATCTGCAGACCACTCCCCTCACACACTCTATGCCCTTAACTACCCCCAGCCCACACTCCCTCAAACAAGCTGAGAGCCTCCCTGATGCTTGACTGGATTCTTCCAAAACATACTCAACTCTCTGACCCTCACCACCCAATACACACAAACCTTTAACCCTCTTCCCAAACACACTCAACTTTGACCCCTCACCCCCACAGTACACATAACCCTGACACCCTCTTCCAAAGCACATACACTCCTGACTCTCCCCACAATGCAACCTGGATCCCAAACCTATGGTAAACACCAGTCCTCAGAGTCCAGGCCAGCTTGGGGGACAGATCCTGTACTGTCTTTAGGGCCTCCCACCCTGGCTCCCTTGGAGACTGGTAACAGCACGAACACCTACCCTTCACCACAGACACCTGGAAAGGGCTCCTGTCATTCCGAAGGCCACTGGGTCTCTGAGGGATACACCCAGGACACCTGAAGCCCAGCTGCCCCCCTTCTGGGGGAAGGAAGGTGAGATGAAAGAGGGACCACCTGCGCACCTTTGTTGGGTGGCGGGTAGGTTGGAGGAATCTTATTGGCAAGGTTCCCTGGAAAAAGGGTACAGAGGACCAGAGCCTACTATTGAGCTACAGGAGTGAAGAAGGGTCACTCATTTCCACCTCTTCTGGGAACTGCCTGACCCCCACACCAGCCTCAGAAGACAGCAGGGGAAACCAAGCTGCCTCCTTCTCCAGTGCTCCTGAATTTTTTATCTGCCATGCTCAGCTGCCCAGAGCTGAGGAGCTCCAGTGACCAGGCCCCCTAACCCTGCTGGAGAAGGAGGGCGCACCCTCCCTCCCTCCTCCACTTTCTCCCTCTCTCCCTCGGCCACGCCTTTAGCACAGAAAAAGGGAAGGTCAGAGAGAAGCTGAGAAGCTGGGCAAGGGGCAAGGAGAGAAGATGTTATTGTTTACTATTAAAGGAGGAGGAGCTGGGAAACCAAGGGGTTGCTGCTTACAGAAGGGACAGGAAGGGAGTATTGCCCAACCGGGGTGGGGAGAGCCAGAAAAGGTTATACTTGCCCGAAATGTGGGTACCCCACCCTTGCCCCTACCCCAGAGGAGAAGATTACCAGGGTGGGAAGTAGGATGGGGCGGTGGAGACCCGGAAGCACTCCCCACCCATCTCTAAGAAAGAGGAAGAAATCTGCAACATTCAGGAGAAAGCAAAGCATTCCCTGAATCAGACACAGAACTCAGCAGAGGCGGGAGTCCCCGCCACCCTTCCAGGAGAGGACAGCGAGTCACAGAGCTCTGTTCATGTCAACTGGGCTAACGGCAAGAGGCCCACAGACACCTGGCTACAGGCCCTTGACTTCTCACATCCAAAAATTCCAACCTACGCAGCACGCAGATGCTCCTCCAGCCCAGAATACAAATCCCTTTCCCTTCAGATACAGCAAACAACCTGCAGATCCTAGAAACCACAGACATACCTGTCCATTCCCCAGCAAGCCCGAACCCCAGACACTGGCTTCCCCACACCACCTAGCCTGACTAGAAGACTCCCAGTATCCCACCTGGCACTCCCATATGACGTAGAAAAGGGAGAGAGGAAACAGACAACGAAGATCTGAGAGGGAGAAACTAAGGCAGCATCTCCTACTCAGTGGCCCCAGATCACAAGACAGGTTGGCGGCATAAAGGAACACAGACACAGAGCCCCAGCTCCTATCTGGCTGGTGGGGTCTGCCAGGGAGAGGGCTGCGGCAGAGCCAGGGGAGGCGATCCAGGAAGCGGTGGTGGCGGTAGGCAGACGGCCAGTACGGGCAGTGAGGCACCCTGCCAAGGCCTGCCCCAGGGACAAAGAGACTCCCTGGCTCCAGGGAGAGAGTGCTGCCCCCATACTGAGAAGGGGGCACTGACCCAGGCCAGCCGGGCGTACAGGGCAGTGGTGCCAGGCAGCTGGCCAACAGCAGTGGGAGGGGCCACAGGTCCCCGGGCCAGGGTGTTCAGTCCCTGCTGGCCAGGAGAGGTGGGACACGTTTCCCAGGTCAGCAGCTGACCGGCCAGCCAGCCGTCCACTGCCCGTTCTGCTGCTTCCACCCTCTGCTGCCCCAGGCCAGGCCCCAGCTCCCTCCTTCCCCTAGCCTTGGCCTGCCGCCCAGCTGGGCCCTGGGGGCCAGAGTTACTGTAAGCGGCCTGGCAGGCCCCAGGCCTGGACACTGCCAGCTGGCTATAGTCACCACCACCTCCCACTACCTGGCTCGGCCAGTCAGGGTAAGGTACAGAGACCCCCACCCAGCCACAGACAACCCTGGTGGCAGAGGGCATTGTCAGACAAGATACAGGCACCTCCAAAATCATGAGCACGTTCACGGCCAGAATGCAAGGGAGGTGCCCCCCCGCCACGGGAGTTCACCCTGTCTACCAGGCCTGCTCCAGTAGGCCCTCCTCTCAAAGGAAAGCACATCCTAGCACGGCCTGTGGGCGGCACTGGCAGGGCGAGAGGACGGGCCCAGCCAGCAGGCCTCCCACCGTCCACTCCTTCCTTCGAGTCCTTCTACTTCAAGCCCTTCTCCTCAGAGGCCCTGGGTGAGGGGGAAGGGTTGGTGGGGTGCCACTTGGTAGAGCTACCATTTCTACCCAATGTCAAGAGGTTTGTTTGCTCGCCTCAGGGCTCTGTGTCCAGTCCTTGGAGCTATTTATAAGGTCCTCAATAGCAGAGCACAGAAGACGGGCCTGAAGGACACCACGGGCCCGACACAGCACGTTTTTTGTTTTTGTCTCTCCCTGTCACCCAACATCAAACACAACATCACCAAGCAGCTCGCAGATCCTGGGGCTTGCATCCGTGAGCCAGCCAAATGATCCCCCTCACTTGGAGAGGACCTCATAGCTCATTGTGTCCATGACAGAAGTGCCCAGAGCCCAAGCTCTGAGGCCCTGCCATTCCCCATAGTCCCCTCCCACAAAGCCCCCTGCCTTGACCTTGACTTACTGGCTGGAGACGGTGTGCTATAGCTGCTTACTGGAAGCTGGTGCGGAAGACTGGTCAAGGCGCCTGGTGGCGAGAGTCCACCCAGCATCGGGGGGAAGAAGAAGGCGTAGGGGGGCACTGGGTACCCATTGAGGTGCCCGCCCCCAGGTGTTGGGCAGGAGCTGCTGTTGCTGGCCATGCCAAGCAGCCACAGTCAGAAGGGCAGGCAGACAGTCTGGCGGGAGTGCTGGCGGGCTTCAGGCCGCCCCTCCTTGGGGCATGAGGCCCAGGCCCAGAGGGGGCGTGGGTGGTCAGCCCACCCCCCTTTCTGTCCTGGCACCGCTGTCCAAGGCCAGCAGGCTAATCTGGGCCTCTTGGAACCCCCACCCCAGCTGGGGGCCAGGTGAGCTGGGGGACGTCCCAGGAGTGAGTTGGTCCTTTGGTCAAGCAGCTCTGTGGGCTGGCACTTTCCTGGGAGGGTCCAGAGCTCGCTTTCAGGGTGCCGGAAAGGCTGTCACTGCTAGATGGGCCCCGGCAAGGTGGCTGGGGGGCCACGTCCTGTGACACTGCAGAAAGAGGAAAGACAGGTGAGTGGGCACTGAGGAGCAGTACACAGGCATTCCCTGTGGAGCTCACCGACCTGGGCGGCCGGAGATTTTCCCGTGGCACCCTGTTGAGCAGACAGCTGGCACCCTGCCTGGCTGGCAGAGACGGCCTGGGAGCTGGGCCCAGACACTGCTGGGGGTGGCAGGAGAACACAGCCAGGCTGGAGAGAGAGGGACAGAGCCCAGAGCCACTGAGGGCCTCTCACCTTGATTCTGGGGGTACAAGTACCCAAGGTGGTACCCCAAAGGATCCCCACATTAGAGGCCTGCAGCTGGCCCTCTTCCCCTAGGGAGGGTTACCTGAGGTCACAATGCAGAGTGTTTGCGCTTGGGGGAGGGGAGGAAAAGCTGCTTCCCTAAAGCATTGGCACTTCTCAGAAAAATGACTCCTAACCGGTGGGCCCTCTTACACCACTTCCCCCCCAAATCCAAGTCCTGGCAACCCAGATGGGTTTGTCCCACAGGCCCTGGGAGGAGGTTGTTGACATACACACAAATGGGGAAATGGAAACCAAGGACTCTTGGTATCACAGCAATGCTTAACAGCTTGGATGGGCCAGGGGTGGACAGTGTGTCAGGAGGGCAGGAACTACCCAGGATGGAAGCCCCCCGCCCCCCAGGCAATGAAGAAACGGGGGTCCCAGAGTTCACCCACATTCTTCTGTCTACAAAAGCAACACCCCTGGAATAGGGCTGGAAGGCAGAAGATGAAAGGCCAGATGCCCCCGCCCCCGCCCAGTGTGTATACACACCCACACCCTGTTTGAACAGCTGGGACCAGAGGATATACACAGATAACACCACCAGGCAGAGGGAGATGGAGATGAACCCTGAGATTCCACCACATAGTAAGAGAGAGACAGACAGCAACAAAAGAAAAAAGAAAAAAAGAGACACATCCATAAGAGGATGCTTCGAATCCATTTTGAATATAGGGCAGAGTACAACTGTCCCATAGAGTTTCAAAGGACTAGATTCAAACTGCCAACTTTTGGTTAGCAACTGGAGCATTTAACTACTACACCACCAGGACTCCAATTTGAATATACATTGAGTCAATTCCAACTCACAGGAACCATGTGAGACAGAACAGAACTGCCCTACAGTTTCCAGGGGGCGCCTGGTAGATTCTAACCGCTGACCTTTTGGTTAGTAGCCATAGCTCTTAACCACTATGCAACCAGGATTTCCAGTCTGCATATAAAAAAGCCAAACCAAACCAAACTCAACACCATCAAGTCGATTCTGACTCATAGGGACCCTACAGAACAGAAAAGAACTGCCCCATAGAGTTTCCAAGGAGTGCCCGGCAGATGTGAACTGCCAATCTTTTTGGTTAGCAGACATAACACAACCGCTACACCACTAGGGTTTCCAGTCTGAATATACAAGGTTAGAAATACATAAATATATATGTACATTATGTATATACAATCATACGTATGTATACGTGTGCGTGTGTGACAAAAAGAAACATTGTCAATGTAAACCACAATGACACCACCACACACACTAGGATGGCTATAATCAAAAAGACAGATAATGACTAGTGCGAGGGAGGACACAGGGAAACTGGAGCCTTCATCCATTGCTGGTAGAAGTGTAAAGCAGTAGAGTCATGCTGGAAAACAACTTGACAGCTCCTCAAAATGTTAAACACAGGGTTATCACATGACCCAGCAATTCCACACACAAGTACATGCTAAGAAACATGAAAGCTTAAGACCACGCAAAAACAGAGACACAAATGTTGATAGCAGTATTATTCGTAACACCAAAAAGTGGAAACAACTCCAGTGTCCATCAGCTGATGAATGGATAAACAATGTGCTACAGCCATACAATGGAATATTATTGAGCAATAAAAAGTAATGAAGTACTGATACACTATACAGGTGAAACCTGAAAATACTACACACTAGTTAAAAACAGCCACGTACTGTACAATTCCATATGAAATCTTAAGAATAGCAAATCCCTGGAGACAGAAAGTAGATTAATCGTTCTATTCTGTCCTACAGGGTCGCTTTCAGTTGGAATGGCACAGGGGTTAAACACTACGGCTACTAACCAAAAGTCAACAGTTCAAATCCATCAGGCTCTTTTTGGAAACTCTATGGGAGAGTTCTACTCTGCCCAATAGGGTTGCTGTTACTTGACACAGTGGGTTTGGGTTTGGGGCACACAATGGCTAACTCAGTGCAGTGGGTTTGGGGCACACAATGGCTGAGGTGCTGGGGTGCTGGGTCAGCAGTAGGAACCCAGTAGGCAGTGCTCAGAAGGAGGAAGACCTATTGATCTGCTCCAGTAAAGGTTACAGCTTAGAAGCCCTATGGGGCAATTCCACTCTGCCACAGGGGGTCATTATGAGTCAGAATCCACACAGGCACACAACAACAGGGCTGGGGGACGGGCATTAAGGAAATGGGAAGTAGCTGTCAATGGGTACGGGGGGGGGGGACTCTTTTTAGGGTGATGAAAATGTTCTAAAAGTGACTGTGGTAAGGATTGCACAACTCAGAATATACGAAAACCATTAAATTGTACACTTTAAATGAATGGACATTATAATATGTGAACTACAGTTCAATAAAGCTGTCCAAAAAAAAAAAAGAAGAAGAAAGGAAAGAAACAAGGCCACAGATCCAGAATTAGGACCACCTCCCTTGCTGACCCTCCCCTACCTCAAACCATCCAGGCTCCAGGCTTAGACCTGGAGTCCCAGGGACATGCACATGGCCAGCACTTGGCTGAGGACCAGACCTGGGACTGGGGAGCTCCTGCCAAGGGCAATGTGGAAGAGGCCAAGACTTCTGGGCCCAGCTGGGCAGGCCAGCCTATACTGGGCTGGGTGAGGGTAGGAGGGGGACAGGTACGTGCTAGGGAGGGGACGACTCCCCCTGGGGTGAAATCTGGACCTTGTTACTGCCTGTGATTTTTACTGTTACTAATTATGAGGGCCTCATCCCAAGTGAGATGCCCCTTCCCTCCCCAAGCCCCTGCTGATTCCCTCTCAGGCTGAGGGCTGACGTCAGAGGCACAGGCGCCCCACCCACCCGACCAGCTGCCGCGCTGGCCCCCTACACCCCTGTGGGGCCCCACACAAGGGGAACTTGAGCTGGGGGAGCCAGGCAAGGGAAGAAGGGGTTGGCTGAGGCTCACCAGTGTCGACCGTCAGACCGTCACAAACGCACACCACACACTTGCAGAAACTATCGTCTCCAGGTGGGCCAGAGCATGCCTGCATGCCCCAGCCGGCGTGTGTGCGGGCACGCACGTGAGGAGAGGAACCTGGAGATCCCACCTCTCCGCACCTGGGCTCTGCCACACAACTGAACACAGCTCAGGGCTTATGGGCACAGCCCCCAGGACACAGCCCCAAGTCCCAGACTGCACATTCTCTGGCCCTCACGTGGCTGAGGCTTTCCCTGTGGGCCTAGTCTGTGTCCAATGCCTCCCTCACTACACACACAAGCTATGCACACAGAAAAGTCAGCCCCCAAAATACTCGGGCAGGTCCACAACTATGCACAGTGGAGTTCCTACCACGAATTGAGACCCAGCAGGAAGCTGACCCCAAGTGAGGCCTTGTGAGACAAGGCTGAGGCCTAGAAAGCCATTCACTGCAGACTCCAGGCACCCTGACCCAGTTATGGGGAGGTTCAGCTTTGGGGAGGTCTCTTCAGAGAGGAGATAATCACAGCCACCTTCGAATTAAAACCTCAACTCTGCCCCTGAGGAGTTTGAAATTGGACCAAACTTCAAGCCCCCCCAAAGTCTACCCCCCAGGGAGAGGGTGGAAGGCTCCCTCTACCCTTAGAAGCTCCAACACGCCCAGCCCAGCTCAGCTCAGCCTGCAAACGTTGGTGCAAAGTTACTTAGCTCCCTGGGGAGGGCCCGGAGCTGCGGAAGGGGATAAAGGTCACATACGTGGGACAAGCACCAGGCTGGCCAAGAAACAGGGACGGACAGAGGTGGGGACAGTGGCGGCACGGATGAGAGAGTACCCGCTCTGCCTTCCAAGGCCCTCTGGAGTCATAACTCCCAGGAAGACACCTGGAACTGGGCCCCCTGTGCCTAGGGGTGGAGCAAACATCCTGAGAGAATCAAAACCAGCCCTAAAGGGAGGGAAAGCAAACCACCCACATCCAACCTCCACCCTCTGCTACCACCTCCACTGCCCACAGACACCTTCCCTCAAGAGAGCGAAAACCACAGGCCCACACACACCCCCAGACAAACTGAGCCCAGCCTGCATCCCTCAATACAGCAGAAAAGGGGGGTAGGGGCTACTGCGTCCGCCACTAGGCACTCTCCCTGCCCACTGTGGTCTCCCTCACTCCTAAAAGGTACCAGAATCTCCTCCCTAGTGAAGGCATCCCCAGCTGCCCATTCGTTCAATCCTCAGACTCACACACCTAGAGAGAAAGGGGAGAGCTGGCTAAAGTCAGACGATGGCAGAAAGACCCAGAGGTCTGAAAGATGAAATCTCAGCTGTGCCACTCCAGGTGACCTTAGACAAGTCACTTCACCTCTCTAGGCACCTGCTCACTCATCTGTGAACAGCAGGCCTCAACAACAGGGTGTGGGATTAGAAAGAAAAATCCTGGAAAGCACCTAGCACCTGAGAGTCAGAGTGACGGGTGTCCTCCCCTCCCACCCCACCCCACCTCTCGCCAGCATCTCTCACCACCCCCGGGGTCTCCCTTTCGTTGCCACCACCCCTGGCCCCTGGGCCTCTGTGGCCGGTCTGCTTGCTTTCCCACCCCCCTCACTGGCCAGGCCAGCATCTGTTGACAGGGCTGGGAGAGTTACCCTGTTTTCCAGGTCCTGCTTCCCCCCGCCCCCCATCTGAGGAGAGGGATGTGGGGAGAGGGATACTCAGGGTGTGGGTGGAGACCTGACCACAACCCTTTCCCAAATTCCCTAGTTTCATTTCACAAACCAAAAAAGGGAAATTTTGGGATTTGGGGAGGGCAGGGAGGAAAAAGAAAGACCATTTCCTCCTCTGCCCTCAGAAGAGGGGTCCCCCAGCCCAACTGATCCAGCTCCTCTTCTTCATTCATTCCTCTCTGCTCCCCAGCTCCATTCCCTCCAGCAGCTGGGCTCCCCAGGAACAGAACCAGGCAGTCCCAGTGGGACTGAGGGGATTTAAGAATTGGGGAGCTTCAAAAAGGGGGAGACAGGAGGCTTCCTACACATTCTAGACAGTCAATGAATCATATGCAAATGACACCCAGATAAAGCTCAGCTGGGGGTGGGGGTTTGACAAGGAGACTCCAGACCTGGCAGAGAAACAAAGACTTGCCCCCCTTGGACCCTCTACTCCACCGGGAGCCAACAGGGCACAGCAGACAAAGTTCAAATTAGAACAGTGGGGGCTGGAACTATTTATAAACTTTCCAGGAAAACACACTTACACACATACAAAGCCACAATCTCTCCCTTCCCCTTGCTGCTCAGATCTGTGGGTGGGTGACCACTACTCCCTTTTTTCTTTTTTCCCGGGGCCCCTCTGGCCAAGGTCTCCCTGTCTGCAGCAACCCCACACCCAGGTCATGGGGGTCCCCTGTTTATCTTCCCCTTACCCCAGTCCAGACTGCTGAAAAAAACACAGGCAAAGTCAGCCTCCCTTTGAAAGGTACCTGGCAGCCTTTCACCCCAGTAGGGCCCAAGAAGGATCGGCTGGGAGGTAGGCTAGGACAGGGGTAGGGCACCCCTTCCCCACCACCCACGGAACTACAGGCCTGACTCCACAGGGATTGTCTGACAACCTGCCTTAGGTATATATGTGCCAACTCAGCATGTCCTCAGAGAAGGGAAGGCTGAACAAAGTCTGGCCTCTTGCCTCCAGGTGCTGCATCCAACCCATGGCCTTGAGATGCAGCACCCAGGAGAGTGGGTGCAATACCTCCTCAGTATGGACCCCACCCAGACCGAGGCTCTGCCCCATCTACACAGTCTCAGGAATGACTGAATACTGGGCAGAAAGGACAGGCGGACAACCCAAGCCCAAGGCCAGGTTCTGGGAAGAGGAAGCAGAGATCTCTGCCAGGTAAGGCAATGTCGTCCCCAATTCCTCCATCCCAGGGACCACATCCCAGAGAAAGACAATTTTACACCTCCAAAGCCTTGAGCTGGTCTCCCCCCTCTGCGCTCCTTTAGAGCAGAAAGTAGGTGAAAGGGCAGGGGGCAACCCAGGTCTCAAGGACACAGACCAACCCACAGGAGAAAGAGGAAAACAGGAAGAGGAAGAGATGACCCAGAGGAGGCTACCACCAGACCACAGGAGTGTGTGGAACATACAAAGGCAGCTCTGTCCTCAGTAGGGAACCAAAGGGGCACAGAAAGAGGACCCCCTCCCACCCTGGGAAACCACCACCCTCAGGCTCAGACTGGCATGGGGCTTTCCCCACCCTCGCCTTGGCAGCTGCCCCCCTCACCACTGCCTCGCCCCACAGGAAGCACACCTCCATCAGCAGGGAAACAACGAAGTACACCTAGAAGGTGAGGTGGGCAGGCAGGACGCTGCGGCAAGGGCCACAGCAATCTCACCGCTCCTCTGTCAGCTCAGCCCCAGGCCTGAGAGAGCAGACAGACACACCGTCAGCAGAACTCAGAGCTACCAACCCCCTTCCAGCATCCCTCCTGGGGACCCAGGCTGCAAGGAAGCCAAGAATGACACCCCTGACTGCCCCCACCCTTCACCTCAGGATATCCTTTTGGCTTTGACCCCAGACCAGGCCTGACTCAGGCTATGCCCAATCCCATACCTCCCCACCAGGAGAGCCCCCCAGGAACTTCCTACTCCACACCCACCCAGGCAGCTGGGGATACAACTAGGGGGAACGTTTACTGTCTTCACATTCAGCTGAAAAGGGAATTGCACAAGGTGACAGACAGCGGGCCTGGAGTTCATGGCCTGCCTGATGAGGGAGAGGCTAGCTCAGGCTGTGCTGTAGGGGAGAGGACAAGGACAGTCTACAAAGTCATCACCTCCCTACCCACCCTAAACACAAGCAGCCAGGGATACCACCAGTCATAAGAAACTTAGCACCTCCCCTCCCAGCCACAGAAACTCCTAGGAAAGGTAGTTTCCACCTTAACAAGGAAGGGGGAAGCCTCAAAAATTGTCTAAGCTGACAGGGCAGGCAGAGGTTCCACAGAATTGGCCTTCTTACGCTGCAAAGTGACCTGGCTGGAGGGAAGAGGACTTGCAAAATCAGTCAGACTCACACAGCCACCGCCGCCCGTCAAGCACAGCCAGACGCGGTCACAGTCTCCCCAACACCAGTCTGAGTAGGTGGCTGTGACTCCTTCCCACAGACAGAAATCTGTGGGGGCCCTGGGGAATCTGGGCATCAGAGACCACACACACTCAGCCTGAAACAGCCCCCCAGTCAGCCCCGCAGAGCCCCCCCCAAGACAGGCCTTGGGGGCAGGGGCAGCTCCCTCCCCACAAGAACCAGGGCAGTGCCCACAGTGGCCATGGCAACCATGACAACCAACAACAAACAGCGAGGGAACCACAGTGGGACAGGAAGCAACCGCCACGTGACAGGAAGACTTTTTTTTTTTCACTGGGGGGGTGGTGAAGATTGTTAGCAGCCCTTGGGAGATGGCTGTCCCTCAAGCTTTCCCCACTTGGAGCTAGAGGGAAGAGGGGCCTGCAAGGCGGTCACCCCTCCACCAAGGTGCGCATGATTGGGGCTGACGGCGCCCTCCCTCCCTGCCTGCCACTTACGGTTCCCCCCCCCTTGGCCCTCCTCTCTTCCACTTCCTGCCGTGACTGGAGATCAGAGAACTCCCCACCGCAGCTTCCCCTTCTCAAGTCTCAATTCCTGGGCTGAAGGTTTCACTCCCAGGCAAGGGACCCAGGGAGAGAGGACTGGGACCCGAGATAGGACCCAGGGGGGCAGAGGCTCCAAGGGGAGGGGCCGGGAGGAAGCCACTCCAAGGTAGGTGTGTACACACACACAGGGACACTGCGAGTGGGTCATGGTGACACACTGTCCATCTCTGTCGGGCACAGTGACACACACGCAGACTGCCTGACCTCAGGAAACTCTGGGGGGAGGGGACAGAGAGCCACAAGATCCCTCAGCGCCGCCGTCCTGAGCCTCCGGGTTCCCCACAGGCTTCTAGGCAGGTGAGGTTCCAACTGTGCCCAGCCCCTCCACCTCTCCCCTGCGTTTTGTGCTAAGGAATCCCCCTCCCTGCTCCAAGGTGCCCGCCCAGACGAGGGCACCTTGGCTGGAGGTGGTGAGAATGGAACCTCCCTCCACCCCCCTCCCCTTCTCTGCAGATGTCCCAGACTATATTTAGCCCAAACCAGGCGGCCAGCCAGACCCAGACTCCCCACTGGCCTGGAGCTGAGCTCCCAGTTTTTATGCAATTAAAACATGAACAGAGAACCACCCCTATCCACACTCCCCCCTTCACCCACTAGTACTAATAGGCCAGCGAGCTCCGAAAACTTGAAGGAGAGCAGCCCAGCTCCACAGCCAGTGGGGAGGGGAGACAGCATCTGGCAACAGCTCTGAACTCAAGCCCTTGCCCACCTCCCAGGCCGTGCCCTCACGACAGGACAGGGACATCACCCTCAAGACCGGGTTGACACTTGGAGGGAGGAGGACTGGCTCTCTTAATTTAGGCCGGAAGGGAAAGGCATACCCAGTGGTGGCGGGAGGGGGACTGCCTAGCCACAGAAATTCCACCTGTCATTCTGCAGCCCCCTCCTGGCCAGCTCCAGTTACAGGCTGGGAGTTGGCAACAGGTGCGGGCCAGGCTGGCAGCAGCCTAATCCCCCATCCCCTCCCCAGGCTGACAGTGGTGCCTGGGGGTCGGACAGGGGGCCCTCAAAGGGATGCTGGGTAGGAGATGGATGCACTGCTGCTCAGTGGGTAGCAGGCAGCCTACAGCCATTCTGTCGGACCTGGCTCCTGGCCCCCTCCCACATGTGTTGGGGTTTCTGGGGAAGCCAGGGAAAAGCTCAGTTCCACAGCATTTATTTCTTATTTCCTTTCCCCGTGATGCCAGGCAGGCGGGCGACTAGAATGTGGGAGGTCTGTCTGCCTGCCTCTTCCTCCTCTTCCTCTCCAAATTCCAGGAACAGGCAGGGGAGGCTCCAGTTGCGGGGGAGAGAGAGCAACGGCAGGCAATCCTAGCTAGGAGGGGGGTGAATCAGGAGGCAAGATCCAGAAGCAGCAAGAAACACCCACACCCGAGCCACACTCGGGGACAAGCACACCAACGCTGACACATTCTCACACTCTAGGCCAGGTCTCTGCATGCAGCCCACCCTGTGGAGACACCCAGACACCCTCAGCCAATCCTGCCAATTCCCAGCACACTCCCCAGACACACATGGAGATCCAGGCCCTCCCTCTCATCCACCCACAAGCCGTGTGGGCTCCAGACAGCCAGCGGCCCTCTGAGGGTGGAGAGGAGAATGGAGGCAGAAGAGACAGCAGACGTCAGACAGGATGTGCAGCCAAAACCCTGGGAGTTGGGGGTATCAGTTGCCACACTCCTTTCCCAAAACCCAGTAAGTCAAGACAACCCTGGTCATCCTGCCAGGGACTCTGCCAACTTCCCACACTCCCAGAACCACCAGCACCAGAGAGGAGCGGGGGTGCTAAGACAAGTTGAGAGACCTTGTTCATTAGTCAAAGGGATGGCATTCCCTTCCCCAGATAAACATCACCCCAACCCCAGACAGTCTTCCCCAAAAGACCCCACAAAGTTCCAAACACACCCACCTCCAGCCCATGCCTGCCAGAGAACAGGGATCTGGGCACTGAGGCTTGTACTTTTAGGGAAACCACAACTTCACATCATCGCCCAGTTCTGGAGAACATCCCACCTAAGACCCTAGAGCCTCAGCAAGAAGTGACATGGGGTGTTAGGGTGGGAGCAGGCGTTTCAGGGAGCAGAGCTAGTTTCTAAAAACAAACAATTTATGGGAAAGGAAGCTTACTGCCTGAGATCTTGGTCAGTGTCCCCGAAAACAAATATGAAGCACCACTCAGACCATGGCCTCTCCCCCATACTAGACAGGGTGGCAGGAACCACGTCATGGCACGTGTGGGTGACTGTGCCCAGCGGGGGAGGCAGAGGGATGATGAGGATGGGGCTTCCTGCCAGCCAGCCACACAGCGAGGAGTGGGAGGGGGACTAGAGCACTGTCCCAGCATGGCAGCAGGGGCTTTTAGGGTCAGAGTGAAGGGACACAGATTTAGAAGCTACTGAAAAAGGTGGCAGGATTAAGTCACTCCACATTCACAGTCTCCTTGGAACAATCATTGCATCCACACAGTCCTTGCCACCCCCACAGGTCACCACCACAGGTCACTCACACCCTCAAAATCCCTCCAAATCCAAGATCCTCAGCTTCCAAGGGCTTAGAAGTCCAACCCTGATGACCTCTTTCACAGGACATGACACAGCCCAGACTCCCGGGCAGTCGTGATGTCCGAGCTCCTCCCAATGCACCAACGTCTTTCACAGCCACAAACTCCCTGACTCCACAGCCACCCCCTTCTTCCTCCAGGAAGAACCAGGCATCTAGCTCCAAGTACTGTCTTTAGTTCCCACTCCCAGACTCATCCCCACCTCCTACAAGGGAAGCCCCAGAATTCCAAGTCACCCCCCCCCAGTCCAACCTGGGGCTTTCCCTGCCCAGTATCCCATCAAGAGCAAGGGCCTAAAGAGTTTGGGGCCTGAGCCTCAATTTCCCAGCAAGACCTGGGGGTCCTGACTGCACCACCTCCCCAGAGCAACCCTGCAGCCAGGATGAATGAGACCAGAAACCTCCCTGAATCCACCAGCCAAGAAGCTGATGGGGGCGGTGAAGAGCAAAAATAAGGGTAAAGGGTAAGGAGATAAGAAGGGGGGTGTTCTCAGGAACAATTCCGCCCAAGAACATATACAGGCACACATGTGCACACCACCAGCAGGCAAAAGCACTTCTGGTTATACAGAGAGAGCAGGCACCAGGTGTAGAGAGAGCTACCTCTCCATGCCAGCACACTGGGATTCTTACCCAAGGCAGGATGGACGACAGAGAAATTTCTCCAAGTGTGGTACTTCATCTAATTTCCACTCCCAACCTGGCACACAGAGGATGTGTCACCCTTCCCACGGAGAAGCCTGACAGTAGGGCAGTGCTGACAGACCAGGGGAGGGAACCTAGCCAAGCTAACCTTGCAGCACACCCCCCTCCGCGCACGCACACACAAATACACATCTGGCTAGCAGCTTCCCCACCTCGTGGGTGGCACCAGGTTCCCGACACCCTCAGCAGAGCAAGGACGGCCAATGTATTCCTTCTTCCTCTGATCCCCAAAAGCTTCCTCAGCAAGCCCAAGGAAGTAGCGGGTCCGAAGACATCCCCCACCCCACGCACTGCACCAACTCCCACACCCAACTCTGATAGTTCCCCTCTTTCCACAGGCGAAATCAAATGAAGGGGCCCTGCCCCCCCAGCCAGGTTTCCTCAGGTAGGGATGGAACCCCCCCCCCCACTGATTCTTCCTAAACCACAGGGAGGCTCAGATAACAGGAGAGAAAGAGGGAGTGGGCTAGTACGTTGGGCATCTGATCTCTCCCCAAACAGGTTTGAAAGTCTTTTTGTTTTGCTTGTTTCTGAAGAAAAGGAGACAGAGAGGGCAGGAGTTCCTGGGGGGGTCATGCCACAGCTCCAGCACCAGGGACTTTCACGGCAGACAGCCCCCAGACACCTTACAGACACGCGCGAAGACATAGGCGCAGACAGACACACAAACGGGGCTCCCCCACCCTGCACACGGCGGCAGCGGCGGCGGCGATGAGTTAGGAAGCCCAGGAAACCCGGGGTTCCCTTGCTGGACTCCACCTGGCACCGCGTCCCCGCCCGCAGTTCCTATCAGGAGCAGACTTTGGGGCCTCGAATGCCAGCGGACGCCGGGGGCTCCCCCAAAATCTCTGGGGGAAGTTTTTACCTTGCAGTAAGGGACAAAATCCGTCTGGGGCGAAAGGTGAGTGTAACGCCCGCCCTAACCCTGAGCCTTGGTGGTGCTCAGCGCCAAGGGTGCAAGGGGTCCCAGGAGATGAGCCGTCCAAGGGACCGTGGCTCACGGGCACGGGGCGACGGCAGCGGCCATGGTGAGTCACGTGCTGAGGCTGAAACTTTACCCGGAGCCCAGGCTGGGGGGCGGGCAGAGGGTACTGAGAAGCGGGGAGGCCTCTCCCTCAGGCCCGCCCCAGCTCACTCACGGGCCAATCAACAGTGCAAGGGCGGGGCCAAAAAATCGAGCCCTCCCCTTCCCTTAATAGGCTCGGGGAAAGGGGGTTCTTAAAGAAGCAGAGCATACCAGAAGCCGGACCGTGGGAATCTGAAAGAATCCTCCCTCAGTCCCAGAAGTGGGGACTCAGAGAGAGGACGGAGTCAAGTTCTGCGGGAAAAAATAGAAAGGGGACTTGGTGGAGAAAGAATTTCACTGTGTGGTATCCTGCACTGCCTTCTCCAACCGTTAATAACCACTCTCACAGGGACATGGTGCACACTGTTTCCCCACACACCTGAACCTGCGAAGAGAGGCGGGGGCGTAATATGGAAGTGGATCCGGTGGATCCAGTGATTCCCATAATTATAGTCCACCCCCAAGGACCAGTTAGAACTAAGAGCTATGTGACCTTGATAAAGTCACTTCCTTTCTCTGGATCTTAATTTTTTCACGTGTGACAAACGAGTTCAGGAGTACACCTCCCTGAAAGTTCTCCAACTCGAGTGGATCTGGGGACCCTGGCCCAAATCAGTCCCTCCGCTGCTTCTTAAAAAGAGTAACAGCTCTTGGGTCTTCCAGCAGGGGGCACCCAAGAGGACCCCACCCGGCTAGCCTGCTGGGACTGAAGCTGCTTCTGGCTACAGAAGCCAGAGAAACAGATTCACGTTCCAGCTGGGAAGGGTCTGAAGCAACCTGCACTCGTTGAGACCCCACTGCCCAACACAGTTACAAGCCTCCTTCCAGCCTGCTGTTTCTTTGGGGAGGGGGCTACTCCTATCTCTAGCCGTCCACGGGGGAGGGAGAAAGAAGCAGAATCACTACGGAATCTTTCCCCCTCACCGTTCCCGAGCAGAGAAGTGACCACAAGCGACCCCACAGGACTTCACACTGGAAGGGGAAGGTACCACACTCCGAGGCCTGTATCCCAGTTAAGACTCAGCCTGACCCAGCTGGCGGAGTTCTCAGACCCTTCGGCCTGACTGACCTCCGCTTTACGAAAGAGGAAAGGGGTCCTGGTGCTAAGGAGTTTGTAGTGCCAGGTCTGAAACAGAGGCATCTGTTGTCATCATCCTGCTGTAGCCCCTACCCCTACCTCGTTAAGGTAGAACAAGCCGGGGGAGACATACCCCCATGGAGGGTGAGGGGCTCGGAAGGAGGCTTTGCACTGCTGCGTGGTGCCAGGGAAGCATACCCTGGCAGCAGCAGTGGACAGAGATCCCCCAGGCTCCTTCCCGCCCACTGGGCCGGGACTGTCTCCTGCTCTTGTCTGGATTTCCGTCAGCCGTGGTGCGAACAGCCCGCCCTGCCCCTCCCACTCTGTCCCGTCCAGATCCATCCGCAAATGTGCGCTCAGCGGGCAGGAATGCGCCAATGGCTCCCAGATGTGGACGCCAATGCTCAACCCCTTTCCCCCCAGCCCTCGCCCCCCCCAAGTCTTCTCAGCGTGAGCCCACAGCAGCAGCAGCAGGGGGCGCCGCCCAGCCGGTGTGAGGAATGAGCCCAAGACGGATTCAGTGGCCGCTCACCCCCAGGCCCCGCTGGCTCTTCCAGGGTCTAGATTATACTAGTCCACTTGCAGTGGAGACCAGATTGCAAGGATCAGGAGCACAAAAATATAAGTGTGTACACACAAAGCTACACTGCCTCTCAAGTAGGGGCAGCTGGGAGTACATACTCGCAGGCTTTCGTGTACACTTGGAAGCACACACGGGGTCAGGTCCCTACTGCAGTGAAATTCAGGCACCCTTGTGCAAATGCACACTCTGGACACCCATTGCAGGCACACCCCAGACACCCACTGTAGGCACACCCATATGCACAGCCAAGGCACGCATGAATGCACTGCTAGGAGCACATGGAACAAACATTTGTAAGACATGCGTTTGTGCACGACAAGAGCAGGAAACACAGTAGGGTGCGCCCCTGAGCTGACTAATGGATGAAATCCATGCAAAAGCAAGCCCTCCACAGGGGGTCAGACACACTGAGGTACGCAACACTGGCACCAATGTCCACAAGCAAACAACCCAGGTCACCAGTGTTCCCTGTCCAAGGTCCAGTTCTACTTCAGCCTGACTCAGGGAGGCAGAAGAGGTCCCCAGGAGGGGGTTGGGAGGAGCAAATAGGGGGTCTGGGCAGGAGTCTTCAACCCACAGCAGCAGCTTAAGTCCAGCTGTGGTGGGCCAGTAACAGGCCTTTCATCCTCCCACCAGGGGACCTCTTGAGGAGGGAAAGAGTACCCAGAAGGCAGCAGGAAAAGGTGAAAAGTCACAGGCCCAGGACCTCCTCACTCTTTAGGACAGGCACCCCTCCTTAGGCCACCCACTCCCCTCCTGCACAAGGAGATGAGCTGAAGGAGGAACCTGAGACTCTAGTTTCCCAAGACAGGGATTCCCTCCAAACTAGAGAGAGCCCTGCTAGGTACAGGAGCCAGTAACACTTCCAGAGGTCAAACATACAAATAGCTTTAGGCACCGAGAAGGGCCGGTATGGCTGGCAAAACGAGGCTCCCCTCTCACAGCCCATGGGTAACTCACTAAGAGCCTGATGAGAGTTGGGTGAGCCCCTACAAATTTCCCCTCCCCAGCCTCCTCCCCCATCCCAAAAGGAGCTTCTCTCACATGCACCTTTGGGGCACTACCCCACCAGATTCTGCCAGTTCTGAGGGGAATCTGGGGCAGGGTCCCTGTTTCTATTGTGCAGTTAAGGAAACTGAGATTCAGAAAGGAAAGCAGCCTGCCCAAGGTCACACAGCTTGTCAGTGGAATAGCTGGGACTCAAGCTCACAGCCCTCTCCTCTCCCTGCACCTATTTATTCCAAATTGAACACTTTTCCACTCCACTTTGTACCCTGCTGCCATTCCTTTACCCCTTCAAAGGGACACATGGAAAGCATACAATCCTTGCCTGGGTCTGCAGACTTATGGGGGGCCAGGACAGCAGAGAGGTCAGAGAAGGCACTGGGGACTACATGCATAATCCCTTGCCAAGCCTGGTGCCCACCTCCTCAGCAGGCACGGCTGGGTGACTCAGCTGCATTGGGGGAGATGCCAGGGCAGTGACTCACCTACCGAGAAGAGCTGAGCCTGGCACCATGCCAGCCCCAGGACAGAAGTGACTTAGTCACCATCACTGGGACTGTGATGCCTGGCGGGGAGGCAGGCAGACAGGGCCTAGGGATGGAGACAGGGGCAAGCTGTGGCCTCCAGTTACCTATGACCCCCGCCCCCTGTGAAGATCAGACCTCAGCATCCTGGAGCAAGCAGTAGCTGTGCCCACCTGCCCTCTCCCCACTGCCCACCGACACCACATCAGAGAAGTCCTGTGAGACCCTTGGCCTACCCTGCCCCCTTACAGTCTGCCCCCCCCCCACATCACTCACCACCCACTCTCCCACCAACCCCATCCCCTTCTGCCACCCAAGTTGTACCCAGGCTATGAGTCTCCTTTAACATGTCCTGGCAGCACCCCTGCCCCCACAGCCCCTCTCGCCGCCCCCCCACATGCACTCATACACACTCTGCCAGAACACCTTCTGCCAGCAGCTGCTGGAATTGAGGAGCAGGAGGGGAACAGACAGGGTGGGGTGCAGGGATTGAGTTACCAGAGGCTGTTGGGGTAGGCTGTCACCCAATCCCTTCCTCAGCTAGCCCTCCTCCTGTGGCAGTCTCCCTTACCCACCTGCCTCCCACCCCACCTCTGGCTGGCAGCCTGCTGTCCTTTAAGCCCCCCCATCCCCCACTCCACCCAAGCTAGAAAATAAATGTTCAGGAGTATTTATCACGCTAAGACCAGCCCAGCACAGGACAGAATAAGACAAACAGAAAAGACTTCCTGTCCTCCACCATCTGCCTACAACTGCTATATGTGTGTACTCCTGTGTATGGTTGGGCCAGAAGGGGACTCAGTAACTCCCCAAGTACCCGGGGAGAGGTGGCAGGGCCCAAAGGGAGTTGACAGGCTGAACAGCCTCTATCCATTTGTGCTATTGATTTCTTACACATGCAGTGGCAGACCTGATGGGGGGGGGCGTGATAAATCAGCCCCCCAGAGACAGAGAAACGGAGTGGGGGGGTGGGGCTCCTGGCTACAATTCCTGGCCCACTGAGACCAGCTTGCTGAGGAGGGGGTGGGCAGCAGAGGAACAGGAGATGTTGAGTGGCAGGAGGGGGTCGATCTCAGATGAAGGCCTGTCTGGAACACCTCCCTCCAGCTGACTGTGAGGCCGAGCTGATTTCGAAAAAGGTGAAGGACAGATGCGGCACACTGGCTACATAGGCAGGCCCCTGAACAACTCTAGGGGGTGCTCCTAACATCCAAGCTGAGGGAATGGCATCCCCAGCAGGCTGGCCAACCTGGTGACTCTGCAGGAGAGCCTGAGGCAGGAGACAAAGCACAGCCTGGATTCTGAAGGGACCACAGTACTCCACTGAACTTTCTCCCAGGCATCCCTGACTGCCCTCAAACAGGGATGGGTCCACAGAGGCTGGACACTTGAATGAACCCCAGTCCTAGTCTGCAGTCAGCCCCTAACTTATCCTGGGACTCCGGGCAACCCCCTGGCCCTCGCTGGGTCTCTAAATTGCAGAAGTTGGACCAGATGTCTCTTCTCTAAGGTGCCTCCAAGCCGCACAGCTTGCCAGTCTGCAGGCCTGTTGGAACCTGCCCAGCACCTCCATTCATACCAGTGGTCACAGGCCACCCAAACAAACCCCAGCCCTGACCTCCTTCCAGCCTGGACACAGACTCTATCCACATGATGAAGACTTAAAAACAAACCACGCCAGGGTTTACTGGTGACCCTGCACAAACAAGCCGAGATGGAAGCGGACCAGACATGCCTGGCCGGAGGTCTTCCTTGCTGCACAAGGGTGTGATGAGGGACACCATGGCAGTGCCCAGTGCCAAGGCATTGGGTCCAGGTCCTAACACAGCCAACAACTGGTTAGGTGTCCTCAGGGTAACTCTCATCCCTCAGGTGACAAAGTTATCTAGGTGGGCCTCTAAAGCCACTTCTAGTTCTGAGTCCAGTCAGACTGAACCCAGGGGGCCCGGTCCTTCTACCTAAGTCAGGCCCCTCTCCACAAGGTCCTACCCCTGCCAGCAAGACTCCTTGTTCTATCTACCGCCCCTTGGGACTTCCTCACTCTGTGCCTGCCTGCTTCTCCTCACCTTGGCCAGCCCTGCTGCCTGCCCCGTGCTTTTCTGCACGTCCCTCCTGCCAGGGGACAGACCAACTAAAAATAGTCCCTGCAGCTTTTCTTGCCCACAGCTGCCCAAAGAGCAGGAAATGAGGGGGGCAGGGAGGCCCGTGTCCTGCCCTCCCCCACAAACTCCCAGTTCAGAGCCGTGTCCAGCACTCCAGCCTGGGGCTAGTGCCAACTTGGCCACCTCAGGGACATCCCACACCCCTTCCCTAGGGGGAGGCCGGCCTGCCTATAAGTGCCTGCAATCACAGAGCTGCCCCTACTCAGCGGGAGGTAGAAAGAGGAGGCAAGCAGTCTAGAGGGAACCCTTCCCAATTTCTGACAAATCAGTGCCAACCACATTGTGGGCAATGAGAGGGCAGGCCTGGCTCCATCAGTTGGTCTTTTGAGGGCAGAGGGAATTGGCCTGGGGAAACTTGTATCGACTTCCTTCATCGTGGCCCTGCTGGAAGGAAGACAAACTAGTGACCCCGTCTCAATTATGTTATTCCCTTGCTCCCCAAAATGTGAGAGTGCAGACTCAGGGATTTCAGTAGCCATCCCCAGATGCCATGGGAAAAAGCTAAAAAGGACAGAAGAAGATCTTGGCTCCCCACATGTAAAGACGGAAGCCTGGAGGCAAAACTGGGCCCTGCCTGCCAGGCTGGTCGCGGCTGCCAGCCCTTCTGCCAGCATCTGCTGCCCCCTGAGCTGTGTCAAAAGCTGGGAGGGAAGAGCCCAGTGCTGCAGTGCCAGGGGCTATGGTGCCCCCGCCCTTGTCCTACCTGGGATTCCTGACACCTCCCAGCCCTGGGAGGAGGCCCTCCCCACACAGGAGGAAGGAAACCAGCTTAGTGACTCTCTGGAGGCCTGCAGGGGAGCCCGGCACCATGAGGCAGGCGGGAAACCCAGGAGTCCTGGCAGCCAGCCCAGAGAGTGAGTGAGAGAAATACCTGGGAGGGGAGGAAACAGCTTAGCAAAAGGCAGACACATGCTGCCCCCAGCAGCTCCCAGATGTGACCCATAAGGAGGTGGCGGCCAAAGGGGCTAGGTGGGGAGAGTTCTGAACAAGAGAAGAGAGTGGGGTCACAGAAGTGGGGAGGGGGTGAGGCCAGTCTGGCTCTCACCTCCCTGAGTCAGGGATACTGCCATCAAGGCCATCCAGTGCCTTCCCCTTAATCTCTAGACCCCAGGCCATCCATTCCTGGGCTCCCTCTGGCACCCCTTTCTCAAGGGCCAAACGAAGCCAAGGAGTCAGCAGGCCCAAGGTGGTACTCCAGAGGCCCAGGCAGTGCCAGGGGCAGCCCTCATACCATCCTCCACTGGCTTCTCTCTCGCCCACTCTCAGCCACCACACATATCTCAGCTGTCGAATCCGATTAGAGCTGCTGCCCAGTGAGCCGAACAAGGAGGCCACTGGGCAGGGGAGAGACAGGGACAAGGACGCTGAGCAGGGATGACAGAAAGAAGGTGAAGACAGGGCTCAAGGGAGAAGGTGTGATGTCCCAGAGGCAAAGAAGGCTGGGAGAAACATTGGTCCTTCCTGGCCAGAGGCTCTCTGACCACAGCCACTACTTGAGCTAGGGGAATTCTGCAGCCCTTAGGGCAGCAGTCCTCCTAGGCTGCTCTGTCCCGGAGTTGGGCAAGAAAGGGAAAGGAGACTGAAGGGCGAGGAGCTTGACTTAGACTTAGGAAGAGGAGCTCATCCTGGAATCCCTCCCCCACATAATCAACATTTGCATGGAGCTTTACAATTTACATTATCTTGTGGGGTCACTTGAAACCCTAGTAGCATACTGATTAACTTCTAGGCTGCTAACAAAAAGGTTGGCAGTTCAAATCCACCAGGTGCTGCCTGGAAACTCTATGGAGCAGTTCTTACTCTGTTCTATAGAGTTAGTTAGACTTGATGACTGTGGGTTTGGGGTTGTGGGGTCTTTGTGGCAGTGTCCCTATCAGGCAGGCAGCATTTGCTACCAATAACCATTTTAATAAATGAAGAAACCGGTACATATGCACCTTGTTAAATGACCTGATTGAGTTTCAAACTCAGGCCTCTGAATCCCAGAAATCTCTACTTTCCTCTGGGGGTCAAGAGTGGAACAAAGTCTGAGGCCAGTCCTTTATCCCCGTCTTTTCCTCCAACCCAACCATAAGGTCCTGGGGAGCCATGGAGTACAGAACACACTCAGTTACCAGATGGGGATATGCCACCCACCTCCATCTCATGCTGGGGAGATCTAAGTGTTCCCCCAAGCACTCCCCTCCCCAGTTTACTGTCCCCAGAGACAAAAGGCACACTCACACAGTTACCCAGACAAGTCATACACCCATCCTGCAAACCCACCAAACCAGAATGAGATACCCTAGATCTTCAGAGAGCAGTCTGTCAACCCACTAGGAGAAGGAAAATTTAAATCTCTGTAAACAGTAAGTGCCATCCAGCCCTCTCCCAGTGGGGCTGCAGGAAGACAGAAGCTTCAGGCCCTCCTAGCTCTGGGGTAACACCAGGAGCCCGAGGCTCAAAAAGCCAAGGAGCCCAGGGAGCTGGCATAGCTGGGTGGCCTCCCCCATCTGGTCCACACCCCCTTTCCCAGCCATCTGGGCTAAGCCTGTTCTGGCATGGTCTACAGTCAGGGATCCCTCCCCTTCAATGCATGCAGCCACCTTTATTCAAAGCTGATAGATCTTACAAACACATGGGCTATCCCACATACAGACAAGCACAACTGAGGGGGGTGGGGGCTCTTGCAACTGGCATTTAGTTGGTAGCAGGGATGGGGGCTCAAGACTGAAAGAACTTTCCCTAGAGGAAAAAATCAGACCACCAAAATATCCATGACCTCTAGCACCCTCCAGCAAAGACTTTAGTCACCCTCCTGAGATGAGCCTAGAAGGGGACATTAGTTCTCCTACGAGGTGAGGAGTGGGAGAGGGGATGACAAAGTCCTAGCCCCTTTGGATTGGGAGCAGAGAGGAAGAGAGACCGCCCCCCACCCCCCACCCCCAGTGTCTCCTGCTCCAGCCTCTCTCTACTACCCAAACGCTTGCCAATTCTCCTGTCTAGGTATGGTGGGGGAAGGGGTATTAGGCAATGCTGCAAAGGAGGGTCCAAGGGCGTGGGGCCCGGCAGACCTTCCCCCTACTTTCGTCGTAGCTAGACAGCACAAGACGTCGGGGGGAGGGGAGATGCAGAAAGGGCGCTGGAGGGTGCAGGGGCTGTGAGTCTCCAGACACCACACAGTTCCCAGGTTCCTACCTCCAAGACTACACTGAGCCATGGGGGAGGAGGGATGGGAAAGCCTGAACTGTGGAGACGGCAAGATCAGCAGCAGAGAGGCCCGGGCAGAAGAGGGCTAAAGGAGAAATGAAAAAGGGTGTGCGTGGTCCTACCTGCTCAGGTGTGTGCCGGCAGGGGGGCGATGGGGTTCCCAGGAGAACCGGGGAAGCCCTCTCAGCTCGATTCAGGATTCCCCCCTGCTTCTGGGTTAGGCTGCTGCAAGAGGCACGGGTTCCCGTCGGGTCCTAAAGCCCGTACGCCAAACACTTGGCTCTCCACGCCTCCTGCTAGCCCTGACTGGGTCAGTTGGGTGCAGTCCGACCTAGCCTAGGACTGATGGGGGAACATTACCCACTGGAAGAAACATGGGGGTCTGAGTCACGGGGTGGCGATAGGTACACTGCCAGTCTCAAATCCACAGTACATGGACGACTTAGCTGAGAAAAGGGTATCATGGGAAGGAAGCAAACAGACACCTCTTTCTGGCTGCTGCCCTAAACAGATAGGTAAGGGTTTTACTGTTGGAGAGGAGTTAAGGGCTCTTTCCTATTGGAAATATGGGCAAGGAGCAACGCTTCTTTGGAAACTGTTGGCTTCTCCTCTCTCCCTCATGGATCCAGACAGGCTTTCCATCCCTCCGCCACTGTCTCTAACAGCCTATGAAGCCACCCCAGGGAAAAACCTGGAAAATCTTGCCAGCTATTAAAGGGGGACAGGATGGTTTGAATAGCAGAAACCGGTATAGTGCTTTATACTCTCATAACTTTATACCTTAGAGGTATGTGTACCTGTGTGTTAGTGATAAGGGGCAGGGTAAGGGGGATGTGTGCAAATATGCATATACAAATGAGGGTATGATCACAGGGGGCTGGGGGAAAAGGGAGAAAATAAATAAATAAAAGGACTTTGGGTTCTACCCGTTACCTAAAACAGCAACTGTCAATGGAAAAACAGGATGTAGACCTAAAGATCAGTTTAGTATCCCTACCCACCCCTCAATGGACTCCTGAATCTTTACCAAAATGAACAAGTAAAAGAAAGAAAATTTTCCCAGGTATCTGTTGGAGCCAGAGGGCTGCTTAACACAATCAGATCAGCTTCAGAGTTACTGACCCAGTTTAGGGTAGCAACCTTCTCAGCATTTCAAATGGGGAGAAGGCAGGTTTGGTGGGCCACAGAAAGATGGATGGGAAGTCTGCAGAGAGCTAGACTGAAAACATTATGCAAGGCCAGTTACATATATTTCCCCAGCAGCAGAGCTAGGGAAATGTCATGGGGTGAAGGGCCAGGAGACCTCAGGGGCAGACTTGAGGAAAGAAGAGTACGGATGCTTCCTAGAAGGGGAGAGGGCAGTAGCGCTGCCTCTCTCTGCCTGCAGGAAGAACTAGGGAAAGGACTGGGACAGTAAGGACGAAGGGCCCCAGGGTGGAGTCCACGGGGTGAGCTCAGGTCAAGCCATTCACCCCAGTGTGCCTCAGTTCTCTCCCAGCTGTTAAACAAGGTTCTGGGTTCTTCCCAGGCAGAGTTAATGAGTGTTTACAAAAGGGTTAGGAGATCCTCAGATCTCAGCTGGGCTACCACTATTGTTAGAAAGCTCAATAAGGTTGAGCTATCTGGGGAGAGGAGGAGTAGGGGAAAAGGAAACAGAGGACTCTCTTCCAAACTAAGGATAAAACCAAGCTCTAGAGAAGCACAAGCCTCAGCTGTCACAGGATATCCTTGTATCCAGGGATGGAGGTCACACACCCATACCTTTAACCACCACCAAAGCCTGGGCTCCAGCTAGCGGTAAGCAGAGCCCAGACTAGCAGCTGGTCTTCATTACCTCCAGCTTTTTCACTCCCCACTGTGAACCCACAGCTTCTATAGGCCTAGGCTAGAGGGGGCTGCCCTAGCCCGACCTTGCAGCTGACTCTGGGGTGGGGAGAACTGCAGGAAAGGCCAAGTTACCAGCTGAAAAGAGAGTTGAAGCAAGAGTCCCTTTTCCCATTGGGAGCAAGAAAGGAAAGAAAGGAGTGTGGGGGAGAGAGGGTGGAGGTGGGGGAATTTAGGGCAGACAGCAGGCAGTGAAGTCAGCTGGATTACAGCCCAGAAACCCCCACACCCTGGGGCCAAGACTTACTCTAGCTTTGCTTTCAGCTTGAGTCTTGGCTAGGTCCCAAACTAGAGAAGGCCCTGGCTGCCCCTTTCCGCCTCCCTACCCCCACCCTTATTAAATACACATTTTATCTCTCAGCATCTTCATTATCTTAACTGAACGAGACAAGCAGAGGATGGCGGCAGCAGAGAGCGTCGGGAGAGGGAGGGCGGCACAGGGAGCCAGGCGCACCCTGTTATAAAGTGCTGATCTAGCTCTTTCAGGCAGTGTGGGAAACAGAGGCGAGATCAAAGGGAGTGAGTCTGAATCAGAACTCAATTAAAGCTTTTTTAAAGCGTAGCTTGCTCCCTTCTTTCGCCAAGCTTCAGACAGCCTTTACTCAGGCCCCTTGCACCCAATTAGCTTCTGCTGCCAGTGTCTTGGGGCTGGGGTTGAAAATCGAGGTGAGCCCAGAGGGCATGCCTTCTTCCCCTTCAGAAATGGACCTCTTCTGAGAAAGACCCAGGCTGTTGGTAGCTTGAAGGACGCATATTCAAGAGGGCACGTTATCTTTTCAGGAAGAGCTTGCCACCACAAGTTGCCCCCAAAGTTAAGTGGGTCAGCAAAGGTGTTTCCCCCTAACCCTTACCAACTGAAAGTGCAGCTTCTGGCCAGTCTAGGGACACTAGGGTTAGTGTCCCTAACACCCATACAGGCATCTCTTTTCTGTCTGCCTGGTAAGATGCCCCCCATAATACAGTCTTCCGTGGAGCAAGAAGGAAGTAGCTTCAAGAAAAAGATCACTGCTTTAGGAGCAGAAATTCTGGTGGCATAGTGGCTAAGTGCTATGTATGGCTGCTAATCAGGTCAGTTCAAATCCACCAGACCCTCCTTGGAAACTCTATGGGGCCGTCCTAGTCTGTCTCTAGGGTCACCACGGGGAGGAATCGACTTGATGGCAGTGGGTTAGGTTTGATTTTTAGACAGCCATTGGAATGCATCTGGGAGGGCAATAACTACCCCCCAACTGTGCCAAGATGCACTTTTGTATGAGTGTAGGGGCCCGCTCAGTACCTTAGCGCAAAAGCACCAGGAATGTTCACCTCCAGATTAGAACTGTCCTCAAAACAGAGGAAAAGGCAGCACTGATGCTAGTCCACTGACTTGCTCAACTGTTTACTACCAGGCATGGAGCCCATGAGGCCCGTGGATGGCACGAACAGTTCAAACCCACTCAGTGGCACTGCAGATGAAAGCCTGGCAGTGTTTCCATAGACTACTGCCAATAAAACCCTTTGGAAGTGTTCTGCTCTGAAATATGTAAGGTCATCAAGGGTCAGAACCAACGCCACAGCAACCAATGGGTTGTTTACCCAGCCTGTGGATTGCCACCACCTCATCCACAAGCAATCATGATGGCGTGAGACCGGGCAGCTTGTACACGGTGGATCACCAGGAGTGGTGGGGCTGACTCAGCAGCAGTTGACAAGAGCCAGGTGGCCGGCACTAAGTGCTGGGGACACCTAAAACAGGAGTCGAATCTCCATCTTGATGCTCTCTTCTGGTCTCCCTGAGTTATAATGCTAACACCCCTCATTAGATATTCCTAAAATTCCCAAGGTCAAATCTCATTCCTACTTCTCAGGTCATACTGATGTATCTTAAAAAGACACTTCATAAAGGTAGGAAGCAATGGGGCGGGGGGACGAACGAAGAAGAGGGCTCGGCCAACTTTTTGGGTCTCCGGAGAGTCTGGACCTCACACACTCCTGCCAGTTACATAGCCACACGCAAGTCTTCGTTGAGCCAGCTCTGGGGCTGACACCTACACCAGCTTTATTTTATCTGTGTTCTTTCCACAGCAGTACTCATCAATGCTCCAAGGAAGCTTAATCTGCTTCTTTGGAGGGAAAAAAATACAAAAACAAGATAGTCACACAGCCCACCATCTTCAAGATGGAGAATGTAGGTCAGCGTCTTTGCCACTACTCCATGGGAAGCAGCCTCAGCCTATGATCCTGGCAAAAACCAGTAACTGCAGCTCAGCCCACTACAAATCCCACCACCTTCCTGCAGCTCTCGGCTTCAGTGAGAAAAGCCAGCAAGGAAAGGATTTTCTTCCTCCTCTCAAGCTGCTCTCTGGCTGTCTGAATTACACTTAAGACTTCACTGACAAACATACAACAGTTTTTCTCCCACAAGGGCAGCAGAAGCCAGGCGGGGACTCTAAGTCTGCTTCACGCATCACTGACAGAACCAACCCTGTGCTGGTTGCTGAAGTCTTAAAAGCAGCAATGACCTAGAAATTGACAGTGGAGGGAGAACCTAAGGAAAGGAAACTAAAAAACCAATACACAGAAAACCCTACTCCCAAATACTAAGGGAAAGGAAAAGAGAAAGTAAAGGGGAAAATTTGGCCCTGTGAATCTGCAAATGTGATCTTGGCTGGAAGCCACGGAGGATCCGTAGCAGCCCCACTGCGAGTCAAGCCATGTTCCTGACTCAAGCCCCACAGTTAAGAGGAAGGCGTCAAGCCTCAAATACGAGTTGGGGAGGCTGCTCCTTTTTGGGCAGGATCCTACTGTGGACGCAGAACAGACAGCAGCTGCCCACAGTGTGGAAACAAACTGTAAAGCAGTCACGTCTCTTAAGGCAGCAGCATCCAATAAAATGTAATTTAAATCAAGCTACGCATCTGTTCTCAATCCCATTCAGTCTCTGCTTTCCCTCAGCTTTCGGACAATCTTTGCAATTATGCCTGTTAACTCTTATAGCCCCAGACACTTTCCAGCCTTCTAGGTATAGAACTGTGTACCGCATTTGGAAATGACCCTCAGAGGGGACACTCTCCTATAGGACAGTGGGAATGGCACTTCGACTTGTGTCTACAGACACAAGTGGGTAGTGCTACACACACACCAGTGGGTAGTCTTCATTTCAGAGGTGTCTCTGCTCATCCTTCTATCCCACACCACCTGCTATAACCCAGATCACATTGCAGGGATACAGTGTGCAGGACGAATGCAACAGTGGCCAAGAGATCATTTGTATGCATATCAAGTTCCCACACTCAAGTGCCTGTCAGAAAGGCAGAAGGCAGGTAGCAGAGGCACTCAGGGAGAAACAGAGACTTGATCACTGGCTCTCAGACCATTCATCTTACATGTCTTTTGTGTTCCAAGCATTTGCTTATGTTACAGAAATGTAGCAACCTCCCATAAGAACCAAACTTCTTTACTTTTTTCCCTCCTTCCCTCAAAATACCTCAGCCCCAAGCCTGCACTTTTTTAAGCCAGTCAGTGTTATAATGGTGCCCTCTGGTGTCCCTGTCACAAACTGCCACTGAATGCCACTGGAAACCAAACCCAGAAAAGGGGAATCTTGAGTAGCCATATGGATTAATTTATTAAGTAATACCAGAAAAAAACATGTGGTTTAGGCGAAACTTCAACCCCAAATGAAGGCATCTTAAAACAAGCAGCTTCATCTGGGGACAGCTAAGACTATGAGATAGTTCGGAATTTTTTACATTGTCTTCTGAAAGCTTGAGATCTCTTAAAATGTGACTGCTTGGAAAGGAACACAACCTGAAAATAAATATATTCACAATCGAACACTACATTCTCCTTAGGCCCACCACCTTAGGAGTATCCAAGAAACTCCATGAGTCTGTAACATGCCACAATGTGGCAGTATCTGCAATGTGAATACTGTCTACTCCAAAAAGAAAGAAATTCTTCGACCAACGCATGCATCCTCCAGATATCCGTGTGGACTTGCTTTCTCAGGTCATTCTCTTTCATTCTTCTTATTCCAGCTCCAGAGTTCCTAGCAAAATATACTGATGTTTGAGGAAACTAAGAGGTAAATATGTGTAAATTCTAAAACATAAATCTGTATTTGCAAGCATGTTGGTAGGAGACATGTAAATGGTAGAGGAAATTAAATTAGAGTCTACTTGGTCATTTTCATGAATAAAAGTAAAAAGACCCAAGGATACAATTCTGGGCTAACAGTCACAAACCTGTAGACTAAAATTAATTGTTTTCAAGTAAAAAGGTCCCATTTGTTTTCAGACCTGAGAATAAAGTATAAAACAAAACCTCCGTAGTTCTTGAAATGGCAGCAGGACACTTGTGGACGGGGTACTGGAGTAAGAGAACAATTTAAGAAAATCCAATAGCTAAGATATGTCCAATTAAAGCTTTGTCCTTCAGGGCATGTTCTATTTCCTTCTCTTCAATCTTTAAAAACACCTGTGAAAAAAAGAATTTCTCACCACGCAGAACTCACAACAGCAAAACTGTTATTACACAAGCTCCTGCCATGTGCAACTCTTCTCACAAGAGGTAAAATTTAATCATTGCCTTTTCTCATCTCAATAGTAAACTATTTTGTCCTGCAGAATGTAACTTGATGTCAGAAAGACAAAATTCTTCTTATAAAAAGTATCATTCATACCACACTCCCATCCTCACACAACGTAAGCCTCATCTAATAAAAACCAAAAACCTGTTTATCTTATTGGGGTTGTTATTATTATTTTTAAATTTTTTTGTTGCGATTAAGTGAAACTTTACAATCCAAGTCAATTTTCCATATAAAATCTCAAGTACCACCTCTCTGCAACTCTATCTGCTCTCCTCACCTTGAGACAGCACACTCTTCACTTCCAGTATCTACTCAACCAGCACTTGTCCCCTCCTCTCCACCTCTCCACTCCCCTCTAAAAACAAACCAGTAGGACAGCCTCATATATATATTAAACCATAAAGTACACACACTACTTGTATCACTCTGTGTCCTCAAGGCCAGTCCATTCTTTGTCTGAAGTGCTGGCTTCAGTTCTGATTTCAGCTCTGAGCTAGGAGCAAGTCAAGGGGCCATGTTCTCAGGGGATCTTCTAGGTTGTCAGACTATCAAATCTTGGGGTTACTATTTAATCTTTACTTTAGCGAAGAATAAAGTCTCCACAACAGGACAATTAAAAGAGCTGTTATAAAGCAGTTAGCAGTACCTTTGTAAAGCGAGTTTCCTTGTTTTTCTTCAATCCTAAAATGCCCCTGGCCTCCAAGAGCCCTGCAAGTGACAAACACTCTGACTGGTCCACAGCTGCCACCTGCTGTTTCCGACAGATGTTGCTATAGGCTTCATACAACTGGAAGGAAGTAAGGGAGAACAAATGTTGCTCACAAGTCTTCATCTTATCTCCTCACCAAAAAATGTGAGTCTAGACTTGCAAATCAATTATCTGAATGCCCATTTCCCCTTTCCATTATGATAAATTCTCAGCCACAACCCATGGGAAATAGCTGCCTTCTCTATAGTACATGTATTTATGCTTTCTGTTAAAATCCACTTTTAATTAATTCCTATCAGCTGGAGCCTAATGGGCCTTTTGGAAAAGATCTCCTCTGAGAAACAGATTCTCATCTCCACCCAGTTCCACCTGCTGAAATTCCCAGCTTACCTTCCCCAGAGTGACCTCTTTGATTTTCAATCGCCTGGTCAAGAGCAGAAGAGAGCAGACTAAGATCTTCTGCTGTAGAGGGAAGGAATCCTGTGTCCCTTCTTGGCCTAAAGTCATCCTGTTACCATCAACTTCTGAAATAACTTGGGATATGTGAATAAGACCAACCCGCTTGGGAACCAGGGCCTCAGAGGATGAGTTACCTATAGAGTAAATAAACCAAGCTTCATTAGATTTTTAGCTGCAGGAAATTCAAGTGCAGTCATGTGGTGGCAGAGCAAAGGTTGAAACGCTCTAGAAGCACATGATGAGAGGGAACATTGTATGGATTGATGGTGCCTCCAAAGTTATACAAGTTCTAACCTCTGTACCTATAAATATGACCAGGTTTGGGAAATACGGTGTTTCTTTTGTTATGTCAATGATGACACAGTGGAATAGGATAAGCCCTAAACCTAATCCCTCTTGAGTGATGTTTTATAAAGGAACACCGAGGATTTTGGCAGCCACCAAAAGCTAGGAGAAAGAACCACAGAAGGAAATGACATGGCCGAGACCTTGATTTGTATTTGTCTCCAGAACTGTGAGAAAATAAATTTCTCTTCTTTAAAGCCTCCCATTTGTGGCATTTTTGTTATGGCAGCCCTAGGAAACCAAAGCAAATACTAGCTTCAGAAAGATCCCAAATGATGTGGGGTGACTTGGAAAGTAGGGTTATTCTTTTTCTGGTCAAAACAGTAGGCTATTTTGTCTTGTAGAACGTAATTTAGTGTCCGAGAGACAAAGTTCTTCTCAGAAAACAGTATAGGCCAGACAGAAAACTACTGTATTCTGCATCGGGAGTTCCTAATGTCTTGAAGGTAATGAGAACCTTGAAGCAAAGATGACTGTGCCTAGTAACTAATAATGGGGGAAAAAAATTTAAAAAATATCACTCAATCCTCTGAGTAAATGAATGACTAACTGCAAGTATAAAGTCAACCCCACACCAGTCCTCCAGACAGCCTCCCCAAATGACCTTTGAGGTTTGGTTCACTTGCCCAAGCAGATTTGCAGTAGACTAACACTCGAGAAAATGTCACTGGATATCTTAGCAGATAGCGCCATCTCAAAAGCCGGAGGTTGGGAAACTGCCAAGAAGCTGAATAGGACTGTGGCCTCATTGTTTTGGAGATGCCCCAGTTGCAAGACGGAGGAGGGATTTGCCCTGTAACAACCTCTGCCTGAAGTTACTTCCTGAGACCACTGACAATTCCTCCACAACAATTTTCTATTTCACTGCAACAAACAGGATGCTGGAGAGGACTAGCAGCAGCAGAGAAACCAAAGATCACTGGTTAAATAACAGAATCTTAAAAGTTGAAAGGCATTTAGAGGTCTATTCATGCTCCCTACCAGACAGCTGAGTCCCCTCTGAACAGTCCCAAAAGCGGTCATCTAGCCAGCCTTTGTTGGCATATCTTCAATGCTGGGGAACTATGTTTCAAAGAAGCCCTGTGAGTTCTTAGTTTAAATCAGGTCTCTATAGCTTTCAGGAACCATTAAAAGCCAATCCCACACGTATCAGACAACAAAAGATAGAAATTAGGTTAGTCTAATGATTTATACCAGGAATCTACAAGCTGTTTCCTCTCTGTGCGTGAGTGCTCATGGGGGTCACCGACAAGCCTACACATTACTGGAGGAGAAAAGAAGAATCTGAAAAGCTGAAGAGAAGGAAGACACTAGCATCAGTTTATATAATGCCTGCCATCAACCTATGCACTAAGTTTGGCTCTTCTGAGATACTTATTAATTTCATTTTAACAAGTCGGTGAAAACAAATTTTATGTAAAACTATAGTTAGTGCTAGAAACAAATTTAATAATGCCCAACCAGTGCAGGGGTAAAGGAAGAAACAATCAAATCAGACCATCCTGGTTTTGAAGATTAACACTGGAAATTAAAAGCTGAGGAGCTAATTGGTTCATGGCCATCTGACATCTGCCACAGCTGAGAGACCAAGGCGGAGGGAAAGCAGAATTAATTTTATCATTTGCAATAGCTTGCAGTTCACTGCAGCAGTATGATCTTTGTACCTCGAGTCTCCTGGACTGGTTTAAAGGCTTGACATATCCCAAGTTGAACTCAAATTCTTTCACCTGATTCTCTTTTGTTTAGCAGGACTTAACTTTCACTTGTATTGAAGTCTAAAGTGCACTCAAATTAAGCACACAGAGTGAAACTGGCCTGACATTACTGTCTCCAGTTTTCATTCTTAGAGCTTGGAAAGAAAACTAACTCTGTCCCAGCCACTTATGTGACATCCTAGGGAATTCACTGCCAACAATGCATGGAATACATGGCACTGGCAGGCAAGACTGTAACAAGGACTGACCAAAAACACACACATAAAAATGGGTGGGTATGGATTTAACAATGCTCATTTCATCTTTCAGAAAAGTCACACTTCTCATAATAAGGGAAGACAGGAAGGAGATAAAACTACTTACATTCAGACAGTGGTTTGAGGATAGTCTGGCTTTTGACATCCGCCTCTACAATTTCAATAGCTCGCCTAGAAAACAGATAGTTTTAAAATTAATTAAGTTTGAGCCAAACTCAGCACCACACCAAAGCACCAAGCTCAAAAGCAGGCACATCAACTAAAAAATATGTTTTATCATTTCACAGCCTCAAACAAAACTGGCTTATGTCTCAGCTAAAGGGGACTTAACGGCCTTGGACTAATTCACAGACCAGGGACTTCAAGAAACTTCAGCACTTCATGGTTTCCTCTTACAGATGCCAAGAAGAGTGTATCACACACGGAGCCAATACTAACATTTTGGATAAGGAGAAAATGTCCCAGCTAAGGGAGAAGAAATGCAGCGTGGGTGGCTAAGGAAAGGGAGCACAACCCACGTACACTAGACCTAAGCAGGAATTCTCAGTCACGTCTACATGGAATGCATGTGGCTAAACCACACCAGCCTACGTGAAGACTGCTCCTAATTGCACTCTTTACCCAAGTAGTTTGCTGACTAGGATAGACATTCAAATCCAGGATCATGTCATCTAGCAAGGGGAAGAGCTTACTCTCCCACTGCTCTCTTTAAAGTGCTTTGGCCACAGGAAACCATAAGCCAGACCTGGATCTTCTACATGACAGTAGGAGGAGGTAAGACCAGCGGGCCAGCACAGCAAGTATCATTTTAATGGACCCAGTGTCCCTACTGGGAAGGAAGAAATTTCATCAGTCAGCACAGGAGGCCTTCCCCAGCAGGAAGGGCAAGGGGATGTGAAGAGAGGGCGTCTGGAGTACAACTGTGAGACCTACCAACTGGAGGGACCGGGTGCTCAAAAAAGCAAAGAACAAGAAAAGTCTAACGGCAAAGATGGTTCAGGTCCATAAATAAACCTGCTTGAGACCAGCTAATGGAAAAGTAAACTGGAGTCTTTTTTAATACAAATGTAATTAACCAATCTATAATCACCACAGGGAGTGCCAGCAACATCTCATTTGTTTCTCCCTCTGTAGGTAATGGACTGATAATGTTTCAGACATTAACACCGTGGAAAAGCAGAGCTCCCTACTGAGAAACAAGTCCTCCTTTCTGAGCATAAAAAGTAGCAGAATGGAACCTCTTAAGCCACATCCACTTGACTTGAGTTACAGGAGACAACTAACAACAATTTTTTTTTAATAAAAGCAACTATCGGTTCCATAACTCACCTGCAAACATCTAGCGCCTTGCGAACATCACCTGACACAGCTGAGACTTTTCGAGCACAGAACTGGATTGCAGCATTATCCAGAACCTGATCTCTGGATACCTGCAGACAACATGGAAAAGATGAGTTTAAACTACAGGATTTCCTTACCCTGGGATCTAGGTCTCAGTCATAAGTAACTTCATAGTTAAGTCTATGTCTGATTGGCCACTCTGTATGGTCTGAGATGGAAATGTTTGAGAGTTCTCCCACATTTTGTAGGAACATGGCAGAGGTTCAGAAATGGAAAAAAGCAATCAGAACTTAGGAAAAGGTTTCTATGGGCCCTATTTTAAGGGCTAAGAAAGCACTTGAGTGATTCCTCTAATTATTTTATTCCTCTAATGTTCTAATACTGAGTCATATAAGCAGAGACATATATGGGAATTCATACACATATTCTCATTATGGCCCATAGGGACTCAATGGGTAAAGCAAACAAAGCAAAATAACTTAGAACCATTGTTACATATTTTTTTCCACTACAGATGATGTAAAGAACATTTACTGGGGCACAATGGATAGCACTCACTTGATTAAGTCGATCCTGCAAGATAGTGGCTATCTGATTTCTGGTATAAGGTGGGAAGTTCAACAGCTGTGGCTTACATTTTCCTCTAGCTTGAAGCCTAGGCAGGATTCTGTCTGTGAGATCCAAGGTATTAGCAATACCTGAGGAAAAAAATAAGTAACATCATTGGTCGAATCAAACTAACAGGAAAACTTAGGATGGACCCTTTTAAAGCTAGACAAAATGTCCATTTATAAACCAGCATTCCAATTGTTTCCCCTTTGGACCCCAACAGTCATTAGCTAAGATGTACAGTCATCACCGAATATTCTTTTCAAGTGAGGTAGAGAACTGTTCACTGATAACTAGGACCAGAGACCCTCAAAATCAATGGTCTCTGAAGTATAATACCCTGTCCTTTCTAGTCATACTGAACAAAACTGACTTGTCTTGGATTGAATTATTATTATAGTAATTTTCTTATTTTGACAAGAAAGCAGAGAGCTGATTTAGATAAAACAAGTAGCGCTAAATAAGCTGATCAGAGATAATGGCGAACACTTTAGAACCATAGGTAACATAAACAACTGAGCACTAACCAATTAACACCAATCGCGAGTGGCTTAGCCACGGCCATTCAAACAGTGTGTATAATACATCCTGCCCTTTGCTGTCCAGCCGATCAATCTCATCCAGCACCAACACACTGCATATAAAAAGAAACAATTAGTATCCGGGTTTACCTTCTTAAACTTCCAACCAGTTTGGGGTGATGTTAAGTCACCTTCTTAAAGCTGTCACCAGTTTGAGATCACCAGTTGTCCTACTTTCATTCACTCTTAAAATTACACAAGCTCTATCACGAACAAGTAACTTTCAGATATCTCTGAGCAATTAGTTTAAAGACATTTTTTCCAATTTACAACTAGAAGGTGTATACCAAAAAAACTACCGCCATGGAGTCAATTTTGATTCACAACAACCCTATATGACAGAGTAGTGCTCCATAGTTTCCAAGGAGTACCTGGTGAATTTGAACTGCAAATCTCATGGTCAGCAGACACAGCACTTAACCACTACGCCACCAGGGTTTCCAAGTGTAGAGAAGGTATGTATTCTTTCTTTCCTTTTATGTTTATGTAAAACTCTCTCTCATATATCAAACATAGGAAATGTTCTTTATGAGCAAACTGATGATCCAGAAGACCAGAATATGAGTTTGTGGGCAACAGACCTTATTGATTTTCGAAGTGCAACAGGCAGCAGAGCAATACTTACACCATGGGGCCCTTCTCTGCAGTCATGTGTTCTTCTAACTTCCTCATCATGTCCTTCCCAGCTGGCTTGGATACTCCTTCCTGACAAATCTCCTGAGCAATAGCTGGGAATACAGCCTGAGCACTCCTTAAGGACATGCAGTTCAGCATGATGGTTTTAAAGTCTTTCAGTTCCTTCTAGAAAAATACAAACATGTGTTACTTTCGTCTCAGTTAAAGATTTGATGGGACCTAGAGTGCCTTTGAGGAACTAACAGCATACAAAACCAGAAGCTTCTCTTTCATTTGGAAAGACAGAAACAAGGAGAAAAGAAAAATGTCCCACTCTGGGGAATTCTTCAGTCTTCTAAGAACTTCTTTCTTAATCCCCAATAACCATATTTCATTTTAGCAAGAGCATCATAATTCAGATTCTCAGCGTACCTTGAGGTCTTGCAGAATTCGGCTTAAGCAGGCAGTTTTTCCAGTTCCGGGCGCACCAGAAAGATAAAGACTTCCAGCTTTTTTTCCACAGATGTGCTCCCTTAGGAAATTCCTGACGACATCCATCTCCTTTTCCCTGGCAGGCAGCCGATCTGGAACAGCTGTACTCAGGACCAGCTTTGCTTGCTGGTAGCAAGTGCCTATACCAGACACGAAAGGATAATTAGACACAATAAAAGGTGACTAAGATGACCCACTGGGTTTCATCTGCAGTCATCAACCTTCTATATAAGAATGCACTAACAGCTGCCATCTAAAAACAAACCTTCTTGCTTGAACAGTCTTATACATTCAGAGTCTTTCTCCAGTGGATGTCTCTGCTCAGAATCTGTTGTAATCTCTTGACCTTTTTGAACTGAAGCAAGTATTTTGCTTTGGTGAATGCTGGCTTGTTCTCTTTTGCTAGGAGACTTCATTGTAAGCTGACTGTCAAATACCAGTTTGCGCCCCTTAGGCATTTGTGAGCTAGGGGGACCATTCTCTTTCTTTCCCTGCTTTGGTGGAGAACAGGAAGGTAAATGGGGAGTGTTGCAGAGGTTGTCAGCACCTGAAATATATTAAAATTAAAATGTGGTCATTCATAATGCTGAATAGTAAAAGGACTTGGAAAAATCGCTGGCTCCCCCTGAAAGGTGAATTTCTGCCTGGCTTCAGAACACCAAAAGAGAACGTTTTATCACTAGAAACAAATATTGGCCACCAGATGGCACCACTGAATTTTACTACATTAGAAACCAAAGAGGTTTCAGCGGGCAGAAATTCTAAGACTGTTCTAACACAGTATTTCTCAACCTAGGTACCACCAGTATCTTGGAAGGGACAATTCTTTGTTGTGTGTGTGTTGAGGGGGTTGGTATCTGTGCATTGTAAGATGTTTAGTAGCGTCCCTCGCTTCTACCCAGTATGCCAGAGGTACCGCTCAGTTATGCGACAATTCCCCAGTTGTGACGATCAAAATGTCTCTGGATACTGCCAAATCACCCCGTCCCCAGTAAAAAACAGCTGCCCTAAAACAACAACTGAAAATATCAAGGACACCACCTACTTATTTCCCTTAATTTCACAAATATTGAGGCAAATTTCAAAATACCGTATACCTGCAAGATCCTTTGAAACACTATCAGAACTAACTATGGTAATTAAAGAGAACGTGACAACTACTGGCCCCAAAAGCATACCTAAAAAAAAAAGGCAGCATACCTAAACGTTTCCTGGGGCTGAGAGGCAGAACTTTTTCACAAGGAGAACGTGGAACAGGCTGGACGTGTGTTAGCTCTGCTTTGGAATCACTACAGCTTTTAGCTTTGTCCAATGTCCGAGACAACTTTTTTTTTGGAAAACTGATGGTGGCCTGTGACTGGGATCGGGTTCGAGGCATAATGGCCACACAGCTAAGCGTGTGAAAGAACAAAACAGGAGGTCAGTATATAAAAGTGGGGGATAAGAACCTAACACACAAGTTCTTTAAATCGTTATTCTCTGGTGCTCACGACCCACACCCATTTCATGAATAAATCATATCACTGTAATATCCAAATCAACAAAATAATAGCTAATACTTACTGGTGTGTAAGACGTTGTTATACACCTCTTTTATGTTAACTCAAGTTTTACAACTGCCTTGAGGTAGGTACTAGTATAAGCCCTGTCTTACAGATGAGAATACAGGCACAGAGGGCAAAAGTCACAACTAAAAGTAGCAAATCAGGGATATAACCCCAGGCATTCTGGATCCAGAGTCCAAGTTCTTAACCACTTGATTGATATGGCTTCCTATGCAATACATTTGCTTTTAACTGAATCCTATAATACTTGTAATTCCCTCACTCCGGGAAGCAGGATATCTTTATCATTAGCTTAGCCTAGCAACCTTCCACATTTAGTCTCCCCAAATTCTTCCTTTCGCTTCTGCACTCAGTCTTCAGTCAACCCCCACCCATGTCCCTCCTACAGCATTCAGCTCCCTTACTCCAAGCCCAGCTGCCAGAACTCTGAGCCCGTGCCTTCCCGTCTCTGATTCCGACCTCAGTATTCCCCCGATGTCAGCTCTCTGCTCTCTTCACGCCGGCCTCACGGGATCCTGCAACGCTAACCCAGCTCCCATGGGACTCTGCTGCCTACTAGACCCTTGGCCTCCCCAAGCACCTTTCTTCCCCGCAGTCTTCTCCTTTCACCGGGCTTCGTCACCTCAGGGAAGGTGTTTTCTCCCGTCTCACACAAACAGCCTCAGGAATTATCCACAAACTACTGCACTGATAACCGCAGCGGCAAAACTCTTCGGCGCCCGCGCCAAAAATGCAGAGCTGCAGCTTTCCCGCCTCCCGCCAAAGCCAGGCCAGGCTTCTGATTGGCCGTCGCAAGAGCGCAGCCAGCCTCGGGCACCGCCCCTTTCCCCGCTCCTTGCTCAACAGGAAGGCCCAGAGCCAATAAGAGACTGCCAGGACTCGGCGCCACGTGAGGCCACGCCCACCGGGTGGTGAGGGTATCTACATCCGGGGCCTCCAAGGAAGGATGTGCCTTTCCGGCGGGGGCGGCTCTAATTAAGGAAGACCCGCCGCGCCGCAAAGCCCATCGGGAGGTGTAGTCTTTGCCACACGCCAACTCTGCACTTCCGCGCTCTTCTGTGTGCTGTGTGTAATGATGTGCTGACCCTTCTCCTTGCCTAACATACCCATTTTAATTATCTGATACACTTGATTTTCAAAGAGGTAATACCTACCATTTATTGAGTGGGTCCGTGTGCCGGACACGATGCTAGGCACTTTACCTACCTCCCTAGTCTTCCACCCAGCGACACACAAAGCACAGGTGCAGAGGGTAGCTAGAGGTCACAGTACCTTGATGCTGGCGTAGGACCCAGGTTTCCTGCTACCCAAGCCAATGTTTTTTGTAAAGTTCTGCACATACTTAAATTAGCTACATCACAGTATCTCACTGATCAGTGCTTCAAAAGCGAATAGTAAGGCCGGACCTCTGCTTCTACTTTGCAAAAGGTAAGAGCAATTGTACCCTGCACACCGTACTATCATTAATTCCTAATCAGTCCACATTATTGGGAATATAGAGAATTATGGTCCTTTAACTTTTTTTTAATAGCTAACCATTAGGGTTATAGGGTCAGGGAAGGCAACTACAGAACAGGCAAGCTGAGCTTTAAATGACAAATATAAATTAGAGCAGTAATTTACAGCCTAGTTTCCAATGCTAATACCTCATCTAAGCCTCAGGTTCCCTGAAAGACCAAAGCCTAATTGTAGGTGATGGTAAACACCCTGTATCTCTCAGTATCAAGAGAAATACAACCATGAAGCCAAGAAACAGGAAAGCACCTAGTGCAACTACCAGTTCTTTGTAGTTAATTAGTTCACAGAGGAGATGCACCAGTATCCAGTACTGTAAGTGTGTGCCAGAAGCTGAGCTCAGTATTTTGCTGGCACCACATTAACTCTTCCCTCTCAAGCACCTCAGTAGTTTGGACTGTTTCCATTTTACATATGAGGAAACTCAAGCAGAGACAGTTGAGCAAACCTGCCCAAAATCACACCAGAAAGTGGAAAAGCTGGATTCGAACTCAGGAAAGCAAACTCTTGGCCACTGACAGGGAAGATCAGACAAACACAGGTGGCTTCTTTAGCAGCAGAAAACAAGAGGACAAAGAGCAGACTACCATGAACGGGAAAGAGTTTACATACAATGAAGGCTTTAGACTAGTGGGCATTTCTGGTCTCTTTAACTTGGTAATAGAATCTAGGAAGCAACCTTCACTGCTTCTATAAGCTGGACACCTAAAAAATTCTTAATAATCTGAAATAATAAGGTGTGCCCGGGCACCTTTTAGCTTGGCTTGGCTTGGCTTAGTGCCTGTAAGAGATGATGGTAGAGTACAACCTACCCCGTTACAGTGGGGACACAAAAGAGAGTAAAGGAGCATTATCTCTGAGCACTCAAGGAGCATAGCAGAACCTGCAAAAACACACACCAGGAAATACAGCACTGGTTATGAAGGAAAAGCCTCTGAACGACCACAGTTGAAGCAGACAGCATTACAGAATGTCAGGATTGAAAGGGCTCTAGTTTAACCTACTTGAAGCCTGTACTTTCTATACTCTGGTACATCATACATGCACCACCGTGGTTTCTCACTTCAGCACCTTTTTGTCTATGCTGTTACCTCTGTCTCTAACGCTGCACCATCCTCTTTGCCTGGCTAACTGCCCAAAAACCTTTTAATAGACTGCTTAGGTTTCTCTAGGTAGTTATCCTGAAGTTTTCTGCCGGACTACAAGCTCCTTGGTGGGAAAAGCATGCCTGACTCACTGTGGATGTCTGGCCCTGAGTAAGCATGCAGTACACACTTGCCAAACGAAGGCATGCCACTGAGTCCACTCCAACTCTGTGACTGTAAGACACAGTGGATGGGCCCCACAGTTTCCTAGTAGCACCTGGTAGAGTCAAACTGATCTTACGGTTAACAGCCGCAGCACTTAACCAGTACACCACCAGTGTTTCTGCCTAATAGCTTGCAGACCTTTAAATCTCACCTGCACACACTCCTAAACCTAAGAATGAAGAAGGAATTCAATTACTTATAAAACTAACTAGACTGAGCTCATGCAATGTCATTCCCTGTATTTGTCCTCTGGGGCATTCTGGACCCTGACACACTGCAGTTCTCTTATGTTTGCAGAGCACTAGGAAGTCAAGGACAGGGAGCTTCCTTGCAATGGCTTCTAAAGTTTGCGGCCAAGCTGGGCTGGGCTATAAAAGACACGTTTACTGTAAGCCGTAAGCCTCAGAAATCACAGCGAGCAAACAAGTGTCCGTTATCACCTGCTAGCTCACACTGTCGTGGAGGACGAATCCAACCACACCGGAAGGACTAGCCTAGCATTGTGTGTGCACATGAATACACAGATTAAAATACTGTCCCGATAAAGCTCGGAGGGTCAGGAAGTAGAGTCATTACACTCCATTTCAACATCATTTTAAGTCACAGGAGGACTAGATCGTTTATTAATCATATTAATAACAACGATGCATTAAATAATCAGGAGATTCAGCCAGTCTGGTGTGGATGAAAATGAAGGAGGGCTTTCTTTCCCTCCCTCCCCAACCCTCAAAGTGTTTTTATATCTGTGTGTAATTCATACACACTCATTATGAGTCAGTACGAGAAATGAGTTTCAACATCTTTGCTAGCGATGAAAGTGCAAGCTGAACTCAGTGGTTATCTCAGCTGATGACAAGAGAGAACACCTGGCTGCATTTTCACACTTGAAGTCAAAGTTCAAGCAAGCAAGCTACAGTTTCAACTAGAAAGCAGTGAACAGAAACAGCCAGTACCCAATCCGTAGGCTCTGCCCTATCTTTTCTTCCTCTCTTCAGTGAGAACCTGTCATGCAACACAGGTAGCAAGAATCATAAAAACATGTATCGAGAGAGGACAGAGAGGTCTTCCAGGGTACCAGAAATCAAGGACAAAGGAAAGCTAGGGGGCAAAAACAATGTCCAGCTCTATGTCAGAATCACCTGGTCAGCTAGGTTAACCAGAATTGTGATTTTTAAAATAGAACAAAGCAGGAGGCGAAAACACTTGGGATACTTTATGTACTTCTGCCCAAGTCAGGCTATCTACTTTCTCGGGGCCTGGAGTCAGATCACTATACTAACCTGGACTATGAGGCAACAGATTTTGTCCCCTCTCAGCCACCACATGAGGCAGTATTCCAGACAAGAGCACACAGCTTTGTTTTAAGTAAGATTTAATTAGACTGCACGGTATTCAGAACAAAGAAATGTACCAAAGAATCCAACCTGAGACCAGATTATACACCTTGGGAGTGGGGTAAAGGGGTGGGGGGGGAAGAATCAATGCTATTTGGGAGGAGCGTTGCAATCAGAAAGAATATAACTCCAAAATAAATCATACAATAAATTATTTTTAATTGGTTCATGTAGACACACACACACACACGCACACATTCACACGTGTCATTCTAGGTCTTTTATTCAGTGTTGACTATGACTTCTGTGCTGGTCACACTGGAAAAGGACAGAGGTTAGAAGTTAAGAGAAAAAGGCTAGGCCCCTCTGTGACTGTGGAATGAAATTTAAGACAATTAGAGAGGGAACCCAGTAGGTTGTCAGAAACAGGAGAGGACAGTGGTTATCAAGAAAGATTTTAATTGCTTCAAAGAGAAAGAGAGGACGCAAGCACAGAAATCTAACACAAGTAAAGGCACAATGGACGTGGAGTTGAATGGAACCAAACTCTGCTTTCAGTTGAAGTCATTTTTTTAAGTATGTGTTTTTGAACATGACTGTATTTTGTTTCACGTAGTTCTTAAGAGAAGAGTCGTGAAGACAGAGTTGTAACAGCCCTCCTCTCTCCCCTCCCATTCCCTAAGGGGTGGCTGGCAGAAAGCCATCTTGACCACGTAGCCAGGGACTGAGACTGAACAGGGAAAGAAAGACTTCCACTGGAATGTGAAAAGTTAGATTTGCAGTTGATCGCAGGTCAGGTTTCCAGGACACAGGTCAGTGTAGTGCCATTAGAGGGCCTCAGATGTCCTACACTCCACCCCCTAGAGCTCTGCAGAAGGGAGGAACTCTGGAGTCATACTTCTCTCCCACTACCATAAGCACTCAGCCTACAAATTATTTCAAGTGATCAGGAAAATAAAAGCACACCTCAACCCTGAGATGCTCTGTATCAAGTCTATTTACAATTTTTTTCCTTACCTCTCCCTGGAGGTAAATCTGGGTTTCAAGGTGGGAGGCCATGGGGTGAGGAGATTCCCTCAGTGCAATGGCCAGTGACTCGAGTCCTCAACTGGAGGGCTGGGATGGAGCAGCTTCACTGACACCACGTGGGGTAGCACTCTCTTTCTGTGGACCCAGGCTATGGAAGTGACAGGGCTTTGCACAATTGCTGGAGTAAATCCCCACACTCAAGAAAATCACACCTGGATATCAAAGTGCTTTGGCCCAGGTTTGGTCACCAGAGACAAGGGGAAGAGGGGCATTGAGTCCATTTAAAAACCTGGAGGCCACTGCCCTGCTTACCAGATAGGGCAGTAAGAAACAACTCTGAAGTTTTTCCCACTGGGGAAAACACCACAAAACCCAACCCATACGAAGCCTTTTAACACAGCTTCCTGATGCTTAACTGGGCAATGTCTCTTTCTGTGGGAGGGGACACGGGAGTTAAGAGGACTGGGAACAGCCTCAACATGAGACCACCCAATCTTCCACTGAAGAGACAACAGTCCCACAAGCAGATAAAAAGAGCAGTTTAAAAGGTGAGAAGTTTTAGTGCTCTTGCAGCCAGCCCACCTTAAACCTGTATTACAAGCTTTTTACAACATACAAAATAGATCAGTAACTATGAGGATCACATTCCCAATCTTCAATAGTAAATATACACAATAATAAATCTGTTATTAACATTGAGACCAAATAATGTATAAGGCAAAACCATTTAAACAGGTACTGTGTCATCACCATGCTCTGAAAAAGAAACCTCTTTTGACTAGATCTAGGCCCAGGCCCTTGTTTTCATGAGGCTGACAAAACACAATCAATAGCCATATGACACAGTCCCAATGCTGAGGAATATGGGGGATAGCAGATCAGAGAAGAGAACAGGGTCAGCCCCAAAGAAAAGCTGGGGTTTAGCCTTTACTTGTGATACTGCGATGCTCTAAGTTTCGGTATGGGGGGAAAAAAGACACGCTTTGAGAACATTGTATAAAAGGCATCAATTCCCATTTCACAAATAAATGGGAAGACTTCACAGTCAAAGTTCAGTAACTTGTCAGCATCTACTCCAGAGCATGCTTGCAGTCTCAACTCCTGAACTCACTCTCTCCTTTTCCCCCTCTACTTCTGCCTTTACCAGCAGCTCTCTCTCACCTCCAGCCACTTCAGGATGCTGGGGATACTTTGCAGAGGTAACTGCTAACAGGTGTGAAACTAAGAATGATAAACATGAATGATCAGAAGAGGCCTGGTGACTGACCTAATCATGGTCTGTTTCAAGAGTTCATATGGTCCAGGGCATAGGAAAGGAGAACAGAGTCCACACAGATAACCTAACCTGAGCCCTCCTCACCTAGCACTGGGAAGACTTGCATTTCACCTGGCAACAGGCATAGCTCCTTAACCTGTTATCCAAAAGATTCGAATGGTCCCTAAGGAGTTTAAACTTATGCTATGCCAGTGAAAATTTTTTAACCTTCCCCACCCCTTCCAAGAAACAGCCATGGCCTCTTTGTTCTTATACCAAGCTTTGAGCAGCCCCTGCACTTTGGTAACGCTGCAGCACACCACATCATCTGGTGTGTGGAAGCCACGAGCCCCATTTTGCTGTTGGAGAAGGGGAAGTCCCTGTCTCATTGTCCAAGCTCAGTTTCTGCCTAGACTGAAAACCTGTTTTCTCTGTGCTCTTTCATCAGGGCCAGAGAGATGAAGAAACACATATGGCTGGCTGCCAAGACAGATCTTTAGACTGAGGCACATATCAATAACACTTTGTGCTTCTTAGCATGGAGGGATCCCTGACTACCTTCACTGAGCTTTCACTCACTGCCTTACCCTTTTCTACTCTGCTGTGTGTTGACCGTAACAGTCTTGGGAAGGTGAAGGTGGTGGATGAAGGAACAGGAAGAGTCTGCTCAGTCAGATGGGCTGTGAACTTCAGAACAAGCATGTCTAAGGTAGACTTTTGAGGCCCCACACAGCCAGTCCGCACCCACCAGGGCTTACGTTTTTAGCAAAGGACTGAAAGGGTCACTGGCCTTCAGAACCAGTCAGAAAGGCTGTGGTGGGGTCAAGGTCAAGGCCCTTTCTCCCTATCTCCAGCACAGGTTTTGGGGGTTTGTGAACCAGGAATGAATGATGTTGCCTCCCCCCAACCTCACAGAAAAGCAAATTTTTCCCTTGAGGGTCTAAGGGTTAGGGAGAAGAGAAATATCTCTCAGTCTCAGTACCCTGAGGAAACAGGGCAGAGAGTCCCAGAGGATTCAAATGGCTCCTGGTCCCTTTACTGCAAAGGAACTAATTAGTTCTAGAAGGATCCCCGGTTCATTTCACCCTCTCATGTCTTTTGATTAGATGTTTAGTTCAACTGATTAGTATTTAGTGTTTATATCCAACTTATCCCTGGGAGGGGGAAAAGAACAAAACTAAAAATAAAGGAAAACCATTTTCTTGCTCTTTCTCCAAACCTGACCTTTAAAACAGATCACCCGTCTGCAAACTCCTGTTTTCACTGGAAATGCTCACCCCACCCCCCGAGAAGTCCTGGCCATGTCAGCCTCCTCAGTGATGAAATATATCCGCCGAGTTTCCCCTACAGCGGGTAGGAGAAGGTAGGAGTACCATTCTCTACCCTGCCCCCAAAATGAGTTAACTCATCACAACAAGGCACCTTTCCCCAAGAGGAAAGCAGGAGACATGGAAGCTTTTTCCTCATCTGGCTAGCAGGGCTGCTAGAGGAGAGATGAATGCAGGGTTTAAGACCCTACTGCCAAGATAGAATCCGGTCACCAAGTCCAGAGACAAGATGCATAGATGGAGGTGAGCTGGGAGGACGCTTGGAGTCCAGGGGTTGTTTGCACTGGAGAAACACATCAGGAGCTCTCATGCAAGTTTCAGGGGAATGGAAGGGACCATCTGAGTAGAGGAGAAGGTCCATCCTTTTCCTGAGGAACAGGATCAAGCCAGGCTTCACCTGAGAATGGGTGGCAGAGGTGGTGCTCCACGGGCAGCTGGAGAAAAAAACAAACACACACACACACACACACACAAAGGTCAGGCACCAGACCCTGGATAAGCCAAAATTCCTGAAATGAGAAAGAGAGCCTTTAAGCTAGTCTTTGTATTTGGGGAACTGGGTTTTGTTTTAATCAAATTAAGGTGAGGTGAAGAAATTTCACCCAAGAAAACATACAAATTCCCCTATTTTGTGCAGTTATGGAAGAGCACCCATTACTACTCTTCTCACCTCGGTTTGTTTTGCTGGGATATATTCTCTGAAAGTGTTTATACTCTTCTGGAGCAGGGAAGTCTTCTACTGGATGGAAGGAATACTTTGATTCAAAATCATCTGAAAAAGAAGAGAATCTTTCTATCACCCTTCCTTGTGCTCCCACAGGCCTGTGTCTCACTATGACTCTCCCTGCCCAGTCTCCTGTGCATTCTCAGGTACTCCCAAGCCTATCTCACCTAGTAAAGCACAGTTCCTGAGAACAAGAACAACATCACCTTATGTGGTATGCATGCTCAGAGGCTCTTCAAGTTAAGGAGTGAATCCTTGGGCTGATTCTTAAAACCTTTCCACCAAAATTCAGGTGCAAACAGGACAGATGCATAGCTATTTACACAAGAACAGAGAGAAACAGTCCTGTATTTCAGTAACATGGTCCTCTTAGAGACTGTCACCATGGGAAACCAGCTGACCGAATCTACAAATTGGCAGAAAATAACCTAAAAGAGGAATCCTTGTCTCTAGCTAGTGAGAGATTTGGTCACATAATTCCCTTCTGAAGCAAGTTACCCTCGGTCAGCTCTGCAACACAGCTCAGACAGCCATCTCATGGCCTCCACCACCACCTTCCATGGCCCCTCTATACGGGGACTCTAATTTTCCGAGTATAGCTCCATCCCATTCCAAAGGCGTCCATACTAAGGATGTATCTTCAGAACAATAACCCTGAACCACCTGAGCTAGTGAAGTTGGCATGCGAGCTACGCAACTTAAATAGCTAGATACCTACCCAAGAAAGATCGGACAGTGGTGATAGAATCTCTGTGGCCATTCCTCAGGGGTGGTGGAGGAGGAGGTGGCCCAGCTGGTGTCCTTGAAGGTGGAGGTGGGGGCTTTCCTCGGCTCTGGGGTTCTGACCCAAGCATTCGGTATGGCGGGGGAGGAGGGGGAGCATCTCTGGCTCCGTTTCGAATCATGGGTGGCGGTGGCAGAGGAGCTGCAATCAAAATCCAAAGTAGTTAGACACAAACGTGGAAACAGAGAGGGTGAGGGATTTGAGAGACACAGGGTAAAAGAGTGCCTTGGTGCTCTGCCAGGCTTTGAGAACCTCTGGGTGACATGAAGTATCACACTCACCCTCCCCTTCATCACTGTTTAACAGCATCACCACTCAGACAACCAGGGTTCAGAATCCCTGAACATTTTTCATTTCCCTACAACAAGTCAGTCAAGAACCCTACTAATTCTTGAAAACTCTCTTCCTGCTTTTTGGTGCCTTCTCCACAATTCTAATTTGAGTCTCTCATACTTACTCTGGTCTACTACAAAAGCCTCCCCAGTGTCTGCCCTACTTTCAAACTCACACTTCCATTCTACAGATCACCAACCCACTACTGTCCCTAAAATACTTGCTCAGATTTTTCAAGGGGTTTGTATTTCCTACATCATGAGGTCTGAAATCCCTTCTTCTGCACTTCCACTGCAGCCGAAGCACATCACCAGCACTTCACGACGATTAGTCCTGGTAAAGTCCTCTCCCCAGTGCACTTCTTAAAGTCAGAGCAGTGCTGTTCACCTGTGTTCCCAAGAGCAACCCAATGGACACGATGTGAAGGTAACCACTGCTTACATGTATCTTGTTCTTCTGAGTTCCCCCACAATACTCTGAAAAGTCATTCCCATTACCAAATCATACCTATCCTTCAAGGTTCAACTAAAATTCCACCTTATCAAGACCTCAAATCAGCCTACTCTATTCTGACCCTCTCCTCCTCAGCTTGCCCACAGCACAGAGGCTCTGGCATTTATTCTAGCACTTAGCAGCACAGACTAAAATGAGTGATTTTAAAAACACACATAGCAGGTAGCTAACCACTGTTCACTTGGGGAAGTTTTATATTCTCCAATCACAGTCTCATCATGCAAGAAAAACTGGGAATGGCTCTTTTGGAATTACCAGACTTAAAGATATCATTACATGATGGTCACACTTCATTTCTGAAGTCACCTCACCACCAACAGCAAAAGTATTCATACTAAGTCTGACTCTGCTTTTTGGCCATTTCTAAAAAATCAAATCCACCCTTAAAAGACAAAAATTTGCCACTAAGTAGAAGCACATGTGAAGAAATGGCAACATGGGTGGATTACGTCTAAAGCCTCCCAATGACACTATCAACAGAACAGGCTTTTTTGTGTTTAAAAATCAGTCCTACACTCTGGATTAACCAACAGTAATAGCAATGGTGATTTACTGGCTATCTATTACAGTCTAGGCAATGTGCTGCATACTGTATATGCATTAAATATTAAACAAATTCTTAAAACTACCCCTAGAAAGTATGTGGAATCATCCCCATTACACAAATGAGGGCACTGGAACTCAGACAGGTTACTTGACTAAGGTCACAGACCCAATAAAAATAGGCCCTACACACTTCTCCTCTCTTCTGTACCCCTACCACAATGCCTTGCACAACTGCCTCAAGTTTCACATATCTCCTCAACTAGATTTACAACTCAGGGAGTTAGACGTCTGTCTTTTGGTACCCTTGGCAATGCTGAATACCTCTAAATAGAACATGGAGAGAGTATTCAGCTTAACAGACAACATTATTTTAGTAATGAAAGTGTATTTTGTGATTCCTCCTGAATTACTGTTGGATTTCAGCAGAGTGACCACAGTTCAGTACATAACAGAACAACGGGATAATGTTGATATTCATGGAAAGGGTTTGGCAAAGCAGGCCCACTAAACCTTAGTTTTTACTACCCCCCAGACAGACTCAGATTGTCAACTCTCCCTCACTCTTTTCAAGGTCTGCTGAACCATGAACAGGATCCATTAGGGGACGTTATTAAAATCTCCTTACCATCTCCCACCACACCTCTGAGCCTTGTTTTCATTCCAAATGTGCCCAAACCAAAGCTCTTTCAGGTCACCCTTAAAACATTTCCCTCAAACCCAGACTTCTCAAGACCCTGAGTGTATCTACTCCCACGACAGTGCCAGGGAGTATAAGGTGGACAGTGTCAGCTAGGCTCAAAAGGACACCTGCTAGACACTGGACAGTGGCAGTGATAAGAACCAACCTGGGACAGCAAACACAGCCAAATTCAGAGTGATCTGTTAGCTCCTTCAGTTCCTTCTCTCCAGGACGGTCGTCCCAACCAATGCTGCTGTCTGAGATCCTTGTCAGATCATGTTAATACTGTTTCTAGTCACCCAAAGAACCTAAGAAGCGACCAGTTTACAAAGGAAGCCCTGGGATGGGAAACAGATTTTTAAAACCCAAACCCCACCCCAGTGCCGCAAGTTGATTCCAACTCATAGCAACCCTCTAGGCTTCCAAGGAGTGCCTGGCAGATCTCAACTGCCCACCTTGTGGTTAGCAGCCGTAGCACTTAAACCACTACGCCACCAGTGTTTCCTTAAAATCCAAGGTAACCCTAATTTTGAGAAAAGCATGATATTGGTATCAAGTCTTCCAAAAAGAAAAAGAATTCCCTTTGTAACGGGCAGTTTTTCACTGTGCAACAGAAAAATTCTGGAAACAAACTCAATGTATGAATACACAAGTTTGTTTCTGCCTACAATATTTTTTAAACTGCACAATGATACTGTGAGATGCATATTTTTATCCTCTTTTTACAGATAACAAATTGAAACCGTCAGAGTAAAAGCTTACAATTTTCAAAATCTGTAATTCTAAAGCCAGTAAACCCGATGCTGTGGAGTCAAGTCTACCTCCAATACACATATTTTTTTGATCTCTGAGAAGACTGGGAAGGCAGATGGCCTTACACCCTTTTGTACATAAATAATTCGTACAAAAACAAAAGTACATTACATAATACTGTCCTGATGTGATTTAAATAGAGATAAGTCCATGAACTACCTGAAAACCCTTTGCATGAAAACAGTAACAATTTATCAGTATGCTATGATGTACAAAAGATTTGAACATCTACTTTGACCTGACAACCACCTTTGAAAATACCTAACACTATTCCATAGACAGGAAAACAAACCCAGAGAATCAGAGCAGTTGGCTGAAGGCCACACAACAATGAGAGCCACAATTGAAAAGATGTCCAACTTTTTCCCAGTGTGTGACTAGCTACTGCTCTGGTTACTGATACAGAAAGAGGCTGCGGCCTCCAGCACCTCCAAGGTAATGATGGCTAATGGAGAGGGAAGCAAGGCTCCTAACTGGAAAATTTTCTAAAGAGAAAGAACTGAGAAGAGAGAACCAAGAAGTCTGCAGACATTTAAAGCTATTAAGCTCAGCCCACAGACACTGCATTTTTCTCTATTTTTATTTCTAGATGTGACAGGAAAAGCCAAGGGCTCTGCTCAGATCATGGGTCTTTTAAAAAATCCTTAAGTTAAAGATTATCCGCATGAGCAGCAAAATCAAAAATATTTACTCTCTGCCTTTTACAGATATGTAAATCAAAAACCCACTGCCAATGAGTTGATCCTGACTTACAGTGAACTACCTATATGAGGTATCCAAGGCTGCGAATGTTTACGGAAGCAGATGCCACCCCTTTCTCCCGTGGAGTGGCTGGTGGGTCCCAACTGCCAGCCTTTCAGTTAGCAGTAAAGCACTTCACGCGCTGCATCCCCAAGTGCTCCTACTTACAGACGTAGAATGTTATTCAAATCTGTTCCCCTGTGGGGAATAAATGTGTTTTCATGTGTGAACAATACCACCCTCATTTAAAACATTCTTTATAACTGTGTGAAAAACATGGAATGGGATGTTCCCAGCTGTTCCAATAATAACCAGATTTTTAAAAATTCCTAAGTTAAAAGAAAAAAATTTAAAAACCTGCACTTTGTAGAATTAAGGGCCAGCTGAAGACTATATTCTTAGGACTATCACTAGGAAGCCAGATCAGGAATGTTATCAGGCTGACTACCCTATGTTAGACTTCTGAAGCACAAATCTGTAAGTATCTACCCAAGCAGCCCAGCACAAAGGGCTTTTAAGGCTTCTTGATGACATACCTTCTTTATCAGTTTTCTACATCTACAGAAGCTGACTGTTTAAAAGTTCAAAAGCCACTTATGGAGGGTGTGACTGAAAGTCCAATGACACAAGATTATCAAAACCAAACCACCTGCCAACCAGTCAGTTCTGACTAATAGTGAACCTCCAGTTTAGAGTAGAAGTGACTCTCAGAGTTTCCAAGACTATAAATCTTTACTGAAGCAGGCTGCCACATCTTTCTCCTGCTGAGCAGGAACCCAGTAGCTGACCTTCTGTTTAGCAGCCGAGTACTTTAACCACTGTGTCAACAAGGCTTGTGTAGTAGATACAAGAATAAGGGAGCCAAAACTGCCGGGTCTAAGAAGCCCCAAGGAGCTGTCATGGTCTCTGTTACTTTCCAATTTCAGAGAAGTTGTTTTTTAGAAAGACAACACAACTTCTCTAGAGTTCCTTGGAAGAAGTTCATCCACTTCCATTAACAGACAGTCCTTACAAAAGTTCTTCCCTCCCTTTGCCCTCTCTCCCTTATTCCCACATGCCTAAACTATGCCAACCTTGCCTGTTTAATACAACTCTGCACATACTCTGTACCTGCAAATGCACAGCTGAGTACACACTGCGGGTCCATCTCACTGCAAATGTATGGCCTCTAATCTCAAGTGGGTTTTCTGCACTGCTGGTGACCTGCCCATTTCCCTCATCTAGCCACTCTCCCACACTCCCCAAAGACCACTTCATACCATCTCTCTCTTCTGCTGTCCTCACCTCACCTCATTTTCAGCGGATGGTCTTTCTATTATACTGAGAAAACAGAAGCTAATCAGCAGAAAACTGTACACAAGCTCCTACCACTACATCCACCTACACACTTGCTTCTGTGCCTGAATGTTCTGTCTTTCCTCCTGTCACCATAGAAGAACTGTGTTCCCTCTTAGGCCAAGTCCTTATCTACAGATTAGAATCTATCCCCTCTTACCTACTCGAGAACATTAGCCAAGTGCCATCGAGTTGAATTTATTTCTTCTCCCTCCTGACTCCATTTTTTCCCTACTAGATCATTAAATCAGTATACAAACAGAAGTAGGGGGTGAGAAATGGAGGAGGACGGGGGTAACGTACCTTCAACCCCATGTCCTTTTCCAGAGCCACTCATTTTTTTTTTTTTAGTTTTTATTTGACATGACTGAGTGAAAATGTACATTCACATGTAAATTTACATGCCCACCTATATGCAGCTTCCACTGCTCTCCCTGTCCGGTGACTGCACACTATTCCTCTCTGCTCCATACATGTCTCATCCTCCCAACAGCCTCCTTTCCCCTCCTCTCCGTCCACTCCCCTTCCTCCAGCTAGAGGTCAGCAAGATGATATCCTATAGATGTATAGAACCATAAAGTGCTTCCAATATATGGTCACTCCGCCATTGCCAAGTCCAATCCATTCCTGTCCAAAGAGTGGACCTTTGTTATAATTTATGGGAAAGGGCAGCATCAGGGCCGGGGGCCATGCTCTCAGAGGAACCCCAAAACCACTGGACCATCAATTGAGGTCTTTTAGTGGAGATCTCATGATGCACCCCTTTTTATTCTTGTGTTGCCAGTGAGACTCCTCTCTATGAGCTCCATCGTAGAGCCACCCATTTATCTGTCTCCCTTCACAAAAAAATGCAAGAGATTTCTACACTGATCCCCAATCCCTTTCCTCCTGCCCTAGTGAATTCACTCCAATTGGGCTTTTACCTTTGCCCTCTGTCCCTCTACTGCAATGACTCAAAAGAGGTCCTATGTTACTTGGAGATTCCAAAAATGACTCCCATGTTGCTATGACCAATGTCAGTTTTCAGTCTTCAACCTACATGACCTATCTGCAGCCCTGGACACAGTTGACCACTTCCCCTTCCCCGCAAGACTTTCATTAGCTTGTATGATACTTTCTTGGTTTTCTTTCTCCCTTCCTCAATGGAAGCTCTTCCTGTTTTCTCAGCTGGATGCTCCTCACCTCTCTTACCTCTGATGTAGGCATTCCCAGATCTGAAGCCTCTTTTCTGTCTACAATCCCTCCCTAGGTGATCTCAGCCAGCACAGGATAGTTTTCATTTCCATTCAAATTTATCTCTCTAGCCCAGACCTTACCCAGAACTTTAGTTTAATGCCCAACTTCCAATTCCTTATCTTCTCTTCAGTGACTCAAACTTATCCAAAAATGAATACCTATCTTCTCCTCCAAACCTGCTGTGGTCTTACCCATTTGTTTGGTTCACTGCAGTAGCCTCCCAAGGGGTTTCTTTTTGTCCCCCTTGCCCTCTTGCAGTCTGTCCTCAACACAAGAGCTAGTGATCTTCTCCCAGAACTCTCCAGCGGTTCCCCAACTCACACAAAGTAAAAGCCAAAGTCTTTACAAAGTCCTGCAACATTCTCCCATGGAGTTCCAGCTTCTGACCTCCATTGCTTCCACTGGTCCCGTGCTTATTCTATTCCTGCCACAATGGCCTCCCTGTCATGCCTTGAAAACAAGGTATGACAATTAACTCTGTGAATTTAGTTGTTCTAAGTGCTACGTACTGCTGAATATCATTACAATCACCTTCTTCAGAGTATACCCCTTGAGAAGCTATGCACTGACATCACAGCCTAGTCCACACTTCAAAGCAATTTTGGAACTTTCTGGAATGGCCATTGTGCATGGTGGCAAGGTGGCAAGTTGGTGAAATTAACTGGATAGTTGTCTGTGAGGGGTTTTTAGCCAGCCAACAAGTAACTGTATCGGAACATACTCTCCACTCACATGATCTGGCCTCCAATGACTTTGTTCTTTACCCAAAGATAAAGGAAATACTGAACAGAAGACACTTTGATGACATTCAGGGTAATACAACAGCTCTGATGGCCATTCCAGACAAAGTTCCAAAATTGCTTTGAAGGGTGGACTATGTGCTGGCATTGATGCATAGCTTCCCAAGGGGAGTGACATTCAGCAATGAGGTATGCAGCACTTCCTCTAGGATGAGTTCATGAACGTAACTGGCAGACCTCATATGTCAAGAATACTTCTGCCTCAGGGCCTTTGCATCTTTTGTTCTCAATATCTGCAACAGCTATTTACTCAGAAAGCTACTTAACTTTATCATTTTTTCTAAATTTCTGCTAATTTCTCACCTATCAGTGAGGGTTTCTGTGACCCTACTCCCCACCTAGTATATCCTACTCCCTTTCTCTGCACTGTTTCTCTAAAGCAAACTATACAGTATGGATTTACATATCTTACCAGTGTATTTCCTTGGGGATTTTTCTTTTTTTTGTTTTTTCTATTTACCACCTATCTCCCCAACACCTATGACACAGTCTGACACATAAAAAGGCATTCAATAAGTAAAGCTGCTGAATGAATTAATGACTTCTTGTTCTTTTCCATCACTGAAGGGGAGGGAGCTTTGAGAAGAAGAATGGAGAGAAAAGATAAACTCAACTTTCAGTGTAACACAGAGGAAACCAGAGCTTCCAAGCACTCACCAGCTCCTCGACTGGGAGGGTCTCGGGCTGGGGGAGGTGGCCTATTACTCTGTAGAGAGGGGGAGGCTGAGCTGGGTGGAGGAGGTGCTAGGCCTCGGACAGGCCCTGGAGTCTTCCTATTCAAAGAATTGTGTCTCTGTGGCAGCTCAGGGGCTGACTCATTAGTGGGACTGGAGGGTCCATTGGGAACCCCAGGAGGCTGGCGGTAAGGCGGTGGAGGAGGAGCCAGAGACTGGCCACTTGGTCCCGTTCTGATATTCACAGGAGAAGGAGGTGGTTTGACCGGGGGTGGAGCAGGAGGTCCCTCCCGACTAGAGTGAAGCCTCTGTCCAGGTGTCGGAGGCAAAGGTTTCTCTCTGTTGTAGGCTGGGGTCTTGCTGCTGTGCACAGGCAGAGGTGTTGGGGGTGCGTTGGCACGCCGCCCTGGGGGTGGCGGAGGAGGGGCAGAGGAGCTGTGTTTCATGCCGGTACTGCTGGTGGTATTCGGCCGGGAGAGGTCTGGTAAAGAGGGTCTTTGCATCCTGGGCAGTTCTGGGACTGAGGCGCGACTGCTATCTGTGTCATCTTGAGGACGGCTGCTGGCTGTAGACACAGGAGGCCTTGGGGCAGCAGCTCGAGAGCTGGGGACTTGCAAGGCGGGTTTTCCGGCTACACCCTCTATAAATATACCAGACAGAACTGGGTCAACAGAGCTAGGTACATGTTGGTTAGTATGTCTGCCTCACCCATCCTCCTCCACCTAATCTGGACAGCAGCAAAGAAGCCCGTGAATAATTCTGGGTTTAATCCTGTGGTGGGGTCAGGGCCCATTAATAAATATGACTGATACATGTTTAATACATTTTCATTTAATTCCTCAACTTTTGCTTTATCCTACCTTATAACTCCTCCCCTACCCCACTCACTCCTCCTCCCACCTCTACCTCCTTCCTCAATCCCACTCAGCCCACTTGGAACCAATTCGAAATTAATGCACTTGCTTAGGGGACACTGAGCTTCTGTTAAGAGCAATGGAAATAGTGGTGATGCCTGAACAACATAATCAGTATCACTAAATACGTAAAAAATACTGAACAGCGAATGTTTTGTTACATATATATTTACTACAATTTAAAAAAAAAAGAACAAGAAAGATCTATTCCTCAGGGTAAAAAAAAAATTAACCTTTTGGTTGGCAGTCTGAATCCACCAGGTGCTCCTTGGAAACTCTATGGGGCAGTTCTATTTTTGTCTGTAGGGTTGCTATGATTCAGCATACACTTGATGACAGTGGGGTTTTGTTTTCTTTCTTTTTTTTTTTTTAAATCAGTACCTGAACTGTCCTTGGCTCCTACAGGCCTCAACTTCGGCACTCCTCCTTGGAAGAGACCTCCCATGGGCTGCAGGGCAGCTGCTCCAGAGCCGTAACCACCACTGCTCCCTTTAGGTTCTGGAAAGCACACCATTAGGGTTTTCATTTTGCATGTTCTGAAGTAGTAACCTAATCGATCCTGAAGGGAAACTCCTTCTTCATTTGGGCTTTAATCTGCAAACAAACCAGTCTTGCTTTTTGCTTTTCCATTTAAAAAGCTAGACCTCTCTGTTCCATAGCTTCATGTGGAGATGAAACTTCACTGTGATGAAAGAGAAATAACAAAAAGACCAAGAAGCCGATTCTCCCTTATTTAGAGCACAGGATAACTAGAATGAAGAAATGTTCAGCAGAGCTCTCTGGGCTCACCTTTCCAAGTCCCAGATGGGAAGGGGTATATGGCTCAGGGACCTAGGTGGGAACAAACTCCTAGAGGCCCATGGGAATGGATACTTGTAGCAATTACAAAACCATCCTTAGCTTCAGCTAAGGCTTCCAGGAATATGGGGGTCTTCTTAGAGAACAGCCCTAATAAGCACCTATTTACAGTAGGAAATGCTAGTCTTAACCTTGAGAAAGCTTCCTAAAAGGTCAAGAAGAAACTCCTAAGGTATTTAAATGCACAGATGGAGAGAGAGCCAAAGGATACTCCAGGACAGAACTTCCCCACTCAGAACCCAAAAACAATGACAGCCAGCCAAGGCTCCAAGTCAGTCTTGGGATCCTGGTGGCTCAAGACTGGGAAATGAAGATGAGACTCACTCTCGAGGATAGGAGCACTCCGATCATTAATGTTGGTCACCTTCTTCAGCTTGGTCCCTTTGCAGATGTCCTGTAGGAGGGCACCTCGATTCCGCTGCTCATCTTTGCTCAGCTTGGGCTGCACGGTGTTTGCCTGGAAGAAGAGGAAAACGTCAGTTCACTCTAGCTAGTCCCCTTCCTTAGTCAAACTGGGCTCCCCTGAAACGATAATGTAACCTCCCCTAGCATTCTGCCTATCAAACCTAATCAAATATGCATTTAAATAATCATCACTGATGCAATCATCATCCTTATTTCTCATGTCTTATTCTACCTTCTGTGAAGGGTATGTGTCTCTCTCCTATTTAGAAGCTTATGATAGTGGGCCTGCACTAATTTTTGCTGAGTCCCTATGTGTTAGTCATAGTATTAGATGATTTATATGTATTATCACCATCGAAGCAAACATATACTGAGCCCCTACTATGTCTCAGGTATTGTGGTAGGCACACTATACTTGCATTACCTCATTTAAAACAAGCCCACCCCATCACGGTCATTCAAATCTCCTTCCTTTTCCTCATTCACCACATTGTTTACTTTCTGTCTACTGAATTCATCCTCCACTCTCCATCCTCATTGTGCCACTGCAGACCCTCAATTTTCAACTTCAATACCCAATCCACCATCCATACTGGTAACAGTACCTATCTAATACAAATCCAGTCAGGTCATTCATGCTACTGCTGAAACTACTTCAACACCTTTCCATCATCACTAGGGAAAAAACAAACTCTCAGCCATCACTTTGAGCTTCTCCCACCACATTCCCTCAAACAGTAACCTACACCCTGGTCTGATTCTCACAAACCAGGCATTCCACATCCTGTATTCTCAACTTCTAGTGCCCTTCCTCCTTCAACTCTCTCTGGCTAATCTCTACTCAACCTTGAAGACTCAAGTATTACTCCCTCCCCAGACATCTTCTTTGATTGCCTCTTTTCTCTTTTAATTATATAAATATTTTCTTGTTATAAGAGAGTAAGGTAATACATAAGCACAGAGTAAAATAATCTGGATTTTCTAAATTATGTACCAAGCTGAGTCCCTGATACAGACTAAGTGTCTCTGATGAAATGAGTTCCACCACTAAAGACTGCAACTGATGGTCTGAAGGCATGGGGGTTCCCCTGGGAGCATGGCCCCTAGATCTGATGCTGTCCCTGATCATAAATCTTTACTAAGGTCAATTCTTCAGACAGGAATGGATTGGACTTGGGGACAGAGCGACCATATCATGTGTGCACTTTATGGTTCTAGCCATCTATATGATGTCGTCCTACTGGCCTCTTACTAGAGGGGAGTGGAGAAGGTGGAGAGGAGGGGACAGGAGACTGTTAACAGGGTATGCCATGTATAGAACAGAAAAAAGGAGTGTGCTATCACTGGGCAAGGACAGCAGAAGGAGCTGCAGATAGGCAGGTATGCAAATGTAAACTGGGTTATACACTATTACTCAATCCCCTCCCCCAAAAAAGTTCCTTCATGCGGCCTTTTGGTTTGGTTCTTTGGAAAAACAGCTTGGCAGATTTTCCCCCTAAAGCTCAACAAGTGACCTTTGCCCTACTATCCTGTCTCTGAGGGCTTGTTATTTTTGTCCAGATTGACTGACATTTCTTAGGTAAACTGTAAACCATCTGTGGTTTGATACTTTTTGTTTGGTCCTGGGCTGCTGCCTGCCCTGTGATTGGTATCCACTTTGCCGGGACTGGTCAACTAATATGTAAATAAAGTAAATATCAACTATGAAAATGAAGTCACTACAGCCACTGTACAAATGAAGCACCGCACTTTGTGGCCCTGGTGGAAAAGTCATGGCTTGAAACTGACAAGGAGTTTGTGCACATATGTACCAACTCCAAAGAGGTTTTTCAGACAAGCAGAAACAAGCAAAGGCAAGAAATAAGCAGAGAAGGAAGGAAGGAACCTCTTAAAAGTGCTTGTAATACAGGTCAAGGGCTATTAACGCTGAAGACTGTTAACAGACCCAGAAGTCCAGCAGCAGAGTTGGTGGTGACAGAGGACAGAACAAAGAACAGCCTGTCCTAAGGTGGCCGAGAGGCTTGCATGGCTGAGAGGAACTGAGAGAACCGCCCCAGGAAGCCTACATGCTTCCTAATCTGGACCCTGAGCTGCAGCCTGTTAATCCGAGCCCAGGTAGCACTCAGTTACTGCCTTAAAAGAAACACTTCACTTCAGCTTCAGCTTCACATCTCACCAGATTCCCTAAAGCAATAATCTAAACCATAAGAACAACCTGTGAGTTCTGAGTGGCCATTTTAACACCTCATCAAATCCAGAAGAAAGGTAGACAGTATAGTGGGAGGAGGGGTAGTATCAGAATTGGTAAAAAGGCTGAGGAGCTGAGATATGTCTGACCTCACTCTCACGGTGATCAGCTTTGGACTGATCCCGGTCACTATTCTCCATGATGTTAGATAGCTTCTGACGGCATTTTACAGTTCCCAATAAAAGGGGACCGAGAGAATGACTAAGACAGCACAGGTGACTGAGAGAATGACTAAGACAGCATGATTCAGGGCAGTAACCCACAGAGAGACTCAAGGAGACATTCTGGGTCCTTCAGTCCCACCATAACCAGACAAGTTCTACTTTTATCTACTTTACTTACTAGGCTTCCACACAGAATTTCATCTTCAAAAGGGGTTCAATACTTAAAATGTAAGTAAACCAGAGATTACAGAAAAAACACTGAACCAGAAGTTGACAGGCCTGAACTCCAGTCCTAGTTCTGGAGCAAATCAGCTAGGCAAGTCACCTTTTCTCTTTAGGGCACAATTTCTGAGCTGTTAAGACATACAGACCCCTGGGCTACTGGTTCTCTGAAATTACTTTACTTCTGAAAGTTTGCAAAAATGAGGTAAAACACACCAGCTCCTTCTTCTTCAAGTAATATCAGGTATTACAACTCAAGTGTGGTTAAAGCAGCTGCCTCTTTGGCTCAAAAGTCACACTGCTTTTGTCTCCCATTATCAAACTTGTAAGTCTTCTTACTAATATATTCCAATAAACTCTTTTCTTTTCAGATGGGGTTATATCAGATTTGATGGACTCGGCTTTAAAACAAACTCATTTGGAGTAGAAGAGGTGATGAACTGCTTACAAGAAACAATCACAGGAATCCCTATTCTTTTTCTCAAGAATGCTGGAAAAATGACACACTAATCTTTACTGAGGAAATATTTTTAGGGACAAATCCCACTTCCTATTCAGACGGTGCTTGTCAAAACCCACACTGAGAATGAATCAGGACAGGAAATAAGCCATTACAGTTCTATTCTATTCTCTGGACTCACAGCTAGTAGATAAAGAGACCTTACCGGGTTATTCCTCATCTTCTACTACATGTCTTTGAGCAAAGACGAGCCTGGGTCTTACACTGGGTGTAAGGAATCTAGGTCTCACACTGCGGATAAGGTCACTGGGTCTTATACCAGGAAACTCTAAGTACCCACTGACACTAAGACCAAACACCTGGGATGTCACTTGGTCAGGACTGAAGAGCAGCCTCAGCATAAGAATGTCAAGGGCAAGAAAATCTAGAGTTATTTAACAAAAAAACCCAACACGTAAGGGTCATGTATCTACGTATTCAAAGGCTTTAAGATAGCCTGATGGAAGGGGTACCTACCTGATTAAAAGTGGGAGGTGGAGGAGGACCAGGTGGGGGTGGAGGGGGAGGAGGAATTGGCATCCTTGCCCTGCACCTAGTTGGCACTGCTCTCTCTCCGTTTTAATTTGCAGCTTAAGGTCACTCATATACCTGAAAATAAACACAAATTCATTAAGAACAACCTTAACATTGGAGGCACTGTGTATGCAGAACAAAAGGACTGGGTGTGACAGCAGAGAGACAGAGAGAGAGAGAGACTAAGCACCTTATTTTCTAGTTCCATTGTGACCATGGATAGTCCAGGGCTTGACAAACTTTTTCTATAAAAAGGCCAGATAATAAGTACATTAGGCTTTGCAGGCCACACATGATCTCTGTTGCATACTATTTGTATTGTTTTGTTTTTACAACCCTTTAAAGGTGTAAGAACCATTTTTAGTTCATAGGTCACAGATTACTGACATCTGGGATACTCACATTCCTGAAATCTGATCAGAGTATAAATGTTATGTGGGAACCAGGCACCTGTTGTTGTTAGGTGTCACTGAGTCAGTTCCAACTTACAAGAAACAATCACAGGAATCCCTATTCTTTTTCTCAAGAATGCTGGAAAAATGACAACAGAACCAAACACTGCCCAGTCCCACACCATGCCCACAATCGTTTCCATGCTTAAGCCCACTGTTGCAGCCACTGTGCCAATCCACCTTATGGAGGGTTTTCCTTTTTTTCACTGACCCTGTACTTTACCAAGCATGATGTCCTTGTCAGGGATTGATCCCTCCCAACATGTCCAAAGTATGTAGGATGCAGTCTCACCATCCTTGCTCCTAAGGAGCATTCTCAGTTGTACTTCTTCCAGGACAGATCTGTTCATTGTTTTAACAGCCCAGGGTATAGGCAGTATTTTTCTTCAACACCACAATTCAAAGGCATCAATTCTTCTGTCCTCCTTATTCACTGTCCAGCTTTCACATGCATATGATGCAACTAAAAATACCACAGCTTGGGTCAGGTGCACCTTAGTCTTCAAGGTGACACCCTTACTTTTGAAGGCTTTAAAGAGGTCTTTTGCAGCAGATTTTCCCAGTGCAATACCTCTCTTGCTTTCTTGGCTGCTGCTTCCATGGATGTCCAAGTAAAATGAAATCTTTGACAACCTTAATCTTTTCTCCATTTATCGTGATGTTGCTTTACTGGTCCAGTTGTGAGAATATTTGTTTTCTTGATGTTAAGGTGTAATCCGTATGAGGCATGTATTAGGGCTCAAAAGATTTAACTAAAAACTATCCAGCTGTCCCTCTTGTAGAGTCTGTAAGTGAGCCTCATTTTACCCTTCCGTGATTTTGTCCCCCTATAACCTGTCCTGATGAAAGCCCTTTTCATGTCCCTCCAAAAAATGGAAGCGAAATTAACCAGGTATCATATGTAATTTACTCACAGATGACAAGAGAAGTTCAAGATGTAACACTAAGCTTTACCAATCAATCCAAGAAAGAACTGCTTCTGAGCAAAGTGATTAATGAGAGTCCGACCCAGAGAAGAACTTACAGGCAGCACCTAGCAGAAATGGGAGGTGATGCATCCCAAACCAAGCCCAAAAGATCAAACCAGCAAAGGCAACCCAGTGAGCAGACCTGGTTCTGAACTCTTTACATGGGCGAACAAAGCCTCTCTGTGAATAAAGGAACAACTACTGAAGCACTTCTCTCAATTTCCTGGAAACGACAAAGGGAAGGGTAAATTTTTACCAAAGGTTCCAAAACAGCAGAATTGTGACTGCAAAGGTCTTCAAAATCCATTCCCTTTCCAGGCTGGCTGCCCAGAAGAACTAGTTCTTCCAACTGCAGACAAAGAACTGGACAGTGTTTCGGTGAGGTAATTTCTATGGGCCATGGTGTCTGAACCCATCTTAAGAAATGAGCAACTGACTCTCCTGCACAGGAAATACTTCCCTGTTTCTGGTTTCAAAGGTAAGTCTAGGCTTTCACTACCAGGGATCTAACACACTACACTTTAAAAATTGATCAAAATAGTGAATCTTCACAAGCAGAACACTTATCACTAAGGGGCAAATTTAAAATAAAACATAAGAAGAAGATAGATACTTTCTTCTCTGAATTTTCTGGACTCACCTCAAAGCCCCCATAATATTCTCAAAGCAGGAATCAACAGGGAGAATAATGGTCTAGCCAAAATAAACATTTTTCAATTAACTCAAGTCCCCTTTGTCTGTCCCTTTTCTGGGTTTCAGCCACTGCCATGCTGAAATGGTCTTCTAGAATGACTTGGAAAAAACAAGCCCCTAATTTTTGTAGCCACAACTGATACAACCTACATGCTAAAAGCTGAGTAATGACCTAAAGGAACAACCTTATGCCTGACAGAGAGATTTACCATTATAAGCAACTCACTGGAAAAGACCCATATATTATGTAGTTAAAGATGCTTTCTTAATACAAGCCCAGTTCAAACTCTAATTGCAAAAGATATCCACCAAAGAAACATCACCTTCATCAAGTTACTTTAGTGTAGACTACTGGCAGTACCTTTCAACTGTTCTTCTGCCCCCATGATGCCTGCATGTACAACCCACTTCTATCAGTCAAATTTATTATATAATAATACACTACAGTAGCATATTAGCCTTCCTGTTTTTTAAAGTCTAAGAGCAGGAGTACATACATGTGTAGGAGAGACAGACTAACCAACATGAGGGGCAACTTGCCCAAGATCACCCAGGAGCAGACTGCAGAGACCTAGGACCCCAACCCTGGCCAGACTTCTTGCGGATTCTTTTCCATTTCACTAATCAACCTGGGGGAGGGGGAATCGCCCCTGGAAACTGGTGTGGTTTAGCAACTTTCTACAATAAAATTTTATTCACCAAGTGAAATTCAATCTACTTGAAATTTCTGCTCTTTCATCCTAAAAACTACAATATAATAAGCTTTGTACATCCTCAGGAGTGTCTTTCAAACACACTGTGCATTATTTCAAATCTTCAGGATGTCACCCTTATCACAGAATTCAAAGTTTTTATAAAACACAAGCAATGTACCTTTATAAAGTTCTTTCTCCTACTCCTCAAAAGACAACCCTTACGTTTTTATTCAATTTCCTAATATTTCCCTCCAGACATTCCTACATTTTTAGGACAAGAGACTTCCTTACGTAGAATAACACTGACTATTGTCTTCTATATTTGATAAAGGAGAATCCAATTTAGTTGTTGCTTTCTCCACATATTTAAAATTATCTAAGAGGTACTCTAGATATTTTAAAACCAAAAATCAATCCCACTGCCGTCGAATCAGTTCTCACTCACAGTGGCCCTACAGACAGAGTAGGACTGACCAACAGTTTCCAAAGGAGCACCTGGCAGATATGAACTACCAACCTTCTAGCTGCCAGTCTTTCTAGCTGCCAGCAGTAGCACTTAACTACTACACCACCAGGGTTTCCACTTAGGTACCTATAATTTGTAGGCTTTATTCAAATAGTGTTCTGTTGCTATAAAACTCAGATTTCAACTGTGTCTTAGTCACCTGGTACTGCTCTAACAGAAAATAACACAATTAGAAGGCTTCATGAAGAGAAACTTTTATTGTTGCAGTCCGGTAAGGCACAAATCCATTTACAAGTTACAAATCCACTCAATAAGAGAAGTTATCACAGTCCAGTAGGCTCAGCTCAAATTCAAGGAGAGCATCTCGGCACAGGAACCTCAGGTCCAAAGGATGTGCTCTGTTCTTGGTGCTGCTTTTCTTGGTAGTGTGAGGTTCCCAACTTCCTGTGCTTACTTCCCTCCCTTATCCCACAAGCTGGTGGCTTGAGTCCTGCCTCACTAACACAACTGCAGACCATTCTCCATCACCAAGATCACAGAGGTAGGATTCACAACACACAGGAGAAACGGCATGATATTGGGACTCCTAGCCAAGTCAAATCAACACATACATTTTGGGGGGACACAATTCAATCCATGACAAATTGCAAGTTATTTTAAAAGGAAAAAGAAAAATCCTAACTCTTAATTTCACCTACTCTTATGCTAAGGTGCCTCAGGTAACAGCACTTCCCTTTGATCTTAGTTTTCATTACAGAGTAAATTACAGCTTGTGTATCAAAGTACCCAACAAAATCCCATGGGGAAAAAAACTCAACCTTAAAAATGTAGGCTGCTTCCCTCAGCCGTCTAAAAGGCCTGAGTTCAAGGTGCCAACAAGAAAATTATCCCCTCTTCTTTAAGGACACATTCCACTCTTTAATATCCTACTAAATCTCCTTCCAATATAAAGAAACACAGATAGGTAAAACAGACACTTAACGGCCTTATCTCAAAGAGCACAGCACCTGTGGCAGAGCAGTTAAGTGTCCAGTGCTAACCAACAGGTTGGCAGTCCAAATTCACCAGCTGCCCCCTGGAAACCCCATGGCATAGTTCTGTTGTGTTCTATAGGGTCTCTGTGAATCAGAAGTGACTCAACAGCAACTGGTTTTGTTTTTCTGAAAGACCAGGAGCTCTGGTGGCACAGCAAGTAAAGCACTTGGCTGCTAACCAAAAAGTCAGATGCGGGTAGTCTTCTTCCATAAGGATTTACAGCCTTGGAAACACCATGCAGCAGTTCTCTGTCCTATAGGGTTGCTGTCAGTTGCCATCAACTGGACAGCAGGTTTGGTTTGGGGTCTGAAAGAACACAACAGCTCTGCCTACTCTGTCTCCAGAAACCTAAGGAGAAGACAGTACGTTTTCAAAAGAAAAGTTCCAACTGTTCTCTTAATGGAATCCTTGTGACACCACAGTTCAAATCAAACGAAATCTCTCTATAAGTGACAGAGATGGAATACGAACATTTAGCAACAAGAGAAAGCCAGTTGCTCTAGGACAAAGAAAGTCACGTAATGGAGAATGAGGGTTTTGCCCAGTGTCTTTATTTATTTTTATTGTGATGAAGTGAAAGCATACAATCTAAATTGGTTTTGCAGGCCCACCTATTTGTGGCTCCCTCTGCTCTCTCCACCCGGTGACAGCACATGCCTTCCTTTCACTCTATATACCTAGTACCCTCTTAACAAGCATCTGTCCCCTCCCCCCCACCCTCTTCTCTCCCATCTGGAAAGAGACTAGCAGGACAGCCTCCTGTACATGCTTATCTGGTATATTTTAATCCTAGTCCGAATGAATCACAGCTTTGCCTGATGTGGCTGGAATAACCCAGTCAAGTGGGCTGGGCTGGTGAGACTGTTCAAAGACATTCAAAACCTACTGACGAATCAATTGTTTACAGACCTTCACTACAACAATCAGCCCCAGAAACATTCACAACAAACAAGAAATTCTACATGACCAAGTCCACTTTGTATATTTCTCAGTCAGGTCTCTAGTCCAACAGAATTAATAGCAGAAACCAAGGTTAACTGTAACAAATGAAAATAAGTAAAAATCAAAGGAGCACAGTTTTGTAAAAATTAGGTTCCAGATTCAATAGCAACTTTATCCTGTCTGATCAACATTTAACTACTGACTCAAATAACCCCATGGAGACCTACTAATACCCATCTAGATATACACTGGAATAAGAGACGTTAGAGGAACATTTCATATATCTATGTTCTTTTACCCAAAGAGCTCTTATGCAGAGAGCATACCATATCTTCTTTCACAATTTTCTCCTCTTATTCTACAGCACAGAATAAGTGTTCAATAATCATTTGCTGAACTGAACAAAAGTAAATTTAAACACAGCACTATCTGAAAGAGCAAGTAAACCTGGGTATCTAAAAGCCATGAGGGAGGGCTCAACGGACCAAAACCAAAGACAGAAGAATGGGAATTTCAACGGAAAGAGGAAAGGATGAACCATAAGGCCACGCACACAGTTCAGTGTTCCAAAATTTTTAACTTGCTAAATTCATTCATTCATAAATTCATCCATCATTCACTAAATACTTACCAATCACCATCTAATCCAGTCAGTATTTACAAAGCACCTACTATGTGCCAAGAAGGTACCTGGGTGGTACAAACGCTGTACATCTGGCTGACCTCAAGCTGGCAAGGTAAACCACACAGCCACACCATGGAACAAAGGCCTGACACCCTGTGTCCATCCCAGCGACAGACAAGAAGATCCTGTGGTGCACAGTTCTGCTCTGTAAATATGGATCATGCTGACTCAGAATCAATAGGTTCATGGGTTTATGTACCAAGACAATGTTCCAGAACAATGGTTCTCAGACAGGGATGATACTGCCCCTCAGGAGACATTGGACAATATCTAGATGCATTTACCCATTTATTCATTGCACTTTAAGTGTAAGTTTGTAAGTGCAGTCAGTTTCTCACACAAAAACTTACACACTTTATGTGACCTTAGCTGCTCTCCCCACACTGTGACAGCACACCCCTCCTGTCCACTCAACCAGCCCCTGTCCCCCTCTGCTTTCTCATCTCCTCTCTGAGCAACAGCTGCCCAGTGCTAACAAGCACTCTCTCTAACAGCACAATTTTATGCCTCACATACCGGTTCAAGCTTTGTCTAAGGAGTTGGCTTTGGGAATGGTTTCAGTTCTGGGTTAAAAGAAATTTCTGGCATCATGTCTTCTAGGGAACCGGCAGTTTGTTAGACCATCAAGTCTGGTGTTTTTACTAGAGTTCAAGTTCTGCACCTACAGTTCTCCTGCTTCATCAGGGACTCTTTGCTGAGTTCCAAGGGCAGTCACTGGTGATGGCTGAGTATCTTCCAGTTCTTCCAGTCTCATGCTGATGTAGTCTCTAGCTTATGTGGCCCTCTCTGTCTCTTGGGCCCATATTTTCCTTGTCTTTGATGTTCTTCATTAAGTGCTATGTCTGCTAAGCCAATGGTCAGCAGTTCAAACCTGCCAGGCGCTCCTTGGAAGCTCTATGGGGCAGTTCTACTCTGACTGCTAGGGTCACTGTGAGTCTGACTCAGCTTGACAGCAGTGGGTCTGGTTTTTGGCTTTGATGCTCTTCATTCTCTTTTGCTCCAAGTGGACTGAGACCAATTAATGCTTTTTAGATGGCTGCTTACTAGCTTTTAAGACCCCAGACACCACTCACCAAAGTGGAATGCATAACATTTTCTTAATAAACTATTACACCAAATGATGTAGATGTCACCTGAAATCATGGTCCCCAGATCCTTGCCCTGCTACTCTGTTCCTCAAAATGTTCAGTTGTATTTAGGAAACTTTTTAGCTTTTGGTTATGCTGACTTCTCCTCTACTGTGTTGCCCCTCCTTTCACCTGAAATACTTGTCTACTGTCTAATCAGTGAATACACTTCTCTCTCCCTCCCTCCCCACCCTTGTAACCATCAAGGACTGGTTTCTTCCATGTTTAAACCTTTCCTTGAGTCCTTATAATAGTGGTCTCATACAGTATTTATCCTTTGCAACTAACTTCACTCAGCATAATGACTTCCAGATTCCTCCATGTGATGTTTTCAAATTCATCATTGTTCTTTACCACTGCATAACATTCCATTGTGCGAATATGTCATAATTCCTTTATCCATTCATCAACTGATGGGCTTTGATAGGTTGAGTCCCTCTTTTCACTACTGTGTGCAGTGCTGTGATGAACATCGTTGTGCATGTATTTCCTTATGTGGCAGTTCTTATTTCCCTAGGACATATTCCAAGAATTAGGATTGCCGCATCATATGGTATTCCTATTTCTAGATTTTTAAGAAAGTGTCAAATTGATTTCCAAAGTCGCTGTAGCATTTTACATTCCTACCAGTACAGTCTCTCCACAGCCCCTCCAACATTTATGACTTTGCATTTGTCAGATTAATGCCAGCCTTGGTGGGGTTAGAGGGTATCTCACTGTAGTTCTGATGCACATTTCTCTAATAGCTAATGATCATAAGCATTTCCTCTAGAGACATTTATTACTGTTGCAACTTGGAGGTGCTAACACTGAATGGAAACAAACCAGAGATGGTGCTAAACATCCTACAATGCACAGGATAGCCCCCTACGACAAAGAATTATCCAGTTCAAAATGCCAGCAATGCTGAAGAAACTCTCAAAGCAGAGAAACTCTGCTCAGCTTCACTGGTTATTCCCAGATGCAGGGCAAAACAAGTTTCTAAAATCTTAGGGCTCACATTCCAGTGGAAGAGAGAAAACAAGGAAACAAATACAACTTTAGTATCTCAGTTAACATTAAATGAAAAAAAAGAGAGACAGACAGAACCATAAAAGAATACAGGATGAGGGTGAAATATTCCTTTAATAAGGTAGGGGGAGGGGGCAGATAGCAAGCTCTCTAAAGAAGTCTCTCCCTGAGCTGAGCAAGCCATACAAACACCTGGGGGAGGAGGGAGAGCACCCCAGACAGAAATAATTTCAAGTGAAAAGTCCCCAGAGGTGGGAATGGACTTGATGTGTTAGAGTACTACTGTAAGTGGCTAGAGTGGCTATAAACAGTGTAAGAGTGGTAAGACAAAATCTGAGGCCTTAAAGGCCATCCTCCAAATTCAGAAGTAGTATCACCATCCAATACACTTACAAGGCCAAAGAAGACTAAAGACACTAAAAGCTGCACTCCCGAAATAAACCAGAAGTTCAATCAGTTTATCACTGTAATCCTACAAACTGTACTTGATCTCTTGGCTTAAGCACACATAGGGACCTAAGAACTGTAAATCATCCAGCATTACAAGTCACTTGATGGCAATGTGCCTGCTTGTCCACCCTTTAACTTTGCTCCTGAAAAGCAGTACAGTATGAGAGGTTGAAACTCACTACTACAGTAGCATAATGGCATGCAGTCCCCAGGCCAAAGAATACCAGGGTGGAAGAAGAGCCGCCAGCTGCTGGAAAGCCTTCACCGCCACTCTAGCACTAACAAACTGTGGGAGCCAAACGGGTTTCTATTAGTACATAGTACATAGTCTCAACAAAGACTAAGAACACAGCTCCATGTACACCAGGACAGACTACAGTGGGGCTTTCCACTAACACATGTCTGGTTTCTATAAAACACCAATAAATAGTCTACATATGTATTTCATGTTATACATATTTTACCACCAGTACACCAAAAAAAAAAACTTTCTACAGTTTGAAAATAATCACAGCCCTCTCCTCTCAATGGACAAGGTACAACCTCCTCCTTGGAATTCAATACAGCAGAACCTCTGGTGACACAGATTTCTATCACATGTAGAGATGGAATTAATTAAAATTCCAAAGTTACTAGATGAAGGGAAAAAATCATTTTTCCAACTGCAGGCATTTTTCAACATGGAAATTCAAACTATGCAGCAAATCTGACTCATCCAACAATTTAAAAAAATCACATACCCACCATGAGTATTTTAACTGAAAATACCAAGACTTGTACAAATAAATTAAAACTGGATGCTTTATTCTTTGGATCAATGTTACAAGCAGTACACAACCACAGAAAAGGAAAGAGGCAGAAGAAAGATAAAACACTATATGATGAAATCCTGTCAAACATAATTTCTCTAGTAAAAACATTAAGACGCATTGCAATAATGCAGCTTTTCCCTCTGCTTCTTTCCTCTTGTTATAGATTATTTTTTTACAGCCTTAAAAATGTAAACTCCAAAGTCTGCTTGTTCATATATTACTTCACGTGGTAAAAGTAGGTGTCATAGGTTATTCCCAGATGCAGGGCAACCTAAGAGCCTCGTCCTCTCATCTAAAATGATGACTACCCTTGTGCTCAATTAGATAACCACAGCCACAACAAATGGCTTCATAAAAAAGATGACTAGAGATAACTAATAGAAGAACAACTATAAATTAAATGTCTGAAAATCATCCATAACAGAGATTAGGAAATGACTTCAACGAAACATCCCCAGTCTCCATCCCACCCTTAAAGCAAAGGAAAATCCTCTGATTGTCTCAATAATGAATGGAACAATAAGTGACTTCATTCCCCAAGACTGTTTCAGTGAAACTTATAAAAATGTATCAGCTATTTCTATAGAGCTGCTCTTCTTCAAATGCAAATCAGTGCTATATCAAAAGCCAAAGTGGCTTCCTTAGGCTGCATTTTAGCTAGTAACAGCCACAATGTTTCCTTAAACTGAAACTGGGGTACCACAATTGACCTCTGTAATCTTGCTAAGACAGGTACTATCTGGGCCCCAAGCAAGCCACAGCTGCCAAGGAGCAGCTGGGAACACCTCACTGTCCAGATGCTTTACAGACTAGCAGTCAAGGTTATATCAGTTTTCCTCTCTAGGCCCAGGGATCGATAAAAACAAAAAAAGGGAATGGGTGATCTTTCCTATCTGAAAGAAAAAGGCTGTCAAACCAGAAACAAACTTCAAATTACAGTGCTTAAACATCTCCAAAAAAGAAGCTGCATAAATTCAAGGCACATGATTAGTACATCTGTTTTCAAAGACTGAGTCAATTTGCTATTTCACCAAAAACATTTAACAGATTCCTGGATTTAGACAGGGAGATGATGCAGAGCTCAACGTTCATAACTAACATTTCCTCCCCACCCACACATCTCTGAGAAATCAGTGAGTTTACAGATGTTGGCTAAAAAATGAAGTCACACAAGGCCAAAGTTATTACCATCAGTCAGTATTAAGTATCAGTCCTGGATACAGAGGCAGAAAAATAAGTGTCCAAATCAGATGAAGGGCACACATTCTAATTTAGAAATCCAGACCAAAGCTAGACAGACTAAAACAGAGCCTGAATACAAAAGCAGTATCAGGGGAAGATGGCTACGCAGTTTGCCTTTGAGACTTAAGATGGGCAATAAATGGTTTAGAAGAATTTCTATAGCAGGCTCTCCCAAACTTGCCTAAAAATAAAATACATAGAGAGTATTTGTTTAAACAATAAACAAACATTCCTGGGCCTTAATACAGGCCAACTAAAATCAGAAATGTTTCAGGAGAGCAATCTGTATACAAACACGTGTTTTAAGTGACTTGGTGTTATTGAAATTTGGAAAGCACTGTTCTAAAAGACTTATTAGTAATTAGCTGCACAAATGCCATGGTCTCTGAATAGGTAACAGCAAGAATTTGATACATGTTTGCTAAATGTGATAGACTGGATACATACACTTATCAATCTCTCCTCATAAAACACTTAAAATTACAGCAAATGCCACTTTTTTCAATGGCATACACCTGAAAACAAAGAAAATAGCAAAGGAGACAACAGCTGAGAGAGAAAGAGATGTCAACAAAAGTTTGGAAGCTGGAAAACAGAGGCACTAGTGGTAACTGCCTGCAGTGGAGAGAAGCCAGGAAACAAGCAGAGATTTTTCACCACAGGATCTCAGAAAAGGGACCAGGTGCCTCTATACAAGGGAGGTATAAGAAGAGCTAAAACAGGACAGTTGGTTCAAAGTCTATACAAGAAACAGAATCCTCCATCCCTTCTTTTCCCTCCCCACGCTGCCTGGAAGATGACTAGAGAAGACGAATCAAAGGGTCTTTAGCAAGGGACTAGGAACAACTAAGGGCTGGCGTGTCATACTGAAAACAGAGAGATCAGAGTGAAAGTGTAACTACTCAACAGTGAGATCCCTCCCCACCTGTCCAGCTCTCTTTTCCCACCCGGTTCCCAAAACATCTGCAGCCAAGGCTTATAATTTCTAGGCAGGAGACTGAAGGTATTTTCTGAGAAAAATGACCAAGCTGCCAATTCACTCTAAAGATAAGCTAGGATCCCAGGCTCATAGCTTATTAGTACCTCACTCTTAAAAACAAACAGATGGACATCTGAAGATCTCTAACATGAAGGACAGGAACCAAAACAAACAAAAACGAATTTCTGATGATATACAGACATATTTATGTATATAATTCACAAAATTAAAAAAGCTCTTAAAAATTAAAAAAAAATTGACAGCAGAAATGAAAAATACAACAGAAGACTTGGAAGAAAAAGCTAAATAAATCTCCCAAATACTGAACGAAAGAAAAGATGAAAACTGGTAAGAAAAAAACTTAAGAGTTCAGTTTAGGAGTTTCGCCATATAGATAATAGGGTTCCAGAAAGGAAGAAGACAGAAATAATTATCAAAGAGCAAACATATTATAAAAGAAATAGTGCAAGACAATTTCCCAGGACAGATGAATATAAGGTCTGATGATTAAGTCTGCAAATTCATCCTAGTAAAAGTGCTACATGCCTCACTGAATATCACTGTGGTCACCCTGAAAGTACTCCCCTTGGGAAGCTATGTACCAATGCCAGTGTCTAATCCACCCTTCAAAACCATTTTGAAACTATTTTTCTGAAATGGCCATCAGAGCGGTCATCAAAATGTCTTGTTTTCAATATTTCCTTCATTTTTGGGTAAAGAAAAGTCACTGGAGGCCAGGTCAGGTGAGTCGGTGGGGTGTTCCACTACAGGTACTTGTTTCCCGGCTAAAAACTACCTCACAGACAGTGCTGTGTCAGCTGGTACACTGCCGTGATGCAAGAGCTGTGAGCTGTTGACAGAAAGTTCAGGTTGTTTTCATTTAACTTTTTCATGCAGCCTTGTCACTACTTCCAAATAGTAAACTTGGTTAACTGTTTGTCCAGTTGGTACAAATTCACAGTGAACGATCCCTCTGATTATCAAAAAAGGTTAGCAATATTGTTTTGACTCTTGATTTGGACTGATGAAATACTTTTGGTCATGGTGAATTGGTTACTTCCATTGTCTACTTTGACCCTTTGTTTCAGGGTTGTATTGGTACACCCACGTTTCATCACCAGGGATAACACAGCTCGAAACATTGTCTTGTCTCTCCAAAAGGTCTTCAACTCTCCTTTGCTTTTGTTCACTGGTGAGCGTCTTCGGAACCATTTTTGCACATTTTGCACACTCCTTTCTCATACCAAGATTTTCCTGTTTATCAATATTTACTTGGTCTGCTATGCTTCTCACAGTCAGCCAACAATTTTGAGGCATGATTTGATGAATTTTTTCAGTATTTTCATCAATTCTGCTCATTACTGGCCACCCTGACCTCTCTTCATCAGTGATGCTTTCTCAGCACTCAAAAAAATGTCTAATCCAGTTGTACACTGTCATTTCCTTCATGGCATTATCCCCATAAACTTGGAATACCACGTCCCTGATTTCACTTTCACTTTTGCCAAGTTTATCAAGAAATTTAATGTTTGTTCACTGCTCTAATTCAAGCTCTGACATTCTTGCAACAGCACACAAAAACACACAGCAACAATGAAAGCCACTCAGCAAGATACTGGCACACTTTGACACGAATAAGTTGCGAGATGTTGATATACCCAAGTTATGAAACCTTACTGTGTTGTGTGTACAGTGCTGCCAACGTAAGCTCAGGGTGGCAAGTTCACAAACTTAATTGTCAGAGCTCGTATAAGCTTCCAGACTGAAAAGGCTCCCCAAATGCTCAGTGTGATGAATTTTAAAACAGCCACACCAATGCACAATGCTGTTACACTTTCTAATACTAATGATAAAAACAAAATCCTAAAAGCTTCCAGAGAAACAGCAGACCCCACACAAATCATCCAGAGTCACAACAGCATCAAACATCACAATACTACTACTAAAAGTTATTAGACCAGAGCACTAGCCTAGTATTTCCAAAGAACTATGATTTCTAACAGAGAATTTTATACCTACCCAAATTACCAACAGTCTAAGGGTAAAAAGAGAAATTTCAGACTTGCAAGACCTCCAAACAAGGTACTGCACACCCCACAGGCCCTTTTTCATAAAGCCTTTAGAAAAGGTGCTCTAATAATGTGTTTGAATGTGATAAGATGACAGGAAAAAATTAGATTGATAATTTAAACCAAAGGAAAAGAGAAAATAAAGAGTTGTACAGCAAAGGAAATGTAATCATGGCACACGTAGTTGTCACACTGGGTGCTGAATTTTTTCCCCTCTTTTAGTAAACATTTACCTCTACTCCCTTCTAGACTCTTGTGTATCTCTAGGGCTGAAGGCCAGGGAACTACATTTCCCAGAATCCCTTGCTAGTGGAGTTATAGTTTAGATTCCACCAAAAGGAGTCATTCACTGAAGTGCTGGGAATACAGAAGAAAGACAACTGTCTTTATTGCTTCTCCAGCACCAACAAACAGATATATGGTCTTGCACAAAGGCAGATAATGTGGTTTGCAGCAGTTTCCAATGTTCTGCTACCAATCACCTACTTTGGCATTCAAGGCAGCTAAAATTATTGGCAATAGTTTCTTCAATTTCTTGCAAGGTGGCTTTCCTTGACCTATGCCAGCCTTCCAACAGTTTTTTTAAGCATCTAAAGCCTTATATTGGAAACCCTGGTGGTGTAGTGATTAAACACCACATCTGCTAACTAAAAAGTCAGCAGTTCAAATCCAGCAGACATTTGTTGGAAACTCTATGGAGCAGCTCTACTCTGTTCTACAGGGTCACTGTGAGACGGAATCAACTCAGTGGCAGTGGGTTTGAGTCTCTTTGGTAAATCCCTGTATTAAATTTCTTCCTGCTTGAAATACCAAGTATGGTATGTTTTCTTGATTGAAGAGCATTAAGAAAAATTATACTGATTGACTCAAAATGGTGATAATCTACAATTATGAGAAAAGCAGGAAGTGCTGAGGGTGGGTAACGATACAAGAAAGTAAAAGCATCATCTTCGACAGGAGATACTCCACAGATAATATCTAAGAATTGAAAAATCAAGAAACAGCAGCATAAGCATACTGTTTAGAAATAATGGAGATAATTTACATCAGGAAAAAACCACTAAGAGTATTAAAAGTGGTTTTCTCAGAGGGTAGAGAAACAGCAGTTTTTTTTATCATAAGTCTTGTAGTGTTTTTGACTCCTTAAACTATGCATTCTTCCTCTTTTGATAAAAAACATTTAAGTACTTTTAAAAAAAATCCTAACACTGTATATGCAAAGTCATGTTTCTCACTGGTCAAATCTCAAAAATAAAGTCAATACTAGGTATGTTACTAAGGCAGTTAGCCAGCCAAGTGCCGTCGAGCCGGGCAGTTAAGGAGAGCAAAAAACCCAAACTATAAAAAATGAAAAAGCCACTATACTTGTGTGGCATAGCAGGTTAAGTGCAAAGCTCTGCAGTTCAAATCCACCAGGCGCTCCTTGAAAACTCTATGTGACAGTTCTACTCTGTCCTCTTGGGTCGCTATGAGTCAGATCTGACTCAAGAGCAGTGGGTTTATACTTGTGTGAGGTATAGGACTTAACTTTACCCTGCAAAAGGTAGATTATGTCCTTGGCTCCAGACAAATAACCCTGAAGTCACCGGGGTGCCTTGGTCTGTGACATCCAGGCCATACCTGAGACTCTGTGTTGGCAAAGGGGGCTGATGATAGCAGAAAAGACTCACCTGGGAGGCCAGTGGCAACCAGCCTTAACACCAAAAACCAAACCCAGAGCCACGAAGTCAGCCAACTCAAAGTGGCCCTGTAAGTCAGAGTAGAAATGCCCCCAGTTTCCAAGGAGCACCTGGAAGATCTGAACTGCCGACCTGGTTAGCAGTTAATCACTTAATCACTATGCCACCAGGTTTTCCAACCAGCATGATTTAGCCTATTGGGCAGAACTGACTGATTAAAGCCCTGGACACTAAGGTTCAGAAAGCTCCCCAGGTAACTAGTATGTATGCTCTGTGGAGGGTAGCACAGCCCTCAAGACATGGAAGCTCTGTGCTGGCACCTCGCTCTAGGTATCTCTTCATTTGTATCCTTTTTGGTTATAAAAAACCTGTAGTACCATTTGACCAGTAATTCTGCTACTTGGAATATATCCTACAGAATCAAGGCCTTTCACACCAACGGACACATGCACAAGAATGTTTACTGCAGTACAGTTCATGACAGCAAAAAGATGGAAACAATCCAGATGCCCAACAACAGAGGAATGGATAGGTAAACTATGGTATATATACTCAATGGAGCACTATGCAATGATAAAGAATGATGATGATTCCAGGAAACATCTCATAACCTGGTTTCAACTGGAAGACATTATGCTGAGTGAAAGTAGTCAGCGACAAAAGGACAAATATTGTATGAAACCCCTACGATAAGATCTCAAAAACTGACTTATGTATAGAAGAAAAGACTCTTCAATGGCTACAAGGGAGGGAAGGAAGGGAGGGGAGGGTTTAGATTAGACAGTTGGTAGAAATTTGGTTGGGTGAAATCGGTGATAGCACACATTAGAAACAAGAACAATATTACATGGACCTCAGCATGACTTGAATACTCTTTCCATCTTAATCCAATATTGCAAGGACAGAGTAGCTGGGGCAGGGGGCAGAAGACCACGCTCTTAGGTGAAATTGAGGCCAACTGGCACAACTAGCATTTTGTCAAGAGGGCTCTCTGCATCCCACATTGTTGAGTGGCGTCTGGGATCTTCAAAGTTGCCGAGCTGACATCCAAGGGCACAGTAAATGGTCCCAACTCAGCAAGAACGGATGATAAACAAGGACCAAAATGACATGGGGTAAAGACAACCCAGAAGATAGAGAAACCCACATGAGTGGGTGCCTACATAGACTCGGGACTGGAAGAACCGGATGGTGCCTGGCCACCACCAGTGATAGCCGCAATGGAGCTCACTAAGTTGAGTCTCACTAGCAACACAAGAATAAAAAGGGCTGCACCCTGAGATCTCCACTGAAAGATCACAATTGATGGTCCAGCGACTTCAGGGTTCCCCTGGGAGCATGGCCCCTGGCCCTGATGCTACCCTTGCCCATAAATCATAATGAAGGTCCACTCTTTGGACACGAATGGACTGGACTCAGCGATGCAGAGTGATCATATAATGGATGCACTTTATGGTTCTATATATCTATAGGATATCATCCTGCTGACCTCTGGCTGGAGGAAGGATAGTGGGTAGAGAAGAGGGGAAACGAGACTGTTGGGAGGATGAGACATATATAGAGCAGAGAGGAATACTGTGCTGTCACCGGACAGGGAGAACAGTGGAAGCTGCATATAGGTGGGCATGTAAATTTATATGGGAATGTACATTTTCACTCAGTTATAATAAATAAAATAAAATAAAAAAACCTGTAGTCTTAAGTATATTCTCTGTGAGTTCTCTGAGCTGTTCCAGTGAGTTAACGAACAGTGGGAGCCTGTCAGTCATGACGTAAGGGTATCATGTGAACTCTTAAACTTGCAGCTGGCATCCTGAATGAAGAAGGGAAGACCAGCTCCTCACTGGTGGTTGGCAGGCAGAAGACTGGAGTGTGGTGTAGACTCCCCAAATTTGCAGCTGGTGTCTGCCTATTCAACACTGTGAAGGATGGTGTCTCTTTAACTTGTGGGCTCGGACCTAGTTCAGATCGTTAGGGTCAGAGAAACACAGTGGCTGGCAACGAGCATGAAGAAGCAGAAATGTGACAACTGGATCAATCTCTGTGTTTTAGGAACTAGATTTATGCTGATCCCTACCACACACTTTGATTCTAGAAGTTGTGTCTCAGATTCAGCTCCAACAAAGTCACTGACAGATGTCACATGAATCTCTGCCACAGCCTGGGTACAACTACACAGTTCACCACTCCAGAGCTTACTCTACCACAGGCCAAACATGTGAGGAACTTCCAGGCCCCTGTAAGAAGTCATCACCTAAGGTAAATGCAAACAACAAAAATAAAAGGATGAATCTTTACTTTAGTCCCTTTCCTAGGTCTTATTTTCAGTGTAATGCAACTAACTGAAAAATGAAAACGACCAACATCTGTGCAGGCTGAAGTCTAGTTACTGATTACACACAACCGCTCTTCTTAATCTAGCCTAGCTTTACCTCACATTAATAGCCCAGAACCTCCACGTGCCATTCTTCATTTGCACACCCCAAATACAAAGGCATAAAAGCACATACAGTGAACAGCCAGATGTAAGTAGCACCCAGTGATAACAGTCACCATTAAGAAACGACCAGTTTATCGCAGCACAGTCCATGATAGCAAAAAGATGGAATCAACCCAGATGCCCAACAGAAGAATGGATAGGTAAACTATGGTACATATACTCAATGTAGCACTACGCAATGATAAAGAATAACGATGATTCCAGGAAACATCTCCTAACCTAGTTTCAACTGGAAGACATTACGTTGAGTGAAAGTAGTCAGCAACAAAGGGACAAATACTGTATGAGACCTCTACAATAAGATCTCAAAAACAGACTTGTGTATAGAAGAAAAGACTCTTTGACAGCTGCAAGGGAGGGGGGTGAGGGAGGGTAAGGGGGGAAGGGTTTAGTTTAGATAGTTGCTAGAAATCTAGTTGTGAGAAAGCAGTGATAGCACACATTACAAACAAAAACAACATTAAGTGGACTTCAGCATAACTTGAGTACTCCTTCCATCTTAACCCAATATTGCAGGATAGAGTAGCTGGGGCAGGGGGCAGGGGACCATGCTCTTAGGCAAAATCGAGGCCAACTGGCACAACTAGCATTTTGCTAAAAGAGCTCTCTGCACCCCACATTGGTGAGTGGCATCTGGGGTCTTAAAAGCTGCCAAGCTGCCATCCGAGGACACAGCAAACGGTTCCAGCTCAGCAGGAACGCATGCTCACTGAGGACCAAAATGACGTGTGGTAAAGACAACCTAGAAGACAGAGAGACCCGCACAATCGACTTGGGACCAGAAGAACCGGATGGTGCCCGGCCAGCACCAGTGATAGCCACGATGGATCTCACTAGGTTGAGTCTCACCGGCAACACAAGAATAAAAAGGGGTGCATCCTGAGATCTCCACTAAAAGACCTCAATTGATGGTCCAAATTATAACAAAGGTCCACTCTTTGGACAGGAATTGATTGGATTTGGCAATGGAGAGTGACCATATCTTGGTTGCACTTTATGGTTCTATACATCTGTAAGATATCATCCTGCTGACCTCTGGCTGGAGGAAGGACAGTGGGTGGAGAGGAGGGGAAAGGAGACTGTTGGGAGGATGAGACATGTATGGAGCAGAGAGGAATAGTGTGCTGTCACCGGACAGGGAGAGCAGTGGAAGCTGCATATAGGTGGGCATGTAAATGTATACGGGAATGTACATTTTCACTCAGTCATGTTAAATAAAAAAGAAAAAAAAGAAACGACCGGAAAGAAAACTTAGGCAGATGCTCAATAAAGTGAGATTTCACATGGAGAAAACTGTCATGCTTCATTTCAAAGATAATAGCCTCTCAAGCTGGATGCAGAAGAGGATGTGAAATCAGGGATATCACCGCTGATGTCGATAGATCTTGGCTGAAAGCAGAGAATACCAGAAATATGTCTACCTGTGTTTCACTGACTATGCAAAGGCATTCGACTGTGTGAACCACAACAACTTATGCCTAACACTGAGTGAAATGGGAATTCCAGAAGACTTAATTGTGCTCTTAAGGAACCTGTACATGGATCAAAAGGCAGTAGAGCAAACAGAACAAGGGGACACTGCACGGTTTAAAGTCAGGAAAGGTGTGCGTCAGGGTTGTATCCTTTCACCATACCTTTTCAATCTGTATGCCAAGCAAGTAATCTGAGACACTGGATTACACGAAGAACTAGGCAAAGGGATTGGAGGACAACTCATTAACAACCTGCTTTATGCAGACACCACCACCTTACCTGCTGGAAGTGAAGATTTGAAATACTGAAGATGAAGGACCATAACCTTCAGTGTGAACTGCACCTCAGCATCAAGAAAACAAAAATCCTCACAAGACCAATAAGCAACATCATCATAAATGCAGAAAGGATTCAGGTTGTCAAAGATTTAGTTTTACTTGGCTCCACAGCCAATGCCCACGTGGAAGGTCAGTGAAAAAGAGGAAGACCCTCAACAAGATGGATTGACACAGTGGCCACCAACACTGGGCTGAAGTATAAACACGACTGTGGACACGGCGCAAGACTGGGCAGTGTTTTGTTCTGTTGTGCATAGGGTCTCTATGAATTGGACCCAACTCGACAGCACCTAACAACAACACATTAAGTGCCAACTCAACACAGAGAATCTAATAACAAAACTGTGACTTTCACTTTTGAGAAGTCTCCTCTCCTTCTCTCCACTCACCTTAAGCCACCAGAAACACAGATGCTCTTTGCTGAAGTGCTAGAAGAATTTGCACGTTTTCACTACTTGATCACTAGTGAAGGGCTGCTAAAACAAGAGTCTACTTTAAGTTATGAAAACAGATCAAGCTGATCCAATTACACAAGAAAGGTACTAAATCAAACAGGGCCATCTGGGCTTGTGATTTCCTAACAAAAGTCAATATACCAGAAGATAAAAATGCTTTCATACATTTGGAATTATAATGCCCCTTGGGTTAATGATTCATCTGCACATTCAAAACTTATGTGTCATGTTAAGACATATGGCCTAAGATGACAGGTGTGACAGAATACTGTATTTGCCAGTCCACAATACGAACATCTGTAATCTCTTCCTAGCCACATGAGGGGGACAAAAATGTCAGTACTTACCAGAAGTAAATGTTTTCTGTTTCCGAAACAGCAGCTCTGGCAAGTTAAGAATCTTATCATCACCCGTAATTTAAACCTTGTTCCCCAGTAAACACTAATCTGTAAACCAACTTTCAAGACCCTAAAATTTTTAAAATATGTATTTTACTGTGCTTTAAGTGAAAGTTTACCATCCAAGTCAATCTGTCATACAAAAATTTGCATACACACTATGTAACTCCAGCTGCTCTTCCCTTCCTATGAGAGCACACTCTCCTTTCCATCCTGTATTTCTCACGTCAATTCAACCAGTTCCTGTCCTCCTCCACCCTCTCATCTCATCCCTGAACCAGAGCTGCTCAGTTAGCTTCATGTCTATACTTAGCCGAGAAGCACACTCTTCACCAGTATCATTGTATGTCTTACAGTCTAGTACCATCATTGTCTGAAAAGCTGGCCTGAAGAATGGTTTTAGCTCTCCGCTAACAGAGTTTGAGGGCCATGTCTTCCGGGGACACTTCAGTCTGTCAGACCATCAAGTTCGGTTCAAAACCCTAAAATTTTAACACCTAATCTAACCACACAATTTCAAGGACATAAATCAAGAATAACAAGCTCCAAAAGGGGACAGGAGATGGTTGAGTGGACAGGGGAAATACATGGTGGGAAGGACTGTAATGTCAAGTGTAGGGAGAGCACCTAGGGCCACATAACAATGGTTGTTTTTGTATGACAAACTACTTGAATTGTAACCTTTCATTTAAAGCACAGTTTTAAAAAAAAGAATAATGGGCCCTAATGACTCAATGGTTCAACACTTAGCTGCTAACCTAAAGGTCAGTAGTCTGACCCCATCAGCAGCCCAACTGGAGAAATGACCGGTGAATGTGCTTTCATAAAGACTGCAGTCTAGTAAACCTCATGGGGCAGTTCTATGTTGTCAAATAAGTTTACTATGAATCGACTCAATGGAACACAACAACTGCAACACAAATCAAGAACAGGCTTTATCCAGGAAAATTCTCACAGACAACATGCCCTACTGTACACCACCAAACCTCATATTGATGAGTTCAGTATCAATACTAGTAAACCAATGCTTGTGAGAACTGATAGGAAAAAAAGCCTAAAGTAAAGGTTAAGTTCAAACTTCACTATATAATTTATTCATTTTTTTTTTTTAGCAGAGCCCATATTTCTCAAGACTTGAGAAGTGATAGGGAAAAAAAATTACTGTAAAGGTTAAAGGTTATGTCTGAAGACTTGCCTCCTAACCTTTCTTGGTTCTCACTCCCAAGGTCCCACTCAATGGTTAAGCATTCAGACGCTAATAGCTTAAATCTACCAGCCACTCCTTGGAAGTATTAAGAGGCAGTTCTACTGTGTCCTACAGGGCCGCTCGCTCTGAGCTGGAATCGACTCAACAGCAACAAGTTTAAGTTCCTATCAAGAGCCCTGTGGTGCAACGGTTAAACCCTCAGCTGCTAACCAAAACACTGGCAGTTCAAACCCACTGGCAGCTCTGCAGGAGGAAAGACCTAGTGATGTGCTCTCATATAGAGCCTAGAAACCCAATGGGGCAGTTCTACTCTGTCATAAAGGGTCGCTGTAAGTCAAAATTGATTCAATAGCACCCAATAACAACAAGCTCCAAGTCACTGGAATGTCTTTCAATTTCCAAAATATCCAGGTTCTCTCCCACTTTAGAACTTCCACCCACAACAGCCCTTTTCTCCTCCCACTTACTTTCAGCTTTCAGCCTTAAAAGTTACTTCCTTAGGGCCCTTCCCTGGCTACCCTCCTTCCCAATCAACCTGAGTTAAGCTTCCTCTATTAGCTGTCTCCACAGCACTTGTGTCAATAATTAATTACCTGCTTATTAGTTTTTCCCACTGGACCATAATTTCCATGAAGACAAAGACTGAGTCAGTTTTCTCTAATGCATCATCTCCAACCACCTAGCACAATGCTTGACACATATAGAAAAAACAAGGTCAAAAAGTCATCAGCTTCAGTAATTCTAATAATTTATGCTACACACGGAAAGGGTCAAATACACACGGTCATTCACTGGAGCACAGTTTGTAACTGCAAAAGAGTGGAAACAGTTTAAATATCCATCAGTATTGGACAGGTAAATAGAATACCAAATCTCTTTATCACTGATAGAAAATGACTGTCAAAATATATTAAATGAAAGAAAAAGATGCACATAGTATGAACGGTGTGCTACAATTATATTTTTAAAAAAGGAAGAAATACATGTATTTGCTTTATATGTTCGTAGTATCTCTGAAAAGAATCTTAAGAATCTTAAACTGATAGTATGAGTTGCCTCTGGGAAAATGAACTGGATAAATGGATAGACAAATGTAGACTAGACTATCATTATCCGCCCTTTTTTACCTTTTGAATTTTGAACCATATGTACTATCTATTCAAAAGAGAGAATTTGCTAAAAACATTCCTGTCCTCACTTCTAAGACTGTGGTAAAAATAGCTTCAATATCTCATACCTGGATCTTCGACACCAAACAACTTATCTACTGACTGAGCACTGGAAAGGCTAAGTACAAAGGAGGAAAATTCACCCACAAATCTCACATATCCTGCTCATACTAAACGACATCATTTTAGAAGAAATGTTCATTTTTTAGAACTGTCCCATTCTGAATAAACATGGAGAATGTTTTCAGTCAGAGAGGATTATTAGATTCAGTCATTTCTGTACGCACAGCAAGTAGGTCAGTAACTGCACTGAAGCAGTATCATAAATACTGACTAAAAACAAGAATCACATTCATTTCCCCCCCAAAAAGTTGCCACTGAGTCAATTAGAGCTCACAGTGACAGCACAGGTCAGTGCAGAACTGCCCCACAGGGTCCCAAGGCGCAGCTAGTGGATTCTCTGTGAACTTTTCACACCTTCCGGCTAACAGAGGAACGATTAAGTAATGCACCATCAGACTCCCACATTCATTAAGCGACTTCAAAATCTAGATGGAGCTTAGCTTGAATCCATGAAGGTCAAGAAACTAAAGAACAAGGAAGAAACCTACACATATTTCTTAAATATACACATTTGCCAAGCATTCAAGATGTTCTTCAGAGAAGAAAGACTTGGGACTGGATTTACACACAACTCCAATAAGCATTATTTGCTACCACAATCAAAGCCATGGACCAGAATCAAAACCTCCAAGATCTGAGTTTGCTGGTTTCCCAAACCTGCAGGTTAGGAACAGAATACTTCAGAATAATGGCAGCAAGAAAAAGCTGAATCCAGGGCCATTAAAGAAAGGCTTCATTTCAGGGAGTCACATCACCGCAGTTAAAGACACTGTCATAAATTGCAAGAAATCATCTTCATAATCCTTCCCCAAATCTATGAGAGACAGTTATCTTCGCTAATTATCCCCTGAGAAACAAATGGTAATTACCAAATCGTAAGATATCTAAGACCAACATGTTGTTAAATACACTGCCATCAAGTGGATTCTGACTCACAGGGACCCTATAGGACAAAGCAGAACAGCCTCACAGAGTTTCCAAGAAGCACCTGGTGAATTTAAACTGCCAACCTTTTGGTGCTGCACTTAACCACTACCCCACCAGGGTTTCCAAGAAGCCATCAATTCATGGTGACGCCACATACACGACTGGACCCTTACGACCCACCGAGTTTTCACTGGTTGATTTTCAGAAATACACAACCAGGTTTTTCTTGCTTGTCTGTCTTATTCTGTTAGTTCTGTTGAAACTCACTCAGTGTCACACAACATGTAGTGGTGGCTGTGCTCGAGGTTCAATGGCCAGGAACCAAACCTGGGTCTCCCACATAGAAGCAAGAATTCTACCACTGAATCCTCACTGCCCTCTAAGATGACACAGACATTATATCTCCTTTTTTTCTTACTAACATGGTTTCCCCATAAAGTTCTAGTCATAACGTACAGATAATATTAAGATCAGTTTAGCCTGTGACTCTATAGGCTCAAAGGTTTGAGAGTGAGTGGTGAGGAGTAAAATTCTCAGAAATACTAAGTCTCTCTCCCTCGATGTCCTGGACATACAAACTGTGCAAAGACACTGATTCTGCATTTAATCACCAGATGAATAAGAAATAAATAAGAATTTAGAAGAACTGTAAAGGACTGTGAGAATGTTCAGTAGAGTACTGCCTCTATTTCCTTGCACAGCAGCTCTCAGGCTTGGCCAATGAACCTCATTTTGACACAAAATGCCCCATCTACTCTAATCCAGCAAATCTCTCTGAAGAGACAAAGAGAACTCTGCCAACTTGTGCTCGGGAGTTGGTGTGAAGCACAGTAGCAACAAGAGCCTACTTTGAGAAGGAGATTAACAATCACATTCAAAGAGAAAAGAAGTTATTTGGCAGAGATGCATGTTGCCAAGATGTTAGTCACAGCTTCAAGGTCCCAGTTGTGTGTCTCTGCAACTATTCTTTGCTTTGACAGACTCCATTCTCCAGCTCAGGAAACTCAAGCTCTGCTTCTGTCACTCCATTTAGAGCAGTCAAGAATCCTTTCATTTGGTAATATCAAACTGTGACAAGATGTCCACCAGAAACTAAAAAAAAGGGGAAAAAATGTGTAATTTGCTGTTTCCCACTTAGAAGTGGTTCAACAGAAAAATGTGACAGGAGAGGAAAAACAGACAATCGTTAAAGAAGCAGGCTACACCAAAAACCTGCCCCAAGCTCTGAGCTTCCATAACTTATCTCAAAGCCGTCTTAATAACAAAACTGAAAAGACAGTTGTAGGGTGAAATGACAGTATAATATCAAGCAGGTTTTCATTCCAAATATATATATGTATATGTGTGTGCATATATATATCACACACACACACACACTTCACTGTCTACAGCTCGTCCTGGGGTTAGTATAAAGATCACGATTTGCTGAAGCAGCCTGAACCTGGTGTCCACAAACTTGTGAATTGCTTTAGATGAGTAGGACAACACACTCCTGTGCACCAGGTCACTCTCATCATCAGACAGCTTAAAGAGTCAAAAAAGAACAATTATTTTCTCCTCATAAGGAACATGGACTTCAATACCATTAATAAACATGAGAACTCTGTTGTTCACCATACCTTCCACCCTGCCCTGCGTTTCACCTTTGTGCTGACATAACATAATCAGTACCAACTCAAGTAAACACTACTCTGCACCCAGCGAGGCATAACTAGAATCTGCCCCCTCTTAAGCAAATCCACGTCAGACTTAAGAAATGCCAAGACTTCCAGGAGCACAGCTTTTAAGCTAAACAAGTTTGCCTATGAGCACAGTGTTTAGAGCATTGGAACAGCCAGGATTTCAAAGCATTAACAACAAATAAGCTAAAACTGCCCACAATCACACTGGTCCCCACCAACAAGCAGCTATGCCAAAGTGAACGGACCACAGTAAAAAGCTCAGTTGTCTAAAATACTATTTATCCATTTATCTTCATCTGTAAAAGATTCATGAATAAGTTCACTGTTTATGAGGAGTAAAACAGTACAACTAGAAAATAAAACATTGCATTCTCCAAATTCCCACAAAGCCACCTCATTCATCCTAACTGTAATCTCCCTATCTCCATTTTGATGGCAGCCAACAAAATGCAACATAATAGTATGAAATTCTGCCTGACAAAGGTTAACATTAAGAAAGAAAATTTAAAAACTAATTCTTCTTCGGCAGGTAAAAACACAAAGTATGCTGAGGAAAAAACACAAGCACATGTCTCCTGAATATAGATATTGCAACTCTGTGCTCAGAAATCGGGTTTTTTTGCAACCACTTGTAAGGATTCTCATTTGGTTAACAAAATTTTTTAGGGTCATAGAGGGACCAGACCTATACTTCAAAGAGAAAGAAAAAATGAGACACTCAGATTAATGATTTGCCTCAAAGTTACTCAGTAAATCAACGGTCCTTATTCCCTGGGGGTTTCTGGTTTGTAAAAGCAGTTTTAAAAGTCTCTAAAAACATTCAGTAAGTCATTCAGAAACCAAAACTGTAAGGCACAAATTACAACAAGAAAAAAGGGAAGGGAGCTCCGGTACGGGGCCTGATGCAGTTAGTATCATTCAAACCCCCTTAAAATTACGAATTCCTGCACACATCAGATTCTTCCAGGTCCTTAACCTAATATTATGCCTTAAGAATGTTTCTTGCTGATGAGCAACCCAACCACATACACAGCCCACATCCAACACTTCCACACTTCTATCTTCCCTCACTTCACATCCCATCGCTTCCCCCCGACTCCAACCTGAACCCTCAATTCTAGATGCTCTCGTGCACATCTCCATAGTTCTCAACCCAACCTTTAGTTGAATTCCTTCTCAACTAACGCTTGAAGAGTCCCACTAGTGTTAAGCAGTTTCCCAAGTCATCCTCCCAACCACAGATTTCACCCAACTCAATCCCCGAGTCACACCGACCTCCTCACCCACAGCGTCTTGCTAATTACCCGTTCCCCACAGGTACTCCCTCCCCATCTCCCTTTTTGCGCACGGTTACCTGGTTCCTCACCCGGAGTTGCCGTCTTACTCACCTTACCCAACCCTTCAGGATTCCTGATTTCCTGTCTCTCAATAGCCTTCCTCTCCGGGTTCAGTCAGCCTTCGCCCCACACCAATTCCCGACCACTCCTCCCTACTTAGATTCCACACACCCGCTGTCCTCCAGGTTCTTCGAAGCCAGCCTAGAATCTCCTTCCCCTCAGTCCCCGCCCTCAGGACCCCTCTCCCCCTCAGGCCCCTCCTCCAATGTCCCACTCTCTCCTGAAGCCCCGCCCCACTCCCCACTCCCCACTCCCCGGTTCTTCCTCGCACTTAAGTCCGCAGGTCACCTCAGCGACGGACTCGGCCGCCCCAGCTTCTTCCTAACCTGGCCACAGTTGCTCCCAGAGCGAATCTTTAGCCACCTCCGCTCCGGCTTCGTTCTGTCTCGCTCGCCCCCCCAACCGGCGAGCTCCCTTTCAGTCCGCCGCCGCCCCCTTTGCAACCCGGAAATGAATCTGCTCCCACCGTGCCCAGCGCCCGCGAACAAAATGGAGGCGGGGGGGAAAGGAGGAGGGAAGCAGGGAGCGACGAGACTCTATACGCATGCGCCCTGGAAGGCCCGCCCCTACCGTTACACGTAAAGGCGGAAGCGGTGTGGTCGGCAGCCATCTAGAGAAGGTCACAAAAAAGACTTCGTTTACCGAATGCAAGGCGGGTTTGCAATTTTGACGGCAGTTGGAATCACCTGGAGAACTTTAGCTACCGATACTTAGTTCCACCCCTAGGGATTCTCATTTACTGTTCTGGGTTGTGAATTAGGCATTAGAACTTTAAAAATTCTGCAGGTGATTCTAACGTGTTGCAAAGGTAAAAAACCACTGAGCAGTTTTTGTTGGTATACCTCCTCTACGTCTTTATTCTACTGCACTCTCCGGAACCCTCTCAGTCCTGAGTTAACAGAGAAGCTGTCTCAGCGAGGCTTGTAAGGGCCCTATGGTTAAACTCCGGTTGTTATGGCAACAGAGAGGCAGGCCCATGCTAACAAGTCATCTTACGTATTTTAACCACCCGACCCCAATACCCACCTCCTTTGGACCAGGGGTTCCCCAGCGTTCAGAGATGGGGGTGATATTGTTTGAGCCATGGGGAGGCTGCTACTAACTCCGTTCCAGCTGACTGAGGATCTTCCCCTATACTCCACCAACTGCAACCAACCTCGTTGTCTTACATACTCAAAATGCAGTTTTTTAGGTCTCTTCATCCTTTTAAACACTGAATCTGAAGTAAGAGGACAAGATTGGGATTTAGGCCCCTGCTTGGCGTAGTGGTTAAGTGCTACGTCTGCTGACCAAAACGTTGGTGGTTCAAATCCAACAGGCACTCCTTGGAAAATCAGTGGGGGCAAGTCTGCTCTGACCTATAGGGTCGCTGTGGCACTGGCTTTGGTTCTTTGGTTTTACTTGCTAGCTGGAAGCCCTGGTAGTGTAGTAGTTAACTGCTACTGTTGCTAACTGGAAGGGCACCTGTTCAAACTTACCAGGCACTCCTTGGGAACTCGATGAGGGAGTTCTACTCTGCCCTGTAGGGTCAGCTATGAATTGGAATGACTCAGTGGCAGTGGGCTTGGTGTCTTTCGGTACTTGCCAGCTGTGTGGCTTTGGGCCTCAGCCACTGTCTCTTAAATGGGGCTAATAGTACCAGCCCCATCTCTCTTACAGGATTGTTGGATGGCTCAAGTCACACAATGGATAAGGAAGCACAAATAAATGATAAACTGTGAGTTGTTATTATTCTTGTTTTCTTTCTGTACTGTCATGCATACTGCTGGGCACCACCCACTTAGTGAAGTGAATGTCACAATCTTTATTGCGTTCACTGAGTACCTGCTGTGGGCCAGGCACTGGCTTAGGCAGCAAGAGATACCTATTGGGGTGACTAACAGAGTCTTTGCCCTCCAGGAACTCACTGTGGTAGGCAGACTGGCACGTAAACAGCTAGCTGAGATACAAGTCAGCATATGATTTAGTGCCACACGGACATCCATGCTGTGGGGCGTCAGACAAGGGAGTGGTTGAAAGAATGGAATAAGGTTTCATAAGCTGTTTTGAACTTAGCCTTAAAAGATAAGTAGAATTTTATTACTCATAAGAGAAGACGAAGAACACATTGTAGGCATAGCAATCAATGGTGCAAAGGTAAAGATTTTCAGGTATGTAGTCTTACATGCCTAAAAGTATTCTGATTAGGCCAGGAGATGGTAGATTTAAACTGTTTGCCAGAGCCTTCCAGCTCTTCACCCTCATCTCCTATCTGTTCCCCACCTCACTCACTACACACTGTGCAGGCCTGCTTTACATTTGCAAGGTGCCAAGCATTTCCCATCTGAAGACCCAGGTACTGGCAGTTCTCTGCCTGCTCCTCATTTTTTCAGTCCTCCCTCCTTAGAGGGCATTTCTTGCCCACCATAGAAGATACAGTGAAGCAGTCAGATGTTTTTACTCATGCTTAGAATCACTGAGAAGGCAACAGGCACAAATACAGCTGGTCTAAAAGTGTTGTAGTGAGCACCGTTGCCACTGGTGATGTGATTTTCCAGAATAAAGGCAGATTATATGCTAATTACATGCAGAAAATAATTTGTGTTTGTAGTTTTCTTTTTTGGTAATATGACAGGCTAGGTACCTGGAAGACTGTCTCCCTAAAAAACAACTAAAAATCCTGGCTAAGATATTTTAAAACTCTTAAGTGTGTTGATGAGCTGCTAAAAAGGTAAGAGATCTTCAAGGCAAATCAAAGTAAGTGAGGGCAGAAGTTAAGAGGAATGCTGAAGTAGGGTACATGTCTAACCAGATGAACTGAAGCATTCATCAGTGTCTCACGCGAAAAAAGGAAATACACTGCAGAACCTCTTCAACAGCTCCCTCCTTGCTTGGGCATAGGATAAACTGAGATAGAATTTAGGCTCAGTTAATTATAAATAGATTTTTTCACATAGACGATCCACCAGGACATTCCAAAGTGTTGTCAACCCAGGATAATTCTTTTCTGCATGGAAATGTCCCTTGCTTTGCAACATTCTTGTGTCCTTGGCCCCTGCACACTAAATGCAAGTAGCATGTTGTAATCATTACATAAACCAAAAGGGCTCCACAGATTTCCAGAGTGCCACCATACAGATCCACTGCCCCCTTGCTACACCGTCAAGCTGACAAGAGTCAAATCGTGAAGGACCTTATTGTCTGTTGAAAAGATTACAGTTTACTTTGAGGGTGAGAAGGAGTTGTTGGAAACTGGAGGCAGAGAAGTGCCAAGACTCACTTTTCATTCTAGCAAGATCCCTATGATTGCAGTGTGGAAGACAGATTGGATGAGACAAGATTGGAAAGACGCAAAGATGAAACTAGTTGGAAAGCTACTGTGGAAGTCCAGGGGAGAGATGATGGACAGGTGCCTGAACTGAGTGGTAGCTAGTCACTGGTGAAGTGTAAAAGCTTCAGAGGCAGGGGTGCCTGGAGTCTCAGCTCTCTGTGCTCCCGCTGACCTCAAAATCCCTGTCATGAATTGAATTGTGTCCCCCCAAAAGTGTGTGTAGCAGTTTGGCTAGGCCATGATTCCCAGTACTGTGTGATGTCCTCCATGTTGTAAACCCTACTTCTATGAAGTTAATGAGGGAAGGTGGGTGACAGTTGTGTTGGTGGGGCAGGACTCAGTGCAGAAGATTGTACTGTGCCTTGAGGCAATCTCTTGGACTATAAAGGAAGGGAAAGCAGACAGATTTGGGGACCTCTTGCCACCAAGAAGCAGTGCTAGGAGCTGAGCATGTCCTTTGGAAAGGACCCAGGGTCCCTGTGCATCAGAAGCTCCCCAGTCCAGGGGAAGCTTGATGACAGAAACCTTCCTCCAGAGCTGGCACCTTCCCCTGGAGCTGACACCCTGAATTTTAGCCTACTGGCCTGTGACAAAATAAAATTTCTCTTTTTAAAGCCATCTACTTGTGGTATTTCTGTTAAAGCAGCACTAGATGACTAAGGCAATTCCCATCTACAAAATTCAGATAAGATTAAATGGAATGCCTCTGAAGTGTTGACACACATGGGAAGTATTAATATTAGCCATGATCAATTATTAGGGCATCAGAGTCAGGGTGGAGACAAGTAATTCTAGAGGTGGAATGTGAGGACCAAAGACAGGGAGAAGCCAAAGATGATCCCTAAATTTCTATCTTGAACTTTAGTGTAGAGATGAGGCTAATGCTCAGCTGGAGAGAGTTACACAAAAAAAGGAGAAGAGAGGGTGGTGAAGGAGTGTGAGGAACCTGATGGATGTCCAAGAATCGAGGTCCAATACTCCATGGTATGTGTTTGAGTCTAGAATTAAGAAGAGCAATCCTACCAATTTGGGAACCACAAAACTGGTAGCTAGTCTCCAAAGATGGCCCCTCACAAACCAGGGCTTGTGGTCGTCATTAATTTGGGTGGCCTGTGACTCCATTTAACCAACGGAGTGAAACCAAAATGATGTTTTACAAGGTCTAGTCCTATCCCTTAAGAAAATCTGGAAACTTCCATTTGTGTCTTTGGAACTCCTAGGCTCCCATGGTAACCCCTGGCGGTGTAGTGGTTAAAAGCTGCAGCTGCTAACCCAAAGATGGGCAACTGAAATCCACCAGGTGCTCCTTGGAAACCCAATGGGGCAGTTCTACTTCGCCCTTTAGGGTCACTGTGAGTCGGAATCCACTAGACGGCAGAGTTTTGTTTGACTGTCTTTTTGTTGTTGTTGTTGTTGTTTATTCCAGACTCTCATGTAGAGCTGTAGTGGAGCAGTGGTTAAGCCCTCAGCTGCTAACCAAAAGGTCAGCAGTTCAAACCCACCAGTCACTATTTGGAAGAAAGATGTAGCAGTCTGCTGCTGAAAAGATCACAGCCTTGGACTGATTCACAGAAGAAAACAGTCTTTGAGGGCCACAAGGGTGGGGAGGGAGAAGGTTATTCATAGATTATGCAGTCCATAGGAATTTGGTAAGGCAAAGGAAGTGTGAGCACACAGTACAAAACAGGTCAGCACAACTGGACTACGCCATAAGCTAAAAGGCCTTTTAAATACAACCCAACATTTTAAAAGACAGAGTAGCATGGACACGGGTCTGGGCTCATGGTTTCAGAGGACACTGAGGTCAACTGGCATAACTAGTTTTTTTCTAAGAGATTGTTCTGCATCCCATATTGATGAGTGGTGCCTGGGGCCTTAAAAGCCAGCAAGCTGCCATCTAAGGAACATCAGTTGTTCGCAACCCACTTGGAGTAGATGAAAACCAAGAACATCAAAGACATAAGGAAAATATGAGCCCAGGAGACAGAAGGGTTACATGATTTGACAACTCCATCAGCATGAGACCAAAAAAACTAGATGGTGTACAGCCACCCCACCAAAGACATCCCTGATGGGGAACACAATGTAGAGTCTCTGACGCAGCAAAAGAAAAAGGGGAGTGCAGATCTAGAACTCTATGAAAATAAAGACCAGACTTCATGTTCCATCAGCCTGGAGTATCCTGAGAACATAGCCCCTGAACTTGCTGCTAGCCCAGAGCTGAAACAAGTACTGCCGTCAACACTTCAGACAGAGACTGGCCTGGACTATGGGACATAGAATGATGCAGGTAGTGTGTGTACTTTATGGTTTAATATTTATATGAAGCTGTCTAACTGGTTTTCTAGAGAGGAGAGGAAAGGGTGGAGTGGAGGGGACAAGTGTTGGCTGAGTGGATACTGGAAGTAAAGAATGGAAAGGAAGAATGCTGTCACAGGGTGAGGAGAGCAGATAGAGTTGCACAGAGGCAGGGTTTTAAATGGCAAATTGACTTATGACTCAGGATCGACATGACAGCAGTGGGGACAGGCAGGCCCCCATTTAGGAAATTGGCTACTCTGCTGCAGAGACCCCCTAGAGGGAAAGGCTTTGAGACCACAGAGAGAGAGATCCAGCTGTCCCAGAGTTTCGGCTGTTCCACCAGACTACCAGACATATAAGGCAGCTGTTTTGAACATTTCAGCCACCCTTTCTTGCCTGCTCTGATTGCAGCCACATAAGACACCCCAAGTGAAATCAGCAAAATTGTGCAGTTCGGCCCCAGTCAACCTGGAAAAATCTTGAGAAATGTTGGAATGGTTGTGGTTTTAGGCCACTAAATTTAAAGTTATTTATAATACAGTAGATTCTAAAACAGAAGTATAAGGATAAAATCAAAGCCAAGATTTACAAAGAAAAGCAAAGAAGGTTTAGGACAGAACCCAAGGGATGTCACATGCAAGGACCAGACTGAGGAAGGAGGTTAGCAAGGGAGACTGAGAAGGCGAAGGCAGAGGGAAGCCCTTGGGACCATAGTGTCCTGAAAGCAGTGATAAGTGGGGAAGCAAGAATGGTCAGAAATACCAAAAGCCAGCAGGAGCAACAGTCAGATAAGTGTCACTTGGATTTGGTAACTTGGGAGTCATGGCAACCTTGACAAGAACTGTTTCACTACGCTGGGAGGGGAAAAGCACTGTACTGGATTAGAAAATGAAAAGGAAACAGAGCAAAGCAAAACCAATCTGGAGTTATTCACAGTGACCCGGCCAGGCCTCACAAGTGTGGTGCTGAGGAGGGGAAAATTGCAGAAGAAATATCCAGCATGATAATATTTACAGAAAGTTTAAAATACGTAAATATAAAAAATTCTTGTTCATAGTGACCTTATGTACAACAGAGTGAAACATTGCCCGCCAGCTTTCAATGACTTAATACAAGAAACCCACCCACTGCCGTTGAGTTGATTGTGACTCATGGCAACCCTACAGAACAGAGTAGAACTGTTCCATAGAGTTCCCAAGGAGTGCCTGGTAAAATAAAAAAAAAATTGTGAATTATCTAATTAGTATTTTTATTTTTATATTGATTACATGTAGAATGGTAGCATTTTGGATATATTGAGCTCAACAAAAACATTAAACTCTATTTCGCCTGTGTCTTTTTACTTTTTTAATGTGACTACCAGAAAATTTTTACGTGACATATGTGTTCACATGCTAGTATTAAGGTAACGCTGGTCTAGACAACTCATGGCTTACACGACATATAACCCAAACCAAACCTGCTGCTGTCAAGCTGGTTCTGATTTATAGTGACCCCTTAGGGTTTCCAAGGCTGTAAATCTCTACAGAAACAAACTGCATGTCTCTCTCCCACAGAGCCACTGGTGGTTTCAAACAGCTACCCTTTGGTTAACAGTCCATCATTGTAAGCACTGCACCACCACAGCTCCTTTTTACACTATGCATATTAAAAAAAAAAAAAAAAGCCTTTGCCATTGAATCCATTTCAACTCACAGCAACCTTATAGGAAAGAGTGTAACTGCCCTGTAAGGTCCAAGGAGCAGCTGGGAGACTTGAACTGCCAGTCTTTCGTTGAGCAGCCAAGCTGTTAACCACTGTGCTACCAGGATGCCACAGGACGTATATACATATTTCTTAAAAATTGCCTTGGAGTCAGTTCCAACTCATAGTGTCCCTATACAACAGAGTAGAACTGTCCCATAGGGTTTCCAAGAGCGCTTGTTGGGTTTGAACTGCCAGCCTGTTGATTAGCAGCCACAGCACTTGATCGCTATGCCACCAGGGTTGCCACACTGTGTACAGAAGGGAAGAAGTACAAGCTAAACAACATCATGGAGAAACGACCAGACAAAGCAAGAATTTAGGACATTTTAAGAGAGCATCTGTTCTGAACTTGAAAAAGTCAATGCTATGGGGAAAAAAAAAATTAAGAGCTATTCTAGATTAAAAGAGACTAAGGAGATATAACAGCCAAATGCAATACATGAATCTTAACTGGGTCAGGATTTTTTTTTAACAACTTGCAAAGTCTAAGTATAGACTGAATATTAGATGCTATCATGGAATTATTATTGATTTTCTTAGGTGACAGTGGTGTGGTGGACCTGTAGGAAAATGTCCTTCTTAGGATTCTTTCTGCCACAGCATTTAGGAGTCAAGTAATACAATATTTGTAACTGATTTTCAAATAGCTCAGAAAAAAGAAAATGTGTCTGTGTGTGTCTGTGTGTTTATGGAGAGAGAGAGAGAGAGAGCAAATTTAGCAAAATGTTAATTATGGAATCTAAGCAAGGTTTACGCACATGCATCGTAGTAATTTTCCAACTTTTCTATGTTTGAAATTTTCCACGATAGAAAGTTAGGGAAACAAGACAAAAGAAAAAAGGAATTAACGGAAGATGGGGAAGTAAAGACAATACTTTCAGGAAGTTCGGCCATGAACTAGAAATGAGGAAGTGGACAGTAGCTAGAGTACGCATGTAGGATCAACTTTTCTTTTTATATATGGAGACCCAACTGATTTTAAATATTAATATTTGCTGATGTGGCACAACTCAGAAGAAGCAGCTGCAAACATCTTTTAGTAATAAGAATGTGGAAGGTATGAAATATGAATTAAGGAAACCTGGAAGTTATCAAAAATGAGAAGGAACAGTTGAAGATTGCTACCCTAGACATTAAAACCCATTGCCATCAAGCTGATTCAACTTGCAGCGACCCTATAGCATGAATGAGTTCAAATGACTGATATGGGCCGTTGTGAATTAGACAATCACATGGTCCACTATGACAAGAATCACAAGTTGAAGAGAAATGGCATCAAATTCATTGTCAAAAATAACATTTCATGATCTATCATGAAGTACAATGCTGTCAGCAATAGGATAATATCTATATATCTACAAGGAAGCCCAGTTAATCGGCTGATATTCACATTTACTCCCCAACCACTAATGCATATGATGAAGAAACTGAAGGTTTTTTACCAACTTCTGCTGTCTGAAATTGATCAAATATATAATCAAGATGCATTGATAATCACTGACTATTGGAAAGGGAAAGCTGGAAACAGAAGAAAGAATAGCACTTGGAATAGATATAATTCATTGAACACTAATTTCATAAGAGTTGTAACATGACATCAAAGACATCATACATGATGGTTCTATACATCTATAGGATGTCATCCTTCTGACCTCTGGCTGGAGGAAGGGGAGTGGACGGAGAGGAGGGGAAAGGAGGCTGTTGGGAGGATGAGACATGTATGGAGCAGAGAGGAATAGTGTGCAGTTACCGGACAGGGAGAGCAGTGGAAGCTGCATATAGGGGGGCATGTAAATTTATACGTGAATGTACATTTTCACTCAGTTATGTTAAATAAAAATTAAAAAAAGACATCATACATGAAGAAAGCAAGAAGTCATTAAAAAGACAGGAAAGAAAGTAAAGTCCAAAATGGGTGTCAGAAGAGACTCCAACTCGCTGTTGAATACAAACTCTTGTGATTAGGTGCTGTCAAGTTGGTTCCAACTCATAGCAACTCTATGGACAACAGACTGAAACATGCCCAGTCCTGTGCCATCCTTACAATTGTTGCTGTGCTTCAGCCCCTTCTTGCAACCACTGTGGTCTTCGTCTTTTTCACTGACCCTTCTACCTTACCAAGCATGATGTCCTTCTCCGAGGACTGACCCATCCTGTTAAAATGTCCAAAATATGTGCCATCTTGCCATCCTTGCTTCTGAAAAGCATTCCAGCTGTACTTTACTAGCTAAAGCAAAAGGAAGAAATGATGAAGTAAAAGAGTTGAACAGAAGATTTCAAAGGATGGCTTGAGAAGACAAAGTAAAATATTATAACAAAATGTGCAAAGACCTAGTTAGAAAAACAAAAGAGAAGAAAATACTTGGGATTTCTCATACTGAAAAAAACTCAAGCCTCTTGACTAGCAGTCTTGAATGATTCTATGGGCAAAAAACTGTAATGACACAGGAAGTATCAAAAGAAGATGATGGCAGAATATGTAGAGGCACTGTACCAAAAAAGAACTGGTTAATATTCACCCATTTCAGGAGGCAACATATGATCAAGAACCAATGGTACCAAAGGAAGATGTCCAAGCTGCACAGAAGGCATTGGCAAAACACAAGTTTCCAGGAACTGACCACATGCTAACCGAGATGTTTCAACAAATGGGTAGTGCTGGAACTGTTCACGCACCTATACCAAGAAATTTGGAAGACAGCTATGTAACCAGCCAACTGGAAGAGATCCATATACATACCCATTCCAAAGAAAGATGATCCAATAAATTAAAAAGTAAAGATGATCCAACAGAATGCAGATTCTATCGAACAATGTTAATAACATACACAATTCAAATATTGCTAAAGATAATTCAAAAATGGTTGCAGCAGTATATAGACAGGGAACTGCAGAAATTCAAGCCAGATTCAGAAGATGATGTGGAACAAGCAATATCATTGGTGATGTTGCATGGATCTTAGCTGCAAATACAGTATACCAGAAAGATGTTTCCAAAAAACTCGCTGCTGTCGCATTGATCCTGACTCACAGCAAACCTCTAGGTCAGAGTAGAACCGGCCCATAGAGTTTCAAAGGAGCACCTGGTGGATTTGAACCACTGGCCATTTGGTTAGCAGACACAGCACTTAACCACTACACCACCAGGGTTTACCTGCGTTTTGCTGACTCTGCAAAACCATTTCAAGTGTGTGGATCATAATAGATTATAGATGACATTGCAAAGAGTGGAATTCCAGAACACTTAACTGTGTTCAGGAGAAACCTGTACATAGACCAAGAGGCAGTCATTTAAACAGAACAAGGAGATACTGCACGGTTTAAAATCAGGAAAGGCGGGCTTCCAGATTGTATCCTTTTACCATACTGAGTCTGTACGCTGAGCAAGTAATCTGAGAAACTGGATTACATGGGAATGAGCTCAGTTTAAAATTGGAGGAAGACTCATTAACAATCTGTGATATGCAGATGACACAACCCTACTAAAAGCAAAGAGAACTCGAAGCACTTACTGATGAAGATCAAAGACTACAGCCTTCAGTACAGGTTACGCTTCAATATAAAGAAACCAAAAATCCTCACAATTGGACTAAGAAGTGATATCATGATAAACATAAAAAAACTGAAGTTGTCAAGGATTTCATTTCGGTTAGACCAACAATCAATACCCATGGAAGCAGCAGTCAAGAAATCAATGTATTGCACTGGCTAAGCCTGCTGCAAAAGATCACTTTGAAGTGTTAAAAACCAAATAGGTCACTTTAAGGACTATAGTGTGCCTGACCTAAGCCTTGGTATTTTCAGTTGTCTCATATGTATACAAAAACTGGACAATGAATAGGGAAGACCAAAGAAGAATTGGCATATTTGAATTGCGGTGTCGGTGGAGAATATTGAATAAATCATGGACTGCCAGAAGAACAAGCAAATCTGTCTTGGAAGAAGTACAGCCAGAATTCTCCTTGGAAGGAAGAACGGTCAGACTTTAACTCATGTACTTTGGACACGTTTTCAAGAGGAACCATTCTCTGAAGAAGGGCATCATGCTTTATAAGGTACAGGGTCAGCGAAAAAGAGGAAGACCCTCCAAGAGACGGACTGATGCAGCAGCTGAAAAAATGGGCTCAAATATAGCAATAATTGTGAAGATGACACAGGAGTGGGCATTGCTTCATTCTGTTGTATGTAGGGTCGCTATGAGTTGGTACTGATTAAATGGCACTTAACAACAAAAACAATCAACATTAAATGGGAAAGAACCAGTAGAGGAAGAGACTGAAGATACAACTTACTGGAGTCAAATATCCAATTTATACTTGGGAATATATCCTCTTAGTGGCCAAAAGGGTTGAAGACGTCCCAAAAATGTTCTGTCCCCTCTCTGTCCTATAGCAACGTTTTACTGTATCCTTAAGAGGGCCTCCTTTCACCTCATTCCCAAGTGTGGTGAGAAGGTGGCCTTGCTGGTGACACCTAGTGGTTTAAATGGGCACTGCCTAAATTCTTCATTCGCCTCTCCCTGCACACGCCCCTAGCGTGTCGACCACGCCAAGTTATTTTCACCCTTTTGCCCGTGGCTTAGGCATCCCTGGAGATTCAAGGACACTAAAGGAGCTCCTCCTCTCTCCCACACAGTCCACTGAGCTCTCTTACCACCTCTTGTGTCCCTCAGTCACTCTCCCCACAGGGGAGAGACCAGCACAACACTGCAGGGTTGGAGGAAGGAACCAGCAAAGATAGCCCCAAGCTATAGTCAGGTTACCACTGAAGTCTAATGAGCCCAAGGTGGGTGTTTCTCAACTATGCAAAGTCTTGAGTTTGTTGAGGTTCAGCTGTGAGCTCTGGAGTCAGAATGCTGTTAGGTGCTGTGGACTCCTGCGCTCATGTCAACCACATGCACAGCAGAAGAAAAAGTTGGCTGCTCCTGCAACATCTCCCTGGTCAGTGGCAGTTTGGAGCATTGCGATGATAGGGTTTTCACCGACTGATCTTCAGATGTAATCACTAAATCTTTCTTCCAATGCCATCGTTGTCCAGAAGCTCTGCCCAAACCTGCTCAGCATCATAACAACACTCTGCGTCAGAATAATTGGGTTGAAATCCTGGAGCCTCCACTTGCTGAGACCTAGGGTTGGGAACTTGCATTCTGTATGCTTCTGTTAAGAAATCTCTTGAAGCCTCAATTACTCATCTGGAAAGCAGAGTTGATAGACCCAACCTCATGGGTTTGGTGGATGCATTCTCTCATTTAATCTACAAATGAGAGAATGCACAGAAAGCCACCAACAGTACTGAACATAGTATATGCCCTCACAGATTCGACTGTTAACATCACCTCTGCAAGAGAGCAGATCATTGCTGGGTCTGAAGGTGGCCAGATGGAGATAAGGGGACTAATTTACACCACTTCCTCTGCCCTCCTGGGGGCAGGGTGGAGACAAGGACAGTGCCCCAGCAATCCTGCTGGGGATTGTGCAGTCCTGGAGGGTGTAGCCAGCACTCTTTGAGGGGGCAAAGCCTATCCAGCCTCTACATTCTTGGCTCCGCTAGAGACCAGTCCAGCAGGGCTGAGCAAAGCCCAATTCCTGAACACATCACTGTGAACTTCCCACTGCCTCACTTTGTCCTGTCCCTGCTTCAAGACCTGGGTTGTCTCTTCCAAGAAATTTTCTCCTGTTCTTCCTTCCCACCCCCCAGTCCCTAGGCTGGAAATGATCTCTTTGGGTTAATACCTTGAACATTTATCATCGTGTGTCTGTTTCACTCTTAACGGCACCTATTTCAAACAACGAAATTTATTCATTCAGCAAATATATAATGAGTGTCCTCTCTGTGCCAAGCACTGGAAAATGAACAAAATAGACTCACAGAGCTAACATTCAGGTGAGGGAAAAGTACTAAGCAAATACAAAAAATATATATACTGTCAGGTAAGTAGAACACAACAGGGGCCAGTGGAACAGGCAGTGAGGGGCTAGGTGGGCTCTCTTCATCAGGATGGTCAGGGAAGGCTCAGAGAACAGCAAAGGTTCACCCCCAAGACAAGAATTAGTGTCTGCAATGGAGTGATCAAAGGGAGAAAAAGGTTGGAGAGGGAAGACTTTGATTTTTAATCTGTTATTGAAAATCAGAGTGTTATGATCTAAACTGTTTCAACTGAGGTGTAATAAAAAAAAAAAAAAAAAAAAAAAACTACTGCCTTCCAGTTGATGCCAACTCATAGTGACTCTATAGAACTGCTACATAAAGTTTCCAAGGAGCACCTGGTGGGTCTGAACTGCTGACCTTTGGGTTAGCAGATATAGCACTTAACCACCACACCACCAGGGTTTCCATACCTATAGTGAAACATAAATCTTACATGAATAGCTCAGTGAACACATACACACACACATACACTCAACCTTGTATAACCACAACCCAGACCAAGAAACATTCCGTCATCCCAAAGAGGATTCCTTCATACTCCTTGCCTGTCCATGCTCTCTTCCACTTCCTTCAGTAACCAGTATTTGGACCCATTCCCATAGATTTTTTGTGCCCCTTCTTGAGCTTTTTTCAGATGAAGAAGACTACACTGTGCAGTCTTCTGTGTCTGGCTTATTGTGCTGAATATTGTCTGTGACAGTCATTTATGCAGGTAGGAGTAGTTTCTTCCTTTTTATTGCAATGCAGTGTTCACTGTATGTTTTATTATGTACTGTCCAGGTGATTGCAACTCATAACTGTTTTAGGCTGACTTCACTAGAGAAGCAAAACATATAAATATCTATATAAAGAGATTTATACCAAGGAAATCGCTCATGTGGTTGTAGAGGCTGGAACATCCCAAATCCGAAGGTCAGGCTGGAGTCTTCTCCTGATTCACATAGGCACAGAGGCTAGTGAATCCCAGAGCTCTTGCTTATATGTTGCAAAGATCAATGAATCCCACGATGAGCAGGTAAACTGACAGCTCAAGTCCCAAGAAGTGGAGGTCAGAAGAACAGGAGCCAACTGCAGGATCCAGAACAAGTGTTTTAGTCAGCTAGGGCTGCTCTAACAGAAATACCACGGAGTAGATGACTTTAACAAAGGAAGGTTTATTCTTACACAGTCCAGTGGGCTGCCAGTCCATATTCAGGGGGTCCGCTCCAGGGGAAGGCTTTCCCCTTGTTGGCTCTGCAGGAAAGTCCAGTGTTGTATCAGTCTTTGTCCAGGGAGCATCTTGACGCAGGAACCTCAGGTCTGAAGGATGCGCACTTCTCTGGATGGTACGAGGTTCCCAGTTCTCCATTTGCTTCTCTTTCTTTTTATCTCTTGCAGGCTGAAAGGATTAAGGGTGGGGCAAACTATACTCCAGGGAAACTCCCTTTACAGTGCAGCAGGGAAGTGATCTTATAAAGGGATTTACAATCCCAACCTAATCCTTTAAGATACAGTATAGGAAAACCACAAAACAGAGGACAATCACAAGACACTGGGAATCATGGCCCAGCCACATGGCTACACATACTTTTGGGGGGACACAATTCAATCCATGACAACAAGCAAGGGCCTGTGAGCCTTGCCAACAAGTTCACTTTTATTTGATGCAGGCCACACCCCCAAGGAAAGTCTTTTCAGCTGATTCACTACTCAGAACAGATTCCTTGGAGGAGATGATCACATTGTATCAATTCTCTTTGGGGAAGTGACAACATTATAGGACTGCCAAACTACCTTTTAACTGCCAAACCACTGAGAATTCTAATGCAGCCACGTTAACACACAACCTTAACAATCACAGCCACCATATAGGCCAAACTATCCCATAGAGTTTCCTAGGCTATAGTCTTTTTAAAAATATATATTTTTAAATATTTTATTGTGCTTTAAGTGAAAGGTTACAACCCAACTCAATTTGTCATAGAAAAACTTACCTATACACTGTTAGATCTGCTCTTCTCACCCGGTGATAGCACACTGTTCCTTTCCAGCTAGTATTTCCTGTGTCCATTCAACCAGCTCCTGTCCTCCTCCACCCTCTCATCTTGCCTCTGGAAGAAGCTCCTAAGCTATAATCTTTACAGGAGCAGATCACCCACAGAGTGACTAGAGGGTTTAAACCACTGACCATACAGTATCAGCTGAGCACTAAACCACTGCGCCACTAGGCCGCCTAGCCATTGTGTGAATATATCACAATTTGTTCATTCACCTGTTTGAAGGCTGTTCCCACCCCCCAACCCCCATTTCTTTATCCCAAATAAAGCTGTTAGATCATTACTGTATACATCTTTTGGTGGACATAATCACTGATTTTTCCTGGTTATATACCTAGAAATGGGAATGCTAGGACACAGGTTAGGTGTATACTTAGTTTCAGCAGTACTGCCTAAGAGTTTTTCCAAAGTGGTTGTACCTACTTATACTCCCACCAGCAATGTAAAAAAACTCAAATTGGTCCAAATGCTTACTAACACTGGATATTGCCAGTCTTTTCATATTAGACACACACAGTTTGACTGAATGAAGTCTGTGAAAGAGCACTCTGTCTGCTGTGCAGAGAACCAGCAGGTGGGGGTCAGGAGTGGGTCAGAGAAAGGAAGTCTGGAGGCAAAGAGAGATGCTGGTATGTTTGTCCTGGAAAGTCATGAAGGTGGTTTGGACTAGGACAGTACTAGAGGAATCATCGAGAAATGAACCAGTTCATGATAGGTTCTGGAATCGCAGCTAATAGGACTTGCTGCTGACATGAGTGAAGAGTGAGAGAACAGAGCTTCTAGGATCTTTTGCCTTAAAAAACAGAGTGGATGAGAGGACCATTTTTTGAGTTGGGGAAAGTGGAGCAAGGAACAGACGTGGAATGGGGGAAGACCCAGGGCTCGGGTGTTAGGCCATCATCAGAGCCTATCAGTAGGTCCTATATGGCCCCATACCTTAACATATTGACAAATATTGGTTGAGAGAGAAAACTCCTTAGTGGGTAGTAGACTGTCTGGAGTGGACAGGCCCAGGTTACAATACCTAGGTTGGTCACACTGTGGACTTTATGCTGTGGAACTGCTCAGAGTTTCCATCTTCTTTCTTAACTAACCAGTTGCCACTAAGACAATTCTCACTCATGATGACTTCATGTGTGTAGAACTGTGCTCCACTGGGTTTTCAATGGCTGGTTTTGGGAAGTAGATCACCAGACCTTCCTTCTGAGGTGCTATGGGGTGGACGTGAACCCTCAGCTTACCCGTTAGCAGCCGAGCACATTAACCACCACCTAGGGACTTCTCTTCTACCTTAGAGTCAGAATTAAGGAAGGTCACCTATGTAAGCCTTCTGGACCAGGTTAAGAACAGAAACATTCATTCTGCCAAGTTCCAGGCACTCTAAAGTGTCTCAATGCCATTGGCACTTTGTCCTCTTAGCCACATTTTCTAATCCCCAGAGGCCCCAAGGTCATCCGCGGAGGTGCTGGAATGCTGGGAGCTGTCCCCTCCTCCCTTCCTCAGCCCATCCCCAGCCTCAAAGGAACAGAAGGGAGAACAGCAGGCAGCTTGATTCATAGACTTTATCAGCTTTATCTCCACCCAGAGGTTTTTTTCAATGACAGCCGAGCCTGTTCAGTACACATGGTTCACTCTGTTAAAGCTGTGGGACATGGGTCGGGGACCAAGAGGCCCCCAGGAGGGATCAGGGCACATGGCAAGGCTTGGGGTAGGCTAGGTCCCAGACTGGACCAGTGGATTCCAGTATTTTAGGAGGGTTATGGGAGCTGGCATGAGAGGAGTACTCTGAGGGGCCAAGGGAAGAGTGGGCAGCTTGCGGCTGCAGGAGGAAGAGGGGGCAATAGCATTTACAGGAGCAAGGGGGGTGATACGGTCCAGTTTGTAAGGGACAGTTGGGGAGGGACACAGTGCTTGTTTTGTGTGTGTGTGTGTGTGTGTGTGTGTGTGTGTGTGTGTAGAAGGGGTGTCCATAAACATATTTTTTGCAGCAGGTTCAAGACAGACCGCTGTATAAAAGGGGCAACAGCACTGTACAACATAACCTATGATACAATGTTTACATATAATACAGGCTCTTTCCCTCTGAGTTTTAAAAAATAAATTTATAATTCCAGAGCTTTGGGTAAAAAATATATACACTCTCAGAGCAGAAGCAGCAGCTGCCTTTGCTGCTCCCTCTGCAAAAGGGAAAGAGGTGGTGCCAGATAGGAGGGTGAGGCTGCACCAGGAAACCTCACCCAGTAGCTGCCAGGAACCCCTGCACCCCTCAGCCTTGGACACCTGTGATGGCAGAGGGCGGCGGGACAGAGAGGGAGCAAAGGCATTGCCATGGAGTCCAGTCTCACCCTTACAGTCCCTGGTGCCCCCTCCCTACTTTGGGCGCTGTCTGTCCCAGCTGCACAGAGCAACCCTACCCAGCTTTGATGGGGAGGGTAGGGGGAGTCAGGATAGGGAGAGGGACAGAGATGTGTTGTGGGTGTCAGACACAAGGGCCAGAAGGGGGATGACAATTCTCTTCTTAGCAGTTGAGACATCCAAAAAAAAAAAAAGAAACCAGGAATGTGGGCAGCAGTCACCCTGATACCACTGCATCCTACGCCACTGCAAGGGACAGGGAGGGTCCCGCAGGCAGCTAAGGCCTGTTTCCCTGAGCATCTCTGCCCCTCACCAGAATCCATCCAGGGATCTTCAGAAGGGCTGGAGGGCAGAGTGCTCACAAGAACTGATAGGTAACCCTTCCTGCCTGCTGCTGCTCCCTGCCCTCAGGGGACAGCTTTACCCACAAGCCTGGGCAGGCAAGGCAGCACAGGGAGCTAAGCACCCTACACTGTCCCAGGGGCAGAGTACACAGGATAGCACCAAACAGAAGACCCCGCAGCATACACCACACCTTCCCTCAATCACTAGATGCACTCCTGTTCCTTACAAGAGGGCACATGGGTGTGTGCGTGCTCGCACACTGACAGAGGATGATACAACATTCCAAGGAGGGACATCCAGGGGTCACAGCCCTAACCAGAGAGAAGCAGACAGGTGGTAGAGAGGAAGGCTGCCAATCCCTCCTACAATTCTGCTCTTCAAGACCGGAGGGTGGGCAGCTTTCCTTCCTGCTTGGAAAGAAGAGGTTTGAAACACTCCGTAGCCGGAACAGCACTCGATGGGAGGGACAGAGGAAGGAGCTTTCTGCCCCCTTTCCCTGGCAAGGGCTAGAACCCAAGTGTGGTTTTGGCTTGAGGGGGTAAGGGGGAGAGAACTTCAGCAGGATCATCAGGCCTATGAGTCTGAGCATAAGTCTGTTCATCTCCTCCCCATGGGGTGGGAAGGCTGCTCCAGTGGAAAGACAGCGGGTGTAGGTTGGAACATGGGCAAAGTGCTTAGTGCCAGGTGCCCGTGGACCTGGTGGGGGCTGACCCACACCTCCATTCTCACTGACTATTGGCCTCCAGCTTGTAAGAGAGCTCAAAGAGGAGGTTCTGGTTGTCGATGACCTGGAACTGGCGCACGTAGGCCTTGGTCTGCAGGTGATGAGGGGACGCCTCCATATCCAGGCCTGGGAGTGTAAGAGAGAAGCCGTCAGGTTCCCAGCCTCCCTTCTTTCTTTCTGTACACAATGAGCAGAAGAAAAGGAGGCAGACTGGAAGAGGTGGTGGGCAGGGGGGTTTCTGCGGAGGCCAAGGAGAGAGTAGAGAACTGACGAGCTTCAGGACATGAATATTTGGGCAGGAAGTTCTCCCCCAAACCCTTCTTCTCAGTCAAAGCTTGACCTGCGATGAACTCAGAACCCTAGGTACTCACAGAGAGGCCGGCTCCGGTATTTGCGGACTGTCCTCACTTTTTCAGCCACTGAATGCTGGGAGACGACAAGGAAATGAGCCCTAAAAAGGGCACAAAAAGAACCCTCCCCCCTGAGTTCCCCTTCTCCATTCCCCAGCTCTGTTGGTTTTACTCCCTGCAGTCCTCAACTCTGGAGAGTCTCTGAAGGACCAAAGGAGGGGGCGTCTCAGAGTGCCAAGCTGGGGGAGGTAGAGTTGCCCCCAAGCTGCTTGTCAGCTTTGCCACCAGTGGGTGGGTTACCACAGTGATACTACAGGGAGACAGTCGGGAGTCTGTTAGGCAAGCTGGGCACCATGGAGAAAGACTGCTATCTTTAGGGAAATGCCAGGAAAGAGGGGAAGGACGTGAGAGCCCTACTCGTGGGACCAGGGATGGGTGATGCCACTCACCAGCTTCTCAATGTTCACCAAGCCATCAACAAGGGTCTTACTGCCCTCGTGCAGGAACGTCAGGTCTAGAGGACAGGGAGAGAATCAAAGGTGAGGGAAGGATACCAGTTGAGGTACAAAGCGCCACCACACCTGACGATGCTTTCTTTCCATTCCCTGAGAACCCACTCAGTCTGAGGAGCTCCTCTCCAGGTGGGTGCCCAGAATGTGTTGGAGAAGGGATTGAGAGTCAGAACTAGGGGTTAGGAAATGGGTCAGGGTTTGGGGCACAGGATTAAGAAGACCATACATAGGCGAGTCACAACTTAGAAGGGAGAACTCCTCACCCTTGAGGATTAGAGGTACGAAGGGAATCACAGGGGGCTTCATCTTGGAGATCACTTCTCGGTAGCTTTTGTGGTTCCTGCATGGGTCCTAGCATGCCACGGAAATAGGATAACAGGATAGCTAGACTCAGTGTGCTCCAAAGAGATCACCACTCTCTCCCTCATCCCTCTGCCCTAGGGACACCTTCATCAGAGAAGGGTATGCATCAATGGCTAGCTGGGGGCATGGGGAGAAGGGTTTGATTGCTTCCCTCTGCTCCAGGGAAAACAGGGTACCAGTCCTCCTACCCTTCCCTCCCATTTTGAAAGGGAAGCGTGAGAGAAAGGATTCATGGGAACAGAGAGACAAACCTACTCACCGTCAGGTTCTCAAATTTACGGTACAAGTTCTTGAATTTCCCTGGCAGCTTCTGCAGTGTTTAAAGGAAGGAGGCGTATTAGAGATGCGCTCCTTAGGTTTCACGGGGCCTTCTGAATAATCCCCCCTGATAGCAGTTGGTGGGGGCTGAAAAATGCAGCAGGTGGCTGGGAAGCCAGCAGGTAGGGAAGCAGGGTCAGTCCTTGGCTAGGTCTCGGGAGCTTGAAACACTGGAGAGGGCTTCATTATTCTGGGAGAATCAGGCCTCTGCTTATGCATGCACCATATCCAAGAGCACCCCACTGAGTGCTGGCTGAAATCAGTGGAAGTGCTCTAGCCAAACCTGCCCCCTACCTCCTCCCAGGTCCCCTCCCCCTCCAAGCGGGATCAAGGCTGCCCGCCCCAGCTCCAGGAAGTAGGCTTTATACCAATCTGCACAAACACAAGGACCAGTAGCCAAACTGTGTGCCCTGGGGCTGTATCTGCCATAATAGGGCACCACATGCCCACTGGCACAAAGGCTCCCCACAGGCCTGCAGCAGGTCCCAAGAGGGCGCACAGGGGTGAGCCCAGGATGTCAACGCTGAAGCGGGAGGCTAAGATCCCCAAATAGACCCCCTGGGCCAGCACAGGAGAAAGGAGAGGAAAGGCAAGGGGTTTCATCACCTCCCAGGTGAGCCGGAGGCGGCTGACCGCGGCGTTGTCCAACCCCATGACCACGGCATAGAAGGACAGCAGGTCCTGGTTCTGCTTGCAGCTGCAGGGGCGGGAGGCGTGGTCAGCGGCACGGCAGGCACCCCGCCTGCGCGCTCGCCTCCCCGCCCCTGGCCGCACTCACATGGCTGCGATCTTGATGAACTTCTTCAGCAGCTGGGAGCGCTTGCCCGGGGATTCACAGAGCAGCACCTCGGTGGCCACCCAGTGCGTGACTTCGCTGCAGCGCTGCAGCAGCAGCTCCAGGTTGGCTGTCTCCCTGCGGCCGCGCTCTCCGTGGAACACATAATCCACGAACTCCAGCTGTGCCCACGGTGGCAAAGGGGGCACCAGGGCGGCAGGTGGGTGGGTCGGTGTAAAAATGGCAGAAGGAGGCAGTGAGGAGGGAAAGGCAGGAGAGTGGGGGCAGAAGGGGTAGAAAACAGAAAAACAAGGACAGGACAACAGAGATGAGAGGAAAAACCAACATCAGTAATATACTTTACCATATGTTGGGCGCTGACCCCATGCCAGGCACTTAGCTAAGGGCTTTATGGCTGATTTATCCTCAAAAGAATCATCTGGTAGACATTGTTACTGTTGCTTTATTTTATTTCTTTAATAGCAAATATTTATTAAATATGAACTCTGGGTCAGGTACTGTGCTGGGCAGTGCTTGGGCGTTGACCCACTCTGCTCTCCAGTGTTGACTCTCTCTGTCATTTCACAGCTGAGGGGACAAAGTCTTAGGGCATGGCCAGATGATGCCCAACGGCGTGCTGTCAGGGAGTGGCTGCTAGTGAGCATTTCTAACCAGGTTCTGTTGTTGTTCTTAGGTGCCCCAAGGACACAGTAACTCCCAGGAGGCAGAGTAGAACTGCCCCATAGAGTTCTCAGTAATCTTGATGGGAACAGACCACCAAGTCTTGCTTTTGGGGGACCCACTCGGTGGGTTGGAACTGCCCACCTTTCACTTACCAGCCAAGCACTGAACCATTATGCCACCAGGGCTCCTTCTAACCAGGGACATTCTAATGCAAATTTTGCTTCCAGCTGGCACCTTTTGTTCTCCCTCTGGACCCCCACCCCAGCAGCAGCCTCAGCCCCACCTCGTGCACACATCGGAACAGCTCCCAGTGGAAGGCAGTAAGGTGGTTGGCAACGTCCTCAGGCTCCACTCGGTGGATCTCTGTGTCACCAGGGGAGACCTGGATCTCCTCAGGGAGGGGCACCTGGTGTCAGGCAAGGGCACAGGCGCTGGGCTCTGGGTGGCTGGCTGAGTGAGGGACTGCCCACAGCCACCTTCAGCCCTAGCTCCCAGCCAGGCCTTGAGACGGCATTCTCACCAGGGCCTCATAGCTGTCCCGGGTACAGGCAAACAGGTGGCTGTTGATGCCCAGCGTGGTGAACACACAGTCCTCAGTTGGCTGCAGGAGGACCTTCTCTGCAGGAAGGCAAGCCACTCAGTTTCGGCCGCAGCGACCTGTATTGGTCCCCTCCACACACCCCATCCAGCAACTCCTAACCCCAGACCAACACATTCTAGACTAATGGGCTTTCTTTTCATTTACATCTTGTTTTTTATCCCCAAAGTTCTTTCACAGTTCTTCTCTCATTCTCTCTTCCCTGGGGCACTGGAAAGGCAGGAATTCTTTCTCTCATCTTAAAAAAAAAAAAAAAAAAAAACAACCATGCCCATTGCCATCGAGTCAATTCCGACTCGTACTAACCCTAAAGGACAGAGTAGAACTGTCCCATAGAGTTTCCAAAGAGTGCCTGATGCATTTGAACTGCTGACCTTTGGGTGAGCCGCCATATCACTTGATTCCTATGCCATCAGGGTTTCCTCTCCCCCTCTTAACAAAAAAAACCCAAACCCACTGCCGTTGAGTCAATTCAGACTCACAGTGACCCTATAAGACAGGGTGGAATTGCCCCATAGAGTTTTCAAGGAGCACCTGGCAAATTAGAACGGCCAGCCTTTAGGTTGGCAGACATAGCACTTAACCACTATGCCACAGGGGTTTCCTCTCTCATCTTAGATATGGAAAAATAAGGCTGAGGGTACATGACAAGGTTTCTGCCTTCCACGGCCACCATCCTAGGGATCAGAGGCCACCTGGTGTCCTTAGCCTCAAAAATGTAGCATCTTTAGATGCTTAGGGAGATCAAAGGGCCAGAACACAATTCCAAGGTGAGTGAGAGGCAGTGCCCAGATGAGAAACCAGGTATCTGGAATCGGTGCTTCTCAAACCTGAATTACCTGGGGATCTCGTTAAACTGCAGATTAGGACTCAGCAGGTCTGGGGTGGGGTCAGAGATACTAGGTTCTTAACAGGCTCCCAAGTGATACCCACAATGCGGGTCCCAAACCCACACTTAGGGTAGCAAGAGGCTAGAAGTCAGTTTTCACCCTTGCCCCACTGCACTGGGCTTGTGTCTCCTCTCCTGGCCCCTGCCCAGCTCTTCCTGACTCTCACCTCCTGAGGAGGCCACAGCCACCAGGATGAGGGACTCCTCCCGTCCTGCAGGCTCCTCTGAGTACTGCAGTTTCTCTGTCACGGAGCCCAGAATGTCCTGCACAGATGCTGAGAGACGGCTGCGTATCGTCACGTAAGAGTGGTCAGGCATGTAGACCCGGCAGAAGACTGGACAGAGACAGGAAGGCAGCTGTTCATCAGAGGGCAGAGTGACAGCACTGTCACGGTCCCCTCCAGGGCACCTCTGCTCCCCACCTGAATCCATCTCCAACCCTAACTTGTTGTTTGGCTTCTAAAGGTATTGTGTCAGGGGCTGGTTCTACCATACCGGTAGACCTGACTGCAGGTGCCCAAGACCCACATGTCCCACGGAGGCCCCCTGAGTCACTCAGGAATCCTGCCCCATTGAAAGTCCACACTCACTCTCATCAGAGCCCCGAAAGGCCACTCGGGTTTGTAGACAGGAGTCTATTCGGCGGAAGTGGCGGAAGAGTGGCTTCACCTGCTTGCTGGGTGGCTGGCTCTCCTCTGGAATCCTGGCATGGACACAACGGGACATCGGCAAGCCCTGCCAGGTACACGGAGTGCCAGGCAGGCAGCATCCAGCAAGGACATCAAAATAGGGTCAGAGATACACTAGCATGAAGTTCAGCAAGTGATTAAGAGGGTCAGAGGACAAAGAGGTGGGACACCTATCTAAGCAACTCAAATCAAACACCACCTCGTCCATGAATTCTTCTCCCATCTACCCCACCTACCAGAGAAGGTCCCTTTCTTACCTGAATTCCTTCCCAACAATGGGAAAATATTTGTTTATGTTCATGTTTTATCCCTTCTATAAGACTGAGAGCTTTTGAGAGCGAGGACTGGTTCTTACAGATTTTATTTTTTTTAGATGCCCCAGGGCCTAACATACTGCTTGGTACATGATAGGTCAATAGATACTTGCTGAATTTTGTCAACAAGAACTTCACAGTCTGGAAGGGAGACAGACATGAATCCAGCTACTTTGAACACCAGGCAGGATGTGTTAGGTGATGTAACAAAGGTACAAGGAGAGCTATGTCAGCAAGAGGGAGGGAGCAAGCTATTCAACAGAAGACTGGGAAAACGGCATTTGACCTGACCCTTGAAAAACAGCAAGAAGAGAAGAAAGTAGGAGGAGGGCATTCTGGAGCAGACAATATAAAGGACAGCGGGAAGTTGGGAAAGCAGAAGAATTTAGAGAATGATGGGGGCACAGGGACTGTCGTGGTTGGAGAGAGATGAGGGGGGAGGGTCTTTAGAAGAGGAAGGGCACTGGAGGTTACACTAGGGCACTGCAACTGTCTTGTAGAACCAGCAGCCATGGATGTTTTGGGAACAGATATGTGATCTTGTCACTTCCTAAATTTGAAAGATCTCTCTGGTGTCAGTGTTGTAGGAAGACCTAGGATCACAAGCTGAAGCAATGGACAGGAGGCTGTGACAGAATCTAGGTGAGAGATGAGGCCTAAAGGAGGGTTGTGGCTGTGGGGGATAGAGAGGGAAAAAAAACTGAAGGAGCTGGAGGGATAGACAGACAGACATTACGGTGTTCTGATGCTGGGTCACATTGGTTCATGAGAGCTCACTGCTAAATTTGGGGGAATTTCACCAACTGATTATTAAACACAATAATTTTAAAATGTTATTGTGTGCTGCATCTCTTCTGACTCATATAGCGACCCTACAGAGCTGCCCCGGGGGGTTTCTAAGACTGAGTGAAATCTTTATGGAACAGGTCACTATGTCTTTTCTTCTGCAGAACCACCAACCTTTTGGTTAGCAGGTGAGCACTTAACCGTTGTGCTACTAGAGTTCCTTAATTTGAAATGTTGTATGTATATGTGTGATACCACATATTATACATATAGTTTGTATAAATGTACTTATATACAGTAAAACCTGTGAAAGCCACAACCTGTGGAAACCGGTCAGAGAAGGAAAACACAAATATTTTCCACTAAAATGAGCAATAGGAAGGTAGTAAGACTTAACCCTGTCAAAGATGGAAAACTTATGAGACCCAGAAAAATAAGGCAATCTTGTAAAATTCTGGCCATCATCTGTTTTCACTGTACATATAAATTACTGTTCAACTATTACAAAGGTAATTAGTTTCCTCATTACTTGACTACATTTTATTGCCATCTATGTTCTTGAGAAACCCTGGTGGCATAAGGGTTACGCACTGTGTCTGGTAATCAAAAAGTCAGCAGTTCAAATCCACCAGGTGCTCCTTGGAAACTCTATGGAAGAGTTCTGTCCTATAGGTCACTGTGACTCAGCATTGACTTGACGGCAGTGGGTTTGGTTTTGGTATTATGTCCTGGAGGTTATTTGCATGGTAGAAATACTATACAATGGCTTGCTACCGCACATCTCGATTGCACATTCAGCAATATCATATTGGTAGCCTGACATCAGACATGATGAGAGAATTTACACCATGAGAACTGGCAAAAGCTACAAAGCAGGGCTCTTTTTCCTAAAGTATAAGTTGTTAACCATTTACCACCACTGGATGGACAAACAGATGGACAGAAGAATGACCAGAGACAATGCCTCTGCTATCCTCTAGTTAAGAGAAAAGGATTGAAATAAAACTATAGCAGATGTAGAGTCCCTGATGCAGCAGGAGAAAAAGAGGTGTACAGATGAAGAACCCTATTAAAAGACCACAACTGATGATCTGACAATCTGGAAGTTCCCCTGAGAACATGGCCCCTAGACTTGCCGCTAGCCCAGAGCTGAAACCAGTAGTGAAGCCAGCACTTTGGACAGAGAGTGGACGGGACTTGGGAACACAGAGTGATGCATGTGGTGTGTGTCCTGTATGGTTTAATACATACATGAGGCTGTCCTACTGGTTTCTTTTTAGAGGGGAGAGGAGAGGACATGTGTTGGTTGAGCAGATACTAGAAGTAAAGAGTGAAAAGAGGGTGTTGTCACAGGGTGAGGTGAGCAGATAGAGTTGCAGAGAGGTGTGTACTTGGGGTTTTATATGGCAAACTGACTTGGATTGTAAACTTTCATTTAACCACAATAAAAATTAAAACAAAACAAAACATATCACAGCTAAAAGGCCAGAGGTAGCCCTCATAATAGGAGAGACTTTGTGTCCTGCCCCCTCCCCTAACCCCTCCCCCTCACTTTAGCTCCACTGTCTCCACCAGCTGGTGTAACCGTAGGGTGTCCTCTCGGAGGTCCTGGTAAAGGGACTCATCCTTCATAATCAGCAGGTACAGATCCTGGGGAGTAGGAGAGAGAAGCTGAAGTTAGGGGGTCTCAGCCCAAGAACCACTCTCTGCAAGGCCTGGGCAGGGCCACCATGCCCTCAAGCACAAAAGACCCACTATAAGCTAAAGCCCAACAGCACCGTTTCCCTCCAGGAATGGCTCCATCAAAAGGGCCCCTTCTAGCGCCAACAGCCTGCTTGCCCACCTTCCCCTTCCCGAGGCCCACCTTGATGATGTGGCCAGCCCCCTCTTCTTCCTGTAGCAGCCCCTGGTATGTGTCCAAGAAATGGAGGAGCATAGCTAGACAGGCCTGCTTCCTGCCCAGCCCCTCAGGGCCCTCCATGTTCCCTGCCTGAACAAAGCTGACCCCTAAGTTAAGGAAAAGCCCTAGGCACGCTGACCAAAGGAAACAGGGAAGGGAGGAGGGAAGCCATTTGCCCTCAGATATTCTAAAAGTTTGATGCCAGGGAGAAAGATGGTCCACAGGTCCCTGGAACCAAGACCCCTTCATGCCCTACCCAGTCTGAGTTTTTGTTCAGGATGGGTAGCGATGGCACCCACTTGACTGCACAGAGACCCCACCTGTTAGAATTTCACTTGAAGATACCCTACTTGGACCATCTGACATCTAGCCAGCCTAGGGCCTGGAGTTCATAGTGGCCTGTTTAAGTCAGTGATGCTTACCCTAAACTTAACGGTACCTCATGTTCCTAAGAGAGCCAAGGGTACACCTGACTCAGTGGCCTGACGGTTTTACGATTAGGTCCTAAAATAACTCAGTGAGAGGCCCTCTGCTTACACAAGGGAGACCCTCCTAAAGCATAACCACGACCTAATATTTACATCAGACCCTGTAATAACTCACTGGGTAACCAGATGTTTGGAGCACTCACTCACTGGGGACAGAGGCACTCTTAATAGAATAATAACACCTTCCATTTGTACAGGGCTCTGCAGCCTGCTATCATACTGATCTTCACAACAGCCCCATAGGTAGGCAGGGTAGGTGCTATTTACCCCCGTTTTACAGAAGAAGAAACTGAGGCCCTGGAGTGTTAGATTCTCTCACATAGCTGCTGAGTGGCAACACTGGGACTCAGACCCAGCTGTGTTTTCTAGGGGAGGGCCTAGGCTCTGACATCACATGTGGAGATGGCTCCCACCTGTCGTCCCCTTTTGCAAGATCCACAAAAGGATATTACTGGTGTAGCTCCTGCAGAAATTTCTCCGTGGGGAGGAAGAGAGAATGTGTGAGGACGATGTCATCTAGCAGGATATCTGTGGAAATCAGTGGGCATCACTGCTGTTAGGCAGGAGGGCACTTACAGGCACAGCCTGGAAACCCCCAGTTACCTCTGAGGGCGTGTTCTCTGAGTCAGGCTGGAGCCCCAGCCACCTGCCCCATCATGCACTGCATATACGCACATGCGCACACACACACACACAGATACACACACACATACTGACACACAGATACATGTGAAGGCCCTGGGCAGCCGCTGCGGGGGTGGAGTTGGCAGCTGCCAAGGCAGCTGGAGGAAAGGGGGGGGCGCCCTTTGATGGTAATGCCCACTTCTCTTCAGCATGTGGGAAGGTGGTCAGATAACACACCCAGCTTGAGAACTACCCAAAATAAGAGAGAGCCCACAAAAGGGTCTCTAGTCAAGAGAATTTTCAGACACAGACGGCCAATAGCATATTGTTTGCATGTGTGTCCCAGGACCCCTCCTCCAGTCCCCACTCCCTACTTAACAGCTTTGAGTTCCAGCTAGGCAGGTAAGAACCAGCCCCATTAAAAGGGAGAAGTAGCAACTGCCATCTCTTTGATCCCAAGCTTTACATAGAAACCTTCTAGTCCTCTGGATGCCAGAGATGGAAGGGTTAATGATAGGAGGGTGGAGGGCAGTGGCTCTTCTAACCTCCCCGTTTTGCTCCACACCCCAGTCTGGGCCTAGGCCTGGCTCAGCCAGTCAGCCAGGTACAAGGTCGCCCTGACTTGCAGCCAGCCCTGGGGTGGGGCAGGGCCGCCTGGCACACACCACCAAGCTGGGTACAGGGAAGAAGCCAGGTGTCTTCACTGGGACAGGTTAGGGCCAGGTCCCCGGGCACTTCCCCAGGACAATACCAAGAAGTGTGACGGTTCTTACATCACCATTCCCTGGCCTCCAATTGTAGCCATTAAGGTGGAGGAGGGGGTGAACCAACGCAGCAGCATCTTCTGCTGCCACTTTCATTTCAGCACTGAGAAACTGAGGCCCAGAGCTGTGAGGGGCTTGCCTGGAGCTGGAATACGGACCTAGGCTCCAGATGCATTTTGTTTTCCCAATATCCCTGAGGCAAGCAGAGAGTCAGGGTAGAGAGGACTAGTCATGTGGGGCTGCTTAGAAGTTTAAGAGACTTCTGCTAGGTTGGGGGATCTTCTGTAAGGCACCCACCCTGGAAGGGAGCCAGAATGTCTGGAGAACACTGATTATATTGGGAAATATCAGAGTTGGTGGGTTATGCTGATTCTAGTTTACTCTGGGACTGGTTTAGGGTTCCCACACCAGTTACTCTAGGGATCCAGTCTGCCAGACCATATGATATAGATGAATATCAACTCAGTAGCCTACCCCTGGGGAAACTGAGCACAGACTGTGGTATCAGGCCTCTGTGGAAGGGGAAAGACATTCTCTCACTTTTCCCCTCTTCTCTGCTACTTTGCTGAGGTCTTCAAAATAAGTCAGTCCCCAGCCCTGAACCCCAGCTCCAGGGACAGGGACTAGGAGTCAGAATGCCTAATGTCCCTCCTAGACTCTTTCTCTTACAGGGGAGGTGGGCCAAAGCAGAGGCAGGGGAACATGGCGCAGAGTGGGGGAGAGGCTGATATGGGGGCAACAGTTTGGCATCTGTCTCTTCCAAGGCAGGCTCCAGTCCAAAGCACAGCCTCCCCAGGGAATGTGTCATAGAGAAACAGAGTGTGTGGTGTAGGCGGGAAGTTATGGTTAGGAGCGCTCTGTGTGTGTCTGATATTTTTCTAATTAAATCCGAAAGGTGTCAGCTCCCCAGGGCAATGACAGCGTGAGCCAAAGGAAGGGACCCAAAGGAAGGTCTCAAGAAAATCCAGGGGAGTGAAGCCCCACTTCACATCCCTATGTTAGGGCTCCTGGCAGAGGGCCGAGAGTCAAGCGTGACACACTCTTCCCCAACCTTCAGGTCTTCAACCAGAGCTTCCCAACGCTCAGGTCTCCTGGATTTAGTGAAATGCCCACAGCTGCACATCCTTAAGGAGCCCTGGTAGTGCAATGGTCAGGTGCTCCACTGCTACCTGACAGGTTGGTGCTTTGAACCCCCCAGTCACTCCTCGAGAGGAGGATTTGGTGGTCTGCTTCCTTAATGATTACATCCTTAGACACCTCATAGGGTGGTTCTACTCTGTCCTATAGGGTTGCTATGAGTTGGAATTGACTCAGCAGAAATTTTTTTTTAAATAAAAAAGACCCTTAGGTTCTCTACCTTAGTCACTAAAGAGGAATTTGAGGCCTTAGGTTCCTCAAAAGCCCGTTAGTATGGGGCGCTGGTGGGGAGTGGCAAAATAGCTTCATCATTTGGGGAATAAGCCTCTCCAGGTGTGGTTATTATCTATTAAAGAGGCTATCTGTTAAGGCCTGACATCAGAAGGGTGGGAACTGGAGAGACTCTGACCCCCCAGAGGCTGCAGGGCCCTGATGCTTGCCCAGCCATCTTTTGCTCCACAAGCACCTTCTGAGGCCACCCTTCTCAAGCTGCTAAGGGCAATGTATCCCTCTGCCCAAGACCAAAAGGTGGTCTGAGCCCTGTGCTGAGGCTTCTGGACAGAATCAGGGACCCCTGTTAGGTCTTCCAGGGATGTGGGCACCTCTGGATGGTGGTATGGGCTGCTCTGGGCAGCTTCCATCTTAGTATGTCAGGCCCTAATTTGGGTGACAGGCGGGAGCAGCCAACACCAAGAACCCATGGAGGTCTATGAGTAAGATGCCTAGCAGACAGGAAGGATGGCTTAGAGAGAGAGGAGGTTCAGCATCTTCTCCAGCCAAGGGTGAGGCTGCTCCAGGGAGGAAGGTGGACACTACGCTTCTCTTCTGAAGGACAGTCTGTGCCCACCCGCTTCAGCATTCAAGCCCTAAATAACGCTCCAGCATAGGGCCACCCCCACCACCCAAGGGCAAGGAAGAGGAACCAAGCTGCAATTCCCCTACTCAGGGATGGACGAACCAGCTGACTCCTTACCTGAGGCGGCGCTGTCCCTGGTGGCCCCTCCGGTCAGCCGCTCCAGGACCCGGATCAGAAGATGCTCTGGTAGCTCGGGGGCGCCCAGGGGGGCCCAGGGAGGTGAAGGAAGGGGCTCTCCGGGAGACAGCTCGTCTGAGGAGTACGAGGAAGGGGAACGCAGGGGTCCCCCTCCCCCGAGCGGCCCGGGCCCAGGCACCTCCTCCAGTTGCAGCCAGCAGGGCCCCCCGCTGCCAGGCTCCTCAGCGACCCCCGCAGGTTCGCCCCCTTCCTCCTCAGGGGGCGGCTCCAGCCCCGGCTCGGCAGGGGGCTCCCGAAGGAAAGCTGGGAGCAGTAGCCGAGACACACTCTGACGCCGCTGCAGCGGCCGCGGTCCCCCGGCCGAACCGCCGCCGCCACCTGGTCCCCCACCCCCTCCAGGTCCACCGTAGCTCCCTGGACCCCCACCAGGACCTCCCGTCACCGTTCGCCCCGCCAGCTGCGACGTCTGCTTCTTCAAAAATTTCTCCAGAGGCTTCATGCCCCCCCCGCCCCCCTCCTCGGGGCCGCCGGGGGACCCAGGTGTCCCAGGCGCGGGCGGGGGGGGCCGGGACACGATGCTCAAAGCCGGAGGGTCAGAGCGAAAGGCCGTGCCAGGCGCCGGGACTAGGGGCCAGAGGTGCCCAAGGCTTGCTGGCCGGAGTCCAGTGGCCCAGTGGCCGGGGGAGGTGCCAAAGGGGAGGAGTGCCCTTTCTCAGTAGCCCCCCATGCCAGCTTCAGCCGGCACGCGGCCAGAAGAGTGGACAGGCTGCGGGGCGAATGCCCCCGGCGCTGCTCTCCTGGGCCAGGCTGCGGTGGCAGAGGCAGCGGGCGGAGCGCAGGGCTGCGAGGACACGGCGGCGGCGGCGGCGGCTGCGCTCCTGGTCGGGGGAAGGTGGCAGAGCTGAGACCGCGCCCCCTCGTCCCGGCCACGCCCCTTCCCCGCCCCTGCCCTCCCTGGTTCCGCCCTCCCGGTTCCGCCCCCAGGCTGCGAGAGGCCTGAGCTTCTGCACTGGAGCTGACCGCGAGCGATGGCAACAGTCAGGGGGCTGAAGGGGATTGGGTTTAGGGCAGACAGAGAGGGACATCCCGAAATGAAGGTGAGGTAGTGATTTGTCAGTGGAGAAGGCTTCCCGCCTCAGGGGCTTACCAGGATTCTTAGTATCATCTTTAAGACCCAGAGCAGGTCCATGGCCTGCACTACTTGGCTCACCTACCTGTACCCAGGTGAGACCTATAGGTGCTGATTGGGTGCCCCTGACTCCGAAATCCGAGTGTTGCCACACTCACAGGAGTGTGTGACCTTTATCTTTCTTCCACGAGAAGGGTTGGGAAGGCCTCCTGGGTGGATTGGCATTGATACTGGGGGTGGTGCCCATCTGCCCTCTCTGGTAGGGCACAAAGAGGTGGTGCGAGCCTGACCCATGAGAAGCAGGTACTGGCAGGCAGGTAGGAGCCAGGCAGGGAGCAGCAGGTTGTGGCAGGTCTAAGTGGGGTGAGGAGAGCAGATAGTAGGAGATACTAATTTCAAGAACACAAGGGTACCTCTTCCCAGCTGGCAGCAGAAGGAACCCACACTGTGGAACTGGTGATAAGCCCCTGAACTACCAGTCAATATCATCAGGCATAGTACCAGAGAGTCCAGAGTTTACATAGCTATGGAGTAGGAAAAGTGGTACAAATTTCCACTTCAGATGACCCTTATTCCTGATGTCTGTATCAAAAATATTCTGTCCCCAAGGGTACACTGGCCCCAGAAGGAGCAGGGTTATAGACATACTCAGTGTGAGCACATCCAGGTTATGATTACAGGCGGGGGAGTGCCACCAGGTTCCAGAGGGGTTGAGGTTCCTTGGACAATGCCCCACCCCTGTTGACTGTGCTCAGAGCAGCCAGGGCAGGAATGCTAAAGACAGGGAGTGGAGGCAGAACTGAGCAGGGTGTGTACTACACGTGTGTCACTGTGTGTGCATATCTGGTCCCATGTGTGCTAGAACATGTGTGCACAGAAATAGAGCTTTGCACATCCATCTGTTTGCAGGTTTAGAGAGAGAAGAGTAAAATGAAGAGGGTTCACTTTTGTCTAAGAAGCTAGACTAGATGCCTGAGTATCAGGCTTTCCGGGCTGTCTTTTTTGGACACCCCAGCACCCCCAAGTCAAAAGGGGAACTGGCCGGGATGGCTTGGAGCTCCCCAGACAGCATTTTACAAACCGAATGGAAAGAGGGGAGGGCTTCTCTCCCAGCACATGCCACAGTTACCAGATTAAGCCGGTTGCCTTGGTAACCTCCTCTCTGGGCAGGATTTGGGAGTGTCGGTTAGGAAGGGCGAAGAACTGGGGAGGAGTGTGAAGGGTGTGGGGCGTGGAAACAAAAGGGGCAGAGACTTCTGGAAACCAGAAAGGTGGGGAACAGGATTCCAGCACCTCTCAGTTACTCGAGACCCTCAGGTGGAGACTATGTTCAAGATCTTGAACTAGGGAAGAAAGTAAGCAGCAGTTCTGGTCCTCCTAGAGCAGTAACGGTCCTCACCTCAACAGAGAGTGGAATCAAGAGGATTCTTTCAAAAATGCTCATGCCCTGGCCACATCCCAGAACAAGATCACATCTCTGAGGTGGAGCCAAAGCATGTGGTGTTTTTTCAAAGCTCCCGAGTTGATTCTAATAGCCAGGGTTTAGAATCACTGCCCTAGGGACAGCCCAACCCAACTGGGCTGCAGGTGCTGGAAACAACTTTGGAATTGCAAGCCCATGTTATACCAAGGTAGCAGGACTGGGTGCTGACCCTGAGGAGAAGGAGGGTTGGGAGAGCATCTGCACCGAATCATGGAAGAAATAAAAGGGAAGACAGTGCTGTGAATGACAAGTGAGCAGACAGAGGCAACAAGATTTAACTGAGAGCCCAGCCCATGGCCTTCTGGATGGGCCAACTGCAGGGTTCCCTGTAGCTCCCTCTTACACTCTCTTTCTTTCTGCCCACCAGGAGGCAGGCTGGGAGGGCAGAGAACTTAGGAGCTTCACTGAGCTTGAGTTTCTTCTCACTGAGCTGGTTACCAGGGCAACCCGAGTGCAATGGGATCTACCGGCAGGACTGGGGAAGCAAGAGGTAGGGGTGAAGGGAAAGCATCTCTGCACTTGCATTCTTCCTGCCCATAACCATTCCCCCAGCCCAGGCTGCCTGCCATTCTCCGCCTGACCCCAGGAGGGCCGTAAGTTACCCATCACCGTGTAGGGGAGGAGAGGGGTAGCAGCCTGACAGGATTTAAAGAAAAACTAGGGAATCAGGCGAGATAGGGTCCTCTAGCTCTACCAGAGAAATCCTGGTGGCAGAGTAGTTAAATGCTATGGTTACTAATCAAAAGGTCAGCAGATCAGATCTGCAGGGCACTCCTTGGAATCTCTACTGGACAGTTTTTACTCAGGCCTACAGGCTTGCTATGTCGGAGATGGAGTCAACTCAACAGCAATTAAGTTTGGAGGTTTAGCTTTTAACAGCAGCAGAGGTGGGGGGGGTTCATCCATCATTTTAAAATGCACGTGACACCTATGTCCTGTGTGAGAATCCCTACACCCGCATATGTGCAGCCAGCTCCCCAAGGAATTCAGCGGCTCTCCCCCTTGGGTGAAGAGCCCCTGTGGTCTGCAGTCAACTCAAAGCTGGGTTCTAAATGCCCTGTGTGCATGTGGACCAGCTAGCCCAAAGAAAGGGCAGCAAATAACCCACACCTGTTGGCTTTTCCACTTCCCCTGCCCCTACTACCATGTCATGAATAGTGTTCCCCCTAAAACGTGTTAATTTGGTTGGGCCACGGTTCCCAGTATTTTGGGATTGTCCTCCCTTTTGTGATTTTTTTTTCCTGTGCCGTAAATCCTAGTCTCTGCCTGTGGTTAATAGACTGCATTATGTTCCAGACAATTACGGAGGGACTGGAACAGCTTAAAGTCACCTCCCTGCTCCAAAATGGCGTTTCCCTGGAGCGTGGCTTGCACCACCTTTCATCCTAACAAGACAGTAAACGGAAGCAAGCAGAGGTGGGGACCTTTGTTATCACCAAAAAGACAGCCCCAACAGCAGAGTGCGTCCTTCACTGAGGACAGACCTTCCTAGAGTGTGTGTTTCCCTGGAGCCGACACCCTGAAGTTGGACTTCCAGCCTACCAAACTGAGATTAAACTTTTGTTACTGCCACCCAGCTGTGGCAGTTGTTACAGCAGTACTGGGTGGGTAAGACACTACAGCTGACAGGAATCTCTCCCTTACTGTGGCTCCCGGTACTAACAGAGTTGTGGTTGACACATCTCGGTTGCATTATCCTAGGAACCTTCCTTACCAAAACACAAGGAGCCATAAAGGGACAACAGTTCTTGGGAGGGGTACCTCACTAGTTTCTGTGTCCTGAACACTTCCAGTCTAAGAACTCCATGACATCCTGGTGTCTATTTGGCAATGTGGCTAGGAAAGGTAACTGGTGAGAACTATAGACACACTTGTGGCCCCAGAACAGTTCCTCAACTCTCTGGGGTTCCATTTCACAAGTTTGTGCTGGCTCAAGCTGTGACTGTAACTCTAGAGTAGTGGGCAGATTAGTTAAGCCTCAGCCTTCCCTCCCATCAAGACCCAAGCAAAACACTGAGAAGGGAGTCAAGTTTACAGTCTAAATTTTATTATTTCCAAGTCACAATGTTCATCACAAATACACATCTTTTAAAATAGTAACAATGACAACAAAAAAAAACTCCCTCCCCCACCCCTGAAAACACACTGGAGAAATCCTTGCAACTAAACACACGGGACTGACAGAGACAACTGTCACAGTGTCATAAGGTCTGGGAATCTGGGCATGCTGCCCACAGGCTTGAGGAGACATCTTCAGGTTTAAGGCAAGGAGAATAGCCTACAAAAGGCACGACCACCAATTACCCCTAGAACAACCTTAGTGTTTTTTCCTTCCTCCTTGGGGGTTACATTCTGAGTGCCTCTCCCCTTCCACACCCCACACCTGTGACTCAGAGTGGTTAGGTCAGCTGCCCAAGAGAAGGAACAGATAAACAGAGACATTACTGGAGGACAGACAACAGATGCCACCTTCTCCCTCAGGTTCTGTAGCAGGGTGGGGACAGCAGCCCAGTGACCCCTGGCAGACACAGTGCTGCAGTGGTGGGTATCTCTTCTGCAGAGGCAGCAGGGGAGTGGTTCAGTGCCACAGATAAAGCAGCATGGAGAAAGCCCTTGCCCAGAGGCTTCCTTAGGCCTGAAGCCCAAGTGCAGTACCTATTTCTGATTGCAAGGACAGCAGTAGAATTTGAGGGGAAACAAAGTATTACCATCTAAAACACTTGCAGCAGGAAAGATGTGGAGAAGAGCAACTGCAAAGCAGAAGGCAGACTGCTTGCTGGATAATACTTGCCTCTAGAGAGATGCATTGGTCCACAGCAACTGATACCAGTAAGAGAAGGGATGGAAGGAGAAGCAGGGCCTCTATTTCCACTTACCTCAAAGACTGAGCCCTGAGGACCTCTAAGATGTAAAAGGCTCCTGACTCCAACCTCCCTTTCTCACCAAGCCCCTAGTTTACCATCTCTCCACAGCAGAGGCTGTGTCCTCAGGAGAGGACTGAAGACTACCAAAGCACAGGGAGTGATGGAAGCTCAGCAAAGGAGGGCTCCTACTCATCCACTGTTTTCTCCAAAAGGTCACACTCTTTGCAGACAGCTGTGTTTCCACAGGGTTAGCGCAGGTGTGAGAATCCAAGGATAGAGAAGATTAATAAAGACCAGCTCTTTGAAGCCATGGTGGGGGAGGGCTGGCTGGCAGTCTCAATTATCTCAGATGTAGAGAAGAGCCAAAAGGAAACCAGAGGAGCCAAAAAACCAGCAGAATGAACTTGTTTCACTTAAAGACAGAGAGAACAAAAGCAGAGAGAAACAGAACAAAAACTAAAATGTTAATCTAAGAAGAGCAAGCCAGGCCTTAAAAATGAACATTCTTACAAAACAGAAAGGAGCTTCCCTTGGAGCACTAAACACCTGAATTTCCTGGGGAAAAGTGAAGAAGAGCAAAAGACATGGGCTTCTTGATCTAGACTCAGATGCCTGGACTGTCTCGATCTCTCCTCCCCTAAGCTCAGTCAACCCAATAAAGAGCAGGGGTGGGAGGGAGTCTCTTCTTGCTTCTCCCTCTTTCCAACACAGCCTGGCACCACCAGAGAAGGCAAGGACCCTCCTCCTATAGCAGTTCGCTGATGGGAGCCACCCTGTGTATTTGACATCCTCTTGGTCATAGAGAGCCAGCTGTGTTTCTCTTCTCTCCTGAGTTCTCACCTCTGTAGTTTCGATGGGGGTGAGGAAAAAGGAAAAACCACCAATGTGTAGTCAGTAGCCCTCTTGACATTTACAAGTTTTCAGAAAGCTCATTTCTACAGAGTTTGTCTTAAACCTACGTCCTTAAAAAATCCAGCAATTTTCTCCACCATGACTGTCAGAATTGGCTCTACTTGTAGTAACACCTCAAACTCGGACATCCTCTTTCCTGGACCATGACACTTTCTGAGCTTTTTCACTGCTGGTTCTCTCATGAAATTCTGCCAATGGTTTCTATTTCATTGGGCACAATACATAAAGAAAACAAACTGGCAAATCTAGGATCCTGTAAGCATCCTGAGTCATCCCATGACTGTAACTTAAATCACAAATGAGGTGATTCTGTCCATTTGTTAAGTCAAACATGAGTATCAGTTTTAGTGTTATAAGACTCGTACTAAGTTGTGTACTTACTTTTATACGATGTTTGATTTAAAATATTCACAAACTCAAATTAACTGGAACCCCTGCTCACAACCTGAAATAATAAACCAATATATTAGCAGGCCACACAGAAAACACTGTTTTCCACAGAAACATACTCAGAAGAAAGAAATCCTCTGGGAAAAAGGCAGACCCAATGATGCAGGATGTGCCTTAAATATGGGAAGGGGCTCTTATACCTCAGGCGGGGGTGGCTTGATGGTAACTGGCTGGGGAGTCCTCCGGGGTGGGGAGGGCTTCGGCTGCACCTGCTGCTGGGCAGGGTTATAGTAGGTCACGCCTCCATACACCTGTGATGGGGCCTGGACCCCCATAAGCCAGAAAAAAAAGTAAAGAATTAATCTGTCCAAACTATGATGAATAGGAAACACAGTTTAGTCACAAAAAGGATAGTACTGGGGAATTTTCAAACTTAAAATCTTTCTTAAGCTTCTTTTAAAATAAAGTGACTATTCATTTCTGCCCTCGTATGTTACTCTAGATTCCTACTACGTCTAATACTGCCCAGCTTTCTCTAACTCCTGTCATCAACTTACAAACGGAAAAGGCTACACTCAGTGGTGACCGTCCACATTACAGGTGTTAACTGGCTGGGAGTTAATCAGGAGAGAGAAAAGGCTGGCATGGAGTAGAATACAGCTTCTTTATGCAGCTGAATAAACAGACAGACACAAAACTTGACTAAAATATCAATTAAGAAACAAGGGAACAACAGATCATGAGCGTGACCTAAGCTGCATTTCCAGTTCCTGACCACCAAGAGGCGTCCTGGTGCCACGTGAAAAATCAATGGCACTGCAATGTTCCCGAATCCCCTTAGCCTTCTCCCTAAACCCTGTGTTCCTGTATGATAGGAGGCGCACACAGACAGGTCTGCTCATCAGCCATCTCACCTGTGTATTAGGATACAGATGAGGAGGCGGTGGGGGAGGCAGTGCCCCTGGAGCATAAGGGTAACTGGGATTACCAAAGTTCATGACGCCTGGAGCAGAAAAGTAAGTAGGAGCAAGCAACTGCTGTGGTGGCGGCTGTCCTGGAGACATGGACACTGGTGTGGGATAGAGGCCTGGATTGGGCAGAGGTGCCGGTGTCTGGTGAGGATGTAAACCTGGATGCGGAGAAGAATACAGCATCTGAAATGGAAGCTAACAGATTTCATGGGATGGCCTGGCTGAACTGCTCACACAGACTGACTCAGGATGGAACTCCTGAGGATGGACCCAAGAGGAATTTCTGCTGCCCAAGCAGGCAAGGCAGCTAGGCTCCCAGGGAAGCAGCACACAGCTCAAGAGGATGGGTTTATGAGGTCCCCAACACACACCCTCACGTACTGGAAAAGCGCACAAACAGGCAAAGCTCACCTGGGTGCGGAAGGTGCATTTCTGGCTGCACAATCATGCCCTGAGGAGGCAGTGAGGCAGGGTTGTCACCATGGGTATAGATTGGTCCCTGGAACTGCACTGCAAGACATCACATTGGGAATCTGAGAAACCCTTACCCTTCCAATCACACAGACAAGTCTCCTTTAACAGGGTTTCCCCCTGCAAACCCTTTACATTTTTCATGTGAAGAAAACAGCAGCCAGACAATGTCTGATAACCACTGTTAAGAAGTCAGAAGGGAAACGAAGGCGGCCACAAGCTGGTCTCTTAGCCCACTTTACCTTGTCAAGAAAGGTACTCCAACAGTTGGACACTCACATGGATCATAGTAATGTCCCTCCATGATACTGATATGCACAGGTGGGGCAGGAGGCTCTGGGACAGGTCTTTGCCGCTGGGACGAATAGCGTTTGGCTCGACCACCTTGGACACCCTGAAGTAAAGATAAAGGCCTGAGAAAGGAAACTTCAGATCAAATCCCACTCTCCTTTAGGTGCTACAAAATACTTAACTGGGTGGATGGCAGATTTTTGATAAGCATTTGTAAAGTAAATTGAAAAATTAATAAGACAAGACCTGTTTGTTAACTTGAACCTAAACCATCTACTCTACATTTGTTAGATCTAAATCAAAAGCTGAGTACTCACTTGGAAAACTGACTACAAGATCTTATCTTGGCTTAAAGAATGAATATGCAGTAAAATGCAGCCCCTTGCACCCTTCCCTTTTGTACCATTTCTTCCATCCGGTTAAACTGAGGTGGTGGTCCTGCACCCATGTGGATGTGGTTGGGCATACCTGTAAGTCACCAAAAAAAGTCATCGATGAAGAGAAACAGACGTGAGTGAGACTCAAAGATACCATCAAGAAAAGAATGGAACAGAACCAGGAAGTCTACCCAATAACCACACCTAATGACCCATCAGTCTGGAAGGTCCCCTTAGAACATGGCTCCAGACTCTCTAACCCCAAACCTCTTCCAGAACCAAAGCCAGCTCTTCAGACAAAGACAAAGACTGCACTGGACTCTGTAAGACACGGACTTAGGTTAGCGATGAACAAACTTCTGGACTTAAATATATATAAGCGGCCATCTGACAAGCTCATTACTGGAGGCAAGATGGCAGTGTGAGGGAGGACAGGTCTTGGTCAAATGGGCATGGGAAGATCTGAATACAAACGGGGGTGTGCTGTCACAGGGGGAAAAAGGACGGCAGAGCAGTCAGAGCAGAAGAGTCGTGTGAGTTACTAGTGTTATACAGCTAGTTGATAAGGACTGTTAACTTATACTTAGATTACAATAAAATTAAAAAAAAATAGGATAGGCTACAGAATTCAACATAGGAAACAGCTTTCTCCTTTTAAACTACCCAAATCCCTTCTATACTATGTATGCTTCAAGCCAACACCAATATCTGGAAATTTGCCCCCAGAGCCCACTACCATAATACAGCAATAAAGTCCCTAACAGCCATCTGGAAAAGAAAATGGCTTCAATGAGATGAACCATATTCAGATTTCTCCCACCAAATATGCCCCTGCAAAGAATCCCTGGGATGTTGTTAACTGGCCCATTACAATATTAAACACAGTGAAAAGCTCTCAGCCCCAGGGTTTCTGAGCAAGAACTGGGCAAGGGAGTGATGCATCTGTAAATCTAACCGATTACATCCTATTAACAGATGTCTGGGCTAGGAAGTTTGGTATGAGACTACCATCTGGCACAAAAAGATTTCAGATAAAAAGAAATGTTTTGAGTCTGATTTCCTACGCTGTATCAGTATGATGTGTACTCCATCATACAGAGATCAACCCCAGGTCTAGCTTTGGCTGCACTGATTTTTGGTGTTCAAAAATTACTTCCACCAGATGATGCTGAAACTCCCAGTCTTTAAGTCAGCCCCAGTCTCTAGAGCTATGCTGTCCAGATGACAGCCATGAGACATACGTAGATTTTAATTATACATTCAGTTCCTCAAGAGTGCTGTGGCCACCTCCCAATGTCCAAAAGCCATCTGAACATGTCCATCATTCCAGAAAGTCCTATCAAGCAACTCTGCTCCAGAGGACTAAGAAAATTAGAGAAGTCTTCCTTTCAAAAAGATTAAAAAAGATCCTGGTCCAAATTCAAATGAGTTCGTTTTTACCTCAAACATTCAACTTTTAGCTCAACTAATAAGAATTTTGTCACTTTCTACTTTTTCTACAGTGACAGAAGATTCCCTACTCAGGAGTACCATATTGATGACTGATCAGTTAATAACAGGCAAGCAGCAGGACAGTCTTGTATAACAAGTAAAACCACTCTGAGAACTTGGATGAATATACACACGAATACATCTTTCCTGAGAAGACAGATGTTCATCTAACACCTCATCCCAGAGGGAAGCAGGTCGCACACCGCTAAACCTGATGAAACAAAGGGGAAAAAGCTAGCCACCTACCCCGAAGCTCCCGAGGTGGCAGAAACGAAGGCTGCCCCGGAGTCCAATTCTGTTCAGTGATATTTAGTTGTGCCACATCTTGCTCAAGCCCACTCGTAGCAGAATCCACTGGAGCCTCCCAGTTTCCAGTCTTGGCAGGTGGAGGAGGAACAGTTGTTTCTGGGACTGCAGGTGCTGGTGTCAGCCCCTCAGGTGGAGGAGGCAACTCCTCTGAGATCTTAACTGCATCTCCAGCTTTGGTTCTGGTTCTTCTTGCCCGGGAATAGGATTTTTTCTCAATGGGCCTGTCAGGGGCTGGTGGAGCAGCATCTGCAGCAGGAGCTGGTGTCTCTGAGGGTGCCTCTTCCTTTTCAGGACTCCCATGCACTTGAACATCTGCTTCTGGGGAGGGATCCCTCACAGGAGTCTGCTCCAGCCGCCGTGATCGGTAATTAGTCTCATGCTTAATAGTATCACCAGACCGGCCACCATGTGGCCCGCCAGCCTCCACAGGCCTAAAGCCAGCACGACCTTCCTTGAAGCCCCCAGATCGAGAATAATTCCTGGGTGTAGACATACGGCCAGTACCTGCTGCATTCCTATTAATAAATGTCCTTGGAGGTAGGGTCCCCCCATGACCCTGGTGGCGATTGGACTTGTTTGGCCGCTCACCAATCCAGTTTGGATCTCTTTGTGGAGGACTCCCAAATCTAAAAAAGGGGGATGAAATCAGTCTTAACAATAAGATTACAAAAGGGATCACTAGAGATATAAACTGAGAGTTAAGGGGACTTTCCCTATCCCTTAGCCCTTCAAGTACTGGCCAAAATGGAGTGAGAAAGCACGGGGAACTCTTCCTAAGAAGAACAATAATGCAGGATTCAAAATTTCTTTACCGGGGTTTCCGAATTCTTCGTGGTTTGATGTCATCGGGATTATGAGCTGAACGAATGTCATAACCATAAAGAGCAATGAGCTCTTGTCGGGACTTTGGAGCCTGTTCATCCTCCCGGAATTTGTCGTGCTCCCAGCGACCCTCGTCCTTCCATAGCTTTCTCTGACGTCCTTTGGGTCTGGACAAAACCAAGGGCAAATAGTTGGAAGAAGCTGCCAAGTAGAGACATTCATGAACTAAACAGGGCCCGGGAGAAAGACCCTAAGAACCCTGTGTGGTCTCCCTATCTTCTCAGTTAGATTTAAAAAAACTGGCCTCCCCAAACAGGAGTAAATCCTAACATCTCCACGCCCGCTAGAGTCAAATGCAGTAAGGATAAAAATAGTTGACATCTCCTGTATGGAAGTACTCCGTATCTGACAGGCCCTGAACTTCAAATTACGGAAGGCAGCTGAACTGTGATGACTGTGAGAGCTCAGGTTCTGGACACATACATACAGCCAGGATATGGATCCCAGCTACTCCACCAAGAGTAACCAAATAACCTGGACAATAATCAGAATGAATACTGACCTCAACATACTGCTCTGAGTAGTACGAGATAATATAGATAAAGCACTAAACCACTTAGCATAATACCTGGTATTATGGAATTGTAGTCCCAAGAAATTCTGTGTAGCAATTTAGCTAGGCCATGATTCCTGGTACTGCATGATGTCCTCCACGTTGTAAATCCTGCCTCTATCATGTTCATGCGGGTAAATGGGAAGCAGGTGGGTTGGTGGGGCCAGACTCAAGGTGTAAGATTGTTTTGTGCCTTGAGGTAGTCTCTTGAGATGTAAAGGCAAGAAGCTGGCAGAGAGACTTGGGAACCTTACAACCACTGCAAAACCATGCCAGAAGCTGAGCGTGTCCCTAAGGACTGGGGTCACCGTAACTCAGAAGCTGCCAGTCCAGGACAACACTGACAACAAAGACCTTCCCCCAGATCCAGCAAAGAAAACCTTCCCCTGGAGCTGACACCCTGAATTTGGACTTTTAGCCTAATGGACAGAGACAAAACAAAATTTATCTTTTTAAAGCCATCCACTTGTGATATTCCTGTTGGAGCAGCACTAGATGACTAAGACATCTGGTATACCAAACCAAAAAACAAACCTGTTGCTGTCAAATCTCTTCTGACTCACAGCCAACCCTACAGGAAGAGCAGAACTCCTCCATATGGTTTCCAAGAAGCACCTGGTAGATTCAAACTGCTGACCTCTTGGTTAACAATAATACGTCTTAACCACTTTCCCACCGGAGTTTCTGCCTGGCATACAGTAAACATCTGCTAGATACTAGCAGCAGTCAGTGGCTGTTACCTGACTTCCTCCTCCTGAGTTTGCCCTCGAAGATCATGCTCAAAGAAAAGCCCTTTCCGGGGTATGTATGCTGGATTCTTCCGATCCTCATCATCATCCAAATGCTTAGGGCCCTTCTTACCCACTTTGTTCTCCACAGGCTCTGTGCTCTCCTGGAGGAGACAGAAAGGGCTCCTAACTCTGTCCAAGGTTGAGAAGTCTCGATTCCAGCTATAAAGCAGATGCTTTCAGTGGGTACCGACCTGCCCATCCCCACTCTGCCTCTCTCCAGTGACAGTGCCTTTGGTATCAGGCTTTTCTTCTCCCTTCTCCTCTTTCGCTGAAGAATTAGCAGCATCATTGGCTTCTGATTTCAGCTCCACTTTGGAATTTTCATCTTCACTGTATTCTTCTTCACCCTGAAAAAAAGTTTCCATGCCAGCTGTGGAGGGAAGATCTGAACGGTACACTTCAATTTCTCATTCTTTAGGAAAACATTTTCTGACAAACTTCTACTACAACCCACACAGTAAAAGTATACATACAACATTCTTACTCAAAATCCTAGAAGGGGTGTTTAAGAACCACCCCCAACCCCGCCAAAGACAAACTCCCCAGACCCCTGCACAGCCACCCACTACTCATCTGTCATACTGTGGTGGCTCCCATGCTGCTGTGATGCTAAAAACTATGCCACAGGTATTTCAATTACCATTAGGATCACTCATGGTAGAAAGTTCCAGCAGAGCATCCAGACTAAAACAGATGAGGGAGAATGACCTAGCAGCCTACTTCTGAAAAAACTAGCCAGTGAAAATCTTACACAGAGCAACGGAACATTGTCTGATATAGTGTAAGAAGATGAACCTCTCAGGTTACATGGCACTTGAAATATTAATGAAAAGGAGCTGTCTCCTCAAAGTAGAGTTAATCTTAGTGACGTAGACACAGCAAAGCTTGTGGTACCTTCACATGCTTATCTGGTATGACTCAAAACGTGACAAAACAGCTACAAACATCCACTAATAATAAAAGCATGAAATATATAAACTATGACTCTAGAAAAACTGAAAAGTGGTCAAAAATGAAATGGAATTTATAAAAGTTGATATTCTAGGCATTAATGAGCTGAAGTAGACTGCTACTGGCCATTGTGACTCGGACATTCACATGGCCTACAATGGTGGGAATGATAAACTAGAGGAATGGCATCACATTCCTCAAAAATATTTCAAAATCTATCCTGAAGCACAATGCTGTGATAGGATGACAGCTATATGCTTACAAGGAAGACCAGTCAATATAACTATTACCAAATTTACAAATCAATAACTAATGCCAAAGATGAAGAAACACGATTTTTACTAACTTCTGTAGTCTAAAACTGATCAAACACACAATCAAGATTCACTGATGATTACTGGTAACTGGAATGTGAAAGCTAGAAACACAGAATGGGGCTTGGAAATTGGAAAATATGGCCACGGGGGCAGAAACACCACCAGAGATCACATGCTAGAACTTTGCAACAATGACTAATTCACTGCAAATACATTTTTCAACATAAATGATAGCCATACACCAGGCCCTTGCCAGAGAAGCACACAGGAATCAAAGTGACTACATGTGTATAAAGTGACACTGGAAAAGCTCAGTATCATCACTCAGAAAAAGGCCAGAGGCCAAAAGCACAACCAATTATCAACTGCTCATATACAAGCTCAAACTGAAGCTGAAGAAAATCAGAACAAGGCTATGAGAGACAAAGTATGCTTCTGAGCATATCCCATCTAGATTTGGAGGCCACACCAAGAACAGATTAGATGCACTGAACACTAATGACCCACGATCAGACAAGCCGTTTGCTGTCTTCATACATGAAGACAGCACAAAAGACATTAAGGAGATAGGCAAGGAGGAAAAAGCCAAAACGGATGTCAGAAAAAGACTCTGAAACTTGCTCCTGAATGTAAAACAGCCCAAATGACTAAAGAAATGATGAAGTGAAGGAACCGAACAGATTTCAATGGGTAGCTCGAAACACAAGGGTTTTATAATGAAATGTACAGACCTGAATTAGAAAAACCAAAAGGCAAGAAGGAACTCAGCATTTCTCAAGCTGAAAGAACTAAAGAAAAAATTCAAGCCTCAAGCTGTAATACTGAAGGATTCGATTTGCGAAAATTTAAAGAACATAGGAAACACCAAAAGATGGCAAAAATATACGGTTACTGGGCCCCGGTGGTGTAGTCATTAAGGGCTACAAGTGCTAACCACAAGACAAGGTGGGCAGTTCAAACCTGCCAGGCGCTCCCTGGAAACTCTACGGGGCAGTCCTCCTCTGTCTGTGTGCTGACACTGACTCAGCAGCACTGGGTTTGGTTTGGTTTAACTGGTCAACATTCAACCATTTCAGGAAGTAGCATTACTATCAAGAGCCGAGAGTACTGAAGGAAAATATCCCAGCTACACCGAAGGCACAAGGCTCTGGTTACTGATGGAATACCAAGTGAGGTATTTCAACAAATGGATGCTGTGCTGGAGGTGTTCACTCCTCTATGCCACGAAATTTAGAAGACAGCTTATTGGTCAACCAACTGGAAAGGTCCACACTGATGCCCATTCCAAAGAAAGGTGATCCTACAGAACACAGGAAGTTATTGAACAATACCACTAATACAACACCCAAGTAGCATTTCCTGAAGGCAATTCAAAAAGCAGCTGCAGCAGCACATCAACAGGGAACTGCCAGAAATTCAAGCCAGATTAGAAGAGGACACAGAACAAAGGAATACCACTGGTGGTGTCAGACAGATCCTGGTCAAAAGCAGCCAATTCCAGAAAGATGTCTACCTGTATTTTACTGACTATGCAAAGGCATTCAAGTATGTGAATCGTTGCGAGATTATGGATAACACTACAAAAAATGGGAATTCCACAACATTTTATTGTGTTGACGAGGAACCTACAGACCCAGAGTCATCTGAACAGAACAGGGGATAAAACGCATGGCTGGAAATCAGGAAAGGTGTACGTCAAGATTGTATTCTTGCACCATACTTACTCCATCTGCGTGCTGAGCAGATAATCCAAGAAGCTGGACTATATGAACACAGCATGAAGGTTGGAGGAAGACTCATTAACAATCTGCAATATACAGATGACACAACCTTGCTTTACTGAAAGGGCAGAAGACCCAAAGCACTTAGATGAGATAAAAGACTCAGCCCTCAGTATGGATTATACGTCAACATACAGGAAACAAAAGTCCTCACAGCTGGACCAGTAAGCCCACATCACAAAAGACGTAGAAAATAATTAAGTTGTTAAGGACTGGATTTTACTTACATCTATAATCAATGCCCACTGAAGTAGCAGTTGAGAAATCAAATAATGTATTGCACTGGGCAAGTGTGCTGCAAAAGATCACTTTAAAGTATTAAAACGCAAAGATCTCCCTCTGAAGACCAAAGTGTCCCTGACCGAAGCCGTGGTATTTTTAATCGCCTCACAGGCATGTGAAAGCTGGACAGTGAATAAAGAAGACTGAAGAACTGATGCCTTTGAATCATGGGTTTGGTCACGAATACTGAACATGCCACAGACTGCGAGGAAGAATGAAGAAATGTGTCCTGGAAGAAGTACAGACAGAATGCTAGGTAAGCAAGGATGGCAAAACTTCACCTGACGTACTTTGGACACATTATGAGAAGGGACCAGTCCCTGGAGAAGAGCATCACACCTGGTAGAGGAGCAGTAAAACAGAGGAAGCCTTTTAATGCGGTAAGACTGACACAGCGATTGTGATGACGGCCCCAGGGGTAATGACTGTTTAGCACAGCAGAAGAGAAGGTGGTATTCTGCTCTGTTGTACATGGGGTCGCTATGAGTCAGAACCTAATCAATGGCACCTAATATTAACGAGGCTCATGATAAAGCAACTAGTTTTAAAATATGGTTCTTCTCAGCTCTTTGTCCTCTCTGTGTGTGGACCTAAGGAAGCACAGCTACAGAGCAGAGAGATTTACATACCCTCAAAGACACAAAGAAATGGGTCTGAGAGGTGATTTTGTCTACATTACTGCCTCGACATGTCAGAGTAAAAACACACTTCTGCCACCTCGTATATAAATATACACTGCTCTCTTATTTTCCTGCTGAGACACCTGCCCAAACTAGACTGCCCCCCCCAATAACTCAGACCTAGGTTGGCCCCATGAATCTGGTTAAAGAAATTGATGTGGAATTCCTGGTTAAAGGAGCTCTCAAACTCTATCTCTGCCCTTCACAGCTTTTTCTCTTGTTCTTCAAATTGAGCTGAGACTGCCTGATTAGCCCAGACAAGGCAGCTTATTCTTTTCTCCCCATCCTTCCATGTTTAGCATCCGGGTGTTTTGGCCTCTAGGTGTCTGGGTTAGGATTCCCCGACACTGGTAGGAAACCCACAGCACTGAGGAACATTGCTGGAGCACACACATACTTCAGAAACAAGCCTTTTCCCCACAGCTATTTAACAGCCAAGTAGCCTTGATTCTTCCCATTTCCTCAAGTACATGAAGGTTTTTCTCTTCCTAAGATGGCAGGGGGTGGGTGGGTAGTCATTTGGTTCTTTCCTGGCTCCTTTGTTCCTTGCAGGTTTGAGAGCAGCAACTGCAAGAACCTCACTTGGTCTATCTGACCTTAATTCACTACCCTTCCCCCCACCCAATAACGCCACTTAACTCCAATACCCTAAAATAGCTCTACCAGGATTAACAGGAAACTGCTTTGCGCTCCTCCCCCTCTAGTCTATGGGTGGAATGTCAAACAGACAACATTTTTATTTCAAATGAGTAACTATTTTGTTTCCAGGGCAGAACAGAAAAGATACAAATAGCATAGTGCTGAGGAGACTCCAAATTAAGAGTCAAGCCTGGTTTCACTAAGCCAAGATGTTACCACAGACTCACACTACTTGGGCTCAGACCTGTCATCACAATTCTCCCACAGGTGACAAGACATCACTGAGTGAATACTCACCCCTACTCTGAAGCCTACATTTCCTCTACAAAACTGCTTCCCTTGCAGAATTGTCATGTGGAGGCTCTGCTCATTCTCTTACTCCCCACATGCTTCAGGGCTGGTGCCTTCTTCCTAACTGCTCCATACCCTGCTCTTCCCAGGGTGCTATCACCTGCCTGTACCAGTACGTTTCTGCCTGGGCCCACCTATCACCAAAGACTTTTCAACACTGAGCTTATCTCCACTTCAGTCACCACTTTCAAGGCCATACTCTGTACTCCAGTCCACCCTAGAACTGCCTTTGTCCTTCCCCATCAAGTAAACTTGCTCCACTCTTAAAATCTTAACCTAGCCCTTGAACAAGAAGGCCTGGTAGCACAACTGTCACGAGCGCAGCTGCTAACCAAAAGGCTGGCGGTCTGAGTCCACCCAGAGGCTCTGTGGGAGAAAGAACTGGTGGTCTGCTCCTGTAAAGATTATACCAAAAAAAAGCCCTGTGGGACAGTTCTACTGTCACATGAGACTGCTATACAAGTTGAAAGCTGACCTGACAGCACCTAATGACAACAGTTCTCAATCGAAACTGCCCATCGTTTTTATTCTCACTCACCTTCCCCTCTCATCTCTAACTCCTCGGGACACTACTCCTTTGATCTCTCTACCTCCTCCCAGTCAGTCCTCCCTGACCTTCCCTTTCCTCCCTCTGCTGTAGACTCCACAGCCCATTCACTTCAATCACTACCAGTAACACCTTCAATTCCCTCGCCACTCTCACATGACTAGGCCTGAAGCAACTCAAATGTCTTTCTCCAGGCCTACAACCAAGCTACTAACCATCACTGAAGAGGGTAACAATAACCTTCACACAACGCCACAGATCACCGCTACCTCTAACCTCAACAGCCTGACAATCCTTCCAGTTTCTCTAGGTAGTTCTCATTCCATTTACCTCAACTCAAACCTCCTCTAATTTTGCATTTCCGACCAATCCCCCTTCTTGCAGATGTCTTTCCTCCTATTTCACAAAGAAAACAAAACAAATACCAGCCTCCTCCCTGTATCTTTCCTTTCCACCCATCTTCTCCTCTTCTTTGTAATTACAGTAGAAGATGTTTTCCTTCAACTGTCTGGCTCCTACTTCTCCTCATGTAGTCAGTCAGGGTGCCAATGGACTTATTGTTGACTGTCGCAGTTCGTCCTTCTTTCTGTTCCGTTCCTCCCATCAATCTTTAATCATACTCCAGACTCTCTAACTTGAAACCACCACCGAATTCTCTCTACCTCACAATCTTCTCTCTGGCTATCATTTCTCTAGCCTCCCCTTCATAGCTAAGTTTCTTTCAAAAGCGTTCTTTGCAGATTCTGGGAAAAATGGCAGCAGCATTGTTTCTGAACCTCTCCAAATCCCCACATGAAAAAAACGGAGCTTCTAGTTAACAAAAATGTAAAACCTCTGGGAAACATTTATAAAACTACATTACAACCTGTCCCCCCAGGCCCCAAAATACAAGCAGGTAAGAATAAAATGCCAGCAACTACAAGCTCCACAAAGAGCTGGCACTGGTGCCACAGAAACCAGAGAGAAGCAAACAAACCTGAGGAGGAAAGAAGCCTGAAATAATTAAGATACTGAAAGGTACAGAAGGCAAGACTGGGAACAGCCGCTGAAGCTAGAAGTGTTTTGTCGTCTCCAATAGCATGAGTGTTAAGGGGACTGTGGCTAGAACGTGTGAAGGGACCGGAGCAGTTTAACCCTTTGAACTCTCCTGACCAGCATGCCAGGATGCCCTTCCAGGACAGGGTCCCAACGCTGAAGAGAAACCACTGACAAAAGAATCAAACTGAACAAGTGAATGAAGGAAAAAGGAGCTACAGAAAGAGTCTGGGACAAGAACAAAAGCATAACTCTCACAAAGCAAGCCACCACATTTTTGATTACTACAGGAAAACAATGGGAGATGGAGTGCTGCGAAGTCAGAAAAAGCAAATGTGAATCACATTTCCTTCCACAAGATCAGAAAAAGGAACCTGACATAAAAAGTAACAGAAAATCACAGAAGTCAAACCCCATATAAACATACCCTAAGTGGAAAAAAAAAAAAAGCCAACGCTGCTACATAAAATGACAGTATGCCACAAAAAAAGGCACATCATATTGATATTTAAATTTCTACCACAAAATGAATTAAAACGCATCAAGAAAACAATGTACAGCATACGAAAAAAATCTAACTCAATCAGAATTAGAAAAACTCAAGAAATGAAAAACTTATTTCAGATACAAAGTCCAAACCAGAAAGAACACAATACATGATGGCTTAAAATAAATGAAAACTGGAAAAGAGAAATTTAAAAGTCAAAAAGAAATGAAGAAAGATTTTTAAAAACAATGAAAGAGAAAGGCTTAAATACTAAAAACAGGCATCTAGATAACAGGAGTTCCATGTCATTCTGGAGAGCACACCACATACCTGAGAATACTGACCCAACACTAAAACAAATTTTAATATAATTATTAGACTTAAAATTAAAAAAAAAAATCTTCAGACATCTTGACAAAACACAATGGTGGCCTATTAGGGAAAGAAAATTAGATGATCACCAGTCAGTTTTGTTCAACACAAAATCTGTGACCCAAAGGTCACACCATCTTTCCATGGGTTTGGGAATAACCAATTTACAAGACACACAAATGACACAAGAGCGTGTCGAATCATATCACAAACATGCAGTCTTCTCAACTGATTAATTGTGAAGAAAAGGGATGAAAATGAACACACAGACTAACAAACTGAAAGGATGGAACATGTTTTAAGAAACGGACCAGACTAAACTGTTTAGGCATATACAGCTGGCAACCAAAAAAAGAAAAGAAAACTAAGAAAAAAGATTACTATGAAAATTGGGATATCAAATCTCTTTCTCTAATCTAGATCAACACTGTCCAACAGAACTCCTGGAATGGTACAAATGTTTCTTTATCTATACTGCCCGAACGGTAATCCCTAGTCACAGGTAGCTACTGAGCACCTGAAGTGCAGTGAGGGCAACTGAGGGACTGAAGTTTTATTTGAATAGCCATATGTGGCTGTGGCTACCACACTGCACAGTGCCAGTCTAGACCTCTCTCCTAAATTTCAGATGATACACACTAGGCATTTCCACTCAGAAGTCCCACAGGTTCCTTAAAACTCAAAACATCCAAAACTTTGCCCACTACTTTTCTTCCTAAAACCTCTTCCTCCTATGATCCCTTTTTCAGTGAATAACAGCACTCATCAACCCAGGCATCCCTTAGGCTCCTTTATCAAGTTCTAATTCAATCAATCAAGAGGTTCTACTACCACCACCCAAATATCTCTTACATCTGCCCACATCTTACCAGTCCCACTGCTACACCCCTCTTTTGGGGAACATCATCACCTTCATGAGACTACCCTAACCACCTCCGAACAGGTCTGCTGCCTCCAGTCTTGCCTCTTGCACAATTCAGTCTCCACACCTGGGCCTTTAGTGGCCTGCCTTCCTTGGCCATTAGGATAATATCCACTCCTTTACCTACAGAAAGGTGATTTGCTGTAAAAGCACAATCACCAAATCTCACTGAACACTTCACACTCCCTGGCAGTCTTTCCAACGGTTCATTCTCTGGTAAACATGACCTGTCTCTAAATCCCCTACCTCCGTTTTACTCTCTGCAGCTAGCTTAAATACTTCAGACAAAATAAAAGCCGTCTTTTCCTTCACCTGTAAATTCCACAGCCTAACACTTGCAATTCTGCACACTTGTTTTCCCTGCCACCCCTCTACAAAAACCACTTCCCCTAGACTGCCACAATAGCTTTCTTCCTAGCTTTTCTATCTCCAATCTTGCTCCCACTGAATCAATTCTCCTCACTACAGACAAAATAGGAAACCCTGGTGACATACTGGGTTAAGTGCTATGTCTGCTAACCCCAAGGTCCACAGTTCAAATCCCCCAGGTGCTCCATGGAAACTCTATGGGTCAGTTCTACTCCAACCTCTAGGGTTGCTATGAGTTAGACACAACTTGACAGCAGTGGGTTTGGGTTTTGGTTTATGGACAAAATAATTGTTGTAAAATAATTCTGTAATTTTACTGTGCATAACACCACCTGGGATCTCATTAAAATGTAATTGTTTTGAGTCTCACTAGTCACTTCCCCCACCCTTAGGTTTTATTTCATTAGAGTTCTAATTTTCTAATGCAGCTGTTTCCTAGATCCGACAAACACTGCTTTAAGATGTAAATCTAATCATGTCACACTCTTGTTTTAGGTTTTTCACCTCCTCACAATAAAATCTACACACTTTTTAACCTGGCTTACAACACACTTTAAGATTTGCCTGAGAATCACTTTCTCCTTTTTTGTCCCCTTCCCTTACAGTCATACTAAACATTTCATACCCTCCAACCCCCATGGGAAACCCTGGTCATGCTGTGATTAAGTACTATGACTACTAACCAAAAGCTCAGTTCAAACCTACCAAGCGCCCCATGGACACTCTATGGAAACAGTTCTACTCTGTCCTATCAGAACTCATGTCAGAGCAGCAGGTTTGGTTCTCAACTACCCATTCAGTCTACCCCGCCTAGCATACCTTACCAGTGTTCCCTCTGCTTAGAAAACATTTGCCTGGATAACTGCTATTCATCTTCAGTTCTGTTTAAATATCCCACCCTCTATGTGTTTCCAAAGACTCTAAAATAAGCTACCCCCGCTACGTGTTCCCACAGCACCCCATACTTCTGATTATCATGGTACTTACCAACACTGTTATTTTCTTTTAGAGTGTAGTAAATACATATAGATATAACACTTGGCCATTTCAACATGTTTACATGTATAATTCTGTGGTATTAATCATGTTATGCTACCATCACCACTAATGTTTCCAGAATTTTCCATCACCCTTAACATGAGCTCAGTGTACCCTAAGCAATGACTCCCTCTTTCCCGCTACCACCTACCCTGGAATTATCTTCTGTTTTCTCCTCTGACCCAGAATGTAAACTCCATGAGGGCAGAACCACATCAGGCTTCTCCCTGGCACTCAGCTGGTATTTATTTAAGAGAAGCAATAAGTAAGCCTTTTTACTATTTGGACTCTGTGAACCAGTTCATCTTTAGTTCTGGAATGCACTTTGTTCCAACAATGCTCCAACCACAGCAAACTACTTTCAGCAGTTCCCAAATGCTCATCTTCTCTCCTGCCTTTAGACTTTTTCACCTGTTATCCTCTCTGCGTAGAACAAATTTGCAGAATTAACTTCAAATTATTCTTCAGGGCTTAGTCTTTCCTGACCAACTAAAACTGATGCAGTGCCTGGTCTAACACCTTACTTTACCCTACCTCAGTAACTGTCACCAAGTACTATGACTTCTTGAATATCTGACTTCCCTTATAAGTCAGAAACAGGGCCCTGAACTGGTTCATTCCAGGATCTGACCCCTTCTAAGAACCTGCATGTCCACCCAGATACACTGAAACCAGAATCTACGTTTTAACAAGATCCCCAGGTGACTCTTACACATAAACAAGAATTCAGTATATCTGGGAGTAGAAACACAAGTTCTCAACGTATAGTTCACCTGAACCAAACTGGTTCCAAGGCCAAGTCATTAAATCCTTAGAGATACAAACTGAGTTACCACATTCACTGTTGCATCTCTAATGCTTAGCAAAAACTCTAAGATGCAGTAACAGCTGTATACAATTCATCTGAACTTTTCATCTCCAACACAACCCTCCCTGTACATAACCTATCACCCAAATCCAAGAATTACGGAATCTACTCAAGAATCCCAAGAATGGTCCTATGCATCTACGGGATGTCACTCTGCCGATGTCTTGCTGGAGGAAATGGAGTAGGTGGAGAGGAGGGCATAGGAGACTGCTGGGAGGATAGGACATGTATGGAGCAAAAAGGAGGGGTGTGCTGTCACCAGGCAGGGTGAGCAGTGGGAGCTACATATAGGTGAGCATGCAAATTTATATGAGAATGTACATTTTCATTCAATCATTAAAAAAAAAAAAAAAGAATCCCAGAAACAACCATTCTGATGGCATCCCTAGTAGCTTACCCAGTCAAAACAGGCAAGTTCACAAAAGCTTGCCTTAAGGAAACTTTCACCTGAAGATAGACAGTAAAAACGACCCAAAAGATGCTTTTGGTACAATCTGTTCAGCTTTCCTGTCCTTGCTAGGTCTTCACATAAACTTGAGAAAAACACCTAACTGGCTGACTTCTACCCAGGCAGCATGAAACAAACTATCAAACATTTTGCCAAGGATGTCAGTGTGTTCTCACTCTCTCCCTCAGTTTCCTTACATAGGGAGAGAAGCCAACTACCAACAAAGTAACAAATGTGGCTTGAAAGGCTTGCTCCAAACCAGACCTTTTCTAACAATTTCCAGAAGCACAAATAAAAAATGCTACGCAGCAATAAGTAGATCATGATAGTTTTGCACCCCAGGTGTGTGTGTTTATGAAATATACTTTCCCATCCATACCATATGAAAGAAAATGTATTCACTCACTTCTGAGTCTTCTGCACTTTCATAATCTGAGAGAACAGCTGAAGGAAAAGAGAAACATGTGAAGATAAAAAAAGCAACAAAATTACTATAATTACATTTCTTGACTGCTTGTTGTGTATCAAGTTAAAACTCATTCAATTTTGACATCAAACTCTGAGACAGATAAAATTTTATGAGAAAACAAGCTCAGAGGCGGACTTTTCCAAGACAATACTGCTAAAACGATGCTCCTAACCACCGCACTACGAAAAAGCCGCTTCAGAGCACTCTGCCCCCAAATCCCTAACTGTCTGAGATGTCAACTGTTGCAAACAGCTGACCCGAGTTCATGTGCTAAAACTCTTGCGGTGCGGTAAAAAATGCTACTCACCATCACCTTCGATGCCATCTTCACTCTCCTGAAGGAAAGAAAATATGGACTAGTTCTGGATTTTCAGAGTAGGGACCCCAATAAAGATACGTGGGTGGGAAGCTGAAGACTCGACACAAAACCGTGGAAGACAGAAATAGGGAGAAGTGCATTTTTAACAATTAGCATCCGAGGGATGTCTCTTCTCTTCACCTCCAGTCTCAATTTGTGAATCAACATCCGCTTTCCAGCCACCACGTCCTGACCCTCCTCCCAGCAGCCCTCCTCCTCTCCCCTACGCATGGGCGCCGCCACAAGCCGGCCACCAGCCCCAGCATCCGCGGTCCACTCTCGGCTTCCATCTCCTCCACGCCCCCACCCCGGGCCCCGGGGCCTGCCCGCCCCGCCGTCGCGCACTCACACACTCTGACTCCTCGGCGCTCTGGGCGCCCCCGCTCTCCACCCGCCGCAGATGGAGGGCGCCGGATCGGCCTCCGCGCTGGGAAGGAAGAGAGCCGCTGCCTCCGCCTTCAGCGCTACCGCTGCAGCTCCCACCGCCCCGCGCCAGGGAGCCGCCACTATCTGAGCCCGAGGCGCCAGACTCCTCGTCTTCAGTGTCCTGCGAAGCGCGCTGCCGCCGTCGATCCGCCATCTTACGGGGAACCGCCGCCACCGGCCAGCTCCTTACGCACCGCGGCCGTCGCAGGGACCGCTGGGAAGCTCGAGATGAAGTCCCTGCATGCTTTGCGTGAGGCGTTTGCAGCTCCGCTTTCCAGTGGGCGGAGCTGGGGGCGGGACCGGCGCCCTGCGGCACGTTTGCTAGCTAGTGGGATTACGTCTGTCGGTGGCGTGTGGGGGGCGGGACGCGGTCCGCCGCTTCTCTGGGCCGGCCCCGGGCGAAGGTAGCTGGTTGCGGGCATCCTCCCGCCCGGATCCTCGCCCGGCCATCTTAGGCTTTGCGAATGGAAGGCGTCAACCTGTCACAGACTCCCTTCAGCGTTGGGGCGACTTTCATGGTTCTCTATTTCCATTTCTCGCTTCTACCTGTATTTGAAGCAGGCCATTTTACTGCATCCGTTTGCTAGGTAAAATCACAAATCAAGGTAAACCTCTAAAGCCGTTTTGCTGCGTCAGATTTGCTATACCATCCCATTTTGACTTTAAAGGCTGCCTGCAGTAAAACTGGAGGACTTAGTGCTGCAGCACTTTTCATGTGTCTTCCCACCCATCACGTCTCCTAAAATGCAAGATCGTATGGTGCCAGTCTTAAGTAAGATTCTACACCTGGTTTTAAAAGAGAATCATCAGAACCGGAATAAGTGCAAAGTCCTGGTATTTCTTTCTTGTTATGGGTTACCAGAGTGGTAGATGAGGGGAATGCTTTCATTTTGGCAAGGCATTTGTCAGCAATGATACTTTTTTTGACCATTAAAAATTGCAGTCGAGTTGATTACGGGTCATGCCAAGCCAAGTGCCGTCGAGTCAGATCCGACTCATGGCGATCCTATAAGACAGAGAACTGTCCCATATCGTTTCCAAGGAGTGTCCGATGGATTCCAACTGCCAGTCTTTGGTTAGCAGCCAGTCAGTTAACCACTGTGGCATTAGGGTTCCCTTTTGATCAGAAAACCCAGTACTGTCAATTCTGACTCAGTGACCCTGCAGGACAAGGTAGAACTGCTTCCTAGTTTCCAAGGAGTGCAAGGCCGATCAGAACTGCGGAGCTTTTGGTTAGTAGGTTAGCAGACGTAGCACTTAAGCACTATACCACCAGGTTTTGATCGTTTAAGGACATGCAAATTGTGTGAACTAAGTGATTAGTGTACCTACAGAAGTGCACATTAACGTAGACCAGAAAGGTCACTGTGGCATAGCACAGGATTCTGTCCTGGGTACTATTTTTAGAAATGATAGAATTGAGAATCTTGATGTTAATCAAGTACACAGACTGTTTGAAACTGGAAGGCATTATGCATGTCTTCAGAGATAGGAGACATCTCAGTGGGCTAGGCAAGGGGCCAAAAGTGACAACTTGTCAAGCTACCTGCAAAAACCACCTGCTTGAGTTCAAAATGGAGAATGATGTGTTAAAAAACCAAAAAAAAAAAAAACTAGAGGATGTTATTGATCACAAGGTACATTGATGTAAAGGAGACTGCCTACTTACTGTCTAAATATGGCAAGTGATAGTCGGACACACTTTGCACCAGTTGTTTGGTCTGGGTCCAGTTTTTAAATGCACATGGACAAAATGTTAACTTACCCAGAAGAAAATGGAAAATTCAAAATTGTTTGTTTTGAGAACAATTGCAAAGATCTTTTGAATATTTAGCATGAAGAGCTGGGATAGGAATCTTTGATTAATAGTGTACACGGACTGTGAGGAAAAGGAGGCATTGATCTTTTTTTACCTTTAATCTCCTGAAGGTAAAGCAAGAACTGGTTGGTTTGAGGAAGAACCCCCTAACATTTAGAAAACAACAGATAGGAAAAAACAAAGTATTGAAACCAGAAGCTGGACTGCTGTGGAAGGGAAATTATGTAGCAGGAGTCACTGTAGATGACCTCTAAGGTCTCTCCAACTACAGTAACTCAGGCATAGACACTAAGCATCATACAAGTCTCCTGTTTTCAAAGTTCCTAATTATGTGCCAAGAGGAACACAGAACAAAGGGATGAAATACATATTGTTCTCATAACAAATGGAAGTGAATACATTATATGAAAAGCCAAATAATGTGTTTTCCTAATTTATTGTGAAAATGGATTGATTTTTCTAATCTTTTACAACATACAGGCAGAAATGTTTAGGGCTTCTCAGTAAATCTGATTAAAAAACCCCAAACTAAACCTACTGCCAAAGAGTTGGGTCCAGCTCATAGCAACCCTGTAGGTCAGGGTAGTACTGCCTCATGGTTTCCAAGGAGCATCTGGCAGATTTCAACTGCTGACCTTTTGGTTAGCAGACTAGCACTTAACCCACTATGCCAGCAGGGTCTCCATATCTAATAAAGTGAAAGAGAAATTCAAAAACTTAACAGCCACAATAGTTTATTTACAATTGAACTCTTTATAAGATATTTACAAGACACCAATTTTACACATCAGAAATGGTATCAAAAGTATGAATTACAACACAGACAACAATATGAATGGGCATAAAACAAAGCAGAAGTGGACAGACAAGCAATTTCTCTTTTTAATTTATTAACACTAGCTTAAACTTGGTTAAAGAAAGATAAACAAAGAACTATGTTTTAGGAGAACTGCAGGGCTTTCAGCTGAAGACTGAATTTCACAGTGTTGTATCCCACATAGGGAAAAATAAGACTAATTTTCCCCCCACACTCTAACACACTGTAATTTTGCCTTTGGAATTTTGCTATTCTACTTTCCAACCTCCTCCTCAACAAACCTCAACATACTCGAATCATAGGAGAATTGATCTAAAAGAGGGGACAATAAAATAAGAGGTCCTCAGGGAGAGGGAGAACCAAGGAAACAGAATCCACTTCAGTTTGGCCAGAGAGCACCACATGGATTCCTCTCAGCTCAAGTTCAGAATCTGGGGAGTCCCCTGGGTAAGGTCTAAACCAAAAAATTACATTTGCTAACCTGTATCCAGACTTAGGAATCCACCAAATGCTGAAAATCAAGAAACTGAGAGGGATCAAGAATAAAGTAGAGACACTGATTGGTCTTTTTTTATTTGGGGGCACAATTATGAAGGAATAAAACACAGGTCAGAGCAGGAAAGCTAAAGAGCCTGCCATGTTCAGATGGAGAACAAAGAAAATCTGGCCCAGTTTTTCAAGAACTCTCCTTCCTCTCCTTAAGGTGTGAGATGAGAGCCCCTAGTGGAATAAGTCCTATTTCTCTCTACATCCTTGCTGCAGTGAAGTTCACTGCAGGTTCCCTTGTGGAGAGCCCACTCTCCTAAGCAGATGGAGTTACGAATGAACACAAACACACACACAAAAAAGGAGAAATTAAGAGCAGCAAGATCATCCAAGACTACATGTGCTGCCGGAATAATTCCTTTAAAAGTCAGACTCAGGGAGCACAGATCAACATCTCACAAAAAGCTTTAGCAGTGGGAGGCCCCTGAGGAACTTTGCGTCTCTTCCCACAATGGTATCCCATTCTGTCTCATGCTCCACTGATGGGCCGGCCACACACCCTACATACCTTGGCTTCTCCTCTAAAAGTGCTAATGGTCTGGGGACATATTCTCAAGGATAAAAGCCCCTACCTTCTAGGAGATTAGACCCCTACTTCTTTTCACACAATAGTCCTGAAGACTAATGAAAGGCAATTCCTATATATTTAAGACCAGAGGTCTTGGCTGTATTTTCCTTCCAGATAGTTACAGGGATCTTACACTGAGACCAAAGTGGCCTGGGAGTGCTGTCCTGAATTAAAAAAAAAAAAAAATGGGGGTGGGGAACCAAGATGTTACACACTCAAATGTGTTTTTACAGTGAATGGAGAAGCTCATTAGGTACATCTGTTTGTTTCAAGATGTAGACATTTGCCAGCCAAATGAAGCACATGTTTCCACACCCCCCGCCCTCCCAAACGTCTACCCCACCACCAAGAGCTCAGCTCAACGGACAAAGCCCAACAAGGAATACTTGAGAAGTGATGCAGCACAAGGACATCTATACAGGTTCTGGCATGCCATCCCCAAATGTCAACTGCTTTTGCTGAGAGCTCTAACTCATCTGAAACCAACCATCCTCATTACCATTTCCAAAGATGTTGATTTGAGGGGTGGGGAAAGAAATTCTGTTACTCATTAGCTAAGAAAATAATAATAGCTAAATCTCTCTCCCCACATTGCTCCACCACAGAATGGTTTTCAGAGAACACTTATCTTTTCAGACACTTATCTACCAGCTCTACAGTCTCTTCTACTCTGTGAGGATGACTTGCTTCATCACTTCACTTCTTATTCCTCATCTGGTTCTCAGGCTCATGGTGAGATTTGTTTTGTTTTGTTTTAAGGTAAAAACCACTACGCCCAAACTACAGGGAAGGGTACACCAGGGCAAGAATAGTGCCATGTAGACACAAGCTTTAAAAGCTTCCACAAGTGTAATGAAGAGAGCACTTTGCCATAGGCAAATGTATAGCGGCAGACCTGACATTTCCAAATCTGCCGTTCTATAGATTTAGCTTGAGAGCTCATTCCCCCCAAAGGGTGAAGCTCTAATCACTCTCCATAATTCACAATTAGCCCAATGAAAAATTAGAGTGATGACAACAAAACCAAAATCAAGGAAGTATGGAAAGGTATCAGTGAACACATACACGAGGACACAGGTCACATGTACAGGTCTCCGCCACTCTCTGGGAATGGCATGCTACAACTATCTGAAGACAGGGGGCTCCTGCTGGCACAGCTATTTCCTACACGTCCGGTGAGGTGTTTGCTTCTTCTGGATTTCCAACCTGCATCGGCTTCGCTCATCCAACCAGGGCAGCTCAAAATTCCTGACAAAAAAAGATGAGGAAGAGATTCAATGTGGACACGGTGGTAACTTCCAAAAGATCACCACATGCCTTACTACCCCTAGCCCTGACTCTAGAGCCCCAAGTTTGAAGTGCCGTTCCTGCCTTTAACGCTTTAGTAACAGTGAGCCATTACAGTGATGGAATAATTTACTTCTAACTCAAAAAGCAAAACTCCTAATTTCTTGTTGGGAATCTGATCACTAGAAAAGCTAGCTACCCAAGGTAGTCTCACTTCTGTCAAAGAACCACAGCTGCTACCAAAGATACCTCAAATCACCTGCTCCACAAAGGCGTTCATGAAGTCTGAAATGAAGGTATGGGCTAACCGAGATGGCAAGGGGAGGGACTTCATACTTACTGTGGACTTAGTTTTGGTAATGGTCGTCCAAATGCTACAACAGGCAAGAAGGGGGTAATCATCAAACTTTCAACTACGGAAGAAAGCCAAATGGAACCTTGTCAGTGTCATGGATAGAAAATTTCTAGCAACTCTATCTGCTCCAAAACACAATTACTTCAGTTAGTCAAAGCATGCTGTATCCTGGCGTCTTGCACCGTTTTTTCTTTCAAAACTTCACTCTTACAGAGATAGACAGACGGAACTCACCATCATCTGGCTCAGGGAAAAATGAGGTAACCTCAGGCTCAGATTCCTGAATTCCTTTCTTTTTATACATTCTGAGCTGTAGTCGCTGTAAAATTCTTTGTTCCCTGATCCTCTGAATATCCCATCTGGGAAAAATAAGCCACAAAAAACAAAACAAACAAATCCAACATTACTGAAAACCTGATATATAAATGGCAACCCAACAATGCAGATGCTAGGAAGACCCTGCTGATTCCTCTAGACAGAGTAAAGAGAGCTGACTGCCTGGTTAGGGCAGAGCTGTTTACGTCTAACAGTTTAGATCATGTGTTGGTGTTCCACAGAGAGTGGAACTGAGGAAGGGCATACACAAAGAAAAAGAGCCAAACATGTTTACTTACAAGTACCACTTCAAGCTAAAATACTCGACCAATTGGGAAGCCAGTAATTTAAGAGTGGTCAGAACTTTAGGACTCTTCATAGTGTGGAAGAGAGAGGTCATGGTCCCACTTGTTCCCAGGATGGATGTCTCTGGCCTACCTTTTCCTTCTCTTCTCATCTAGCTCCAGTTTTGCATGCCGCTTCGAAAACACACTGTCATCCAAGTTCTGTGTGAAGAACAGCAGATGATAAGCTATTTATCACCATGTCATACATCTATATACCAACTTATTTCTACCTTCCAGGAATGTAAAATCTTTCTCCTTGAGCTCTCCCCTAAGTCTGAGTTCTCAGGACATTATGTGAACTTCCTAGTGACAGAATCAACAAAACATCTTCTCCTTCCCAAACCCACTCTTCTAAAATCTCCAAATTTCAAAAGCATTTCCGTGTCTTTCCAAGTTAAAAATCACATCAAGTGGAAACAACCCTGGAAGCTGCCTTAAATCTTCCTCCTCCATTTTAAGAGTCTAATCTAAAAATGAATAGCAATCTTTTAAGACTCAGATCTGCCTGGAATATGTAATTTTGTTGCCCAGCAGTATATGCTAATTATTCTGGTTAGCATGAAACCCACCTCTGTTTTAAATACTATCTAGCTACAATTTTTTAAATAAATCACCTAGCCACTTTGGACCTCACTTCTATCATCTGTAACATGAGGGAGTTGGACTAAATAACTTCTCATGTTCTTTGTAGCCTTGAAAGTCTACATGAATCCATCTGTACAGTTACTATGCCATTTCAAGTTACACCTTTATGTTCTATTTGGCTCTTACTCCCATCCACTGACAACCCTTGGCACCTACCTCCAAAAGGTCTGAAGGATTTGGGTCCCTTAGAGGCTCTACTGAATGGTCCCTCCAAGAAGGAACTGGAAAGAAAAAACAAGAAAGGGAGGAGGGGTGGAACCACCCTTAAATCCAAGGTCACATAACCCTTCTACTATTCACTAGGAAAGAGGTTTCTCCCACAAAGTTACCAAGTGATAGGAGTCCATTCTATGGCCTCACCTGAAGCCATATTCAGTGTTCCTGTTATGGTATAAAAGACCCTAAAATGCCATGGAAGTCTGCCAAACGCAGGATCACAAAAAACCCTAAGCCAATACCTGACAATTCACATAATAGATGCTACTGTAGTTCCTGAAAAACAACTGAAATTTGTTGTCATTTTGAAGTCTACAGTAGTGCAATCATACACGAAGGAACCTCTCTGTCCCACATCCAACTGATGAGGAATACAGCTCCCAACCATCCACCATCCCACCAACCTCCACCCCAAGCCCAGCCAATATAGTTCCTATTCTACTCACCAGCCAAGACTGAAGTTTCTCCTGCAACACTTGATGGCATCAGACACCCTAAATAATGCAGGAGAGAAGAATCATCTCAGTGTAAAAAGAAAAAAAGCCCATACCCAAAACGGAGGAAAGGATCATTACTGAAGTTCTCACTAGGAAGCCACTTTGTTTTTGAGTTGTTCTTTTGAGAATTTCTCTCTGGGGGAGGGGAAGAGGGAACAACAGACAAAAGAAAAGAAAATAAGCCCACCACTTTTTTTTTTACACTGAGACGACTTCTTTTCTTCATTATTTAGGGTGGTTTCCCTGCAACAGTTGATGGCCAAGGATATCAAACCTTAAACTCAGAACATGGCAGGTGAGTAAAAGTTGACCCTATTTTTCAAATAAAAGATCAGTGTTCTCAAAACTTACATAATGTAGTCTTCGTAAACAGCTCCCTCCTCCCTCCAAACAAACTACCTTGCTGGTCCAGCCTGAACAACATGCACAAAGACTTTGGCTTCCATAGAACAAGCCATCGAGACTTCCTCTTGAGATAGGATGTCAAGAATAATGATTCACATGTTTATTCACAACTCAGGCTCCTCAAAGGGCTGCGATCCCCCCAATCGGACTCCTTTTACTGCTATACACACAATCTCAGAGGTGTCTGGAATTTTCTGTACTAGAGCAGATATTTTCAAAAATAGCCAGTCACACAGAACGCTCCGGACCAAGCCATTTCCCAATCCCAGATGGGAAGTTGCTTCACGGTTTCTCTCAAGTTGTTACACAGCATTGCCATGGCAGCAAGAAGGTTAGCCATGAAGGATGAACCTGCTCAACTGACTGAGCCAACAAAAAAATCGAACCTAGATCAGGATCCTGGTCTATCTAATGTACTCAAGTGTGAAGTCTAATGAATTTTAGATCATTAAGAAGAATCGTCTATCTTCACCCACTTCATTTTGTCACCAGCACAGCCAAAGTCTGGGAAAATGTTCTTGTCTTATTGGAATGGATTCCCATCCCCATCCCGGCTAGGCCAAGACACAGGGTAGAAACTTAGGGCTACAGCTCTATCCAAAAAGGCTTCCCCCACCATTACCCTGGAGCACCCACAGTGACTGTCACAGACTAACATTACACGATTGGAGGCACATTCCAGTTACTGGTTGATGGAGGAGGTAAGGGAAGCATCCCTGTGTAGAAGCCATAAAGAAAAAAAAGGGATGAAGATCAAGTCCCACAGCCCACACCCTCCCCAGGCAGCTCAGATATCCCAAGATAGTCCTTATTGTTTGAAAAATAGTTTGTAGACCATTTTATTTAAATATATGAACAACCAATGGGCTACTGCAATCCAAGTAAACTCTTCACATTTTAGAACCTTTGTGAAGTATAGTAAGATAAAGACTGTTGGTCTTTGGCAGATTCCTCCTGCCCGCCCCCCCAGACCGGGACATAGAGATACAGATAAATGTTTATATAGTTAAGAGTGGAGGCCCAGGTGAAATTCCCCACCCCAACCTGGCTCGCCAACCCCAAAATTACCACTGGCCCCTGAGAACACCCAAAAACCACCCTCCCAGGTTTCACACAATATCAATTGCAGGAACAGTCGTGCACGGCAAAGTGTAAGTTCTATGCATTTCACAGCACAGAAAACCCTTCTTTCAGAGGGCATGCAAGTTGCCGGAGATTACACCCCCAAGTCTCGTGCTCTTGTGACGAGCAACTTACTGGCAAACACATCTCCCAGTGTTGTAAGCAGGCAAATACATTGAGCACATTTTGCTGTAATTCCATCTATTTGCAATGCCTGCACAGTGTCTGTCTCTGGCTGTTAACTTACTCATTCTTGACAGAACTCTGCTTTATTGATTGCACTTTTAAAAAAATGCCAAAGGCATTTTCAAACTTGTTAGCTTGACCGCCACCACTAGGGTATAAGAGCAAGTGTTCTCTATGCCTTACTTGCTACAGTCTCCTCCTTCTTTGGAGAGGATTCCCGTAATGGTAACGGTGATGGGGGAGGCTGGTGCCAACGACACAAATACATTTCTGTGGTGGAAAGGTACGGCAAATCTTCTATCTCATTTGAGTAGGCTTTCTCCTTGGGATGGCCGCTGGGTCCCTTCTGGAGAGTGGAGAGTCTTGGTGGGGTGTCCACTGAAGATCGAGGCTTTTCTGGAGTTTCTTGGCTCCTCAATTCACGTTTACAAACAGTTTCAGATAAGGAACCACAGGGCTCCTCTTTAATGGGAGAGTGCTTAGGTGTTTTTGTTTTGACTTTTGAAAATTCAGGAGCCAGCTTTTTAACAGGAGTCTTTCTTTCTGTACTTCCGAATGGGGATTTCCTAGTGAAAGAGGAAGAAAACATTTTAAAATTTATCAACTCTTGGATAAAATCTTACTGCGTTTTGAGACAACAGAAACAACTTCTCTTGCCCACAAATAACCAGTATTCAGGTACCTAAATATCTGGTGCTCAATTAGCAGATGCGAGTGGGAACAGCCCCAAGCTTACCAGCATATATAATACACCCTAATTAAATATTTGCTGAACACATGAGTTTCCATGCTTAAAAACATCTAATATCATCCTATCACCTACCAGATCCAAAAAAGATTCCTATTTTATCTGATGCTTAACCAACACTAGGCGCCACTACTCTGTGGTCTATTTCCTTCATTCCTATCAACCAGAGACAGTCTATTTCCTCCAACTCTGTAGTATGTTAATTATGACTTCCATTTCTTATTTTCCTGCTATCTGCTGACTCCTTCTCCCTCCCTATGAGATATCCCTAGAATACCACATCCTTTCCTCTTAATCAATCTAAATTCTATGCTTCTTTTTTAAGATCTATCTCCTCTTTAAAGTTTTTTCACTATTCTAATAAAAACATTAATATCCTTGAATGCTACAAAACTTAGCTTGTATCACTGTCGTTATCTACATGCTTTATTGTATTTAAATTCCATGTTTCCAAAATTTATGTCCCTCTTTAGAGCTAGACTAATCTCTTTGAGTCCAAGTCATCTTTTACTCCTTTCTGTTAGTGCCTAACATGATAAATAATAACTTGAAAAGAAGTCCTATATAAATATATATTTTGTTTTTTTTTAATAAAATTAGCTGTCATTTTTGTTGCACATTTTCTTTAGGATGTATTCTATATTCTGGAATTACTACTGTGACCAAAATGTTCCTAACGAACTTTCACAGCCTAAGCAAGAAAGTTTCAACATACTTTCTCATAATTTTCATACCCCTCGTAATTCAGGACATGGCTGCTATAAAACTAATTCATAAATCTCAATCCACTAGTCTCAGTCACTGGTAGTAAGCATCCTCCTCATGTACAGACAGTGTAACCAAGTTATCAGCACACCTTTTGTGTCCCTTTCCACTCCGCCCACAGGAGAAAGGCTTGGGAGGCAGAGCCTGGGATGTCTCGGAAAGCTCCGGCTGGCACTCCAGATTAATTTTCTCTGACAGCTCCGTCTCCTCTCTCTCTTCAGTTTCACAGCCCTGAAACAACTTGTGCCTTTCTTTCTCGTTATCCTTCTTTACCAGCTGCATCCGTCTTTCCATACGTTCAATCCGAGCAAGGAGCTGGAAGAGAAAGTGGCAAAACGTAGACTTAACACACATTTAAAAAAACATTCAGTACAGGTACTTAGGAATCAGTTGCCTTTCTCTGGACCCTACCAATTCAACTTACTTTTAAGAAGCAAATATACATCTTCATATATTTTCTTAAACACAATACAGAAGACAAAGTACACTGATCACTTTTAGAGGTTAAAAGAGATGGAAAGGGGCATGGGGGAATTCGTAGGTCATTCTTCAGAAATATCCCCTGTACTTTGAGGGGCCACAACATGTCTCCTCATGGCATGGTGTCTGGTGCTGTTAACTATAACCACGTGATTCCCAGTCACTTTGGGCATTTTTACAATTAACCTTATGTCCTTTTAGGATGTCCTAAGGTTCTCCAAATCCTAGCCTCTCTGCTTCAGTTCAAAATTCAATATACAAGGACAAGGTTCACACAGTATATTGAGAAGGAATTAAAAACTCCCAACAGTGACACTAGGGATTGCAGCATCACTTGAAAGAGGTAGGAGGGAGGTTCCACAAACAATGAAGGCTCCACTTGGAAGAATTCAAACAGAACTAGCACTCATAAATCCCAAAGATCATGAAACATGCATGATGCTTTATGTGAGATAATAGAAAAATTATACTTATTTATCTAAATATTAAGACCAAAGCTTTATTATAGTTAAATTCAAGGGAGGACTACCCAATTAAACAGAAAATGGAGGCCTATTATTTTCAAAACTTCCTATTAAGATGTTTTCAGAAAAGGTGTCAACTGTGGTACTTATACCCTGGAAAAACTGTATCTGAGTTACACAGTAGTATTAATCATGCCTTCATTATATCTATTTAGCTACATGTATTTTAGCTGAAGCCAAACAACAAATGGAATAAGAGAAACAAGCTTGAGCAAGGCTAGGACTGCAATACACAACAGAAGCAGTGAATGCCAAGTTCAGACTGACACTCTATCCTTAACTCACCCCACTTTCCCTGCCTAGGAAGCCTGCAAAGGGGCCATTACCTCAGAAACAGAGCAAAGACCTCCATAATCAGCAGAGAGCCCCCTCTATCAGCCGTAACTCTCATTTCACCTCCCTATATTGGTTTTGATTCACAGCCTTCACATTACTTAACCACAGTTTGTGGGTGACGTTTCCTTATTTCTTCCCCTTTACTGGTCCTTCTCTTCCAGCCTCTCCCCACCCCCATGCAAGGATATGATGTGTTGTAATTACAGTACCATCACACCCCCAGACTGCAGTACAGTAGCTGAGCAGTGCCACCTCCATGTTGAGTAACTTCCACAAATCAACACTATGAGATGTTTTAATAAAACCTGCCTCAGCTCCCATTCCACCTTGCAGACTGCATTCTCCGATACAACAGCCGCTGCCTCTTGCAAGTCATTTGAAAAGAAAATGAAATGAATAACCCTCTGCTCCCTTGCTCAGCCCCTGGTGCACACGACGCCAGAGACAGAAAGAGAGAGAGAAAGGGGGAGAGAGAGAAAGAGAGAGAGAGAGAGACTGACTGACTGCTGCAGCTTGAACACAATTGTAGAAACCATGTTTATTTTTAGGCAGTTGAAAGGTATGCGGGGGTGTTACCAAGCTAGCAGTGTAATACCCCACCACCCCAGCTTTCCTGATACCCAAAAGAATATGTTTTAACACAGAGGAGCCATTAACTTCTGCTGCAGTAAAAATAAGCCTATATGGTCATGCTTCTCAAAAATACAAAAGAATAATAAATGATTTCCCTAAGAACTTAAGGTCCTAAAACAGGAATTTTTTTTCCCCCGGAGGTGGATCTATTTCATACATTTAATAAGTTTACTTTCTCCTGATGCCTTAAAATCTTGCAGCTTCAAATACTCATACAAGGAACCTGATCAGTGTGCTCATGTTTTTGTAATTTAGACTCCTATTAACAACTGCCTGAAATCAAAAGCAGTGATTCTCCAGTATCTTTTAAGAAGACTAAAATAGGATTCCACTGTAAACCACCACTACTCCTCTGTCCCTTAACAGGCCTACTCTCCTTTCTAAAGATGCTGCAGCAGTGCTTAGAGCAACAGCTGCTCTGTCCCTGTCGTCCACAACGGATTTCTAACAGGACAGCTCTTCACTTTAACCCCTTACATCAAGCCACCACAAATGCACTCCATCCTTTCATTTTTAACCCTTCACAAATGAGATATTTTCCCAATCTAAACATCTTTCCCACAAGTCTGGGGCTGTCATTTTAAATTAACCCTTTGGCACCTGAACCCGCCCCTCCACCAGGCGGTTGTCCTTTAACCCTTCCCTCCAACTCAGCAGTCTGAAAGCTTGGCTTTCAGGGACTGAGGGCCCAGCACCTAAGACACTCCCTTACTGGTGGCCAACCTCCTCCACCCCTAACCGAGGGGTACCTTCACCTCCTACGGCCCCCTCCCCCGAGCATGCGCACAACGCTCTCCTCGGCCCGAACGTAGGTTAACCCCTCACGTACCGTGTCTCTCTCAGACTTCAGCTCCTCGATTTCCTTTTCCTTGGCCTGCAGCTGCTGCTGCTGCTGTTCGATGAGGTCCAATTGCAGCAGAAGGATCTGTTTGAGGCAGGCAGCCTGACTGGAGGCTCCCGAGCCGCCGCCACCACCGAGAGGGCTCTTCCTCATACTCTTCCATCTGCCCTCGCTTGCCGCCAGGGTCCCGGCGGTGGCGGTGGGCGCGAGGGGTGGTGGCCCGCTCAGAGGTAGTGGTGGGGGTCCCGCCGGGTCCGAGGCGGAGGCAGCTGGGGGAGTCGCCCCACCCTTGTCCCCAGCCCAGGGCGTAGGCTCTTTGGCCGCCGCCACGAGAGAGCCCGTCTGAATGGGCAGCACTGCCTGATACTTGGGCCGGGGGCTGCAGCCAGCTCCGGCGGCCGCTGGCTCCCCCCCAACGCCGGCTTGTTTGGTGGCCGGGGGCGGGCAGGGCAAGGGCACCGAGCCGCCCCAGCTCTCTTCCTGCTGCCCGGGGGCTGCCCCGGCCGGGAGTAACAAGCCCCGGCCCTTGCCGCCGCAGCCGGCCGGGGAGGGCGCGGGGCTCCCGCCCTGGGAGGAGGCCAGCGGGGGCCCCGGCTCCTTGAGCTTACGGTGCCGGGGTAAGAAGTGGGCTTCGGCCGCCCCGGGCTCGTCCTCCGGCCCGCCTAACGCCGCAGCCCGCTCGTAGTCCAGTCGCTGCTCAGGGTTGCCGCCGGCAGGGGCCGCGGCCGCCTTGAACACTGCGGATCTCATGGTCATAGTGGTCCGGAGCAGCGCCGGGGACGGAGACGGAGGAGGGGGTGGGGAAGGGGCGAGGTGCGGGGGGTCGAGGACGGAGGAGGGGGAGGGGAGTTTGGCGGGCTCGCCTTAGCAGCGCGGCAGCAGGCCTCGGCTAGCACGGCTCCTCCGGGGCCTGAGCGCCATCCCGCCGCCGTGCGGAGAAGTGGAGGCCGCGGCTGAGGCCCGCCGCCGGCCCATGGGGGCCTCGCCGCCGCCGCCGCCGCCTTCGCCTCAGAGGCAGGAGCTCGCACCCAGCCGCCCCCGAGCTCATCCCCGGAGCTCGCTTCGGCCCCCCCTGGCCCGGCCGGGCCCGCCTCGTCTCCCCACCCCACACCCCCCTTCCCCGCCCCGGCCCCCCGCCCCGGAGCTCGCCTCAGCCGCCCCGAGCCTCCATTTTCCCCCCTCCTCTTGAGGAGGGGGTGGGGGAGGTGGGTCTACCCAAAGCCCTCCTACTCCGGGATCGGGGGGGTCAGTCGCCTCCCCCGGGGGTCTCCGCAGCACGGGGTCCCCCTCCCCCACAGTCACCCCCTGCGCCTCAGCGTTTCCCTTTAAAAAAACGGAGCCGCTCGTAGCCGCCACCGCCGCAGCCGCCGCCGACCGGAGGGCGCATGCGCCGGGAGGGAAGCGGGCGGGAGCGAACCGGGACCTGCAGGGAGGGAGGCGGACCGCGCTATTGTGAAAGGGGCCGCCACCGCCGCCTGTAGTGGGGCTGGCGGGGGCCCGTAGGGGCCCGGGCGCTGGGGGTCGGCGAGGGGAGGCCGGGGGTAAGGGGCGAGGACCAAGAGCCGATGGCGCTGGGTGAAGGTGGGCTGCCGAGGGAGGAGCGAGCTGGAGGAGCGGGGGCAGAAAAGGCGAGGCGGCGACGGGTAGATGGAGAACGCGGCGGCTCCCCGGGAAAACGAAGCGAGACAGATTGATGGAGTTAAGAGGAAGGAATGGGGCTGCAGAAGGCAGATGCGCCCTTCGTGGAAGTGTACTGAGCACTCCACGTACGCGGCCTGCGATGGGCGGCCCCTTTCACCGGCACCTTGGCAACAGGCCGGGCCCACGCGGGGCGGAGAGGCGGGGCGGAGACCGCGCGGTACCCGCAGCCCCTTACGCCTCCTGGACCAGAGTCAAGATTCAGCCTCCAGTTTGACCCTGTTGGATGTTTCATGGGAGTAGAATTCTAACTCCTTAACCCACAGCCTACCCCAGCAGTCCACAGTACTACAGGAGAGAATGAAGTTCTTTGTCTCTAAGGGAGTCCTGACTAGAAACGGAGGGACTTCTGGTTCCCAGAGGGAAAAAAAATCCATGATATCTGCTGCCAGAAGAGTTCAGCTCCTGGGAATGAATGAAATACTACCAACTACCAATAGTTAACTTGACAAAAGGCTGTCTCCCCCACCTTCCTGAGTCACTCCTGGCATCTGGAGGCTCACTAAAGCAAAGGAAATCTCTGAAGAGATGTGTATTTTTACCAGGTGTAGGAAAAAGGAATACTTTGAGGGTATTCTCCTATGTTGAACACTTCATCCTATCTCCGTTTTCTATGTGTGTGTGTTCTTTTCAAGCAACTTGAACCAAGAAGTCAATTCCACAAATCTTTGTGGAAACACTGAAGTAATTTAAATCGAATGTTTTTCTTTGCTTTTTTTTTTTTTAATGTGTATAAAGATGAGAAGACTAATTCTAAGCCCTAATTTGAAAACCTCTAATTGAAATTGTCTCCACCTTGTGGGCCCAAAGCACGAAGCACTGAAAATTATAAGCAAATAGGTATAAATGTGTTAAGAAGTCAAGAAAACCCTAGGGCTCTCCCACCAGACTGTATGACGTCAGATGGATATGCAAGAGAAGTATTGGGCTTAGGGACACCAAGGAATGTGGGGAGAAGAGCCTGTAAGATACCATCTCTTACAATGTCACCATTTCCAATACTGTCTCTACTCTGACAACTCCCAAATTATTTGCTTCTTGGACTCATCTCTAACAGTGAAATAATATATGCCACTGAAAAGTACACAGTCATTGGGATATCTAATAGACAAGCTTCTGAATTCCCCTCACCCAAAGCCTGCTTCTCTTGACACATTTCTCACTCTACATCCCATCAGTTAGCTAATGCTGTTGTTGACCTTCAAAATAGGTATCTAGCATCCTACACCTTAACACCTTCAAAACTTCTATCTATGTCTTAGCCACCACTTTAGCATAGCTTTTTTATCTCACTTTTTTATTCCAGTAACCTTGTAACTGGCCTCTCCATTGCAGCCTGTGCCTTCTTCCACAGCAGATCCTGATAAGACATAGCTGAGATCATGTTCTTTCTCTGCTCCAAACCTGTGCATGGCTTCACATCTCACTTGGAGCAAAGTCATAATGGCACATAGGGTCTTTCTTGTTCCCATAGTACTCTCTGCCTTTGGCTCCTACTGTTCTCCTCCTCACTTCACTGGGATCATACCAGTCTTCTTACTGTTGCTCAAACACTTTTCTCATTGGCTGTTCTCCATGTGAGTCCCTCTTTCAGATATGCTCTTGGCTTCTTCCCTCAGTTCCTTCAGTCCTTTACTGTCACCTTCTCAGTGAGACTTTTGGTCACTATGTAAACTCACATCCCCCGAACTCCCTCTTCCCCTTCCAGGTTTTTTTTTTCCCCCCACATTATTTGTTACTATGTAACATGTAATTTGCCTTGTTTATCTCTTTCTAGATTGTAAGCTTCCTGGGGATGGGAAGTTTGTCTGTTTTCTTCACTACTCTGTTCTCAGGACCTAGTAGAACTCTACTTGGCACTAAATAGGCACTTAATATTAATTAGATGAGTAAATGAGTTCCTAGGGTATATCAGGAGAAGGTATCTTTAAAAAAAAATTATGGTGCTTTAAGTGAAAGTTTACAACTCAAGCCAGTTTCTCATATGAAAACTTATACACACATTGTTGTGTGACCCTAGTTACTCTCCCTACAATGTGATGGCACACCCTAACCTATATTTCCCGTGTCCATTAAACCATCTCCTGTTCCCGTCTGCCTTCTCATCTCACCTGAGGACAAAAGCTGCCCATTTAGTCTCATGTACCCACTTGAGCCAAGAAGCACTCTCTTCACCAATACCATTTTATGTCTTATAGTCCAGACTAATTGTTGTCTGAAGAGTTGGCTTCAGAAATGTTTTACTTCTGGGCTAACAGAGTCCAGAGGCCATGTCATCCCAGGTCGTTCCAGTCGGTCAGACCATCAGACCTGCTTTTCTCCTGTGCCATTAGGGACTCTGTTGTGTTCCCTGTCAGGGTGGTCATTGGTGGTAGCTGGGCACCATCTACTTTTGGCCTAATGCTAACGTAGCTTCTAGTTTATGTCACCTTTTCTGTCTTCTTGGGCTCATATTTTCCTTATGTCTTCTGTATTCTTCATTCTCCTTTATTCCAGGTGGTGGACAAATTGATGCATCTTAGATGGCCACTTGCTAAATTTTAAGACCTCAGACTGAAAGAAGTTAGTCTTGACCTTTAGTTTGGTGACAGTAGCAGTGATAAAATATTGTTGTGGTTGTTAGCTGCCATTCAGTCAGCCCCTGAATTTTGTATCCCATGGACAATGAAACAAAACACTGCTCTGGCTTGTGCCATCCACCTGAGTGACTGTGATCCACAGGGTTTTTGTTGGCTGATTTTGGGTAGATCACCAGGCCTTTCTTCCTAGTCCTTCTTAGTCTGGAAGCTCCACTGAAACTTGTTCAGCATCAAAGCAACGTACAGCTTTCACTGACAGGTAGTGGCTACGCATAAGGTGCACTGGCTGGGAATCAATCCTGGGAAGATAAGAATTCATTAATATGGTGTAAAAAAGAGTGAAGCCTAGAGAAGAATAAAGTTATCTAAGCACAGATAAGACAGAACATAATATCTAGAAGAAATTAAGGAGGAAGTGAAATGGTGAGTCTTCAAAGTGGAGATCACACGAGAGCATTTCAAGCAGAAGCTAAGAACACTGCAGAGGCATGGAGTAAAAGGAAGTGCTGGGGGAAACAGGAGCAGCTGACTGGAGCACTGGGTGGATCATGGGGAACATAGGTATAAGGCAGGTAAAGTGTGTTGGGGCCAGATAATGATGGTCTTTGAAGGCCCAGTTAAAGAATGCATAAACCATGATGAACTCGTAAAGGATTTCTAGCAAAGAGTGGAAGAATTAGACTTTGTATTTTTGAAGGCTAACTCAATACCGGTGTTTTTGCAACTTAAGGATGAGGCCAAACTGAAGTTTGTTAGTCCAGGTGTGAGATGATGAGTGGTTAACCTAAGATACTAGTGGCTTGGAGATACAGAGGGAATGACAAGCAGGAGAGTCACTGGTAAAGAGCAAAGGCTCTGATGTGAGACCCAAAGCAGCAATCACAGTTCTACCACTCATCAGCTGTGTGTTATTAAAACACTCTGTCTCAGTTTGCTTATTTGTCAATTGATGATTACAATAACAGTATTATAACAGTAACCTTTCATAGTACTTCTTAATATAATAGAACATAACTCAATTGTTGGTGTAGTTAGATGTTGTCAAGCAGGTTCCAACTCATAATGACCCTATGTGCTACAGAACAAGACACTGCCTGGTCTTGCTCCTTGTTATGCTTGAGCCCGTTGTTGCAGCCACTGTGTCAGCCCAACTCATTGAGGGTCTTCTGTCTTTCACTGACCTTCTACTTTACGAAGCATGATATCCTTCTCCAGGGACTGATCCCTCCTGATAACATGTCCAAAGTATGTGAGACATAATCTCACCATCCTTACTTCTAAGAAGCATTCTGGTTCTACTTCTTCCAAAACAATTCTGTTCTTTCTTTCTGTTAGTCCATGGTATATTCAGTATTTTTTTGCCAGCACCACAATTCAAAGGTGTCAGTTCTTTTTAGGTCTTCGTTATTCATTGTCCAGCTTTTGCATGTGATATGATTAAAAATACCATGGCTTGGGGCAGGCACCTTAGTCTTCACCATAACATCTTTGCGTTTTGCACTTTAAAGAGGTCTTTTGCAGCCAATTTGCCCAACACAATGCATCTTTTGATTTCTTGACTGCTGCTTCCACGGATATTGATTGTGGATCTACATAAAATGAAATCCTTGACAACTTCAGTCTTTTCTGTTTATCATGATGTTGCTAATTGGTCCAGTTGTGAGGATTTTTGTTTTCTTTGAGGTGTAATTCATACTGAAGGCTGTGGTCTTTGATCTTCATCAGTAAGTGCTTCAAGTCCTCTTCACTTTCAGTGATCTGCATAACACAGGCTGTTAATGAGTCTTTCCTCAGTCCTGATGCTCTGTTCTTCCTGCAGTCCAGCTTCTCAAAGTATCTGCTCAGCACACAGACTGAATAGGTATGGTGAAAGGATATAACCCTCACACATACCTTTCCTGACTTTAAACCATGCAGTATTCCTTTGTTGTATTCAAACAACCACCTGTTTATCTATGTTGCTGTTCCTCAGGGGCACAGTTAAGTCTTCTGGAATTTCCATTCTTCCCAATGTCGTCCATAGTTTTTTTATGATCCACACAATTGAATGCCTTTGCATAACCAATAAAATGCAAATAAATATCTTTCTGATACTCTCCTCTTTCAGCCAGGATCCATGTAACATCAGCAAGTGTATCCCTGGTTTCATTTCCTTTTCTGAATCCTTCCTGAATTTCTGGCAGTTCCCTGATGATATACTGCTGCAACTACTTTGAAATGATCTTCAGCAGAATTTTACTTGTGTGTGATATTAATGATACTGATTGAAAAATTCTGCATTTGGTCAGATCATCTTTCTTGGGAATAGGCATAAATATGCATCTTTTCCAGTTGGCAGGATAGCTGTCTTCTAAATTTGTTGGCACAGAGCAAATGAGCACTTCACCAGTGCTGCATCCCATCCTTGATGAACTGTCTCAGTTGACAGTCCATCAACTCTTGGAAGCTTGTTTTTTGCTCTTGGAAGCTTGTTTTTTGCTCTTGGAAGCTTGTTTTTTGCCAATACCTTTAGTGCATCTTGGACTTCTTCCTTCAGTACTGTTGGTTCCTGATCACGTGCTGCCTCTTGAAATGGCTGAATGTCAACCAATTCTTTCTGGTATAATGATTATGTATTCTGTCCATCTTCTATTGATGCTTCCTTCATTGTTTAAAGTTTTCCCTATAGAATCTTTCACTACTGGAACTCTAGGCTTAAGTTTTTTCTTAATAATTTAATAGTTACCATAATAGTAAAAACTTAATGATTACCTAACATAATATTAAATTATTCTATAACTTAAATAATTTACCATCACAAATTATTACTATAGTAAGCTATTACTTAATATAGTAATTATTGTGATAAATAAGATAGTCTATGTAAAATATTTATCATAGTGTGTGGTATCTGGTAAGGCTTGGTGATGTAGTTATCACATTAACTGACAGAATTTGTTAGTCAAAAGAAAGTGGAGAATGAAGGAGGAGGACTTTGTGGTCAAGATTTCTAAAGCTGGACAGATAGCAGTTCTGTGAACAAACTGCACATTTGCTTCCTTTCTAGACCAATTATGGTCCCCCACCAGCATCAGCATCACCTGGGAACACATTACACATGCAAATTATCAGGCCACTGGATCTCTGTCGGACTACTCCTCTCTGCTATTGTAGCAGAAAAGTGGCCTCAGATAATACATAAACAAGTGAGTGTGGACGTGTTCCAATAAATATTTATGGACGCTGAAATTTGAATTTCATACAATTCTTATGTGTCATGAAATATTTTAACTTTTTCAACTATTTATAAATATAAAAACCATTCTTTGCTTCAGGACATAAAAAATAGGCAGTGAGTTGGATCTGGCCCTCAGGCTGTAATTTGCTGACCCCCTAATCTAGACACCCTAGCCGAGCAGTGGTTAAGAGCTACAGCTACTAACCATAAGGTTAGCAGTTTGAACCCACCAGCTGCTTCTTGAAAACCCTATGGGACCGTTCTAATCTGTTTTATAGCATTGCTATGAGTTAAAATTTACTTGACAACAATGGGTTTAATCTAGAGACCAATAGTCTAAACAAGTTGGTTCCCAGTGAAATGAAAAACAGGCACTATGTAGCACCCATGTAAATCAATGGATGGTCGCTGAAAACTTACTAAATCCTGGGATTACATGCTTCTTATTTTGTGTTTAATGTGAAAATATGCTTTATTTTGTAAAATAATGGTGATAAGAGATATCAGTTTGTGGTAGTAGGTTTTTAATGCCCTTACTTGGCAAAATAAGCAGCAGGCAATCTTAATCTGTCCCCTACTTTTTTTTTTCTGGAAACTTTACAGCTCTGAAATCCAAAGTCTAGGATTTCACTGCTGCAGACTAAGTAAACATGCTTTTCTTCCCCAAAGCTGAGGCTCCAAGTTTTGGCTTGAAAGTTTGATCTTTTTTATCTTAATTCCCAGGATGAGCTGGATAAACCACCAGAGAACTGAAACTTTTCTAGGAAGCTCTTCTAGGAAGGGAAGGGAATCCTTGCTTGCAATCATTTAGTTTTAAGCTGTGGTGATCCCTGGACTAATACATATAAGGAAGTGAGATCTCAGAGAGCAAAGGCCAAGAGGGAGAAGGTGGAGCTGCTAGCTACGAGGGAACCTAGGAAAACCATGTTTAGGACCCACAGATCAAGGCCCTAAACTACACATTGCCTATTATTATCCTCAATAGGCTAATGCCAATTTTTTTTTTTTTTTTTTGCCGTCTGGGGTTAAAGCCAACATTACTCCCCTCCCTCCCTCCATTAAAACCAGCATTACTCCCCTCCCCGCTTTCACTAAAGCCAGCATTACTGCCCCTCCCCCCTTTCATTAAGGCTTATAGAGTGGTGGGATTCTATTTCTAAGATCCATTCTTTGAAGAGAATGCCTTGTAGGGTGATGGAAACAGTCTGCAGCAACTCCTTTTGCGGGTCTGGGTCTTGGTTTCCCCAAAGAAAAGTTGAAATAGATCATGTTTAAGATCCCTTCCAACTTTCAAACTGCATGAAGCCGTCTTTTCCTGCTAACAGTGGGGCAAAACTAGGTAGCAGAGACTTGTTTTGGCTGCTGTCCAGGGAGGGAGGATTCATCTGGGCGGCTTCCTGAGACTCTTGGAAAAGTAAATAAAGACTGGGGTTGCGTGACTGGCATAGGCCCAGCCCCACATGGCAGAAATGAGACCATGGATGGAGAGGGCACCTTTTCCTTCTCCAGGAGGACGAAGGATGGGAAGCCAGCACGGAGGCACAGAGGCCAACGGCTCCAAAGTGCAGCCCGGACTCAGAGCACTTGCTGGCAGAAACCCTGCCCCGCGTTCCAGGGCTCCGCAGGCAGGATGCTCAGGAGCCGCTCCTCTTTTCCCCTCTGCAGAGGCCTCTCAGAGGGTGGGACACACCCTCTCCGCTGCCTTTCTTTTTTTTTTTTTTTAATAAAATCACTACTCGAATTCGGGTATGTTTCTCCTCGAGCCAGCCCCGCCAAAACTTACAGTGGGCTCCACCCACCCCAGGTGGACCTCCCTTCCCTGTCCCAATAACCCCTGCGAGAACCCCACCTCCAACACGTGACCAATTGTCGCGTTTCCTTCCTGGCGCCCCCTTTTAGCTCGCACCGACTAATGACTGAGCAGAAGTGCCCCCTTCAGGGTGAATGTGGAGTAGCAGTCTGCGGAGAAGAGGAAAAATTAAGGGCGGGGAGTGCGGCAGGTAAATGCTGTTGCCTCTGGTTCTTGAAATGAATTCAGATCCACATCAACCCATGGTAAATAATTTCAGAAACAGAAGACAAATTCCAGGGCAGCGATATCCTCAAAGGAAGCTACTGACTGCAAAGTCGGTCACCTCGAGCTGTACTCCCACTAAGGTCGGCCATGATGTTAGCAGAACTCGTCTGAGATCCTCTGATACCAGAGAAGAGCCGGAATAGGCTTAACTGTGGACTGGGTGGTGGAGGCAGGGCCTGTTTCCTGGGTGAGTCTTGTGCTTCTGGCCACCTCCACCGACAAACACTGGAAGCAGTTCTCTATGGGCTTGGTCTCCTCAAGCTAACGTAACTTGTTTCTAAAACGGGAGTCCCCCCTTGTTTCAGCAGAGGGAACATTTTTCCTGAATGGGAAGAGTCCCAGGAGATTATGCTGGGGGAGAGTGGGCCAGACAGCAAAAATTAGACCAGTGGAAACGTTTGGTGGAAGGCATATGGGGACTGACCGAGAAAAGCTAGAAAATAGGTTAAGTGAAGCCAAACAGAAGGAACTGCTTTCCTTGGGGGAAAAAAGTATGACCTAGGCTTTATCCATTTTGCACCTCGCTCCTTTCCCCTACATGAGATGGGGGGTTAGAGGTTGAGTACGGAATTGGGGCAGTGGAGGGTATGAGGTTGGAGGCTGACTGGAAATGCAGTGCTCAGAGACGGAGGGGTAGGTCTAAGAAGTGTAGGCTGGAAGGTCAGTTTAAAATCAGAGCGATGCAGTGTACGCCTGTAAGAAGTTGATTGTCAAAGCTGTATGACAGATATATGTACAACAATGACCAAAAGAGAGTCATGTTTGTAAATATGTTGCTTACCTACAACCAGACACCTGAAGGGATTTCGTTCCTTGATTTGTAGGTTTGGGGTCATAATTTCATAGGCAATCCTAATTATCAGTATAGTACTTAGTGTTTCTGTTTTATCTCTTAGTTTGTTTCTCACTGTCTGCAGATGCCCATTCAAGGTGCAACAATTGGTCTTTGTTCACCTGCAGCAAGAAAAGAAAAAGAAGGAAAGTCAGGAAACTGCTTCCATAAACAACTGCCTTTTTTGTTAGGAGACTAGAAGAACCGATGGTGTCCAGCTACCATAACTGAACATTTTGATCAAAAATCCATTCCACTGCCATCAGGTTGGGTCCTACTCATAGCAACCCTAGAGGTCAGAGTAGAAGTGCCCCGTGGAGTTTCCGAGGAGCCGCTGGTGGATTTGAACTGCCGACCTCTGAGTTAGCAGGTGAAGCACTTTACCTGACTACACTACCAGGGTTCCCAACGATTGAATAGAGAAAGGAAAATATAGAACAAAATTTCAAATTCTCATGGACTCCAGAATTTCTGGAGCCATCCAGGCTGAATGAATCACTGAAGCTATTGCTCTGAGATAATTTTTAAACCTTAAACCAAAAATATCCCTGAAGTCTTGAAACCAAACAGTAGTTTAGCTTAGTTGGTAAAGAATGTCAGCCTTGAGCATTGTGCTCTATCTAGTAGGGAATCAAATTGACAACAGCAACTTGAAAGATTAGATAGGAACCTGAGGGGGCAGTGAGTTTATGTTAAGGGAGAAGGAACAACTCTGAAAAAGAAAGTGAGAATGGTTGCACAGCTCAAAGAATGTCATCAGGATACTGAACTGTACATACAAAAATGGTTGAATTGCTGTCCTGCTATGTAAATTCCCAACAACAATAAAAATACATTTAAAAATTTAGAAAAATCAAGAGCTGGGTAGACCGATCACAGGGCCATTTGTCCCTTCAAGGTCATCAAACTAAATCAGTTGCTGTTGAGTGGATTCTAATTGGCAGCAACTCTATAGGACAGAGTAGAACTGCCCCATAGGGTTTCCAAGGTTGTAAATCATTACAGCTTTACAGAGTGCCACGTATCTCTCTCAAAGAGCAGCTGGTGGGTTTAAACCACCAAACTTCTTGGTTAGCAGCCAAGCACTTTAACCACTGTGCCACCAGGGCTCCTCCCAAGGCCCTACCAAAACCAAACTCACTGCCATCTAGTTGATTCCCATTCATAGTGACACTATGGGACAGAGTAGAACCAGCCACTCCATAGAATTTCCAAGGGACACCTGCTGGATTCCAACTGCTGACACTTTGATTAATAGCTGTCATGCTTAACCACTATACCACGCTTTCCTCCAAGGCCCTAAAAACCCTAAACCAAATCCACTGCCATCGAGTCAATCCGACTCATAGCAACCCTTTAGATAAGAATAGAACTGCCCAGTAGAGTTTCCAAGGAGGGTCCAGTGGATTTAGATGGCCAGCCTTTGGGTTAGCAGACGTAGCACTTAACCACTACAACACCAGGGTTTCCTCCAAGGCCCTAGCAGTTGTAAATATTACATGGCCCAAGAGCTAGATGCCTTGAGGCCTAAAGAAGGAGATTTTCTTCTAGCCAAGAGTTACTACCCACAGGGCTGTTAGCACTGTGTGGGTGAAGAGTGGGATGAGTCCCCTAGTTTCAAAGAAAACAGCCCAACAGTAATCAAGCTAGAACGTTGAGGACTCTGACTGAGACACTTGCTCTCCTATAACTCAGCATCTGTCAGTGCTCCCGTTACCGGGTGCTATTTCCAGACTCCTGGGCCTAGGGGAGGAAAAAGGAGGGGTGGAGATACAGAGGCAGAGGGAGACCCAAAGGGCTCCTCCTCAAGCCAGCTGCAGTTCCACCTTTTCGCCACTCAGGGGCTCCCGAGTTCAACCACAGGCCAGAGTAAAGGAGGGAGAAGGAAGGTGCCTTCGGAAGAGGACACTTTGGGAGGCTTGGGGTGACCCTGAGCAGAGAGGTAATGTGGGGAACATCTTCTTTAGGCTGAAAACCCTTTACATGGCTGTTGGAAAGGCATCCAGACCCAGTCTTTCTCTCTAGCTGGAATTTATGGCACTGGGAACCAGCTCCCCACCTCTAACCTTCACCCCCTCCTCTATGACCATTTCCTCCTCTGTGAATTTCCTCCCCCTTTTCCATTCCCATGATAAAAACACTACCACCATCCCCCACCCTGGCAGAGTCCTGAGGAATGTTCTCTCTCTGGCTGGGGGCCAGGCATTGGACTTCCTGGGCTTTGGGGTGGGGCTTGGCCAAGGGGAAGCCCTTTGGACAGAATCCTTACTCAGTTCTGCAGAGCCTGCCCACTCCCCTTTATCCTTTTCTCTGGCTTCTAAGCAAAAACCTCATCTATCACTCTGTCACCACCACCTAACTTCCTACCCCCACAATAGGACTTCCTTACTGGAGCAAAACATCCACAATCTGAAGGGGGTAGGCTTCCTAAGCATGGTTTACGACGGGAGAGACAGAAAGCACCCACTTTAGACTCTTTCTCCTCTGTTCTAGAAGGCCCCTAGCTGGAAGGAAGGTGTCAGCTGCCAGGGTCCCAAAGTAAGGGATTTTCTAGATGATAACACAGGGGCTCCTGAGACTGGATTCTTCTCAGAACTGAGTGCTTGAATCTAAGAAAGTGCACGGACAGACCTCTTACAGAGTAAAGCCTGGGACTGGCTGTCTGCGTATCTGACCTCTACTCAGCCTCTTGTTCCCCCGAAATAAATCAGCTGAAATCTGAACTCACTGAGCCCTGTCAGAGCCAATGAAATCTTTCCAGCTAACTGCAGCCCAGTTGGGTGGGTTGAGCAAGAATGGGAAGCAGGCAAGACTCAATCTAATATATAGAGGCCAGGCCTATCAGGGGACTTTTTTGATTCTGATCCAAAAGATCACTGCTCAGAAATGTTTTTGCATTTGAGGGAGGATATTTTCTACTGGGGGAAGATACCATCCACAAAAGGCTTTCAAAGGATGAAGAGCCTCAGCCTTGTGGCATCCTCTGCCTCTTGACCCCCTCAGTGCCCCTTTTACAGCCTGCCTGCCTGACGTCATTATCTATAGCCCTGTGCCAGATTCCCAAGTTCCTATCTTGAAACCTCAGCCCCCACACCCAGGACCCAGGGGACAACCGATGTAGGTCACTGCAGCTGAGCCCTGCAGGGCTGTCTGCTCCTTGAGCCCAGTGCCTTTCAGGCAGAAAAAGGAAGCCTGGCAGAGAAGCAAGGGAAATTGCTCCATGAGAACCAGAAGAGAACATACTCCTCAAAAGATGCATCTAGGAGAGGCTAGGAGCGAACTGGCAGGATTTGAGCTTGGCAAGGAAAGAAACGAACTCTGGGGTGATTCAGAGGGAAGACCAGAGGAGGGGGGCTGGGGCCTGACTTCCTCCCATCTCTCCCTCTCTCCTAGCCTTTCCCCCCAGCGCACTCCCCTTCCCACTCCCCTCCTGTGTCCTCCCTTGCTCTGATGCCTGTGTGAGGGAACCTTTTGGATCTGGTGTCCATCCCCCATTGTCTAACCATCTTCCAGGGTCAGGTTTCACTCTCAGGACTCTGATTTGCCTTAGAGACCCTCTGCTTTCTCTGGACACAGTTTCTGGGTCTCAGGAAGCTAGATTTGGCCAGGGTCATCTCCACCCTCCCCCACTGAAAGATTTTCCTGCTTGTTATCTGTAAAACATACTTAGCTCAGGGTTCCTTCAACCTTTTGGGATCCCGTTCCTCTTCTTGGCTTTCTCTCCCCTGCCTCTGAGACACTGAAGAGTGAGTGTTGCTCACATTATTTTAGTTACACGTTGGTGGGGATCAACAGCCTATGGCTGTAACTAGGTTTGGGTCCCCACCCTAGGACCAATTTCTACTCCAGCTGCAAAATAAACTACAAGCAATTGTTCTAATAGGAACTGCGTGATAAGAAGTAGGCAAAATGGAGAAAGGATAAACAAATACAACCCCAACTTTCTCTTCCCCTTCTTCTCTCAATACCTTCCCCTCTCTTTGAGATCACATCCTCCCGCCACTCTTGTGCCACTGCCCTCATTTCCAGAATCCTTTCACACAGTAGGCACTCAATACATGGTTTTTACTCCAAGTCAGACTGAATGTGGTAACACTGGCTGTCTAAAATTTGAGAAGAAGAAACACTACCCCGTAACTTGAGCTCCAGTCTCCTAAAGGACTGACAGCTAGGGAACAAAGACTGAGAGCAGACCTTCTTAGACCTGAGCTCACCTGGAAAACCCATTGCTATGAAGTCGATTCTGATTCATAGCGACTTTATAGGACAGAAGAGAACTGCCCTGTAGTGTTTCCAAGGAGTGGCTGCTGGATTAGAAGCATAGTCTTTTGGTTAGCAGCTGTAGCTCTTCCACTGTGGCTCAGTGCACCTGGAGGGCTTGTTAAAATGCAGATTTTTGTCTCTGCCCCCAGAGTTTTTTATTCCTTCTGCCTGGGCTGGAAACCTGTTTCTTTTTCTTTGTAAAATATTTTATTGTGCTTTACACGAAAGTTTACAATCGAAGTCAATTTGTCATACAAAACTTTGGACAGCACACACACTGCTATGTAATCGTAGCTGTTCTGCTCACCCTGTGACAGCACACTCCTTAGCCCCCTGTATTGCCCACGGCCATTCAACCAGCTCCTGTCCTCCTCCATCCTCTCATTTCACCTCTGGACAGGTGCTGGTCAGTTAGCCTCATGCACACTCTTTGCCAATATCATTTTTTGTCTTATAGTTTAGTCCAGTCTTTGAAGAGTTGGCTTCGCGTCTGGTTTCAGCTCTGGGCTAACGGACAGTCCAGGGCTCATGTCTTCCAGGGATCCTCCAGTCTGACGGACCATCAAGTCTGGTATCATAATAGATTTCTAGTTATGTACACCCATTTTTCTCCTGATATGTCAGGGATTCTATGTTATATTCCCTGTCTGGGTAGTCATTGGGGGTGGCCAGGCAGTATCTAGTTCTTCTGATCTCCTGCTGATATAGTCTCTGGATTATGTGACTCTTTCTACCTCTTGGGCTCATATTTTCCTTATGTCTTTTATTCTCCTTTGCTCCAGGTGGGTTGGGACAAATTAATGCTACTTAGCCGGCCAGTTGCTAGCTTTTAAGGCCTGGACGACGCCACAAAGTGAATTGTGGACAGTGTTGCAGTAAACATTGGTGTGCCTGTGTCTGTTTATCTGACAGCCCTTATTTCTCCAGGATATATTACAAGAAGTGGGATTGCTAGATCATATGGCATTTCTATTTGAAGCTTTTTAAGAACGTGCCAAATTTATTACCAAAGTGGTTGTACCATTTTACATTCCCACTAGCAGTGTAGAAGATGAGATGCAGAACATTTTCTTAAAAAAACGTTGTTATGCCTCCTGACCTAGATGTCACCTGAAACCATGATCCTTGGGCCCCTGTCCCTGCTACTCAGTCCTTCCAAGTGTTGGGTTATATTTAGGAAACCTCTTAGCTTTTGGTTTTGTCCAGGGGTGCTGACCTCCCGTCTACTGTGTGCTGTCACTCCCTTCACCTAACCCAATTCCTACCTACTATCTAATCTATCAATACCCCCTGCCTCTCCCCACCCTTGTAACTATCGAAGAGTGTTTTCTTCTGTTTAAACATTTTCTTGAGTACTTACATTTGTCCTTTTGCAGATGACTAATTTCACTCAGCATAGTATCTTCCAGCTTACTCCATGTTACGTTTCCCAAGATCATCATTGTTCTTTATCATTGTGTAGTATTCTGTTGTGTAGATACACCATATTTTGTTTATCCATTCATCTGCTGATGGACACCAAAGTTAATTCCATCTTTTTGCTACTATAGACAGTGTTGCAGTAAACACTAGTGTGCATGTATCTGTTCATCTGACAGCCCTTATTTCTCTAGGATAGGTTACGAGAAGTGGGATTGCTGGGTCATATGGTATTTCTATTTGCAGGCTTTTAAGAAAACACCAAATTTATTTCCAGAGTGGTTGTACCATTTTACATTCCCACTAGCAGTGTAGAAGAGTTCCAGTCTCCCCACAACTTCTCCAACATTTATTATTTTGGTTTTTGGCTTGATGCCAACCTTGTCGCGGTGAGATGGTATCTCACTGTAGTTTTTATTTGGATTTCTCTAATGGCTAGTGACTGTGAGCATTGCTTCATGTAGCTATTAGCCACCTGGATGCCTTCTTTGGTGAAGTGCCTGTTAATATCCTTTGCCATTTTTAAATTGGGTTGTCTTTTTCTTATTTGGATTTTGATAATTTGCATTTCTAACATTCCCAGGTGATCGTGTAGCTGCTGATCCCAGGGCCACATTTTGAGAACCCTTGTCTTAGAGAACCCTGTACCCTCACTACAGTGCTCGTTTCAGGGACATGATTGGTTCCATCTTAGATTACTTTGTTGTTGTCCTGGGCCACTGAGTCAGTTTTGACTCATATCAAGCCCATGTGACAGAGTAGGACTACCCATTAGGTTTTCTAGGCTGTAATCCCTGGAGAAAGACGTCATACTTGATAAAATTGAGGGTCAACAAAAAGGAGGAAGACCCTCCACGAGATTAACTGACATAGCAACTCGAAGGAAGCAGTGAGTGTGAGGATGGCACAGGGCCAGGCACTGTTTTGTTCTGTTGTTCCTAGGGTCGATGTGACTGAGAACTGACAACCACCACAACAATCTTGAGGGGAGCAGATTGTCAGATCTTTCATTCCAGGAGCTGCTGGGTGGGTGGGAACCGCCAGCCTTTAGGCTAGCAGCCAAGTGCCTAACCACTGCACTACCAGGGCTCCTTGTAGAATAGTTTAGGAGGAAGGAACAGCTGAATATCGTGCCACTTTGGCTCAGCCTTCCACCCCAACGTGTACAGGAGTCTCTAAGCGGGGTGGGGGAATCCAAGGAATAAGAAAGATGGAGCAAAGGCAAACATGTAAGTCGGTCTTGGATTGATTATCCTTTTGATGTCTCTCTCTCTCTTTTTTTTTTGGAGTCCGTTGACTCCATCCATATTAAAAGTCACTTCCCAAAAACATGTTTTGCAGCAGCATCGGAGCACTAGGAATTTCCTGTGCCGAGGCAGCGCCAGTGGCGGGGAGGGGAGCAAGCCATGCTGAGCGAGCGCCTTCCCTTGGCGCGGGCAGGGCCACGTGCCCCACCCCCTCGCTCGCACATGGCTCCGCCGCCACCGCCGCGGCAGCCGGCCTGTTTATGAGCGAGTTGTAGAAATGGAGCAGGCTGCACATGCCCGCGCCATGTGACCCCAGCAGCCCGCGTGAGCCGCAAGCGGGCACAAACACACCGCGCGGCCTCTGCCCGCCTCGGAGAAACAGGAGGAAAGAGGAGACAAGAGCACGGGTTTCCCTCTCCTTGTCTCCTGCCTCTTTATCCTGCTTCCAGGGCTCCTTTTTGTCTCTCTTCCTGAGCCACTGGTAGGGCAAACGCCCAGGAAAGAAACATGGTTTCCCAAGACATATTCTTCTCTCGGCACCCCCTGAGCCCCGGCGCTTACACAACCCAGAGCCCTGAGTTTCAAACGAACCAAGACTTGCTTTCCCTGTAGCCTAAGCTTTCTGAATCAGGCAGCTGGGACCCCTCTTTCTAGGAAAGAGGATGCCTACAACAGATGTAGCAAGAGCCCATTGCAAGGTTAGCACAAGGAACATTCAGGGATTTGCCGGTGGGAGCAAGAAGCAAGGCTTCTTTGCACACTAACGGTTAATGGACAGGAAGGGGGCAGTCCCTTTGCTAACTGGGGACAGGGAAGAGCCGAGGGATGGTGTCTTCTGGGCTGCCGAGGTCTGCAACCGCTTCACACTAACCCCTGTCCAGCTGGAAAGCACACGTGGGCGGGAAAGACTAGTCTCCATCCTTGCTTGAAGCGTCCCCTCCCACCCCCCTGGCCCTCCCAGCCCTATGGGTCCTTCTCTTGGCACTCCACCCCCAGACCCCTACTTCCACTCCTTTGCTCCGGTCCCCTGCCCGCGACCCCATTTCTGGGCGGCAGTGCTGCTTGCTGAGCTGTGAGACGCTGCTGGAGTCAGGCGGACAGTAGGTTAGCAGGAACAAGCAAACGAAATGAGCACGACCCACATTTCCTCATCGCACCAAAACTTTGCAGATCCTGCATTGCAGAGATAGCACCTTTTTTTAAAAAAAAAAAAAAAAAAAAAAAAACAACTCCGCTGGGCCCTACACACGTCTGCATTTTTGCAACCAGCATGGATTTTTTTCCCCAGGATGCAAACTACGCATTCTAATGAGCCAAAGCTCCTTGGTGCGGCATTGAAAATGTTTTTGCAAATTATTTCCCCCCCTAAATTTAGAAAAAGGGAAAGGATCCCAAATTGGTGAAGTCGCACCCTTTCTCTCTCCTTCCCCTGCCTCCTTCCCCCAAGACACTGCAGTCTTTCCAGCCTAAGTAACAGCTGCAGATCAGGGGAGAGGGGTGGGAGGAGGGGAAAATGAGCCTGCTGCCTTCTTTCCATGCAGGCAGAGCTGGCTGCGCAGGAGACTGCTTTTTTCCTGGGCAGTCCATTTCACTCCCTTTCTCTTCCCATCCCAGCCAGTGTTTATATAAACTACACAGACATTACATGCAGCCCCCATCACCTGCCCAGGGCACAGATACTCTGAGGTCCATCCTGCTCATAAGGCTGTCACACACCTTTGGCTCCTTACCCCACCACCTACCCCAGGCAGCTGCAAGGAGCTCTGCAGAGGCCCAAGGACTGGAGGGATGCTGGATAGGGAGACAGCCTGAGTTAGAGGCTGCAGTCAGGAGTAGTGATGGAGGAGGCACACGGGCACCCATCCTTCCTCTTTTACACAGGAATTCCCCTGCCATCACAGTTCCATAGAGACTCAAGGACAGCCAATGGGCAGGTGCTGGGGCCTGGAAAATGTCATCACCAGTGGGCTCCAGCAGCAGCATGGTAAAGGTTGGACAGAATGGCCTTGGCATAGCAAGTCCTGGCTGCTACCACTCCCAGCCCAGGAGGAAAGACCCCATGCCAGCAAGAGGGCAATCTGGCACTTAATTTTCAAGGACATAGCAAGGATTTCCAGATGCCACCTTCAGGATGACACAAATGGGGTCTTGTGCTCTGAGAGAGAGGGACCTGCCTTTGGCTTTCACAAAGCATCTGCTGTGGAAGGATTGCCCCAAGAGGAGGGCTTTAGGTTTTCTAGGTGCACATTGGTTGAGCAGGCAAATGGAGAAGCAGAATGTTGGTTCCTTAAGGCTTTTTACACAACTGATGTCAGTCCTTGGTAACCTTCCATACATTCTTTCAAACAATCTGTTCTTAATACATCCTTTGGAAGGAAGCATGTCACAGCCATGGTGCCTGACAAGAGGTAGAGTTTTTAAAGGGCTTTTGAAAGCATTCTGACCTGCTCCTCTCCCTTCATTACCAGCTGCAGACCACAAAGTCAGGGGGTAGGAAGAAGAGAGTTCATCGATACTTACATCAGTTACCCACTTGGGGAGTGGTCTGTGTGACGTTGGTTTTTTTTTTTTTGCACCTTATTATAACCCTGTACCTTTACAACCAGAAAAAGGGGAATGTAGGCAGGAGACAGGGAAGAGTTCAAGAAAACAGGCAATTAGTTGGAGCTGTAAGAAGATTCTGGGAAGTCAAGGTATCAGTGCTTTCGGGGACAGAAGTAAGGGATGCTACAAGCTTCTGTTCATTTCCAAGCACTATAACAGGATAAAACTGTAAAAACCAGGATGAGCTTACTACTCAGACCTCCCTTTGGAACAGTCATTCTGTCCAGCAATGGCAGTATTGCTAAGTGGAAAGACTTTTATCCTCAGATCTAGGGTTGAGGCCCCAACACTGCCATTTTCAATGTGATACTGATAGTGATATTTCCAAGGGACAGCTTGGTGGTGAGATTTAGCCCCTCAGATAATGTCATGACAGAATCTGAAGCAAAACGCATCCTACGTCTTGTCTTACCCTCTCTTCATTTCTCCCAGATAACAAGTTAGCTCCAATCTTCATCCCTCCTATGGTATGTACTTGAAATTCTCCCTATGACATCAAGATTTTGTGCAGGGTCAAGAGGGAAAAAGCTACTATAGGAGAAGGATCTAAGAGGGCAGAGGATGAGTCTCTCCCAGGCACATGCTGGTTCCATGATTCTGGGGCATCTCCAGAGTTTCTATCCCAGGTTTGCATCACCGGGACAGACAGATGTTTACCCAGGGCAATGGTTCACTTGGTGAGAAAGGAGGGGAGTGGGAAGGCACTTACTAAAGCCTGACCTGATTTTCAGCAAAGATCCACCCTCAGTCAGTCAGTCTGCCCAAAACTTAGGCCACCCAGGATTTGCACAGGGTGTTGCCCTGTTACCCAGAACAACCTGCTGGCAAGAGGAATAGATCTTGAATTGAACACATATCCACACACGGGCTCACTCACATTGTTAACACACACTCACACATGCAGCTGCACACACATTCACAATCATACCGTCACACACACATATTCTGACCAGGGCTTAGAGTTCTCACTCCTTTTCTTTCCTCTACTATCTCTTTTGTCTTCCCCAGTGTGAAAGAAATCCAAGGATACTAAGAAATATTTGAAGAAGGAAGCACACACACACACACACACACACACACACAACAACAACAACAACAACAACAAAGGATTCATTCAGACACCTAAGTGGTGAATGAAGTCAATCCTCAGTGTCCCAGACTCTGAGGAATCCCAGTGCAACTGGGTACAACATAGAGCCAGCACTGTGCCTTGATGTCTGGATAACATATCCATTCCACATTGATCTCATCTGAGCATTATCATTAAGAACACAGTCCTTTCTTCAGCATGGTTTGGCTATAGGACAAATGGTATATGTGTGTATGCATGTGTGTATGTAAACTATATGTGTGAAGAGCCAAAAAGCCAAGTGCTGTCAAGTGAACTGTAATGTCCAGCTGACAGGGAAGGGCAAGTTGTGTTGAGATGCACCTGTTATCTTAAGGTCAAGACTGAGGTCAAAGACAGGCCAAAGTTAGATTCTACTCCAGAGTCCCCAAGAACCAGACAACCTAGCCCTTTCTCTCTCCCTTTGTGTCTTTGGGTTCCATAATCTTTGCCCTCCCAGCAGCTACTAAAGGAAGAGAGAAGCAGGGCAGACACATTAGAAGCATCTGGAGCCAATGGAGGACAAGAGCACTGTTTCTTTATTCTTCTATGTAAAGAGTCCTGTTTCTTCATTCTTCTATGTATCTCTTACCAGTTGTGGAAGATCCCAAAGTTACTTCTTTGTCAAGGAGGAAAGGAGTCCTATATAAGTGTACAGGAAGGAGGGAATAGAGGGAACACCCTCCCTTGCCTCCTCCCTTCCAGCTTCAGCCTTCACACTGCACACAGACTGCAAAACAACTCAGCTTCTTGCCAAGAGTAGAGTTAGACCGAATTTCAGCTGTCTCCAGCTCTGCTCCCTCCCCTCTCACTGGCTATAAAACTCAGGGAGAGAATCTTGACCCCTGGCCTTTCCTCTGTATGCCTATAAGGATAAACACCAACCATGTGGAACACGGGTTTGGCAGGACCACTGCAGCAAGGAAGAAAGCTATGGACCTTGGAGAACATCCAGGCCAGCTGAAGACAGTGTGCCAATGGTGGTACTGGGGGCCGGTAGGGAGCTAGTAGTCATGCCAGGGGCCTGTTTTTGAGTCCATACCTGACAGACACCAGGCTCTGGCCCTTGCTGGGCTATGAAGAGTCAGGAAGGGCAGAGAGAGCAGGAAGCTCTGCACAGGGCAGCTCACCTCTCAGCTTTCCCTCTAAAGCCTAGCAGGAGGAGCGACAGGGGGTGGAAGCAGAGCTCAAGACTAAGTTTTCCTGAAAAGCCTTTCTTCGGGTTTATCCTAGCCCCTCCCAGTCTCTCCCATGCTGGGCTGAGCTCCACAGCTCTGGGTCACTAAAGCTGTCCAAGGAAGAACCCACTGCCCTCTTTCCCCTGTTTTCTTGGGGGCAGAGAAACAAAGTTAAAACCCAGTCTATTCTAGGAAGCCCATCTTCTGCTGGGAGTCAAAGGACCAGTGACCAAGCTAGCTGTCCAGCTACCTTCCCTTTAGTCAACCTCACTTTTTCTCTCAGAAGCACCTTCTGCTACCCTGTATCCTCCTTATTTGGTCGCCTACACCCCTCCTCTTCTCTAGGTCTTTGTGGTGTTTCCCAGGAATCCATCAATACTGCACCGAGAGTTGCCTGTGACCAACTAGGGAAGGGTTCCCCATGTAAAGAAAACCCTCCGTAGAGGCACTGGGGAAACCCTGGTGGCGTAGTGGTTAAGGGCTATGTCTACTAACCAAAAGATCAACAGTTCAAATCTGCCAGGCACTCCTTGGGAACTCTATAGGGCAGTTCTACTCTATACTGTAGGGTCACTGTGAGTCAGAATTGACTCAGTGGCAGTGGGTTTGGCTTGTTTGCACTGGGGCTGGGGAGGAATTAGCAGGAAGTGGTAGGTGGCTGGTGGTGTAGTGGTTATGTGCTACCTACTGCTGGTAACCAAAAGGTTGATGGTTCAAGTTCACCAGGTACTCTATGGGGCAGTTCTACTCTGATCCTTAGGGTCAGAATTGGTCTGACCAGCAGTGAGTTTGGTTTTTGGTTTGGCAGATGGCTAAGGCTCACCTGGTTGCTTAAAGAAATGGCTCTCATCTCTTCCCCCACAACCCGACCCTCTGACATTACAGATATCTACCTGAGAGACCTGTTTTCACCAAAGGTGTGATTGCTGTTCTGAAGAGCCTGACAATTCCTAACCGGTTATGCAGTGTTTCACTTGCTAGTCTGCCCCTCTCCCTAATGTTTAGGGTGGGCAGATACAACTAGCAATAGATCTCTGACCTTGGCAGGTCACCTATTGTTAGCCTCATTTTCCTCCTCAGTAATGGCAGGGGAGTGTTAAGATGATCTTCAGGTCCAGTTCTAAGTTATAACCTTGTGTGGAATCCACAGTGCTCACCCTTCAAGCACTGAGGGGAAGGCAGTGTCACTCAATCTGCAAACCCTGATTTACCTCTGGCCCTATTACTTTAGGACCTCAAAGCACTTTCACCATATAGTTCCCCTCCCTTGTCCTTTTTATTTCCCAGACAAAGGGAAATGACTCATCACAGTATCAGCCCAAGTGGGTGGGGTGGGGTCATACAAGCAAACAGGGAGTCCCTAAGGGCATCCTCACCCTCATGGCAACTCCTTCCCCTACAGGTTTTCTTATTAAGGGGAACACAAGGAAAAAGGGGTCACATTTCCTCTCCTTCTCTTGTGTTGGCCCTGGACCAAAGGCAGTTTAAGCCCCTAACACCAGGAAAATCTCCTTTCTCTGTGGTCTCTTTCCTTGTCACCAATAACCTTAAGCCGAGGTCAGCTCTGCAATCACGTGAAGTTCTCACGTTTGCAAGGTTTGCAGAATGGGCCTGCTAGCTTTGATCTCTCAGGGAGCAGCCAAGCTTGACAGTCACTCCCCAGGAATTCACATGCCCCTGCCATACAGGCTTTCCAAACAGGCCACCCTGACTCTGCAACGCACCCCACCCTGTTCTCAGCTCCTCTCCGTCCCAGCGAGAGCTTTTGCAAGGCAGAAAGCAGGAAGTAATAAAGCCGAACGCCGGCTCTGTCAGTGGACTACCAATCCCGTCAGCCTCGGAGTTGCGCAGGCGCACTAAGCTCAACGTGCCTGCTGCTGGAAAAGTGTGTCACTGGGGCACGAGGCGCTCCCTGGGATCACATGGTACCTGCTCCAGTGCCGCGTGCGGCCCGGGAACCCTGGGCTGCTGGCGCCTGCGCAGAGCCCTCTGTCCCAGGGAAAGAGGCTCGGGCAAAAGGCGGCTGAGACTGGCAGAGTGAAATATTGCTGCTGAGGAAACGTAGAAGGGCACACCTCTCGCCTCTTCGCGCCTCGGTGCCCCCTTTCTCTCCATCACCTACTTACTTCCTGGCTGCAGTCTCTCTCCCTCTAGGACTTTTGCACGGACAGCTCTAGATTCTCTGCCCTGCGGCGTTGCGGAGCCGTCAGGCAGTGGCCCTCAGTGCACTGCAGAGACCCTCCCCTCCCTGCTCTTCTAGTGAGAACTACTGCAGGCTTATTTCCCTCACGCTCTGTCTCTCTGCTCTTCCCATGCAAAACAGACCTACGTTGTCTCAGCGTCCTCCCCTTCTGCAGGGCTGCAGTCCGGTCACCCCGAGACCTTGCTGCAGGGTGCTCCGGATCCTGGTTGCAAGCAGTGGGGTCTACTCCCTGCAGTCACCAGTGCCCAAGGGGCGACAGCGGTAATCGCAACTTCCAGTTAGCATCAAGGTCCAGTTTGAATGACTGCTTTCAGCCGGTGAAGACATGACAACTCTGGACTCCAACAACAACACAGGTACTGAGATTCCTTTACTGTCATCCTTTTTCTGTCACTGTCTCCCACCTTACGACAAGAACTTTGTAAGACACAGGGGCTTTCTGGGTTCGGGGGTTTGTTATAGTGCTGAGGGCTGTAGGGCGGGAATCCAGAGCAGGTGGTTCAGGCTCGAGATCCGCCCGGAGCTGCCCCTATTTAAGAGTCCCAAAGCTCCTTTGAGCTTGAAAAGACCCGATTTCTGAACAGGAGGACGAGGACGTGGAGAGCTGGTACGTGAGATGAACAGTTTAGTGGGACCGGGAGCTTTGCAGTGCTCCGAAACACTTCCATCTGTCCAGTCCCTGCCGCTGTGGCTTGTCTAACCTTCTCGGAAAGACCCCTCTCTCCTCCTTTCGTCTTCCCCTTGTTCCTGCAAGTTCGATGAAATCTGAGAAGCAGCGGGGCGTTCGGGACTCTGGGCAGGAGGGGTAGCGGGCCTGATCTCACAGGGGACTCCTCAGTGACAACAGGGAGCGGCACTTGAGGAGTCCAGAGAGTGGTACACTGCCGGGGTAGGGCACCTACAGCGACCGGGCAGCCCCGAGGGCTCACATGGCCGCAGAGCCGGGCCCACGTGAGGCGTTTGTTTTCATTCAGCAGAAGCCGTGGCCACCACCCCATTGGTCCTCGCCTGCCGGCCTCGTTACATAATGAGCTCCGCCCCCCGGTCGCCCCGGCAACGCGTGTTCACTTCTCTCCTCCCCTCGGCTGTCCCGGCACCAGCAAGGCTGGCGTTCAGAGCCCAGCCTACCACCCGGGCGCCTATTAGGGGCGGGACTGGGCAGGGCGCCGGCTCCCGACTGACGGGAAGCCGAGGGGGCGGGGCCTGGAGTTCTGGGGTTCCTCGTTGGGGAGCCACGTGCGAGAGGCACACGTGGAGCCGGGACGTGAGGCCGGCTGAGGGCCTGGCTCTCGCCCCGCCCCGCCCCGCCCTGCCGAGATCTGGGTGAAGCTTGGCTGACTCACCCATCGCCCCCGCCTGCCTCCTTTTCCTGTCGGCCTGCTCGCCCCACTCCCAACACTACAGCAGAGTGAGAGGGGACCTCCTTGACCTCTCTTGGCCTTAGGTTTACATTCCTCAGAGGGGCCTCACACCTAGCAACTCTTCCTCTCAACTCCTTTCCTCTTCTGCTGTTTGCACTACTTCGCTGTCAGTACTGCCTTTAGACTCAGCTGCTCTACAAGCCTAGTTTTTCCTGTTCAGCTAGCGTTTCTTTCCCTAGTCTTACAAACACTGTCTTCTCCCCGCCCCCACCAAACAAGCAGCACTTGCCTTCTGGGGGCCTCCCCAAAGCAACTGCATCCTAGAATTATGGCAAAAAAAGGTTTGAGGTCTTTTTCAGCCTTTTTTTTTTTTTACTTTCCTCCTGTAACAAGGAAAACTGCGAACCCGCAAGGGAAGTTGACTTCCTTTAGGTGACACAGCAGGTTGGTGGGGAGACATCTAGATTTAGAGCTAGACTGTTTTGTGCTTGCCCCTCTTCCAGGTTCTAAGTTTCTCTGGATGAAGGTGTCTTTCCCCTTTTGGAGACTAGTAATCTAGGTCAAGTTCATTTATCACCAAATAAGTATCCCATCTCCTCACCCCAGCCCTGAAACTGTAGGAGCATATCTGTTGTGCAATTATTTCACAGGGAACTGGGTTCACCCTGACCAACCTTGAGCTATTTTAGGCCTGTCCCTGCCCAGCTTACTGTGTGTCAGTGGGTGAGCAAGACATGTGCCTCTGTAGACACAGTGGCATGGTTGTGTGTCAGCTCACACGTGTCTTGGGATCCTCTCATCTCACCCCGCCCATGGCAGGCCGAGCTGGGTGCTTGGCAAAGGTGCAGCAGACAGGTCACCTTTGTCTCCTGCCAATAACATGGGAACACAGCCACCTGGTTAGAAATACAACAGAGGGGCAAAGTCCCTAAATTGGCCACAGGGCCAAGGTCATTGTCACCAGGCTGGATAATTTATACTGCACTTCCACCTTGTATCGCTAAGTCCTTCCTGGACTCAGAGACTCAGAGGTATAACTCACTCTGAGTCAATCTCTTGGAGATAGGGCAACAGCTCAGCGACTTCTTTCCCTTTAGTACCTTCAGGGAAGATGTGTCTCAGTATTGAGAGAATGTGACTGTCTTTGCACCCCTCTTGTAAGATCTCCACTTTCCTCAGTTTGCTAGCTATTCCTCCCTCCCACCGTGGCCGTATCCCTGGAGTGGTCTTCATGTTAACTCAGCAGCTGATTTTCAGAGGACAGAGCACCGTGAATGGTGGTCAGCTACTCAGCCCACCTCTGCTCTGCTACTGACAACTAAGTCATGAGCTGCCGCGGACATTCCAGGGCAGGGGGCACATGTGTGAAATGCCCCAGGGGTTGTGCCTCCACAGAGGTGCCTCATACCCAAGGCGGAAGCTGCATGTGCACTACAAAGGGTGATGGGTGTTGGGTGGCTATGGCATGCCTCACATCAATTGGAAGGTTGTTTATTGTGGCTCTTTTGAGGTCATCAACATCAGGCATTCCACGTGGTTAACTGCTGAGTCCCCCCAGCAGGGTTCTGGGAAGAAGGTGAAGGATCAGCAAAGTGGTGACCTAGGACCAAAGACATAATGGCTGATAACCTCCTTCCCTTGTGTTCTGCCAGGTGGTGTCATCACCTATATTGGCTCCCGTGGCTCCTCTCCAAGCCGCACCAGCCCTGAGTCTCTCTACAGTGACAGTTCCAATGGCAGCTTCCAGTCCCTGACCCAAGGCTGCCCCACCTACTTCCCACCGTCACCCACTGGCTCCCTAACTCAGGATCCAGCTCGCTCCTTTGGGAACATTCTACCTAGTCTGAGTGACGACTCTCCTTCTTCTTCCTCATCATCCTCATCCTCCTTCTATAATGGGAGCCCACCAGGGGGTCTACAAGTGGCAGTGGAGGACAGCAGCCGAGTATCCCCCAGCAAAAGCACCAGTAACATCACCAGTGAGTAGATGTCCAGATGATTCAAGGGAAAAGAAGGCAGCCAGGGAGGGCTAGGTTGGGAGTTGTCACAACAGTTCCAGGGTCTATCCCAGCTTCAGGGACAATTCCTAGAGCTGCACCATCCCCTGCTTAATCCAGTCTGGTCATTTTAGTGCTCCCTGGATCCTAGCACTCCTTGAAGGATGTGTAGTCCACGATCCCCCCAGGTTCCTGGCCACTCAGGCAGCACTCTCTAGCTCACCCTCTGACCTCCTCTTTCCACAGAGCTGAATGGCATGGTGTTACTGTGTAAGGTGTGTGGGGACGTGGCCTCAGGCTTCCACTATGGTGTGCATGCCTGTGAGGGCTGCAAGGTGAGGCGGGTTGGGGTTGAGGAGCAGGTGACCCCTCCCCAGAACACACAGGTGTGTCCTAGACAGAGATGCTCACTAGCTGCTCCTGCCTTCCAGGGCTTTTTCCGTCGAAGCATCCAGCAGAACATCCAGTACAAAAAGTGCCTGAAAAACGAGAACTGCTCCATTGTCCGAATCAATCGCAACCGCTGCCAGCAGTGTCGTTTCAAGAAGTGTCTCTCTGTGGGCATGTCTCGAGATGGTGAGGCAGCACTCTTGTCCCCTGAGCACCTCTACACCCTCCCCATTCCATTCACCCAAAGTTTCTGAATTCCTCTTGAAAAGTCTCACACTGAGTTTCATTTGTGTTGGGGCTGTCCATATTTCATTCTCCTGGGTAAACAAACACTTCTTTCCCATTGGTCCCTCTGATTACTCCTACCCTAGTCCTCCCCTGGAAGACCCCCTTGATGGGCGTGGCCTCGCGGTCTTTAGTCTTGATGAGAAACCCCAGGCCTTCAGGGTCTTGCCCTTTCAGGACGAAGGAAGGAAGAGAAGCCTGTGGGTGTGTTTGGGAACTTCCTGACAGTGTTCTCATCCTGTTACAGCTGTGCGTTTTGGGCGCATCCCCAAGAGGGAGAAGCAGCGAATGCTGGCTGAGATGCAGAGTGCCATGAACCTGGCCAACAACCAGCTGAGCAGCCAGTGTGCACTGGAGACTTCGCCTACCCAGCATCCCATCCCAGGCCCCATGGGCCCTTCACCAACCCCAGCCCCGGCCCCCTCACCCTTAGTGGGCTTCTCCCAGTTCCCACAACAGCTGACGCCACCCAGATCCCCAAGCCCCGAGCCCACAGTGGAGGATGTAATATCCCAGGTGGCCCGGGCCCACAGAGAGATCTTCACCTACGCCCACGACAAGCTGGGCACCACATCTGGCAACTTCAATGCCAACCATGCATCAGGCAGCCCTCCAGCTACATCCCCACATCACTGGGAAAGTCAGGGCTGTCCACCTGCCCCCAATGACAACAATGCTATAGCTGCTCAGCGTCACAATGAAGCCCTGAATAGTCTACGCCAGGCCCCCTCTTCCTATCCACCCTCTTGGGCCCCTGGCCCTGCCCACCACAGCTGCCACCAGCCAAACAGCAATGGGCACCGTCTGTGTCCCACCCATATGTACCCAACTCCAGAGGGAGAGGCATCTGCCAACAGTCCTCGGCAGGGAAATGCGAAGAACGTTCTCCTGGTGAGTATACTGGGGGTCAGGTGGGCAGGGGGCCGAGAAGAATGGACTTAGCACAGGGCAGCTGGGTGTGGCTGGAGGCTATGTTGGGATATCATCTTCCCATGGGAGGACACACTGCTCTGCAGTCAGGGATTTGCCTGGGCATCCCTGATCTCCAGTTGGCACCAGCCTGCTACTTTATCTGAAAAACCCATCCTCTAGGGCCTCAGTCCCCAGCCCAGGCAGAATCTGGGGCCCAGACTTACTGGGTATATCCCAGTAGTCTTGCTGATACTACCTTCCCCAAACCCCTCTCCTACTGTAGGCATGTCCCATGAACATGTACCCACACGGACGCAGTGGGCGAACTGTTCAGGAGATCTGGGAGGATTTCTCCATGAGCTTCACGCCTGCTGTGCGGGAGGTGGTTGAGTTTGCCAAGCACATCCCTGGCTTCTGTGACCTTTCTCAGCATGACCAGGTCACCTTGCTCAAGGCTGGCACTTTTGAGGTGAGTAACCCTACTCCTGATCTTGGGGAGGATCCAGCAGAGTGGGAGGGGCTCTGAAAGGCTCTGGAACCTCAGTATCTCTGTGCTTACATCTCTGACTCATGAGGGAAGAGGAAGCATCCTTTATACATAGTCTCCCTCTCTAGGTTGTTGGGACTTGTGTTATCTCAGCTGGTCTAATCACAATTCATTACGTTAAAATAACACTTTGGGACCCTTGCTACCCTTATTCTAGATAACAGGCAAACTCACTTGGTGAAGTACCTTGCCCAGGATCACAAGTCATGACAAAACTGAGACTTAGAATCAGGTCTATTAGACTCCAAACTAGAAGACTGTTCCCCATCCTCCTAAATAACGCCCCGGCACCCCCAACTGCCCATTCAGAAACTGCCACTACTCTGTACTGAGACATCTAAAGCAGCACCATGAAACCCATCCCAGCCAGTCTGACTGTGCCCACCCTTTAGGTGCTGATGGTGCGCTTTGCATCATTGTTCAACGTGAAGGACCAGACAGTGATGTTCCTGAGCCGCACGACCTACAGCCTGCAGGAGCTCGGCGCCATGGGCATGGGAGACCTGCTCAATGCCATGTTCGAGTTCAGTGAGAAGCTCAACTCCCTGGCGCTTACCGAGGAGGAGCTGGGCCTCTTCACCGCGGTGGTGCTTGTCTCTGCAGGTAGGTCAAACTCTCACCTGACCCGGGGGAGGAGGCGGAGGCAGTTCAATTCAACACACCTTTTATGGAGTACCTACTCTACGCCAGGCCCTGCACTGGGCACTGGGGATACAGACATGATTAAAACACAGTCTAGCTTGGGACACAGACTCATGCCCAACTAATTATAAAACAGTGAGATAAGTGTCACAGTAGAAGCATGAACCAAGGGCTTTGGGAGCACAGACAACTATTTCTGCCTGGGGGGGCTGGGACAGGAGGTGACACTTGAGTGGGGCTTCAAAGGACAAGTAAGATGTTGCCAGGCAGAGAAAGGGGGAAGGGCATCCCAGGCAGAGGGAACTACAGAGCCAAAAAAGCAAGGGAGCCTGGACATGTTGGGCCTGTTTAGGGAAGGAGAGTGGGCTTGTGGGGGCTGGGAGGTGACCAGCCCTGCTGAGCCATGCTCCCAGCAACCAGGTACCTCGTGCACTCAGGGCAGAGGCCTGGGAGAAGGAGTCATGCTCCTTCCTTCTCCTTCCCCTTGGGCCCGCTCAGGGGCTTCAGGGAGAGAGGCTGCATTGCCGGCCTGGTCCTCGCAGACCTCCGCTTCCTCGTCAGAGGAGCTCGAGGGGGCTTCCTCGTCAGAGGAGCTCGAGGAGGAGCCTGCCTCACTGCTGTCGTCTTCCCCACAGACCGCTCGGGCATGGAGAATTCCGCTTCTGTGGAGCAGCTCCAGGAGACGCTGCTGCGGGCTCTTCGGGCTCTGGTGCTGAAGAACCGGCCCTTGGAGACTTCCCGCTTCACCAAGCTGCTGCTCAAGCTGCCGGACCTGCGGACCCTGAACAACATGCATTCCGAGAAGCTGCTGTCCTTCCGGGTGGACGCCCAGTGACCCGCCCGGCCGGCCTTCTGCCGCTGCCCCCTTGTACAGAATCGAACTCTGCACTTCTCTCTCCTTTACGAGACGAAAAGGAAAAGCAAACCAGAATCTTATTTATATTGTTATAAAATATTCCAAGATGAGCCTCTGGCCCCCTGAGCCTTCTTGTAAATACTTGCCTCCCTCCCCCACCCCTGAACTTCCCCCTCCTCCCCTATTTAAACCTCTCTCTCTGTCTCTCTCCCCACCACCCCCTACTCCAGCCCCCTAACTTGTTCTGTTCCTGTCTCAAATCCAAAAGTTCACAGCTGAGCTGGCTTGTGTGGTTGTATGCTCGCTTGGGGGGTGGGGATGGGGCAGCACTACTGCCAAGGCTGGGGGGAAACCCTCTCCATCTGGTCAGTTTGTGGGGTGGGTACTCTGCCAGCAGATGGGAGGGTCCAGGGAAGCAGCACACAAGTCTAAGGGGGGTGCTCAAGGGGGTTATTTTCATCATATATTTATTACATAAATATATAGTAAAATAGACGAGCAACAATTACCATAAAAATATCTTTCTTTAAAATCCTGACCCAAAACACAATGGGGTGAAAAATCTCACATAACAGACATACTGATTGTCAACGTGGGGCAGGAGTAGGAGCCCCCCCAAGTCACCCCTACCGGTCCCAACCCGCCCTGGGGAAGGGACCTACCACCTCCTTCCCTGTTCTGGCCACAACTCCCCTCCCCCACCCCAGCACCAGCTTCTCATACATTCAGTAGCGCCTCTGGGCAGTGTCCTCCTCCCCCCACCCAGGAGTTCCCAGGGCAGGAAGTCCTGTCCCCCCTATGGACGGTGTCTGTCTCACACGCCCTGCCCTCTCCCAGCCCTGGAGACCCGCCACCAGGAGAAGGGGTAGGGGACTCCTCCTCCCCCACCCTCCCCAAGTCTGAGCAGGGAGGAGGCTGGATGAGGTATGTGTGTTATGAGTGATGGGAGGGGGAATACTGAGATGGAGAGGCAGGTGGTGGGGGCGGGGTAGTGGTCATGGCTCTGACACCCCCTTGTCCTGGCCTGGCCCCCTCAACCTATTCCCAGTTGCCCCCTCTTCCCACCAATACTGCACCTGCTGCCCTACCCTGCCTGCCCTAGAGCCCCAGGCCAACATTAGGGGAGGCTTGCTAAGCACCCAGGTCAAGGCCATCCCCCTCATTAGCACCAATGGCCCCCGGGAGAGGGCCCTGTCCCCAACTTCCACAACCGGGATTGGGACAGCTGCCTCTCTAGAGCTCCTGAGTCTCCCTGGCTCCTCCCCCACCACATGCACTCACTCACACACACACACACACACACACACACACACACACACCATATCACAGAGAGTGAGGGGGAGGGTCAGGGTGGAATAGGGGATCACAGCTCACACGATGGGAGAGGGAGGGATGGCGAAGGGATTCCCAAACACCTATCAGAGACCAAGCCTCATCAAGGCCTTTTTCCTACAGAGTCCATGGCTGAGAGTGGGATGCAAGGTTGGGGTGGGGATGATGGGATGAGGGAGACAGCAGACAGGTCAGGAATTCCACTAGGCCCCCAGGGGTGGGAGGAAGGTACATGAGGGCTTGCCCATGGGACTGGAGTAATAAAGGGATCAGTACCCCAAAAGAGAGAGGAGAGAGACAGACAAAGACAGTGCGGGCAGCACACCGGCCCGAGAAGGGCGGGCAGTCACATGCACAGGTGACACGGATGCTCCTCCAGGCCCTCCACCCTGTGGGAATAGCTGAATGGTGGAGGAAGGCGGACGCCCAGGTGGGCAGCATAGTTTTGCCTTTCCCTTGCATGCGTGAGTATGTGCGTGTAAGTGTGCATGTGGTTTGGGGGCCTGTGGCAGGCTGAGGGTCAGGGTGGGATGGCAGGTTCCCCACTGCTTAAGACATTTTTGCCCCAATAGTGCAAAGCGCAGGAAGCCCTGGCACCCCGCCCCCGCCCCCCTACCCCATTCCCCATGGCTTCCGGGGGCATCTGTGTCCACCCATCCATCCCTGCCGACATGCAACCCTGAGCCCACAGCCCTCTGGTCTGCCCGCCCTTCCCTCCCCGCACCCCCACCCCTGGGAGAGCTACCTCCTCCCTTCCTCTCTCCCCTGAGGAGTGGGCTATAGCCGAAGGGAGGAGGAGGAGGGCAGCTCACCCAGTGCAGACCAACTGAGCACTCCTCACCAGGAGGGTGGGAGATGGCTCAAGCCAAAGTCCCTGAATTAGAGAAAAGAAGAGGGGAAAGGGGTCTCCGGGGAAGAAGGGTGGCTGGCCTAAAGAGCTTCGAAGAAATGAGGAGCACCAACCCCCCTTCCCCCAGGGCCCAACTAAGTGCCACTTATCTAAGCACCCCTGCCCGCCAGGGTCTGGTTAGTGCATTGCGTGAGAACAGGGGAAGAGCAGGGCAGAGGTGTTAGAGAGAGCCCAGAAGACAGGGGAACAAGGTCCTAATGGGGTGCCGGTTCTGGGAGAAGCTCAGCACACCCCTGCCTCAGGCAGCAGCATCTGGATTGCTGCTAATACTGCAGGATATGAGGAGGGTGGGGAGCTTGAGCTTTCCTGTGCGGGTGCCACGGTGGGAAGGGGCAGGACAGGGGGAGGCCCCTGGGGCTGGGCACTTGGAAGGAGAGCTGTGTGAGTGGCAGGGCAGGCTGGTGAGGGGCCAGCTGGCATCCAGCATGAGAGGTAGATGGAACTCAGCGGGCACAAGTGGCAGAGAGCACAGGGAGTTCTGGGCCTGGCAAGGGTGCCAAAGGGGCACAGGGAGGGGGCAGGGCAATGGGCACGGGGTGACCAGGACCCTGTTGTGTTAACTCACAGCTCTGATCGGCAGCCCTGGGGATCTGGTGTAGGGGGCATATTCCTCTGATTTGGGGGGAGGAAGGGCAGCTCTCAAAGTGCATTGGGGCAGGAAGGGGGTCCTCCCCTCTGGCCAGCCACAGTTAATAACTTAATATCATCTCTCTCTCTCTCTCTCTATCGCTCACTCTTTTTGTCTTTTTCTGCCTAGATTTTCTTCATTTATCTTTTTTTCCCCTTGCTTGGTTTCCAAAGTGCAGTCAGAATGACTATAATTTTTAACCTCCAGGGGAGGAGCCAAGCCCAGCCTTTCTTTGCACCCAGGCATCTGGGGAAGTAGAGAGGCCCACAGGCTGAAGGGGGAACCTAGGCCAAGAAATTGAAGGGGGGCTCTGTCTTGTGTATTAAGTAGGGAGTGAGTTGAGGGCATCTGCCCTCATCTCTCCTTCCCCTACAGTTAAGATGGCTTGTCCCTCTTAGCTCTCCCTCCCTTTCCCTAGCTAATTAGAGAATGGGGGTCCTAGGAACTGCAGGACATGTCTCCCCCAGCCCCCACACTGTTCTTTTCATAGCAAGTTCATTTGTCTGCCCTGTCCCAGGGCTGCAGGGTCTGAGGAGGGCCCTGGGCACTGCGGGGGTGTGTGTGGGAGCTGAATCTATCCAAGGTTGAGAGGAGAGGAAGGAGAGAAGAGGTGGGGGGGTCTCCCTCAGCCCCCAGCTCGGCCCCTTCTCTCCAGGCTCCTCCCCACCAGCTCCGCACACCCTCTGGCCGCCTGAGGCTTTAGACTTCCTGATCCTCAAAGACCTCGAGGAAGAGTGGGGGAAAGAGTTCGGTGGGACACTCGACTTTCATGTGGAGGAAGCGGCTGGCGTGGCAGGCCCCGATCATGCGGAGGTCAGTCACCTTCATCAGCAGCTTGGGCCAGAAGTGCGGAATGTTGTGTTTGCGGTGGTTGACGTAGTGCTCGAACGCCAGCAGGTACGCCTCCTGACTCTTCTCGATCTTGTCCACGCACAGCAGGCCTGAGCGGTCTGTGGGGAAGGAAGGGTGTGAGGGTAGAGCAGCTGAGGGACTGGGAGACACCAAGGGGTAAGACGTGGGAGAGGGGAGTGAGGCCTGGAGAAGGACAATGGGGAAGCACAGGCAGAGAGGCCAAAGACGGTGAGGGGGGACACTGCAGAGAGGGCTGTGCACGGAGCCGAGCACACCACAGAGGGGAGGCTTGGAGGCTGAGCTCAGGGAGGGGGACGAGGGGTCCAGAGACACAGAGGCTAGAGAGAGAGGACAGAGACAGCTGGACCTGGGAAGACAGGAGGACTAGGGGACAGAGAGGAGCATGGGTGGTTGAGAGGCAGGTAGAAATGGGGGCAGAAGGGATGATGGTCAGAGAGGGGGGATGGGGACAACAGATGGAACTGAGAGACACCAAAAAAGAGTGCTTGACAGAAGGTGGGTGGGAGAAAACGGGGAACGTAGACAAGGTGGGGATGTGGGTGATGACGACGGGGATGGGAGAGAGAGAAAGAATCAAGGCAAAAAGGTAGAGGGAACAGAGAAGCAGGACTAGCAGATAAGAGATGAGCCTGGGGAACAAAGGGGAAAATGGCTGTCCGAGCAGGGGAGGTAGGACAAAGATGGGCCTGGGGGACAGAGAAGGAAGTATGGGGGACAGAGAGGTGACCAAGGGGAGAGCAGAGAGATGAGATCAGAAGACAGAAAGGTAGGTTTGTGAGGGAGAGAAGCTGAGAGGCAGAGAGACTATAGGATTCAGAAAGGAACAGAGCAAGAGGCCCAGGACGGACACAGCCAAGCTCTTGGCCCCTAGAAGCTCTGAGCCCTCCCAGCCAATCGGCAGGTACCTGTTGACATTAGCAGCACAGCCTGCAGCAGAGCCACTTCTGTGTCATCCAGGTTAAAGGCAGAGAGTGACTTGCCCAGTTCAAAGATGGCGTCAGAGACCACGCCCAGGCCGCCATTCTTGAGCTGCTCCCTCTTGACAGCCATCTCCCCACTCAGCGTCAGGGTGTCACTCTCAGGGTCATAGCGGACGGCCGCCCGTAGGGACATGATCTCCATGCAGCACCCCTTCAGGAGGATGATCTGGTCTTCACAAGGCAGCTGAGGAGTGACAGGGTCACAGGAATGCTCAGTGTCTCCCACGTTTCTTGGGTCTCCCCTTTGGGTGCTCTTGGGAGCTGTGAGGCCAGCCAGGCCACCACTGGACTCAGCCAGTAACATGCATTCTGAGTACCTAACGTTGTGCTGGGCCAAGTACATGCACAAGTTATGTAAATCTCAGAGTAATATCTAGGAGTTAGAACCCATCATTACCCCAGGTGAGCAGATGAGATACTGAGGGTTATGTAGTTTGGCCAAAGGTCACCCAGCTAGGAGGACAGCCTGTTTCTAGACTGTTGCTAATTGGCATCAAGTCAATTCCAACTTATGACGACCAGCATGTGCACAGCAGAACTACTTTACAGGGCTTTTGACCTTTTGGAAGCAGATTACCAGGCCTGTCTTCCCAAGTACCTTCAGGTGGGTCTGAACCACCAACTCTTAGGCTAGTAGTTGGGAGCTTCACTGTGTCATTTAGGGAGCCTGACTCCAGAGTTAGTGCTCCTTCAAATGAGGACCCCTTTGAGGCTGCCTAGAGCTGCGATGGCCACACTGGTTTGATGGCAAGGCCAGGCACTTGGAGCCAGCTTGTTCCTTAGGGACTAGCTGGCCCAGTGTGTTTGTGTTTGTGTATGTGTGTGCAAAGCACATGTGCTGGAGTGTGTTAACCTACAGGAATCTCTCCTTGTCTTGGGAACTACCACTGAGCAGATGGGACTGGGACTGGCTGGCCTGGGGAGCAGCCCCAGATCGCCCTCCATGTTTCTGCTCCCAGCGCCACTCACCTCGGAGAACATGGGCAGTTTTTTGGCAAAGTCCACCACACGTGTGATGGCCGGGGTGATGATCTTGGTAAACTCGCTAAAGGCCTCTAGGTCCACCTTGTCTCCATCAGGCATTGAGACGATGGGTGACTGGCCAATGTCATCCGGCTAGACATGAGAGAGAGAGAGAGATAGGGGTCAGCTGGGGCTGCAGACCCCTTCCAATCTCTCACTGAGTCTCCCTGCCCACCAGGGGGAGCTCCAAGGCAGCTTGGGGAAGTGGGGACACGGTCCCCGGGGACTTTAGTATTCCAGTCCTACGACTGTCCTTAGCCTGCCTTCCAGAAGAGGATTTACCAGAGCAGCTCCAAGTCAGCTGCTAACAATGATGGTAGCAGCAATAATAATAACGGTAATAGCAGCTATACCCATACGTGTGCATATGGTCCACCATTAAGCTAAGTGTTTTACATATATTATCTCATTTAGTTCTTACCACAACCCTATAACGAAGATATAATCAACACCATTTTACAGGTGAGGAAATTGATGGATACTGCAATAATAAGTTGAAGGTCACATGACCAGTCAACAGTAGAACCGGGATTTAAACCCACCTAGTCTGACTCCAGACTGTTACACTTACATTTGCTTGGTATCAGAGCTCATGCTTTTAGTGCATGTTCCACCTCCTGACACATTTCATCAGAAACCAAGGACCAGCTCTCTGTCCTCTGTCACTATGTATAAAACCAATGTCCTGTCTCTTCCCAAACTGACCATGCCCCTGGCACCTGGCTTTGCCAGGGCCTAATACAAGGCCTGGTATCCAGTAGCTACTCAAAAATACTGCTACGTCTGTGTCCTCACTTTCTTCCAGTCATTGTGGACAGGAAAAAAAGGGAAGGCCACCCCTGCTCACTGCAAATGCAATGAGGAAGGCAAGGTTCTGTCCTCACGGAGCTCCCAATCAGAGATAAAGGCAGGAAACAGACAGCAGCGACACGTACACAGGTACATCAAATAGCTCCGCCAAGACATGGAGAGTATCAGCTTTGGGTCAAACTCACAAAGCTTTCTAGAAGGGGCAAGATACTGAGCCAGGGCTCACCACGCCCTGTCTGCCCTGTGGCTGCTACCTTGTCTTCCGTGCTCCTCCCCTTACCAGGAATTTCCGCCTCTGCTTCCAATGGCTGCCCTGGGCATTCGTGCTGCGATGGGCCTCTGTGGCAACGTGGATCAGGTCCCACTCTTCGGGAGTGGGCTCTGGTCGCTGCTGCAGTGACCGGATCATCTCTTCCTTTCGCCGCCGCTCCCGGTTCTGCTCGATCAGCTTGCGCTTGGCCACCCGCTTCGAGTCATCTAGAACCACTGTCAATGGAGACACGACGCCCTCTGCGTGGCACTCCCCACCCAGGACCTCATTTTTTCCACAATCCTCTTAGAAATTACCCTTCTTGGTGAACAGGGCAGGGAGACCCAGGGCCAGAGAGGTTAAGTGACTTCCCCAGATCACCTAGCAGTTGGGTGGCACAACCTGGATTGGACTCATCACTGGGCCATACCTCAGCACCCCAAAACTCCTGAATTGATGTCATGCTCTGGTCTAACAGGTTATGGCAACAGTAGCCATACATGTATGTATGGCACTAAATGAACAGGCTACAGCTGGCATGTATGTATGGCACTAAATGAACAGGCTACAGCTGATAGCTAAACTGAGTCACTAGAAAGCCCTGCCATCCACCCACTAGCTTCAGAAGTAGGGTGTCCTCCCTGGGAGTTAGGAACACCACACTGAGCGGGGTGCACAGGAATTCTTTCTATCCAACACCTCCCTTCTCTAAAGTGCTAAGTGGTGAACAGCAGGTAGGCACTGGGGCCCATGCTCAGGTCTCACAGAGAAATCCTCTCTTTCCTTTTTCCCAGGGTGAGAGGCACAGGGACCAAGACTCTGCACATCCCACCATCAGCTGGCCTGCACGGGAACTTCACCCTGGGGGCTCCAAAGACACCATGCATGGAAGGGAGCTGCCATCCTGGGCCCACTCTTATCCCCAGCCACCTGGCCAAACTCCATCCCCCCTGGGGCCCCTTACAGTCCATGGCCATGCCCACAGCGATGCACTTCTTGAAGCGGCACAGCTGGCACTGATTGCGGGTGATCTTGTCAATGACACAGCAGCTGTCATACTTGCAGGAGTAGGTGGGATGGAGGTTCTTCTGGATTGTGCGGCGGAAGAAGCCCTGGGTCGGGGGGAAGAAGATATGCTGTGAGCCTGACTTCCCTTTCCTGAATTGGTCAGACAGTTCACTGGAGATGGCAGGGGGCAAGATTCCTGCGAGGGGACCTGGGGGCCTCTTGATACAGCAAGCCCAGAATCACTGGGCTCTGCCAGGCCAAGGGACCTTAGAAACGAGTGCCCTCAGCCCCAAACATGTAGGCCGTAGTACAGGCAAAGGTCAGAATGATGACTGCAGGGTGGAGATTTGGATCTGGAAGATGATGTGTGGTGCCATGAGGCCGAAGGGAGAGGAGCTTTGGAGGCCCAATTAATACTTTATTTTTTATCATGGTAAATGACTAAAAACAACTGTGACCCCAAAACCATTTTCCTGCATGTTGTCACTTGCCCATGCAGGTGGAATTCATGAAATAGGAGGCCCCAGAAAGTTAAGGAAAGGTCTTGGGTATATGCTGCAGTACCCTTAAAAGAAAAACTTCATCAACTGTATACATCAGGTTTAGCCATTACGTCAAAGGAGAAATCAAGGTGGTAGCAATACTACAAACAGCTAATATTTACTAAATGCTTACTATGCACCAAGCACATAAGCCTCTTTATGTGACATGCCATTTAACTATTAGGCATGTCCTGCTTTATAAGCTAAGGCCCTGGTGATGCAGTGTTGAAGCTTGCCTGCTGACTGAATGGTCAGTCATTCAGACCCACCAGCTGCTCCATGGGAGAAAGATGTTCCCTAAACACTGCAGCCTTGGCAACCCTGGGGGGCAATTCTACTCTCTCCTACAAGGCAGTGAGTCAGAATCTGTTGAACTCACTCAAAGGCAAGGGTTTGGTTTTGGGTTTTAGAGAGTAAGAAATTGAAGTTTATACAGATTAAAGCAACTAACCCAGTGTTAAAGAGCCAGAGCTGGGCCTCAGATACGGGACAGCAAGGTCTAAGCCCTCCGATACGTGGGTGCACTAAAATCACTTAAGGCAATTACCAAAAATGCAGACTCCCAGGCTCCACTCCAGACCTTCTAAATCAGGCTCTCTAGCAGTAGGGCCAAGGTATCTGTCTGCTGAAGATGTTTCCTGGGGATTTAATGTCCTTGAGCATAAGGACCCTTGCTCCATGCTACACTGATTGTATTGCTTCCAGGAACATTGCTATGGGATACTCTATCCCTGGTGGTCTGAATAATTTGAGTAACACTGAATAATCATTTCCTGGAAGGGCCCACATTTTCAGGAGGTGGTGATTTTTGAAAAGCCACGCAGGCTGAAATTACCAAAGCAAAATCTAATTATGCCTTCCTAAGTCTAAGACTTTGTCCCCTCTACCCAGGGAGAACTTGTCATCCTCTGTCTTCTGTGACCCCGCCACACCTCCCAGCAGAGGTTCTAATCCTTTTGGGTAGATCAGAAGCAAATGGGGAGCCTATTAGAAGGCAGATTCCTGGGCTCCACCACAAGAGGCTCTGATTAAGGTTGGGGCCTGGCCTGGGAATCTGCATTTTATCTAGCACTGTGGGTGGTCCATGAACTACATTTTGTAATACACCAATACCTGTTTCCAGTCCACCTCTCTTTGATTGGAGGGCAGGGCATACGCTGCATCCTCATATTTAATACAGGGCCAGAAACACTGAATGGATGAGCTGAACACTTGTTGGGGCGTTCCTTACATGCCTGGCACTGCGTTCAACACTTTATGTGAATTATCCCATCTCATTCTTAACACTCTACGAAGTAGGCAGTATGATTATTCCTGTTTTATACGTGAAGAAACTGAAGCTCAGGGAGGTTTTAAGCAAGTTACCTGTGAGTGGCAGAGCAGGGATGACACATGAATGAACAAACAAAAGAATGAATGAGTGAATGAGTGCAAAAGGAGAAACGATGGTATACAAGGTGGACTCGCGGTTGCATGTTTACCGTGCTTGCCTACTGTGCCAGGTACTGAAAGCCTTAAAGGGAGTGAGATAGGGGCTCAGGTGGTAGGGGAGGGGAGGAGCCGACTGGTCCATACCTTGCAGCCCTCACAAGTGATGCAGCGGTAGTGATAACCGGTTGCCTTGTCCCCACACACGACACACTGCTCGTCTTTGTCCAGGTAACTAGGGATATACCCTGGGAGGGAGGGAGGGAGGGAGGCAAGCAGGCATGGCTTGGGGTCCCAGCAGAGAGGCTCCTATACTTTCCCCATCCCCCAACTTTTCCTTTCTGGCCACACCCTCACCCAGCCTCCCTAAAGGGTTCTTTGTCTGCAAGTTGAATCCTAGGAACACACTGGAGGTCATCCTACCTATTCCCTGGTTGACAAGAGTCAGAGTCAACTTGATGGCAATTTACTTTTTTTCTCTAATGAATATGGAGAATCCCAGTTCTCTTGACTGTTCATTCTATATTGTCTTGCTTTCCAAGGGACAGGGGATGGGGCAGGTGGAAGAAGCGCACATCAGTGCTCCTCTCAGGAGAACGCAGTCCCATGGCTCTTCTGTCATGGCCCTGATTCTGCCAGGGGACTCAGCAAGGAGGTTATAGGAGAAGGCCAGAGGCCTTTCCTGACCTAATCCATGCTCAAAGGCTGGTTCATAACCTACATCAGCCCTCCCACCCTTGACCAGTCCATCCCAAGCCCTCTAAGAGGCTCCTCGCACAGATGCTGCTGGTGCATGCTGGACCACAGAGGAGGCCAGCTCTGGCTTGGGAGCAGGAAGGAAGGGCACATTCAGCGGGGCTCACCTGACATGCTGGTTTTCAGGGAACATTGGCCGTTCTTTCTTTTTCGCTTTCCATCTGGTGACCTGGTACTGGATGGGGGCAAAGTGGGAAGAATCACAAAGTGGGAGACCCCTTTCTCACTTAAGAGGCATATGCAACCCCCCAAGCCCAATTCCCTCCATCCGTGTCCTCATTCTACCCCCAGCCCTCAGGTCAGCTGACAAAGCTAAGAAAGGTCCGGCTATCTGGAAGCTGCAGGGGACAGAGATAATGGGCTTGGCTGAGAGACAAGCATGTTCAGGGGCCCCAACACACATACTCACACACACACATACATTACAAAACCTTAAGCACCATGTTGTATAATCTAAAGGCCATCCACATACATCAACCTTTAGTACATGATACACACGCTGAAAGTGTCCTTAAGACACACTTCAAGTTATATGCTAGTTTTAGAATACATGCAAACATATGTAACACAACACGAGCTCATACAAATGACTATGCAGGCTTCAGTATAAATCTAACTATGATAAATAGGCACCAGAATCTATAAATCTATGCATTCTCAAATGACTTATGTGACTTCTAGGATATATCCACATGTTGTACAACCCTCTGGACAGGCACCTGATAATAGCACTCCTCCTCCTCCCAGCATGAACATGTTTGATTTTCAGATCAAGCATGGATACTAAGTAACCTACAGTGATTGAAAAACATACAGTGCCTAGCTCCTGGTACCTAAAACCAAGACTGAAAGACCAGGAAAGTCCTTCCAGAATTCCCCCTGCCCGTGGCCTCTATTTAACAGAGCAGCAAACCAAAGTCCCACTTGGGCCTGGTGACACAGTGTGCTAGAGACAGAGCCAGGACAAGGACACGGAGCCTCTGCATTCAAAGTACTAGCAACCTTCTTCCACTGCACATGTATGTCACCCTGATGCTCCATACACGTTACATAACCCCCAACAATTACATAAGCCCTTCTACATGCACGCATGGGCTGTATAACCTCCCACGTATACCCTGGCATGTGGCATAGTCAAGGCTCCTCCTCTGGAGCCCCATGTTGCTCCCAACACACTGACACAGTGACCTTGGCCAGGGTCACAACCACAGACAGCCCTGTGCTCCCTATCCCCTGGGGATTACCCCTACCGGGTTCCCATACGGTTGGAGGGTCACATTTCCCTCCAGTCTCCTGGGTAGCAGGGTTTGTCATGGGTTGGGTGCAGGGAACGACGAGGACTCTGGGCCACCCAGGCTCCAGATGAGCTGAGACTTCACGGATTACCTGTGTGGAGGCCTTTGGATGCAGTTTCAGGGACAGCCACAAGGTGGCGCATTAACATGGGGGAGGGGACGATAAGAGGCGGGGCGCTGCAGCCCTAGGGGGACCAGGAAAAGACATTCCCGCCTTTCTTCAAGCCTCTGAGACAGACTCATCCAGACCTACCAAAGCCTGGGCAGGGTGGTGCAGGAACTGCTGCAAGTCAGAGCTACACTAGGACAGGTTTAGCCTCTTACCTTGGGGGAGGTTTTGGAGGAGGAATTCCCTGGGGGCCCCACCAAACTGCAAGTCCCACCTACTTCCTCCACCCCTCAAGGGACCCAGTCTTGGGCCCCAGGGCTTTGCCTGGCCCGGCCTCAGGCCTCCTGGCTCAGAATCTGGTCTCCTAGGCAACAGTCGCACTGCTCCCCAGAGCACCCCTCCCCCACTCTCTCTCTGGCCATAGGCACAAGCTGTACCCAGTTCCTGGGGCACTATGCCAACTGGGACAAAGCTCTGTGCCACTTGGTGCTGATGGCAGAGACCCTCTGGGCTCCTCAAAGACAGTGCAGAGCATAGTAGCCCATCCCTGCTTCAGTGTGCTGGGCTGACACCTCCTCACATGTGGGCCAAACCTTCATGGCTGGCCTGCACTCTCCTTCCTGGGAGGAGCTTCAGGGTAGTGCCTGCCCTTACCCATGAACAAGGAATAGTTTGTGGGGCTCCCAATAGGTTCCAAATCTAAACATGACCTGTGACCAATAGTAGCTCATGCATGTGCCCTAAAATGCCATACTACACCCACGAGGGCTGGTGGACAACACACATGTGGTCAGGTGGTAGATGGGATGGTATGGGGATGAGGAAGGTAGCAAGGCCTTTTGGGTACCACATGCCCAGGTGAAGGAAGCAGTAGCAGAGGGGTGCTGGGGGGGTACTTGAGACTGTCTAGCACCATCCAGGTCATCTCTCAACCAGGTACCTACTTCCCTGCCATATCTGAATGTGACCTTATGTCCCGGGCATAGTGAGACAGCAGGTTTGCTGGCCTCAAAGCCTGCTGCTCCCTAGAGCTGCTTAGAAGGACCAAGCTCAGTTCTTGTCGGGGAGGCCTTATGCTAAGTCAAGTGACCATGTCTGCTGCCTGGGGTCCATTACCTGTTCTCCTCTGGGTCTGACCCACACTCCAGCTTGCTTGGCTTCTGTTCCATTCACTTCAATTCCATCCAGGATGCACTCCAGCACGCCAAGAGACTGGGGTGGGCACACGGGCCCCCCCGGCACACCCACAGGCCACCCACCCCCCACCACCCAGGCCCTAGGGCACAGCACCCATGGTGCCTGCCTTAGCACTTGGCCGTCACACCATGCCCTGTACCCCAAGGGAGGTGGGCAGTGAGAGGGGCCAGGGAGTGGCAGGTGGGAGGGTTGGGAGCGGGGCAAGCTGGATCTCTGGGGGGTGTGGAATAGGTTTGGTTTCTCGTCCTGTTCGAAGTCCCTGCAGAGAGAAGAAAGAGACAGGGTAAGACAGTGCCATGGTGGGGGAGTCCTTTGGTGGTGAAGGGCATGACAGGCACAGGTAGCCTAGCTGTGCTTCCCCAGGGAAGGACCAGGTTAATCTCTTGGATCAACTGGCATAGCAGGCAACACTGCAGACTTACTTCCTGAACTCCAGAGATGGGGAGGGATGCAGGGAACAAGTGAGGTAATTTGTGTACCATGTAACGCATCTCAATCCTAGTTCTATCAAGTGCCAGGCCCTTAATAAGTGTCTATAAATGTTAGTTATTGTTACCACCCCTCTAGCTGTTTTCCTAAAACTCCTCGGTATTACCGGGGCAAGAAGGGACCAGGAATGAGCACTTTTCAGCCCAGGCACCACTAAAGGAACCGGTAAAGGAACGGTGGGTTATGAGGACAGCCTGCAGGGACCACAGATGCCCAGCTTAGCATCTTAAGGAGTGAGATACTGACAGCAGTGGGGCGCTGAGAATGCCTGCTGCTGATCAAATTAGGGTTCCTTAACCCTGCCTGCACCTCCCTTCCACTGCCCGAATGCCAGAGCTTCCCAGAGTGTCCCAGGTCACAGTTCCCAGTCTGAGGACCAGATTTTCCAGTTGGTTTGGCTGAACCACCACCTACCAGAATGGCCAGGGGAAAGGGAAAGGGAAAAAACACACATTGACTGAATAGATAATACGTGCCCTCTGAAGTGGGCATCAGAACTCTCCTGATGAGGCAACTGAGTCTCAGAACGCTTGACCATTTACTCAAGTTCACACAGTTATACGCAGGTGGCTCAGAGATTAAACCTAGCTCCTTGGCTCTAAGTGAAGCTTTGTTCCACTACCTGGAGGGCAGGGTGGTGCCAGTCTGGGCCCACCATTTCATCTACATAGCACCTGAGAACCCAGGCTGCAGACCTGGGGCTTACTGCCTATGCACACATACGCAGGTGTGGGAGCAGGAGAGGGACAAAGGGGCAGCTCCCCACATACAACCTCCATCATGTGGCTGCTGCACCAGAGACTTTACCCCTGGGCCCCGCAGCCTGAGCCCCAGGAACTGATAAGGAGCCAGGGTGGGAGGAGAAGGAGGTAAGTCCTGGTACTAAGCAGGGCAGGGCAGCAGGACAGAGTCTCTGCACCCGGGCGAGTCCCGTGTAGAGATGAGTAAGGAAGCGAGCCCATTCTGCCTTGATAACCCCTCAGCCCAGAACTCGGCACTGGGGGCTAGACAGGAGACTGGAGGAGGGGGCGAGCAGGCAGCATTAGCCCAGGGAGCCGTCAAGAAAGTAGGTCAAGTTTTTCTTGGCTTGTGGAGAAATTCCTGTTATAAATTTATAATGGCGCAGCCAGCCCCGAGGGGTGGAGGTGGGTGGGGATGCCCAGGGGTTGGGCATTGGGGCCTGATGTTCTCAGCCAGCACAGTGAGGGGCAGGGGGCTTGGCAGTCATGGGGGCTGGGCTGGACAAGAGAAGGCTATTTTCTCTCTGTCACCTAGTCCTACTTCTATCCATGCCCATCCAGGCCTCATGTGCTGCTCAGTCTGTCTCCCTCTGAATGTGTCTCTCTCTCTGGGTCTGGGTGTCTCCCTGTCTCCCCCCAGGCTGTGCCTCGGTGCTTGGCACACCCTGGCTGCGGTGCTGCCCCCGCCTGTCTCCTGCCCGCCTGGCATGCTGCCACCACTTGTTTACAGAAGCTGGAAAAATCCACTCGCCAGCTGGAGGCCAAGTGCCCCCAGGGAGGGGAGGAGGCAGGCACAGGAGTGGGCATGTAGAGAGGGGCAGCCCTGGGGAGTAGGTCCTGGGGGCAGGCACAGAGGGCTAGGGTGTGTGGGAATGGGCATCAGCAGCTGTGGGTCAGGAAGGGAACCCCAGCAGCAGCCACATGGCCTGGGCAGCTCCTGCCCCCAGGCCATAGCTCTGGAATACCCCCCCCATGCCCCACCACCCTAGGCAGACCTGGGGTAGCGCCAACCTAAGCCACCATGTTTATTTTCCCTCCGCCCCCCCCCCGGCCCAGCCTGAATTCCAAATGTGTCTGGGTACTACCCAGGGCTTGCACGTGCCCGCTGTGGGGGCAGGCTCTTTCTTGGCCCTACCTTTGTGCTGAGTGGAATTGGGCCCTGGTGCTACTCTAGTGCAGCCTGGGTTATGGTTAGCTCCTGGCAGTGAGTAGGGGAGCCAAGTGTTGCCCTCACTGCCTAGGGCACCCATGCCTGGCACCTAGCATTAGGCCAGAAACCCTGGGGAATGCCTTTTCATTTCTCCAGGGACACACCTAGGCCACTGAGGTGACACAGTGCTGAGGCAGAAGGCCCCAGGATGCAGGGAGACACAAATCATGGGACCTTATGTTAGCTGTGGGTAGAAAAGGGTCAGCTTGGATGGGAGCTGGGGCAGCGATACCCACCCTGAAGGACAGCCTCTCTCCGCTGCTCCAGAAGTCCTGTTTAACTCCCCAAACTCCCTCCTGGCATATCCCCTTCTGAGGCAGGGACTCGGCCCCAGAGAGGTAGCCAGGGTTGGGCAACAACACTCTGAGTTGAGGGTGGATGGCCAGGCAGCTAGACCCACCTGTCGGTGGGCCTGACCACCCACTCCCTCTTTGTCAGATAAGAGCTGCCAGTGGCAGTGTGGGCGAGGTGCCCGAGGAGGGGGAAGCATTTCATTAAGTTTAAGTGCTTCTGTGATGGGGGGATGGGGACAAGAAGCCAATGCGGCATCCATGGGCACCAGGCCAGGTTCCCACTGCTGGTCTGTCCTGATGCACAGTCCTGAAGACTCAAGGGATGCCCCCTGAGGATTTCTGGGTTGCCAGAGGGGAATCTTGCCTCCCAGATTTAGCCCCCAATTCTACGCAATTCTCTCCTGGCCTCTGCTCCTGGCTTCAGCCCCACCTGCCTAGTGCCCCTGAACTTTGTCCTTAATGTTCTGAAGAAAGCTCAGCCCTCCTTCATACCTGTCACAGAGAGAGGGACACATACACAGAAGGCCAAGGAAAGGGGACAAGAGGAGGAGAGGGGTCCAGGGGATGATCAAGAGATGGAAGATGGGGAAAGTGAAGAACAAAGAGAAAGCAGAGACGGCAGGGATCTCCCGGTGGGGGTTGAGCCAGGGACCATGACAAAGGGAAAGGAAGAAGGGGGAGCAATGAGGTAGGGGATGTGGCGGGGGGGGGGAGGCAGAAAAGAGAATAGACAGAAAGGGGGACAAGTGAGGGAGGGGAGACAAAGGTAACAAAGAACTAGGGGTGCGGGTGCTTCTTGCCCCGCCTAGTCCCAGCTCATGGAGGCTGGGAGGAGGGAAGACTAGGGATGGTTTCCACGGTGACAGCTGGTTCTTGGTGGCCTGGCATGTGGGCTATTAATAGTGCTGTGGGTAGGTTCACACCTCCCTCTCCCCTTCCCCTCTGCTTGTTGCTAGGGTGGGGGGAGATCCCTCTACCCCTACCCACTCCCACTCCTCTGGCATTGATGCCCTGACTCTACACCATGGGAGACAAGAAGGGAGATGGTAAGGGGCCTAGGAGGCCACTGTATCCCAGACACACATGGGCATGCACAGGCAGACATAGGCATCTGTGTGCAGATACCAGTGCCAACACGGGTTCCCACGGGCAGCCCAAACACCAACAGCTCCTGAGAGTCTGTGGTGCTTGCGGGGGCCACACCATCAACACATGGCCACGCTGAAGGTGGCGAGGTAGATGTATCTCTAGGGCTGGGACCTCTTTTTCCTTCCCAGGTATGCCCCCCCCATTCTATTCCCAGGTAAGGATTGAGCAGGGCTGCCCCAGCCAACTGTTATCTTAGTGCCAGAAAGAGAGGGGGGAAGGCAGGAAGAAGGTACTATTTGGCAGGTGCGAGATGGCAAAGGAGTACACACAGACGCTGAGCACTAGCTTGGCAGGCAACGTGGGGGCGGGGGAGAGGGGAGAAGTAAGGGAGAGACGGAGAGACGCAGATCTCCTTGGTGGCCACCATGAGATCACATTCTGGAGGTTAAGGGCAGTGACCTAGGAGTCTGGAATCCTGGCCACTTTGGGGCCTTGGAAGCTAGAGAATGGGGGATGGGGTGGGGGATATTGGCTACTTAAACAAAGGATCCTCTACCCCCCCCCAAAGAATATAACAGGAAACTTCCCCCCTCAACTGCAGGTCAAAGAAAGACACAAACAGCAGCTTTGACTTGGGCCAGATGCCCAGTATTAACATCAAAGACCCTGCTTCCCACACCTCTACCCCAGCCCCACCCACCTGCTACTCTCCTCTCCTTCCTCCTTCACCCCAGGCCAGCTCCAGTGAGGCATCAAGGTGGGTTCCCAGGTCTAGAAATCATTTCCCTAGACACCCCTGTCCCACCCCCCATGCCCACAGATGGATGGTTGCAGCCATTACCTATTCACAAGAGCTTAACCTCTTTCCTTACAGCCCAAAGAACCTTATGTCTCCTACCCCAATTCCCTTCAGGAATGGAGGCAGGAGATTCTGGTAACCAAGAGCCAGAGTTAGGAGCACCCCAAGCTGGGCAAGGCACATTCCCCCACCCTCCCCCCAGCAGCCTTCGGGTAATTGGAGCTGGGAGCCGGGGCAGCTGAGTGCTGGAGGCATGAATGTCATGGGGCCAAGGCGCTCTCTGCAGATGGCATCATGGGCAAAAGAGCTTGGGGGCCTCCCTCTCCACTCCCCTCTCCAGAAGCAACAGAGAGGAGCTGCCTGCAAGCCCTAGGGAACGTCGCTCCGGAGGGGAGAGAATAGCGGAGGGGAAAGGAAAGGCAGGGATGTTCTCCCAGGCACCCCAGGGAGGCGGAGCCCCCGCCCAAGCAGAACTGGCAGAGGCAGGGAGAGAGGAGGGAGGTGGAAGGGGATAGAGGGGGAGGGAGGGAGAGAAGGAGACATTGAGAGAGAGAGAGAGAGGAAGAGGGGGGAAGGGGAGAGGGTGAGAGAAGGAGAGAGGGAGGGAGATACTGAAAGAGGAAGAGACAGAAACGGAGAGGCTGTGTGTGTGTGCGCGTGTGCGTGTGTGTGTGTGAGAGAGAGAGAGAGAGAGAGAGAGGGAGGGAGGAAGGAAGAGAAGGAGAAAGAGAGAGGGAGAGAAGGAGAGAGGGCGAGAGAGCGCTCGCGCGTGCGAGCAAACCAATGCAGCTGAGTCTCCGGCACACACATGGACACGTGCAGACACAGGCACGCTCAAACACGCATGCGCAGAGCCACTTGGCTCCGGGTACAGGTTCCAGCAGCTCTTCAGAGCCCTCCCCAGCCCACACATGCACAAAAACACTCACACATGGATGCGCGCACAACACACCCACTCACTGATGTGTACAAAAATGCCGACAGCCACCAAAGCCTCGGGTCCCCCGTGCGTCTCCCCCGCCCACACGCTTGGGTAAAAGAGAAAATGAAACAGGCAGCAGCAAGGCTCTGGAAGCCAGAGCTCATCTCTTCACGGCAGGAGGAGGAGAAGAAGGAAGAAGAGATGGATTGCAAAGACGAGGAGGAGAAGGCTGGATCTTGATCTCATCATTCTGCTTTTGGCCACAGCTGGGGGCGAGGGGTGTGGCTGTGGCTGTGCCTTTGGTACTAACCTTTACCCACCCCCCAAGCTCTGGGTCCCCAAAGCAAGAGCAAGGATGGAATTTCCTGGGCCTCAATCAGTTCCATCTCACTCCCCAAGTCTATGCAGCAAACTTCCTCTGACCCTTTCCTCTGAGGAAGCTCCCCTTTCTTCCACACCCCAGCCTTTACACCCTGGAATAAAGGCAGGCAGCACCAACGTGAGGACCACATGTGCCCATCACACACCAGGCCCAGATGAATGGCTCAGAGACTGAGAACTGTATCTGCATCCAGGCAGGGTGTATGTCCCATGCTAGACTATGCCAGGCCCTGGAAGAAGAGAACAGAATCCACAGGCCTTGCTTACCAAGCTAGCATGCAACATTTAATGGAAGGGCTTCACCCTACATTATGTTATTTAACTCTCACTTGGAGCGAGGAAGTCCCTGGGTGGCACAAATGGATACCAAGCTCAGGTGTAAACCACAGGTGGGGTTCACCTTCACCTAGAGGTGCCTTGGAAGAAAGGCCTGGCGATCTACTTCCAAAAATATCAGTCACTGAAAACTCCTTGGAGCCCACATGAGGTCACCTAAGTCAGAGCTGACTCGACAGTAACTGGTTTGCTTTTACTGATTTTCTTAGTGAAGCAAAACAAACAAAAACCTTGTCATCAAGTTAATTCTAACTCAGAGCAACAGCATCCCTGTAAGACTGAGTAAAACTGCCCCACAGAGTTTCCAGGGTGCTTCTGGTGGATTCAAACTGCCAGCCTTTTGATTAGCAACCACAGCACTTAACCACTACACCACCAGAGTTCCTCTTAGTGAGACAGGCATCACTGCTTCCAATGGATGAAAACCCGAAGCCCAAAGTCACACCAGCAGTACATGGCAAAAACCTATTTCTCAACTCCAGGCAATTCTCTTTCCACCATGGTCATGCTTACCTCCCTACCCAAGAGGCACAGAAGCTCCCCCAAGCACCTTCACAGCCATGAGGACTAGAGTTGAGGTTAGACCCCCACTCAAAAGAGGTGCCTAACTCCCCACCATCGAGCATCCCCCATTGCCCTTGCTTCACCTTGAAGGGGAGGAGTTGATAAACGGGATGTAAGGAAAGGGAATCCTCATCAGATCCTCATCATCAGGTTCCTAGAAGGAAAGCAACAACCCAGGACAGACCCTGCCTGTGTCCCAAAGTGCTACACCCACCAGGATGGCCCTTACTCAGTGCCTCAGTTTTTCTCTGCCACATCCTTCACACTAACGCCCTCTTCATGCAGAGGAGGGGAATCTGGAGTCTGTCAGGCAGAGCTGAGTCTCGGTAGAGCAACTAATGGGAATGGTCGGTGACTTGGATGCTGGGTCCCCAGGAGAGAAGAAGGGGCTGGAAAGAGCAAAGGCCCTGTTCCTCCTTAAGCCACTGTAGTATTCTACACTCGAGCAGGGAGAGGGGTCTGCTTCCCCTGTTTCTTGTTTTTTCCCTCCATCTTCACTGCCTCAGATTTGTCCCAAAAGAGATGCAGTGATGCCTACACATTCACACAAGTGCCCCCAGCTAGTGAGGCGTATCCCAGGTTGGGCTGCCAACAGCTCCTTTTAAGAAGCAGCTAAAAGGTGAGGAGCAGAAGAGGTCGCAGGGCTGGGGCATCTTGGGCAGCTGCTCTTCTCTACACACTGGTGCCAGGCTGCAAAAACTGGTGGGGACTGAGAGGCAACATGAGGGATGAGGAGGCTGGAGATTGGGGATCCACTGTCACCACCCATCCCATTCCTGTGATGTCTAGAAGATCCAGTTCCCCACACAGCACCTCTAAGAAATCCAGGGATCCCAGATCCACAGGTTTCCCTCCTCATCCATGCTTATTATGTGCCTGGTACTTTTGCAGGCATTTTGTACATATTAATTCCCTTAACCCTCAAAACAGTCATATCAAGTATATATTATTATAATCCTTCATTTACAGACAAAGCAAGGGAGAGATTAAATCTGTTGCTCAAGGTTGTACAGCCAGCAAGGGGCAGTGCTAAGATTCAAACCCAGGCAATCCAGCACCTAAAATAAATAAATAAATAAATGCTCTTAACCATTATGCCACATTACCTGCTAGAGGAACAATACCTTGTTCTTTCTTCCAGCTATGTGCTTCTTGTGGCCAAACCTCAGTTTCCCCCCTTGGCACATGGATTCCTCATAGTATAATCTCTACCAGTGCCTCCTCATCTAAGTGGGTCAGGGCTACCTGGGAGCACGGGCAGACATTCTGGGTGCCCCCTGGGCTCTGGGCCACCTGCTTCAGGGCCCCTCTCTGGAAAAGCTGCGCTCCTTGCATACTCTCGGCTGGTGCCTGCACTCATGGGTGAGTGGACTTCACTCAGCCCTGCACATGGTCTGGGCAGCTGTACCCTCAGAACCAAGCCCTGAGGCTGGGCAAAGAGGACACAGCTGTTGGGCATCTTTGAGGTGGGTCTCAGCTGCCAGGGGTGTGGAGAAAGGCCATTGTGAGTCTTGCCATGGGCCTAGCTCAGCCAGATCGTGCCAACTCCCACCACAGCCCGTGGGGTCATTATTTTCTAGTTTCTGTCAGTGCTGGGGGAGCCTCTTTACTGGCTTCTTTGGGAGCTAGCTAGGCACAGCCTATACCAAGGGCTTCCACAGTGCTGGCAACCCCCTGGCTGAACCCCTCAGCTGAGGGGTCAGCATGGGCAGAAGGTGACCTCCCTCCTTCCCCATTCCCAGCCCCCCAAACTGGCCAGCCACAGCTGCAGCACTGAGGAAGTGCAGGATGTCCTGAGGAGCCAGCTGAGCCCCCCACCCCCCACCCCAACCTCTCACTGACCCCAGAGGCAGGGCAGGCGGGACGCAGGGGCGGAGTCTGAGTATTAACAACTGGAAAAGTATGAAGAACATCACTGCCAATTCCCAGTTCTGAGAGAGGTGGCCTTGGCAGAAACAGAGACAAGGATGGGGTAGTGATAGGGTGAGAGAGAGTTCCAGACTGGCAGAGAAGGGGAGAGAGAGAGAGAGAAACAGACACAGTAAGACTGAGCAACCAACCAAAAGAGAGACAGAGTTAGAAATTCCAAGTCAAAAATATACATCACTCACCCAGACACTCACCAGCCTACAGCCTCCTAAGGAAAGCTTCCAAGTTTGGACAGGAGGTCTGAGGTGGAAAAAGGGGCCCAACTCGTGGTGGGAGGCAAGAACCCAGCTGGGTGCCATTGCGTGCAAGTGCATGTCCCCAGGAAAGGCCTGGGCAAATAATTCACAGCAGGGGCAGCTAGATCCCCCAGTTTGCTTTCAGGGCAGCCATTGTAAGGGCCACTCCCCAGGAACCAGCTCTCCCCAAGACACCCCTGCCCCCAGCAGTCAGGACAATCCCAGCTGCTAGAAGTCATTGGGCACTGCTTCAGGCCCAAGGCTCGGCCCTCCGGAACCCCCCTGCCCCCACTCTCTTTGCTCTTGTTTCTCAGTCCCTCCAAAAAAAAAGAGAGAGAGAGAGAGTCCATTCCCTTAAGATTCTGTGGCTGATCCTAGAGGAAGAAGGAAAGAAGACACAGACGGAAGCTGGAGGGAGAAAGAAGCCTGTGATTCCATGTGCATTTGGGTGTGTGTCTGACTGCATCAGCTGCAGTGTGTGCATCTGGGGCTGTGTGGACACGACTGTCAAGATGGACCTGGCCTTGTAAATGCGGTCTGCACTTGAGTCGTCTGCGGGACTGTGTGCAAATGAGTGCACCTGTATCTACAGTTCATTAATTAACACTCATTTACAGGACTTCTTGAGCTAGGCTTGGGGTGGTAACCAGAACTGATCAAGTGATCTTCCCCACATCTCAAAGAGCCAGTAGGGTGGTAAAAGAAAATCAATAGAGGCTGAGGATGTGTTAGCCTGAATGCCTGCCTCCTTGCACCATTACACAGGAAAGTCTTTTCACAAAGGCAACTTTAATTTTCTTAGGAGCAGGGGTTTTGCTGCTGTACAGAACCTCAGAGCCACACAGTACAAATCCAGGAAAATACTTGTTGCTAAGCTGTGTATACATGTGTTGATGTGTAATTGCATTTCTGTTTGACTGAGTGACAGCAACTATCACGGCGGGAGATGCTCATGTGAGCACGTGTGTGCCTGTGAGTGACAGGGTCTTTTGTAATTGTGCGGCTGTGTGCAACTGCTCTGTGTGCATGCATGCATGCGATAGTGACTTCTTCTGTGTGGGTGACAGTGACTCCTCCTTGTCGCTGTGTGTGACAGCATCTCCATGTGACCCTATGTGTGGGTATGTTCATGTGTTGCTCTCCCTGCTCTTGGTCTCCCGTGGGTGTGTCCTGCCCCTCTGAGCTCCACAGTGCAGCAGCAGCAGCCTGCTCTTCCCTTGTCCCCGGTGTGGGTGTGTCCAGTAGCTTCTGCCCTTGAATCTGCCAGGGTGTCCCTGGGTGTACATGTGGCCGTTTGTGTGGGCATATCTCTGTGTCTGCATGCCACATTCGCTTCCCCCCTCATCTAGGACAACGGTCCCCTTCATCCCCTCCCCCTCCAGCCAGCACTGGCTTTCATTCTGTGCCCATACCCCAGCCCTGGAGCAGGTGGCTCTCTCCGTTGCCTCTATCATTCGCCCCCCAGGCCTCTTCCACACCGGACAAGGGAGGACTCCAGACTGAGAAGGGGCACCAGAAACCCGTTGCAAGAAGGAGAAAACAAGGGGGGAGGACACACACAACACGGATCCCTTCCTGTTCCCTTCCCCAGCCACGCCAACCTGCAACTCTCCTTATCTAGGGACCCCCAAGCACAACCTCCACCTTTTTCCCCTACAGTCGCATTTTTGCAATTAGCAGTGTTGCAACCAGACAACCATGCTCAATTGGACAGACGAGTGGAGTGGTAGGGGGAACTTCCCTCTCCCCGCGTCCGTGCAAGCCCCCCTCACCGCACTCCCATTGCCCTCCGCAGCCAGGAGACAGCTCTGCAAAGGCCACTCGGCCTCAGAGGGTATGGGTGGGGGCTGGGGGGGCAGGCCTCCGGCGCACCGTAAACAAACCGCGGCGCGGCGGGCGGGGGAGCTCCGGCCGGCCAGCAGCGGGCCCGGCCCGGGAATGCGCAGCAGACTGGCCGGACAGAGGCCAGGCGGGCCCTCGAGGGGGAGGCCCGGACGCCATCTCCACGGGCGAACCCCGGGGCCCACCGCCGACCTAGCAACAGCTCCCTTCCCCAGGGCGTAAGCTGCAAGCGCCCAGGCTGTGACAGGGTCACTGGGGCGTCAGGGAAGGCTAGGGCTCGTAGCCGGATCCCCTGGGCACCCCTAGCCCGCCTAGAAGCTGGCCTTAGAGCCCCGCGGCTTTGCATAATCAATCGCGATACATTTGCATATTAATACCCCCTCGCTCCCTCCCCCTTACCTCGGCGTGGCGCGCTGGACCAGGCTGGGCAGAGACGAGGGGGTCTCAGCGCCCCGAGCCGGGGGCGTCCATGGGGGGCCGGTGGGGCCCGGCCGCCCGCCTCCTGCGCCGGGGTGTGAGTGCGAGTGAGCGCGGGGGGGCGGGGGGCGAGTGTGGCGGCCCCGCGGCTCCTCCAGCAGAGGCGGCGGCCGCTCTGGCTCCTCCCTCCCCCGCCCCGCTCCGGCTGGGGCTCCGGCTCCGCGCGCCCGGCCGGCTCACGGCTGCTCCCTGCAGGCCGCCTCGCCGCCGCCGCCGGCCCCCGTCCCCGCCCCCCGCCCCCCGCCCCCCGCCGCGCCCCGGGACCCCGGCCAGCGCCTAGCCGCCCCTCGGCCGCCTGGGGCCCCGCCCTCTCCAACCCGCCCTCCCGACTCCAGGCGGCTCCTGCTAGAGTGGTACTTGCTGACATATTTTGGAAAAGATGTGTTTTAAAAAATAGCCTTTGCTTGAGGAAGATGGGGCTTTTCAGTTTGCACCATTGAGGGGCCGCCTGCACCTTATAAATCGGGGGAGAAAGTCTAAATACCAAACACCTGGGAGATTCAAATTTGTTTCAGAGTTCAGGTCCCTTCTCTGCCGGTACCTCACTGTGTGACCTTGAGCAAATCTCCGCCACTCTCAGGGCTCAGCTTCCTCAGCCTCAAATAAGAGGGTTGGGCAGGTGACCCTTTAGGTTCTTTTAACTTCAGTCTTCCTTTCAGAGGTTATCAGCTCACTCGTTACCTCCCTCCCCTCTCATTTCTAACATTACCAATCAGCCGCCTTCCCTTTGAAATGTCACCCTTCTCCAATATACTCTTTATATCTGTCACCAGCCTTTTCACCCAACAATCTGTCCCCGCTGCTGAGCTGGGAAAGGGGCTAAATTTGCCATACCCTCTCAACTCCCAGTTTGACAAGGATGGTCTTTTCTCCCATGTTTGCTTGCACTAAATTGCAAAGGTACCAGTGCCATTCTAAGGAGAAGGGTGGCTATACGGGAATGGACCACCTTTCCCAAAGGAAAGATCTTCGTTGTGCCAACCTCACCCTACATGCATACACACATATACACCTGCATTTGTGGACATAAAACCATCCCAGTGATGCCAGAGCCCCTTTCATCTCAGAATTTCCTGGGGCCAGCCAGGCAGAAGTCTAATTACCCCAGCACCCCCTCTGGCCTCGCCGGTTCCCCCGCTGTCGTTAGCCCAGTTTTACCAGCAGGGGCCACAGCCCTCCCACGGCTCCCAGGGTGGGGCTCCGACTCCACAGTCTACTCTTGTGGAGGGTGTGTGTGTGTATGTGTGTGTGTGTGTCAGGGGGAGCTGCTGTGTTCACGGCCCAGTTTATACAGGGCAGAATCATTTTCTGAGTGTGCGATTCTGACCGGTTCTGGTGGAGTTCTGTGGCCCAGCAAGTCAGGTAATCGTATTAGTCTCAGCCACCTGCATCCTCAGCTCTGTTGGAGCCACTTGTCTTACAAGGGGCCCTGGAGTTCACAATTTAATGGGGAGGACAGTGCCTCCCTCTGTGCCCCTGGGGCCATGGAGATAAGAAAAGCAACTGAGATGGCAACCATGGGGTGCAGAGTGGATGGCAGTGATGGGGGCTGTACAGTGGGTGACAGGAGCCTGCAATGTGCATGCAATGGCAGCTGCAGAGTGCAGAGTCAGCACACAGTGAGTGAACCTGGGGGCTCAGTCTGGGCTCACGGTAGACAGATGACAGCTGCGGTGTGGGGCCGGAGGCTGCAGCGTGTGCAGTGCTCAGTGTGAGGTGCACTGAGGGTGGCTGTCTGCCAGCCACTGCCACCTCGGTGACTAGGCTTAGCTGAAATCCTAGAGAATAAAGGCTGCAATGAACAGCACTCAGGGTGTGCATCCCACCTGGTATGGAAATTGCCTTTTAGGACTGGGGTATCTGAGGATCTGGCCCATGAAATGCACTGACAGTTTGCAGTGAGCCTAGCAGACCAAGGAGGGGATGGAGAGGCCCCAGAGTAATCTAGATTGGGGCAGGGTGATGAAGTCCAGAGGGAGAAGATGAAGACGCAATCATTTGGTCTCCCCTCCAGCCTGGCTTCCCCCATCAAGTCTCTAAAGATGCTGGGTGGGGAAAGTTTTTGAAATCGTAGAGTCATGGAATAGAAACGGCAGTGCCTCTTGACTCCCCTTCTTTTCCTATCCCAGAGCAGAATGAGGCACCTTGAACTCAAAGACAAGAGTTTCCCCTTTCCGTCTTCTTACCTGTCTTCTCCTTGATTCCCAATATGAGCTGATGGCAGACCTGGGCAAGGGCAAAGTGAAGGGCATGCTGGCTCCAAAGCAGACATCTCGCCAGGTGCCAAGATCTAGCCCAGGCCTGGCCTTACAGCCCCTGCCCCTGTTTTGCACCACTCCTCTTCCCACCCCACTCATCCTACCCACCCCTGTTTTTTGATGCTTCCAGCTCTTCTTGGATTTGATTCATTGCCGGCTTCTGTTCCTCCTGGCTATGAAATCCCCACCTGGGCTGTGTTGGCACTGTCCCCTCCCATCCCCCCACCTCGCTTCACGGCAAGCCGTAAGTCTGTTGGGAGAGAGGGAGGGAGGTCACAAGTGAGCATGGATAAGGACCCTCCGAGAGGATTTGTCTGGCAGCCACTCCCTCTTAGATTCTGGTTGCCAAGGAAGCGGCAGGAACAGCCTGTTCTCTGGCTCCCATCAAAGCAGCCATGCTCAGCGCCTCCCTCTCTCTCTCCTTCCTTCCCTCCCCTTGCTCCCAGACTGTTGCTAGAAAGCACCCCAAGATTTCTCAAAGGTCTCACTCCTAGGGACCAGGGACTCCAGATATCTTTCTTAACAGCTTCTCCCAAAAGCCTAGCAGCCATGACCCTACACAGCACCCTTTACCCCTACCAAGGTACCTTGTATACCCCAAGCAGATTTTGGGGGAGCAAGCCTTTTCCCAGGAAACCCTGGTGGCCTAGTGGTTAAGTGCTACATCTGCTAACCAAAAGGTCGACAGTTTGAACCCACCAGGTGGTCTTTGGAACCTCTATGGGGCAGTTCTCTCCTGTCTGGTAGGATCTCTATGAGTCAGAATCAACTTGGTGGCACTAGGTTAAGCCTTTTCCCAGTCTCTCTTGGAACCAGATCTGTGGTTAGAGCCTTGATGATTCCTCTCCCTCATCTCATTTCAACCTCTAAGGCTCTGTGCGATGTCAACAAGTGGTGAGGTATCCAGTAGACATCTTTGGCTCTGTAGACATAGCCCCACTTATTGGGGTGTACAGGAAACACAGCAGAGAAATTGAAATGCCACCACCTATGAGATCTCTTTCCTTTGGAGATCTTCTAGTCAAGAAGAAACAGTGGAAAATGAAGGAAGAAAAGCTGTGGAGATAGGAGGAGAGAGGGAGGAGGAACAGACTGTGGGTAATTAACAAGCAATGACTCTGAAAAGAGTAACCCTCAAACAAAACCTCCCACACACAATGCCATCTAGTTGATTCTGAGATTCATAGTAACCCTATGGGGCAGACTAGAACTGCCTCACAGGCTTTCCAAGGAGCAGCTGGTGGATTTGAACTGCCTACCTTTTGGTTATAGCCAATCTCTTAGAAAAGAGAAACCAGCCACTCAACTGCTACCTACCCCCAATCTCTTTTGTCCCATCAGGTGACTGGTTATGGGTCCCGAAAGAAGGAGCTAGAGGAAGGGACTCAGGAAGAAGCTGACACCTCCCCTAGACTGTGTTTCATTTGACATCTTTTTTAGGTCCCCCCAAATTTTTTGACCCCCCAAACTTTCCCAGCTTTTAGTTTCACTTTCCCTTAGAGCAACCTCATCGTTGCTTTTGCCACCAACAGAAAGGACCCAAGGGACAGACTCTTTTATCATCCAAGCTTGGGACTGACCATCCTGCATCCCTCCTGCAGCATGGATGGGGAAGATGGGAGGGTCTGGTGACGAGGCAGAGAATACAGTACACAAGGCAGAGTGGCTCTCAGGCCCTGGTACAGAGGAAATAACAGAAAGGTCTCCTTTCCCTGCCACTGTCCAGGCCTCAGGATCAGTGTTTCTCTTCCTTTGTAGTACTTCTCTTCCTGAAGGCATCCTTCAGTAAGAAAGGAAACTATTCCAAAGATAAGTCCCAATTCTGCTTTTCATTGCTTGGCCGGTCTCTTTCTGGACCTCTTAGGAGGACAATGAGAAGGCAGAGACTTGGAACAGTGGGGCATGCGGGGCTCTACCTGAGGTGGGGCCACCTTGTAGGCCTCTTTCCTATCATCCTCTCCCCCAGACAGATGGAAAGCAGAGATTTTGATTTGGGGATGGGTGGGGGCAGGGAACTGGGTTGCAGCCAGCTCTTCATGAGTGTGTGGGATGAACTGTCTTTCTTTCCTCATCCACCTGCTGCCAATTAACTCCCATAGCGGAGGGACACAGGCAGGCTTCCAAAGAAAGATCTCCCAAATGGGGGGTGGAGGGGGGTGGGTAAATGACTCGGTTTCCCTATGGAGATAAAAGAAGCTGAAACCCTCTATGTCTTATAAGCTTGCCAAGTATTTAAGTCTTTCCAGGCTTTTGGGTCTGAACTCTCGCCTCTTTTCCTGGTACCCCTTTCTAACCTAGATAAGCAGTGTCATCCCACTGAGTACCCAAAACCCTGTTGCTCACAGTTTCTTTACCCACCGTAAGTGCCCACCGTGGCCTAACTCCTTTTCAGCTGCTGCTCCAGATGTTGCCATATCACTGCCTGGCTGGCTTCTGTCTGCCTCTCTTCTCTAATCAGACCCTTTCCCCAGCTTATCCAGCCAACAGGATGGAGAGACTGGGGCTGGGGGCTAGAAAAGCAGACACAGGAGCTCAGTCATTATATGTGCTGAATCAGAAGAAATGGACAGCAAAAGCAAGTAGAATAAATACATGGTATTTTGGAGACAGACTGGAGGAAGAATTCCCTTGTATATCCTAAGGGGATGTTAGCATTTCTTCTCTCACCCACTGGAGTATTATCAAGGTCTAACCCTTGTGGAATCTAGTTAGAGAGATTGAGAGTCCCCAGGAAGATATTGGGGAGGTAATATAGGGAAACACTGCCTCTGATATTCACAGACTAGAGAGTCAGGAGGATAAAGCAGAGAAACTGAAAATGGCTCTTGGTTAGAGCTACCAAAAGCCATTGTGATTGCCATCAAGTCAATTCCAACTCATAGATACAGAGTAGAACTGCCCCATAGGCTTTCCAAGGATGTAAACCTTTCTAAGTTTTTTATTGTGCTTTAGGTGACAGTTTACAATTCAAGTTAGTTTCTCAAACAAAAATATATACACATATTGTTAAGTGACCCTAGTTGCACTCTCTATAATGTGACAGCATACTTCCTTTTTCACCCCGGGATTTCTGTGTCCACTCAAGCAGCACAGGAGCTGCCCATTTAGTCTCATATAACTACTTGGATGCAGAAGTACATTCTTCATGAGTATTGTTTTATGTTTTAGAGCCCAGTGTAATCTTTGAGGAGTTGGTTTTGGGAATAGCTGTAGTCCCGAGTTAACAGAAAGTCCAGGAGCCATTCTTCTGGGCTTCCTCTAGTCTCAGTCAGACCACTAAGTCTGATGTTTTCACATGAATTTGAGTTCTGCACTCTACTTTTCTCCTGTTCTGTCAGAGACTCTCTGTTTTCTTCCCTGTCAGGGCAGTCATTGGTGATAGCTGGGCACCGTCTAGTTCTTCTGATCTCAGGCTGATGGAGACTCTGGTTTATATGGCCCTTTTGTCTCTTGGGCTAATATTTTTCTTGTCTTTGGTGTTTTTTATTCTCATCTGCTCCAGGTGGGTTGGGACCAATTGATACATCTTAGATGGCCACTCTCAAGCTTTTAAGACCCCAAGGCTATCAGTTTTTATGGAAAGTAGACTGCCTTCTATTTCTCTTGTGGAGTGACTGGTGGGTTTGAACTGCCAAACTTTCTGTTAGCAGCCAAGCACTTAAATACTGTGCCACTAAGGCTCCTTTGTCCAGAACTAAACCATTCCTTATAAATAGGAGTTCAGTTCTTGGAAAAACCCTTTTAAGCCTACAGAAAAGATTACTGGTGAGAGATGGGAGAATAGGGAAGGCAGATGGCCCAACTATATAAGCCCCCTCCCTATTTCTCTAAACTTGATAAGAAGCACCCCTAGAAGCCAGCCAGGTTTTCTGCCAGAGAGAAATCCTTTGTCCTCAGGATATTACCATTCTCAAGGCCCCGATATTCCCCTCTCCCATGTAGACTCAACACCCCCTAACTATCTTTCTAAGGAGGCCAGTTTGGGCCATGAGGAGTGGGAAAGGAGCTGTGAGACTCAGGAATAGCTCAAAGTTGTCGGGGGGTCCTAGGCTGCTGTAACAGGAAAGGACTGAGAAGGAGGGGACCCACAGTGGTCAACACAGGGGCCTGTGAGAGGAAGCGAGGCCAAACACGTGAAAGACTGAAGAGAAACAGGGGTAGTGCCAGTATCAAGTGTATGTGGCTGGGAGGGTGTCTGGAGATTAAGGCCAAGGGGTCTGGGATCTCCCTCCTTCCTACTTGGGAAGATTGGCTGCACACATTCAGCAGCTGTTTTATGTAAACACTATTCCCCAGTAGTGTCACTTGGGCAGGCACAAAGGGAGCAGATTGGAGGGGGCTGTGGGTGGGTATATGAGGAGGGAGAAAAGCCACAGCGACACTCAAACCATCAGAATAGGATTTTAGACTATGCTAGGAAAACCCAGGATCTTGTACTCTCTGCCCAAAGGGCTACACACTTGCTTCTAGAGCCTGAATGCGCTCCTCCTCTAGATGTATTCTGATTTGGCTGCCTGAAGGGTAGCCAAAGGATGGCTGTTAGGGAATAGGATGGAACTTTGACATGTTGGCTCCTCAGGGCATAAAATGGGAGAGGGAGGGAGAAGGGTGGCAGACCACAGGCTCAAGACCTCTGTGCTGATTCTTGTCCCTGGTTATAAATGTTAGACAGACCTGATCACAGGGTAGGATAGAGATAAGGGATGTTTGCTGGGAGGCTCCGACATTGGGACCAAAAGTAGGTAGCATTTGCTTTTGGGCTACTTACTGAGTGGAGAAACAAGGCCTGAACATAATTGTCTACAATATGCCTCCTTTGGATAAATGACATACCAACATTAAACAATAATAATAAACTTTGTTTTAGAATAGTTCTAGATTTACAGAAATATTGCAAGAAGAGAATAGAGGTTTCCCATATGGGAGGTCTGACAATTAAGTCCATGGACTTAATTGTTCTAAGTGTTATATACCTCATTGCTGAATATCACTATGATTACCTTTGAAGTATTCCCCTTGGGAAGCTATGCACTCTTACCAGCAACTAGTCCACCCTTCAAAGCAATCGTGGAACTCTTTCTCGAGTGGCCATTGCACACAGTGGTACGGTGGCAAATTTGCAAACTTGATTGTGTAGTTGACTGTGAGGGAGTTTTTAGCCAGTTAACAGATAACCATATTAGAACACCCTCCCTACCAGCCTGATCTGGCCCCCAGTGACTTTTTTCTTTACTCAAAGATAAAGGAAATGTTGAAAGGAAGACATTTTGATGACATTCAGGACATCAAGGGTAATATGATGACAGCTCTGATGGCCATTTCAGAAACAGCTCCAAAATTTTATTGAAGAGTGGTCTAGACTCTGGCATTGGTGCACAGTTTCCCAAGAGGAGTACTTCAAAGGTTACCATAGTGATACTCAGCAATGAGGTATGTAGCACTTTTTCTAGGATGAGTTTGAGAACTTTCAGACCTGGTATACTCCAACCCAATTTCCCATTCCTAGTGTGTTACAAAAGTATGATACACTTGTCACAATTGATGAATTAATATTGATACATTATTACTAACTATATATCCGAAAGTACAACACTTACTGTAATAAGATAATATCCATACATCAATATGTGTGCAAGGAAGACCAGTTAATACAACCACTCTTCAAATTATGCACCAACCACTAAGGTCAAAGATGAAGAAAGAAGATTTTTACCAGCTTCTGCAGTCTGAAACTGACTGAACCTGTAGTCAGGAGGCACTGATAATTTCTAGTGATTGGGATGTGGAAGTTGGAACCAAAGAAGAAGAATTAGTAGTTGGAAAATATGACTTTTGTTATAGAAATGATGCCAGAGATCACACGACTGAATTTTGCAAGACCAACGATTTCTCTGCAAATACCTTTTTTAACCAATGTAAACAGGGATTATACAGATGGACTTTGCCAGATGGAATACAAAGGAATCAAATCAACTACATCCGTGGAAAGAGAAAATAGAAAAACTCAGTATCATCACTCAGAACAAGGCCGGGGGCTGATTGTGGATCAGACCATCAGTTACCTATATGCAAGTTCAAGTTGAAACTGAAGAAAATTAGAACACATTTATGAGAGCCACAGCACAACATTAAGTACATCCCATCTGAATTTAAAGATCATCTCAAGAATAGATTTGACATTGAATGCTAATGACTGAAAACCAGACGAGTTGTGGAATTACATCAAGGACATCATACATGAAGAAAGTAGGAGGTCATTAAAAAGACGGGAAAGAAAGAAAAGACCCAAACAGATATCAGAAGAGATTCTGAAACTTGCTTTTGAACACTGGGTAGCTAAAGCAAAAGGAAAAAATGATATAGCTAAAGAACTGAAGATTTTAAAGGGCAGCTCAAGAAGATAAAGTCTTACGATGACGCATGCAGAGACCCGGAGATAGAAAGCCAAAAGGGAACTGCTCAGCACTTCTCAAGGTGAACAAACTGAAGAAAAAATTCAAATCTCAAGATTCTACAGGAAAAATATTAAGTAATGCAGGAAACATCAAAAGAAGGTAGAAAAAACACACAGTTACTACAGCAAAAGGAACTGGTTGTTGATGTTCAACTGTCTCAGGAGATAACACTCAGAAACCACTGGTACTAGAAGAAGAAATCCAACCTGCACTGAAGGTATTGATGAAAAATAAGGCTGCAGGAGTCGACAGAGTAGCAACTGAAATAAGGCTGCAGGAGTCGACAGAGTAGCAACTGAAATGTTTCAACAAGCAGATGTAGTTCTGGACGTGCTCACTTATCTATTCTGAGAATTTTGGACTAATTCAATGGTATAGATTTTGTCGAGAATTGCTTTATGTCCTAACACATGGTATATTCTGGAGAATGTTCCATGTGCACTGGAGAAGGTGTAGTTGTCTGCTGATGGATAGAAAGTTCTGTACATGTCGATGACGTCTATCTGGTTAATTGTGGCAATAAGGTCTTCTGTGTCTTTATTGAGGTTTTTTCCTAGACGATCTGTCTAATATTGAGAGTGGAGTGTTGAAGTCTCCTACTATTATTGTGGAGTGATCTGTCTCCTTTTCGAGTGTAGTTAGTGTTTCTTTGACGTATTTAGGTGTTCTAATATTAGGTGCATAAATATTTACTATTGTCTTGCTTGTGTATTGAACCTTTTAGCAATAAGTAATGTCCATCCTTGTCCACGATGGTGGATTTTACATTAAAATCAATTTTATCTGAGATTAGATTGTCACACCTGCTCTTTTTTGTTCATTGTTAGCTCGATATATATTCTTCCATCCTTTACTTTTCAGTTTGCTCGTATCTTTAATTCTAAGGTGAATTTCTTGCAGGCAGCATACAGATGAGTCATGTCTTTTGATCCAAGATGTCACTTGATTTCTCTTTACTGGAGCATTCAGTCCATTCACATTCAATGTAATTATTGATAGGTATGTGTTCAGTGCTGCCATTGTGATATGTTTATTTTTGTGTTGATGTTTTGTCTGTTGTTCTTATTAATCTGTTCTGAGACATTCTTCTTTGTGAGTTGAATTTTCACCTTTTCAGAGTTGGTTTTGTGGTTGTTGAGACTCCTGTATTACATTTCTTGATGTGGTATGTTGCTTCTTTGTTGTGCTTTACTATTCCAAGAATTTTGGAAGACAGCTACCTGCCCAACTGAATGGAAGAAATCCTTACTTAAGCCTATTCTCAAGAAAGATAATCCAACCAAGTGTGGAAAATATCAAACAATATCATTAATATCACATGCAGTAAATGCAGAAGATCATCCGAAGGGTACAGCAGTACATTAACCGGGAACTGACAGAAATTCAGGCTGGATTCAGAAGAGGATGTGGAACAAGGGATCTCATTGCTAATGTCAGATGCTTCCTATCTAAAGAATATCAGAAAGATGTTTACCTGTGTTTTATTGACTACACTAAGGCATTCCACTGTGTGGACCATAACAAATTGTGGATAACATTGCAGAGAATGGAAATTCTGGAACACCTAATTGTGCTCATGAGGAACCTGTACATGGATCAAGAGGCAGGGATCCAACAGAATGAGGAGATACTGTCTGGCTTAAAGTCAGGAAAGATGTGCATCAGGTTTGTATCCTTTCATCATGCTCATTCAGTCTGTGTGCTGAGCAAATCATCTGAGAAGCTGGATTATAAGAATGGGACATCAGGATTGGAGGAAGACTCATTAACAACCTGTGTTACGCGGATGACACTATTTTCCTTGCTGAAACTGAAGAGGACTTGAAGTACTTACTGATGAAGATCAAAGACCACAACCTTCAGCAGGAGTTTCACGTCAATATAAAGAAAACAAACATCTTCACAATTGGACCAATAAGCAACATGGTGATAAATGGAGAAAAGATTGTCATTGTTAAGAATTTCATTTTATGTGGATCCATGATCAACACCTATGGAAGCAGCAGTCAGTAAATCAAAAGATGTATTGCACTGGGCAAATCAGTTAAAAAAGACCTCTCTAAAGTGTTGAAAAGCAAGATGTCACTTTGAAGACTAAAGTGCATAGGACCCAAGCCCCAGAGTTTTCAGTTGCCACATATACATGTGGAAGCTGGACAACGAATAGGGAAGACCAGATAAGAATTGATGCCTTTGAATTGTAACTTTGGAGAAAAATGTTGAATATACCAACAAATCTGTTTTGGAAGTAAAATCAGAATACTCCTTAGAAGCAAAGATGGCAAGATTATGTCTCACATACTTTGGGCATGTTATTGGGAGGTATCAGTCCAAGACGGACTGACACAGTCGTTGTAACAAAGGGCTCAAATACAGCAACAATTGTGAGGATGGTGCAGGATTGGGCAGTGTTTCTGATTGTTGTACACAGTGTTGCTATGAGTAAGAACTGACTCGATGGCACCTAACAACATCAATAGCATTGTTAACTCAAGTCCATACTTTATTCAGATTTTCTTAGTTTTTATCTGTTGTCCTTTTTCTGTTCTAGGATCATATTCAGGATCTCACATTATGTTTAGTTGTTATGTCTCTTTAGGCCCTTTAGCGGTGACATTTTCTTAGACTTCCCTTGTTTTTGGTAACCTGAACTTCAGCTTCTTCCTTACTTGCCTATTTATTCCCCCATGTATTCCAGCAGTATGCAGGGCCTGGAGATTCTGGGAGTCCTCACAGATCTAGGAGATGAAGTGGTAAATGTGTGTAAAACCACACAAACTTCACTATTGCTTCAGTGGAATGAGAACCATGGCAGCCTTATGGGCTTCAAACCAAAATAATCCATTGCTGTGGAGTCGATTCTGACTTACAGCGACTCTACAGGACCGAGTAGAATTGCCCCATAGATTTCCAAGGCTGTAATCTTTACTAGGCTGCCGCATCTTTCTTCTACCCCAGGGGCTCGGGAGAACAAAAAAACTCAAATAAACGAAAATGTCAGGAAAGAACGAATTGCTGATCCTCACACCCTGGCTGTGACTGTTAACTAGCGGGTAAGGAAAGGGAGTCGGAATGTGATTTAAATGGACAGTGACAGTGACATCATTGGGCGATGGCTTTCTGTAGCAGCCTTTCAAGGGCATCTTCCCACCTCTACGCCTCAAACCTCTCCCTTGTCTCTGTGATGCCCCAGCTCCTTATATTCTTTTTAAAGAAGAGAAATAATACGGGCGGACTGGACTAATCCTGTACCTTCCTCTGTATGTGTCAAAATCGACAGGAGATAAGTGTGTACACCGAGAAATGAATGCCTAGTCCTAGGAACTACAGGTTCCAGAAGCCATCCCGGCGGGGCGGATCGCCTACTGCATTCCTATTGGTTTATGTTTGGCGCCGCCAGCCAATAGAAAACGGCCTCTTTGACAAGTGCCAAGATGGCGGTATCCAGGCTGTAGAGATTCATTGCCCGGTAGGCATAAATTTGGGGAGGGGGTAGATGAAAAGAAAATGTGGAATTACAGTTTCAGGGCTGAGGACTGTGGAACTAATAAAGGGGGAAAAAATCTGGATTTGTCGTGGTAGTCGATGAGGGACGTAGCCGGAGCTAAAAGCGTAATTGAGCAAACGGAATTGGCCTTCTTAACACTGTCTTCATAGAGCCCCAGCCCAAGGAAATTTGGTTCTGGAGGGCAGAGACTGCCAGGACCCCTAACTCCGCCCTTCCCGGTTTTCCTTCTGGCTTCTCTGCCTCTCCTAGGTCTTCCAGTACTTGTCTCATTCTGTGTAACTCTGGCTTTTCCTCAGAACCTCGCCACCCCTTCTGTAGCTCGATTTTTCCCTTTACACAGCTGGCCGATACCAGCTGCACCTCCTCAGACCGAAATCATGAAGGTGGTGAACCTAAAGCAAGCCATTTTGCAAGCCTGGAAGGAGCGATGGAGTGACTATCAGTGGGCAATCAACATGAAGAAATTCTTTCCCAAAGGAGCCACTTGGGACATTCTCAACCTGGCAGGTCTGAAATAAAATGAGAAGCAAGGAAGGGATAAACCCGGAGAAACTGTAACCACTCAGTCTGTTATTTCCCTTGCAGAAGCACTGCTGGAGCAGGCCATGATCGGACCTTCCCCCAACCCTCTCATCCTGTCCTACCTGAAGTATGCCATTAGTTCCCAGGTAAACTGCCCCGCCTACACCAAGAAGTGGGGGATTTGGAAATAAAAGACTTAATAGAGTGCAATCATGAGCTCACACTGTCTAGATGATTTTGTTTTAACCGATTACTTTTGTGAGCTTCAGTGTCCTTGTAAAAATAATCCTTCTCTAGTTGTTGTATGGAGTTCTTGGGTGGTACAGAGTTACATGCTTGACTACTAAGTGAAAGCTTGGCAGTTGGAACCTACCCAGAGGTATCTTGGGAGACAGGCCAGGCAAGCTGAAAGGTCACAGCTTTGAAAACACTATGGAGCACAATTCTACTCTGACACACCAGTTAGAATCAACTTGACAGCAACTGACAACAGCTGATTATGAATATTACATTTATTTACTCATAATCAAATTTACCATGCTTGTATCTTCGGGACAGTGTTCTGGGCCGTGTAATACAGCTGTGAAAGAGACCTCATTGCAGTGGGTGATGTTGTTAACTGCTGTCAAGTTGGCCGACAATCAAGATGACCCCATACACAACAGCACAAAATGCTGCCTGCCTGATCCTGTGCCATCCTCAGGATGGGTTGCCAGTTAAACTGTGAAAAACCATAGGATTTTCACTGGCTTATTTTTGAAAGTATATCACCAGACCTTTCTTCCTAGTCTGTTTTAGTCTGGAAGCTTTGCTGCACATTGTTGCAACTGCTGTGTCGTTCCATCTCATCGCGTAGCAGTATTCAGGCTTCCACTGACTCCTGGTTGCTGCGCAAGAGATGTGTTGACACCTAGACACCTGGAATCTGATCTGGCTGTGTGCCATGGAAAGGTAGAATTTCACTAGTGAACTGACAGTACCTATAGGCTCTATGGATGAAGTTTTGTTTTAACCAAGACCTGAATGTTGAGTAGGATTTAATCAGGTAGATTGGCAAGAGAAAAAAGTGCATGTGTAGTCTGGGAGGCAAAATTCACATGAAGTTTAGGAACCAAAAATAGTTGTTGCTTGAGCAGTGGGTCTCGGCCTTATTGATCTTGTACCCTTTTTCACTCTTAAGAATTATTGAGACCTCACAGAATTTTGTTTATGTGTATTATATCTGTCCATATTTACCATTTAAAAAATTAAAACAAATTTGAAAGAATATTTACAAATTCATTTAAAAGTAACAACAAACCCATTATATGTTAACATAAATAACATCTTAATGAAAACAAAAAAATTAGTAAGAAAGTAGCATTGTTTTATGTTTTTATAAACCTTTTTAATGTCTGGCTTAATAGAGGATGGCTAGATTCTTCTTCTGCATTCAATTGTTACGATATGCTATTTTGGCTGAATTACATGAGGCACATCTGGTATTGCACATCAGTTGCTTTCTTTGAAAAGGATGGAGTATTTAGTAAGCTTTTCAGATAACAAGATATTCTTAATAAACTGCACTAAAATCGGACAAGTGATATGAAACTATCAGTGAATTTGTACTCTGTTATGTGAAAATCCATTGGTTTCTCTCTTGTACTTTGATTGGATGTTTCGTTCATGCGTGGTTTTGTAACATGAGTTTGTCATGTTATGCAGATATTCCATTTGTTGGCACAGTGTCATCACATGTTACAGAGCCTCTGGGAAACTCCACTGTACAATTGTGAGAGAATAAGCATGAAAAAGGCAAATGACATCTTAGTAGTTTTTTGAAAATGGTTTTGAGGACCCTTGAGGACACCTGACCCCTGCCTTGAGAACTGCTGGGCTAAGTGCATCAAGTTGAAGGAAGAGACTGGTTTAGAGAAAGAGGTTAAATCACAAAAGACCTTCTGCACCTCAGGAGTTTGGACTTTATCCTAGGGCAGTGGGTAATTATTTAAAAGGTTTGAAGTGGAGGAATAGTGTGATAGAATTTGCACTTTAAAAAAAAACTTAACGTACAATAAAATGCATAGATTTTAAATTCTGTTTGATGAGTTTTAACAATTATGTATACCCATGTCACCAACCTGCAAAATAACACATAGAACATTTCCATTCTCCCAGAAAGTTCTTTTGTGCCCCATTCCAGTCCATCCTGTCTCGCCTAACCACTAAATGAATTCTGTCATGATAGATTTCTATTGTTTATATTTTAGATTTCGTAGAATTAGAATCATATAGTATGTACTGTGTATACTCTGGTTTCTTTTGCCTAACAAATATTTTTGAGATTCATCTATGTTGTTGCATCTCTCTGTAGTTCATTCTTATTGCAGAATGGTATTTCACAGTAGACACAGTTCCTGTGTTTCCTGTTTCTTTTTGAAGTTATGTCTGCTTTCTATCTTAGCACACACCAATCTGTTCTTTTCAACTGCTGCGTAATGTTCTATATGTACTGCAATTTAACAATTTCCCTTGTGATGGGCATTTAGGTTGTTCCTTATTTATTTATTTTTTTACTGTTATAAGCAGTGCTAAACCTTACATCCATCTCTGTATATCTGTGAATATTTTTTTTATTTCTTTAAGAATTGCTGGTTTGACGAGTACCAAATACAAAAATGGCAACAGAAGAGCCTGTTGCTGTGGAGTTGGTCCTGTCTCATGACGACCCTGTGAGACAAAGTAGAACTGCCCATCATTTGCCCTCTTTTCTGTTGTTTGCTCATTTTCTTATTGATTTCTTTGTAACAAATTTAGTGAGATATAACTCACGTGCCATAGATTCACTCAAAGTGTACAGTAACCAGTTTTTAATTGTGCAACCATGACCACAATTGATTTCTTTTAACATTTTCATCATCCCCCAAATAATTTTTACTAATTTTTAGGGATGTTTAATGTAGTCTATCTGTAATCTTTAATATATGTTCTAAATCTTATTCCTATTATGTGTGGTCTTTTGACTTTGTGAGTTTTTTCCTAGCATGCAGAAATTTTGAAGGTCTTTGTTGTCAGACTTAGCCCCCCCCGAATGTCTGGAGTCTGTGGAAATTTGAAATTTTGTTCTGTATTTTCCCCCTTTTGATCAGGATTCTTCTATAGCATCTTCGATCAAAATGTTCAGTAATGATAGCTGAGCACCATCCAGTTCTGGTCTCATGGCAAAGGAGGCAGTTGTTCATGGAAGCAGTTAGCTACACATTCCATTTCCTCCTCCTATTCCTGACTGATTTTCTTCTGTTGTTCCAGGCAAAAAGAGACCAGTTGTGTCTTAGATGACTACTTGCAAGCTTTTAAGACCCCGGGAACTAGGCAGTCAACTAGGAGGTAGTTCACAATAATAGGCCAGTTAACTGGGATGTCCCATTTATAGTATGTTTTGATGCCTGATTGTGCAAGTATTCCCTCAGTTGTTTTATTTTTCAGGAATTTCTTAGATGTTTCCAGTGATTTCCTCTTCCAGAGAAATTTTGGTATCAATTTGTTAAGTTCCTTTAAAAATCCTGTTTACTTTGAGATTTGTTTGAGTTTGTAAATCAATTTGGGAAAACTTATTGATTATTTTTAGGGCGGTCACTCAATGTAGTTTGAAGAATGAGTTGGAGGGCAGTTAGACTGAGGGGAGAGGCTGTTTAGCTTAGGGGTTGCTGTACTTCTTTGGTCAAAGACCAGATAGTAAGTATTTGTTACTCTGTACACTGTATGGTCTCTTTTACAACTGCTGAATACTGTTATTGTAGTTATGAAAGCAAGTGTTGTTGGTAGGTGCTGTTAAGTTGGTTCCAACTCACAGAGACCCTGTATACCACTGACCAAAAACCTGCTTGGTCCTGCGCCATGTTCACAATCATTGTTATGCTTGAGCCCACTGTTGCGTTCGCTGTGTCAGTCCCTCTTGTGGAAGGTCTTCCTCTCTTCCACTGATTCTGTATCTTACCAAGCGTGATGTCCATCTCCAGGGACTAATCCTTTCTGACAACATGTCCAAAATTGGTATGGCGTAGTCTTGCCATCCTTGTTTCTAAGGAGCATTCTGGTTGTACTTCTTCCAAGACAAACGTGGTTGTTTCTTTGACAGTCCGTGGCATATTCAATAGTCTTCTCTAACACCAGAACTCAAAGGCATCAATTCTTCTTCAGTCTTCCTTATTCATTGTCCAGCTTTTGCATACATTAGGAAACAGTTGAACCGTGGCTTGGGTCAGGTGCATCTTAGTCTTTAAAGTGACGTCTTTGCTTTTCACCACTTTAGAGAGGTTTTTTTTGTAGCTGATTTGCCCAGTGTAATGCATCTTTTGATTTCTTAACTTTTGCTTCCGTGGGTGTTGATCACGGATCCGTGTAAAAAGACTACCTCAGTCTTTTCTCCATTTATCATAGTGTTGCTCATTGGTCCAGTTGTGAGGATTTTTGTTTTCTTTTGTGTTGAGGTGTAAGCCATACTGAAGGCTGTGGGCTTTGATCTTCATCAGTAAGGTGCTTCAAGTCCTCTTCACTTTCAGCAAGCAAGGTAGTGCTATCTGCATAATGCAGGTTGTTAATGAGTCTTCTTTATATAGTCCAGCTTCTCAGATTATTTGTTCATCATGCAGATTGAATGGGTATGGTGAAATGATCAGCCCTGATGCATACCTTTCTTGACTTTAAACCACAAAGTATCTCCTTGGAAACACTGGTGGCATAGTGGTTAAATGCTCCATCTGCTAACCCAAAGGTTGACAGTTTGAATCCACCAGGTGCTCCTTGAAAACTATGTCTCCCATAGGGACAGAGTCAGAATTGACTTGACGGCAGTGGGTTTGGTTTGGGTTTAGTATCTCTTTCTCTTTTCTGAACAACTGCCTCTTGTTCCATATACAGGTTCCTCCTGATCACAATTAAGTGTTCCAGAATTCTGTTTCTTCACAATGTTACCCATAATTTGTTATGATCCACACAAGTGAATGCTGTAGTATACTCAATAAAACACAGATAAACATCCCTCTTGTATTCTCTGCTTTCAGCCAGGTGTCATCTGACATCAGCAATGATATCCCTAGTTCCATGTCTTCGGAATCTGGCCTGAATTTTTGTCAATTACTTATTGATATACTGTTGCAGCTACTTTTGAGTTATCTTTAGCAAAATTTTACTTGTGTGTGGTATTAATGTTTGATGGTTTCCATATTCAATTGGATCTCCTTTCTTGGAAACAGGTATTAATATGGATCTCTTCCAGTCAATTGGCCAGGTAGCTGACTTCCAGATTTCTTGACATAGACGAGTGGCGTTTCCAGTGCTGCGTGCATTTGTTGAAACGCCTCAGTTGATAACTGTATCAATTCCTGAAGCCTTTTGCTTCTTCCTTCAGTACCATTGGTTCCTGATTATATGTTGCTTCCTGAAATGGTTGAACATTGACCAGTTCTTTTTAGTATAAGGACTCTGTGTATGCCTTCCATCTTCTTTGGATGCTTGCTGCATCATTTAATTTTTTTGCATGTAGAATCCTTCGCTATTGCAACCTGGGGATTGAGTATTTTCTTCATTTCTTTTAGCTTGAGAAATGCCAAGCACGTTCTTCTGTTTTGGTTTTTTATCTCCAGCTCTTTGCAAATGTCATTATAGTATTTTACTTTGTCTTCTTAAGCTGCCCTTTGAACTCTTCTGTACAGTTCTTTTACTTCATCAGTACTTCCTTTTAACTGCTCGACATTCAAGAGCAAGTTTCAATCTCTTTTGACATCCATTTAGGTCTTTTCTTTCTTTCCTGTCTTTTTAATGATCTCTTGCCTTCTTCATCTGTGATGTCCTGATGTCATCCCACAATTTGCCTAGTCTTTGATTATTAGTGTTTTGCATGTCAAATCTGTTCTTAAGATGCTCTCTAAACTCAGTTGGGGTATACTTAAGGTTGTACTTGGGCTCTTGTGGGATTCGTTCTAATTTTCTTTGGTTTTAACTTGAACTTGCAAATGCACAGTTGATAGTCTGATTCAGTTGGCCCCTGGCCTAGTTCTGAGTGATGATACTTAGCGTTTCCATTTTCTTTTTTCCAGCCATAGTCGATATGATTCCTTTGTATTCCATCTGGTGAGGTTCATGGGGTTAGTTGCCACTTATGTTGATGAGAAAATGTATCTGCAATGAAGAAGTCATTGGTCTTGTAAAATTCTATCATGTAGTCTCTGGAAACATTTCTATTACCAAGGCCAAATTTTCTAACTACCAATTCTTTCTTGTTTCCAACTTTCACATTCCAATCACCAGTGATTATCAGTGCGTCCTGATTGTGTGGTCAATCAGTTGCAGACTGCAAAATCTGGCAAAAAAACCTATTTCTTCATGTTTAGGCTTAGTGGTTGGTGTGTAAATATGAATAATAGTTGTATTAACTGGTCTTCCCTGTAGGCATATGAATATTATCCTATCACTAACAGCACTGTACTTTGGGACATATCTTGAAATGTTCTTTTTGGTGATGATTGCAATGCCATTCCCCTTCAAAATATCATTCCTAGCGTCATAGACTGTATGGTTGTTTGATTCAGAATGGCTAGTACCAGTCCATTTCAGCTCACGAAAGCCTAGGATATTGTTGTTTATGTGTTCCATTTTCATTTTTGATGATTTTCAATTTTCTTAAATTTGTGTTTTATACATTCCATGTTCTGATAATTAATGAATGTTTGCAGCTGTTTCTTCTCATTTTGAGTTGTGTCGCATCAGCAAATGACAGTCCTGAAAGCTTGACTTCATCCATGTCATTGAGGTCATTTGAGGAGGTGGATCTTCCCCAGTCATCTACTGAGTGCCTTCCAAGTTAGTCAGCTCATCTTCTGGCATTGTATCAGGCAGTGTTCCACTGCTGTTCGTAAAGTGTTCTCTGGCTAATTCTTTTCAAAAGTAGACCTCCAGGTCCTTCTTCCTAGTCTGTCTTAGTGTGGAAGCTCGGCTAAAACCTGTCCACCGTGGATGACCCTGTTGGTATCTGAATACCGGTGGCATTGCTTCCAGCATCACAGCAACATGTAAGCCCCCACAGTACAAGAAACTGACAGTGAAAACAAGGGTAGACAATATGTGAACAAATGGGCATGGCTGTGTTCTAATAAAGCTTTATTTACAAAGACAAAGCTTGGGTTGGATTTGGCCTGCAAGCTATAGTTTTCTAACCCTCATTTAGGTAATTCAGGTATGAGATGATATTGGCATAAACTTGGAAAGTGGCAGCAGAAAAAGCAAAAGATGAATTCGGGAATAATTTAGGAAGTAGCATTGGGAAGATTTGGTGATAATGGAAATGAGGGGGAAAAGTCAAGGATACTGCCTTGGTTTTTGATTTGGACAGTGGGTGGCTGGGGGATCATTTGGAGGCAGTGGAAGTAGGGTAGGACTGTGGGATTGGAATGTGGGTGAAAAGTGGAGATGAGATATTGGATTTTGGCCTTGTTAAATTTGAGGTGCCTGGATGGGCTGTCAAAGGGACGATATGGAGTGAGCAGTTGAGCATACATATCTGGAACTCAGGAAGAGAAGTCTAGACTAGAGGTCATGATCTAGCAGTCATCAGCCTCAGATGTAACTGACACCACGGGCATGGATGAGACAGCCTAGAGAGAGTGGAGAGTAAGCAAAGGAGTGACTGAAGCCAAATTGTTAAGGAACCAATCATATTTATGGAATGCACTGTAGGAAAAGAATTCCTCTTAGGAGTCTGAAGAGGGGCCAGAGAGGAGAAAAAAAGGCAAAAATGTGGTTTACGACAAGTCCAGGGAAGAGAAGGTTGAGGAATGAGGGAATGTTTTCATGGTGTCACATGCAGCTGAGAGGTGAGGTAAGACCAGAACCGAAAATTGCTATTGACTTTAAGGACAAGTTTGTTGATGACTTAATGAGCTGCTTCATGGGGTGCTGAGGACAGAAGTGGTTGGAGTGACTTGAAGAGCAAAGGGAAGGTGGAGAGGTAGAGACAGTGAGTCAAATACGAAGGAGAGCATTCTGCGGGAAGTTCTTTTAAAAATAGAAGAATCTTGATGGGAAAAATGGACTGAAAAAACAGTGAGGGAGAAATAAATACATACGTGAAAGACCTTTGTGCTCTGTCAAGCACCCTGCAAAATTAGCAATGTACTCTTTGCTCAGGATCAAGAGTCGGTCCACAGAGAGGGCACCTAGGAGGAGCTGTGGGTGTTGAGCATGAAGAGGAGCAGAGGATTAGGGAGCAGCTGCATTGTCACTCTGTCAGTGACGCTGGGTCCAGGCTAGGTAGGTGTGCCATGGGCCACACGGACAGTCTAGCTCTGGGCACTTGTGGTGCTGTAGAGCTTGTATGTTGATAGAAATATTAAGGCTGGAATAGGTTAAATCCTGTTGGAAAAATAACTCAGCATGTGGAAAGTATTTTTAGGTCTCTGGAGTAACAGTGCATCACTGGTATGGCAAGCAAAAATCTACCTAACAGAGTTCTGAATGTGAAGGCCAGAAATTTGTTTGAACTAGTGAAATCTCTCAGAACATACAGAATCTGGGGTGTGTGTTCTGGTAGTTAAACCCCGGTGGCATAGTGGTTAAGTGCTGTTAAGCTGCTAGCCAAAAGGTCAGCAGTTTGAATCCACCAGTTACTCACTGGAAACTGTGGGGCAGTTCTGCTCTGTTCTGTAGGGTTGCTCTGAGCTGGAATTGACTTGATGGCAGCAGTCTTGGTTTTGTTTGGTTTTATTCAGGTAGTTCGGAGCCCTGGTTAATACAGTGGTTAAAGTGCTCAGCTGCTAACCAGAAGGTAGCTGGTTCAAACTCACTAGTTGCTCCATTGGAGAAAGATGGGGCAGTGTGGTCCCACAAGGATTTATAGCCTTGGAAACCCTCTGGGGCAGTTCTACTCTGTCCTATAGGGTTGTTATGAATTGACTGGACAGTGAGTTTGTTTTTTATTCTGGTAGTTTGGGATCAGTTGATAATGGGAACATCTAGCTCCCCCTACAGGTTGGTATCCAACAAGGTTTCGCTCTTTGCCAAGCTCTTGCTATGGGGACATCAGTCAGTTATAAATAAACAAACACTCCCTGGAATGGTATGGTCATCCTGCCCAGGCAGGCTCCCAACTCGCTGATGACTGTCAGACACTAGCTACAGCTTCCCAGTATGTCCCACTGATAGTGGGGCTAAACACTAGTTGTATATTTAAGACTGTTTTTCTCCTGTTTATCCAAAAACAGTAGTTAAAGGTGTCTGAACAGAGAGCAGTCTGTTCACTTGATGAAGAAATTATGCATGGAAGAAATTATTATGTGTGTAACATTCTCCGTGCTAAGGTCACTGGGGCTGACTTAGCTCTCTTAAAGCCTTGGGGAATTGCCACTGCTCTGGCAGACCTGACTCGTGGGGCAGGTGGTTATCCTGACAGTTTCTGTCATTGTAGTGTGCTTTTCTGTTTTGGTATATTTTACCTCTGACTTTGAGTACACCACTGTAACTATTTTATATAGTGTTATTCATATTTTATCAGCATGCTATAATTATTTCTTTTAAATGTGACAAAAGATTTTTTTATAAGGTTTGATTTCATTCAGAGCAAATTATTTTTTCTTTTGAAATAGATCTCCAATCTTGTTATGATGGTGATAAATAGGTTTTACTAACAGAAATTTTCCCTTCTAGACAAAAAATTTTTCAGAATGCACTTAATTAATAGACCACATCAATTTAAAGCATAAAAACTTACTGAGAACCTGCTTTGTGCCACGCCTTGGGTCAGATGCTAGAGAAACACATACAAGTTCAATACTGTCTCTGTCTTCAGGAAACTCAGCATTTAGGTAGAATCTCTTGAAACATATTTTGGAAATACTAATTGAGATTCCTTGTTCAGATAAATTGAAAAGTATTGCTTGCTTTATCTCTAGTCATCTTAGAAAATTTCATTGTATTTAAGTATATTGTGGCTTTGAGAAGTCCCATGGTAACGAAGGCTCTTTGCTGCAGATGGTTAATTAGCATGCTTGGCTGCTAACCAAAAGGTTGAAAGTTCACGGTCCCCCAGAGGCATTTGGAAGAAAGGCCTGGTGATTTAATTCTAAAAAACCAGTCACTGAAAACCATATGGAGCACATTTCTACATTGAGAGACATAACATCACCATGAGTTGATATCAGCTTGATGGCAGTTGGTTTTGGGTCTGTGTGTTTAATTCAGTGTTTGCCAAGTTCATTTCACACAGAAGTTGTGTGTGTGTGTGTGAAGTATGTGTGAAAAATCTCTTGACCCGCTATGGAACCTTGGAACAGCAAGCTCTGATAGGACTTTGTGCAGTGATGCAAATGGTCTCTGTGCTGTCCAGTCTGATAGCCATTAGCCACATGTGGCTCTGGGGCACTTGGAATGTGGCTCATGTGACCAAGACACTCAATTTTTAGTGTTATTTCATTTTAATTAATTTAAATTAAAACAACCACTGTGGTTAGTGACTTCTCTATTGGACAGTGTAGCTATGAAAGATTCTTTGGGAAATAAAAGAGCCCCTGTTCTCGAAGAACTCCCAGTTTAGTGGGGCGTGACGGGCACTGTTGTGTGTGGTGAATGTAGGGATGGGTGTAAGGGGATTACTTGGGGCTTAGGGAAAGGATTTTAGCTTTGGGTGGGAGGCTTGGATAGGAATTGATTAAGGAATGTGACCTGAAGATATAGGGAGCCCTAGAGAATGAGTCATGGTTGCTGTAGTGAAATTTACTGCTTTGAAATACTCAGTGCAGGAAATGTGTGTGTCTAGTTCTGGTCTAAATAGAAACTGCCCTTAGGAGGCCCCGTAGAGGGGCTGAGGTTGCAGAAGAGCTGCAGCAACTTGAAGCCTCGCTGTTGGCTTCTCTCTGCTGTGGATACTGTCTGGACACTGCTTAAGCCAGGACTTTGTCTTTCTCCCTTCGCTGCAGATGGTGTCCTACTCCTCTGTCCTCACGGCTATCAGTAAGGTATGACCATAGACACTCAGGGGCTAGCTCTGGGGAGGGGACAGAGATATCCTGGTGACGGACAAGGCCTTCGCCTCCTTTGCTGCCATGGTCATGCGACCTCTGGCTGGCATCATTGACCTTCCATTGAAAGGAGGGGGATCCTGGAAAGTAGGGGCTGACAATTAGAAGCTAATTTCAATGTCAAAAGGATATTGAGTCTGAAACCTGGAGGAAGGATGAGCAGAAATCCTAAACTCTACCATCTGTCTTGTGTGAGACTCCAGGTGTGACTGGGACGTTCCATAGCATTACTGTTCTTCCCGCAGTTTGATGACTTTTCACGGGACCTTTGTGTCCAGGCATTGTTGGACATCATGGACATGTTTTGTGACCGACTGAGGTAACAATTGGGATGAGCCCACAACCATCCAGCCTTGTCTTAGTGCCGAGAAGAACCTGCTAGCATGTGGACTGAGACCAGTTCTGTAGTTTCCCGCATTTCCTCTTCCTACCTGCCCAGCCCAGTCCTCTTCTGCTGCTTGCCTCGGGGCAAAATACCTCTTCTCTGTCTGAAATAGCCCATTTGAATCTTGTCCGGTGGAAGCAGACTGAGCTGGGTCTTCCTCAGGGCTTTGCTAGCTTCCCAACTCCGTTCCCTAGCAGGAGAGTGCCAGGGACTGTGGGGGACCTGGGTGTAGGCCAGGTTCTTGCTAGTGGAACAGAGACGGATTTTGCTTCCTTTCCCTTAGCTGTCATGGCAAAGCCGAGGAGTGCATCGGGCTGTGCCGAGCCCTTCTCAGCGCCCTCCACTGGCTGCTGCGCTGCACCGCAGCCTCTGCAGAGCGGCTCCGGGAGGGGCTGGAGGCGGGCACCCCAGCTTCTGGAGAGAAGCAGCTGGCCATGTGCCTACAGCGCCTGGAGAAGACCCTCAGCAGCACCAAGAACAGGGCCCTGCTCCACATTGCCAAACTTGAGGAGGCCTGTATGTCCCCTGAGCCCTCTGAGCCCCACCTGCCACTATTCCCATAACTGGTTCTTGAATTGAGAGGGGAGAGGCAGGGTGCCATCCCACTTCTTTCAAAGAGGATCTGAAATCATCCCACTTCCTTTTTTTTCTCCCCATAAGCATTGCATACATCCCAGGGACTTGGGCAGGGTGGCACCCGAGCCAATCAACCAACAGGTATTTACTGAGCATTGCTGTGTGCCCAGCACTGTGCCAGGTGCTGGGGGTGGGGGGGAGGGGGGCTACCAAAGAAGCATGTGGCAGGGTCCCTGCCCTCAACAAGCATACCAGCTAGTTGGGGAACAAGATTAGTACATAATATTACATGGGAAAATGAGAGGACAAGACAAGCACACAGGGCCTCCTTGTGTGTTTCTCCATATCACTCATCCTTTGAAAGCACGTGACTCTCTGATTTGATTTGTGTGTTACCTGAAACATCCCTTTAAACACCCCCACTGTCTGCTGTCAGGCCTGGAGTCCCATACACCTCTTTACCAAGGTTCAGATCTTAAATACTGGAACTATCCAGATCCCCGGTGGGAGCAGACTGTGGTGTTTCTGGACTCAGGGCCCTAAGGCCAGTCTTGCCCCAGTAACTAGAATGCTAGAATAGGTCACACTCAGGTCTTCAGGACCTGGTTGGAGAACTTGTTAACAAGGTTATTTATGACTTCTCAAAACATGTGTGACTGCCCATAAAATCCCGAAAGATGGTTGCTGTGTGAAACCAGGTTGTTGGCAGTTTCTTGATAAATGTTTATTGGCATCAAAATGAATGAGTGCTTAATTTTTGTGGATTTCAGGTCTTGTCTTTTTGTTTTTTCTTTTGTCCTGTGCTATGTGAAGGTTAATGGGCTAGTTGGTACGGTTATTCATCATCTGACTCTGGAACTGTAACTAGGAAAGATGAGTTGTAATTAAGTGCTAAACAGTGTGGCACAGACCAAGAGTGCAGGCATCTAGAAGAGAGCACAAAGGGTTAGATCAGTTGGGTACCTTGTTAAAGTTGCTGAGCCCTGACCAGAGTCTTGAAGGATGGTGAGACTTTGAGAGCTGAAGCTGAGTCAGAAAGGCATTTCTGAAGGAGAGAGCAGCAAGAGCCAAGGCCCAGAGGTGGGAATGGGTGAGCCCAGACAGGCCACTGGGAAACCCAGCTTGACTGGAGTGGAGAAGGAGAGGCACTTGCGAGGCTGGCTTCTGGGGTTGGTCTATTACTGAAGTGGTTTGTGGACACCTTCCCTGTTGAAGCATTGGGCCTTCTCACCTTCCTCTGCCTCTCTCTTCCACTGCTTGTGTCAGGTCTTACCTAGTCTCTAAAGTCGGCTGGCTGTGTTCCCTGGAAGTCAGACCTTTGGAAATGATTTCCAGGGGCTTTAGCCATGAGTGCTCACTCCCCTTCTAGAAGAAGTGCATGCTGCCCTTCAGGCCCCTGGCCTCCATGTCATCCTCAAGGGGAGTCTCCCTGTGTGGTTTTGTGGGCCCAGAGGGTGCCAAGGTTGAGGAGTTTGGGGCCTGTCTCTGCTGCTCCTCTGTCTGCCATCATGTTTCTGCTTCCTTTCCCCGTCAGCCTCCTGGACTGCCATCGAGCATTCACTCTTGAAGCTTGGGGAGATCCTGGCCAACCTCAGCAACCCCCAGCTTCGGAGCCAGGCTGAGCAGTGTGGCACTCTCATCAGGAGGTACCTGACACCCAGTGTGCATTGTGGTGAAGGGAGAGCCAGCAGCCCAGGGTGTGTGGGTGCAGATGTGACCCCACCATCTGCTGTCACCTCCTCTCCAGCTCTCCCTGGTTCCCCAACATGTCCCCTGTGTTTTTGTTGCCCTCAGCATTCCTGCAATGTTGTCTGTGCACTCTGAGCAGCTGCATAAGACTGGCTTCCCCACAGTCCACGCGGTGGTCCTGCTGGAGGGCACCATGAACCTGACGGGCGAGACACAGCCCCTGGTGGAGCAGCTGATGATGGTGAAGCGCATGCAGGTGGGGGCTGTGTGGCAGAAGGCGGCAGAGTGACCTCTCTCTCTGGGTTGGCCATTTGGGGTGAGGGGTTGGGATTCCTCAGATCCTTCTGGGGAATACAGGCTTTCTCCTGATGCCTGTGGAAGGGGATCCTAGTCCTGTGTGGTGGTGTCATTTCGCTGTCATGTGCTTCATTCTCAGCATCAGAGCTGGGGATGTGACTAGACTGTGACATGTCTGATTCCAAGAACCTTAACAAAGATGACAGGGTGATCAGTCCCCTTCTTACCCGTACCCCTAAATCTTCCCACAGCACATTCCCACCCCGCTCTTCGTCCTGGAGATCTGGAAAGCTTGCTTTGTGGGGCTCATTGAGTCCCCTGAGGGTACAGAGGAGCTTAAGTGGACCGCCTTCACCTTCCTCAAGGTACGTGGAAATGCAGGAGCAACAGAGAACTAGTTCCGGAATGGTTCTCAGGGGAAGCAGTGACACCCTGGCCGTCTGTCCTGTGCTTCTCCCTGCTGGCGTTGTGCCCAGCCTGCAAGTCCCCCATCACAAGGTCCCATCGATTATTTTCCCTGAAAGTCCCAGGGCTATATTTAGTCCACTTGGAAGGTCTGTTTCTGACCACGGAGGCTCCGTTTAGCTCAGTCATCAGCCACTTCCCTGCAGGGCAAGGAGGAGAGGCAGTTAGGGAAAGTGGGGCCTGCTTCTCCTTAAAGTAGGATTCCACTTTTGCATATGGTGTTTCCTGTTGAGCCAGTAGAAATGAGTGGTCTGTGTCCTGTAGGCTGCAGGGTGTCAGGCCCTGGGGTACCCTTCACCTTTCTGATGTGGCTGTAAGAGTTGTTTCCTTCTGTGGCAAGGAATTCCTGTGTCTCTGCCTACAGTGCTGGAACAGGAGGGGTTACTTCAGTTATAGGTGAAAGAGAGGAGAAGTTGATCTTCCTGTTTGTCTCCTTCACTCCCATACCCCCCTAGATTCCACAGGTTTTGGTGAAGCTGAAGAAGTATTCTCATGGGGACAAGGTGAGTAGCACAAAGAGATGGCCTGGCGTGGGATTAGGGGAGGACATTTCCACCCCACCAAGGGAAGGATTATTTAGGTCCCATCCGGGCAGTAGTGTGTTCTTTTGTCTGGGACAAAGCTGGAAGCATGCGTATGCCTGAGCAGCTGTGTGCATCCACACACTCACATCCAGTCCCCAGACAGAAGGCAGCGGGACCTCTCAGGCAATTTCTCCAGGAGACAAGGTCAAGCCTGAGGCGATCAGGGCTGGGGTAGCCTCACTGTTTCTCCCACCCAGTTATTGGCCAGTAGTGGGCATGGCCTGCTTATGGGCCTCTGTACCCAGAAAGGTGTCCTGTGACCTTGCAGTGCAGGATGTCGGTGGAGTGGAGCCAGATGAAGCTTCTGATTCTTTGTAGGACTTCACTGAGGATGTCAATTGTGCTTTTGAGTTCCTGCTAAAGCTCACACCCTTGCTGGACAAAGCTGACCAGCGCTGCAAGTACGAACTGCCTTGCTCACCTCTGCTGTCCTGGAAGGTGTTTGGGGCTCTTCTCCTGCTCTTCTGTGCCAGACAAAGCCTCAGGGGACTCTGTCTCCCCATCTACTTCCCTTGGCAGGGGCAGGAGACAGTAGCCTCATAGTGGCAAATACCTAGAGCCCCTCTGTCTCCAGGAGACAGTAGCCCCATAGTGGCAAATACCTAGAGCCCCTCTGTCTCCCCTCAGGCGCTCAGGGCTTTCCTCATCTAAAGGAGGGTGGACACAGGGTAGGACCCATTACTCCCATCCCTCAAAAATGCCTGCTGTGTACCCCATTACCTCATTTTTCTCCCTCACAGCTGTGACTGTACAAACTTCCTACTCCAAGAGTGTAGCAAGCAAGGGCTTCTGTCTGAAGCCAGTATGAACAACCTCGTGGCTAAGCGGTAAGTGTGAGTTCACTTGGGCTGCCCCAAGCACCCCATGGCTTCCTTCTTTTCTGTCCAGACAGGGCCAATGGGTATCTTTTCCCCTCCCATTGAGAGTTTGGCTTGCAGTGACTGAGACCATGCATGAGGTTACAGGGAACCAGTAGGGAGGAGAAGACATTGTCTTCAACTCCTACCCTCCTCTGTGATCAAAGTCTAAACCCTAGTCCTGCCTTTAATCTTAAATGAGCTTTCAAAGTAGATAGAGTGATTGATGAAGAGCCGAAGCTCGTGCAGCACTGAGTGTGCCTTCTTCAGCTTCACCCTGATGAGTCTCAGATGCTTCCCACCTTTTTATGTGCCTTTGCTTCTGGGGTTAAACTAGGGAGTGTGTCAAGAATTTCTCCCTCTTCTTCCTCTTTCTCTTAACCACCTGGTTGTGACCACAGCACAGCAGACCGGGAGCATGCACCACAGCTGAAATCGGCAGAAAATGCCAACATCCAGCCCAATCCTAGCCTGATCCTGCGCGCAGAGCCCACTGTCACCAACATCCTCAAGGTGAGTGGGCCCATCCCATGCCTTTCGGGTCAATTCTTTCCTCTTTCCAGCATCCCTTCCACTTCCAGGTAAACAGGCCAGACCTTTTTCTCACCTGCCTTTTATTCTTAGTTGCTTTGGAAGTAGAGAAAGGGGGAAGGAAGGGGAAGGTACCATTGAAAATTAGCATTGTTGGGCATCGCTTGCATGCCCGGCATTGTGGTAGGTGCTTCACTCAACATCCTCTCATGTGGAAACAATAGCAAATATCATCACATGACCTCTCCCACTCCAACCCCACCACCTTCAGCCTAGGTTAGTTGACAGAGATGGGTCAGAAGGCATGCTTTCCAGACTGGAGTCAGAAAGATGTAGAAGAACTTGTAGGTCATGGCATATTCCATTTACCGAAGACCTACAGAAAGAATGTGTGGCTAGGTTGAATTTAGGGGGTCTTCAGTACTTAATTTCGTTTCCTGTCCCCAGACAATGGATGCTGACCATTCCAAGTCCCCAGAGGGGCTCCTGGGGGTCCTTGGCCACATGCTGTCTGGGAAGAGTCTGGACTTGCTGCTAGCTGCTGCTGCTGCCACTGGAAAGCTGAAATCCTTTGCCCGGAAATTCATCCAGTAAGGAAGGCCAAGCCCCTGCCCAGGGTGGGCAAGGATGCCTGAAGGGAGGAGGTAGCAGGATAGCATGAGGCACGGGGCTCTAGATTTTCCCCAGAGATGCATAGGCCAAGGCCGAGTGTCCCAGCTTGGGGACCTTGAAAGAAATACTCTGACTTGAAGCGCTCATTGCTCTTGAGCTGAGGGTGAAGTGGAGGTGCCCAGTTTAGGTGACAAGGCGTTTAACAGTGCTGGGGAGGAATTCCATGTATGTAACAAGGGCCTCTTGAACTCTTGTTGACTTTTTTTGATTCACCTGGAATTTGATGTATAGAGCCTTATTCTATTCAGCAAGTCATTCTGTAGGTCTTTGGAATCTTTTAAAAATACATGTAAGACTTTTTTTCTGTAGCACTGTTATCCATTTCATATTTATTCTGTAATTAATTCAGACTCTAGAGACTGTCTCTCTGAGAGTAGGTAGCCCCGGCCCCGAAGCTGTTGCAAATCTTTGCCCTGGTTGATGTGCCTTGTCTCCGTTCCTTCCATAGCTTGAATGAATTCACCACCCACGGCAGTGAAGAAAGCAGTAAGTCACCTCTGTGCACCCCAGGCCCATTTGGCGCTGAATTTCAGGTGGGGTGTGGGACAGAGGACAGGGGAGGGAAGAGGCACCTTTGCTCTTAATGGAGAGGCCATGTCACTTCCTCCCTGAAGGATGACTGAATGAAGCTTTTGGGGAGCCTTGAAAGAGAGTAATCCTGGGAAAAAGGATTCATCTGTGACCTCTGTTTATCTGTCCCCACACTCTACAATTTGGTTGGGTACTGGCAGAAGGGATAGTCCAAGGAAGGAATGATGTTCCAGTTGAGTCTCAAGAAAAGGATTCTGAGCCTCAGAGCTTTGAAAGAGCCACTTGGTCCCTGACCTTCCTCGAGGCAAATTCTGGTACCTTCTCAACCCAGACTGGGCCCAGCCCTAGCCAAGGGGTCAGCCTTCCTGTCTCTCCACAGCCAAGCCGGCCTCAGTTCGAGCCTTACTGTTTGACATCTCCTTCCTCATGCTGTGCCACGTGGCCCAGACCTATGGCTCAGAGGTGAGGGAGAGGGTAGCTGGCAGAGTTTGGGGGTGCTGGTGGTGGGAGTGGAAACTCTGGTGGCATAGTGGGTAACTGCTACGTCTGCTAACCAAAAGGTCAGCAGTTCAAATACTCAAGGTGCTCCTGGGAAACTGTATGGGACAATTCTGCTCTGTCCTATAAGGTTGCTATGAGTTGGAATTGACTTGACAGCAGTGGACTTGGGTTTTCTGGTAGTGGTAGGAGTAAAAGGGAAGGAAACAACCAGTAACTGCCTCCTACCTCATGCCCCCCTGCTACTAGTCCCTGAAGCCAGTTCTGCTGACCTCAAATCGGGTGCCCGTGCTGGGCAAAGTACATCGATGCCCGCCCCCCATTCCAGAATCCTTCGGTAGATATTCACATTGACCACTAGGTGGCAGCATAGCCACATCTGTCTCCCTTGTACCTATTTGTCCCCATTTTTTCGGTCTGGGGAGGAAGTAGCAGTGTGGCAGGAAACAGAGATGAAGTCTGAGGCCCAGCCCTGGTAGGTGCTGCGCCTTCCCCGTGTGGCTGATACCTCTGCCTGTCCCCTTTCCAGGTGATTCTGTCTGAGTCAAGTGCAGGAGCAGAGGTGCCCTTCTTTGAGACGTGGATGCAGACCTGCATGCCTGAGGAGGGCAAGATCTTGAACCCCGACCACCCCTGCTTCCGGCCAGACTCCACCAAAGTGGAGTCTCTAGTGGCCCTGCTCAACAACTCCTCAGAGATGAAGCTGGTGTCAGTGGCCCAGGCACCCACTTGAAGGGTGGTGGTGGGGCAGGGGCAGAACACTCTCCTCTAAGCCCGTCCCCTGCTGCCCTGTGGTGATTTGTCTCCCGCTCCTTTCCTAGGCAGATGAAGTGGCATGAAGCCTGTCTCAGCATCTCGGCTGCCATCCTGGAAATCCTCAATGCCTGGGAGAATGGGGTACTGGCCTTCGAGTCCATCCAGGTAGTCTGTTCTCTCCGCACTGCCTCTCCATGGCCTTTGCTCTTCCCTGAGACACGGAGCCAGTCTTTGATAGTTGAGGATACCTTTGTGAGAACAAGAAGATTCTTAATCTGAGAGCTCCGGTCTTGGCGTTGATATTCTCTGTAGTCTTAGCCATTGCCTCTCACAAATCGAAGTGTCGGTGGAGAGAGGTGTGGAATGTGGCCTAGGGCTCCACTGACTGCACTAAGCGGCCGCAGAGGCAGAGGCCAGGGAAACCAAAGAGCAGAGAAGGGGACATAGTAGCCCCAGGCAGCCTTCTTCCCTTCCCCTAGAAAATCACAGATAATATCAAAGGGAAGGTGTGCAGTCTGGCGGTGTGTGCCGTGGCTTGGCTTGTGGCCCACGTCCGGATGCTGGGGCTGGATGAGCGTGAGAAGTCACTGCAGATGATCCGCCAGCTGGCAGGGCCCCTGTACAGTGAGAACACCCTGCAGTTCTACAACGAGAGGTCAGTGACCCGTCCTCTCCCTCCTCGAACCCTGTAGGTCGGCCTTGAGAAGTCGGTGAATAATGTAACCAGTATCCTCCCTTCTGTCCCTTCTGTAGATGCTTCTTCGCTCCCTCACTCCCATTTTCCCTCACTGACTCAGAAAACACTTAGTGTGTGTCTTGGTGCCAGCAGCGTTTATAGTCCAGCCAGGAACACAGATCCCACACAGCTATGGTTCCTGCCATTAAAGAGCACAAGTCCTGGTGGGCTGGGAGAGCCAAGTGATTGTCTTAGTTCTATCACTGTCTGGGAGCTATGAGACCAACTGTAGCTTTTATGGATCTTGAGTTTTCCCCTCTCCCCCAAGCTGTCTTTTGTGGCATTTTCCTGCCTTGGCTGTGGAGGGGCTTGGAGGGCCTCCCTGGTGACCTCAGTTCTGTTGAGTTCCTTGGTGTTTTGGGTTCATAAGGAGCTGTGGAGGGTATCTTAGAAGGGAGAAGTGGAAATGTGTAGCTGGAATGAGGTCTGGGAGCATCTGCAGAATCATGCCTCCTGTTTGCCCTTTGCCCCTCCCTTTTTCCTTTCTCCCCCTTCCTCCCTGCACCAATGTACTTAAAATGACATAATCCGTTCTAAGCCCCCCTAAGTCCTATCTGGGTAAGGAATGGTAGGACACTCGTGGCGTCGTTGGGCAGGTGGACAAAGTAGTGCAGAAAGTCACAGCTACTTCCTCAGGGCCACCTAGCATTCCTGGCCTGGTTAGCACGGGCGCAGGTCTGGATCATAGCTGGAGACTTTTCTTGTGAAAATTCCTGGATATACATATTGCTCAGCTACCGAAGGCCAGCCGGGAAGACTCCTGCGGGACAGTCCTGGGGCCCCTCTCCTGGAAATGAGAGTTGACTTTGGGAAGAGGCCAGATCTGGGCGGGGGACCCCCCAACACTCAGCTCAGGGGGAAGTGATTGTATTTATTTATTTATGCTAGAGGGTTGGCAGGGCCCCAGGTATGGCCTTGGGGGAAGGGGAAGGAAAGAGAGAGAGAGAGAGAGAATACTAATACACTGCCGGAATGACTTGTTGGTAGAAGTCCAGCCTCCTTTAGATGGCCTTGGTGCCCAGAGGTGAGAGTCCTGCCAAGAGCAGGAGATGGAGTCAGGTCACCTAGGGGTGTGTAACTTCCTCTTGTCCCCTCCCCTGTCACAGAGAGGGGTTAATTCCCCAGGAATACTTCCATAACCCCAGGTGAGAGAAAATCTCCCGGCCCTCCCCTAGCACAGTGTCACCCGAGGCTTGGTGCTGTCCTCCCTCAGGGTGGTAATCATGAGCTCGATCCTGGAGCACATGTGTGCCGACGTGCTGCAGCAGACGGCCACACAGATCAAGTTTCCATCCACGGGCATGGACACCATGCCTTACTGGAACCTGCTGCCCCCGAAGCGCCCCATCAAGGAGGTGCTGACAGACATCTTTGCCAAGGTGCTGGAGAAGGGGTGGGTGGACAGCCGCTCCATCCACATCTTTGACACCTTGCTGCACATGGGTGGTGTCTACTGGTTCTGCAACAACCTGATTAAGGTACTTGGGGTGGGATGGGTGTGGGCCAGATATGCTGGGGCAGTGGGTGTCCTCAAATCCAGGGAGAGCTCTGAGGGCACAACTGATGGACCAAACCTGGCCTTATGCTCGACTTTCTCATCACCCAGCCTGCTTAGCCAGTCTTCCCGAGAGGCTGCTGTCAGCTGGGCGGCCTGCTAAAAGCTGTGAGAGGGTATCACGGCACACCAAGGCTGGGCCTCACGGGGGGCTCCTGGGCTCCCCTCAACGGGTGCTACAGCCCAAGGCTCTGGAGAGTGAAGAGGGAACATCACCCCGTGCTGTTTCCCTGGTCGGGGGTGGGTGCGAGGGACAGGACTGGCAGAAAAATGTCCAGGCCCTGAGCTCAGGGCCCCACTGCCAGCCGCCCCTCCCCTGCCCATCCAGGAGCTACTGAAGGAGACCCGGAAGGAGCACACGCTGCGGGCAGTGGAGCTGCTCTACTCTATCTTCTGTCTGGACATGCAGCAGGTGACGCTGGTCCTTCTGGGCCACGTCCTGCCTGGCCTGCTCACTGACTCCTCCAAGTGGCACAGCCTCATGGACCCCCCAGGCACTGCTCTTGCCAAGTAGGGGCCACTTCAGAGCCTGTTCTGTTCTCACACCCAAGGGCCCACTGTCCCCCATCCCATAGAGTTAGGCATCCCTCACATGGCATCATCCCCAAAAAGCTGAGCTCTATCAGTGTGGACACTGAGCCCTGCTAACCCTACCCTGTTTCCTTGGACTCCTTCTCTAGGCTAGCTGTATGGTGCGCCCTGAGTTCCTACTCCTCTCACAAGGGACAGGCATCCTCCCGCCAAAAGAAGAGACACCGTGAAGACATTGAGGTGGGGGACCCCGCTGCTCACATATCCGTGTGTTCATTGAATGAGCGTACACTGAGCATTTCTTGGTATGAAGCTCCTTACCAGGCAGAGGGAATGACATCATCCCTGTGCTCTGGGACAATGGTGCAGGGCTTGGAGAGTCAAGGGGCAAGTGCAAGAAAGGGCCCCAGCTTGCCATCTCTTGGGAGCATCTCCTGGAAGAGTGGCGCATGTTACTCATGGCCAGCCCCGTGGACAGGTGGGGAGAGAGGACTGAGACAGGAGGGAAGGCAGCCCCTGCAGATGCTGCCGATGGCTGTGGGGAGTGCGTCTTGCCCACCCAAGTCTGGGCTTCAGTCTTCTTTCCCAGAGACAGGGGATTTGGAACTCAGGGTGAGTCTGAGTGGCTCTCCTGCCTCTAGGATTACATCAGCCTCTTCCCCCTGGACGACATGCAGCCGTCTAAGCTGATGCGACTGCTGAGCTCCAACGAGGAGGACGCCAACATTCTCTCGAGTCCAAGTGAGTGTGTGGCAGGGTGTGGATTGACTCCTTTGCTTCCTGGGAACTTGCTTCTCCCCAGGATAGCAGCCATACTCTCTTTCTGTAGCAGCATCTTTGCTAGCTGGTCAGACTGGGTGTGGCAGTCGTCTGCCTCATGTTCTGTTTTCTACCCCTGGACACACAGTCACTCAGACCCTAAAAAAGGAGCCTCCCCTGCTCCATGGACTGTTGCCCACTTCCTGCTCCTTTCTTACTAAGCCGCGTGTGTGACGGGCTGATGAGCTACCCAGGTAAGTTCGTGGCCTCGGGCCCAGCCCCTGCCATGGACTCGCTAGCTCTGACCTTCCTTCCTAGACACATGCCCGAAGGCCTGGAATGGGCCCAGCACTTGGGGCTACCCCCCACCCTTCCTGCCTGGAGAACACCCCTCCCCGCGCTCGACTTCCCTAGATGGTGTTACCTTTGTACTTTCCTCTCCTCCCAGCCCAGACTTCCTATAGAAGCCTCCTCTCTCTCCCAAGGACTCCTTCTGTGATAGTCACATGTTCCTAGAGATTTCTCCCAAAAGTCTAGACTTTTCTCTGAGGCCTTTAATGACTAGACCATGCACGAACTGTGTGCTTAAGCAGAGGAGAGGGTGCTGGGTTCACCACCTGCAAATGCTGTCACCTTTAGCTAGCTGCTTCTCATTTCCAGATCTGAGTTTCTTGGTTTGTAAACAGACAAGGAACAAGTGGCTTAATCCATGTCAAGCCCCTGGGTGGGCACATGGTGCTCATACATTTCTGCTCTTTTCCCATCACCTTAGTGTAGATCTCTCTGTGTTCAGGCTCCTCCTTTTCCTTGTGGTTAATAGTTTAAAAAAATCGGCCATTTCGACATTTTTTACGTCTGCAGTTTGGTGACATTACTGATGCTCATTGTGTTGTGCAACCATCACTGCTATCAGTTGCCACATTTTTCTGTCACCTTTAAAACGCTCTGGCCCTTGACCTCAGTGTCTGCTGTGGGCTCTCCACAGGCCGTTTACCCCACAGATTGCTAGAGGGCTTTCAGGGGGCTTCCCTTGGGCTAGTTGGCTTTTAGAGTGCAGTTGGCCATTTCCTCAGTGTCCCTTGCTGATTCCACAGCTGACCGCTCCATGAGTAGCTCCCTCTCAGCCTCTCAGCTCCACAAGGTCAACATGAGGGACCCTCTGAACCGCGTCCTAGGTAAGTCCCTCCTGTGCCACCCCGGAACCTGGGGGCCAGGTTGGGAGGAGCCTCAGTCCGGCCTGGAGGGAGGCAGGAGACCTCACTGGCTGGAAGGGGGCCCTCCGGGTACCCCTTTGCCTCCCTCTGCCATGCCCCCCCCATTTCCCCTCATTGCCGGCCTTGTCTCCCCAAGGCTTCTACTTAGTCCCTCTTCTTATTCTCCCCTAATTCACCCTTTACACTGCCTCCCGTGCTCCCATTTTTGGGGATCTTTAGCATTTTTTCTTTCTCCCATTTCACTCCCACACTTTCCTAGTCTGTCTTCCTCACACACTGCTTTCATGGAGTTCTCATCTCACCATCTTCCTCCCGCACAGCCAATCTGTTCCTGCTCATTTCCTCCATCCTGGGGTCGCGGACTGCAGGCCCGCACACGCAGTTTGTGCAGTGGTTCATGGAGGAGTGTGTCGGCTGCCTGGAGCAGGGCAGCCGGGGCAGCATCCTGCAGTTCATGCCTTTCACCACGGTGAGTGTCACCAGCGGCGGGGTGGCTGCCTCCAGCTCAGGCGGCTCAGAGCCTTTTCGCCGAGGGGGCATTCAGGGCCAGCCCTCAGAGTAGGGAGGGGGCTTCTTTCCCCACTGGGACATCAGCCTGCCGTAAGGAGGCCCTGGTGAGCAGCTCTGCCTGTCTGTCTGTCTGTGGCAGGTGTCAGAATTGGTGAAGGTGTCAGCCATGTCCAGCCCCAAGGTTGTTCTGGCCATCACGGACCTGAGCCTGCCCCTGGGTCGCCAGGTGGCTGCCAAAGCCATTGCTGCCCTGTGAGGGCCTCAGAGCTACCATGGGGGGGTCAGGGGGCTGGGAGGGTCCTGAGCCCCAGATCTCTCCAAGCTGCCGTGGGGGGGGGCGGGGGGCTGGGAGGGTCCTGAGCCCCAGATCTCTCCAAGCTGCCATGGGGAGGCGGGGGGCTGGGAGGGTCCTGAGCCCCAGATCTCTCCAAGCTGCCATGGGGGGGGCGGGGGGCTGGGAGGGTCCTGAGCCCCAGATCTCTCCAGGAGGGAATAGTGGAGAAAGATGAGACATCATTGCTCATATCCACGTGATGTAAGAGCCCTGCATAGGCTTCCAGCTCTTTTTCCTGCCCCCTGACTTCTGACCTCTAAGGCAACTCCTACTTCTTTCATAACTTCCTCTCCTCTCTCCTCTGCCAGTGCCTGGGGGGTTGGGGGGCAGCCGACTTCCTTAGCCCCAGGTCAGTCATTCCCCGTAGGCACCTCCTCATCCCAAGAGGGGATTGCCGTGAGAACTTTATGCATGGGATGTGGATATCTGTAGATATATAAATTTTTATATGAGGGGGTGTTCACCCTGTTTGCTCACGTGTAAATAAAGATTGTCATGGATGCCTGTGACTGTGAGTGTTGTTGGGACTTGTGCCTGACTACGGATGAGGATCGGTGTCTTTAGAGAGGCCCGTCCTGTGCTTGAGAAGGAGAGGGAGAGGCACCGGAGAGCTGGGCTCAGCTTTCCACATTTGTTCTGTCAGCTCAGGCAAGACCCAGTGGGGTGAGAGCAGCGATCCTGTCTCCCCATCCCCCAAGGTCAGACTTACCCTGAGAAGAGAGCGAGTTTGGCTGAAGGCCCGACTGATGTTGGGGTAGGGTGTCCTGTTCTTCTCTTGCTCCCCACACAGCCCAGCCCCACCCAGAGGCTGACCTGTCCTGAGTCTGGTCTTTCCCTTCAGAAGGCCTAGGGGGTTAAGGAACAGGGGCTCTGTTTAACTTTTCCTGGCCTGTTCCACATTTCTCTCGATTTCTTCAAGGCAGACAAAGTGGAGGTCCTGAGCTTGCAGCTAGAGGTTCTGAGCCCTGCCTGGCCAGACCCTGCTTTATAAGGGACTATGTTTGGAAGGATGGTAAGAGGAGACTGAGGAGCTGAGGAGGGTGGAATGGGAACTGCTTGACTGTCTCGACCACCCCATGTCTAGTGGGGGTGACAAGGGCTCTAACATGAGTCTTTAGCTGCAGGGCGTGAAGAGCCTGACCTGGCACCTCCCTTCCATGTCTCCCCACCCTTTGGAGGCCATGAGCATGAGGCCAGCAGGAAAGTGACAAGTGGCATTAAGCCTGGTGAGCGAAAGGAGTGCAGGGCCTGAAATTCACATTCCGACCCGAGCTGGAGTGGACAGGCTAGTGTTTTTGCAGGCAGTAGGTAGCCAGCCCTGTGCTTCAGCATGGTCTAAAGGCTGTGGGATGGAGCCCAGCTCTGTCCTCTCCCTGTACCCATGATCCATCTGTCTTGTCTTCCCTACTGGCTGTCATGGTGTGAGGACAGGGACTATGTCTGCTTTGGTCCCTGCTGGGTCCCTACACTTAGCCCAGCGTTTACACAGTGTAAGCACTGAAATAAATGAATGCTCAAGATTGAATGGCCCTGCACCCTCTTCCCTCTCAGACCCTTCCACCATTCACCAGCACCCTGAACCCCTGGGCAGTCACCAGCCAGACTAAGAAGGAGAAAGACATTTTGTGGAGACAAACACTTTATTATCCTGCAGCTTGCCTGCAGTGAGAAGAGGTAGAAGGTGAACAGCTGATTCGCTTACAGGCTCTCTTGTGCCCCCATCCCCCATAATTTCCCTCCCACAGTCCCATTCGCAGTTCAGGAGGGCAAACACATAGCCATCTGCCCAGCTGTGAAAGGAGTCTGAGTCCAGACCCTGGAGGGGCATGGTCCAGGGTTGTGTGCCTGTCATGCGCCTGTCGGGTCTTTGTGGAGAAGCCCAAGAAACCTGAGAAACGCCAGTGATGCCTGAGCAACTCAATGGGAGTCAGAACATACCCCAAAACTTAGAAAAGCTAGAGCCCCTAGCCCAATCATGGGAGCCCGGGGCCAAGCTCCCAGCTCTGGTCCAGGATTTGGTGCCTGTGGGGAAGACAAGTGGCAAGGACAGCGGACTGGCAGACGCAGGAGTATGCGAGGCAAGTGGAGGCCAGAGTGTGGTTACAGGGACCCAGCTGGGGAACACTGCTGTTTAAATATTAAACAGGGATGACTTGTCTCCCACGTGAGAGACCTCCTGGTGCTCCCAAGGGCTCCAAGGTAGGTGCCCTTGGGGCAGGTGCTTGACGGAGGATTTTCCCGTTGCCCACCACAGAGCTGGGCATGGGAGCCGTCACTGGAATAAATACTTGGTATTTACCTAGCTACCTCCCAGTCCAGGGGACGGGAGAACAGGGAGACAGAGTGATAGGCCCAGAAGTCAGGGCCTCTTTCCCACTCTTTGTTCTTTAAATATTAGGTTTAAATAAAGATAAATATTAAATAGAGATAAATATACTGCACGAGGAGGAGTTTGCTCAGGGCTGAGCAAGGTAGCGCAGAACCCGGTAGGCCTGCTCCAGGAAGCTCTGCAGGTTGGCGACAACCAGGACACCTCCTGCCCTGCGCTGGAAGGCCGAGGTGAAGGTCGGCATGGGTCCTTGGGTGGGGTGTCCTGGAGGAGCCACCCCCAGGTCTTCCATCTGTGGAGGAAAGATGAGGTGAGTCAGAAGTTAGGCCAAGTGGGCACGGTACTCTAAACAAAATGCTCAGAGAGCTGACAGACTGTAGATTACATGGTTAATGGTACAGATCAGGACCTGAACCCAGGGTCCACTGATCTATCCCCTCTTGCCAACTATGAGGAGCAGAGGTAGGCCAGAAGAAAAAGGGTTGAGTAGGATGGAGTGCTGGGCCCAATACACAGGCCCTAAAGAAGGCTCCCATCCCACCCCTAGAGAACAGCCAGGACCCTAGGCATGTGCCCCTTGCCCTGTGAGCTGCGTGGGGACAGCCTTTGGGGCCCAGGCTCCATCAAGGCCCCTTTTCTTTCTCAGCTCTGCTCCAGAGCAGGCTCACCTGCACCCAGATGTTGATAGCAAAGTCAGTGACATCCAGCTGCAGCAGGTCCAAGGTGGGGGTGAGCTCGGGGGAAATCCCAGCCAGGGCCTGCAGGAGGCCCTGGTAGAGGAAAAGGCCGCTGTGGAGTTGGCTCAGGCAGTCCATCTGGGAGGACACAATATGCAGGTTAGGGTATAGGTGACTGGCTCACTAGGACCCTAACCCACTCAGGCCCCCAGCTTGGAGCCTGGCGATCCACACCCTCTTCCTTCCAGATGCTTACCGCTTCCAGGGCCTGGCTGGAGCAGCTGTTCAGGGGAGCCTGGGTGATGCCCAGAGAGTGGCCAAGCAGCACGAGCTCCTCTGGATGGCACAGCTTGTGGGTAACACACTGAGGACAGGGAGATGCAGAGTGAGAGGCCAGTGTCAGGGGACAGCCTCCCCTCCTGATCCTTCCCACCTCTCTGTGATCTCCTCACCCTATATTCTGCCAGGCTTCTCGGCTCCATGCCACCCTGTCCCCCACTGGTGATCCTCTGGGCCATCCTCCCTTCTGATTTGGTGCCCCACTCCCGTCCTAGCCCCAGCTCCAGGGGTTCTGCTCCCTAGAGCAGGGGCTCCAGACTTCCTTCCACTTCTCTGGTGTCTCGCTTTCGGTGCCTTCCTGACGCCTGTCCTCTGGTATCTTCCTGTACCTCCCTCCTGTCCCATGGCTCACACCCTGTCCCCACACTGCCTCCTCTCTGGGCATCTTTGCCACTCACCAGCCTCTCCTGTAGTGCCGCTCCATCAGCCCGAATCTTCCTCACTTGCTCTAAGCACTGGAGCAGGAAGCTCGGGGACAGGGAGTTGGCAGGGCCCAGGGGGATGGCTTCTTGCACCTTCCATAGCGCAGTGTGCCAGAGCAGCAGCAGCAGGGCTGGGGACAGACATGGGCTCAGGCTAGTCCTCTCTCATCACCCTCCTTTCTGGGAACACTGAGTTGCCCTAATGCCCATTCCCGGAACCAGAGGGCTCCCCAGACCCTCTGTCCACTCTGCCTGCTGTGCCCATGGCAGACAGCTCTCCGATGGGGCAGGACACTCACCTATCAGCTTCATGGGGCACTGGGTGGCAGGCTCAGCTGTAGGTCTTGGTGGGTCTAGGCTGCAGGCTCTGGGTTCTGCCAGGGGCCAGATACGAGGCCCTTTATACAGAACCCCATCAGGGCTTGGGAGGAAATTACCTGGTGCTGCGACTAAGACTTAGTAATAACTTCCCAGATTTATGCAAATTTGACATCCAGGACAATGCAGGGGGTTGGTTGAAGAAGCTGTTTGCGAAAGTTTTGTGAAATTATGGAATCTCTAATTCCCCTTTGACGTCTGGCCCCCCTCACGCCAGCCCCCCCAGCTCCTCCCAAGCCTGGAGTGCCCCAGGGTGTTTGAACGGAACTGCTGAACAAAGGCTGAGCCTGGAGTAGGGTGAAAGCCCTGGAGGCTCCAGTGGGTCCGACTGAACGGCAGGCTGTTTGAGGCCAGCCTCAGGACTGCCTGCCCCCTACTCTCTCCTGCAGCCCTGGGCCGGGCAGCTCCTTTGGCCCTCTGCCTTGGGATTCTCAAACCACCTGTGTCCCAAACCCCCAGATTCTGAGAGAGACAGAAGAAGCCAGTTGTCCTCCTTAATCCCCAAACTTCCAGGATGCTGCTTCCTGGGTCCCCCACCTGAGAGGTCAGGAACCTGAGGTAGAGGCACTGGAGCCTCACCTTTCACTCCACCACCCCAGGTTCCAGGCCAGCCACCTGGAGCTGGTTAGCTGGGAACTCCCCAGTCACCCCCCATGACTCATTCCTTTAAGCCCCCGTAATCCTGGCAGAGACCAGAGGAAACCGGATGTCTGTCCCAAATGAAGCAAGACCCTTAGCTGCTCTTGGCTCACCTGCCTTCTTCTTGCCACCTTCTCCTGCACTACCCCTTCTCCTCTGCCGGGCGACTGCAGAGTCCCCAAAGCTTTGAAATGGAGACTGGCTTTCCTGACTGGGCTCACTGTCACAGGCAGGAAGCTGCCAGCTGGAGTGTGTGTGCTGCCCTGAGGTGGAGAAGGGCTGGGGGTGAGAAGGGGCAATTCCCAGTCTCAGAATCCTGGGCAAGTGGAATGTCAGCGCCTTCAAGTCAATTCTAACCCTGTGAACTGGGCCTGAAGGGAGTGCCTTGCCCAAGGTCAGTGGTGGCAGAGTCAGGGCTAGAACCCAGGCCTTCTGCCAGGGTCCAGTCTGGGACATTCTGACCAAGCACACCCGAGGCTGTCACTTTCCCAGTGTACCTTCTAGTGTTCCAAGGAACTGAGACATCCCAGGATGAAGGGATGGCTCACAGGGCAGGGACCATCTCTGGGTCTGGAGTGCCCCCTGGTGGCCACTGCTGGTAGGGATGTCACCAGCTGATGGATTGACTTGCTGCTACCTGGTTCCTCTCCCCTGCAAGGCTGGCCACTTCCCAGAGCCCTGACTCCACCTCAGGCGACCCTATTTGTCACTGTGCAGACGGAGCCCAGTTCTATGCCTAGCATCTTAGGGGTAGAGGGCCAGGCTTAGCAACTGTGGAGGGCAGGAGAGTCACAGTTTTAAACACATTCCCTTCCCCTCCTCAACAGTTACCAAGTACTTAGCATGCACTCGGTGCTAAGCACTTTCTGTGCATTACTTCATCTGTTTCAACAAGCCTCTGAAGTGGGTACTCAGAGTCATTTCCCTTTTTACACAAATCCAATCTGACCAAAGAGAGGTTAAGTAGCTCACCAATGTGTTAGCACTAAGGTCAGCCTTGTGTCAAAGTCTTGACCAGTATGGCCTTCCTCACATGTGACCAGGCCAGCTCTGGACTGAAATTTTAGTCTTCACTGACAGTCCAGCTGTGTTGAATTACCTCAGGAAATATGTCACTTCTAGGAAGGTGACCAGAACGGTGAAAGTACTCAAAGTCATGATGTGAAGAAAACAGGATCTTCCACTGGGATAGAGGGTGGCAGGGTTACTGTGTGGTCTCTGAGGTAGAATGGGAACAGAGAGTAAAAGCACTGCCCATCAGTTTGCAGCTTAACAGGAAGGAAAGAGCTTTTTGTCAGTCAGAAGTGTTAGAAAGTGGAGTGGTTTGCTTCCAAAGAAAGTGAGCTTCCCATCCATCTCAACAGGGCTGGCACCTTTCAAGCCCCACTGCTGGGTCCGGCACCCTCCACTCCACACTGTCTTTCCATCCTTTCAGCTAGTAGGATGTGTGTGACATACCCCCTCACAGATGAGGGAAGGCCTCAGAGAGGTGAAAGGCCTTGCCCCAGATCACAGTCAGTGGCAGAGCCAGGCTGGGTGTGCCGTCAGGTCAACTTCCCAAGGCCGTGCTGTTCCCATTTCTACTTCCTTTCCGGACAGGGGTAAGTCTCACATAAGGGGGTCAATCCAGACTTCAGCCTCCCTCCCATTGCCTGAGGAGAATAAAGATCCCGTGGAGAGTAAGGGACTTGTTCCTGGCCATGACACACAGGAACTGAGCACGTCCGGAAGCTGAGAGGCCGAAACAATCTTCTGACTGGGTAACTCCTGTTACTCATCCTTTAAACTTCCTAGTCTTTCCCAGGTTTTTCTTAATGGCCAGAACTGGCAGGCGACTTCTCATGCTTCCTGTTTTCACTTGGCACTGGGCTTGGAGCACTGTCTAATCGCAAAAAGATCTGGAGTAACTCTCATTTGCTGTTGAGGGGGGAGTATAGACTGTAAAACCACCTTGGAGAGCACCTTCAAATGGCGTCGGGCAGCACCTGCCGTCCTCTGACTTCATACGGAGGAAGGAGGACCAAGATCGGCACCCCAAGGCTGAGTTCCGACGTGCCTCATCTCCGCCACCTTGACCAGTTCTGACACTGTTGTTGCCTGCCAGGGCATTCTGCTTCTCTGCCAGGTGCCATAATGCACTGCGTTAGCCACATGGAACCCACAGACAGTACTCCTGATTATGGGATTTATTAGGGAAGAAGCACTTTACAGTTCAGGTCCAGGAACCCTCAGGGTACAGCTCTGCCATCAGGGCAGCCTAGGTTCAGCAGTGCTGCCAGCTGGCATCTCGTCACCCCCTGGGCCGCTGCTGTGTTCGGGCCAGGTTACAAAGCTCTTCTAGCTGTGCCGGTACATACCCAGAGACCCCCTACTCCGCTGATAAGCCTGGGCCCAAAAGTGCTCAGCTTTCTTTTTTCCATGGGTGAGGAAGCCCACTGTGGGTCTCCTGCCAGTCTCTTCTGCCTCTGTTTCTCTCCATCTTTAACATTGCAGCGGTCTATCTCTAGGTCTGATTCCCGGAGCTTCTCAGCACGGGGATCCTGGATCCAAAGACTGTGTTCTGTTCTTGGCTGTCCTTCCTTGGCGGTGGTGGGACCTTCTCTTCCCTGCCTCTAGGATGGCTCATTTCAAGCCCAGTGGGGTGGTAAGACTGTGTAATCCTCTACTAAAGCAAACCAAACCCACTGACATGAAGTCAATTCTGACTTACAGTGATCCTGTAGGAGAGAGAACTGCCTCACAGGGTTTCAAAAAAGCAGCTGGTGGATTTGAACTGCTTTTGGTTGGCAGCCATAATTCTTAATCTCTGTGCCACCAGGGCTCCTTATTTCCACAGTTCACCTGGTCATTTGGGTGGGAGTTCTAAGACCACCGTAAAAAAGGCCACATGAAAGTGAGCCATCACACCACACTAGTCAAGACGGAGATGGGCATGTCTTGTGGCCAAGTAATTCTGCTTCTCAGGGGCTTTACAGTAGGGATCTTGGACTTGATCAATGGACTTGACCTGCCAGCCAAATCTGGCCTGCCTCTTGTTTTTGTATGCCCAGAGCTAAGAATGGTTTGGGCATTTTTAAGTGACTGGTGAAAAAAAAAAATCAAAAGAATATTTCATGGCAGATAAAAACACGAAACCCAAATTTGAGTCCATAAATAATTCTTTTAGGTATTGTCTATGGTTGTTTTTGTGTTACAAAGTCAGAGCTGAGTTGTGCCAGAGGTTGTGTCACTCAGAAGCCAACAGTATTTATTATTTGGCCCTTTAAGAAAGTGTGCAAACTGTGTACACAGTACACGTGTCTGAGGAGACACATATACAGATGCTCTCTGCAGCCCTATTGGTAATGTTAAATAGATGGAAGCATAAAGACCCAGCGGTAAATTATGGTATATACACACTACATAGCTCCCCCCAGCACCCCAGAATGAAAAGTTCACAAGAAAAGGGGCACTTTGTTTTAGTCTCTTAAATCCCTAGTGTCTGGAACAGGGCTGGACACATGTGTCAGCATGTTTAGATCTCAAAAAGCACACTGAGTGGAGAAGAGCAAGTTACATCCATGTGACACACAAAAACTAAAAACTCAATGCTATATATTGTAGTGAAAGTATCACAGTAGCTCTCTTTAGGGAGGAAAGGGCCTGGAAAAGAGGGACTTCCATCTTATCTGTAATGTTTTATTTCTTCTTTGATTAAAACTCGATATAGTAATAAGGTGTCAACATTTATTAACTTGAGTAGAAAGTATATGGGTTTCGTTATCTTTTTGTACTTTTCTGTAATTTATTTTCAGATAACTTTTTACTGAGTTTTTAGTGACTGTTGACACAGCAAGTTTGGCTCCTGTTTGACAAGCTCCACACAAAGTTTTCAGTGACATTACATTTGTCACAATTTGTCAACATGCTTTATTTGAACACTTTCTACAGGTACCATGTAGTGACACTGACTACAGTTTTTGAGTTGTGCAATCACTCTCATCCTTACTTTTGGAGGTGTTCGTCCCTCCCTGTCTTAGTCACCCAGTGCTGCTGTAACAAACACAAGTGGATGGCTTCAACAAAGAAAAATTGGTTCTCTCCCAGTCTAGGAGGCTAGAAGTCTGAATTCAGTGTGCCAGCTCCAAGGGAAGGCTCTTTCTTTTGGTTCTGGGAGAAGGTCATTGTCATCAGTCTTCTCAGATCAAATGCTTTCTCAGCACAGGGGCCTTGGGTCCAAAGAACATGCTGTTTTTCCAGTTGTTTCTTGGTGATGTGAGGTCCGCATGTCTCTCTGTTCATTTCTTTTATATCTCAAAGGAGACTGACTCAAGACACAACCTTATCTTGCAGCCTGAGTCCTGCCTCATTAATGTAACTCTTCTAATTCAGAAACCCTGGGACAGGGTGGTTAAGTGCTACCTCTGCTAACCAAAAGTTTGGCAGTTCCAGGCACTCCTTGGAAACTCTATGGGGCAGTGGTATTCTGACCAGTAAGGTCACTATGAGTCGGAATTGACTTGGTGGCTTCTAATTATGACTCATTACCATCACAGAGGCAGAATTTACAATGCATAGGAAAATCCCATTAGATGACAAAACAGTGGACAATCACATAATGGTGGGAAATCAGGGCCTAGACACATTTTTGGAAGACACTATTGCATCTGTGACACTCATTAACATAAAATCATTGCTCACTAAGGGTCCTATCTTTCAACCTTTGCTGTTGTCAATTTGATCCCCTATGGACAGTTCTCACGGAATAGTCCTATAGGGTCCTACAGTCCTATAGCTAGTCCTATAGGGTTGCCATGAGTCAGAATCAACTTGAAGGCAGTGGGTTCTTCTTAATAGTTCTGAAAAGAGGATGGTACTCAAAGCAGTCTTTTTTTTTTAACTAGTTAAGGTAAGCTATTGCTTTTAAGACATCATGGGATATTTTTGTTTAAGGTTTAAACTCAAGGCAATAGTTTCAGGGGTTCGCCCACCCTCCAGGGCTCTGGCAAGTCTAGAATCCAGAGTGTGAAACTCTCTTCTATGGTTTTCTTCTTTTCATCAGGATTCTTCTATGGAATCTTATTTTTTTGTGTGTGACTAAGTGCAAGTATACAACCCAAATCAATTTTGTATGCCCGCCTATCTGCAGCTCCATCTGCTCTCCCCACTTGGTGACAGCACACTCTTCATTTCCACTCTATACTTCTAGCATCCTCTTAATGTACACCTGTCCCCTCCTTTCCACCCTCTTCTCTCCCACCTAGAAAGAAACCAGTAGGACAGCCTCCTGTAAGTGTATAAAACCATAAAGTACATATACCATATGCTCACACTGTGTCACTGAGACCATTTCTATGGAATCTTTTATCAACATGTTCAGTAATAGTCACCAGGCACCACCTAGTTCTTCTGGGCTTATGGCAAAGGAGGCAGCTGTTCAGGGTGGCAATCAGCCACACATTCCACATCCCCCCCTCTATTCTTGACTGCCCTTCTTTCTGGGTCACTCCAGGTGAAGAGTCAATTGTTGTGCCTTGATTAGCTGCTTGCAAGCTTTTAGGACCCCTTGCAAGCTTTTAAGACCCCAGGCACTACCAACTAGGAGGTACAACAGAAGTACCAAGCCTGTTACTAGGCTAATAATTGGGAAGTCCCATGAAACCATGACCCTAAATTTTTAAATTAAAAACCAACCAACCAACCCTGGAGGATGGGGAATACAGAGCACTACCCAAGCCTAATATGACACTAGATTTTCCAGTGGATAAAAATCCAAGCCAAGGGGATGAAATACAAGAAGCTTCTACACTATGAGCAGACAGAAAAACAGCCCTTAATTCAAGGTGGGCAAGAACTGGTAAGCGACGGCAAATGACTCTGACTTTAACAGTGATCAATCACCTCGCTCACCAATCACATCAACGAAGAAAGAGTCTGAACTGGTGTGGTTACTAGGGTAGAAGAGGGGAATGGAGGATCAGTGCTTACTGAGCTTCTCTCTGGGTGGTGGTAAAATCTGGATCAATATAATTAGTGTCAATGAACTGTCCATGTAGATTGTTGAAATGGCATGTTTTGTTATATGTATATCTAACACAATAAATAAGAAAACAGGATTTGAGGCTCATCATGAGGAAGAATATTAACTCCAACCCAAAATGTTACATAGGTTCAGAAAAAGCCATACCTGCCCTGATGTGTTATGTATAGGTCTCCCTGTCGCACTCACAATGTCACTTTTAGAAGTCATAAAATGGTCAAGGGCCAGCAGGACTGCCATATGGAGACAAAGAGCAAATGAACAAACACAACAAAAAACTAAAACCAGCAGATGACACAAGCTGGGAGAAAGCAGTACAGCCTGACAGATTATAAGCTAAACTTAGTGACAGACTGCCCTGCGTTCACTTCACAGCTCCGCCACCAAGACTCATTTAACCAACCTAAACCTGTCTTCACTCCTTAAAACACGCACGCAGGAAGCAGGTGTTCAGTGTTAGTCCCCCACCTCATCCTTCCTGGAAGGGACTTGTAAAGATTTTCTTCTTCTGAACTGCCCTGTAAAATCAAAGGATAAAATGGAGTAAGGACTGGTAAGGACTGGAATTCTTAAAATAATGAAGAGTTCGGACTCTACAGTGATCTTCCACAAAAACTGAGGGGTACATGTAGGGAAGATAATAGGAAGTGCTGTCTCATAAAACAAACTTTAGGAGTTCCATTATACCAACAGATGTTAGCTTATGGGGAACGGGAGATGACAAATCATTTGTGACCAAGGCTGGGTCAGGGTCCAGGTCAGGAACCACAGCAATGCCTGTTCAAAGCATGTGTTTAATGGGAACTAGAAACACTGGGAGATGAAGACCTGATGGGCACACTGGTCCCTTCCCAACACACAAGACGTTATTGGACCATACAGCGGTGTCTGGCACTGGGCAAGAGGTGGGAGGATACAGAAAGTTCCAGAAATGTCCCGGGCTTTTCAAGCACTTACAAACCAGTTGGGAGGATGTGGCCTTCGTATCAACTACCTCCTAAGATTTATCTCCGTAAGAAACCAAAGACAAACCACTGTGAGCCAGGCAAGCCTGGAGTGTGGGGGAGCTGAGCCCAGAAGAGGCCAGTTTCAGTGAGGGGCACAGGGGATGGAGCTAAGGCAGAGGCAGAGACCTATGATCTATCTTCCAGATCACAGACGGCTTGGCAGGAACAAAGAGCACACACTCAGCAATGTCCCAGGTGCCAGCCAGAGACATGTGTAATTCCCACACCCTGGTTACTGGCTGAGGGAGACTGAGACACAGGTGGGCACACAGTCCCACTTGTAACTGGATTAAATGGCCTGGGCCAAAAGGAAGCCTCTCCTGCCTGCCCCACCGATGATGCTGCTCCCAGTAAGGCCACCCCTGCTCCGTAAGATCCCATTAGGTGAAACCTTGTTCCCAGCCTCATGAGACCCTTCTTTTTCTTCTGCAACTTTTTCTAACCTTGAGCCTCCAGAAGCCTCTAGGTCCCTAATTCTAAAGCCAGGAGATCACTTAGTTGAATCCTTTATCTTACAGATGTAGACCTAGAGCCTGAGAGGCTTAGTGACTGGTCCACTGTTTGACGGCCAGACAGAGGAAGAGAAAACCCAGACCTTTTGACCCCAGCCCAGGGTCTCTTCACCCTCTCCTCAGCTTCCCCTGCACCTAGGACTCCAAGACTACGAAAATATCTGGTTCTGTCAATGTTCAAGTTGTGTGGTTGATGTGGAGTAACTAAATGATGCACAAACAACTTTGAAGAACTTTTTTATTGTTTAAAAATCATAATGGAAGCTTCAAAAAACATACAATGCGACACATGTCCGAATTCTAGTCCCCCACTCCCTAGGGGAAAGTGCAGGGCTGTTCCCTCCTATCCTGCTTCCCACACCACTAGCCAGGACCCTGCCCTGGGAGACCACCTGCCACCTACCTGCCCATGGGGCATTAAATCATTGGCTGGGGAGGGGCCCTGGGTGAGGTTGGGGTGGCTGGCTCTCTGGACCCCTCACCCCTGCACATATGCAGTCTGTGAGCTGTTGGGCAGGAAGCAGGGCTGGCTCTCTGGGCAGGCAATCCCCCAAGGGGAAAACAGAAAGAGCCAGCCCCTGACTCACCCCACCCCGCCCCAGCCCCCAGCTCAAGGAAAGCTGTCATCGTCATCTTCAGCCATCTCCTTGGCGAACTCCAGGTCCTGCTGCTCTCGCTCCCGCCGCTCCTGGAAGAGGAGGTCAGTGAGGCTGGGCTCCTGGGACCAGTCAGGCTTGTGCTCTCAGCCCCTCTGGCCAGAACCCAGAACCCCCCAAGGCTTTACTCTGCTACTGACCCTACCAGACACTTCCCTTGTCCCTTTCTGCAGAGAAGTTCCATCATTCAGTCTTACCCCCAACAGAAGGAAGCTTACCTCTGCAGATTCCAAGTCCTTGTTGTAGGATTTGGGAGGAAACCTCATAGCCTGCAGCACAGGAGAAAACAGTAGCAAGATGAAGGAAGGCAAGATGCAGAGGAGGCACCGATATACATTTATTGGGTCCCTTCTGTGTACCACACACAGAGATAAACATGACATGCTGCTGGCTGGTTTAGTACAGTGTAGAAGCCAGGCACAGAAACAAATTACAATTTTTAATAAGAAGCAGTAGGAGAAGCAGAATCTGAAAAAACACCTGCCTAGCCTTCTCGATCACAGGGTATGGGGAGTTGGTGCAGAGGAAAAGGAAGAATGGAAGGAAGTGAGGCTAGAGACACCGGAAGGGGCCAGATCAAAGAGGACCCGTGTATCATGCCAAGTACAGCACCTGCCAGCTTTTAAGCAAGAAAAGCAATATTCTAGGTTTCTTGGGGGAAAGACTCCTGAAAAAAAAAACTGTGACCAAACAGTAACAGCACCTGATTCAGTGCCTGACTCACAATAAGGGTTTAGTGCCCTTTTCTGGAACTGGACACCAGCCCCAGATCTTGCACAATTTAGACTTCTTTAAGGGCCTTAACAGAGCCCTGGTTGTGCAGTGGTTAGAGAACCTGGCTGCTAAGTGAAAGGTCAGCATTTCAAAGCCACTAGCTGCTCCCTGGGAACCCTATGGGGCAATTCTACTCCATCCTTCAGGGTTCCGGAAGTCAGAACTGACTTGATGGTGAAGGGTCTGGTTTTGGACAAGCGCTTTAATATGAGTCCCCGGGGGCACAGTTAAGTGCTGGACTAGTAACTGAAAGGTTGGTGGTTCAAACCCACCCAGAGAGGCTCCTTGGAAGTAAAGCCTGGCAATTTGCTTCCAAAAGGTTGCACAGCCTTGAACACCCCATGGAGCAGTTCTAGTCTACACACATGGTGTCACTGTGAATTGGAATAAATGGCATGCAACGAGTGTCTGAGTACACTGATGTCATTTAATCCCAGCAATCCTCTGAAGCAGGTAAGGTAGGTCATCTCTCACTGTCAGCTTCACAGATGGAGACAAAGGGTCTCAGAGACATTAAATGACTCACTCTCAACTCCTGGCGAGCCCCCCTGCCTACCAGGCCCCTTTAAAAGCAACAGAAGTGGTTGTGCCCCGACGAGCAACTGGCTGTGGAACCAGAGCAAAGACATGCCCCACCTCAGGCCCCACCCTGGCATTCTGACTTTACAGAGACGGGCTTAGAAGAGGGTGATCCAAGTCCTTCTGCCTCTGAGAGGTCAACAGGTGTGAACGGCAGAGTGGGCTGCTGCCCAGTGTTCCTCCACAGCCTGGGGTCTCACCTTGACGGACATGTTGTGGATATCGAGGCAGAAAGAGATGCGCTGGTGGAACGCCAGCTGGGGCTCCCGGGTAGAATAAATGTCAATCATCTCCTTGGACTGGACATAGCCCTTCTCGTGGTTGATGCTGGCCTCAATGACGCCATCCCGGATGGCCTGCCGGCCCCGAAGGAAAAGTCACAAGAAAGCCTGTCTTCTAAGTCCTAGGATATCTTCTGCCCCCCCAGCCCACTGTCCTCTTTCTACCCCCTAGTCACACACATACACAGACACACACAGACACAGACAGGCAGGCAGACAGACAGACAGACAGGCAGACAGACACACACATACACCTTTCTCTTGCAACTTCTGGCTTCACTGCCAAACACTAACACCCCCAGAGAAGATGATTCTCCTGCTTTGCCTACTCCCATCCTGGGCTGATCTCCCCTTACTGTCACCACTGAAATAGGGCACGAAGGTGACAAGCTGGGCAGTGTTGGCTCCTGAGCCAGCCTGACCTTGGCAACAATGAACTCTGCATCCTCTGGGCTATCCAGCTGCAGCTTCTGGGCAATGTCAGCCAGGGAGATTCGTGAGTATGAGAGGCTGATCATGCGCACACCTGGGAGAGGAAGAAGTGCTAGGCGGTGGGCAAAGACCCTTCACCCGCCCATGTACAGCCATGAGGTTGTTCCTGTCCTCGGGACAACCCCGGTCTGGGGTGTGCTTTTCCAGTGGTCCCCAGACCCCACCACACACCTGTCTTAATCACATTGTGCCGCAGCCGGATGATGAGGGTGTAGGTTCCATCGGCCTGAAACTTCTCTCCAAACTGATCCAGGACCTGGTTGAACTTGGCTAGGTTTCCAGTCCTGACAGCTAGAGGGCAGAGGGAAGATGAGACAGTGTAAATGGACACATGCAGCAGCACCAGGGGCCACAGTGCTAGGGAGCGTGGCTGGCTCCGGTCAGGAGACCGTCTTACCTTGGGTCAGAAGGAAGTAGGGCATGAGTGAACGCTTGAGGGAGGGTTGACGGAACTGCAGCCGGTCCGGGATCTCCCCCAGTAACAGCTCCACCACAATAAGAAGCTTGTGCACCTGGACAGAGGGTCCCATAGGAACAGTGAGTCGAAAGCCCCACAGAGTGGAAGAGCATGAGATGGGGCGTCAGTTCAGTGAGCCAAGTGGGAAGCAGGAAACGTTAGAGTGCTTTATAGCACGAAGAATGGAGGAAAAAACCCAAGCCTGTGCTAGGCATGGTATAAAATCCCTGCCATTTTAGCCAGATACTAGGAACCTCTGATCCCATGGCCACACCCAGCCTGATGCTTAATTTCATCTAGCTAACCAGTGAAAGCACTCTGAAACAGGCCAGAGTGGCAGTTTTTATGGCTCAGAAACAGGGAGGGAACCGGACCCAGGGCCTCAAGGGGAGGATTGTGTCAGCCAACAGTGCTGACTAGGGACGAGGCTTGTTGCTAGGGACAGTAGGTGAATGAGGTGCCCAGTCTATCTGGGCAGAGACTGAAGCATAGGAAAGGGGCCTGCATGAACCTCAGTCAATGACCAGAGGTGCGTGGCTGTAAAATCGAGTCTTTTCTGTTCCACAGACTGCAAGTCTTTCTGAGTAGTATCTACTATGGAGCTGGCAACGTGGAAGGTGCAACTGACAACATTCTTCAAGAGAGCAATGAGAACACAAGATGGCTAAGTCACGAGATAGCAGTGTGGCAAGAGAGGTCGCTGTTAGTGGCCAGAGTCAATTCTGATTCCTGGCAATCCCACGTGTGTAGAGCAGAACTGCTGCGTAGGGGTTTCCAAAGGCTGTGACCTTTAGGACACAGACTGCCAGGCCTGCTTTCTAAGGCCCCTCCGAGTGGGCTCAAACCTCCAACCTTCCAGGTAGTAGTTGAGTATGTACCTGTCTGCATAACCCAGGGGCCTTGTGAAAGCAGCAGAGGGGTTAAAATGGGTCATGTGTGATCACGTTCACATGTACACACATGACACTGTCCTCAGCTCTCAAAGTAATCCACATTTGAGGGGAAATCCATGCAGGTGGCATTTAATATGTGCCTTAATGATTCTAGAAAGCAGAAAAAGGAGGGAGGACAATTCAGTCAAGGGAAGTGACTGAAAAAGAGTCCGGAGACAGTGGGAACAGTCAGCAAGCATGAGGCGGCCTGTCAGGCAGAGGGCACCCTAAGGGCTGTCAGGGGACACGCAGCAGGGACCGGAGCCCAGGGACACGCCTCTCTGCAGAGTTCAGTTTGAGGACAGAATGCTTGAGGTCTAATCTCCACTCGCTAGTTAGGAAAAGCTGTGCAACTGACTTGTTGGTTTCCTCATTCCTAACGCGGTATAATAACAACAGTAATAATACTTGGACTGTGTACCTCACACCACTGTTTTGAGAAGTGTAAGGCAACAAACAGATGTTAGTTATTATGTCATTCTACTAGGTAAGAAATGGGAGTAATGGAAGTTTGGGGGCCAGGAAGGACAGGCCTGGAGCTCTCCTCAGCTGGGCTGGTGAAAGGAATAACATGACTGGTCAGAAGACCGGCATCCAGGCTCGTCAGCAGCTCCAGTGAAGGGACTGGCAATATAAAAGCAGACAAATACAAATAAAAACACCAACACAGGGAGAGAAATCCACATAACCCAACGGAGGACTCAGTGCTGGGGAGAAGGAGCTGAAGATGATCCCAAGGTTCCTGTCTGGTGACTAGGAGGATGAAGTATTAATGTAGGTAAGCAGAGCAGGAGGCAGGACCGGTGATGGGTGGCCGAGAGGAGTTCCTTTTGGACAAGCTGACTTTGAGAAGTTGGAGGGCATCCTCCAGAGGCGGCAGTGGGCAGATGGATCTCAGTCTGCTGTCCATCAGAGGGTCAGGGTTAGTGAGGCACTCTGGTGAAGCACCATGGGAGCCAGAGTTGAAGGCAAGAAAACGAGACTAGATTGCCCACGGAGAGAACGTGGATTGAAAAACAACTGAAGACAGAAAGTTGTTGGGAAGCCCACAGGTAAGGGATGCACAGAGGAACAGTCGCTGGCTAAGGAAGCCAAGGTGCTTCTCAAGAAGGCAGGACAGTCGCCTGGGACAGAGTTCCAGTGGCTGGGGCAGAATTCAGGCTGTCATGGCTTAAGGAGAGGGCAGTAAGGAAATGAAGAGTTAGAGATGCAAAGGAGATGAAACAGTTGTTTGAGAAGGGAAGAAGCAGGGTTGGGGAAACCTTTAGCTCAGAGACTTCAGCAAACAGGTGATGGGCCAAGGCTGGAAGAGTCAGGAGGGAACGTGATGAGGGGTCCAGGCAGAGCAGCCAGACTTCAGTAAGAACGGGTGGAGAGACATCAAGTTTAAGCAGAGAAGGCAGCGGCAGTAATGGACACTGGATGCTGAGCCTCGCAACTCAGAAGCGGACCCTGGACCAGCATCACCTGGGAGCCTGTTAGACAGTACCTGCATTTCAACACGACCCTCAAGGGATTCACAAACCTATTAAAGCTTGAAAAGTGTAAGGTGGAGAAAGGTGGAAGAAGGAGAAGTTAGGGCAGAAGAAAGCACCCATCTGTTTTCTGAGAAGGCTGGCTACAGCTGAGGTCCTCTCTGGCCCTCTGCCAGACACACATTCATCCATGCCCTCTATCCACTGCAGCGTCCCTGGCCAAATACCTCACTCCAGCCCTCTCTCTGCTCCTTCCTGTTACGTGGCTCTAAACCAGGAAACTTCAAAAAGGTGTTCACCCACAGAAAATGAGTGTTGAAAACACTGTTTTACTCCACAGAGCCTCTCTTCCGGTACACTAGACTCTACGTTAATTATCTGAAGATTTTCTTTTTAAATTTTTTATTTCTACTCATCTTTCAAAGCCCAGTCCAAATAGAACTTTCTTCTGTAAGATTTCTTTAATTATTGGACCAACAACAAACTTGCTGTTGTCTGAATTTCTGAGCAGAAATAAAGGAAATCTCCAGTGACACTGACTTAATCAGGGTACACTTTTATCCAATTTCCCATCAAGGGTAGAAGGGTGGGGTTCTTCGTGTTAAGATGGGTAAGGAGTTCTGTAGCTGGGAACGTTGGCTCCAAAGCTGGCTCTGTGCCTTTACACAGTCCCTGAAGCCTTATGGAGTCAAAGCTTTTTTATAAAATTGGGAACAACAATCCCAATCACAAAATGTTGTTTTAAAACTCAATGACAAGGTCTTTGAAAAGCCTCATTTCATTCTGTTGGTAGAGACTACAGCTTTTCAGAGCAAATACTACTTCTTCTTCTTCCTTTTTATCCCTCACAGTGCCTAATACCAAGGTCAACACTTAAAAAAACACCTGGTGACTGCCAGCCCTTAGGTGCTAAGATCTACCCCCCGAGCCAGTGTACCTCATGGAGACTTTCTGGGCTCCCTGGCCACAGATGACACCAGCCCCAGTGGGTACGGGGGACCAGGGTTAGCAAAATGACAGAATGACTGTGAGGAGAGCTGGGGAATGAGGGCCATTCAAGGAGCAGGCTCAGAGCAGAAGGTGCCAGAGGTCTGGGTAGTGCCTGCTTAATGTCACCCACAGAAAGATGTCTGGTAAACCCTTGGGAGGATGAAGATGAAGGACACCTTCTCTGGCCCCTGGTGTAGGGACACAGAACCAGTCTCGGGTGAGTAAGACAGGATGGGAACGAGGATGACTGCTGCTCACCGTCTGCTTGAAGCCAACAGCTGTGTGCTGAGGGGCCTTGCGGAGGGCATTGGTCATTGTTCTCCTAGCCTCTGAGTACTCCAGCTGGATGGCTTTGATTCGCCCTGGATGTGGATGAACGGAGAGTGGGCCAAGAGAATGGCATCATCCAAGCCCCCTCTGCAAACCAGAGTGCCAAATGGGCCTCTCAGTCACCACCTGCCAGTAAACTTGCACCAAGTGAGCCCTTGGCCCTTCGGACTCGCGGGGGGCCCTCTGCTCACCTGTGTAGTAGAGGTACCTTGCCCACTCATTGTTGTTGGCCTGTTCCGGGAACACAGACTTGGACACCAGCTTCTCAGCCTGGTCGTACAAGCTGTAGTGTAGGTAGTTACGAAGCAGGAGGTTCAGCAGGGTAGCCTGTCCGTCGGCGTCATGCCGAAGGGTGGCTGTTCGGAGTCGGGCATGCAGGAAGCTTCAGGAAAAAAAAGAAAAATGACATCAGCTGCCTCAAATCACAACTCTTCAAACTGGGTTTGAAGTCTTCATGATCTCTCCATTTTTAAAAAAGAGATATACATTGCTTTTCCGTTTATTCACTGAACACTCAACTGTTGGGTACCTACCACATGAGGTACTAGTCTAAGTGCACAAAAAGGACAAAAACCTCACCCTCGGGGACCTTACATTTTATTGGGGAGACTGACAGCAGTCATGATCAATAATGTACTACATAGTATGACAAGGGGACAGGAGCGATGAAGAAATCAGGGTAGGTGCAGTGGGGAACAGAGGGCTGGGGATCAGGATGGGGTCGCAATCTTAAAGAAACTGCTCATGGTAGGACCCACAGAAAAGCTAACAGTTAAGCAAAGGTTTAAAGCAAGTACGAGGGAGTCAGCTGGGGTAGAACAGTCAGAAGTCAGGAAGCAGCAAGTAATAGGGGCCAGATCAGGTCAGGCTGATAAGCCACCATGAGGTGCTGGCTTTTCTTTTTTTTTACGGAAATGGAGTGCTACTACAGGTTATGAACAGCAGAGTAACATGTTTTCCAAACTTTCCCTCCACTGTAATTCACAAATCTGCTGACACCTGATGTGGGGTGAAGGCAAGGGCCTGGGGGACAGTCCTTGGGAACTAGATGTAGTCTCTCTCTCTAAGCTCTCACACAGCACAGGGCACATTAACCCCATTTCCCACTGGGTACCTTACAACTACCAGCTTATCTCCCTCTGCAAGCCTGCAGTGTTCTGGTAGTGACTGAACAAGGCTTTGACCCCAAGGGCTGCAAGTGAGACCTCTGGCCACCCGTACCTGCGCACCACATCCAGCTTGTCCAGGAACTCATAGACCCGGGCGTGGTAATAGTAACACTTTGCAGCCACAAGGTCTAGGGCCCGGCGATTCTGAGTACTGATTTTCTGCATCAGGTCATCGGAAATTTTCTGTGCCTAGAGACATGCCAAAAGGAAACCAAGAAGCAGTTCTTCCAAACATTCAACAGAGTTATCATGTGACCCAGCAATTGTACTCCCAGGTATATACCAAAGATAACTGAAAACATGTTTACATAAAAACTTGTAAACAAATAATCACATTAGCATTATTCATAATAACCAAATCGTAGAAACAACCCAAATGGTCTTCAACGAATGAATGACCAAAATGTGGTGTGTCCATACAAGGGAATATCATTCAGCCACAAAATGAAGCACAGACACATGCCACAACACAGATACATGTTACAGTCTTGAGAACACTGCTAAACGACAGAAGCCAGACACAAATAGGTCACTTATTACATAATTCCACTTATATAAATTGTTTAGAACAGGCAAATCCATCGACAGAAAGTGGATTAGTGAATGCCAGGGGCTGAGAAATAGGGCTGTGACTACTAATGGGTACAGCAGAGGTGATGGAACATTCTGGAATTAGCGGTGATAGCTGCACAACCTTGTGAATATACAAAAGGCCACTAACTTGTACACTTTAGAGGGACAGATTTAATGGTGTGTGAATTATATGGCCCTCCCAAAAAAATGGAACCTAAACAGGGAACTGAGGAGTAGGGCCAAAATCTCAGCCTGGGACCAACCATTTCTCAAACACGCTCATGGGACAGCGGACAGAGTGGAACTGCCCCACAGGGTTTCGCAGGCTACAGATCTTTACAGAAACCAGGTGTCACACCTTTCTCCCATAGAGTGGCTGGCAGGTTGGAACCACCAATCTCTCAGTTAGCAGTCAAGTGCTTAACCACTGTGCCACTAGGGCTTCTAACTGCTGTCATTTATCAAGATGTTGTAAAAGCTTATTACGTACACATTACTGTACTGTTCTTAAATGTGCTCTTTTAGTTGATATCAACGGTGTTTATAAGGTAACCAACATTACACCCATTTTATGTATACCCCCAAAATCCCACTGTGGTCAGAGTTCAAATCCACCAGGCACTCCCTGGAAACTCTATGAAGCAGTTCTACTGTGTCCTGCAGGGTCGCCATGAGTCAGAATTGACTTGATGGCAGTGGGTTTGGTCTTTTTTTGGAGAAATTTGCTTAACGTACAGCTGGGATTTGAATCTAGTCTTCTTTAAATTCCCTACTTTCCCCTAAAGAATCCACACAACACTGGCATGGTGCCATAGACAGGTATGGCATGACCATGGCCAGCCCTCTGCCATTCCCATGGTGGTAAAAGCACGATGTGGGGTTAGTGTGTGCTCACGTAGGGGAAGGGTTCTCAACAACCCAGTGATGATTCCACCTGTTCACCACAGGCCACTCTGCAGGGCACCCACCGTGCGGCCTGTCCCGCATACCTCTTTGTAGCGCTTGCTGTTCATCAGGAAGATGACCACGAGGAGCTGCAGATAGGCCTCCACTTCAGGCAGCAGGGGCGCAGAGGCAGCTTTTCCTGTTCGGGGACGGAACTGTAAATCGGCTTCTGTGTCCATGGGCTAGAAAAGGATATGAGTTGTTACCACGGAAAAGCTCAGTCAGACCAATCAACCAAGAATTTACTGGGCACCTACTACATTTTTTCAATAAATATTTACCACAAGACTACTATGTGCCAAGATTTTGCTAAGTGCTGGGGATATACAGCACTTGTTGTCAGATCTCATCATGAAACTGGAAGGAATACATTACAGATGGCTCCAAAAATGATCATGCTTAGTGAATTTAAAGAAGGAAAAAAAAAAAATCAGGGTGGGAAGGGGGGAGGACACATTTTCCCCTTTTCTCAGACAATAAACTCTTCATGATTTTACTCCAAAGGATGTTCTAAGTTTTCACATCTATGGAACAGACTGCATGTATATAGGATTTTAAGGAGATGAAGGTGGCTGAAAGAGTTTGAGAAAGGGCAGGACCTAGACTGTGCCCAAGAAGGATGAAGGGAGTTTTATAGCCAGAAAGATTAAGGAGCAGTCTCTCCCAGCATGGAACCATCACCACTGACCTCATGAGCACTCACTACGTCCGGGCACTGTTCCTGCTGCTTTATATATATTCTCCTCCCCAAAGTCTCTTATTCTCCCCATTGTAACATTGAGGAAAATGAGTCACAGGGAGACTGTTACTTGGCCAAGGCCCACAGGTACTAACTGAAGGAGATGGGATTCAAATTCAATGCTGCCTTCAAGACCTGTTAACCACTCTTCTATGCTTTCTCTGCAGTGAAGTTTCAGACAAAGAGGGGTGGCATCTTCTCTAGGACAACGAAGATGCCACTTGACAGGAGAGGGTACATGTTAGGGTAGTGTGGTAGGGAATGGTTTGGCTGGGAAGGTCCTGACTACCAGCTCCTTTCGCCAAGTAGGAAGAACACTAGGTTCCCTTGGGTGGTGGTAGTGGGCCAGTGATTACTGAAACGGACCTCCCTCTTCAAGCTATACCTGTCTGGGAGACAGGAAAGAATTGCATCCTGGGGTTTGAGACCAAGCCCACACCTTTCAAGCTGGCCTCATCCACTCACCTCTTCTAGGAAAGATAGCAAGAAGTCTCGAGTGGCATTATTTGAGGTGAAGAAGCCATGCACTGCCTTGTAGAGAACGTAGTGGTTGAGGCGGCGTGACGTTGAGGGCAACATGCGCAGGGCCCGCAGCACAAATCGTGGCTCCTTGCCCGAAACGGCCTTCTCCAGCTGTTTTACATGCTCCTTGATGTCTGCGGAGGACCAGCGGAGAAACAGGTAACTGCTACCTCCCACTCCCATTCCCACACTGCCAATGACCTCTTTTTCCTCATAGGATTAATAGTAATACTTACAGATTCTATAAACTGATTCTGAGATACACTCAAGATACAAGGAAAAATAAAATTGGGGTGGGGTACAGGGTACAGGGTTCAGAAAGAAGACGAAGAAAGGAAAAATAATGAGAAGGAAAACAAAAGAAATACATAGGGATTTACCCGATTCCTAAATAGGAAGACTTTCTGAACTTAAGTGATCACACATACCCACATCAAACCCTAATGAATTTGACTCCCTGTTTAAAAACAAACAAGAACAAAAAGCACTTCTGAATAAGTGTGTGTAGAAGAAAAATATCAGCAAAATATGTGACCAAAGTCTAATATTCTAAAGTATTCTTCAGAATACTCATTTTATACACACAGACTGTATAAATTCTATACACATTCTCTATAAAAAGTTAGTATAAAGGGCTAAAAAAACTTGATTGCGACAATGTCAAAATAAAACTAGACCAGATGCTATACAAGAGGAAAGACAAATACCCAACAGACACTTCAAAAATGTATTTCACTAGAGCTCAAATAATTCCCAGTAGAAGCTGTTTTCAACTACCAAATTAGCAATTTTTTAAAAAAAAATGACAAGACATGGAGTACAGTGAGAATCCCATTTCTGCTGGTGTAAGGTAAACCAAGACAGTTTTTCTGGATAACATCTATCAAAAACTTAAAAGATGTTCACCTTTCTGAACTCAGGTACATAGAATCTGGGAATCCATACTATGCAAATAATCACAAAAGTAGATGAAACACTTAGGTGCAAACATGATTGTTGCTAAGCTGTCTGTAACTGGAAACAACCTAAATGACCACCAATACAGAGAACACAAACATCATGTAGTTCCTTAGTTACCTGTGTACACCCAGCCATTAGCATGGCGTGTCTGGGCCACATTAATAACATAACACAACAATCATAGTAGCTCAAGTCTACTGAAAGCTTATTATGTGTTCAACATGTGCCAGACACAAGTTCTAAGCAGTTTAATCTTTACAACAACCCAACCAAGTAGTTACATTATTCTCACTCACACAGATGAGAAAACAAATTCAGAGTCCATACTCTAAAGGAAATGAAGTATAAGAAATACATACACAGACACACGATATACATTACACGTGTATATACACATACACACAACGCATCCAGTAGGTCACACTGATGGCACCCCTGCCACTTACTGAACATTATTTTCAGTAAAAAGGGTCGTTATTAGATATTGACGTTGTGAGTAGGAGCAGATGCAGACAACACTATCATATCCTCAAAAGCATCACCCAGGAGCATAACTTCGCTTACCTTGGTATTTTCAAGTTATTTCCTCACCTAGTTAACTGGAAAGAAAACCTAACAACTTTGTTTGGTTCCAGGTGACCCAGAACCAGGGTCACAATGGGAAGCTCTCTCCCTCCCCACTCCAAATGTGGACAGAATGCTCTAAGAGGGAAAAGTAAAGCATGAAGGAGGTACCCAGCAAAGCAGGAAACAGTACCTTGACAACCAGAACAGGAGTAAGGGCTTCAAGAAAGACAAAAAAAGTTAACGAGACCATGTGAACGCTTCAGTCAGAAAAAGAAGCTGTTAGGCCGAAGTGGTTTTTTAGGCAAAAGGTAGCTAAGCCAGAAAGCCAAGTGCTGTCGAGTCGGATCCGACTGATGGCGACCCTAGGTGCCAGAGTAGAACCGACCCCCAGAGTACTCAAGGAGCGCCTGGTGGATTTGACCTGCTGACCTTGTGGTTAGCAGTGGAAAAGCAAGAAAAACGTTTTGCACACTCAAAACTCAAATGGAAGTCCTGTGTCATCTTAGCCCCTTTTCCACACACACAAATACAAACACTGATTTCTAGAAGGATGAATCATACAGTGGTGTCGTTAGACTCAGTCTGTGGGATATAACTGGCAGCTCAGACGGGAGGACGGGGAACAAGGGGTTACCCATACCCGGTGAGGTCCAGTTCTAGATGCCACTTCAGCTGGGGCAGTTAGGGGAATAGTTCTGAGTGTGGGGAGATTATGTCATTGGAGCTGGGGTCATGAGTGTCAGGGTACAGGGAACAGACATTTAGCCTAAGAAACCGGGAGTAGTGGAGGCTGTGGTGGGGTCCTAGGGAGAGGCTGGATTCCGAGGGCGCTGTCACCCGTGATCGTGGCAAGTCCCAGGTCCGAGCTTCCGTACCCTCCAAGGTGACGGTATCCAGCTCTCTCTGGGAGTGCTCAGCCGCCGCCTTGCCGTCGGTCTCGGCCGCTGGGCCGCCACCCGCTGCTGCCTCCTCTTTCATCTCCACATCCTGGGGAGCCGGCGGCAGCGTTGGTTCTTGTTCCCCTCCGCCGGGCGGCTGTTTCGTCTTGTCCGCTCCGCGGCGCCGCGCCGAGCCCTCCTGCTTCATGGCGCCTGGGGTCGCGGCCTAGTCCAGGGACCGAGGCCGGGGCCTCACGTGAACCCTTACACCGGGGACCAGCAACCAGGCCGGCCTGCACACGAGCGCGGGCTCGCGTCGGGCCCCACGATGACGGAGCAGCTCCAAAAACCTTCCCAGCGCTTGGCCTTCTGGGAAGAGCTAGGCCTGGTGGGCCGATGGCTGAGTCAACAAAGGGGAAAGAAATCAAGAGCCGAGGTGCAGGATGGAGGCGGATCTTCGAGGGCAGAGAGGGGAGGAGCCTATATGGGCTATAGGGCTTTCTTTGGCGTGCTCCTGTGTTTTCTTTTCCTCTCGAGTGCATTTCTAAGGCTGTCCACCAGATGTCCCCTACGGCTACGCCAGCCGGCCGGAGACTCTCAAGAGCCGCGACACTAGCTTGGAATGGGTAGGGCCTATCCCGACGCAGGACGTGATGACGTCGGAGTGGTCGGGAAGGGTTCCGCCACCGAAGTCTCGCGGCTTGCTTTCCGGACGGATGGTCTTTGGCATTTCTCGAGGTTTGCTCTCAACGGCCAGGTGTAACTGGCGCGAGAGAAGAAAAGAAGGCTCTGAAGAAGGAGATAGGCAGTTGGGCTTAGAATAAAATGCAACAGGAGAATAGGAAGACCCCTTTGGGATCTGGGTTTCCGCCTCAGATTGTGGTTTAGTTTTGAAAATAAGACATAAGATATCTGTCGGTAGGGGGCGCGGATATGGAACAGGGTGCCGCCGTTTGTGTGGAAGCGCTTCAGTTTAATAAAAAATAGGGATCCACTCTCGACTGTCCAAGGCAAGCCACGTGGAGGACGAAAAACTTAGCTTAAGAATTTAGTCTATAAAGGAGTCTGACAGTGTGGATAACTGGAAGCTCAGCTCAGTGGTGTGATGGATGCTGAGCCCTGAGGGAACAGGATGAATGCCCCTATTGATAGGCTTTAGGAAGTACATTGGGGGACCTTTATGTAAAGGGACAGACTTCGTGGGGAAACCGGAGACAGAATAATGGTGTACCTCAGGAAAGCCTGAGAGTCCCCAAGGGTGAGGACGAAAACCCTTTTCACTTACTGTTCAAAGGAGCCCTTCAGTTATTCTGCAGGGTACGTGACATGAGGAAGAAGCTAAAGGTCCCAGTGTTAAGATACAAAACAAAAAAACTCTCCATATCTTGGAGTTTCTCCATAAATGGAAGTCTCGAACGTTTAGACCTGGAATAGACCCTACAACACAGTATACCCCTGTTGTAAGATGGAGGATGTGTAGGAACTATGTCCGTTTCGTGTTATTGCAACAAATAGTTCCTTGCACCACAATAGCTACTACTACATGGAAAAATGTGTGCTCCGGTTTTAGGGAACATGCTTTGCCCAATTGCTGCTAGCTGTCCCTCTACCCCAAGGCTGGGAGGTGGTTGACTGGATCTTTGAATCATCCATAGAATAAACTCATTGAAGGTGCTTGTCTTCAAAACACCTTAACTGAAGGTGGGCGAGAGTGGTAAAGGAAGAGATGAGCTTTGTTATTCATCCTTATAATCAAAGAAGTTACCCTTCTGGATTGTTTGGATGTTAGCTCACCTCTCTATTAAGTTTACATTACAAGGGAAAAAAAAACAAGTCAGCAGATAACAACCCACCATGTCCATGAGCAATATAGTGAGGCCTTGGAAGATAGATGATCCAGAATGGGGGAGGATGCTTGACACAGAGCAGTTGGCAGTTGGTCATAGATTCTTGGTGAGTGAGGGAATTAACGTGGGCCGGGGGAGGCTAAGAGGAGGGAAGAGTCTTTCTCCAGGGGCCAAAAGCCTTGGAGGTATTATTCCACCCATAAAAACAAGTTAGAAAAGATTGGTGAAAGACGTTAAGACTCAGCTTTAGGCAGAAGACGGCATGAATTCAGCTGTTTTATGAGACTGCAGGATATGCATTAGCAGGCCCATATGCCTGGGCTACCCACAGCTCTTCCTCCTGCAACCACCCCAGATCAAGGGTTGATGACAGATAGGTAAAGTAAGAAGACAGTGTTGTAATTTATTTCTAAAGCTTAAGGTCTTATTCGTGGGCTCCATTTTTTTCTTAAGACCCAACTGTATTTTCTGTTCCTTGTAAAGCAAATCAGTAAATTGTCTTATTCTTGTTTTGGGCTTGTGCCTTGTGTCTCTTGGTCCTTCCCTTTCTTAGCACCTCATGTCAGGCCCAGAGGATCCCAAAGGCTCTTCTTTGAAGGCGAGTTCTTTGATGATCTCACTATAGAATTCAGAGCCTAAATTCTTTACCTTTATAATTCTCCTAGCATTTTGTGGGTGGCCTGAGAACAGTTATAGTAATAATCATGTACCTGTGATCTTTGTATAATATGATAGCATGTGTTTTGTCCCATATGATAGATTCTTTAAAGAAAAACACCAAAGACATTCAAAGTGACATATCTTTGATTCGTTGTGATAAATTTGTGTTTTGGAAATACAAGTTGGAAGGTTTGGGGAAGGAAATTCATATATATTTTTTTGTTCTTGCTGAAATGGTTCATAGTCTTTAAAAGCTGAAGAACTTATAGAGGATTTAAGTATCAGCAGATGGTCAAGGGAATTGCAGAGTAGGGGTATATGTGGTTGGGTAGGTGGAAATTGGTTATCTCAGGTTTTCAACTAGAGTTTCCATCATCCTCAGCCAGGTGGTTCTGAAACACCATTGGGTGTTAAGGATATAGTGTCCTGAGGTATGAAAGGTATTAGGGAAGCAGGAAATGGGACAAAGCAAGTTAGGAGGCTTTGGTGAGCAGCTGCAGGAGGGAGAGGCCAGCATAAAGGGCACAGAGGTGTGGCAGTGTGTCTGGGTCCCAGGTGTACTGGGGGCCCGACCTCTGTACTTCCAGGCCACTCAGCCCTACTAGGGCTTCAGTGAGGGTCAATTCCTCTTCCCCAAGGGAGGAGAGCAGGTCAGGCCGCAGTGGGTAGACACCCTCTTTATCCTGCAGGAAGTTCTGTTCCAGTGTGCTCTCCACCTGAAAGGAACCAGACCAGCATGAAAAGAAAGAACTGGGAACCTCTCTTCTTTTTTCCCAGCTCATAAAAACCTCAATGAAGACTACCAAAAAAATCAAACCCACTGCTGTCTAATCAATTCCAACTCAGCAACCTACAGACAGAATGGAACTGCCCCGTGGAGTTTCCAGGGGGTGCCTGGTAAATTTGAACTGCCTGCAGCCATAGCACTTAACCACTATACCCCAGGGTTTCCAGGAGGACAGCATCCTCCACTTACTGTAACTCCACATTTGTAAATGTTTTGCAGCAATTTCTATATCTGGGTCTTTTAATAGTCCTGCACAGTTATTTTAGTCCCATTTTACAGAGGAGTACATTGAGGCAGGTATGTTAAAAGCTTTGCTCAATATCACTCAGCCATATTCCTAGCAAAACCAAGTCAGATGTTTCTGTCTCTTCTCCCAAGATCTGGCAGAAAAACCAAGATCATTGCTCCAAAATTCATTCTTCTATTTCTTATAAAAATAACAAAAAGGAAGAAAGATGAAAATAAGTGAGAAGTGGGCATGAGCTGCCAGGATAGGACACGGCCCTCTAGGACTACATGTCATCAGGCTAAATCTATCTTTCTGTTGCTTCTAGGTGCCTTAGTCCTGAAGTCTTCTGGGCAACTGTCATTCTCTCTCACCAATTTCAGCTGCACAGGCAGGACTTTTTTTTCCATGGATTTTACCAGTAGCTTCTGTTGGGCTTCACTTAGTTCTGAAGGAAAAAATAACAGAAAGGTATGTGTGTGTTGCTGTTACATAGAGGACTACAGATTTCAAATAGGTTTGCTCCTAGAATTCCATCATTCATCCATTCTTCATTCATTCATGGTTAAATGTCTGCCTTGCTGGGTGTTAGGTAAAAATAATACTCCTTTCACTCAAGGAACTTGCAGTCTACCGGGGAAGACAGAGTGACATGTAACTACAATTCAGGGTGTTACGGGAGCTCATAGCTGAAGGGTCTACTTTGGTCTTGGTGTTCAGGGCAGGCTTCCTAGGGAATAAACCTCTAAGCTGTCACCTGAAGGACAAGACAGGTTTTCTAGACTCAGGAATGTTTCATATAGACAGAAGAGAGAAAGGCAGCAAGATCAGAAGATATTTTCCTTTGAAATTAAAGCTAATAGGTATCTATATAGAAGTAATAGGCTTTTGGCTTGGCATAGAAGTAATAAGCTTAGCTATATAGAGAAGTTTTAAGTATGTGGTTGATAAAACTGTGATGACTTCTCAGTCTTTACTAGCAAGATTAGGCTGTTTCCTCATATCATCCAAGGTTTGGGAATGTAGATATGAACTATTTAACTACTTAACTGTGGTGTAATTAGCTTGGCATGTATGCACTCATTTATTCATTTGGGAAATATTCTGATCCCTGAAAGAGTATGTAAATGAAGACATTCTTCTCCACTTACCTGTTAGGGCTCCAAGGAAATAGAGGACAGCTCCCATGACCTCTTTTGATAGCAGGACATCTTTTGGGAGTGCTTCCAGGGTTACTTCATGTCCCTTGTCTAGAGCTCCTTCAAGCTATGGGAAAATGTGGGCAACAATTGAAGGTAGCATAGGTAAAGTGCCCAGTAACTCGGCATGAAGTAAGCCATCAATATGTTAACTCTCTTCCGTTTCCCCATGTCCCTTTCAAGCTATCAAGTCTTGAAAAGTATTAGACCCCTGGGTTCCTTGGTCCCTGAATCTTGGACTCTGGAAAGGTTCCAGTCCCCTTCCAACAGAGGGACCTTCTTACCTGCTGCCTACCCTGTTATTCAGGATGGAGCATGTGCCAGGGGAATCTGTACTGTTGGTTCTTGTCCAGGGAGACAAAGGAACAGTGGTGGCCTGGCAGCCTGAGGGGACTTGGCCAGCGTTGGGGAAGGCATCTACCCCTACTGACTGTGATACCCACACACATTTCTATAGAAGACCTCCTTCTCATGCCTCCCATCCTTCCACAAGGGCCTTACATTGGTCTCAAGGTCTTGGAGTTCCTTTTTCTTCCCTAGAAGTTTGCTGATAGAGCTGAGCAGGGAGCTTTGCCCTACTTGGCTTAGCTTCTTTACTTCCTGGGTCTCTCTTTGAACCTCTTCCTGTAGTGCCTTGAAGTCCTCGTGTGCCTCCCCTATGGAACAATAAATGGCAAACAGTCCTTCCTCTGGCACCCTCTGTGTTCAGTAAGCATTCTCCCTGCCAGTCTCCATCATGTAGCCCTCTACAGGCCCCTGTGCCCTGCTCCCAGCTTGAGCCTGCCCTGCCTTCTTTCCGTACCAAGAAATTTGGTACACATCAGCCCTGATAGAGATGTTGGGGGAAGATTTGTGGGGAGGAGACGGGCCAGAATCCATAGGATCATCTAACCCAACAGTCAATTCTCCCTGGGATCCCAGGCCCCATCCTGTGTCAGTAGACCGTTGATTCCGTTTTCTCTAAGACTATCTGAAACTTGAAAAGAAAGGTATATTTATATTCCCCATGAGTTAGATGACCGTAGTGAGTGAAGACCACAGAGTAAGACTGTTCTAGGAGCAGCTGGTCTGTATCCATGAGTGCGAGTAGATTCCGGGAGAGTCTGAGTGAACATGTTGGGGCCTGGAATATGTCCAGCGTGTTTTAGAAAGAGTGGCGTCTTGGAGTCGCTCCACATCTAGGACCTGGGACTCAGCACCTGTCTTGCCTTCTCTCCACCCCAGTATTCCTCCCACTGCCTTCATGACAAACCTTTGGGGAAAAATCACAAAATTACTTACCAACATCAGATGCTTGGATAACTGATGGAAAAAGGAAAAAAACAAAACAAAAAAACAGAAACAAAAAACTGATTAAGAATGGAGTCCTTCAGTATGTTAGCCATAACCAGAGGTTGAGACATTAAGTCGGGTTAGGAAATATGCCTTGTGTGTCCCAGTCATCTTAAAGATTCTCTTGCTTCATAGACCCCTGGGTTCCTTGGTCCCTGAATCTTGGACTCTGGGAAGGTTCCAGTCCCTTTCCAACAGAGGGACCTTCTTAACCTGCTGCCTACCCTGTCATTCAGAATGGAGCATGCGCCAGAGGAATCTGCACTGTTGGTTCTTGTCCAGGGAGACAAAGGAACAGTGGTGGCCTGGCAGCCTGAGGGGACTTAGCCAGCATTGGGGAAGGCATCTGTTATTAATTCCCTGCATCTCCTGCCACTATGAGGTCCACCCTACTGACTATGATACCCATGCAGCTATGCATACTGACTATGATACCAGCAAGAATGGGGCAGAAGAAAAGGTAATGCATTGTGTGAAGGGGCACTTGGGTTGAGTTGACATCCCTGTGCCCCAGCAGCTCTGCCCTAGCTGCTGGGTGGCGTGGTTGTAGGTACAACTATAGCTGGGAAGGCCCTTGAGGACAGACATCTAGCCATCAGACCACCTGGACATGTTATCCAAAGACTTTCTCCTTCCATTGCTTTTTCCTAAGCTATTGGGATTTCTGCTACATTTCAGGGACCTGCTCTACCACGTTCCCATGTCCTTCCCGGGGAGAAAGGATTATAAAGATTGGGGTTTTAAAATTCTAAGCCAAGAAAGTTGCAGTAGAATGCAAGGAAACACTTACAGAGGAACTTCTTTTCTGGTTGTCCTGGAGACAGAAACAATGCAGATGTGTCAGCCTAAAGCCTAGTTCTGCTTTTGATCTAGAGCGGTTGTCAAGGCGATTCTATCAGTGATCATTATAAACACACATGGAGATTTTGTTAGCTCATCTGCTTCCACAGTTTGGGACCACACACTATCTCCAAGTCTTATTTCTGCTGTTTCTCTGTATCTCTTGGCCAACGTTTATATGTCTCTTTCTGTCTTCCCTAAAGTTGAGGATAGATATTTTCAGGAACTTAAGAAACTAGGGTCTCTTTGGAGGATAATGCCAAGCCAAGTGCCGTCGAGTCGGATCCGACTCATGGCGACCCTAGGGGCCAGGGTAGATAGTAATAGGAGGTGAGAGCTCGTCTGCTAACCAAAACGTCAGCAGTTGGAGTCCACCAGCTGCTCCTTGGAAACTGTGGGGCAGTTCTACTCTGTCCTACACGGTCACTGTGAGTTGCAATTGATTCAATGGCTATCAGTTTATTTTATTACAAAATAGAGGGTTTAAGTGGATAAAGTAGTGCTTCAAACTGGTTCATTCCAGTTTGACCCCCTACCAAAAACTTGCATTTCTACTCCAGATACACTGAATCAGAGTCTATAGTTCAATAAGATCCCCAGATGATTCTTACAGATCCCTCTCCCCCCAAAAATCTATTACCATTGAGTGACCGTCATTCATAGTGACGCTATAGGAAGAGTGGAACTGCCCCACAGGGATTCCCAGGAGTAGCTAGTAGATTTGAATTGCTAACCTTTGATTAGCAGACATAGCCTTAACCACTGGTTAAAGTGTAGAATCTGAATCAGTACAGCTATATATTCAGTACAGTATTCCTGAATCAGAATCTACAGAAATCCTCCACAGGAGGTCAAACTGGAATGAACTGGTTTGAAGCCCTGGATGAAGTCAGGGGTAAGGTAGAGGGTGTGGAGAACTAGTGAGTAATGTCACTCACCCCCAGGAGAGAAAGTCTGCATGTCATCGTTGCACATGTGTGGAATATCTGTAAGAAGAGAGAAAAGTAGGAGGTCCTTAGAGCGACTCCACTTTTCCTTTTCTAATTTTAAACCTACAGGGCTGTGAAGGGCTAGGACCCTACCCCACAGTTGTCTACTCCAGCCCCCTGCTCTACCCCCATTGCTAGAAGTAATGTTGTTTTCTTTTGTAAATAATCTCCTGTGATAATACATTCTGCCTTACGTTATACTAATGGCATCTCTGTTTCTTCCACTGGCCATAGATTCTTGAGAGCAAAGGTTGTGCTTGTTCGTCTGTGTACATCTTTCCCCACAGCTAACCAGTACCCAATGAACAGGAGATGCTCAAAACCCAGAAGTCCCATCACTCCTCTCTCCAGAGCAGCCCCTATATAGTTCAGTCCCCAGCAAGCAGGAGACAGTACAGTTGCTCATTCATTCCCTGACACGGCCACAGGAGGGTGCCAAGCTGTCTCAGTATTGTGAGGGGTAATTCTCTTATCTTCAGAAGAGAAGAAGCCAGGCTCTGCTCACCCCACCCATCTTTGCCTCTGACCATCAGCTGTCTCACTCGGAAGGCCAGGATGCAGCCCTTGGGGATGGTGACAGCCTCCTTGTGGTTTAAGGATCCCTAGGATAGACAATGAGGATTTGTGAATCTGTAGTTATGATAAGTATGACATGCTGGGAGCAGGGGTGGGGGACCATGGGGAAGGCCAGGCCTGAGAGCCTGTGGGCAGGTTAGAAGTTGGGACTCATCAGTGGTATTCCTGGTTCTTCCCATACAAGCCAGACTCTCTAGAATGGGCTACAAGGTCCTTGCACTCATTTCCACTGAAAACACCACTCCCTCTGCCTCCGTGACTTGTATCCCTTTTCCTGGCTCAGTCACAGGATGGGAACTGGGCAGACTCGTTCCAGGACCTGCCTAGCGTATCACACTGTCCCATTTTAAAGCTTCCATTCAGGTCCTGATTCCTTCTTTTTGTCCTGTTTCCAGGCTCTCCTCTTTCAGGAAGCCTTCCATGACTAACCCCTACCCCACCTCAAGCTCATCCCACGACTATTTAAATAAGTAGATACAGGAATGTATGGCATCACTTAAGGAGCTCTGGTGCTGCAACAGGTAAGCACTCAGCTACTAACTGAAAGGCTGGAGGTTTGAACGCGCCCAGCTGCTCCATGGGAGGAAGACCCAGCCATCTGCTCCCTTAAGGGTTACAGCCTAGAAACGCCGTGGGGCAGTTCTACTCTGTCACATGGGGTAACTGTGAGTTGAAAATAGACTCTAAGGCACCTAACAACATAAAAACCAAAAGCCAAACAAGCGCATTGCTTATCTAGTCAGTTCAGACTCAGTGTCCCACAGGGCAGAGCAGTGGCTCCCTAGGCTTTCCAAGGAGTGGTTGGTGGATTTGAACTGCCAGCATTTGGTTAACAGCTGAGCTCTTAACCACACAGTGCTACTTGTTGACCTTAAGTTTTCCAAGGTTGTGCGCTCTGGGCTTTAACCTCCAGGAGACCAAGTGCTTCCTGAGAGCAAAGAAGTGTCCCCTTCAGACCAGGAGCAAGCAGCATGAGGGCAAACCCATGACTCCGAGTTGCCCCTTCACTGGTATTTTCTGTGAGTACTGTGTTTGGCCAATGGGGGCCTGAATTTTAAGGAGTAGGAAAAAAGATTGGATCTTTTACAGTGTCCTGGCTGGGTGCTACAAAGTTAACCTGTCTCTGAGGAATGGCTGAGTGTGAATGTGTGGAGTGTGTTTATGTGGGTGTTTGAACCAAACCTGCAGCCCCAGTGGGGCAAAGAACGGGAGGGAGAAGCACCCCTCTGCCTTGCCGGCTCTCTCCAGAGTGACCTCCTGCACGGTCTCCACCACCTCCATCACCACGTACAAGTTCTCTCCTCGATCTCGCATCTCCTTCAGGAAAGGGTGCTCTTCTGCCAGCCGCCTGTGGTGGGACAAACAGGAGGGGACCGTTCACAGCTTCCCCTGCACTGGGCCGTGCCCTTCCCTGTTTTCTTTCATTCTTGGGAGCTAGACTTTGTGGTGTCAGGGAAAGCGTGAGACGCTGGCCGGAAACCCAGGTCTACCGCCTGGCAGGGAGTGTCGCAGAGTCTTAACTATTCCATCTCTGAAATGAGGATAATGATGCGTACCTCCAGGGTTGCTGAGTGATAAAATTATATCAGCTGGCACAGCACCTGGCCTAGAACAGGGCCTTGTGTTTGCTTCCTTCTTCCCTTTCTCTCCCCTGGCCCTAGAGTAGATTCCCTCTCCCCTTCTACCTAGCTCTTAGCCCTGCTCACCTCTTCTGGGGTCTTGTCTCCCCATTTCTCTTGCTGCTAATACTAGTTCCTTCTCTCTACTTGCTCTTCTTGTTTATGAATAGAAATGTGTCCTTGATCCTGAAAATACATGTTCTTTGATCTAGCTACTCTCCCTAACTACCATGCTATTTCTTTCCTTTATTTCATTGGCAAATTTCTCAAAAGATATGCTTACTTCCTCACTGCCCACTCCTAAATTCTTTATATTCTGGCTTCTATTCCCCGTACTCAGTTTTAATCACAGTGACTTTCTACCCATCAAACAAAGACCTTGTCCGTCTCTTCCTAATGACTTTGGGCCCTGAAGTCCAAACCCTCCATATGGCTCTGTCCTCTACCTGCTTCCAGTCACGCTGCCTCACCTCAGTTCCAACTGTCTTTCCAGCTTCTAAATCATATCTTTTCCCCTAAAATTTTATTTAGGTTCTGTTCTTACTTCCTTACTCTCTGAATCCCCTTTAACAGTCCTCTGCCTTCCCACCGTGCCCATTCTTATAGATTTAATCTTTGTAATGCTGCCCTTGACTTCTCACCTGATCGCTAGGCTGTGATTTCCAATTACCTGTTGCACACTCACAGCTGATGTTTCGGAGGCATCGCAAACTGAATATATCCGAAGGGAACTCATGGTCTTTGTCCCCAAACACTTCTAGCCTGTGTCTTCCTGTTTCTGTTGACAGTACCACCTGGGTAAAATCTCAGAGTCATCTTTGACAAAGCCCTCTCCCTCACCCTGCGATCAGCTGCAAAGTCCATTCCCTTCTAGCTCCCATAGGCCTTGCAGCCATTCTGCCCTCTTCATTCCCACTGCTTGTCCCTAGCTTAGGTTATTGTGACACCTCTGATGGATAGTGACACCGTGATTTTGCTGGTCTGTCTGCTTCAAACAACTGTTCCTCTTTACCTGAACACCTTCTCCATCTGGCCAGATTAGTCATGACACACATCAGAGCACTGTCAGGGTCTCTTTGGTGCCTACAGAATAGTTCAATGTCCTTGGCCTGGCATCTGGGTTCTCCATAATCTGGGTCCAGCCTACATCTTCTCCTTGTTCTACTTACATCTTTTCCACACCTGCCAAACTGGCTGCTCATAGTCCTTTTTAGGTTTCAAGATTTCTTACCCATGTGCCTTTGTAATGCCCTTCTCCCAGCCTTACATGTCCACTTTCTACTCATTTTTCAAGGCGTAGATCAGAGGCCACCTCCTCTGTGAAGTCTTTCCTTATTTCCCCAGCAAGAAGTCCCTCTGACCTATTACAAAACTTGGTTGAATCCCTCTTAATGACTCTTACTACTTCTTGACCTTGATTATTGCTACTGGTAGAGGTTTTTTTCTCTCACAGTACTAGATGGCAGGGTTGCTGGGAAAAGAAGTTCTAGTTGTAGACCAGCACCTAGTAGGATGCTCTGTAGTCAGTGAGAGCTACAGAAATATTTACTGAATGAATTCCAAGGCCCCCGCCTCACCTTACCAGATATGCAGTCCTCACTTCTTCCTTTCAACCACAACTTGAAACTACTTAAAGTCAGTTACTCAGTCAAGCCAAACATCTGAGGGACCTAGCAATGAAATCACACCTGCCACACCCCTTGTGCTGCTCAAGGCAACAATCCCAAGTGCATGCCTGATGTGTGTATCTGGGCCAGGCAGGAGGCTTCATTTATGGGCGCTTCAGCAGGGAGCAATTAAGATCTCTTCCCTTGCTAATTTCATAGTCCCCAAGATGGAAGGAAGCTTAGAGGTTATCATCCAACTTCATCAGGTTTTAGGAAAGAAAACTGAGGTCCTGAGAGAAGGGGCTTCTCGTAGGTTGCGTGGAAAGATCATGTGCATACACTCAGACTTGTGTGCGCGTGGTTGTGAGGAGGTGCTACTGGAGATACAGGACATATGGAGGACAGATGTTAGGAAATGGCCAAAAAGGCCACCTTCCCAGAGCTCCCCTGAGGTGGTCACCTGGGTAAAGCTTGGTGTGAGGGCCCTGTAGCACCCTTTCATTGTACTGTCCCACCCAGTTCTGGGACCTCCCCTAAGCCCTACCCACTCTTACCTCTCCTCTTGCAAGCTCTCCAGGACCTTGGGTGCCACACTGAGTGTCTGAACCTCTAGGGTGCTGTTCCGGGAGAGCCCTGCAGTTCCTGTCACCTTTACTGTCTTTGGAACATCCACCTTTCCCTCCACTCGGGCATCCAGCATATTCTTAAAGCCAAAGTTCCCACTGTCTGTTGGCTCTGCAGCAGAGAGGAGACGAAAGGGGCTGGAATGAGGGGCATCCCTCTCCCCACTGCCGCTACCTCAGCTCCAAGTGGGAACTTGGGGCTAGATGACACCTACCCACATATGGGCAGAGGGAGGCTGAGTGCCTTGCCCCCACCCATCAGCACCCAACGCCATGCTGAGGCTGACCTGTAGGTGAGCTGCCAGGCTCAAGCACATCCAGGAGGGTGTAGTCAGTGTGGACGTAGCGGGCACCCCAGAAAAGCGTGCTCTTCCTCTTCCTCAGCACCAGGCAGAAGGGATGGAAGCGCTTGAAGTCAATGAGACTGTCCAGGGGTATCAGGTCCCCTCGAGGGTTCAGCTGTCTGGCCAGGGCCCGGGTGACATTTTCAAACATGGTCATTGTGTCTGCAGGGAAAACAGGAGAGTGTCAGAGTGGCTGCCGTGGACATGAGGGCCTGGTAAGACTCTTAGCAGAGGCCGCCTGGCTCAGGGCAGGAGGAGAGGGAAGCTCTTAAAGATGCCCGGATGCATGGAACATCAAGGCTGAGCAGAACCAAAGGAGTTTTCATTTCTGATGTGGGAACTAGGACTTGAAAGCTTGTTTGAACTCCCACAGTCAGCTAGAGAGGCCAGACACCCCCATTCTTCATCAAGGGTGCTTTTCTCATGGGATACTAATTTTCTGCGTGGACACGAGCCTGGTTGGAGGGTTTCATTGGCGATGGAAGTAAAGCTTCTCACACAGCTGAGCAAACCTCTTCCCCAGAGGACAGACCTGGGGACTCAAGGGAGGGCGCAGCACCCCCTGTGCCAAAGGATTGGGGAGATAGACGCTGTTCACCTGCCTCAGTGGCCCTTCCCTTGGGTGGGGTGCATGGCAGTGGCCTGCAACCTGGACTTGGCTTTGTGCTTCTCCTGGCTCCCGGGTGTGAGTAGACCCACCTCCCTCCCAGGACTGCCCCGCAGATCTGGGCACTTCTAGGGCTTTGCCTTTGCTCACAGCAGTCCCTTTGCCTGGAATATTCCCTCCCAATCTGAAGAATCCCTTTTAATCCTTTACAGTTCAGTTTGGGGTCACCTCCCTTGTGGCCTCCTTCCTCGCTCCTTCAGGCAGTTAGTGACACCACCCTGTGTTGCCGAAGCCCTTTGTACCTCCCCTTCTGAAACACCTGCAACTTGAGGTGGTTATGATCTGTTCACAGACTTGTACCTACTTGACTATGACCTCCCAGAATGCAGGAAATGAGTCTTAGTCATATCTGTAGCATCAGCACCAAGCACAGTGCCCAGTGCCCAGCTGGAGCTTGGCAGATGTGTGTGGAAAGAGTGAATGAAAGAGCGAATGAACAAACAAACAAATGAATGTGTCCCTGGAAGACATACACTGGGATGAGAGCACCCGGAGCATGCCCGGCCTGCAGGAGCTCTTGGTTCACCGTCTTGGGTCTTTGTCCTTGAGGTTGTAGTCCAGGTGTTCTGGCTGGGCAGCCAGCCAGCACAGCTGGATTAGCCCCATGGGTGGAAGAGAACACACCATGTCACCTTCCTAGTGGTACCTCTCAAAGACAGGGAAGCAGGAGGCGCTTAGACAGCCATCTTGCCATCCACACGAACTCCCTTAAGCTTTGTTTTCACTTCTCATTGCTGGGAGGGCCAGGACAGGATGGACAACCTCCTGGGTCCAGCCTGGTGCACATGGGAGGGCTTGGGTGACCGTAGTCAGCTTACCAGATGGGTGCTCATGGGACTGCCTCTCCTTGCCCCTCTCTAAGGCCTATCAGCATATCTACCCCATTGGCCTCCTGGGGAGCCAGGCCCTTCTTATCCCACTCATCTTGATCCCTGGGATGCCTACCACTTCTTCTATAGTCACGAAGTTCTTACCAGGGAATGGTGCTGAGTCTTGTCCGAAAACTCGGTCTGGGGTACACAGGGCCGGACAGTCAGGTGAGGCCCCAGGGCTCACTCAGTCTGCAAGTGGAGAGAGTGGCTGACCCTTGTCAGGGCAGGCTGCTTTATGCCTCAGTGAAGGCAGGGATGTAGCTTCCAGGGACCCCGCCTGCCCTAGTGACCCCACCCCGTCTGGCTGTACTTCCGGGAGAACAGCATCAACCTGTTCCACATGTGCCCTGGCCCCAGCTCCAGGCCCTGGCCGCCTGCAGGGCTGAGGGGGTGGGTGGGAGCTGCCAGGCAGGTGCCCATGTATGTTGGGGAGCCAGAGCTGAGAGACAAGTGGCAGCTGAAGGTTGATGATGACAGAGAGGGGAAGGCACCTTCGGGAAGGGGTGCAGAGCGTGGCAATGGGAAGGATGTAGTTGTGTGTTTGTGCATTTTTTTTGGGTGTATGTGTATGTGTGTGAGAGACAGATGGGAGAAGGCATTTGTGTTCTCTTATCATGGTCATCATCATCAGGAAAAATCTAGCGTTCATGATGAGGTCTTGTGGGTGTAATAAGGGGATAAGAAATCCCATGTGTCCACATATTCCCACAGAGATCAGAGCAGCTGAAAAGTTGTCCCCCATGTTTGTTTTCCAGTCTGGGAATTACTACCCCACTTTGTTTCTTTTATCTACATGTATTCATCTATGGCACTGTTTGACAGCTAAGTCTGTGTAGTCAGAGATAGAGATACTCCAAGGGTTTTCTGTTGTGTAGTGGTCAGCACCTCTGCTCCTCCTGGAATGCTGTATATACATATGCAGACATATGCAGGGGCGGAACTGTTGACTTCGACTCTTGGCCACCCCATGTGTGTCAGAGTAGAAGTATGCTCCACGGGGTTTTTAATGGCTGAGTTTTTGGGAGTAGATTGCCAGGCCTCTCTTCCTATGGCACCTCTAGGTGACCTCAAACCTCCACCCTTTGGCTTAGCAACTGGTTGTGTTAACTATCTGTACCACTTGGGGACCTTAGACATCATGACATTTTTTGAAAAGCCCAGGATGCATTTCTGCAATGTGAAGTCAAGTGTCTCACGCAGGTGTGTCACTCAGGTGCTGCTCTTATCTTAGGTCCCTGCCTAGAGAACTTTTAAAGGGGACTCTTTAAAGTATCGAGATCAGGTCTCTAGATGACAAACCAAGACGTCTACAAGCAAAGCTCTTGATATGCTGGGATACGGAGGCAATGACCTGAATATAACTGAGTGCCTTCTCTCATCTGAGGCTCTCCTCAGCATCATGACTCATCCAGAAGAAACACAAACCAACCTCAAAAGCCATAAAGGTAGGTAGAACTTTCCTAGGGGTTTTGCTACACTCAGCAAAACTCCCTGGAAACTTCATTACCCACCTTTGTCCCCAAAGTTCCATGCATTCTAGCAGCTGCTGTCAAGTCTCTTTTCTCTGATTTAATAAATTAATAAAGAAATAAAGAAAACCCTGCTTCTTCTGAATATCTGGTCTTCTTGTTCACTTCCCTCCCTGTCTGTCCCATGCCCTTATTGTATGGTGATCCACTTCTTCCTGTTCCAGTTAGACAGCAATTAACTACTACCTTCATCAAACAGCCCTCCTCCTTAGAAGGGGCAGAGATGAGAGATCAGGTGTGTGGGAAGTTGTCATTAGTCACCTGGACCTGGTCACGGGCATACATTTACACAGAAATTTGCTGTATGGGTTGTATTTCCATTTCTATCTCTGTTTTTCTAGTACTTCCTGGGTTTCTGTCTCCTCCATGTCTCAATTAAAAACCCATTGCTATTGAGTCAGTCTTGACTCACAGCAGTCCTGATGGCACAATGGTTAAGTACTTGGCTGCTAACCTAAAGGTTGGCAGTTCGAACCCACCCAGTGGCTCTGTGTGAAAGAAGACCTAGCAGTCTGCTCCCTTAAAGATTTCAGCCTGGGATACCCTATGGGGCAGTTCTGCTGTGTCACATGGGGTCACTGTGAGTTGCCTCAACTTCAGAGCACCTAGTAACTACAAATTACTACACTGATGTGACATCACTGCAATCCAGCATATGGTCCTGGGGTTGTTTAGTCTCCTGTCCCTTAGTCAGTTCTGCCAGAAAAGGAACCCCTGCCTCCCTGCTCTGCTCACCAGGTCACCAGTACCGCCTCAGATGTTTGAAAGTTTCTTTCTAGTGTCCACCCTCTTCCTTCTGGCTGCAGGCCAAGGTTTCCTACCTAGCTCATCTTCCAAAGATATGGAGGACAGTGGTTTTAAGAAGCCAGACATTCATCTCCTTTCCTGGTTGACCTCAAAAGTCCATCTAGTCAGCTGTCTCTACTCTGACCCCAAAGTCATGCTCCCTTCGTTTCTCTTGGCCTTTTCCATTTACTTTAAACCCAGAGCACTCAACCAGACCTCAGCATTCTGGCCCTGTTCCACCAGATTTCCTCCCATTTGGCACTGTTCCCCCAAACTGCTGTAATGGTGCTCTGAACAAGACTCTTTGAAGTTTCAAGGCAGAGAAAAGACACAAGGGCTTGTGGGTCCAGCCAGATTGAAAGCCTTGGTTCATTGCTTTCATGATTCTGAGATGGAAACATCCATGTCCAGCCTTGTCCTCATACTGGCCCTCCCTCCTGAGATCCAGGATGCCCTGTCTTTTTATCCACCCCCATCAGGACTCTTAGAGGTAGATGGCCCACAGAATTCCCTTAGAGTCCAGCAACTCCTTCCCCTCACAGTCCTCGATTATGATCAAGGGAATCTGGGATAGCCTTTAGATTGTGCCAAAATGGATCTAAACTACAGTAACATGTAAAAACTCTTTAGGTAAATTAAAAGCAACAATACTGAAAGTGGAGTGTAGACATCTATGGTGCTGATACAGGGGATGAGGAAGCGCTTTCGGGCAGATGGCAGGGTGTTGCTCTCTGCTGCTCTCTGGTGGTCACTCAAGGTTAGGTCACGGGCAATAATCACACCTAACTGCAGATCAAGCAAGCAGTTTGTGTGTGATTGACAGGGGATGGGGCCAGGGAAGGGAATTGTCCTCTGGGAACCTTAATGTCTCTCTGACCCACAGGATGCACTGCAGAAGACACTGCAAACAGACATAGAGAGTGGAACAAGGAATTATTTTCTTACCCATTTTCCTTTTTTATTATTGCTGTTTTTCCCCTTGGGAAAGGGTCAAAAAGAGAGAGAGGGGCAGGCTAATGTAATTCAGAAGACGAGAAGGCAGTGACTCTGGCAAGAATGGGGAGAAGCTGGCAGAAGGGTGTTCTGGGAGTGATGAGAGCAGGGAGAAGGTTCAGGAAACAGGAACTGAGATATGAAGCCCACTTTATAGGGTGTGAGATGGTTGGAACACACAGAGGGAGTGACCTCTCATGCAGACATAAGCCCAGCCTTCTCTGAGCAAAAGCAAGTGAAATGCTTAGGAATGAACACAGAGTGGAATGGGGCCTGATCATCTGGTAGAGGTGCAGTTAGAACACTCCCCAGCAGCGGTTTGTTTTATATCTCAGGAGGGAGGTTGGGAGTTCTGAGATACAGACTGCAGACTGTGAGCCATACTTCAACCAATTCCCCTTTCTAAATGGTGTAAGACCCCAGACTCCTAAAAAAAAAATTGTGATTGCTCCCCAAATTCCTTTATCAGCTTTGGAATCCAAGGCATCCCCAAACTCTTGGTTGAGCAGACACTGATGTTCAGCTTGGATTGCACCAAACTCAGCATCAAAGTTCAGTGTGGCAGCCCTCATTGTCCCCAGCCCTCCACTGCTCATCTCCCTACCCAACAGGCTGGTGTCAGCCCCCTGTCAGCTGAGGCTGGTGCCTACAGATCAGATCCTGCTAACATCCCAGCTCTTCCTGAGCCCCTGCTGATAGGCACAGAACAAGCCTTGGAGTGCCCACCCACTTCATGGAAGCACTCCTCCTTGGCTGTGATTGCTAAGCCCTCTCTATGGAACAGAAGCCCCAGATTCTTGTCAAAGAGTTTGGGCTCCAGATGGAGCCTTTCAAGGTTTTTCTCCAAACGGAGTTTGGAGCTAAAGCTGCTCTCCATTTTCCCCAGCTCCCCCAGGCCCATTCTTAAGCCCCACTCTGCTTTCCCCAGTCCAGGTCAGGCCAGGGCCAGGGATCTGTGCTGGACAAAGTGGCTGGACAACCAGGTGTTTTGGCCAGCTCCCAAAAAGTAGAGAGGGCAGCACAGAGGGCACAGAGTGATGGCGGGGCACTGGGCTCCCAAGTGTAGTGGGGTCCATCTCCTTGTATGTCCAGGTGGCAAAGTCCCACCAAAGCCTGAGTCACCTTCAGCTCTACACCCCAGAAGCCCCATGGCAGCTAGCAGTGAAAGGCCCCACCTCCTCCCGGAGGAAGTTCTGGTCCAGGATGGTCTCCATCTGCACAGCAGAGCATAAACATCATAGAATGCTTTGCATGTGGAGAGCTTCCAACTTCAGAGGTGGTCTGCAGGAGAATTTAAATCTCAGCCTCTGTCCCCATCCTGGAACCCCTCTGCCTGTTAATGTTAGAGTCCAGCAGAAATGGATACTTGAGTTCGGTTGAGAACTCTACCAGGGGCCTGGTGAAGTCCATCAGTTCCCTAGGCCTCAGGAGTGCTCAGTGTTTACCCAGAAAGTGAAGGGGGGAGCTAAGTGGGCTCCAGCATCACTTCTAGTGTTCCTACTCACCCCTAGGCCCAGACTGCTCACCCCAGTCTCCTCATCAGCTTCATCTGTCAGGGTAGGACCCCTTCCTACAGACATGGCCTGCAGCTGTTGTTCCTTGCTCAGCTTTCCAGAGGGTAGAGGAGTGGAGAGGGGAGAAGAGAGTGGAGAGGGCAGGGGACTGTAGTGGGTCTGGGAACTAGGGCTAACTTGAGAGGGCAGATTCACTCTTCCTTCCCCAGAAGAGGAGAGGAGAGTCCAAGAGGGATGTGTTCCACTTTCTTTTAAGAAAATGGACAAAGTGCCTGGCCTTGCAAGGAGCCCTCGTATACAAATGGTTAAGCACTTGGCCAACAAAAAGGTCAATGGTTTGAACCCATGAACAGCTCTGTCGGAGAAAAGACTGAGCTATCTAATCTTGTAAAGATTGTGGTTGTTAGGTGCCATCTTGTTGACTTTTGACTCATAGTGACCCAATGTTCAGCTGAAGGAAACACTGCCTGGTCCTGCACCATCCTCACAATCACTGCTATGTTTGCAAGGTGAAGCTTACAGCCTAGGAAACCCTATGGAACAGTTCTAGTCTGTCCTGTAGGGTTACTAGGAGATGGAGTCCATGTGATGGTAAACAACAGGTGGGCTTGCACCTCTTGCCTTTTCCTTGGAGGCAGGGTCAGTAGAGGTAGGCCCTGCTTTACTGCCTGTAGCTTGGTACCAGGCCCGGTGTCATGGATGTGCGACCTCCGCAGCACTTTAAAGCTCTGTTGTCGTCGTCTTGAATAATAACTCTTCATTTTTGCCGGTCCTGCTTGGTAGTACCGCGCCTAGCCCAGTAAGCCTGTCACATCGAGGGCGGACCGCATCACCTTGCAGAGCCTCTAGCAGACAGAGGATGTTCTCAGCCAGCGTCGGGTTGAGTTTGCCCGAAGTTTCCTGCCGCCAGGCGAGGACTGTGTCTCCGGGCCCCCCAGGGCTCCCGGAACCACAGGCTCATAAGATCCCGGCCCGATCCACCTGGCAGATAGATGTGAAGTGATTAGCTGGATCCTCCTATAGTCAGAGCAACTGGGAGTTCCTCGAGGAAGGAGGATCAGGTCTCCCCAGTCTGGGGATTACCTCAAGGCAGGGACTCAGAGTCTCTCCCTCAGTCTGGAAAGAGCTTCCCTTGGATGGATGTGCCAGTTGAAGTCTCTCGAGTGAGAGGCGCCTCATCAGCCACATCCAGCCCACACTCCGCACCGCTTGTAGCCGCGCCCCTAGCCGACTGGAGCTCCGCCCCCAACCACAGTGAGCCACGACCACGCCTCCCTCGTAACCCCGGCGGCACCAGCAGGCTCCGCCCCCGAGGCCGCGAGGCGTCCAGCCGGCACGACTTCAGCCCCGCCTACGACATCCCCAACTCCGCCCCGTTCGTCGCGTCCCTCTTTTAGCCAGCTTTAGCCACCCGCCAAACAAAAACCTGTTGCCTTCCAGTTGGTGGCGACTCACAGCTCTGGCCAAACCGCAGGCAAACCTACCGCCGCCGCTGCAGCCCAGCTCAGCCCTCTGACTTCCTCATCACGCCGTCCCCTGCCGGCCCAGCCTCGCTCTCTCGCCTCTGCCAGCTGCTGCAGCGCCCGCGACTGTTCCAGCAGCGCCAGTATTTCCGGCCTGGCTCAGGCCTGGAAGGTGCTTTGGGTACCGGACAGAGGTGACTGGGACCCCAACTTCACTGTACCTACGTTGGCGTGATTTCAACTAGCGGATCCCCACCCGCACCATATTTAGAGGCCCCCTTCTCGAATTTAGCTCCAGTTCCCTCTCTCAGGCACATCTCCGGGGGACAAAGGATAAGGCCAGGGTTTGGTGTGGGAGTAGAAGAGGGACTTCGGGAGAGCTCAGTTGCTTATATGGAGACACAGAGGATCCTGCAGAGGGGGGAAAAAAAGACATGTGGACACCACAGGTGACTGCAATAGCAGAAGGAGGGCCAGAGAAGAGTAAGGGCAGAGAGCCCCAAGGGATGAGGCTTCGCCCTGCGTGATCCCAAAGCCCTGAGTGGATTTAGCCCCAGCCTGCCTAAGACAGAATGGTGGAGGCTGGAGGTAGGAGGTTATGCTCTTCCAGACCCAAGAAACCTGCAGCTGGGATCCCAGTCATCAGCAGGGCCTGCTAAAGTCTGAAGGGTCTTTCTGCACCCCTCCCCTGTTGTTTTGTGTTCCTAACTTGATCAGTTTCTTTCCTTTGTGGGGGAAAGGGATCCCCTAACTTTCTAAGGTTTTGCCCACCCTTCTCCAGTCTCCTCCCATGACATTTTAGGGCAAAGGGGAGAAAAGCCCCGTAGCTTCTCTCATCTTTAAGGGGGAATGTTTTCAGTTTCTTGTCCTTGACTAGAGGGACATCTGTGGGGGTAGAAATGTGACACAGGTCATCTAGCTCTTTACTTTCCCTGCGACTCCTCTCCACACACACACACACACACACACACACACACACACGCACACACACTCACACACCATGTGGCCATGCGGAAAGGTGAGGGGTGGGTAGGAGGTACAGGCTTTAGGGAGTGATACAGAGAGATAGAATGGTATGGGAAGGGGCCTGAGGTTTCTGGGGTCACCAGCTGATTTATGGGGTAGGACCTCCCCAATTTCAGCTTGGATCCAAAGGCCTGGTCCTGAGGATATGGGGACCCTGGGACATCGGCTGCCCCTCCTCCCCGTCACATTCCACTTGGTGTACCCCACCTGTTCTCCGCAATGACCAGCCACTTGAGGCGAAAGCCCAAAATGACATCCAGAGGCAGGTTGAGGGTAGTGTTGAAACTGAGGGTGTCCTGGGGAAAAAGAGGCAGAGGTCAAAGAAGAGGGTGGGGGGGTGGAGGTTGGCGGTGGGAGATGGGAGATGATGAAAGGGAGGGGAACCTGGTCTGAGAGTGGGAGAACTCTGGCAGAGGGTGAAACCGGAAGGGGAAAACATTAGCTGGGAGCTGGGAAATGAGTTTTGCTCACAGATTTGCCAGTAAGTGCCTAGTGACCTTGGGTAAATCACTGAACTTTTCTGAGGTACAGTTTCCAAATTGGGATTACAGTAGCAGTTTAGGCTACCTCACGGGATTCCTGTGAGATAGTACATGGAAATGTCCTTAGAAAAGATGGAAATGCTCTTACTAGGGAAAGTGGAGGAGAGGCATGGGGATGGATGAGGTTGCAGGGGACAGCAAGGGCTTTGGGTAGTAAGGAGTTGGGGACAAGTGTGGACATGGGTAGGGGTGGAGTAGGGTAGGGTAGGGACATGGGTAGGGTAGGGTTTTGGAGATTCCCCACCTTGAGTCCCACAGCAGTGAAGAGGGGGCTGGCGATGCCCCCTCCAGCCTTGGCACCGTTCTCCGGTGTGGCTTCCTTCAGCGTTTCCACAGCCTCAGACGCCACATACAGATTCTCCCCACGTTCCCGTAGTTTCTGTAAGAACAATGGTTCTGGTTCTGGCTTCTTCAGCTTCCTGTAGTGGGTGAGCGGGGCTGGGCTCAGAGACTCTGAGTGGGTAGCGCCCTTCTCCCCTCCACATCAGAGTCCCCTCAGTTGGGCTTCTTTCATCCCTGTCCTGTCATCTTTCTTTTTCTCAAGAGCCCTGTGGATTCTAGTCCTTGTTCTTCCCTCTCTGTGTGACCTCGGACAACTCACTGGGGTCCTCTTGTAAAATGAAGATCTTTTGTCAGTTCTGACAGCCTGTGCTGCTTTAGGGGTGGTGACATGCCCCTTGTTCAAGCCCCTCTCACCTAGAACCCGCAACTTGCCTCCCACCCCACCCTGCAGATCTCCTCTTCTTTAGGTTTTCCAGATCATTCATGATGCTGAGCTGTATGTCCAGAGAGTTTTGACAGTTGTCCCCAACTGTGACAGACATATTCACTGGGAGTCCTGTGGCTGTGATCTTCACACCTGCTGTTACTCCTCCATCAGTTCAGCCTTGGATTGGGATCTTAGAGCCTTTTCATGGCTCTGCAGAACAGAGACACCATCGTGCTTGTTTCCACACACCACTTGCAGGAAACCGTCTCTAGTGGACTTTGTGTGATGAATTGCCCTTGACCCTAAAGTGAATGTGAACTGAGAGCTGACCTCAGCAATTAATATTAGTTTGGGAATGTATGTTTTTGAATGTTCTGAAAGAAGAAGATAGTAGTTGTCATATATGCAGAAATGAGTATTGTGACCAGGAGAAGATAAACTAAATTATCCCGGGAGCCTGAAGGAGATGTGTATGCAGTGGTGGTGGGGACATACAAGTGGACAAAGGGACTAGGGTGGAAAAGAATGGTGATGTGCTGACCCCAAGTGATGGTGGCTCCAGAGCCATCTTCGAGAGAGACTGGCCTTGCTCTGCATGACCCCTGGGTAGATCTTCATCAGTGGGAAGATGGACAAGTGATAGGCACGGTATAGTGAATGTTTTCCACCGGTCATTCTGCGTTCCTTACCTCTACCCTGATACAGTGGAGAAAGAAGTGACAGTTTGGTCTTGTAAGTATCACAGCCTAGCAAAGCCTATGGGGGCAGGTCTATTCTGTCCTATAGGGTCACTGTGAGTCACAATTGACTGAAAAGCAGTGGGTTTGGGGTGTGGACACTGACAGGATGGAAATTCTTTGTTAAGTGTGTGACCTGCTCCCTGTCTCAGAGAGAGGGTGCTCTAAAACTAGACCTTATTACAGGTAACTCAAAGTCAAGGTGATTAACATTCCCTGGTGGCCATAGGGCCTTTTGAGGTAGGAAGGACCACACAAGACCATCAAGGACACACTAAATGGCTCTACCGAGGTGCTTTCTAGTTCTTATACTTTTAATAATGTCCCTCCTTGCTGTCAGGCCATTGTTTCTTACTGCTGTCTGTAATATACCTTTTGCTATTTTTTTTCACTTCAAATAGATTACCTCTAACCTGTTGTGGAGCTAGAAGCTGTAGTTCCAAGACTATTAAAACTGCATATAAAATAAGAATAAATGGGTTCTGAGTGAGTGACCCTGTGAGCCAAGTATGTCCACCTTAGCCGATGTTGGATTTAGATGCCCCTCGTGGGCTTGCGTGGCTCCTGTGTACACTTTTGTCACCCTGGGCTGTTGTCATTGATACACTAACCCGTCAGATCCTTAGGGATGGGCACCGTGACTTACTCATCCTTAGATCTGCAATGCCTGGCATCTGTAGGAACTCAATAAATTTTTGTCTAATGAATGGGTAAACTTGTGATGGCATCCATTTAGGCAGCTCGGAGGCCCTATTTTGTCTGTTTTCTATCTTGTTGATTGGGGCAGCCTTCCTCACAGACAGGTGAGGTTGCTGATGGCTGAGTCCCAGAGAAATAAGGGTGAACTTTTTAGTTTGAATCCTCTTTAATGAACGTGACAATCCTGTCCTTGGAATGAACTGACTGGACTGCTTCCGGTTTTGATGCTGATATATGTCCCTTCACTCTGTAGCAGAGTTTGATGTTGTGCTTGTGTCACCTGCGGGGATCTCAAGACAAGAAAGGGTGGGGGCTGTCCCCATCCATGGCTCCTCTACTGCCTCTCTCGGCTCCAGTGTACACATACTCTCAATTTATCTCTTTTAGTAGATAATGAGGCTTCATGGGTGCTTAAGTCTCTGTGTTTGGGGATGTCTTGCTCCCCTCAGTCTGGGAGCTCCCCAAAAGGAGAGGATCGTATTTCTTTGATTAGTCTAGGTGTTTCCCTGAAGGTTGGTTTCACATGTTCCCCATCAGACTGGGAGTTCCCTGAGAGCTGATGTCCTCGTGTCTCTCCTGTCAGACTGGAGGTTCCCTGAGGGTAGTGTCTGCTTTCTCTGTCAACCTGGCATCTGCTCTACTGGGCAAAACTAAGCTGGTGGTGGAAGAGCTGAGGAATTTCTCTCCTCCCATGTCTGCTCACAAGCCCACTGGTTGCAGGATGCTGCTTGTGGATAACAAGCTGGGGCTTACTGCCAGGCCTCCTGGGTACTTGGGATGTGTGGCTACCTCGTACTTCAGAACTGGACCAGGCACCTGGCCTGGCTCTCTTGATACCTGGCAGTGTTATTCCTGGCTCCAGCACATCCTGGTAGAAGAAGTTGGTCTTGACGTACTGTGCCCCAAGAAGAGTTTAACCCTTCTTTTCCTGCGTACTAGGCAGAAGGGCTGGAAGTAGGCAGCATCATCGAAGCAGTTCAGTAAGATGAGGTCCCTGACAGGATCCAGCTGCCTTACAAGCACCTGGGTGGTATCTTGAAACACAGGTCCCATGATCCTGGTCCCTGATCCCTGACAGAGCTGAGGATAGAATTAAAGCCAACGTGCCAGTGTGCTACTGCCTGCCTGGTGGACAGGCACAGCCCAGAAGTCAGGGTACTGAGAGATTGCCCAGGTTCAGTGACTATTCTTGGTAGGCATCTCAGGTGCCCAGCTCTGTGATAGGTGAACTGTAGCTACAGCTTCTGATACCCTCTTCCCACCAAGTTCTGACTTAAGAGGCTCCAACTGGCTAGGGTGAAGGAGTCTCTTCCAAGCCAGGGGAGTCAATGACGCATCTCCTCCTACCTCACGACTCCTCCCATCCTTGCCCTCCTCTTCGTCGCTCTTCCCTTCCTTCTGTCCTGGCTCTAGATGGAGAGAGGACCCTGAGTGACGAAGGCCATGGTGATGATCGGTGGTTGCTATCAAGGGCTCAAGCACCCTGGCTCTACGACCCTTCCCATCTGAACTACAGCCAAAGCAACCCATCTGATTCCATTACTGCTCTGAGCTCACCTCTGAGAACTGGAGCTGGGTATCAGGATAGAGAAAGCAGCTCTCCACAGACTTCCAGATGTGGCCTCTGCTGCTAAGGAGACAGGGAGTCAGCTGAATGAAGCTCCAGGAATGGACACTAGTGATAGAAATGGGTACTCCACCTACTCCCCACCCCTCACCCCAACATGTCTATCCAGTCTACTTCCCAGAACCCAGTGAGACATATCCTAACTTGACTGCAGTAGAGAGTAGGTGAGTAGAGCTGGACGGACCCTGAGAGTGGCTGGGGAGGGACTGATGGTGGCTTTGATAGAGATGGGGCCAGGATTCCAAGGCCCAGGCCAGGGTGTTGCTGAGGCTCAAAGCTGCAACCTGAAACTTCCCATACCCTAGTTCTTTCCGCCATCCCCGAGCATCCCTGGAGATGGGAGACCTATGTCTCTTGAGAAAACAGGATTGGGTTCAGGTTTTTCTGAAGTGGGTCAAGACAGGTCTTCCTGAATGATAATAGGGGGTCACACTTGGAGTAGTAGGGGAAAGGGAAACTCAGGGATCAGACAAGTTCCAGTAAAAATGTGGGGGGCCTAGAAAGAAGACAGGATGGGGCAGAAAGACTAGGGGCAGCAATGCATTCCTTTCTGCCCTTCCTTGGGTTTTCACCCACAGATCTCTTCTGCAGTCTGTGGGGAACCCTGTTTCAGTGGTTCTTATCTTCAGTTGCTGTTGGGGCTCCATGAGCCTCCCAAAAGCAGCTCTTTTCTATGGAGCCCACGTGGATGAATCATCCTGCATGGAAGCTGGAGATAGGGTGTATTGACCTCTTTGGGTCCTTTGTGAAGACTATTTGGAAATAGAGATATCTCATATATCCTTCTCCTTCAGCCAGCTTAGTCTCCCCATGCCTCCCCACCAGGAATTCTTTTATTTGGGCATCTCTGGTTTCTTCCTGGACCGTGTTCAGATTCCTGCTGATCGAAAAGGCTGATTGCCTAGAAAGTAACAGCTCCCTTTTCCCTGTGCCTCCAGTGTCCCCTCTCCTGCTCTCCCAGGTCCTAGAGCGGCTGTCTGGACCAGAAGGCTGGAAAGGAAGGGCCTAATGACTGAAGCCTTGATGTGACCCTCCCTTCCTCTTTCCTGTTTGTCCACCCACCAGAACCCCTAATTCCCTGTCCTTCTGGTTCCATCATCTTTAATTCATAGGCCCTGGCTTTCCTAGCAGATAGATTCTAGTGTCAAGAGCTGGGAGGCAGAAGGGGAAGGAGGAAGCTGACATCCAGTCCAGCTGGAGCACACCCACCCAGGGGTGATGGAGGAGAGGTGGTGAAGAGCTGAACACCCCTCCCACCCTTTATTGCTGTCAGCCTGCACAAGTTCAATAAAATGAACAATAAGGAAGAGATCAGAGGAGTTTGTAACAGTGACTTTATTGAATTGTTCAGTGATGTTCTGGGGGCAGTGCACCTCCTAGCCACCTTCCCTCCCCCCCAACTTATAGTCACCCATCTCCAGATCAGTTATAAAGGAGACAGGCCACTTTTCCTCCCAGGGATGGAGGTTCAAGAATCTCTTTGTTGTATAAAGAAGACAGTTATGGGGAGTCTCCAGAAAAGGTAGCAGGGGGTGCTGAGCCAGGGGTTCCCCAGTAGGTGGTACTGGGACAGGAAGCTGGGGGACAAGGGAGATGAGAAAGAAGGGAGTGTGGTGATTCTCAGTAGGGGCAGTGGGATGAAGGAGAAAAAAGGAGGTACCTACAGGTCTGCATCTCAACTTTTCGACAGCACCTCCAGCTTGGCCCCACCATCCTTTCACTGCTATTGACTCCTCTAGGGCAGGCCCAAGGTGGGTCCTGCCACAGCTCAAAAGTTCCAGATTATTTTACATCTTCCTTGCCTTTGCACATGATCTTCCATCTAGTGTTCCTCCCCTTTTTCTATCCGGTCATCTTCATTCTTTCTCAGTTCAAACATCTGTAGTATGAAGCCTTTGAAGTCACTTTCAGCCAGGCAGAGACTCCTTCCTCAGCACTCTGACAGCCACCTGGTCCTTCTTCCTGGTTGGCACACATGCCACTTACTGTCATGCTCAGTTCTCTCATCCCCCAGGACTGTGGACTTGGGAGCTTTGGGTTCTCTGCATCTAGCACAATCCAAGCACAGAATAGGTGATAGTTTGGTTGAATGAAAGATCTACTAAGGGAGACAGAGAAGGAAGTGTGCAGCAGGATGGAATTTGTGGTGAGGGAAGGAGAGGGCATTGGGTGGAGTCATGTAGGATGCAAAGCAAGGCGGCTCTCTGGCCATCAGACAACTGTGCTAAGAGTGGAGGAGTCGTCGGAGCGCACAGGCAGCACGGGGGCCTGCTTGATGGGGCGCCGGGTCTCATCCCGGTTCTGCCACACGTAGTGGAGCAGGTAGGCCACCACGAGCATCAGCCAGCCTCCCATGGTGATCAACAGGGCTACATCGGTGTTCCGCTGGGCCCTACCTTGCCCCGCCCCACACAGCTCTTCTTCCCCTGCCCGTGACAGGAACTCCTGCCCCACCAGATCTGGTCGGGCTCCTGGACCACACACAATGCCAGTCCCAGTGCCTGGCACCAGCCTCACCCTCCTGAGCACCTCCTGGAGGGCGCAGTCACAGTGCCAGGGGTTGGCAGACAGGTTCACTTGGATCTGCAGCCCCACGAAGGCCTCCCCAGGCACTGAGACCAGCTGGTTGGCAGAGAGGTCAAGGTGGCGCAGGGTGCCTGCCAGACCTTGGAAAGCAGCCCCTGAGAGGTGGGCAAGGGCATTATGGGAGAGATCCAGCTCCTCAAGGACAGGCAGGTGCTGGAAGGCACCAGCTGGCACTGATGCCAGCCGGTTGGCATCCAGGTAGAGCTTGCGGGTGTCATTGGGAATGCCACCAGGCACAGCACTCAGGCCTGCCTGGCTGCAGCGAAACGTCCGCTCACCAGCTTCCTCTGCCACATAGCAGCCCTGGGGAGGTGTCTGGGGGCTGGGCACAGTACCCCTCATGTCTATCACCAGCAAGAGGGACAGGAGATGTCTGGTTGGTGGAAGCATGGCCACAGCTTGTCATAGTCCTGGGGTGGTGTAGGATCTAGGGAAGAAAAGGCCTCATCAAGAAAGATTGAATGAAGTAAATCCTATCCCTCACTATGGATCTGACTCCTGAGGCCCCTATCTGGGGTCTCTTTGGGCTGGGGCCCGTTCTTTGGTGGTTCTCTAGGGCTGAGTCACTATCTTAGTTCCCTTTCTTGGCTAGAGCTCCTCAGTAGGGACTTTAGGTAAAGCTACTCCCTGGGCTTGAGACCCTTCTGAGGCTTCTTTCACTCTGGAGGGTTGATCTACAAAGTCTCTTGACTTGTTGACCAAGGTCTGTTGGCCATTCAGGTCTGGGGGTTTTTAAGTTTCTGCTTCACCCATATATTGATGTCCCTCACTGTAACAAAATCTTCTTCCAACCTAGCTGGGTGATTTGCCTAGTGGGCCCTGGTAGGCAGTAGTGTGAATGAAGGAGAGAGGAGGACAGCAATAGGACTTAAGGGTGTCTGGTTAGGCCAGGTGACAAGACGTGCCTTAGTCTCTACCTTCTGTGCCTAACACCCGCTTTTGCTGGAGCACCTCCCCCTGCCTGCCCCAGGTCTGTCCTCCCTGCCCTGCTCTTCCTCCCTCATCCTTTCCCTCCTCCTCCAGCCTCTCACCCCTGATGGTGGGAGAGCCTTCTCCTTTGCTGCCCTCTCCCAGAAAGTAGTCTCCCTGAAGCTCGGCTCTGGAGACCTGCTTCCTCCTCCAAAAGCCCTGCTTGGTCGTAGCTGCTGGAAGTCGGGGGCTGGGGCCCAAGAGTGTTAGGTTTCCTGGCATGTGACTCTGGGCCCCAGGTGTCAGATACCTGAGCCATGGCCTGACCAGGTGATGCCAAGAGAGGGCAGATTCCAGACTCTGATGTACTGTCTGTGAGGAGACCAGGCCCAAGTTAGTTCCTCTCAAAATATTAAGATATCGTCTTCACAGTGGGGGCTGAGCCTCTGGCTCCCCAGAACGTCTCTCTCTTGCCCAGAACCTGGCTGAGCCTAAGGGTCCCTGCTGGCCAGGCCAGGAGAGCCTAACCGGGCTGGGCCCGACCCTACATCCGTTGCCTTCAGCAGCCTGTTTGCCCCAACTGCAGCCCTTCTCCACTCTCCTTCTCTGTCCTTGCCCCATGCTCTGTGGCATCTTCTTCAGTGGAGAGCAAACTGGTGTCAGCCTTTCCCTTGAAAAATCTCTCTGAAGGACCCCATTGCCTCTCCTTAGGGGGTACCCGGGCATCTTGCCTGCCAGGGGGCGCTGTGGTTCAACTTTTGTTTGTTCTCCAAAGTGTTGGTTGGTGCCCTCTCTAGGAATGGAAGGGATTCTTCAGAGGGCCCGAAGTTGGGGTTTTCCCACTAATTTTATGTTCTTGGTTGAAACTGGCTTAGGCTCAGTCAGTTTTCTGGGTGCCCAAGGTGACACTCTTAACTCCCAGATGCATAGGTGCTAAGGGGGGCTTGGACAACTTCTTATTCCCCAAGGCCTCCTGAGCCTACCTTGCTACCCAACTACCCACCCTCCCCTAATGCTCCGTGGGTAGTGGGTAGGAAGGATCTGAAGTCAGAAGGTGAGCTTTCTGTGTGACTTTGGATGTATCAGCCTATCGCTCTGCACCCTGGTGAGTGAGAATGCTGTAGGGTTGGAGGGTTGAGTGGCTGTGAAAGCACTTTGTGAAGTTCTGGGCAAAGGTCAGCTCTTCGGATTCCTGTCTTCCAGAACATGCTTGGAACTGCCTCCAGGATTTGAGCACTGGTTCAGGTTTTTCCTCTCCACCACACCTCCTATGCTGTGTCGGGACAGGGATGGCAAGATCACCAATACTAACACCCACGTGGAGCTCGGCTCATCCATTCCCTTCCCCTCTCTAACTCCCCTGACTTTCAGCCCCAGCCACCAGCCACCTTGGCTGTTGTATAACTCATCATCCTGTGGCACCTCACTGTCTCACCTGTACTGTCTCCAGTTTGGTGCTAGAATTTAGAGCCTCCAAGGATGACAGAACTGGAATGGATCTCTGAGACTATCTAGTGCATCCCTCTTAGATTGCATGTGGGTAAACTGAGGCTTAGAGAGCGAATGCCACCAGAATTACATAGTAAATCAGTAGCCCAGTGGAGATCAGAACTCATTTTCTGACTCTTTCTAACTACCTGCGATTGCCCTTTGGTCCTTCTCCCTCCTCCATGCCTCCCTCATTGAAATGCTCTGTTCTGTGCCTTTTGACTTCCTCCTGACACCCATAGTGTTGCATCAAACCCTACATCAGTCCCATCAGGTCAGAGAGGTGGAAGAGCATGGGAGACTAGTGTGGCACAGAGACAAAGGAGAGCTTTCACAAGGGAGGCTGAGGTCATATGTTCTGAAGACATTTCTGAGAAAGAAAATGTTGCTGGATTTTATAAAAAATTATAGATGGCCATGACTGGACACATAATTTGTGGGGCTCAGGGCAAAATGAAAACGTTGGGCCCCTTGTTCAAAAACTCTTAAGAATTCCAAGATGGTGACAGCAGAGCATTCAGCCAAATGCAGGGCCCTTCTGAGTACAGGGCCCTGTGTGACTGCCCAGGGCACATGCCTGTGAAGTAGCCCCGTGGGTGACCTTTGAACAAGCAGTCTTAGGAGCGTGATGGGGCCAGACCAGATGGTAGGATACTGAATGATGTCACCTCTGGGGATGTACGAACCACTGACTCATTTTTGTGATGTCAACAGGGACATTTCTCAGACTCAAATATGTCCAAGGAATCAGGTAAGATACATTTTCTATGCTTCAGCAAGAGAAGTAAAAAAAAGCCAAAAAACCCCACATTTGAAAAATTCATTCATTGTTGCTGTTGTTGAAAATATACACAGCAGAGCATGTATAATTCAACAACATCTTCATGAACAATTTAGTGACATTGATGACATTCTTCAATTTCGTACATTCTCACTCTCTTTTTGGGAGTTGTTCCTCTGCCATTAACGTAAACTCACTGACCCCTAGATTTCCTGTGTAATCTTACCAGTTGCTGTTGTCAATTTGATCCTGTATAGACAATTCTTAAAAGAACATAATGATCAAGGCAGATGTTTTTCACTAGCTAAGGTAAACTACTGTTTGGTTTAAAGAACACTTTAGGGCATATTTTTGGTTTAAGGTTTGAAGATTACCTCAGGGGAATAGTTTCCATGATTTACCCCACCTCAATGGTTCCAGAACAGAAAGTCTAGATTTCATGAGAATTTGTAGTTCTGTTCTATATTTTCTCCCTCTTGATCAGGATTCTTCTGTAGACTGTTTGATGAAAACATTCAGTAGTGGCAGCTGGGCACCATCCAGTTGTGGAGGAGAAGCAAAATTATTTTCTTTGAGTTGCTTGTTAGTTAAGCTCAGCACTCTGTGGCTCAGTACTCAGGTGTCCATTTCAGGGTTGTGGCTAAATGTGGTGTAGAAACTTGTGAGCCTCAACTCCTCCCACTGCCCTTCTCTTATTCTGGATAAGGGGTTAGTTACGGCACAAAGAGCTGAGCCCGGCTGTTAATGCAGAGTTAACTGCTTCTCAGGTGAGGGCAGCTACCAGGAAAGAGTGGGGCTAGGATATCCAGTACAGCAGCGGTGGGAGAAGCAGGCATTCTGTCCACATAGGAGAGTCTGCCCAGAGCTGTGGATGGTGGCTAACTGAGGGTGGTTCAGTGCAACCCTCAGTAAAGAAGGTGAAACTATGGGGGAAGGAGGCGTCATGGTCAGGACAGTACACACTGCAGGGTAGGGGTAGGCATTGACAGAAACGGGAGAGGAAATTCTCTGCCATCCATGAATTCATCCATCCATTCATTAATTCAGTGAGGATTTCCTGCAAACCCTATGTCTGAGCTATGGTGTTAGCTGAAGAAGGTACAGATTTTTTCGTAAGGTGCAGTCTATAACAGTGGTTCTCAGAACTCAACCTGCTCATTAGCCTCACTTGAAGGGCTTTAAACAATTGTTTATGCTTGGGCTTCACCTGGGTGATCAAAGCCTCTGTGGTTGGGGTCGAGGCACTGGTAGTTTCTCAAAGGTCCCCAGATACCCTGATATGTGGGCTGAACTGAGAACCACTAGTCTGCAGGGAGACACAGACACGTAGACACATCTCCTCAGTGTGTCAATGTGATGTCTGATGTGACAGGTGTGCATGCAAGGAGCTCTGCAGCCCAAAGGGAGAGAGATTGTGGTAGTCAGCTAGCTGTCTACTCGGTATCCATTCCCTGTATCCTTCCTTATAACCACTTGTCACCAAATCATTTCTGATGCATGAACCAACCCCTGTGAGTCGGAGTAGAACTGTGCTCCATAGAGTCTTCAGTGCCTAATTTTTCAGAAGTAGATCATCCAGGCCTTTCTTCCAAGGTACCTCTGAGTGGGTTCAAACCTCCCAGCAGAGCAAGTTAACTGTTTACACTACCCAGGAACTCCTCCCAGCACTTAACACCCACCTTGTGGAAAGGGCGAAGGGTGCATGTACCTTGTGCCCAAGCTCAGATGTATTTTCTCATTTCTTTAACACATGTCACCTGAGCACACACCGTGTACCAGATCAGGCAATAGAGATGCAAAGAGAAGTAAAATGTCCCACAAACAATGGGGGATGACAGCCACCTGCATAGTACTTAGGGCCACCTGACAGCCTAGGGTTGGCTCTAGCTGAACTATTTGCCAGAGTCAGAGGGCCCAGAGGAGGAAGTAGTGGATTCTGGCTGGACAGCTGGGAAAGGCTTCACAGAGAGGGTGGCAGTTGATCTAGTGATAAAAAGGAGTTGACCAGAAGGAAAAGAGTAGGAGAAAAAGTGGCACAGGCTGAGACAAGAGCAAGAAAAACTGAGGCATGTTCTGAGGATGTTGAGTAGCTCAAACTGCAACTGTCGCCTGGGCCGTGTGGGTCACTTACACACTTCAGCTAACCTTTATTAAGACTCCACTGTGTGCAGGAAGTACAAATATGGGTAAGACATGGGCAAGCAGCCTGGTGGGGGAAGCAGATACGTAACAGAGAACTTAAATACAGTGTCCTCAGTGCAGTAATAGAGGTCTTTACAACAGCTGTGTGAGAACAGGGCAGAGGTGGACAGGAATATCTTTTGGGAGAAATGTCACATCCTCTTTTGGACTTTGGACAAAATATTTAAACTCTCTGTGCTTCAGTTTTCATATCTGTAAAATGGAAATCATGAAAATACCTACTTCACAGGGCTATTCTGAAGGCCAGAATAGTCTATACAGGTAGAGGTCTCTGTCCAGTGCCTGGAACACAGCAAACACTTGATGCCTAAAGCTGTAACTGTTATTGTAGGGACATTTGGCCTTAGGCAGGGGAAGGAGGGGGATCCAGGATTTCTAGAGAGGAGGCCTAGATAGTGACAAGATTGGAAGTATGCTGGGGAGTCTTGTCTTAAAGCTATGTCAGCCTAGCAAACGTACTGTTTATATATCCATTGCCCTTTTAAAAAAATATGTTTTCATTGAAGATTTACACAGCAGTTTAGGTTCTCATTCAACAATTTCTATACAAAGTATTTAGTGACATTGGTTATGTTTTTCACAATGAGTGACATTCTCATTTCTCTTCTGGTTGTTCTGTTTCCATTAATCTAGTTTCCTTCGTCCTCTACTTTCTCATTGTCATGGATTGAATTGTGCCCCCCTCCCCCAAGAAAATCTGTGTAACAGTTTGTGTAGCAGGGAGCATGGGTGCTGATTGTGATAGTGAGGCAGGACTCAGTGTGTAGGACTGTGTTGTGCTTTGAGGCAATCTCTTTGGATATAAAAGAAAGAGAGGCAAGCAGAGAGTTGGAGACCTCATACCACCAAGAAAGCAGGGCCAGGAGCAGAGTGTGTCCTTTGGAAAGGACCTGGGGTCCCTGTGCCTCAGAAACTCCCAGTCCAGGGGGAGACTGATGACAAGGAGCTTCCTCCAGAACCAACAGAGAGAGATTATCCCTGGAGCTGATGCCCTGAATCTAGACTCTTAGCTTCCTTTACTGTGAGGAAATAAATTTCTCTTCATTAAAGCAATCCACTTGTGGTATTTCCATTATAAAAGCACTTGATACATAAGACAGAATTTAGTACCGAGAGAGTGGGGTGTCTGCTCTAATGCCAAGTGCCGCTGAGTCAGATCTGACTCATAGCTCTAATAGATACCTAATATGTGCAAGTGGTTTTGAAACTCAAAGGACAGAAGACTTGAAAGGAACTGAGGAGAACTGATAACACCAAGGAAGGCACAGATGTTGAGAAGCAGCAGTGAACAAGAAATGCAAAACCACAAGACCAGCACCAGACAGTGCTGGAGCTGAACCACGGAGTGAGAGAGCTGAGTGCTTGTGTGCAGGAAGCTTGTTGGCAGAGTGGGCATCTCCAGGCACTTCTCAGTAAAAGCTATAGAGCTTTGGAAGACTTGCCCCAGAAGGGCAGATGGGGCATTAGGCCTGGGCCCAGAGGCCACAGGAAGCAGAAGCCAAAGAGACAAGGAGCCCAGAACTGAGCTGGCTCAGTCTCAAAAGGTATAGCCATGACCTCAGGGGTTTCAAAGGGTGGAACTATGGCCTCTGGTATTTCTAAAGGTGAAGTTGCCGCTCAGGTGGACTAGGAAAATGGTGGCCTAAAGCCGAGGGAACTGAGTTGCTGTCCCTGTGGGCCTGGAAGGCAGAGCTGTAGCTCAGGGCCAAGGGGCCTCCACTTGGGATGTGGAGAGTGTGGCCAATACCTAGAAGCTGGAGGGCAGGGCCATTGTGTAAAATGTCTCAGAGAATGGAAGATTATTTTCAAGCCTTGAAGACTGATGTAATGTGTTCTAATTTCCTTGGTGCCTGTTATGCCTTCTTTCCCTATGATTTCTCCCATTTGTAGTGGAAGTATCTAGCTTGTGCCTGCCTGTTCTGCTATTGTATTCTGGAAATGGATAACTTGTGTTCTAGATTTCACAGCTGAAGAGCAATTTCTGGATTTTGGGCTTGGACTTAAGACTTTTGCTATGATGGGGTGAAATGTTTTACAAGTTGCAAGGATATGAGTTTTTGGGAGGCCAAAGGGTAGAATGTCATGGATTGAATTGTGTCCTCTCAAAAACATGAGTAGCAATTTGGCTAGGCCGTAATTCCTGGTATTGCGTGATGTCCATATATGTTGTAAATCCTGCCTGTATGCTGTTAATGAGGGAGGATGGGCTGGGTGGCAGTTGTGGTAGTGAGGCTGGACTCTGCGTAAGACTGTATTATATCTTGAGGCAATCTCATGAGATATAATAGGAAGAGAAGCAAGCAGAGAGTCGGGGACCTCATACCACCGAGAAGTAGTGCCAGGAGCAGATGTGTCCTTTGGAAAGGACTTGGGGTTCCTGTGTCTCAGAAGCTCCTGGACCAGAAGACTGACAACAAGGACCTTCTCCCAGAACCAACAGAGAAAGCCTTCTCCTGAAGCTGATGCCCTGAATTTGGACTTGTAGCCTACTTTACTGTGAGGAATTAAGTTTCTCTTTGTTAAAGCAATCCACTTGTGGTATTTCTGTTATAGCAGCACTAGATGCCTAAGACACTCATCTTTGTTTTTAAAGTAGTTGTTGACCATTTGGGCTCATATGATTTTTTAAAAGGAGCATAGTATTCACAAGTGATATTCTGTTATTCAGCTAAAAGATGACCTCAGGGGCTAGCTTCAGTTCAGTGTTTAAAAAGCATCTCAGGGCACTCGTCTTAAGAAGTTCTCTAGTCTCAGCTGGTTGAGTAAGTCTGGATTTTTTAAGAAGCTGAAGTTCTGTTCCGTAATTTTCTTGTGTTCTGTCGGGATCCATCTATCATGACCCTCAGCAGAATGACTGGTAGTGGAAGCCAGCCACCACCTAGTTGTTCTGGTCTCAGGGTAAATGAGGTCACCGTTCATGTAGACTGTTTATCTTGTAGACTAGTTTCTTCTCTGAGTCTTTTGCTTCCTTCTTTCTCTTTTGCTCTGGAAAAGTAGAGACCCATAGGTGTATTTTAGATGGCTGATGACAAGCTTTTAAGGCCCCAGACACTACTCAAGAAATTAGGATGTATAAGGTAAACTTTATGATCTTTTGCAAAAATGGCAGTGGTGTCAGACCGCCTCTAACTTTACGAGGAGGAAGAAGAGAGAATCAAGATAAGCACCCAGCTAATTCCTTTGAAGTGGAGGTCAACTCTACCTTCACCCTCCAACCCCTTTTTCCCAATTCCAATACAACACTCCCACAGCAGTCTCTGCTTCTCTGCTGGGTTCGATATTCATTGCAATAGCCAAAGAGAACTCCCAGTCTACTCTCTCAGAGCTATGAGGTTTCTAAGGGAAGTAACAGGTTATAGCTTGGGACAAGGATCAACAGTCTGCAATTTGGGGTCAGGATCAGGGAGCATATAGGAAAGTCTCTTTTCTTCAGTGTAGGACTGCCCTCTTAGCAACTCCCAACCACGAAGGGCTCATCTTGGCCCCCTGAGGACAGGCGTCCTATCTTGGCCCTCGGCCCGGCCTCTGTCCTGCTCCAGCAGGTGTCACAAAGCTCTTTATCTCTTCCAACAACTGCCAGCGGCCTCCTGTCCAAAGGTGCTGAGCTTTCTCACTCCATGGGTCAGCACTGCTCCCTGTAGTCACCTCACTTGGTGGCCAGGGAGCCCACTGCAGCCATGTTGCATTCATCTCCTGGTTCTGTTGCTGCCATGTATCTGATGCTGGATTCCACTGTGCTTGCTGCTACTTCTTGCTTTTTCTATCTCCTCAGTCTAGGAGGTGCTCGGTGCGGGGACCCCAGGGTCTAAAAGGCACACTCCACTCCTGGCTTTTCTTCGTAGTGGTAGTGAGCACCCACCTCCTCCAACTGGCTGTCTTTTTAAACCTAATAGGATGACAAAACTGACCAGTTCCCTTGTTAGGATTCCATACATCTTATTTGCATGATCTCACACCCACAAAGGTTATATGCGCCTTATTTGTATTATTAGCAAATTATCCAATCCTCTTGGTGGGCTACAAGCACCTTATTTGCATATTCTCACCCAATCATTTTGTGAGAGTCATAAGACTGTGTGACTAGAAGGCCAAATTAAAGTAATTCACTGCACAGCATCTATATTATGCTAATTAACCAAGTTATTCTGTGAGACTTTGGTCCTCAGCCTTCAGGCCCTGAAGGTCAATCCTGAACAGTGTTTGGTTATTTCTAAGAGGTATCCTTAACTGTGCCCCATGTGCTTTATTATATGTATGTAAATATATACATACATGGAAACCCTGGTGGCACAGTGGGCTAAATGCTACCTCTGCTAAACAGAAGGTCAGCAGTTCAAATACACCAGGCAGTCCTTGGAAACTCTAGGGGGCAGTTCTACTCTGACCTCTAGGGTTCCCATGAGTCAGACTGGACTTGACAGCAATGGGTTTTGGGTTATATACATGAATATGCATATACATATACATATACATATATACATATACATATACATATATACATATACATATACATGAATATACATATACATTATACACCTATATGTAGTATATATACATATATATGGAAACCCTGGTTGCTCAGTGGTTAAGTGCTACATCTGCTAACCATGAGGTCAGCAGTTTGAATCTATCAGGTACTCCTTGGAAACTGTACGGGGGCAGTTCTGCTCTGTCCTACAGGGTAGCTATGAATTAGAATCTCCTTAACGGCAGTGGGTTTACAGTTACATATATGTGTATATACAGTGTATCTACAGATATAATCACATGTACATACCTATGTACATATATATATGTATATATATATATGGAAATCCTGGTGGCATAGCCCATTAAGCGCTATGTCTGCTAAACAAGAGGTCAGCAGTGCAAATCCACCAGGCACTCCTTGGAAACTCTATGGGGCAGTTCTACTCTGACATGTAGAGTTGCTGTCAATCAGACCTGACTTGACAGCAGAGGGTTTGGGTTTTTTTTATATATAGATACATATATATATTGATATACATATACACAGTTGTCCCTCCATGGTTCCAAGACCACTATGGATACTCAAATCAGTGGAGCTCAAGTCCGTATATAAAATGGTGCAGTATTTGCACATACTTTATACACATCTTCCTGTAATCATTTCTAGATTACTTATAATACCTAATACAATGTAAATGCTATATAAATAATTATACTGTATTGCTTAGGGAATAAAGACAAGGAAAAAAGTCTTTTTGTTTGAACATTATTGACCCATGAATGGTTGAATTTGTGGATGCAGAACTCACAGATATGGGTGATCGACTGTATACTTACATCTGTAGTTTTGGGTTATTGCTGTTGGTGCAAAATTACATATGCCATAGCAATTACCAAAAGGCCTTTTTTTCTTGTGTACATCTTTTTATTTTGTGCTTTAGGTGGATGTTTAGAGAATAAGTTAGCTTTTCATTAAATAATACACTGTTTTGCCACATTGGTTCTTGTGTACACAGTAGTGAAACTGCTTATCTTTGTCAAGCTGTGTACTGGTCACCCCCATTCAGTGTTAACCTCCACTGCCCTTTCCATCTGGATCATTTGCAGTTCCTTAAACTCTGTTTATTCCTGGGGGAACACAGCAATGGTCCCTAGCAAGGTACATGCTGACTGACGGGTTACTGAAGTCCAGCGTGCAGCCCTTGGCTCCCAGTGGTAAGTTCTGGTTCCCAGGCCTTGGCTCTGGCCCCAGAAGCCCTGGCAGGTTCTGCCCTTCCCTCCGCAGCCTGAAATAGCCAACCGCAGGGCTGGTGGAGGAAGGCCTGACCTGGCACTGACCTGTGATGTTGCCAGTGCCTGACCACCACCCCCTGGCTTCTCACCCGCTTGCTGGCTCTCAGTTCCTTTGTCTGCTCAGCACTCGCCCCCCACGTGCCTCGGTGCCCGGCCACGCAACAAAAACACAGCTGTCAATGAAATAAACACCTCTTTCCTGTGGTTGCACTTTCTCTGAGTGGGACGGCTCCCCTTCAGGAAGCAGGGGGTGACGCTTGGGGGAGGGGGGTGGAGAAGGGGCATTCTGTCCCTCCGGGGTTGGGGGCGGGGCTCTACTTCTGCTCGCCCCACCGCTGCCGCCGTCTGGGAAGGTGCCTTGTTTCTTAAACGTTGTCCAGTGTTTGCTATCTCGGTCCACAGGAGTGTATCTGTTGCGGCAGAGGACACTCCGCCCTGCCAAGTGGAACCGCCCCGAAGGCAGACCGTCTCCGCTGACTACAGACCTGGAACTCCCGGGGATGGGGCAGGCTGTGAAAGTGGCTCGCTTTGTTTCCAAAACACGTTTCGTAAAATAAAAGTAATATCACTTCACACAAAGTTTGAAACTAGAGAAGGAAAAAGATTACCCCTAATCCTGCTTCCTAACGCCCAAACCCAGTGCTGTCCAGTCTGCTCCGACTCATAGCGACACTAGAGGTCAGAGTAGAACTGCCCCATAGAGTTCCCAAAGAGCGCCTGGCAGATTTGAACTGCCTACCTCCGGGTTAGCAGACGTAACACTTAACGCCTCCTAAAGCCAGCTATCTTTATTTTGTGGATGCTGAAATATCTATGGAATGAGTTAATAAAAGACATCATCAATGTGTATAGAGTGCTCATTATGTGCCTGCAATTGTTCTACCTCTTCACCATCATTTGACCCATTTAGTCTTCAGGATAACAATGCATGGTATTGTTATCATCCTGGTCATCACCACTTCCACTTAGAAATGAGGTAACTAAAGCACAGAGAGGTTCAGTGACTTGTCTAAAGTCACACAGCTGATAACTGGAGTTGCTGAGGGTTGAATCCTGGCATTCTGGGGCAAGAATCTCACCAGGGCTACTTTATTTTGTCTTATGTTAGTTGCCAATGCATATGCAAAACCACAAAAACTTTTTAATAAAGAACAATTTAACATAAAATAGTAGAGAAAATAACATAGGAATTTCATGTCTCTGTTACCCAGCTGTTCATGCTCAGCAGTGTCAGGCCCAGTCATGACCAAAGGATGCTTGATGAAGATGAGACAATGTGAGGGCAGAATTAGCTTCAGTAATTATTCACTCATGACCCATCTTATTTCTTCTATTCCCCCACCCAGGATTATTTTGAAGAAAACCCAGCCATCATATAATTTCATACACAAATCTTTTAGATACATTTATAAAAGATCAGTTTTTGTAAACAACAACAACAACTAAAAACCATTACTGTAATACTTCCTAGAGACATCCAAATACTGCACAGGGTAGGCTTACTGGATTTGAGAGTTTAGGACTACGGTCTTGCGGGGTAACTCAGTCAACTGGTATAATATAGCCCATAAAGACAATCTTCTACATCCTAGTTTGGTGAATAACATTTGTGGTATGAGAAGCTTGATGTGAGTGGCCATTGGTCTTTGCTCATCCCAGGCAAAAGAGAAAGAAAGAACCGAAGACTCAAAGAAGAAAATAATCTACTGAACCAATAGTTTAAATGAACAACGATATTAGCGATCATGACCTACCATTCTGACCAGGGGCTCAACAGATTGTTCTGGATAGAACGTCATGGATAGAATAGGAGAAAAATGTAAGATAAAACCCAAATTCCTTAAAAAAAAAAAAAAAAAAAAGGGCAGGCTTGCTGAATGAGTAGAAACTAGATAAACCTGAAGGCTGTCATCCTGAAACACTCTTCAAATTTCAAATCACTCCCGAAGGTCACCATTCAGCTAAATGAGAGATTGGCTCTTAAAATAAATAATATCAAAATGGTCCCAACCCACCCGGAACAGAAGAAAACCAAGAACATCAAACACATGAGGACGAACGAGCCCAGGAGACAGAATGACCCACATGACTGGGAGACTACCTCACCAGAAGAGTATAAGAATAGACGGTGCACGGCACCCACCAAAGACAGGCCTGACAGGGAACACAGTGTGGAGTCCCTGACACAGCATGAGAAAAGAGGTGTACAGAGCTAGAACTCTATTAAAAGACCAGACTTGACGGTCCGACAACTTTGAGGATCCCCTGAGAATATGGCCCCTAGACTTGTTGCTAGCCCAGAGCTGAAATCAGTACTGAAGCCAACACTTCAGACAGAGAATGGACTGGACTTGGGGACGCAGAATGACGCAGATGGTACATGTACTTTATGGTTTAATATATATAAGAGGCTGTCCTACTGGTTTATTTTTAGAGGTGTGAGGAGAGGGTGAAGAGGAGAGGACAAGTGTTGGTTGAATGGACACTGGAAGTAGAGTGGAAAAGAAGGGTGTGCTGTCACAGGGTGAGGAGAGCAGGTAAGAGTTGCAGACAGGTAGATGCTTGGGATTTTAAATGGCAAATTGACTTAGATTGTAAACTTTCACTAAATCACAATTTAAAAGATTTGAAACTTTTTAAAAATCAATAAAATATGTCACCCACAAATACTGTGCTCCTGTAGATAATCACCTTGACACCTTCCATCTTTTCTCTGTTTATTATGATGTTGCTCATTGGTCCAGTTATGAGGATTTTTTGTTTCCTTTGTGTTGAGGTGTAATCCATATTGAAGGCTATAGTCTTTGATCTTCATCGGTAATTGTTCAAGTACTCTTTATTTGCAAGCAAGGTTGTGTTATCTGCATAGTGCAGGTTGTTAATGGGTCTTCCTTCAATCCTGATGTCCCACTCTTGTTCACATAGTCCAGCTTCTTGGGTTATTTGTTCAGCATACAGATTGAATAAACATGGTGAAAGAATACAACACTTCCTGACTTTAAACCATGCAGTATGTCCATTTTCTGATCCAGTGACTGCCTCCTGACCTATGTGCAGGTTCCTCATGAGCAGAATTAAGTGTTCTGAATTCCCATTCCTTGCAATGTTATCCATAGTCTGTTATGATCCACACAGTTGAATAGTTTTGCATAGTCAATGAAGCACAACTAAGCATCTTTCTGGTATTCTCTGCCTTCAGCCAGGATCAGTATGACATCAGCAGTGATATCTCTGGTTCTGCATCCTTTTCTGAAACTGGCTTGTATTTCTGACAGTTCCCTGTCAATATACTGCTGCAGCTGCTTTTGAATGATCTTCAGAAAAATTTTGCTTGTGTGTGATAGTAATAATATTGTTCAATAATTTCTGAATTCGGTCAGATCACCTTTCTGAGGGATAGGCACAAATACGGATCTCTTCTAGTCAGTTGGCCAGGTAGCTGTCTTCTAAATTTCTTGACATAGACAAGCAAGGACTTCCAGTTTGTTGAAACATCTCAATCGGCATTCCATCAATTCCTGGAGACTTGCCGATGCCTTCAATGCAGCTTGGACTTCTTCCTGTAGTACATGAGTTCCTGATCATGTGCTGCCTCCTGAAATGGTTGAACATTGATCAATTCCTTTTGGTACAGTGACTCTGTGTATCCCCCCATCTTCTTTTAATGCTTCCTGCATTGCTTAATATTTTCCCCATAGAATCCTTCAGTATTGCAACTTGAGGTTTGAGTTTTGTCTCCATTTCTCTCGGCTTGAGAAACGCTGAGTGCTTTCTTCTCTTTTGGCTTTCTACCTCCAGGTCTTTGCACATGCTATTATAATCCTGTGTCTTTTTCAGCTGGCCTTTGAAATCTTCTATTTAACTTTTTACTTCATCATTTCTTACTTTTGCTTTAGCTACTCAACAATCAAGAGCAAGTTACAGAGTCTCTTTAACATCCATGTTGGTCTTTTCTTTCTTGTCTGTCTTTTTGATAACCTTTTGCTTTCTTTAAATGTGACGTCCCTTCCACAACTCATTTGGTCTTTGGTCATTAGTGTTGAACATATCAAGTCTATTCTTGAGATGATCTCTAAATTCAGGTGGGATACACTCAGTGTCATACTTTGGCTCTCATGGACTAATTTTAATTTTCTTCAGTTTCAAGTGAATGATATGCATAGAAGTTGTTAAAAGAGAACCTAACTTCACTGAAAACAAAATGTAAAAATGAAAACCATTACTGTATTACCATATCATACCTTAATATTTCCAGTAATTCCTTAATGTTATTGAATATCTACTCAATATTCAAGTTGCCCTAACAATTTAAGAAACTTTTTTCTATTGGTTTGTTTGAATCAGGATCCAAAATAAGGCAGCATTTGGGTACTTAATTTCTTTTAATCAATACATTTTTTCCCCTCCTTTTTTTTCTTGGGGTGCATTTATGAAAGGAATTGGCTGTTTGTCCTAGTCTCCCTGATTACAGATTTTACTGACCATACCCCCGGGGCATGGCCTTTTTTTTATATCCTGATCTTTTCATGCAGCCTAGTAAACATTTTCTCATACTGTTACATGGTTTTCACAGCCATTTACTAAGATATTATTTCGTCCAATTGATATACCATAATTTTTTCTTGAGCATTTAGGTTGCTTTTGGGTTTTTATTTACTGTCAGTAATGCAGGAACATTCTCACATGCTGCAGTTCTTCCTGCACCTGGGATAGTTTCCTTAGGATAGGCCTCCAAAAGTGTAGTCATGCCTCCAGGGTATGAGTAGTTTTTCAGCCTTTTGGCATGTATTGCCAATTGTCCAAAGTGGTTGCCCATTCCCTACCAAACTCAAAAAAACAAAACCCAGTGCTGCTGAGTTGATTTTGACTCACAGGGAGCCTACAGACAGAGGAGAACTGCGCCATGGAGTTTCCAAGCAGGGCCTGGTGGAGATGAACTGCCAACCTTCTGGTTAGCAGCTACAGCCCTTAGCCACTATGCCAGCAGGGTTTCTGTACATTCCCTAGTGCAGTATAAAACTGCTGTCATTCATTCTGAGTGCTGTCCAGGCCCCCTTATGGCTGAAAGATGTTTGAAGATGTGGCAATTATGAGCACAGGAGAAAGACGATGACAGCGACTCAAGCTAAATAAAACCAAGAGGGATCCACAATTTGCCACAAAGCTAAGGTGAGTCAGAGCTCGGTTCATTCCTGTCTTAGTTATCTAGTGCTGTTATAAGAGAAATACCACAAGTGAGTGGCTTTCACAAACAGATACTGTCTCACAGTTTAGGAGGCTAGAAATCCAAATTCAGGGTGCCAGCTCTAGAGGAAGACTGTCCCTGTCTGTTGGCTCTGGAGGAATGTATTTGTCTCTTCTGAACTTCTGCTCCTGAGCATGTAATGTGGCATCTTTCTTCCCCATCTCTGCTTGTCTAATCTGTTCTTTTTATGTCTTGTGAGAGATTGACTCCAGACATACTTTACAGTAATCCTATCCCATTTACATATCAAAACAGCCCATTTCCAAATGGGATTATAATTTATAGGCATAAAAAAAAACTGAGTGCCATAGAGTTGATTCTGACTCACAGTGACCCTAGAGGACAGAGTAGAACTGCCCCATAGAGTTTCCAAGGAGCACCTGGCAGATTTGAACTGCTGATCTTCTGGTTAGCAGCTGTAACACTTAACCACTAAGCCACCAGGGTTTCTGTTACAGGCATAGAGGTTAGGATTTACAACACGTATTTTGGAGGGACAGAATTCAATACATAATGCGGGAACAGGAGTTATTAATAGGACATGACTGTCTAGTAGGCTTTCTGTTAGAGTCTGCCTTAGTCAGAACCTTGAGATGTGGACCCAGTCTGATTTACTGAACTTCCCAGGCATGTGAAGAAAGTGGCAAGGATGCAGAGAGCTCAGTTAACTAGATGGAGGACGGAAGAATCCCAGAGGAAGGTCAAGTGAGTCAAGCAGGCTCGCTTGAGAAATAATGCCAGGGAGGTTTCTGTGAAAAGGGCCACCCAGTTGTTTCCTTATGACTGTAGAAGGCTGACTACAAGGAAAGGGGCTTCTACAAATCAGAAGACACTTCTGTAGAACATAAGGCAGGATTTCTTCAGACTGTAGGGGATTATTTAGATCTTGGAATGGGTGTTCTTCGGCAACTGGGCCTGGAAATACTTGAGGAACTGCCTGCTGTGCTCTGGGTGGGTCAGATACTCCCTTGCCTAATGTCCACTGTGTGCCTCCAGAGATCCCATAACCATTTCCTACCAGCCCTGGGGGAAGGGGAGTTGGCAATCAGTGATTAGGTTCCTCCGAGGCACAAGTGGTTTGTACTCAAGTTAGAGGCGTTGGTTTGAACCCCTCCCCCACCAGCAGTACTGATGAAGAAAGGCCTGGAGACTTGTTTCTGTAGAGATTACAGCAAAGAACTGCCTATGGAGCAGCTCTACTCTGTATCCCACAGGGTTACCAGGAGTCAGAATAGTCTCCATGGCAACAACTAATTTTTTTTTTTGCAGTCAGTCATGATGCCATTAATCTTACTATTCTAGCCCAGACAAACATAGAGAAGAAGCTGAGTGGATGAGTGGAATCTACCCAAATAAGACCTGCTGGTGACATGTAGAGTAGGGGTGAGCCAGGAGACTTCAGAAGTCATTTAGTTTAATTTCCTAGAGAAATAACTTCATACAATGCAAAAAGTGCTTTACTTACATTCTCTTGCATTTTCACAACTCTGAGGTAGGATTTCACAGGTGTGGAATTGGAGATAAAGACCAATTAAGGAATTTGCACAAGGTCACTCTGCTGGTAAGAGAGTTCCTGCACTATCAACACCTAGCTATGCCCTAAAGCATGCAGACTGCAAAACTGCAGGCCAGAAACTAGTCTCCACCCAAAACCACGCAGCTTAATTTGGAACTGGCACTCAGGCTCCTAACTCCCCCAAGGAATCTTTCCACGACATGTGGCCTCTTCTGCCATGCGACTGGGGGAGGAGGCCAAGAATAGGGCCTAGGATCGAGATAACTGAGAAGGCCCTGGAGAAACGCTGCCCAGAGGTGGTGTTCTCCACCCTTCCAGACCCTCACTCCAGCCAAAGTTACAAAGGACTTGTTTCCCGAAGGCCCTGGTGGGCAAAGGGCCGGGCTGGTCCGCTTTTTGGAGGAGCCAGTCTGGGACCAAGGCAGAGGAGGAGAGCTGTGGTGGAGAAACCTTGCACAGAAGATCAGGTGTCTTGGGTTCTAGTCCAGGCTGGGACAACAAAGGGATCTCGGGCAAGTTATTTAAAACTTCGAATTTCCTCTTCTGCAAAACTGGGGCGACTGTAAGCAGCACTTGAAAAGTGTGGATGTAGAAGCAGGAATAGCTACGCGCCAAAGTAGTATCACCTAACCTTAGCGTTGTGTCCCTCTGAGATACGGGAGCAGGGAAAGAAACTACAATTCCCAGGAGGCGTCGGGCAGCTTGGCGCAAAGCGGTGACGTCACAGGGGCTGACGCTGGAGCTGCCACAAGGGTCGCTGCCGCCGCGGTTTGTTACAGCTGCGAGAGCAGCAGCGGCTCCCGCCCCCGCCCCTGGGCACCTCTCCTGGGCCCGTGACCTCGGGTTCCACAGGGTGAGTACAAATAGAGGCCTCCAGGTAGGGAGCCGGGAGGCCCCCGAGACTAGAGGCGGAGCGGGAGAGGGGTTGGGGCTGCTAGGGAAGGGACCCCGGTTTGAGGGAACCCGGACAAGGGGAGCGGGGGTGGAGGGCGTGCAGCAGCCGAGGAGGTGTGTCCCAAGAGGAAAGTGGGGGCGGGAGCACGGGTTCGGGGCGTCGAGGAGGGGCTCTCTGGCTGAGGTGAGGGGCGGGGAGAGGCTCAGTTTCGAGGTAAAGGTTTGGCGACCTCCAGTGCTAGGTGAACGCGTGGAGATGGGGGTGGGGGTGGGGGTGGGGCCGCAGAACGCTTCAGGCTGCAAGTGTTGGGTTCCAGACTGGGAAGCGGAGCGGGAGGCCCCGCTATTAACCGGAGATCCCACTCTGAAAGCCCCAACAATAGGAGGACTCCGCCTCCTCGCTCCTCCCTCGCTCCCGGCAAGTAGGGGATTGCCTCTGTGCGGTCTTTCTTTTCATTTCCACCGCCCTCCTGTGTCCAAGCTCTGTAAGAGCAGAGAGGTGAGCAGCTGTGACCCTGCTGGTAAGGGCAGAATGTAAATGGCATTGTGCAGTGCTTCCGGGGACTCCCTAGTTGGGGTCCAGGGTGAAGTCCTGGGTGTCTTGTACCCCTTACCCAGAGGGCAAAAGACTTGCGGATTAAAGATCTGCCCGTACCTGGAGGAGGGAATGGAAAGTTCTCACGTGGTGGCTGCCCTGGGGCACACTCTGGCCTTGGCTTGGGCGTCTTGACTGACTGGCAGAGCCAGGATAGTCTTTGTAGAGGTGGGCGGGGGTGGGGGGATGGGGGGATGGGTTGGGAAGGGGAGGGGGAGGAAGAAGAGGAGGAGGGAAGGAGTGGGAAAGAGCTACCAGCAAGAAAGTGGTTAACAGAAGTGAGTTGCTGCAGGCTCTTGTTTGAAGCAGGTTAGGAAACCACATCAGGGGCTGGTGCAAGCAGCCACCTGCCAGCTACAGCGGCAGAACTTTCCAGCCACAGCTGTTGGAGATTCACTTTCCTTCTGTCAGCCTCTTTTCCCCATTCCCTTCTGGGAGAGAGATCGATTGCTTACTGTACTCATGGAAACGATAGGTCTCATACAAAAGTCTCAGTAGTGCTGCCTGTCTTTCTTAGTTATACAATCTCTTCTGTCTTTTTGGAAGTCTTCTGGGGTCTCCTGCTCTCAGGGCACTTAACGCTCAGGCTTCAGGAAGCAGCTTCCCAGGGTGGCAGCTAGGACCTGGAGTCTAGCTCCCTTGTACACCCTTCAGGCTGGGTAGGATGCCTTGTGACAGCCAGAAGTGGGTGTATGGTCTTGTAGTTTGGGACTCAGCAAGGTTCTAGGCATTGCTGGAAAAGATACTAGGAATGGCTAGAGATCTTTCTGTACTCATCCTGAAGTAGGTCTGGCTTAGGCAAGGCGGGAGGAGAGGCAGTAGTTCCTAGTCAGACTTGGGGAACCCTTCCCTTGCCCTTAGTAGTAAGTTCTGCCAAGCCTTCCCAGGCAGACACCATCTCACTACCCCCCATCCCCACCCCGCTAGGCTTTAGTGTAGTAGGTGTCCCTGGGGCTCTGTTAGGGTAACAAATCCCTTGAGAAGGTAAACATGTCTAGTTTGCTAGTTGTTTGGGTTTCTGGTAGGCCCTGTTATCCAGCCTAATGGGCTGAGCTGATGGGCCCCAGGAGCCTCGCTTCTTCCAGGATGCACCCCAGGAGAGCCACTGTGTTTGTGTGTTGGGAAGGTGTGTTGTGGGCCACATTTCGCAGGGGGTGGGTCTGTAAGCTTGGAACTGTCTGAAAAAAGATACGTACTCCCATTATTCTGAAAGTGGGGAACTGACCCTGGGGAGTTCTAGCTCCCGTACAGGCTCAGCTGCGTGTGAGGGGCTGGCTGCAGTGGGGGCAGGGAGGTGGCCTCTGGGTACTCCCGGGATACCCTCATTCTGAACCCCTTTCTGCATTCCCAGGAAAGGTGGGCTGTTACCTTGGGGATGACCTTAAGGTCTCCATCAGGGAGGGCCCTCCCTCTAGGGAGGTAGGCCCGTGTGAGCCAATGCACAGGTGCCATCTGTTCCCGTTTCTAGCTGGTCACAAGGCCCTCGGGGATCTGGGAATAGTGGAGCTCTGGACAAGGGACTGCACATTCTCACCTCTACCTATGCTACTTCTGTCTGCCCGCTCTGGGTTGCTGCCACCATTGTTTCCTGGGCATAAGGACAGTCCTCTTGGTTCTTCTGGCTGTGGGGCTTCTACCATTGGAGGGGGCAAGGCAACAAGTGGTGTTAACTTCCTTCTGGAAGCGGGTGCTAGAAGGACAGTGAGGTGATGGTGGGGACGGCAGAGAAGAAAGGGGGCAGGCGGGAGGCCGGAGGTGTGGTTTTGTGTCCAAGCTGTAAGTCTAGGAGGAGTGTGTTGATGGGAGTTTCAGCGGCCCACAGGAACTGCAGATGTTGGCCACATTGCCACTCCTCGCCTTTCCTGTGGTGGGGAAAAGGGCCTTTTGGCCCTGGTGGCTGGGCATGAGAGTGGGTGGCATCACGAGGGCTAGTTTGCGTGACTGCCAAGTGGATGAAACATCTGGATGCTGGTATTGTGTCACCAAGTCAGGGCTTCCAGGTCTGAGCAAAGGTTGTCCCTAGTCTGTGATTTTTGCCTTCATTCCCTCCCTTTGTCCTTTCCTATTGTCGTTTTCTGGGGAAAAGTAGGGGGAGGCCCAGGATTAGAGAGTTACAGTGGAAGCAGTGACTGAAAAAGATGTCTTCTGCTACGGCCTGTGCCCCTCTGCCCACCTTTTGCTCCCTCTTGTTGTAGGACTGTGGGTAGGGGACATCCCAATCAGGTCCTCAAGGGTTACGCTGAGTGAGAGTTCGGGCTGCCCCATGCTGTAGTCTTTCTGACCAGGAGTCCTCCTAGGAATGCTGTAGGGGAAAGATTTGGGGCTGTGTATTGATTTCTTGGTTGTGGGGTTGGATGCCTCTTGATGACCTACCTAACGAGGCATCCCACTGCCTGCAGGGACATTGTCCTGACAGGTGAGGTTGCCTGATGTTTATCCCAAATCACAGGTGAGAAGCTAATGAAGAAAAGACACATGGACTTTGTCCTCTCTCCTTGCTTGAGAACTGAAACAACAGAGTTTTATGGAGTTTTGGGAAGAGAGAGGAGCCTGTCTCCTTGCAGGATTTAGAGGGTGTGAGGGGCAGGGAAAGTAGTATGACCTGCCTCACGTGTGCTGCTTGTTTGCAGAACAGCTTCAGAGGTGGGCGGCAGGATGAATGTGGGCACGGCGCACAGTGAGGTGAACCCCAACACGCGGGTGATGAACAGCCGCGGCATCTGGCTGTCCTACGTGCTGGCCATCGGGCTTCTCCACGTGGTGCTGCTCAGCATCCCCTTCGTGAGCGTCCCTGTTGTCTGGACCCTCACCAACCTCATCCACAACATGGTGAGGGCTGGCCTGCACCCGGCCTGGCCTCATGGCTGCCCTGTGACAGGGCTGAGGGGGAGGAGTAGCCTACCAGACACAGGGTCAGATGATGTCCATCACCAGAGCCTGGATCCAGCTCTCCTCTCTGCCCTGTTCCTTCTTCTGGATTCCAGCCCCAGGCACTCTGATAAAAGGAATATAATCAGCAGCTTTGTCCATGTCTCCAGGATGGGGTGGCCAGGAAGGTGTGCCATTGAGAGCTGAACCAAGAGCCCCACAGAGGCACAGGACTCAGGAGTCCTGACGCTTAGCTCAGTTCAGGCGTGCCCCTTTCCCAAGTCAGGATCTCAAACCATCTTCCACTGTTGCCCCTCGCTGCTCCCATACACCAACTACCTTGTACCCTTTTGGTGGGCAAACAAAGGCCTTGTCTCTTGGCCAGGAGTACCCCCTCCCAGCTGGCACAGGGAATGTACATCTGGGCTGGAGGGAGCAGGCATTGCTAGACCCATTCTGTGACTAGTTCTTTGCTTGTGTGTTCACATGCCAGACTTTCCCTCATAGCCGGTGGGTCCCTTGGTCTTCTGTTGGGCTTCAGCTGCTCCATCCTGACCTCCAGCCGGCGTCTGCCTGCCCAGTGGGGGAAGGCTCAGGCTCCAGGCTCCAGGCTCCAGGCTCCAGGCTCCAGGCTCCAGGCTCCAGGCTCCAGGCTCCAGGCTCCAGGCTCCAGGCTCCAGGCTCCAGGCTCCAGGGGTGGAGGAGCTGAGCTGGAGAGCCTTTCTCTGTCTAATGAAGCCCCCTTCCTCAGGGCATGTACATCTTCCTGCACACGGTGAAGGGGACCCCCTTTGAGACCCCGGACCAGGGCAAGGCGAGGTTGCTGACCCACTGGGAGCAGATGGACTATGGAGTCCAGTTCACAGCCTCTCGGAAGTTCTTGACCATCACACCTATTGTACTGTGAGTGTTTGGGGTAGAAGGAAGACACCAGCAGGCAGGACAAGGCCTGCTCAGCATCCTGGGCGGGGTGGCGTCCTGTGGCCCAGCCCGCTTTGGCCCTGGAGTAGGAATGAGCAGGGGAATTTGGAGTATCCCCGGATCATACACAGGGGGTACTAGGCCTCCCTGCCTCCATCTTCCCCCCAGAGGGTTTCCTCCCGGCCAGTCAGATGGGCCCACGGGCCTGGAGTAAGCCGAGGGGCTTGGTGGAAGGGGCCTCTTTCATCTGGCAGATCTTGCTACCCTGTGTCTCGTCCGGAGGCCTGATTCTTCGGCTGCCGCATTCTGCCTGTCCCTGCCCAGGCAGTGAGGGGAGAAGGGCTCCTCTGACGCCTCACAGCTCTCCCCACCTTCCCATCCAGGTACTTCCTCACCAGCTTCTACACCAAGTACGACCAGGTCCATTTTGTCCTCAACACTGTGTCCTTGATGAGCGTGCTCATCCCCAAGCTGCCGCAGCTCCACGGAGTCCGGATTTTTGGCATCAATAAGTACTGAAAGTGCAGCGTCCCCCTGCCCAGGATGGCAGGAGGGAGGTAGCAGGCCTGTGCTGTAGCGGTGAAGACAGAAGGAGCCTCTGGATCCTGCCAGAGAGGGGGGCTAAGCCTCTGGGCCCTAGAATCCCCCTCGCTTCTCCCCAGTAGCTGACTTGGAGTAGCTTGTAGTGTGGGCTTGGGGTGGGCCCCCCAGGGCTCTGACCCCTTCTGAGTTTTTTTTTATCTTTTCCTTTTGGCTTTTGAGTAGAGACACCTTGGATAGTCATGGAATGGGCTGGGCTCCCAGGCTGAACATGGACCTGCCAGGTTGGGGCAGGAAGCTCACTTGCTCACCCTCAGGTGGCCAAAGCACTTTAACCCCTGTGAGGGGAGCAGAAGGGACAGTACAGTTTCACGATTGTTTCACTTTAACTCTTAAGTCTTTAGGGTGACACCGTGCTTATATATGCCAGAGGGGGCGTGCCCAATGCATGGAACTGTCTGATTCAAGTCTCATGCTTTTGACAGTTCCCTGCAACCCAACCTGGGTACTGGCTGGGGCTGAGGAGGGTGAGGAGAGGGTTGGTGGATCTGGGTGTGTATGTCGTGGTCCCAGTGGTGCTGAGCCAGGGTCAGTGCCATACTGGCCCTGGTGAAGGTCAAGGGGAGGGGGAAGAGAGATGGTGAGTTGAGATAGGACCACACAGCAGCAGAGATTGATGGGAGGAAGAGAGGGAGAGAGGACTGGCTGATGGACTAGGAACAGAGCTAGATCCGGCCTTGTCCTTTGGGCTGTGGGCAGAGAGGGAAGCAGGCTTGGAAGAGTAATTGACTGGTAGAATGGCAGGCATAATAGGGGAGGGACGCCGCAATGGGTTTGGAACTCATGGTTTTCTGTGAGGAGACGGAGAGGGACAGAAGTGTCCCCTGAGACGTAGTCCTCAACGGTCCAATCTGACACTGCCGTCTGCAGTGGTGTGAGGGGTGTAAGAAATCTGGGACAGACATGATGGATCCTGGGGCCCCTCTGCTTATATCCTGCTCATGCAGAAGGCAGTGGGGCAGGGCCCCTCTTGTGTGACATGCACATGTCGGGGCACAAGGCCACTCCTATGCAGGACAGTGGGCTGATTAAGCAGGACAGAAAGTGACTCCTCCTCCCAGTCTGACTGGGTCTCTCTTACTTTTGAAAAGCTGTAGGTGCCTGTGCCCTCTCCCAGGGGCTGAGGGAGAAGAGGTCACTGGCCTTGGTTTCTGCCTCCTAGTCCCCCAGCCTGTATATCATAGGAAACTTTCACCTCAAAATCTTTCTAAGCAGTGTGAATAGATTTTTACTCCCTTTGTACAGTATTCTGAGAGCCACAAATAAAGGACAACGTGATCCTCTTTCCCACTGTCTGGACTCTGCTTCCTGGAGGGCCCCAGGGGTGTGGACAGTGGTTCCTGCTAAGGCAGGGGTGGGGATATCAGGTGGGAAGGGCTCAGACTGCAGATCTTGCTACTGCCCCGGCTTAGGAGGGAAGGAGTTCTATAGAAGGATTTGGCCACAGAGCAGATTTCTCTGTGGGTGCCTTGGTCTGGCTGGGCCTTGGCTGGGGTTCCGAGGGCTGCCCTGTCCTTTGCTCAGAATCCAGTTTCTTCTCTAGTTCCTCACTTCTTCCTGAGGTCTTTATCCTCCAGTCACTCCTGCCTGGGGGGGCTGTACTTCCTCCTGGCCCTGCTGTCTCCAGAGGAGTCTTCACTCTTCCCTCTCTCTGCCTTATGTGAATGCGAGGGGAAGGGGTAACCCCCTAGGCTGGGACGGATTATCCAATCAGCAAGATACGCAGCGACTTGTACAACATGCTGAAATTGTGCACTCCAGTTTACTAATTAAGCCCCTTCGTACCTTATGTAAACCAGTACATGATGTGCTTACTGGTTAGTTAGCCCCTGTCCCAGCATTTATTTAGGTCACCAAGGGTCAGGGGTGGGAGGAGCTGTGTAGCACCTCCCCTGAGGGCACAGGCCTTGAACTGGGCACTGTCATTCTGCTGCATCCGGGTGCAAAGTCTTGGGTGGAAAGGGGTGCTGGCACCAGTAGCCTGGGCTTATCTCTGACCCTGGCCCAGCATCACTGCGTCCTTGGAATGGGTGTCTGGAAGAGCAGGGGCTTTGCCCAAGTCCAGGGATCTGGAGTACAGCCCTCACAGCTGTGGGAGAAGTGCAGCTGCTTGGACTCAGTCTCGGGGCTGGGGGACCTTCCCCAGACTGCCAGAGTGCACCCTGGGTAAGGGGCGTGGCCACAGACACAGAGGTCAGAGTTCACATCTAGCTCTGCCACTGCCTAGCTGAGCTTCAGTTTCCTCCACTGGAACAAAGAGAAAGTACAAAGATAAAGTACTGACTAGGGCTGTTGTGAGGAAGAGCACACTGCCTGTGTCGGGGTGTTGCTCTCAGCTGTTTCTGAGTGGACCCTGGACTCGTGGCAGCCCCGCACGCAGTGGGATCCGATCATCGTGATCCGTGGGGTTTGTGGACCACCGCTATCCCTTACATAATATTTCACAACTGTTACTACCACCTTCATCGTCATCATCATCGCTATTACCATCATCATCAGCATCATTTTCTTAAATGCTGCTTGACAACTGAGGGAGGCTGAGGCCGGACAACCAAGTAGCTGACCAGCGCAGTTGTCTCCGGAATGAGACGGTGGAGCTGGGGGCTTCTCCTTGGAGAAGGAGACGGGAGAAGGGGCTAGGTCTCATAAGGTGAAGGGCTCAGCATCTCCCCGAGAGGGCCTGTGACAGTGGGGGGGTGGGTTTGAGGGAAGGAGCCAGAGTCCTCCCTACTGGCCCAGCCTGTTGACTACAGGTGTTCACTGAGTCTGCAATGTTCCCACCTTAGCGTTACATTTGAGTAGCTGGTTTCAGCCAGGTGACTTGCCTAACAGAAGGAGCCCTGGTGGTACAATGGTTAAGTGCTTGGCTGCTAACCAAAAGGCTGGCGATTTGAACCTACTCAGTGGCTCCATGGGAAAAAGGTCTGTGATCTGCTCCTGTAAAGATCCCAAACTCAAACTAAACCCTTTGCTGTCAAGTTGATTCTGACTCATAGCAGTCCCCTAGAAAACTCGACGGGTTGTTCTGCCCTGTCACATGGAGTCACCGTGAGTTGAAAATGGACAGCACCTAAGCAGACCAACACTACTTTTCTATTTCTTGCATAGCCAGGGCCTTTGCCTGTTGGCACTTGGTGGATATTCACCTGTACTGCATTTTCTGTTCCCAAGTGACTGAATTTCATGGCCCACTATGCCTCGTTTTGCTCCATTCTTGGTCTAGAGTCATCTAGAACATACCAACAGCTCCTACACTCTCCCTGGGTACAAAGAGAAAGAAGGGGCTCTGACCCTTGGCCTCATCTATCTCCAGCTCATCTATCATTTGGCTTATCTAAAGACCTGAGAGGTGGGGCACCTAGCCCCACCCAGCCTTCCCATAAGTACTCAACCTGGAGAACTTTCGTTTCTCTTACAGCTTCCTGACACATTGTGGTCAGGAATTGTATAGAGATCTTACAGAACGGAATTCTCAACAACCTCACTTGTGGTGAGTGGCTGAGGGGAGGTCAGGGAGCCCAGGGAGGAGGTAGGTAGGCCCTGAGATGGGCCTGTGGGTCATGGGCACTGCCTTTCCAGACATCCAGAAGAATTTCCAGTTTGAGAATGAGTGGAGAATCAACCACCATAACAATGGAAAGGGACAGAGAAGGGACCAGTAGGGAGATAAGTCCCTGGGCCAGGCAGGAGGGATTTAGAGGAAGGTGGCCAGAAGTAGGATGGGGAAGTAGAGCCAGGAGGATGACAAGGTAAGGCCCAGCACCAGGAGGGATGCAAAGGAGCCTGAAGTGGAGAACAAGAGGGAGGAGAGCAAGAAGGATTTGGAAGTGGCCTCAGGGACCCATGATGAGGGGACAAAGAACTGCTGTAGAACAGAGACAGAAAAGCATGAGTAGGGTCACATTCTTTGAGCTGTGGGCCTGTGGCGGGTTGTATGCGCAGGAAAGATAGATTCAGGGCATGGGTAGACTGGGAGAGGGTAACAGGGAGAAGACGAGGGGAGGTGCTACTGGTGGAGCTTTGGGATTCATTTTATTTTGCCAAGGAAAGGGAGTCCTTCAGAAGGCAACCAGAAACTGAGGAGAAGGAACCCGTTCCAAGCCACTTTTGTACTCTGTCCTTTTTGTGTTGCTTCTAAGGGTAAAACTGATCACCATCTCTTCTGGGTAGGGCATAACCCATCCAGCAGCCTTGGAGAATATAGCAGGGGTAGGGCAAAGGGAGGAGGCCTGGGAATCAGATGCAAGGGACAGAAATAACTGATTGGGGTTGGCGACAGAAATTCTGGCAGCCATGTCCCTCACCTCTTCCTGGTTCTTCTGTTGGTCTACATTGCTGAGGGTCTGGCAGGGTGGGGAGCCTTCCCCACTACTGAGGTCCCAAGGGAGTAATGGATGCAGAAAATGGGATTCAACTCTCCCTGTTTGGGATAATCACTACAACCTTCTCCAAATGAGCTCCATGAGGGTGAGAGGAGAGTCGAATTTGTGATGTCTATGCTTCTAGAAGCAGGAAAGGCAAATCATTTCAGGTCCTGGGACCTTTGGTTATTCCTCGGTCCCAGGAAGCCAAAGGTGGAAGATTTAAAAACTATGAGCCCATATCACCTCCCTCCCAACTGAAACAGGCTTCCTTTTCCAGTTGACCCAGGCACAATGCCCAGCGCATTTGAGAAATTCACAAAACATGTGGTCCAAGAGTTGGCCTCTGGAGAGGATATGGTTGCTGTCAGAAGTCTCATTGATTCTGACGGATACTCCTGCTTGTCTCTGGTGAGGGAAAAGAAATCTTGGTTTGGGTTCCAGTACCACACGACAAACCTCACCCTGAAGGACATCCTGGAACCGGAAGAGGGTAAAATGCCAATTGATGAGGTGGATGCTGCATCACCAGGTCAGTATGACGTCGGTGCAAGATGACCAGCCAGGGGGTCTGGCCCATTCCTTCTGCTCCCATTTTCAGCTCCCCATTACCATCAATCAAGTGGACCTGTGTTGACTGGCCATCAACCAGCCAATGAAGAAGCTTTGGAATTGGCATGACCGTGTGGGCATCTCAATTTAAGAAAAGTACAGCAGAGCTACATGGGGAGAAAAGAGCAAGGGATGCCAAGATTTATTTATGTTGGAAATGATTCCTAAATATTCTTCCTTTTCCATTGCTCCCTTTGTAAATAATTTAAATTTACCTGAGCTCTTCTCACACTGTTATGTGTTCATCATTTAAGTTGGTAAGTCAACAGAGGCTTAGTGGTTAAGAAAGCATGCAGGTTTAGAAATAGAGGCACCATGGTCAAAGTCTGGCTTTGCCACTTACCAGCGGGGTGACCTTTGGGCAAGTTTCTTTATCTCTCTAAGTCTTGGTTTCCTCATCTATTAACTTTAGAAGGCTGTTTTAAGAATCAAATGAGGTGAAGACCATATCATACATCTGATAATAATCTAATAATCATATATAAAACATATATGAAACTTTGACAACAACAACAAAGTCATAAAATTGGTGAAGGATTTGAATAAACATTTCACCAAAAAGGATATTTAATTGGCCATTAAACACATGAAAAGATGTTCAGTGTCATTAGCCATCAGAGACACAAATCAAAACTACAGTGAGATACCATTTCATTCCTACTAGGATGGCTAAGATTAAAAAAAAAAAAAAACAACTTCAAACTGAAAATAACAAATTCTGGCAAGGACATGGGGAAACTGGAAACCTTAAACCCAGTTTATATTGCTGATGGCAATGTAAAATGGTACACCTGTTGTAGCAAAGAGTGGACCATTCCTCAAAAAATGAAAATACAAAGACTGACAATTACGCTTGTGAACTTACTCTAGAAAAAGTGCTACATACCTCATTGTTGAATATCAATATGGTCATCTTTGAAGTACTCCTCTTGGGAAGCTATGCACTAATGCCAGCACCTAGTCCACCCTTCAAAACAATTTTGGAACTCTTTCTGGAATGACCATTGTGCATGGGGGCACAGTGGCAAGTTCATGAACTTCATTGTATAGTTGTCTGTAAGGAAGTTTTTAGCCGGTAAACAAATAACTGTATTGGAACAGCCTCCTTACTCACCTGATCTGGCCCCCAATGACTTTTTTCTTCACCCTAAGACAAAGGAAATATTGAAGGGAAGACATTTTGATGACATTTAGGACATCAAGGGTAGTACAACGACAGCTCTGATGGCCATTCCAGAAAGAGTTCCAATATATTGCTGCAGCTGCAAAATTTTACTTGTGTGTGATAGTTGATAGTAATTGTTTGATAATTTCCACATTTCATTGGATCACTTTCTTGGGAATACACATAAATATGTATCTCTTCCAGTCATTTGGCCAGGTAGCAGTCCTCTAAATTTCTTGGCACAGACAAGTGAGTTTTGATTTGTGTCTCTGATGGCTAATGACACTGAACATCTTTTCATGTGTTTAATGGCCAATTAAATATCCTTTTTGGTGAAATGTTTATTCAAATCCAGCACTACATCTGTTGTTGAAAGATCTCAGTTGATATTCCATCAGTTCCTGGAACTTTGTTTTTCACCAATGTCTTCAATGTAGCTTGGACTTCTTCCTTCAGTACAATTGGTCCCCAGTCATATGCTATCTCTTGAAGTGGTTGAATGTCAACCAGTTCTTTTTGGTATAATGATTCTTTATGTTTCTTATATCTTCTTTTGATGCTTCCTGAGTCCTTTAATATTTTCCCTGTGGAATCCTTCAGTACTGCACCCAAGGCTTGAAGGTTTTCTTTAGTTCTTTCAAGTTGAGAAATGCAGAGCATGTTCTTCCTTTTTGGTTTTGTATCTCCACTGCTTTGCACATGTCATCATAACACTTGGCCTTCTCAAACTGCCCTTTGAAATCTTCAGTTTTTTTACTTAATCATTTCTTCCTTTTGCTTTAGCTGCTTGACATTCAAGAGCAAGTTTCAGAGTCTCTTTTGACATCCAATTTTTTTTTTCTTTCTTTCCTGTCTTTTTAATGAACTTTTGCTTTTTTCATGAATAATGTCTTTGAGGTCATTCAACTTGTCTGGTCTTAGGTCATTAGTGTTCAGTGTGTCAAATCTGTTCTTGAGCTGGCCTCTAAATTCAGGTGGGATATACTGAAGGTCATATTGTGGCTATCATGGACTTTTTTTCAGTTTCACTTTGAACTTGCATGTGGGCAAATTGCCAGTCTGTGCCACATCGGCACTTAGCCTTGTTTTGACTGCTGATGTTGAGCTTTTCCATTCACGACAGCACTTGGCTTGGCTATTGTCTCTACCAACAGATGTAGTCGATTTGATTCCTGTATATTCCACCTGGCGAGGTCCACGTGTACAGTACCTTTTATATTGGTGAAAAACAGTATTTGCAGTGAAGAAGTGGTGGGCCTTGCCAAATTCTGTCATGTAATCTCCTGCATCATTTCTACCACCAAAGCCATATCTTCCAATTACCAGTCCTTCTTCTTTGTTTCCAACTTTTGCATTCCAATTACTATCCTGGTTCCATGTTCAATCAGTTTCTGACTGCAGAATCTGGCAAAAATCTTCAGGTTCTTCATCTTTGGCCTCAGTGGTTGATGTGTCAATTTGAATATTAACTAGTCTTCCTTGTAGGCGTGTAGATATTATTCTGTCACTAACAGCACTGTACTTCACAATAGATCTTGAAATTTTCTTTTTCATGATAAATGCAACGTCATTCCTCTTCAAGTTGTCATTCTCGGCATAGTACACTACATGATTATCTAACTCAGAATGGCCAATACCTGTGTATTTCAGCTCGCTAATGGCTAGGATATCAATGTTTATGCCTTCAACTTTTTTTATTATGATTGAATGAAAATGTGCATTCCCATATAAATTTGCGTGCTGACATACATGCAGCTTCCACTGCTCTCCCTGCACAGTGACAGCACACTCTTCCTCTCTGCTCCATACATGACTTATCTTCACAACAGTCTCCTATCTTCTTCTCTCCACCCATTCCCCCTCTTCCAGTACGAGGTCAACAGGATGGCCTCCTATGGATGCCTAGAACCATAAAGAGCCCACACAACTCTGCGCCACCAAGTCCAACCCATTGCTGTCTGAAAAGTTGACCTTCATTATGATTTATGGACTGGGGCAGCATCAAGGCCAGGGGCCCTGCTCCCAGGAGAACTCCGAGGCCCCTGGAACATCAATTGTGGTCTTCTAGTGGAGATCTCAGGGTGCACCCCTATTTATACTTGTGTTGCCAGTGAGACTCAACTTTGTGAGCTCCATCGTGGCTATCACTGGTGGTGGCTGGGCACCATCTGGTTCTTCCGGTCACAAGTTGATGTAGACATCCACTCATGTGGATCTCTCTGTCTTCTGGATTCTCTTTCCCTAAGTCATTATAGACCTTGGTGATCATCTGTTCCTGCTGAGTTGGGACCATTTGATGTACCCTCAGATGGCAGTTTCACAGCTTTTAAGATCCCAGACGCCACTCACCAATGTGGGGTGCAGAGAGACCACATTAGCAAAATGCTAGTTGTGCCAATTGGCCTCGGTTTCCCCTGAGAGCATGGTCCCTGGCCCCCTGCCCCAGCTACTCTGTCATTGCAATATTGGATTAAGATGGGAGGAGTACACAAGTTGTGTTGAAGTCCCATTAATATTGATCTTCTTACTAATGTGTGCTGTCACCAATTTCACCCAACCAAATTTCTAACAACTATCTAATCTAAACCCTCCCCCCTCGCTCTCCCCACCCTTGCAGCCGTCAAAGAGTCTTTTCTGTTATGCATGAGTCTGCTTTTAAGTTCTTATCGTAGGAGTCTTATACAATATTTGTCCTTCTGTCCCTGACTGTTTTCACTCAACATAATGTCTTCCAGTTGAAACCAGGTTAAGAGATGTTTCCTGCTATCATCGTTGTTCTTTATCATTACATAGTGTTCCATTGAGTATATATACCATAGTTTACCTATCCATTCTTCTGTTGTTGGGCATCTGGGTTGATTCCATCTTTTTGCTATTGTGGACTGTGCTGCGATGAACATTTGTGTGCATGTATCAGTTGGTGTGAATGGCCTTGATTATGTAGGATATATTCCAAGCAGTGGAATTACTGGGTCAAACAGTATATCTATATCCATTATTTTAAGGTAGCGCCAGATTGCTTTCCAAAGAAGTTGCACCATTTTGCAATCCCACCAACAGTGTAGGACAGTTCCAATCTCTCAACAGCCTCGCCAGCATTTAGTGTTTTGCGTTTTTTGGATCATGGCCAACCTTGTTGGGGTGAGATGGTATCTCATTGTCATTTTGATTTGAATTTCTTTAATAGCTAATGATCGTAAGCACGTCCGCATGTGTTTTTTGACTGCCTGGATCTCTTCTTTAGAGAAGTGTCTGTCCATATCCTTTGCCCATTGCTTAACTGGATGATTTACCTTTTTCTTATTGATATTTTGTAGTACCTTATAGATTACAGAGCTCAGGCGTCGGTCTGACATAGAGTTGCCAAATATTTTTTTCCCATTCTGTAGGTGGCATTTTAATTCTATTAATAAAGTCTTTGGATGAGCAAAAGTGATTGATTCTTAGTAGTTCCCATTTATCTATCTTCTCTTCTGTTGTTTGTGGTTTCTTTGACAGATTTTGAAGTCTGTTTATGTTGTGTATTAAACCTTCCATTGTTGTTCCTACTTTTTCTTGGATGAGCTTTATCCTTTTAGATTTGATATTTGGGTCTTTTATCCAATTTGAGTTGATTTTTGTATAAGGTGTAAGATGTGGGTCTTGTTTTAATTTACTGCAGATGGACATCCAATTTTGTCAGCATCATTTGTTGAAGAGATTGTTTTTACCCCGGTTTAATGTCTTAGGGTCTTTATTGAATATCGACTGTTCATGGGCAGATGATGTCATCTCTGGGGTCTCACAATTTCATTTTTGATAGGATTTATAGAGAAGTGATTTATTTCATCCCTTGCCTGTAAGCTCAGCTATTCCTGGTGCTCCATCTTGGGTTTGAAAAGCTCCATGGAGTGTTGTCAAACCCTCACTTGGAGACCTCTTTCAGTGTCTCACTGCCTTGTGGTGAGTTTTAAAGCTCAGACTTCTTTGCTATAGCCCCATTCTTACTGGGTTCATACCAAGAGACGGAGGAATTCAGACCATACCACTGAACAATTTTGAAACCCCAACTACAGATGTGATCAAGTGGCATAGTGTGTAGTGATAGTGTGCCCAGACTGCTTGAAGGTAATCTTTCCACAAGTGGAGTTTTGTTAAGCAAGCAAGGGGCTTTAGGAGATATTTCAGGTTAGCATTTGTCAAAGATTCTGTCAGTTCTCTGAAAAGCAAGTTGCCGACAGCCAATTTACAAGAAGCCAATTCTCAAATCAGTTTGTCAAAAGACTAATTCTCTGAAAACTTTAAGACTAGGATGTTTTCCCATGTTACTTCCTAGGGGCAGAGGCAAAGTTTAAGTCTGGAATAAAATTTTACTAAGTCAGTTAATTTCCTTTAAGGAAAAGCTCATCTGTTTGGGTTAAAAACAAAATCAGAGGCTGAGGTGAAACTAAACTTTGAAAGAAACCCTTAGCAATTAACTGAATTAATAATTTGAGTTGATTTCAGTAGCTTGTCCTGCTGTTTCCTTTCCAAGTGGATTATTTTTTAATTCTACGGTACTGATGGTGTGGATAAAGTACACATGGAATTTTTTGTTTGTATTAATTATAGCTTATGCTTTATTCAGCCCTGGTGTTGCAGTGGTCAAGAACTCAGCTGCTAACCAAAAGATGAGCAGTTCAAGTCTATCAGCCATACCTTGGAAACCCAGTGAGGCAGTTCTACCCTATAGGGTCATTCTGAGTCAGAATTGACTCAATGGTAACAGGTTGGTTTTGGTCTGCAAGCTTCATTCGGATTTCTTTAGTTTTTATCTAATGTCCTTTTTCTGTTCCAAGATTTCATTCAGCATAGACACCATATGCATTTAGTTGCCATGTCACTTTTAACCCTTGGCTGTGACATTTTCTCAGACTTTTCTTGTTTTTGATGACCTTGACAGTTTGAGGAGTACTGGCTGGGTATTTTGTAGAATGTACTGATTGGGATTTGTCTGATGTTTTCTCATGATTTTACTGAGGTTATAGGTTTTTGGGAGGATGAACATAGACACAAAGTACCATTGTCATCATATTCTATCAAGGCTATGTGTCATCAGATATAAGATAAATATAAGTAAATCAGTAGGATTCCTTTATGCCAACAAAGAGATCATCAAAGAAGAAGTCATCAAATCAATACCATTTACTGTAGCCCCTAAGAAAATAAAATACCTAGGAATAAATCTAACTAGAGAAATAAGGGACCTATACAAAGAGAACTGCAAAACCTTACTGCAAGAAACCAAAAGAAACTTACATAAATGGAGAAACCTACCCTGCTCATGGATAAGAAGACTTAACGTTGTGAAAATGTCTATTTTATGCAAAGGGATCTACATATACAATGCAATCCCAATACAAATTCCAGTCTTTTTTTAATAAGATGGTGTTTTAGTCAGCTAGGGCTGCTCTAACAGTAATACCACAGAGTGGATGGCTTTAACAAAAGAAGGTTTATTTTTACACAGTCTGGTAGGCTACAAGTCCAAATTCAAGAAGTTCACTCCAGGAGAAGGTTTTCCTTCTTGTAGGCTCTGGAGGAAAGTCCAGTATTACTCAGTCTTTGTCCAGGGAGCGTCTTGGCGCAGGAACCTCATGTCTGAAGGACGTGATCTTCTGGTACTGCCTTCTTGATGGTGTGAGGTTCCCAATTCTCTGCTTGTTTCTCTTTCCTTTTATCTCTTGCAGGATGAAAGGGTTAAGGGTGAGGCAAGCCATACTCCAGGGAAACTCCCTTTACAGTGGAGCAGGAAGGGACTTACAGCCCAACCCTAATCCTTTAACATATAGCAAAAGCACAAAATGGAGGACAATCATAGAATACAGGGAATCATGGCCCAGACACATGGCTACACATATTTTCAGGGGGATTCAGTTGAGCCTATGACACACCACCCTTTGGCACCCCCAAAATCACATCTTTGAAACACATAACACATTCATCTGATATGACAGAAGTCTTAAATCAGTTCCAAGTCCAAAATTTTAAAATTTCTTTACATCTGTGAAACCTAGAATGTAAGCTATCTGTTCTCAAAGGTACCATGGCAGAACAGGCACAAGTTAGACATTCTGTTACAAATGGAAGAAACTGTAGAGAAAGAAGGCATTAATAGGCAACAGGCAAGTCAGCAGAACTCATTACATTAGCCCTCAAAGCTTTGAAAATACTTTTACACTTTTTGAGACATTCTACACCAAGGCCCTGCCCTCCAGAATCTAGCTATTGGCCACACTCTCTGGCTTTTGAGTGGAGACCCCTAGCCCTGTACTATAACTTTGCCTTCAAGGCCCACTTGGACAGAAACTCTGCCCCATTGGCTTTAGGTGCACTCTAAGCCTAAATGAGTGGCAATTCCACCCTTACAAACACAGGATGTCCTGATTCCACACTTTCAAACCCTTGAGGTTATGGTCAAACTTTTCGAGACTGAGGCAGCTCAGCTTCTCATGCTATTTGTCTTTTCAGCTTCTGCTTCCTATGGCCACATGGCCCAGGCCTCAGACCCACATCTGCCCTGCTGGGCAAGTGTTCCAAAGCTCTGTAGCTCCACCTATTTAAGCGCCCGGAGGCATCCCACTCTTGTTGGAAAGCTTCATGCACAAAGGCCCTCAGGTCTCTCGCTCTGTGGGTCAGGAAGGCTAGCTCTACCGATTCAAGTGCCCAGAGGCACCCCGTTTCACGAGGAAAACTCTGTACGGGCACTTAGCTCTCCTGTTCTATGGGTCAGCTCCAGAGCTGTTTCTGGTTTTGTTGCCACAGGTCCTCTGTTTTTTCTCACCATCTATGCCTTCTTCGGTTCCTTCTGAGTCTTCTATCCATTCACAGTTTCAAAATGGCTCCCACATTTTAGGTATTTGTTAGAGCAGCACCCCACTCCTGATACCAAATTCTGTTTTAGTCAGCTAGGGCTGCTCTAACAGAAATACTACAGAGTGGATGGCTTTAACAAAAGAAAGTTTATTTTTACACAGTACAGTAGGCTACAAGTCCAAATTCAAGATGTCTGCTCCAGTGGAACATCTTACCTTTTGTAGGTTCGGAGGAAAGTCCAGTATTACATCAGTCTTTGTCCAGGGAGCATCTTGACACAGGAACCTTAGGTCTGAAGGACACATTCTTCTCCCGGTGCTGCTTTCTTGATGGTGTGAGGTTCCCAATTCTCTGCTTGTTTCTCTTTCCTTTTAACTCTTGCAAGATGAAAAGATTAAGGGTGGGGCAAGCCATACTCCAGGGAAACTCCCTTTACAATGGAGCAGGAAGGTAATCCTATGAACGGACTTACAGTTCCACCCTAATCCTTTAACATACAGAATAGCAAAAGCACAAAATGAAGGACAATCATAGAATACAGGGAATTGTGACCCAGCCACATGGCTACACATATGTTTTGGGGGACACAGTTCATCCCATGACAGATGGAGAAACAAAGCAACTTTGGCAAGGGAAGAAACCCTGGATAAGTAAAGCACTACTAAAGAAGAGGAATGCAGTGGGAGGCCTCACACTACCCAACCTCAGAACCTATTACACTGCTACAGTTGTCAAAACAGTCTGGTACTGGCACAAAAAGAAACATAGAGACCAATGGAACAGAGTTGAGACTTCAGAGATGCCACCATCCTCTTATGAACAGCTGATATTCAACAAAGGCCCTAAGATTGTAAACTGGTGTAGAAACAGTCTCTTTAAAAATTGGTGTTGGCAAAATCAGATATCCATGTGAAAAATACTGAAAGAAGACCTATATCTCACACTTCACACAAAAACTAACTCCAAATGGATCAAAGACCTAAATACCAAACTTAAAACAATAAAGATCATGAAAGGGAAAATAGGGTCAACAATAGAAGTTCTAATACACAGCTTCGACAGATCTCAAAAACTGACAAAGCACCATCAACAGAAGAGAAAATAGATAAATGGGAACTACTAAGAATCAAACACTTTTGCTCACCCAAAGACTTTACTGAAAGAGTTAAAAGAACACCTACAGAATGGGAAAAAATATTTGGTAACTACATGTCAGATCAATGTCTGATCTCTATAATCTATAAGATATTGTAACATATCAACAAGAGAAAGCTAAATAACCCAATTAAACTATGGGCAGAGCAGATGGACAGATACTTCACCCAAGAGGACATCCAGGCAGCCAAAAGACACATGAGGAAGTGCTCACAATCATCAGTTATCAGAGAAATCCAAATAAAAACTACAGTGAGATACTGTCTCATCCCAATGAGGCTGGCCATGATCCAAAAAACACTAAACAACAAATGCTTGTGAGGTTGTGGAGAGATCAGAACTCTCCTACACTGCTGGTGAGATTGCAAAATGGTACAACCTCTTTGGAAAGCAATTTGGCACTTCCTTAAAGAGCTGGAAATAGATATACCATTTGACCCAGTAATCCTACTGCTGAAAATATATCCTACAGAAACAAAGGCTGTCACAAGAACAGATACATGCACACGACTGTTCATCGCAGCCAGTCCACAATAGCAAAAACATGGAATCAACCTAGATGCCCATCAACAGGTGAATGTATAAACAAACTATGGTACAGATACTTGATGGAATACTATGCAATGGTAAAGAACAATGATGATTTTAGGACGCATCTTACAACTTGGTTTCAACTGGAAGACATTATGTTGAGTGAAATCAGTCAGTAGCAAAAGGACAAATATTGTATGAGACCTCTGCCTCTGCTATAAGGACTTAAAAACAGACTTATGTACAGAATAAAAGACTCTTTGATGGCTACAAGGGTGCAGAGGGAAGGAGAGGGTTGATCACAGATTCGATAGTTGATAGAAATTTGGTTAGGTGAAAGCAGTGACAGCACACAGTAAAAGTTGATCAACTTAAGTGGACTTCACCATAAACTGAAAGCTTTTCTAATCTCAACTCAATATTGTAATGATAGAGTAGCAGGGGCAGGGCCTGGGGCCATGCTCTTGGGGGACATTGAGGACAACTGGCATAACTAGTCTATTGCTAACAGAGTCTCCTGCACCCCATATTGGTGAGTGGCATCTGGGGTCTTAAAGTCTGGCAGACTGCCATATGAAATACACCAAATGGTCCCAGCTCATCCAGAACGGATCATCACTGAGAACAACAAAGAAAAGAGGAAAAAAGCTCAGGAGACAGAAGGACCTATGTGAATCAACATGTATCAACATGTGACCAGAAGAACCAGAGGGTGCCCAGCCACCACCAAAGATAGCTGTGATGGGGCACACAATGTTGAGTGCTTGTGGCAACACGATAAAAAAGGAAAGTACAGCTCAAGAACTCTACTAAAAGACCACAGTTGATGGTCCAGTGGCCTGGGGGATCCCCTGGGAGCATGGCCTCTAGACCTGCTGCTGTCCCTGATCAGAAAACACTACTGAGGTCAACTCTTCAGACAAAAATGGACAGTACTCGGGGACACAATGTGATGATATGGTGTGTATACATTATAGTTCTATGAAGTTATAGGATGCTGTCCTACTGACCTCTTTCTAGATGGTAGAGAAGAGGGTGGAGAGGAGACAGGAGCTTGTTAAGAGGATACAAGTATAGACTGAAAGGGGGGAGTGTGCTGTCACAGGGCAAGGAGCAGAAGGAGCTGCAGACAGGTGAGCATGCAAAATTAATTTGGATTGTATACTTTCACTTAACACAATAATAAAAATAAAGTCTATATGCCATCAACATGACTTATCATCACTCATGCTGACCTTGGTCATGGTTGAGGAGTGTTTGTCAGGTCAAGTTATTCTTTTCCTCCCTTTCCCTACTACATCATGTGCTTAGATTTATGTTTTTCTTTCCTCTTATAAAATACAGGCAGACCTTTGCACTGCCTATGAAATAAATGGGTCTGAGACACATCATGTGTATAGGAATGATTTTAGGCACCATTTCCAGTTCCAAAATGTGTTTTTCTTGGGAAATCTAGTCCTGTCCCAATACCCAGGAACAGGAGCCCTGCCTCGTCTGTACATCCCCTCACACCTGCACTGACTCCAGGCAGCAGCTGACTCGGGATCCAGACTTCAAATGATGCTTGCTCATCATGGCAGAGTCTGCAGATGGGCACCTTTCCAGGGTTGCCTCTCTGTACACCTGCACTCTTCATACAAACATCAGAGATTGAACCCCAAGAAAATTTTTATTTCCCAGTTGGCCCCAAATCCCATTGCTGTTGTGTCAATGGAGACCTTGCTGGTGTAGTGGTTAAGTACTATAACTGCTAACCCAAAAGTCAGCAGTTTGAATCCTCCAGGTACTCCTTGAAAACTCTATGGGGCAGCTGTACTGTCCTATAGGGTTGCTATGAGTCAATATTGACTTGATGGCACCGGATTGTTGGGGTGAGTCAATCCTGACTCAAAGGGACCCCATAGAACAGAGTAGGACTGCTGCATAGAGTTTCCAAGGAATGCCTGGTGGATTCGAACTGCTTATCTTTTGGTTGGCAGTGGTAGTGCTTAACCACTATGTCACCAGGTCCCAGTTGGCAGGGCCTTCTAATTCTTTTGGTTTCTTTTTCCTTGTGTCATTTCAGCCACTCATATTTTATATAAAACTTAATGCATTCCCAAATGTTTATTGAGCATTTATAACATGTGCCAGGATTTCTCCAAGCACACTGGAACTAAGTATGATTATTATTCTACAGATAAGGAAATTCTGGTGGCGTAGTGGTTAATTGCTACGTCTGCTAACCAAAAGGTCAGCAGTTCAAATCTACCAGGTGGTCTGCACTCCTTGGAAACTCTATGGGGCAGTTCTACGCTGTCCTGTAAGGTTGCTATGGGTTGCAACTGACTTGATGGCGCTGGGCTTGGGCAATAGATAAGTGAGATTCAGCAAAGTTATTCTAGGTTTCTTGGTAAGAAGGAGGTAGAGCAGGCCTAAAGCCAGGATTGTGTAATAGCGCCCTCTCCTTGATGATTTCTGATGAAAAGGAATGGCACTTCCCAGAAAGCCTCAGCTGGAGGGCTCCCTTGAGGAGGGAGGCAAATTGTAATTGGGCTGCTCCAGAGAGGGTTAATCAGGGAGAGATCTTTTGTGTCATGCCTAGTATGAAGTTTACCTTTCTCTTTCCAGGTCAGATGCCTGAGTTTCCATTTTTGGATGATGTGGACTCAAAGGTAGAAATTAGAGTAAAAGTACCAAAAGCAATAACAGTTGACGGGATAGCTGAGAGCTCCCATGGAACCCAGGGGCAGGAAACCAACTTATCAATAAACAAAATGTCCCAGAAACAACTGAATTCTCTTGTGAACAGGTGAGGCTGGAGGTAAGCAAGCGTGGAAAGGGGGAGGACAGGAGAGAGAAGTCCATCTTGAGTGTCAAACACATTTGAAAGGGTACACCTGGCTGATGCAGCATTCCCTTCCAGTACTAGCACTCTCTCTAGTGGTACCCTCCGCCCCACCCCCGCAAGCCTTCCCAATCTTCCAGAATCCTCCCCCAGGAAACCTTTCTGTGATGCCCCCAGTTCAGTCACATCCCTGCTGTCCTCCAGGATGGCTAAATACCCTGGTTTGGACCCCAACCTAATGGTTTCAAGAGGTCACTTACCTCTGCTCTCCTTTGCAGAGTTTCCTAAGCCTATATAATTTGTGTGATTTCACTCTGCCTTGTGGGCTAACCAGTGATTTTCATGTTCCTCTCCCCCACTTGGAAAAGTGTGATGGTGTAGTAGTTAAGAGCTGCAGCTGCTAACCAAAACATCAGCAGTTCAAATCTACCAGGTATTCCTTGGAAATTCTATGGGGCAGTTCTACTCTGTCCTACAGGGTCACTAAGTAAGTCACAATCCATTAGATGACAACAGTTGTCCCCTACTGGACGAGGAGCAACTCTTTATCAGGGATTGGCTTTATTAACCTCTCTCTAGTGTTCTTCATCACACAGTAGACACTCAGTAAAAGATAATGTGTAATCCCTTTGTAGACTATTTCTTGCACAGAAAGTGCCACCACTGCATCTACCAGGGAGATACTTTTTCCACTGGGGGGACCCATACCAATCAAATGCTACAGAGGTTCTGATAGCTGGAGGGCACAGTTCTTCCAGTTTATGGGGACACCTCCAGCCTCCCCACTCAGCAACAACAACAACAGTTGTTGTTGGTGGTGATATTTTCTTCCCTGCTGAGATTGCTAGAAAGGGAGGAATGAGCAGCTCAGGGGAAGTTCCCTCATAATTCTCCTGGGCTGGCTTACCTGGAGTAGGGTGGGTAGCTTGTGCTTTTCTTTTTTTAATTAAAAACTGAAAGGCTTGCAATGAAGATTTACTAGTCCCTTGAACTATCCCACTCTATCCACAGTGTTGCAGAGGAAGGACTTTTGAGTTATTTTTTTCTAGAATATCTGTTGTTTCTAGGGAGTGTATGTGTATGCACACAAAAATGTATATGTAATCCTGGTGGTACAGTGGTTAAGAGCTATGGTTGCTAACCAAAAGGCTGGCAGTTCAGATCCACCAGTCACTCTTTACAAACTCTATGTGTCAGTTCCACTCTGTCCTATAGGGTTGTTGTAAGTTGAAATCAACTGTATGGCAACAGGTACACACACGTACACACACACATCTAGTGGGCTGGAGGTACTGAATGAACAGGGAGAAGATCATCAAGAAAGGAGGCTTGGTGGTGCAATGGCTAAGTGCTAGGCTGCCAACCAGAAGGTCTGCAGTTCAAACCTACCAGCTGCTTTACAAGAGAAAGATGTGGCAGTCTGCTTCTGCAAAGGTTACAGCCTTGGAACCCTGATGGGGCAGTGGTCAGTACGTGTTACTGGGAGGAAGAGTCCCTGAGATCTTAAACTTTTACCCCTCTCCACTCCCAGGAAGCTGAAGAAGGAACTACCCCATAAATTCAAAACACTTCAAGCAAACAGAAAAAACCTGTATGTGGTAACAGAAACTGTGGTGACTGCAAGTGAGTTACCCCTGAGATGTCAGTGGCAGTTTACATTTTCCAGCTGGCTGGATTGCATCGGCATTAAACTTGAGCACAAGGTTTGGCTTCTGGGGGCCAAGTATGGAGGGGGAGCTAGCCTTGGCCCACCTGCTGCAGGTTCTCCTGCACTTCCCTCAGACCTCCCTGAGCAGCCCTGTCCTCTCGTTTGTTCTCCTCTTCTTGCCCTCAAAATGAGTGTGTGGCTTCAGTAATCAGGGCCCTCTGCCTGTAACTCCCTAGGGATGCTTGCTTTTTGTTTTCTATCTAGCACTTCCTACTGTTCATAATTATACAGGTGTTTTTACTTGTTCATTGTCTGTCTTCTTTCTAGGAGATGGGAGGGCAGGAACAATAGCACCTAGAACAAAGAAAGCCGGCAAACACTTGTTGAAGGCACAGTGGAGTCAGTTTAAGGGTTGGACACGTGTTCAAATCTCAGTTCTGCCACTGTTTTTAGCTGTGGGAGAACACCTACTTGTCCTGTCTGAACCTTCCTTCTTGCATCTGTAAAATGGGATAAAAATATCTATCTCAGAGAACTTGCTGGAAGAATAGACAAGAAAACTATGTATAAAGCACCTAGGCATCTACCAATGTGGGCTCCTTTCTCCTAGAATGAAACATCAATGACCATCCCCTCCGGTCAGGTCCTGGGGTATCGAATAAAGCAGCTCATCTTCTCCAACTCAGGGACAATGAGTAAGCAAGGCTTAGTGGGGGTACTTTGGGGTAGAGGGACACTGAACATTCAAGGGTAGGTAAAGGTTGACTCAGCCAGGCCCTGTCCTAGGCTGGGACCAGATAAGCTTGGAGGTGGGGAGGGTCCCAGGGAAGACGGAGGGCTGAGGCCTGGGAAGCAGGACTTGAACTCCTTGCTTGGACGGCACCAACTCAGGATTTGTCCCATTATGATACCAGTCCCTCCCTAGAAGGAAGGATTCAGTCTCTCCAATGTTTTCTATTTTAATTTGGTGGCAGCAAGGTATGGTGGCAGGAGAGGGCCTGGAAAAAGGGGAACTTATGGACAGATAACTGATTTTTCTTGTAACTGGTCTGTCTGTCTCTGTTTTTGCAATGACTTAGATATTTGTTTCTTGGACAGAACAGAAACCTTTCCTAAAGGTGAGTGAGCTGCTGGGCATTGTGTTCATCATTCCAGAATGGGCAAGGATACTACTTTAGAATGAGGGTGGCCAGTGGTCTGGAACTGTAGAATGTTAGGCCTAAGAGTGTGGGAGGAGGCACCCCAGGCTGGGAACAATGGTTAGTGCAGGAAAAAAGTCTGCCTGTCAAAGAAGCAGGCTGCATTGTACGTTGGCCTTGGAGTTCCCAAGCTCCTCTCAGGACAACTTTGACTTGCTTTGTGCCAGACACTGTGCTGTGTCTTGGGCTCACAGCCCTCATGGGAAGATTACTGATAAAGGAAGCACAATTGGATTACTTGGCCAGTTCTCAGCCAGCAGCATTGGCATAGACAGAATCCTATATTGCATATTTCTGAGGATGTAGAAAGTGGCCTGCATATGCAGTGCACTGCCATATGCATGCAATAATGAGGATACAGGCTCCCCAACACGGGGAGTGAGGGATTGGAGTCCAGGAATGAACACTGGGAGGAGAATGTAGACAGGAAGCTGGAGGTGACGCGGACACTTCTGAGATTCTTCTCTTTGCAGAAAGTGATGGCGGTTCACCCGGCCTAGGTAAGGAGGGAGCCAGTTGTGTTAAGGGTGTTAAGGGTGGCTGAGTTCCTAGCTCAAGGACTGCAGCTTGGGTAGGATCAGCCAAGTGAGAACAGGTGGGCAGTATCCACAGCAGGTTTTAATTTTAGTCCCCCAAACAGCAGTTTTCAAACTTGGTTGTAAACTGCAATCATCTGAGGCGGGAGGGGAAACAACACACCAAACCGGTTGCTGTTGAGTGAGTTCACATGGTGACCCTATAGGACAGAGTAGAACTGTCTCATAGAGTTTCCAAGGAGCACTGGGTGGATTCAAACTCCCAACCTTTTGGTTAGCAGCCACAGCTCTTAACCACTTTACTCCCAGGGTTTTTGAAATCACCTTGGAAACTGTAAAAATATTGATGTCTAAGTCCCATGAATTTACTTGGTCTGAGGTGTAGCCTAGGCATTAAGATCTTTCATAAACTATCCCAGGTGATTCTCATGCATAGTCAGTGTTGAGAACCCATTACTTTAACTTCTGCTAAGGCCTCAATACTCCTTTGTGATCCAAGGAATGCACTTGGAAAGGCAAGGACTAAATAAACCTTGGTTTCTTGGAGGTGAAGAAGAATTTGGGGTTGAGAATAGACCAGGGGTGAACTGAGGTTAACAGGAAGCAATGATGGTGAGTGCCTGGGAGGAAAGGGGGCTCACTTTTAACAGAAAAAGACTAGAAGAAGAGAAGATATTGGGAGGAGGTCTCCAGACGAATGATGGATAATAGATGGTGCCTAGAGGGGCCCTCAGCTTGTTGAGCTGGGTGGGCCACGTCCTTAATTGTTGCCTTACAGAGTCTAGGTCCTTGAGTGTGGAGGATTTGAGAGACATGAAGGAGATGGTGCAGGACTTGAGGAGTGGCCTCCAGGATCTGACCGAGAAGGAACAAACAGATATGCTAAGCTACCTCACTAACTTCCACAGCAACAATGGTCATCTGCAGGATCTAGAGGAAAGAGTAAGGCCCTAAAGAAGAATTGGGGCAGGTAGTGGGAGGAGCCAGGGGGGCCGTTGCTGGCATCATTGAGGACAACCTGCTACAGTGGAACTGGTGCTCATTTCCCCCATCTCTTGGCCCCAGCTGTATGAGGTCCTGATCTCCCGTGAGCTGCAGATGGAGGACCCAGCATTTCCTCTCATAAGCAGCCTTTTTAATGCTGCTGGGGTCTTGGAAGAGGGACGTGTAGAAGCCATTCAGACCTTCCTGGATGCCTTGATGGGTGAGGAGGGATTTGACTATGTAGTTGGGTGGAGGAAATGCTGACAGAGGAGCCTGTGGGGAATTAAATCTTTGAAGGAAGTGCACAATACTTATTATACTTTGTGAAGGATTTCACATTTCAGAGACAAGCAGTCTTCCCCAGATCAGGCACTGAGGGGCTGCCTTCTCTTCTCCTTGGCACAGTCTATGACCTTCTACTAAGGTTAAGAGGGAACAAGAGTCTTAAGCAAGAGCCCATTTGGAATAATTCTCACCTAACACTCCCAGGCACTCTCTGGAACCTCATTCCGATGCCTGCCCTGGGCTTGATCAGATACTTGACATCTGTCTTGCTATGTACCTCTCCTCTCTGTCAACCATCCTTCTCTTTGCCCACAGAGTTGTGTGAAGAGGATCAGAAGCATGTGTTTGAGGCCCTAGAGAAGAATATGCTGCCTGAGTTGGTGGACAAAGTAAGATAGCCTGGGATGAGGTTCAGGGTCATAGTGGAAGTGGATGCCTTTGTTCTCAAGAGACCCAGAAATCCCAGGACATAGTCTTTCCTACTGAAAAGTTTTCTGCCAGCTCAATGTTCATGGGGTTGGTTTATGGCAATTCTCTGGACACGTGGTTGCCAGGAAAACTGGAGATGGGCTGTTTAGACTGTTGCTTGCCTATGTGCAAGAGAGGGGAAGAAAATTGTTAGTCCTGGAATGGCAACTGGCACCATCTCGAGTGTCAGCACTGCTAGATTAGCAGTGGCTGCCACTCTATTGAGAGATATGAGTCTTTCTAGGTTCTGCAGGAAAAAGTGCCACAATTGACTACTATGTCTGCCATGGACTTGGGATTAAGGACTATTGTCATGTATTTGCCATTTCTGGTATAATTCCTAGTTCCTGGATTTAACAATCTGGTGGGTTTCCTTTTAGGTGGAGAGTGCCCTGAAGGAGGACTGGGGTGAGCAATACAGAAATCCCCATGACATGGACCCTGACTCTGAGGCACGACTCGTCTTTGCCCTCTATGTTGCTCTCTCTATCCTTCTGCAGTTGAGTGAGAAGCCTACCTCCTCCTAACTACACAAGCCCTTTAACCATTTCCCACTGTCTCTAGGCTCCCCATTCCCCCACCTTATACTATTACTGTCCTGTCATCAGTATGATCTCTTTAAAACATGAATCTTGCCAGCCTTTGCTGCATTGCATTCCCTGAATGGTACTGTCCAAAAATCAGCTTGGATTTTAAGCATGGATTTCCAATGAAAATCGGTAGACTGATCATATGAATTTCCTCTCTTATAAAATGACAGTAAAGCAAAAAGCCTCAAGGAAAAAAGGAATGAGGCAGAAGATAAGAGATTTCAACACACCTTTAAAAGCTAGCAGCAATTCAAGAAATTATGGGATAACAGGTGAAGAGAAGGGGAGGGGACTCCTGATTTTTATCATAAGACTTTTAATTCTCTTTGATTTTTTTAAAGAAAACATAACGAAAGTAAAATAAATGTATGCTTGCTGTAAAACATTTCAAACATTTCTCAAAATTAAAGTAGAAAGTAAAGGTACCCTGTGACCTACCCTTCTCCCTCCATTGTGATCACTGCTAAACACTGTGGGGTTAGTGAATATTTTTCCTCTTTTTAAAAGCTAGACTGATGTAACAAGAGTTGGTTCTGTATTTTTTAAATTAGGATTTTCTTTTCAAACATATTACACACAACAGAAACTCTCATACTGTGTTGCTGAGGTGTATATATTGATGAACCACTTTGGAAAACTGGTGGTATCTACTAAATCTAAACACAAGCCTGTGATCCAGCTACTCCACTCTTCGGTATATATCCAAGAAAAGTGAGTGCATGTATTCACCAAAAGACATGCATATAAAAAATGTAACTGGAACTTTATTCTTAAAAGGCCCAAAGTGAATGAAACTATTCAATTGTCCAATAACATTAGGATGGACACACACACTGTAGTGTATTCATGCACCAATATACAACACAACAATGAAAGGGAATAAATTACTGCCACACATAACAATGGATGACTCTTAAGACATGATGTTGAACCAATGAAGCCAGGCACAAAAAAACGTATTAATGTTTGAGTCCTTTGAGAAGCAGATGCCAAGATGAGATGAGACATGCAGAGACTTACTGGGGTAAAAGACTATAAAAAATAAAGCAGGAGCAGGGGTGGATGATCCAATAGGCAGGGTAAACATGGTGCTTACCTTGCTTACCAGAGCATCTGTAGTGAACAATTGCACCTCTTCCCACCACATCAAAGATTCTGCTTCTAGGTATTGCTGACATTTGCCTCTCTCCAGACCCTATAGTATCTTCCCACAAAATCCAAGCCTCTTTTCAAGTTTACATCCCCTGACAGGAACGGATTACCCAGTAAGCAAAGTAAGCACGAGCTTGTGTCTACTCACTAATCTGTAGTACACAACTTCACATTTTTTCACCACAAATTGTTCACTATGGATTAGTAAGTAAGCACAAGCAGGCCCATACTTACTTTGCTTACTGGGTAGTCTGAACCCGAGCAGGAGGTAGCAGTAGGCAGGGACAGCTTTCAGACCCCAGTGCAGGTCTGAAATCTGTGAAAGAAAAGAAGGAAGTACGGATTGAGTAGGAGAGCCTCAGACTGGCAGTAGAACTCTGAGAAAGCCTCAGCCAAGCTTGTCTATTAAAGCAGTCCCCACCAGACAGGTATGGCCAGGCTCTGTTACCTTCCACAGGCTCAGCCATTGGCTGGGAGGAAGCCAAGGAAAGCTTGATCTTAGGAAGTAAGATTTACAGTGATGGCAACTAGAGCATCTCAGTCAACTGTGTTCTTTGAAGCAGGCTCTCTTGAAGAAGATCTGAGCAGTGCCCTTGATGGCAGTCATGCTGCTGCAGGATTCTATGGATGAGAAGTTCAAGAACAAGCAAAACTATGCAATGATGGTGGAAGTCAAAAATAGTGGTTATCAATGGGGATGGCACCATCTGGGAAGGGGCATGATGGAATCTTCTGGGATGTTAGAAATGTTCTATATCTTGTTGCAGTTGGTGATTACACTACACACGTGTGTATAAATCTTCATTGAGCTAACACATAAGATAGTGTACTTTCAGTGTATTACCTCAGTAAGTTTTTAACAGTACATATTGTATAAAAAAAGCATTGCTATCCAGTTGACTCCACTCATAGTAGCCCTATAGCACAGAGTTTCCATATGGAAACTCCGGTGTTGTAGCAATTACGTGCTATGGCTGCTAACCAAAAGGTCAGCAGTTCAAATCTGCCAGGTGGTCCTTGGAAACTCTATGGGGGCAGTTCTACTCTGTCCTACAGGGTTGTTATGAGTAAGAATCAACTCAGTGGCAGTGGGTTTGGTTTGGTCATTATAAGGTTTCTAAGGACTGGCTGGTGCATTTGAACTGCTGACCTTTTGGTTAGCAGCTAAGCAATTAACCACTGCACCATCAAGGCCCCTTATACTGTATGGTTTCAATTAAATGAAGTGAAAAACAGACAAAAGGAAATGATAGTGGCAGAAGTCAGAATAATGGCTGATCAGTGGGGGCAGTATTGCCTAGGAAGGGCATGATAGAATCTTCTGGGGTGCCAGATATATTTTATATCTTGATCTGGGAAGTGATTACATGAATATTGTCATATATAAAAAGGCACTGAACTGTGCACTTAAGATCAGTGCATTTTTCTATATTTTTACCTAAAAACTTTAAAAACATAACACATGCACATGAAAATATGTTTGAACAGTACAGGAGAACACTAAGGAAAGCGAGTCTTCTCTCAAACCCTTCCATCATGTAAACCTAGTTCCACTTCCCTGAGACAGACTGTTTTGTACTTTTTCTTATTACAAGAAAAAAATGATAGCCTTATATCCAGTTTTTCCATTTTTCTTTTTTTAACTTTAGATATTATCTGTTGGCTCTCCAACATGAAAGATGAATTCTGAGTTCAAAGTGGGGAGAGTGTCACAAGAGAACAGTTCAGGGAACTGTGAGCATTTAATAGAAGACAACGAAGAAAAAGTACGTGAAAAAAATTACTTGCTTACAAAATAAAAAGGTAACAGGGTGGTCCCTGTCTGACCTCTGCCACCCTCCCTTCTCTCCTCCTTAAAGCCACACCAAACCATTTGTGTTGGATTTGAACATGCCATGTACTTTCACAATTACATGCTTTTACACAGGTGGCATTCTCCCTCTGCCTGGATTACTTTCCCCTACCTGCTCCATACTTTAAGCTCTGGCTCAAATACCACTTTGACAGTAGTCATGATAGTTCCCAAAGGATTTGGTTACTTCTTCCTCTGTCTGGCCAAAAGCATGGAGAATACATTTCTATGATGGCATTCATCATACTGTACTGAAATTATTTGCCTTTATGTCTGTACCATGAATCTGAAAGCTTCTGGAGGATATGGGCTGTCTAGTTATCTAGTGCTGCTATGACACAAATATGACGAGTGGATGGCTTTAACAAACACAAATTTATTCTTGTGAGGCTCAGTAGATTAGACGTGCAATTTCAGAATGTCAGCTCCAGGGGAAGGTTTTTCTCATTCAGCTCTGGAGGAAAGTCCTTGTCATCAGTCTCCTTGGTTGAGGAGCTTCTCAGCAGAGGCACCCTGGGACCAAAGGGTACACAGTTCTCCTGGCTCTTCTTCCTTGGTGGCATGAGGTTCCCTTGTCTCTCTGCCCACTTCTCTGCTTGGTATCTCAAAAGAGAGTGATTTGAGACACAATCTGATCTTACAGACTGAGTCCTGTTTCAGTAACATAGCTGCCCCTGATCCCATCTCATTAATACCATAGAGATAGGATTTACAACACAGGAAAATCACATCACATGGCAACATGGTGGACAGTCACACAATACTAGGAATTGTAGCCTAGCCAAATTGATACACATAACTTCAGAAGATACAATTCAATCCATAACAGGGTCTGAGTCTATCTTTTCTCTGCTAGGGCTCAAGGAGTGACTGTTGGCTTCACAAGGGCCTTTGAATCAGGGGAAATTCGCTTATTTCATACCATTTCTAATGCTTACAAAACAATACTATAGCAATTTTGTACTTATTTGAAATTTTAAAAAGTATGGTCTAGGTGAATATTTTGATATGTTAAGTATAAAAAAATAGGTTACTAGAGAATATAGGATGCTAAAAAACGAATGATTATAAAAGTGGCAATATTTAGCATAACATTCTGGCATAAACAGAAAAAAATAATGGAAAATAGTGCTGAGAAATTGATCACTGAGAAGCCAGTACAACTTGTACAAGGCAAGGTCATGTAAGCTCCATAGATACATCCAAAGTCCCTGAGGGACTGAATTACTAGGCTGAGGGCTATGGGGAGCATGGTCTTGGGTAGTATCTAGCATAATTGGCCTAACAGTTCATTCTATATTTTACATTGGTGTGTAGCATCTGGGGTCTTAAAAATTTCTGAGTGGCCACCTAAGATACTCCACTGGTCTCACCCCTGTCATTTTCAAGGGATAACGAAAAAAAAAAAAAAAAAAAGAAAAGAAAAAGACATTACGAGAAAGATTAGACCAAAGGACTAATGGACCACAACTGCCACAGCTTCTACCAGACTTGAGTCCAGCACAGCTAGATGGTGCCTGGCTAACACCGCTGACTGCTCTGACACGGATCACAATAGAGGGTCCTGGACAGAGCTAGAGAAAAATGTAGAACAAAATTCTAACTCATAAAAAAAGACCAGACTTAACTATCCTGACAGAGGCTGGAGAAAACTCCTGAAGTATGGACCCCTGACACACTTTTAGCTCAGTAATGAAGTCACTCCTGGAGGCTCACCCTTCAGATTAGACAAGCTCATAAAACAAAATGAAACTAAAGTGGAACACCAGCCCAGGGGAAAGGACTGATGGCAGAAGGGGACAGGAAAGATGATCGTAGGAAACCCAAGGTTAAAAAGGGAATTGACATTTTGTGGGGTTCATAACCAAAATCACAAAACAGTATGTCTATTAACTGTTTAATGAGAAGCTAATCTGTTCTGTAAACCTTCATCAAAAGTACAATTAAGAAAAAAAAAGGAAATTGATCCCCAAACATAAACGGATTCTTGATGTATGAGAGCAGTACCACTGCAGACTAATGGGGAAAGGCAAGAGTTTTCAACAAATAGTGCCAGGACAATTGGATAACCATACAGATAAAATAAATGAAATTTGACCCCTACCACATAGCATACATACAAATTAGTTTCAAATAGATTTTACACCTAAATGTGAGAAGCAAAACTATACTCACATTAAAAGTTTTTGTTCATCAAATCACAAACAAAAAACAAACTACAGAGTGAGAGAACATGTTTAATTTACAGAGGACTACTACCTGAAATGTATACAAAACCAAAATCAAACTCATTGCTGTCAAGTCAATTCTGACTCATAGCGACCCTATAGGACAGAGTAGAACTGCCCCACAGGGTTTCCAAGAGCACTTGGTAGATTCAAATTGCTTTTGGTTGGCAGCTGTATCTCTTCACCACTACCACCAGAGCTTTCAGAATATATAAGATTAATCTATAAGATGAACCAATAGAAAAAATAGGCAAAAGATTTGAATAGCCTTTTCCAAATAAGACAATCTGAATGGCTAACAAGCATGAAACTATGCTCAGCCTTGTTAGTAATCAGGGAAATGCCAATTAAAACTACTCAGATTGGCAAAAGTCTAGAATGATAGTATCAAGTGTTGGTGAGTACCTGGAGCAATGGGAACATATTATATATATAAGAAAGTTGGGAAGGTGAATTAGTACAACCATGTTGGATAAGTTTGGCATTAAAAATGGAAGATTTACTTACCATAAGACCCAGAAATTCTATTTCTAGATAGAAATGATAGAGAAATATCTGCATATGTGCATCAGATGGGATAAACTTTAAAGAATTTTCCTTAGTAGCCCAAGAGACAGAAAGGGTCACATAAACCAGAGACTGCATCAATACAAAACCAGAAGAACTAGCTGTTTGCCCAGCCACCAACAAAGACTGCCCTTACAGGGAACTCAACAAAAGGTCCCTGATGCAGCAGGAGAAACGTGGAGTACAGAGCTTGAACCCTAGTAAAAAGAGTAGACTTGATGGTCTAACTGACTGGGAGGTCCCTGGAAGACATGGCCCCTGGACTCTGCTAGCCTGTAACTGAAATCATCGCAGAAGCCAATTCCTCAAAGACTGAACTGCTATGTAAGACATAACACTGCTATGTAAGACATGATACTGGTGAAGAGCATGCTTCTTCGCTTGGGGAGATACAGGGGACTATCTAGGCAGCTCCTGTCCATAAGTGAGATGACAAGACAGAGGGGATCAGGAGCTGGTAAAATGGATGGGGGAAATACAGGGTGGAGGGGAGAAGAGTCCTGTCACAGTGTGGGGAGAGCAGCCATGGTCACATGGCAAAGTGAAACTGTTTCTCATACAAAAACTAAACTTTCATTTAAAACTGTAAACTTTCACTTAAAATACAGTGAAAAAAATAAAAATTGAATTAAAAAAACTTTCCGTAGTATAATGTTTTAACAGCCAAAAACTGAAATCATCTTGAATGTTCACCAACAATAGAATAAACTATGCCATATTCCTGCAACAGAATAATAAACACAACAATAGAAATAAATGAAGTAAAGCCATATGTGATTTTGAAAGAATCAAGAGACAGAAGAATACATTCATTATGATTCTCTCTGTGTAATATTAAAGAACTATAGAAAACCATATTGTTTATGAATCCATACTTTAGTGGTAAAACTCCTCTTTTGTAGGAGGAATGATGAGATCAGGGGGAGACACATGGGAAGAGGTGGCTTTCTAGGATGCCTGCAGTATTTTATTTCTTAACCTAGGTGGGTAGTAGGTTAGCAGCTCGGGTACTCATTCTGCGATTATTTGTTATGCTATTTTTTTCACAATAAAAGAGATTAAAAAAAGGGAATGGTGATAAGTTAGACAATTAAGTTTGTGAACTCATCTGAGAAAAAGTGCTACATACCTCATTGCTGACTATCACTATGGTCACCTCGAAGTACTCCTCTTGGGAAGCTATACATCAACGCCAGCATCTATTCCACCCTTCAAAGCAATTTTGGAACTTTTTCTGGAATGGCTATCAGAGCTGTTGTCATATTACCCTTGACGTCCTGAATGTCATCAATATTTCTTTTATCTTTGGGTACAGAAAAAACTCATCAGTGCCAGATCAGGTGAGTACGTAGGGTGTTCTAATATACTTATTTGTTTACTGGCTAAAAACTCGCTGACAGACAACGCTGTGTGAGCTGATGCATTGACACAACGCAAGAGTCATCATCAGTTGCTGGCGAGGTCAGGTGGTTTTCTTCTAACTTTTTCATGAAGTCTTTTCAGCACTTTCAAACAGTAAACTTGGTTAGCTGTTAGTGCAGCTTGTACAAATTCCTAAGGAACAATCCTCTGATAGCAAAAAATGGTTAGCAACATCGCTCTGACTCTTGATTTGGATTGGCAGAACTTTTTTGTTTGTAGAGAACTGTCTGACTTCCATTGTGCACTTTGATGCCTTGTTTCAGGGTTGTGTCGGTAAACCCAAGTTTCATCACCAGTGATAGATAACACGGCCCAATGCCTCTCCCAAGAGTCTTGGCAAACTTCTACTCTCCTTCGTTTTTGTTCATCAGTGCGCTCCTTCAGAACCATTTTTGCACATACCTTTTTCATGCCAAGTTCCAGTTAAGGTTTTCCTGTTTCTCTATTGATGTTTACTTGGTCTGCTATGTTTCTTACAGTCAGCTGATAATTTTGAAGCACAATTTGACGAATCTTTGCAATGTTTTCATCAGTTCTGCATGTTACTGCCACTCTGACCTTTCTTCACCAGCAATGCTTTCTGTTCCCTCAGAAAAACATTTAATCCATTTGTACACTGCCATCTTCTTCACGTCATTATCCCCCTAAACTTGGAGTAACATGTCCCTGATTTCAATTCCACTCTTGCCAAGTTTAACAACAAAATTTGTTCATGTTCTCATTCAAGCTCCAACATTCTTGCCACAGCATACAAAAACATGCAACAATAATAATTAACACCACTCAGCAAGACACTGCCACATGTGGACATGAACACAGCTACAAGACACTGATATACCAAAGTTATGAAATCTTACTGAGTTGTTTGCACAGTGCTGCCAACATAAGCACATGGTGGCAAGTTCATGAACTTGTCACACTTTGTATTTTTCTGTTTGAAACCTTTTGTGTGTTGTTACAGCGTGAGTCTTTCTCCCATTTGCCTTCTGAAATCTTAAAGTCTGTTACCTCATCTCCAAGGGTGGAGGGGCCTAAAACTATACGTAGGTTACAATGGTATCTATTAAACAGTGCTGTACTTAACTGTCTCAAATACTAGTCTGTACCCTCCCTGGAGATAGAGATCTCAAGAATACTAGGATAGTAACCTGTAACCCATTGCCCTCAAGTCCATTCAGCTCATAGCAACCTTACAGGACTGAGCAGAATGGTCCCCATAGGGGTTCCAAGGCTGTAAATCTTTGTGGAAGCAGTCTGCCACCTCTTTCTCCTGTGGAGTGCTGGTGGGTTCTAACGTCAACTTTTTAGTTAGCAGCTGAACACTTAACTACTGAGCCAACAGGACTCAAAAAATAGCCCCTATACTAAATAAAGGAGTCAAATGCTTGTTGGCTAGATGAATGTACACAGGTTATTATTAAAGCTGTGGATTTCCTGACTGTATAGAATCATTTCCTATGTATCACAAATCCCACAAGGTAATACAATGCCTTAAAATTGTTGATGTTTTATGGTTTATAAAGTTTTTTCATAAAAGCTATGATTACATAGAGTTACATTGCTAGAGACATGAAACTAGCATTAGTTTTTCCACAGCAGGGATGAAAATACCCTTGCCAAACACATAGTAGAAAACAGTGGCACAAGACTAGAATTGGAAAGCGAGGGTCCTTCCAGTGTAGACAGCAGATGTCTTCCTCACTTGCTGTCACGCAGGGGAGTCATGCACTGGAAAATGCTTTAACAACCCCAAGATATCAAGCTCTGAGCTGGACTATAAGGAAAAACGAGGGAGGCACAAACCCAGCCTCAATCAGTGTCTCTTCTGAATTTTACACTTGGATTGACAGCGTACTAAGTGAACCACACTCCAGAAAACTTCCCCAGGAATGAGGCAGAGTCCAGGAGCCTAAATCAGAGCTGTTCAGTCAAAGCTCTGTGATCTACATCTGCAGGAAAAGGGCTTCAACCTCATCTGGACTTAGGTGTGCTGCCTTGTCTCTGTGCTGTACACAACCTCTTTTACTCTCTGATTGGTGGTTAAACTCACACTTGCTTCCTATTTTCTTGTCTTCCAAACACTTCATTGCTTCTTATTTACTTCCAGATTCTGGTGCCAGATATTAGTGTGTTTCCTGGGATGGTCCTAAGCAATAGCATAGTATTTGTTTTTCCAGACTCCACCTCATAGTTGAGCCCACTACTAATAATCTTCATAACAAACTGTCACTCTGAAACTGTACTTTGGCACCACGCATTTCAGCAGCCTCGGGGGACTTCAGGCCTTCAAAATTCACCACTATGCCATAGCTGTCTGAAGTTCACTTCCTGAAAGCTACCATTCTCCAACTCGGTGAGAAGCACAAGTTCCTTCTTTGACTACTTAAATTTCAAGTCTGAGGAACGGGTTACTGGTGAAATAACTGACCTGTGATACCCAGATAATAATTTCCCCATCAAAAAAAAAGAAAAAAAATTCCCCATCAGATCACTAACATCTACATAACCTGACAATGATGTAAATACCTCCCTTCACTATTGTAACTTAAAAAATATTTTTTGAGATTAAATTTTGTTTGCCATTGTTCAGCTTTTCTACTCATGGAGCTAAAGGTAATCATACTAATCTGTCAGTTTATCTATGCTCTTCCTTATGAGGGACTAAAGAAGCTTATGAAATGTAAAATGAGGAAGAAGGCAAAAAGGTCCTTGAGAAACACTAGGTACATGTGGGTAAGAGAAACTTGCCAAGGCAAAGCACAGTTAAGATATAAATATGGCAGGAATCTAAAGAGTAAAAGGAAACTGGAGGATGAAAAACAGAATACAAAAGGAGGACAACAGCTTACTGGCTTGGGTAAAAAAAAGAAATTAACATTCAAACTTGAGCAGAGCCTACATTCTGTGGGATTTTCCATGGAAAGGGGAAGAAGTCAAAACAGAACTTACACAAGATCAAAAAGGAGTAGAAAGCAGTCTGGTACTCAGCACCTCACAAGTGCACTGTTTTAGTCAGCTAGTGCTGCTTTAACAGGAATACCCCCAGTGGATGGCTTTAAAAAGGAAATTTTGTCACAGTCCAGCAGGCAAAAAGTCCAAATTCAGGGTGTCATCGCCACAGGAAGGCTATCTCTGCTGGCTCTGGAGGAAGGTCCTTGTTATCAACCTTCCCCTGGACTGGAAGCTTCTGAGGCACAGGGACCCCAGTCCTTTCCAAAAGACGTGCTTAGCTCCCGGCACAGCTTCTTGGTGGCGTAAGGTCCCCAAATCTCCCTACTAGCTCCTTTCCTTTATATCTCAAGAGACTGCCTCAAGGCACAAAACAATTTTAGACACTGAGTACCATACAACCAACACAATTGCCATCAACCCTCATTTATTAATATCACAGAGGCAAGGATTATAGCATGCACCATACCAGGAATCATGGCCCAGCCAAACTTCTACATACACTTTTTGGGGAACACAATTCAATCCATGACATGCACCTTCTAACATTTTTAGCTTTCGTTCACTAGGGATGGTTCCAGTTTGTATCTGGCTGTATCTTATTTGCCTAACAGGAACATTCCCATTAAAACTGCTTTGTTGAAAGAGGCCATGTAAAATGTTAGCAATAATTATTACCTGTTAAGATAAAACTTACTAGGAAAGACAGCAGAGTGTAGTTATTAAGAGCCTAAATTCTAGAGACTTCCAATACCATTTCTACCACTTAGGAGCTACGTGACTTGGGGCAAATTAGCAATTGTGTTTCCGTTGCTACATCTACAGAATGGGAGTAATAATAGTACTACCTCCTGTGATGGATATGAGGACTACTGAATGTATCACAAACAGAACAGCGCCTGGCACACAGTATCAGGTATTATTTGGGAGCACATGCTGCTCTTTCTTGAACTTCCTAAGCACTTCTCTTTCTAGAGTGGTTCTAGGTGTAATTTTACCTTTGAGAAGGAACATTTACCTCTTAAGGGAACACACGTTTCCCTTTAGAAGTTCATCATCGAAATATTTATATTCTACTTCTCACCTTTATAAAATTCAGCTGTTTCAAAATGAGACCTGTCATTGTGTGTCAAAGAAAGTATGTGCTAATCCATCTCAGGATAACCTTATATTCATTAATTGGTGCTCATAACTTTTTTATGCTGATAGAATGAAACTTTCCAAACAACAGACAGAAATCCACCCTCACGGGTTTAGACGCATATTTGGCATGTAGACTTGTTTTATCTGCTTGCAATGCTTCTGCCAGGACTGTCACTAGTGGACCTGTGGAATGCCTCACTCACCAATGTGGCTTTCACACAGCACTGGGTCTCATCAAGGAACTCATACGACAGCAAAGGAAGTCAAGCAACAGGAATCACCACTGTGGGGTTACCTCATCTTATCACAGACCCCCATCACCCAGAAACAACTAGCATGACTGAAAGGTGGAATGGCTTCCTAAAATTTTCAGTTACAATATCAGCTGGGAGACACACTCTGGAAAGACAGGAGTCTGCTTTACAGGATGCAGTGTATTTTTTGAACCAGACACAAATACCTGATGCTGTCTCTCTCACAGGCATCAAATGGTGGAAAGGGAATGGATCCTCTCACTATTTACCTGACACACCCACTGGCAGAAGTTTTGCTTCTGGGCAACTTGGACTTTTACTAGTTTTGAGATTTTTGTTTCCAAAGGGATATAATACTGATTCTTCCCCCAAATGAAAATGAAACTGCCATCTGAACATTCTGGCCTCCATATGCCATTGGACCAACAGGGTCAAAAAAAAAAAAAAAAGGCAGAATGTGAATCACCGTACTAGGGGCAAATATTCTCCAACTTCAGAATAAACAAGTAGAGTGCAGGCAAAAGTTTACTTCTAACTGCTGACTCAATTTAATTATCTCAATTATTATAGCTATTTTATACATAGCAATGTCAGGGATTCAAAGGCAATATGAGGACATTCCTGCCATAAAAAGCTTATTATCTACTGAGAAAAGGATACAGAAGACAGAAAAGATATTCAATTTAGATTCAGTGCTCAAATAGAGATTGCTATTGCTGTCTGTAGTTGTCACTGAGTTGACTGTGATTCATCACAAGTCTGTATGTACAGTACACAACTACTCCCACAGGTTTTCAAGGCTGTGACCTTTTGGAAGCAGCTCACTAAGCCTGTTTCCAGAGGCACCCCTGGGTTCCTTTGAACTGCTAACTTTTCAGCTAGTAATTGAGTGCTTAACTGTTTGTACCACATAGGGATTCTGAAAAGATACTGTTGTTGTCATTGGCGGCCATTCAGCTGGCTCTGACTCACAGCAACCCTATGCACAAGGAATGAAATACTACCTGGTTTTACACTATTTTCATAATCCATGTGCTTGAGTCAACTGTTGTGGCAACTATATCAATCCATCTCATTGGGGGTCTTCCACTTTTCCACTGACATCTACTTTACCAAGCATGATGTCCTTCACCAGGGACTGATCTCTCTTGATAACATGTCCAAAGTATGTGAGAAGTAGTCTCATCATCCTTGCTTCCAATGAGATTCTGGATGTACTTTTACCAAGACAGATTCGTTTGTTCTTTTGGCAATTCACAGTATACTCAATATTCTTCACCAACACTACAACTGAAAGGTGTCAATTCTTCTTTGGTCTTCCTCATTCACTGTCCAGCAGTTACATGCATATGAGGTGACTGAAAACACCATTGCTTGGGTTAGATGTAACTTAGTCTTCAAGGTGACTTCCTTTTTTTTTAAAAAAAAGGCACTTTAAGGAGGTCTTTTGGAGCTGATTTGCCCAGTGTAGTGTGTTTTTTGATTTCTTCACTGCTGCCTCCAAAGTTTGACTGTGGATCCAAGTAAAATGAAATCCTTGACAGCTTCAAACGTTTTCCCCATTTATCATGACATTGCTTATTAGTCCAATTGTAAGGCTCTTTGTTTTATGTTGAAGTGTAAGCCATACTTTGATCTTCAGCACTAAGTGCTTCAAGTCCTCTTTACTTTCAGCAAGCAATTTTGTGTTATCTGCATAATACAGGTTGTGAGTGAGTCTTCCTCCATCCTGATGCCCTGTCATTCTTCATACAGTCCAGCTTCTCAGACTACCTGCTCAGTATAGACTGAATAACTATGGCGAAAGGATACAACCCTGACCCACCTTTCCTGACTTTAAGCCATGTAGTATCACTTTGCTCTGTTCAAATGACTGCCTCTTGATCTATGTACATATTACAGATCTCTTAAGCTTACAAATCAGGCAGAAGGCTCAAAAATATTAAACTATAACAAAAGTGTGATTAGGTACTAAAATTAGTAAGAAGTGGGCAATAAATGTAAAGGAGTGATCCATGTAGGTGAAGTGGAAAGTTTTAAAGTGGAATCAGAGGCTCTGAACAAATAACACCAAGAGGGAAGGGCATTCATTCTACATATGAGAAATGGGCCTGGTCTGTCTAGCAGACAGCAAGATTTGTCTGACAGAGTAAAGGGTTCAAACTAAAGAAAGATTCTTAGCATCTCAGAAACAGAAGAGAACTTACAAACAGTCCAATCTGTCACTCAAAGTAGAAATGCTAGCAGTCAAGGCTGAAGAGGTTGATTAAAACCAAACTGTTAAAGGCCTTGAATGCCATTTTAAAATTAGACCTTTTATTGTAATGCTTCTCAACTTAAAAAAATGAAAAAATCCACCCCCAACTCCCACCACTTTTAGGAGCCTTTTTAGACTTTTTCCCCTTGATAGCCTCCATCTCCATGAAATTTCAATACCACAGATAAACTGTGTATCTGTTTGTGTACCATGGCTGTTTGGAGAATCAGAAACCATCATAAATAGTTAAGGTCCAATCCCCTGAACCAATTTTCATCTCCTTGGAGAAAATATCACCTCAACTGAGAATGCATGCTTTATTCTATATGCAGAGGGTAGCTGCTAAGACAGTTATAAAGCCTAGGTCTTCTTGTCTGACACTTTCTTCCCTTTTCTTTTCTCTTCTTACTTTCCCTTCTGTCTTTTAAGCCTCTACTTTCCTCTCAACAGCTGTAATAAATGCAACTTAATTGTATTTTTTAGCATTCTCTTTCTTACTTAAGCATACACATATATGTACACATACAGGATTACAGAGGAAAAGAAAAAAAGAGGAAAACCAGTGTCATAGATTGAATTGTCTCCCCCCAGAAATGTGTAGAAATTCTGTTGGGTCACGATTACCAGTATTGTATGATTGCCTTCCATTTTGTGATTTTCCTAAACTGTATGTTAAAGACGGTTAGGGTGGGACTGTAGACCTCTTCCTAGGGTCACCTCTCTGCTCCACTGTAAAGGGAGCTTCCTTGGAGTATGGCTTGCACCACCTTTTATCCTACAAGGAACACAACAAAAGGGAGGCAAGCAGGGAGTTGTGACCCTCACACCATCAAGAAAACAACACTAGCAGAAGAGCACATCCTTCAGACCTGAGATTTCTGTGCTAAGATGTTCCCTCGCCAAAGACTAATACAACACCAAAGACTTTTCTCCAGAGTCAACAGAGGGAAGGCCTTCCCCTTGAACAGACACCCTGAATTTAGACTTGTAGCCTATTGGACTGTGTAAGAGTAAATTTTCCTTGTTAAAGCCATTCTCTTTGTGGTATTTCTGTTACAGCAGCATTGACTGACTAAAACAAGCAGATATTTGAAAATAAGTAAAACACAAAAAATTCGAACCCCCAAATTTAATCCCGAAAGAAACACTGCTTCCCCCTGGCCCCCACCACTCCAGTCTCAGGCCTGAGGGGCTCAGTGAATTCCAACACAAGAGTTTCCCATCTCATATATTGTTAATGTTTTTATTACAGTATAGATATTTGTTTTGGATTAGAAAGGGTGTTTGTTTTTTAAAATGTTTTCATAGTTCAACAGCCACACCCAAGGTGACTTGTAGAAATCTTTGTGAAGATGTTAAATCAGTAAGCATGAATGAAGTATATAAAAGATGTTCCTGAAAACACTCTATCCACAGCAAGACCATGGGTTAATTACATTAGGGCAACTATTAGTGTTATTACCATGCCTACAATTAATAATAAATG